>OX465182.1:14807194-16057194 GCA_949987655.1 Polymixis flavicincta
ACCGAACTGTGTTCGTTACTATCATATCCTACATTAATATTACATATTATACAATATGTCTGGTGGTCGGTTGTATACTAATAATATAAAGAACTTTCAGTCTCACACCAACAGTGAAAATAGGAAAAAATATGCTCAGACAAAAGTGCTATAGGGTATACGAGCAAATGTAAGGAATACGATGCAAACTTTATTGATATTTCTCGAATAACGGAGCTAGCAATACAAATTTTTTTCTCGAATCCGTGATTTTAAAATATTAATGTTGATGTCCTAAAATAATAGTTTCGATAAATTATACCTGAAGCAGTAGGTACGTCACTATTTGAAATCGCTATCTCTGGAACTACCAGCCGGCAAAAGCTAGTTTTGAATGAAAAAACATTTCTACATTTTCATTCGAATCTAGTTGATTACATCACCAATTACATTAAATTACAACACAGCACATAAGCCAATTCCGACACCGCCATGATACCGGGGATCAGATTTTCGCATACGTTTAGTACCTAATAAATGGTTTTACGTACAGTGACTGACTCCGATATTAGAACAATAGTGGTGAGAGAACTAGCCATTCTTTCAATTGAAAGCACTTATTCGCACTGCCAACTTCGAGACAGCGATACTTACCTACTGTGGTCGTTTGGTGAGTCGCGATGGTCATCGATATTCACCAATATCATCAGGCCGATAATAAATATATCGGTTTCGAATCGGTATGTGTGTAGCCGACATATCGGTATCGGGTTGGTGTCAAAATCTGATAGTATGAAAACGCTCAATAGGTAACTTACAGGACACTTACCCTACACAGGGAACTTTAAGTAATATTTTTGGTTTTACCATACCGTACCTAAAATTAAAGAAAAAATATCGAACCTAAGGAAAAATAATTCAGTTGATCAACTGCAATATGTTATACTATGGCATGGATTTTCTGCTAAATGGTTGACAGTTCATCGTAAATAAATACGTCGTGCTGCATTTCGGGGAGGCGGAGGTAGCGTTTCAAAGGCCCACAGGCCGGAACAACCTAGCCTTAATGTACTTTCAAGTCCCGTTGTGGATAACATGCTGTAGGTAGTTAAGTTAATAACAAAAGTCCTTAATTGAAAACCTAGATATCTATATTGTAAAGTGAATCTAATGAGATGCTTGCAATAATGCGTCAGATTCGAGTCTCCTTTTATAGTAGGTATGCTTTTGCCCGCGTGGAGGAATTTACCCCACTACTACCGGATAAAATGTATCGTATATCCCAACTCAGGGCATGGTTTACCGGTGTCTCTTTTCAGCCGTTTCGCGTAAAAACGTGACAAAAAAACTTATGAAAACTGACTAATTTTCGAAGCTGTCATTATTTCTCCATTTACAGTTATTTTTATTTTTTTACTGACTTTATCCACATTAAAATATGAAAACCTTATTAGTTTACCTAATAGAATATAATCCTTAAACCTGGTTCTTGTTATGAGTTTCACACATGCATCCGCACATAATACAAGATTTATTTATGCAATAGCAGACATGAGTCGTTTCGCTAACTTACGTACTTACTAATGTACCTTCGTATTGTCTCCATTGGTGGTCTACTGATCAGAAATACGTAATAAATAAGCACTTACTTAATGCAGTATCCAATTGCAACGTCTTTGTTTGAGCCATAACAGCGCATTAGATAGATAGGTACTGTAATTAAAATAATTCAGTGACCCATTTCTTAATACAGGAAACATTCGCCCATGTCATAAATATTACCAAAATTCGATTATATTATTTCCAAATATTCTAAACGATTAATCCTACTTCTATCCTTCTTCCTACTAATATTATAAATGTGTAAGTTTGGATGTTTGTTACTCAATGAAGCAAAAACGGCCGAGCGGATTTGGATGGCCACTCATATAGTTTATAACCAGCACACTAATTGCGTAACCCACGATTAATCATAATCTGTTTCAAATTGACAGTTCAACAATATTCATTGCGTTATTTACGTTGTTGAGCAGACACATTTTTCGAACATATGAAATTGAATATGGTCGAAAAATGTGTCTACCATTGGGTTTAACAATCTGTTTCAAAGCGAAGCAGATTATGACTAATCGTGAGTTACGCAGTTAGGGTGCTGGATATTTTTTATCCCGGTATTAGCCACCCGTAGGATAATTCAACCTCCACGTGGGCGAACAATTGAGAATACTTTTTTTTTTTTTTTTTTTTTTTTTTTTTAGTGAATGGCATCTCGCAGTTGACCTTGAGAGGCCGTGACTGCTCAACCGGACTTTCCTGTGAAGGTTTTTAGGAATCTAAAAGCCTCCAGCCAGGGCGTAAACCTACTTAAACCTAAAACGACTGCGCACTGAGGGCACCCCCTGTGGGGTACGAACCTCGGCTCAGGGAGTCGCTGGCGGGGGGGGGGCAGCTAGTACTATCAGGGACAGGCTGGATCAAGGTATTATTTTCATGATTATTAGACGGGGAATTTAAAGCTACTGGCTCAGCTGCGGCGCGGGCTGGCGCATCAACGAGCAAGGGACGGTCGGGGGTCTGATCGCTACTCGGGAGTCTTCGCGGGGCGCGAGGACCTCGGCGGCGAGGTCGGTAGGACGGTCGTCGTTTGTTTTTGTGTACTGTACTGGTGGCCCTATTCTTTTCTTGGAGAACAGTGATGGGGTCGTCTGGGTCTGAGAGGACATGTTTCGGCCTGCGAATACTACTGATTCTACTGGGGACATAACTGGCGGCCTTCACAATCAAGGGATTGCGATGTATCTCGGCTTTATCGAAGAAACGCTTCGAGTTGCGTTTCATGAATTGAGCAATAGTGGGCATTTTCAGATCGAGATGGAGGATCTCGTTCCGAACGTACCATGGGGAGCCTGTGGCTTGGCGGAGGAAACGGTTTTGGAGGGTCTGCATCCTATGGATGTGTCGGGGGTGCGTGTGTGCAAAGACTGCACATGCATACGTCATGATGGGCCTTATGCACGCCGTGTAAATACGCAATTTGCACTTGAGTGACAATTTGCTACGTGCGTTCAGAACAGAATGCAACCTTCCGAGAGCGAAGGCGGCGCGTGAGCGCGCCTTCCTGATATGCTCAGAGAAGGAGAGGTGCTGATCTAGAATCACTCCAAGGTATTTGGCTTGCTTTTCCCAAGGGATCGGCTTGCCGAATATGGAGATGGCCGGGAGGGGGTCTTGGCGGCGCTGCGGTCTCTTAAAGAGAACCGCCTGGCTCTTGTCCGGATTTAGTTCGATTCGCCATTTCCTAAACCATGCACCGAGTACGTTGACTGCGGTCTGGAGGGATTTGGCTATCGCTTTGGAACTACGCCCAGAGTGGTAGATGGCCGTGTCGTCTGCGAACAGAGCCAACTGAGCCTTACCACTCTTGGGGATATCGCTGGTGAACAGCGTAAATATGAGAGGGGATAGCACGGCGCCCTGAGGGACGCCGGCGCGAATCGGGTGGGGGGATGAGAGAGCCCCTTCGATGCGATAGCGAAAGGTGCGGTTCGACAGAAAATCTCGTAAGATGAGTACGAGTCGGTCCGGCACGCCGAGTTTGTACAGCTTGTAAATCAAGCCGTTGTGCCAGACCTTGTCGAAGGCTTTCGCTATGTCGAAAAATACTGCACCGGTCGCATAGTTGCGTTGGAGACCAACGCCTATATGCTCTACGATCCGGTGTACCTGTTGTACGCAACTGTGCTGGGTTCGGAAGCCGAACTGCTCGTTGGGTATCAGGCCTTTAGTCTCGGCGAAGTCCCTGAGTCGCTTGTAAATAAGTCGCTCATAGATTTTTCCGAGGCTGTCCAGTAAACTGATGGGCCGGTAGCTCGCGGGCTCCGTTTTGGGTTTGCCTGGTTTTTCAAAGCCAATGACCGTGGCTTGCTTCCAGGCTTGGGGGAAGATGTTATTGCTCAAGGCTCCATTGAAGATGGTGGTCAAGAGCATGATCAGGTGGGCGGGTAGCATCTGGATCACCTTATTGGTGATGCCGTCAGCTCCGGGGGCCTTTCGGGGTTTCAGACCCTTGATGATCTCGTGAACTTCGTCCGGGGTGACGAGAGGTAATGGATCATCAGGGTCTTCGACGGGCGGGAGAGAGGTTCTACGTTCGACTTCAGCGTCCACCTCATCGAGGTGTGCTTGGTCTACAGGTAGAGAGCTGGGTGTGCATTGGGCCTCTAGACTATCGGCGAGGCATTCGGCCTTTTCGATGTCGTCGAAAGCAACGGTGCCATCGGGCCGGGTCAGGGGGGGCATGGTGGCTATTTCTCGGGACTTGAGTTTCCTCTGGAGTTCCCAGAAAGCTAAGTGCGTGGGTTCCAACTCGCTCAGCATCTTGTCCCAGCCCGCGTCACGTAGCTCCGACATGCGTGTCTTTACAGCTCGCTGTAAATAGCGCATGTGAGCTTTGTTCGCGTCGCAGGGAAAGTTGCTGTAGGCACGAACGGCCGCGTTCTTCTCATTCAGCAGTTCGCGTACATCGTCCGGCAGCTTCCAGCGGGGGTCTTCCCCTACCGGAACCCGCCTCGAACAGTCGTTCAGGACAGATTGTACGTGACCCGTGAATGAGTCGATCGCGGCCGTTGTGTCCGCTAGAGAGTCGAAATGGTCGGGGATGGCGTCCAAGTGGGCGGATGTGTTGGATTTCAGCGAATCGCTTACTCTCCTCCAGTCTGTTACCACTTTGGTGAGCGGAGGTTGGTCGGTATCTGGGAGACCCGTGCGGGGGGCCAGATGCACGACTACCGGACGGTGGTCAGAGGTGAGCTCGTTTATTGCCTCTATGGAATTCAACCGTAGGTTGATCCTTTTCAGAATTGCAATGTCGAGTACGTCAGGTCTGTGATCCACTGTGTGGGGGAAATGAGTCGGCGACATCGGGGCGATGACGTCGAAGGACAGGGTCGAGCAGAGGTTGAACAGGTGTCTCCCTCTGGTCGATTCCCTGGAACTATTCCACGCGGGGTGTTTCGCATTGAGGTCGCCCGCTATGATAACGGAGTCGCTCATGCTCAACAGGGCGGTGAGGTCATTTGAGAACAGTTGAAAGTCCTCTGATTCGGTCTGGGGAGGAAGGTAGGCTGAGACTAGTGTGATGGGTTGATGACCCGTCATGCCCAGTCGGCAGACTGACACTTCTAATCGGGAGAGGGGGGGGGCATCCATAGGAATGCAGTGTAGGGACTTTTTGTAATAAATGAGAGTTCCACCCTTATGGCAATGTGCTCTGTCGTTGCGAACTATTCTATAGTTGGCAATTCTCGGGTCACGATAGCAGGGTTTTAAGAACGTCTCTTGAACTAACAGGATATCCAAGTGATGGTCGCGGAGGAACGTGGCGATCTCATCCCTTTGGGTACGGATACCGTTGGCGTTAAAAGTTCCTATTTTTAGGGATCGGGGTTTGGTACGCGCGAGGGCCGTGTTAGCCATTGTGGTTCACGGAAAGTCTGGCGTTTAACAGGGCTTGCGTAACGTCAGGGTACGCATCATAGATGGCGTATATCCTAAGGATATCGCCTGCCTTTGTGGCGGCATCTACCTCCATGGCCATCTGATGGGCACGGGGGGTGCAGAAAGTGAAAAACGCGTTATCGAGCTTTTGATGCACGACTGCGGGGGACATGGTCATGGGACCGGCGTAAGTGGGTGCGGGGCGCGCCTCGGGGCGTGCTCCAACGCGGGGGTCGCGGGACGCGGGGGTCGCGGCGGCGGGGGGCGCGGCGGCGGTGGTCGCGGTAAGAGGTGCGGTAGGGGGCGCGGGAGCGCCTGAACCCGGGTTCTTGGACTGAGGGATGGGCGCGGGGACGGGCCTGGCTGAAGCCATCGCAGGGAATGCCTGCTGGTGGTTCAGGAAGTTCCAGGGGCTCGGTCTCTGAGGACTGAGCCTTTCTGGGAGGTACCCTGAGGGGGAATTGAGAATACGTCAATGATTTCCTAAATATTGTTAAGGTATTAAATAAGTTATAACATATCGCAGGAAAGTTGTAAATGTTTCAGTAGGTCATGTTTTATTATGCACCGCCCACGTGCTGATTTTCTGGGAAAGCGAGCTGTTTTGCCGAAAACAGCCGTTGTGGCCGGGACCACACAAATGTTGCTGCAGCCGGGTGGTGCTTATCTTGTTATTTGTTTTAAACATGTTGCGTAACTGTTAGGAGGTACTCACTTATAATAATATTATGTTTTGTTTACGACGGGATTAAAGCGGAAGTATTTTGAAGATTATGCTCTTATTTGTAAGAACAAATAAGTTGTTATTTTCGTTTGTTTAAAAAGCTCTGAAAATCTATAAGCTTTTCGGCTTAATTTGTTGTTCTTATTGCGCGTTCATGGAAAAAGACATAATCGTACTTTATGGGTTTTGTAAGTATTATAACTTTTATAGCAATCTGGCTTGTTTATAGGCAAATAGACACTGGTTAAAGGCTTTCCATGGCGCTTTCAAACTGCCATTAACCCGAAAATAAATTTAAAAATATTACGCGTTTAATATAAAATTTATTACTCACGCCAGTAGCCAATTTGCAACTTTTATGGGGTGGTATAACAGGCCTTACACCAAATAAATTTAGGAGGTAATAACGCGAAACCACTCGATAGTCATAACGTCTTCTAAAAACGCACTAACTTTGAACGACTTGCCAGAATCGATATAAGTAATAATAACCGATGAAAGTCAATGAAGTAATATGCAACTAATTACTATGCCTTCGATGTATCTCGCTCCTTCTAGTTACACCGATGAATGAGCCCACAATAAAACCCTATTTTATTGCTGTTTCCTCTCTCGCTTCGTTGGCATTCATCCCGAGAACTACCAAATCATTAAAGCTTGTGTTTGTTGATTTTTTCCTACCTCTTTGTTTGCTTTATGATAATAGGTGTTCGTTTCGTCGCGCTTGGAGCGCGGGAGCGATGCGGTGTGAAACTTAACGCCTTCATTCACGTTCCTTTTTATAGAGGCACTTGATTTAGCGAGCCAATGTCGTTTTTAATAGACTCCGTTGAATTTCGCTTTTTACAGCCACGTAACTCCGTCTGCTCATCAAATTTCGTTCTTGAGTATCATGTTAATAAGTACAAGATGTTTTCTGGTTTCAGGTGTCATATATTTAGAATTCTTTTATATTGCGGCGAGCCTGCGACCGTCAAATTAGAGCACCTGTAGGTACATCTAGGGGTCAAATGATTTCTGTTAGTTTATTGAGATCGTATAAACTTGACAACTTAGCTTTGAAGTGAAAGTGTTAATACCAGTAACTACCTACTCCGTGTCCGTAATCAAAGTGTTGTGGTTTATTTTAAGTTTCACGCTGTCGCCCGGTCACAAGTGTCACTCGACGCCTGCTCATTTTACACCAACTATTATAGGGCGTTCTTTGAAACCGAACTAACTGCACTCATTAAAAGTTATACGCGACCGCGAGAACCCTCGAAACTCAGCCGAGGACTGTGGAATTTATCAGCTAACTCAAAAGTGCTTGAAGGGAAGTCTGTTCGGGCCATTATTCGCCATTGTCCCTTACAATAAGATTAAACTAGCGCCCGCCAACTATATAGATAACGCTCTGACCAATTCGCGAGCGAACTGCTCACGTAATAGTTTTGTTGTTATCGGCCGTAACCACTCTTCAGTTGCTTCTGGGACGATATTAAAAAGATTTTGGCACCGAGCCACTCTGATATTGATCTTTATGCTTGGCCAGACGGCTATAGGAGTTCTATAAGTGCCACGCCAGTTGCTTTAATGACTTCCCATGTTTGTAAGTTTGGTTAATATTTTACGTATTTGGTGACATTTGCTACTGCTCTGTTTGTCGTGTGAACAAGTCATATGCTTTACGATCGCGAAATGTTATTTTGTCAAGTAATTTCATTGTCAGCTTTATTACTTGCAGCAGCACCTAAATTTGAAAATCTTTCTGGTTGTTAGAAAGTTTTTATCTTTCCTTTAAAAGGAATGACGGTGGTCCTAAATATGATATTATCAAACTTTGGCTAATACCCCGCAGCTGCGTGCTTATCGCTTGCGCGAATTGGAATATATTGTTAAAAACGTGTGTAATTAAGTTGGTATGTGTGAAGGGTAACACCTGCGTCTGCTATCAGAGATCGGGCCGTTACGGTTTATGGGGTTCCTACCAAAAACAATGGAAATGGCAAAAAGTCAAAATGCGGGCCAGGTACCAGGGGTGCAGGGAAGGGTAGGCGTGCGGGTCGCGACGGGGCACCACAATTTATGATTGCGCCGTGTCAGAGTGCTAATGAACGCACTCTGTTGCTCTTTATTGAGATAACGCTCGCAATCGATGGCCGCGCCGGTATCGAGTCATTACTTATTGCGTCGCCCGATCTCGCGTGTCCCTTTATACATATTTTTTGCTCACCACATTCGTGCAAAGAAACTATTATTAACCAGGTATGAGATAAGCTAATCCATAAAGTCTACCTGTGTCGTGTAATGAAAATATTCTCATAGTTGCACAAACTGCATTAATAACGATATAAAATAACACACTATTATAAATATAAAGAAGCTCATTTCATTATGCTCATTGCCTGTTATTAACTTTGTTTGAATATTAATTAATGTCTTTCGGAGATAGGGCTTGCTTTACACGTTTAATTGTCTTGTTAGAATTGATTAGAAATAATTTATTTAATTCGTGTCGGTGTTGTTGCTATAACTCAAGTAACTTTAGTTGAAAAGTACATTTACTTATATTGTCTTTAATCTAAATAAATGCTATTCTCTAAAAAAAACAAAATCTGATCAATTTAAAGTATGCACTATCACAATGTCTTATCTACAAAATTGACACATGACATATCGAATATATTATTTTCATACGAATTGTGTATTAAGATCTCGTGTCGTCCGCATCCCGAAGACTGGTACGTATCGACGATCGAATCGCGCGATACGGGGAGTGAGAATGATATCATCATTGGAGCCTGCGTGTACGCGGCCACTAGCCACTGTGTACACAGTGGGTACTAGTTGTCGGCATTGTGAACTTACTTTATCGTACGCGCCGCCACATGAGAAGTTACGAGACAGGCTCATTGTCGCCAGATATACACGCACCCACTGTAGGTAGTGCAGTAAACCAGTAGAGTAGAAGTAGATACTATAAAGTACTGCTTCAAATGCGAGCATCTAAATATGTAAATGCAAATGTTCTCACTAGCACCTAAGGCAAATCGTTAGCAGAAAATTATATATCACTCAAAGTACATAAATATGTTATACTCACGTTTTCTGCTACAGATACCATTAAATAAAATTCTGACATCTTTATTTGGTGCATAAACAAATTCTCTGACTATTTCCCAAGACTGTTAAACACATTTTATTCTAACTGCACTAGTTGTTTCTAATAATAATAATACTCTTTCAGTAACTGTCCGGTCTATCAGTTCCAACAAGGATGCCGTAAGAAACGAACTATTTTGATGTCAGACTCACAGTTATTTCGTGTTGCCAAATCCCAATACAGTTCTTTTTGCAATGAAGTTACACATTTATTCAAGGTAAGCTCGAAATGGAAGTAAATAGTCCCAAAAAACGTGCAAATGGATACAAAAATCTTCATATCAATGATCTGTTAGTGTTTTGGGCAACTTTATGACAGTGGTCGATTATCGGCAGCTTCCAAACAGACCACGCCGCGTGCGCAGCGCACTCCCCACTATCAACGATCCTATCGATCGATAGCCATTGTTCACAGTCATCGGCCCGCCATTTAACTGTTGTTAAACTTAACGTACAAAGTGATGAATACCGCGCCGATCCCGGGATATGTTTATCTGCGGGCTGTCTTTAAGATATGTCATTTACAACTGGTTATCTTATTTGATATCTTTTTGTTGCTTGTCGAGTTATTAGTAGTAGGGTCTGTTTCATCACTTTCTGATTAGTTTGTGATAAGTGGAATATTTGTTGAATGTTGCTGCGATGATTGGGTTTTGTTACTTGTTTGAGGCAGAGACAGGTAGCTTTGTTGGCTCGTAGCTAAGTAATAAGAGCCGCATTGGTCGATCCATCAGGTTAAGCTACGTTTTCCGGGGTTGGTCCGTGGATGGGTGACCATCTTTACATACCGAGACTCCTCGATCTTCGGAAAGCACGTTAAGCCGTTGGTCCCGGCTGTCGCATTCGTACATCTTTGATAGTCGTTACGGGTCGTCAGAAGCCCGAAAGTCTGACAACCAGTCTTACCATTTAGGTACTAGATTATCGTATTACCCAGTTACTGGGTAAAAAAAACCCCGATCCAAACAAAACCCTCTAAAAAGTAAAAAAAATATATTTATTGGCCTTTTACGTTGTAGGTGATATTTTGATCATAGCATCATTGTCACGACGGCTAATGGAAATGTTTACTTTTCTTCAACAGCATAGTTACATTCATCTTTGCAGGGCACCGTCTGTTTGGGTCGGGGGTTTTTTAATTCAACTTTTATTTCCTGCTTTTAATATTATATTTTTATAAAGTAATAGTAAACACGCTACTATCGATACGTGTCACGCTTAAATCTGCGCAGCTTTACGTATGTTTCCCACAGTGATGTTTTTACTAATTTATCTTCATTTCTCGTCCTGATCATGATTTACTTATTCATTGAGACCTTTTCAATGAGCCCAAACACGACACTTCTGCTGTTTGTTGGTAACTTGGTTATCCTGGAAATTCTAGGTGATGCTCCAGCATCAGTTCAAAGTTACTTTGTTCGTCTAATGTCATCATCAAGTAATAGAATACCAAATTTCGACTCGATCAGACCCGTGGAAGATGCTCAAATCCCTTCATCAACCAGAAAAGAGCTGATAATTTTCAAACGGCTGAACCGATTTTGATAAAGCAAGTCTAATGGGGGTTAAAATACTGGTATTCAGCAACATTCGGATGGACTGGAAGCTGACCGCTAACATAGTTTGGAAAAGACTAGGCAGATTGATTTTTTGACAGGTATAGCTTTACAATAGGTAGTGCCTGAGATTTACTGCAATGGCTGGTGGCCGTAATGCCTATTTGCTATGGTACAAACATGCGAATCACGTTTTGTTTGTTACTTGTTGCCATAAACCTATGTCCTTACCCGTTAAAGCCTAAGTAATAAAAAAAAATTGTTTGAGGACGTATTTGTTATAATTATAGTTTTCGTTTGAATAGGTTTTAACCAATTTTTTGTTGTTACAGGTAATTTGCACTCTGAAGTCATTCACATGTATCAGACAAGAATAAAAATGCACAAATTATGACGAATGTTATTGGAATAGCATTCTAGTAAGTATGAAAGTCAAGTTAGTAGTTATCGAGAAAAAACAAACTAGAATCTCCTTGCATAACACATTTTCAAGTAGAAACTTATGAGATCAAGTTATCTGTCGTCGACAATAATATTCAAATAAGATATCTCCATGATAATTCGCCGTAACGAAAGGGCCCACAAAGCGTCTCTGAGCGAGGTGTAACGGACTCGCATAATATAAGGATGGTCATCCAGGTGTCGGACGGCGCTGCATCTTAAATGCAAATATGTTACGAGTTATTAGTTGGAACTGTGTTTGTGAGCATGATACCTTAGGGGCAATTCTACTAATTTTAAGAACGTTCACAGTCTGATCTCAGTGTTAATCTGTTAAAAATACCTCGATTTTTCATAAATTTTTGACATTTGCTTGTCGCTGAGATGACACTGCGACTAGATTTTGAACGGTTTTAATTACGAGAATTGGCTTTCTAGTTCTAAAGCTGGTTAATCCTAGAGTGGGCACGGTATGAGCATTTTTCGCCCTTGGCAAGAAAATACTATCAATCTGCCTATCATTTTCCCAACTACATAATTATGTTAGGGGCGGGTTCCAGTCTAATCGGATGCAGTTGAATTTAACATGGAGCGGCTGCCTATCTGACCTCCACAACCCAGTTACTGGGTAACACGGTATCACAAATACAATGTTTTGTAAAATATTTGTGCGGTAAGTTTAGACTTTTTATTCGAAGATCACACGGACGTAAAAATATCACGGGGAGAATTTACGTGCACTATATCTTCAACGCACTCCTTGGCGCCGAGAGTTGAAATCGGACAGTGCGTTTTTCCGACGCACTGAGATTCACTTTGTTGGATTCTCAATACTCGGTTCAACACTTAAAGTTGAAATTCCGGTGTGCGATAAAATCCCGCCGCGATAATTTTACGTCCCTGTGAACGCCGACGTTATAGTCATCTCGGAGGGACTATGTCGAAGTTCACACGGTCGTTTCACCCTATTTTCGTCCTCCACACGTGCCGAAAGGTTCAATTCAATTCAATTCAATTTATTTCAGTAACAATTCACATTGCGTTCTAATATTAAACAGTATGAACAAAACAGTATTACAAATATAAAAGAATATATGCAAATAAATTAAAAATAATATTTAGATAAAAGAAAAGAAAATAACTCGGATCAGGGAACGAAGGACTGCAGAAGGCGTAAGTTTTCAGCATCAGGTGTCGCGTGGCGGCATTTTTCTCAGCGCGCTACTGTAATAAATTACAACATTCTGTAATCTTTATGTTCGTTTGATTTTTTTAAATAAGTTAGTACTTATTTGATAGTATTGAACCTAAAGACGTATGTAGGTATTTTTGTTTGCTAAATTATAGAGGTGTTCAAAAATGTAATCGCTGGACTAACAGCCCTGTCTAAGCAACGATGTGAACCGCGCACGCCATTTACAATCTTAATATTCAATGGGATATCACGTTACAAATAATAGCTATGCTCAATTGCCTTATCTCAAATTGGTGCTGGGTGCTCCATATTAGAAAATGAGTAAGATATGGTGCGTATGTTTTATGTTCCGATGTCCTATGGAAGGTAGTCCTTAGATGCGCGCGCATTACGGTCTCATAAATCGGGCGGGAGACAGGACCAAATGAGACGTCTCGACTGTGTAGTGATGCCGACAAACATAGCTCGGAGACTTGGATCAAGGATTAGAAACTTGTATCCAGACAAGTTTTATCTCGTCCTAAGTCAGGGCGGCTTATGTCAATTTATCGATAGTTTTTTTGAGTTCATACCAGTTAAGTTGGATTTGAGTTACCTCATGATTAAAATAAAAAATGCTGGCTATCCCAGCAAATCGAAACCAATTTAATTTTACCAAGTTGCTAAAATAACGAATACCAATCAAATCAAATATTTACATTATGGCCGTTGTATTCGCAATACAATTTACCTATCAAAAGATAGAAGTTTACAAAATCACAATTTTCCGAATTCCATTGAAGGGAAGCCGCGGGCGGTCGCCAAGTTCTTCCATAAAATAACAGTCTCTATAGGACGCCGATACGAACTAACGAGTAAATTACACGGCTCGGAAGTGTTTGCGGACCGCCCATCGCCCCGTCTGGCCTGATTCGAAATTCTGCACAGAGAAAATAGAGTACCTAACTATTTACGTAGTCAAACATACAAACGTTGTACCTCGGAGCTTGTAGGAAAGTTAAATTTATCACAAGACAGCTATTCGTACGGAACTTGTTTTGTGTCAATAATTTCCTGCTGCTAATGATAATAACTCGGTCGCAATCGGAATCTATTTATAGGTTCTTAACGTTTACGTCATTTTGTAAACAGTAGTAGTGATAACAGAACGTCTATTTCGCCGACTACTATCAAGCCCGGCTAGCTCAGTCGGTAGAGCATGAGACTCTTAATCTCAGGGTCGTGGGTTCGAGCCCCACGTTGGGCGCAACTCTTTTGATTATTTTTGCTCTTGAAAAAGTTTTTCAAATCGCCTTTTTTCGATTTTTCAGTGTATTTCTTCAATAATTGGTGTATTTTCTTTTAAATACATTTTTACAATCAAGTTATGCAATCAGTCAGTCGCGTTGTACCGTTAAAGGGTCAACGGATGGACAGACAACGCTATGTAAATGTTTCCCACGTTTCGTAGTCACATGTACACACTCGATGTTGATTGTGGTGACGTTTAATATCGTTGGATTTATTTTGACTGGTAACTGTTCGCCACTTATTAGCTGTCAACGTTCAAATCTATAATACATTTATTTATTGTCTACATACTCGTAACTGTTGTAAGTGTATTTATAAACGAGCTTGAGATTTCTCTTATAGATTTTTCAATTTGACTTATTAGTTACGAAACTTTTCACACTCGTAGGTAATCGAAGAAACGTGCGTCAATGGTTAGGAAAAAGTTAAACATGCAGTTCTCACGGGGAATAAGGAAAAAGCATGATTGTATAGATTTTTACCTATCCATTGTGTCATGTCATCAGCTGAACACAGTCAGTCTTAGATCCCTGACTCCTTCAACATTACACAATTTATTTGATCGTGAAAGGTTAGTCTATTTCTCGGCACTACGTTCCTACTTTTCCGCCTTTTGTAAAGGTTTCGTCATTCTTTACTCCGGTGTTCTTTCAACGTGTTCAAAGTTTGTCTTTCTCAATACAAATACGACATTTATTCATTTATTTTTTATACAGGTTGCTTGAAGATAAGTACCGATTAGCGACTTATTAAACATACATTTTTGACGTTTAAATTAAATATCTCTTCACTTTTAATCATAAGAGAGTAAGTAATATAAGCCGCACGGGTAGATCGTTCAGGTTAAGCTTCGCTTGCCGCGGCAGGTCCGTGGATGGGTGAACATCTTTACATACCAAGACTCCTTCGTGCCTCGAAAAGCAGGTTAAGCCGTTGGTCCCGGCAGTCATTTGCGGATCTTTGACAGTCGTTACGGGTCGTCAGAAGCCCGAAAGTCTGACAACCAGTCTTATCAAGGGGTAACGTATTACCCAGTAATTGGGTTATGGAGGTCACATAGGCAGTCGCTCCATGTGAAATGCTGGTATTCAGCTGCAACCGGTTAGACTGGAAGCCGACCCCAACATAGTTGGGAAAAGGCTAGGCAGATGATGATATAAACCCCTTAAATAGTGAATTATGATAAGATTTCGGAAAAATTACAAGGCAGATGTGAGTGGAAACGCCAAAGAAGGGAAGGGTCGCACTAGGAGGGCATATAGCGACCTCATTGGTGATGTTCTTAAAAAAAAAGTCAGGTGCGTAGTACTCGCTACCGGCGCGGCGTGCGTGTTTGACCATATGTATGAACTTAAACGAGGCAAAACGAGATGTAAGGATCGTACAGGGGTGCGGGTTGTTCGAAAGAGATACTGTGGCACACAGGCAACTGAAGGAACACGGGTGAGTTTTAGTCAGTAAAAGTCTGACACGCCCTCCTGCTCCCCAGAGCGAGAGAAGTTATTTGATGATTACCCACCATCAAAAAACAGGTAGTGTTCTGTAGATTCTGCCTAGCCCCATGGGAAAAAGGCTTGAGTTTATGCATTAATGTTTCGAAAAAAAAAAAGAAACTTGTTGCTTAACTTGCGTGGTTTACTAACATCCAAAACAGGTGGATCAAGCTTAACTGTAACAGCAATAAGTAGATTATTAAGAAAGATTAAAAGAATATACGAGTCTTACATTTCGGTCTTAATAGTTTTTACTGAGAAATACTTGCCTTAATTAAGTAGTAGGTACTCTTATGCAAACAGTTTAACTGACATGTCTTGTGCATATGCAGAAATGTTTGGACCATTTTTAATTACCGTTTATTCTTGATCCAATAAATTGTGTACCCGAATTGCCCAATAAAGTAGTTCACTTTAAATTGCATTTGCATATTGAGTATCTTCATTCATTCTGCTAATTTAACTTCATTTGACTAACTCGGTGGTGTTGTAGTCGCAAGCGCTATTGTTGAGCCAGCGGGCTTAGCATGACGCTTTGTATTTCTACGAAGAATAGACAGTGATTTTTCAATACAAAGTGACATTTCGTTCCTACATTTTTGATATCGCACCGTAGATATCCTTCTACAATCTGTCATTTAGTCTTTCGTTTCTAACGATATTTGTCTAGGTCCTTATAAATGTAGACTATTTCAGAAGAATATTTCTTCCCAAACTGTCAAAATCTCACCGACACCAAACTTTCTACTCGACGGCCACAAAGTATGTACGATTATCTAGAAAATCATGATTCGTTTAGAACCATAACTGTGATAATTAATAGAAAAACAAAGCTATCTTCTCCTATTGTACATCATTTAGTTAATAATCATGTCTATTCTTCCGTCGACAAACCGGAGCTCGTGCTTCGCCTGCTGGTCGGGCAAAGTGTTATTACGTTTTTCTGTCTGGAATTTCTCATTAGCACCCCGGAGTTTGGCTTACCTAAACATAACTGGTGAAATGTGGGTGTACTATAGTTGGGTACACCCCTGCTCAACCCTTCAGGGAAACAAGCCGTGATTTTATATTATGTTTTAACTTCATTTTAGGTTCAATAGTTGAAATAAAAAAGTCCCCTCTTTGAGGAGTGGCTTGAGAGGCGCCACGGCGTCCTCACCTTCCTGCCTGACGCAGGTCCTCACCGGACACGGTTGTTTCGGGAGGTTCCTGTTTTGGGTAAGGCGGGAGGAAACGCCCGTGCGTTTCCATTGCGAAGATCGCCCTGAGGACACGGTGGAGCATACGGTGGAGGTCTGCCCGGCTTGGGCGGAGCACCGCCGTGTCCTCGTGGAGGTGATCGGCGGCGGCGATTTCTCGCGTCCTGCCCTGGTCCAGGACATGGTACGGAGCGAGAGTGCTTGGGTAGCCGTCACCTCCTTTTGCGAAGTAGTGAAGCTCGCGAAGAGGGAGGCGGCGCACTTGATAGAGAGGCAGTATATTATGCGCTCTCACGGCCCTAGCCGCCGCAGGAGACGCCCTGGTCGTCGGGAATCCCAGGCTGATTCCCGGCCACCGTAGGCGTGGGGTTGCGGACGGCAAGTAATGGGTAGCTCGCTGTCCGGTAAGAACCAAGCCCAGGTCGACGGCGCGTTGTGTTCCACGCGCGCCTCAACAAGATGTCAGCACCAACCGGTGGGGTCCGAAAAGGCCGATGCCTGCCAGGGGTGCGGGTTGTTCGAAACAGATACCGTGGCCCCTGGCACACAGGCAACTGAGGGAACACGGGTGGGTTTTAGTGAGTAAACGTCTGGCATGCCCTCAGGTTATTTGATGATTACCCACCCTCAAAAAAAAAACCTTTTCTTTTCCCATGGGTCTAGAAAAGGAATTGTCAAGTGAAGGAGTTAACGAGATGGATCAAAATCCATCATTACCGTATTACCATATCCTTCATTACTGTTAATTGTGGTGGTTGATCAGATAGCCTATGTTCAGTAGTAAACCCGTCTGTCTACCTACATTATAATAACGTGTCAACTTGCCTTGCAATCCTTACAAGGAAACCAGTCAACTCATGATATTTTCACACCCCAACATAGCTCATGCAATGTTTTATTACAAACTATATTAAATGTATTTTTCGCGCATATCCTTATCTAGAAACGCAATCTTGAACATATTAACATTTCGTATAATTAACATTTTATTTTAATATAGTCTGCGTTGATCCAAGGACTTCTGGAACTATTTGTATGCAAAATTTTGTCCCGATCCAATCGGGCTATAACCAGCCACGCTTTTAAGTATATACTGAAACATTAAGAAGTTAATGCCTCTTGTATGTACAGTGCAAAAAGCTTATCTTGATCCTTAATGACATTGTCGTCTTTAAATTCGCTCACTATGGAACACGGAGTAAAGGTAAGCCCTAATCTGGATGCAGACCTTTATAATTGTATGCATTTTGTGATTATTACGCAGGCGTGTGCGGTCTACTTAGGTAATCTGCATAGGGCGCTACTATAGTAAAAAGTTGTATTGTCTCGTAATTATGAAATATCTGTTGCTTATTCTGGGCATTAGGCATATTTGATGTCCAAAACAAGCAAAATAAGGAAGTTTCAAAACGATGCCAACGGCGCACGAGAAACACCAAATCATTACTACCATTCATACTAAACCTAAACATGGACTGGAAGCTAGCTAGACTTATGTATCGAATGGTTATCGTGCCTTGTACGACATATGGCTTAAAAGCATCGGCCCTTACCAAGGCGAACAGATCAAGACCCAGAAGATATGGACGAGTTATCATGAGAGACTTGATTAACCACGCCAGGAATAAACCAAGAAATAAGAAAATGCACCAAATCTTAGACGGAAAAACCGTAACAAAAAAAGTTTCAACAGTGATGAACCATACCATAGTCCAATAATGGGCATGCCACGATTGCGGCGGTAAGTCCCCTCTTTGAGGAGTGACTTGAGAGGCGGCATGGCGTCCTCACTTTCCGCCTGACGCAGGTCCTCACCGGACACGGTTGTTTCGGGAGGTTCCTGTTTCGAATAAGGCGGGAGGAAACGCCCGGGTGTTTCCATTGCGAAGATCGCCCTGAGAACACGGTGGAGCATACGGTGGAGGTCTGCCCGGCTTGGGCGGAGCTACACCGTGTCCTTGTGGAGGCGATCGGCGGCGGCGATCTCTCGCGTCCGGCCCTGGTCCAGGCCATTTTACGGAGCGAGATTGCATGGGTAGCCGTCACCTCCTTCGGCGAAGCAATGATGCTCGCGAAGAGGGAGGCAGCGCACGTGAGGGAGAGGCAGCATAGCTGATTTCCAACCACCGTAGGCGTGGGCTTGCGGACGGCGAGTAATGGGTAGCTCGCTGTCCGGTAAGGACCAAGCCCAGGGGCCTAAGTCTACTAATTTATAAACGTCACAATGGTCTCTCAATGGTAAGTTTTTGACAGATTTGCCATACAAAAACTGTCAAAAACACACCATTGAGAGACCATTGTAACGTTTATAAATTAGTAGACTTAGGCCCCTGGTCGACGGCGCGTTGTGTTCCACGCACGCCTCAAAGAGATGTCAGCAAAAACCGATGGGGCCCGCAAGGGCCGATGCCTGCCAGCAGGCTTAGCACGAGCACCGACTTGTCGACGGAAGAATAGACAACACTATTAAATAAATTATGTACAATAGGATAAGATACCTATGTTTTTCCATTCATTATCACAGTTATGCGTTCTAAACGAATCATGATTTTGTAGATAATCGTATATACTTTGTGGCCGTCGAGTAGAAAGTTTTGTTGTCAGTGTGATTTTGACAGTTTGGGAAGAAATACTCTTCTGAAATAGTCTACATATAAAAGGACCTAGAGAAATATCGTAAGAAACGAAAGACTAAATGACAGATTGTAGAAGGATATCTACGGTGCGATAACAAAAATGTAGGAACGAAATATCACTTTGTATTGAAAAAACACTGTCTATTCTTCGTAGAAATACAAAGCGTCATGCTAAGCCCGCAGGAGTGCGAGCTGTTCGAAAGTGATACCGCCACCCCTGGCACACACGCTACTGAGGGAACACGGGTGGGTTTTAGTGAGTAAACGTCTGACACGCCCTCCTGCTCCACCCAGAGCGGGAAAAGTTGTTTGATGATTTCCAACCAAAAAAAAAAAAAACCATAGTCCAACAATGTTTGAAACCTTCTTATTTTTGTTTTCTTTCTTATTCATTCTTCTCTACGTTGCTCGGTAAAGTAAATTTCTCATACTGTGTACAATTACCTAAGTTTATTTATCATGAACATAATATCACGCTTTGTTTCCCCGAAGCGTTGGGCAGAGGTGTACCTAGAGTGTTCCCACATTTCGCCAGTTATGTTTAAGTCTTATGTAATAGACGGCTAGGCTATTGCTATCAACCGGGCACAAATTTAGACTCCTGGCTGCAGAAACTCAATAACACTTTGTCCGACTTGGGAATCGAACCGAGAACCTCATGCTCAGACCGATACGGTGAGTAGACTAACGGGCAGTCAGTTTATTCAAAGTTTATTTGTATTTTCTAGAATAATAATTAAAAAAAAAAAAAAAAAACAATTAACCTTTGATCCATCGATCGACGCACTGGTTGCACGTAACTTCTTAATAAAACGCAGAAAGTATATTGTAAAAGACAACTTTGTGTCTCTTTCACTTAAAGGCATAGAGCACTAAGCACGCAAGAACGTTTATTTTGTAAATGTATCCAATTCACTCCAGAACATTCCGTACTTAAGTGTGTATTTGCTTATGAGTTGTAATACAGATTTCGCGCTGGAAATGATCTTAAACGAAGAAAATTACACAAAAGCTTTGTCCCCTGGTAAGTTTGTACCATTCTCAGTTAAATGTACAGTCGTTGGCTGTAGGTAGCACGAACATTCCCCAGGTCACCCACGCGTTGTATTGTATTGTGTATTATAATGTACCCTATTTGTGTCAACTTATTGTCTTTGAATGTCAATATATCATTGTTAAGGATGTTGGACTATTGTGCTGTTGTTTCAGGATACGTAGTAGGTATGTCTGCTGAGATAAATATATTGAGAATGTGAATAATTGTATTTCGGTTTGAGTAACGACCTGATTTGTCGTTTGATAAATCCCTTCAATGCCTTATTGTTTAACAAAATTCTTGTTACATTCGTCTTTATTTCAAATGATTCACTGTTGTAATATCGAAAACTAAAGTACTGTAAGCAAGGTTTTCGAGGCAGGTTCTTATTTAAGGCCGGCCTTTTCAAGATTTAGGACACGATAGTGTCTTTTAATATCAGGTGGGCCGTTCAAACCATTTACTTTTTATAACATTGTTGAACTTTTCGTTGGTAAATAAAAAGTTTCATATAAATATAAATTTATAAGCACGTAGTCACGTCCACGTAATTATCTGTATTTAATTCTATATGTAAAACGCTTCACGGGTCGAACATAATTTATTACGATAGATAATCAGTTAAGTAAGGTTGAGTGGATGTAAATGTTTAGCACTGCCGTAGGTCAGAGTGCTGGTGTCTACATAAAATTACATTTCAATCTCAACAACGATGATTGCTTTAAGTTTAAACCGTTATGTTAAAAGGCAGTAGTTCGCAGAAACGTTCGCACTGTGCTACTTGAAAACATTTGAAACAGGCTCCACTTAAATTAATTTTACTACGTAATAATAACTTTCACTGTTCAATGTAGCATTTCTTTAATTAAAATCCTGAAGGATTTATGACCTTTTAATATTTTTCTGTTAGGTATTATATATTTTTCTACTAAATACTTATGAAGCTGCTAAAACTTTGCTCAGCAGTTGAACTATCAAATGCAAGAAGTTTTGTTTCAAATTAATCAGATAGTTCCAGAGATGAGCGCGTTTAGATAAACAAATAAAAAACAAAAAAAAAATACTCTTCAGCTTTATAAAATTATATAATATATCGGCCGCGTGGAGATCGAAATTTATCCCATGGGAACGTACGGGATAAACATTATCCTACGTGTTGTTCTAGGTTATCTGTGTGCCAAACTTCATCCAAATCTGTCCTCCCGTTTTTGCGTGATTGAGTAACAAACATCCAAACTTTCATATTTGTAATATTATATAGTAGGATAACGTACTTTGTAGTTTATTAGTCACGCAGTCTGCGTTACAATAAACTATAAAGTATGTGACAGGTACTACATTATTAATATAGCAAAATATGAAAAAAGACAAATCCGTATTAATATTATAAATGCGAAAGTAACTCTCGTCTGTCAGCCTGTCTGTCTATCTGTTTGTTACGCTTTCACTCCTAAACCGCTGAACCGATCATCATGAAATTTGGCAGAGATATAGACTGGGATATGGAGAAGGATATAGGCTTTTAACGCGAAAACCGACACCCACGCGGGCGAAGCCGCGGTTAAAAGTTAGTACTACATAAAATAAATAATAATAAAGTAAATACCGACAGATACTCGTACAAGAAAAATGAAGAACTGTTTTCATTCAATTGCCAAGTCTGTGGTCCTGCGAAAGCCGTACAAATTGATACTAATTATATTAAACTGTTCCTCTTCATTCGCTGAGTAGCATTTTGATGATTGTTTGTCATTGTTAAAAACGTAAATGCTAGAACATTATGCTATCTAAATTGCATAGATAAAGAAAGCACTATGTTTATGATTTCGCT
Organism: Polymixis flavicincta; assembly: GCA_949987655.1. NCBI lineage: Eukaryota > Metazoa > Arthropoda > Insecta > Lepidoptera > Noctuidae > Polymixis > Polymixis flavicincta. The sequence continues at coordinate 14,829,212 of OX465182.1, forward strand.
TTCAAAAATGTTGCCATGATTAAATTGTTTTATAAAAAGAGTTATTGTACAGTTTTTATGTTTTACCTTCTGGAGCTCGGAAAAACTCCTCGAAAAAAAGCCAATTCATAACACGTTAACAAAAGCAATATTGTAAAACATCGCAAAACTGTATCAAAGTTGTATCTTCATTTAAATATAAATAAGAAACGACGAGGGGAAAAAGGTAAAAGAATGGAATCACTGACAGCGTAAAAACATCAAGCGGTTCAATCACTCTCCACAAGTGAAGTGAGCGACTCATAACAAGCGAAAGATTGAAATGAGATGATAAAGGGAGAATCAGAAATCTTGCCGAAAATACGTACCTACCTATTATGAGGCGGCGGTAATTTTACAAGGGATTCCTCGGTTCGATATGGGGCCAATCATTAACCAGAGCCAAGCATGTTCTCGGTACATCGCCGCGGCTTTTTGCAAGATCTACGAGAGATATCCCTGAGCTGAAATATGCGGAGAGTTCTGTAAGCGGATCAATGTGCGCACAGGCATTTTGAAATCCAATCCCTCTAGCACTTTGATTGAATCTCTTCTCTTATTATAAAATTCTTAGAATTTAACACTGTCTTAATATATCACTTCGAAAACTCTTCAACGTTTGCCAAATTGAATGTTGTTTATCCTCATGTGTTTTATATTCACGAGTCTTCAGTAAAATCGTACTTTATTGTTCCGTGCGTCTCGCGTCGGGGCGGCTCGTTAACGCGACCTTTCGGATATTTATTGTATCCTCTCCAGAAAATACAATTTCCAAGTCGAATACCAATAAATTTTAAGCTGTGCACACTCATATATTTAACATCTGTGAAAATTAGATCTTATTTTTTAAGCCGTGGAAATTGTCTATTTAACTCGTGATTTGTATACACTCCTTAAGAAATGTTCAAGAATATAATCTACATACTTTTTATCTGTCAACATTCATTTGCAGCTCTTAATGCGATCGCACAAAACTTCACGCGCATAATTCACTCGTGAGTCAAGTATAAACACAACGAGTCGCGATTGTTACGGAAAGAACAATCCAGCTGATACAAGATAAAAGCGAAGGCGTGAAATAAATTTATTTATAACTGGCAACCAAATGGTATTTAATTGGAGTGTCACCACGAAGTTGTCATTGCCTTGTGAACTGTATAATATGTGCAGGAAAAAAATCGCCTTATATTAGTGCGATTTGATTTACACATGAATTTTTTCTGGAAATCGTGGGCGCTGAAAAAGCACAGTGGACACGATTTATGGTGTCCATACTCCAGAAAAAAACGCAGCTGCAAGCGATAAATCGCTCACTTGCAAGTTAGAAACAAAAAGGTAGTAGAGCTCGCTCTGCGCTCAACAAATAGGCATCCACGAGATTCGTGTCTGCTAGTCGATCATTTTGTACCGTTGCTTTACATATTGTTTCGTCCATAAGCGTTGAGTATGAGATGTGTAAACGTAGAATTGAATTTGCATCGTCACTTTGGTCCCTGTATGGCAAAGCACCATAAAGTGATAAAGTATTTTATGAAAATGTCTGTCGTGCGTCGCACACTTGACATCAAGGCTCGTTAGTGTTGAGTGACTTTACGGTCAGCTCGTGTATATCCCATATATGCTCGAAAGTGAAAGGGTTACCCTTTGGGCGAGAATAAGCTAACGATTGGAAATTATTTTGTATTGAGCAACTGCAACGTAGGGTTTAGTAGCTATTGAATTGAATTGAAATCCTATGTAAAATATGATTTAAGATTTTCGATGTAAATATGCACCGGAATAAAAACATGTCGGCTAACATTACATGCATGACTTTCTTTAGCACCCGTTTTGGTAAGACCTCGTATGATCTTCTTGTACGTCTTTTGTCAACACGCATAAATTAGGCTTAAGCAGTCCCCGAGTTTATTACGTTTATCAACACGCGACTGTAGGTCTCGTAAACGAATAGGGTACTTTTACTTGAATAGGATTACCGGTGCCTCTGTTATATTTCTCGTTCAATTTCGATATTGCCTATAGGTTGTCCGCAACTAGGTAGGGGCATCGCGTGTGGTGAGCCGCGAACGCTTGATATACGATCGTCTTAATCACCACCTCGTTTGTATAAGATTTATATCACACCTGTTGCGCCAATTATTTACATTCGGAAGTCATTCTGTTCGGATTCGGTGTGTTTCTTTGACGAGTTGAGGTTTAAACGTTTTGATAAGATTCGGAAGTGTAGAGAGCTCGGTGTAAAATAAAGACATTTTAAACGACATTTATATTTAAAAACGAACACCTTGACTTTGCTTATGTTATGAAGCGTAACGTAGATATCATAATTCTTAAATGCTTTGTTTATGTTATATCATAACATAATCTGGACGTTGAACACGATGTTGGCATTATGAGGCTAAAATTGCTTTCTTGACATTTAAAAGATGCACAAATTATATAGAAGCCTCATGAATAAGACATCAATAATCGGCTTATATTCTTATTTAGATTTAGAGCTGTTGAAAGAAAATGTAAATGAACCATGTCATATCATTTTATGTAATAAAAAATAGCACCTACAAATATTTTCTCGACCGTTCATAAATTATACACATCTTCTAGATGATTTAATACCGGTTCTGCCACGTTGTATTTACACTACTTTTGCAAGCTTAAATAATAAATAGCGTGGGTATTTTCAAAGTCGAGCGTAAAGCTCGAAACCCTCCATTAAGTCGAGTATCAAGTTGCCAATGACGATAATTTGATAATTGAGAGTGTCATAGTCTCCTGCGCCGTGATGCTGGCACCTGCTGTATTGGAGTATTTTATTTTTACTTGGCCTTGGTGCTCCTCGAGTAATTTGGAGTAATTTTTCACAGCTTTATCTCTGATATAAAAGTGACAGAATATATTTCACAGATACGCTAGGCATTTTCGTTTAAAGTTTTTCTATCAAGATCTAAAGATAATTGAAAACGAAATCTACGACACTTTGGTATGTTTACCGTGTGATTTATTTCTCCACTAAATTCCGTGAAGATATCGCGCCATAACGCGAAATTAATGTAGGAAGTAATCGTTTGTTGGGTTTGTTGTGTTTTATGTAGATATCGGTTGGGTGATAATTGGTACGTGTTGGAAATCACTCGACACCACAAGTTTAACACCTACTCCGCTCTTGTTTGCCTCCCATGTTTGCAATAACGCCGTTTTGTTAAAGTGCAAATGTTGAGTTTATTTTACAAAGACAGGTGCATGAAAAACCCATTAGTGATTTCCCTTTGTTTGCCATCAAATTAAGACTTAATCTTACTATTTATTTAAATGACTAAACACATGGACGTGCAATAGTAGGTAGTGGAAACTACGTATTAATGACTAAACGAATGAGTTGACACTGACACTGCTATGCTATCAGAATTAAACATGAATCCTCAAGTACAAGAACTAATCTTGTGTGAATATTAAATGTTAATTACACGACATGCTACAAATTAAACCACACGATACCAACTAAAATAAACTAAATAATAATTGTTGCCAACAGCTAAATCAACGTGTATTTAGTACTATTGAATATGTAGATGGTAACATCATCACATTTTTCATTCGTAACACTTACACTATTACACACAGAGACGGTCCGACCGCCAGTCCCGCCGTGATTTATCTGCCTGCATCTCCGACCTGCGAACAGCTCGTTTATTGCCCGCTTGTTATTTATAATTTATTTTTAACGGTCACCGATTTGTATCCGTATGTATACTATACACAGGAATTCATCGCCCCACGGCTCAAAAGCACCATATACTAGTCCGCAGTTACGTGTTAATTATGGATCAAAATCGTGTAAATTTCCTGCTTATAAGCTGCAATTGAGAGCGAGTGCCAAGTGGTTAATTATGCTATAATTTGTTCATAACGGAGTGGCCTACTTTATTAAAAATTGTATCAAAAATTCAAAACATGTTTGCCCTTATTTTACTTTAATCTACTTTTTTCATGAAAAGGTTATCCAGTAATTCGTAACTGGTTATTTTACACCTGACCTTATCAAAAAACTGACGAATATTATTCTAAAAAGACTGACAACATCAATTCACTCCACATGGAAACACTTAAAAGCAAACAGTTACAGCAGTACTCTACATCTAGACCTCGACAATCTACATCTAGACCTCGACATTGATATACAATTACTATTATCAGATATTTCTAGACTGTTCTCAACTCATCAACTTACGATACACTTTGGCTAGTGATTTGACCATCGATACTCGCGGCAGATTTACAATACGGACAGATAATTTATAGCGTTGTTCGATCTAGATGTAATTTAATGTCGTCGGTACACATAAATCACGGTCATCTACCGCGTGGAGATCAGGCACAGGTCTGCTTCGCCTGATAATGTGAGCCGTATTATCTTTTGGACCGTTGACCTTTGTAATTAGGCTAATGTGTGGATGATTCAGTTATTTTTTCTGTAGAAATACGTCGGAATTAGTTATTTTAATACTGTCTTGTTTATGTGTCTATTTTGGCGTTATTTATACAAGATCTAGTTCGACGTCATTAAACTCTTCATCATGTCAATTGGGCTAGTTAGATCAATAACTTTCTTAGATACATAGGTTACTTTAAGTAGGATATCTTTATGTTTATTTCAATATGATAATTTATCTACTAGCTTTTGCCAGCAGCTTCGCCCGCGTCGAAATTATACCTCGGGAACATACTACCGGGAGAGAGTATCCTATGTGGTAATCTGGGATATAAACTATCAGTGGGCCAAATTTCATTAAAATTCGTTCAACCGTTTTAGCGTGATTGAGTAACAAACATTCACATTTACAATATTGTGAATAAATAAATAGTAGGATTATTCCTTTGTTCTCATACATCCATCATCTTAAGACATCCTTGAACTATCTTCACACGGTCCAACGGTGATTACAGGTAAGGTCCGCCAGCCTCATCTCATTACACTGGACTTCTTAGGCTGAGTTATTTAAATGCTGCCTTTTTATTTAGGTATTTCGAATAGTTTTAGTAAGAATAGCATTTACTGTACGGTAAGTACTCGGGCAATTATTTTTCCAAGTACAGGCCTCTGGTGCATTCAGGTTCTCAGTGGTTGACTTGGACATCGAACGGGAGGAAATAGCGTCAATAAACAGGATTTATAAAATGAGTAGATGCGGCACGGCGTCTATTTAAATGTAGGTACGTGTTTTTCTCGGCCTCATTCTTTAAGTGTTAATTAGTTTTGCGTGCAGAAAAATAGAGCTTGTAATATTTTGACGTATGTATGAGCTGGAAATAACTTTTAAAATGTTTGATTTCCGTTGTTGCTACAACTAGGTAACTTTTACTTTGGAACAAAACCAGGTGCTGCAATTTGCATTAGGTGCGACTATATCGTAAAATTGCCATGCCCAAAAGTGACAAGTAATCACTGGGTGACTTATTAACTGATTATAATCAGACTTGCCCACTGAATATCATTTCTGTTTAATTTTACCGATCTGTCACGAATTATTTATTATTTTATCATTGTTTAGGATAATTTCTCAGTACGTATTAGTTTGTTGGAAACTAGCAATCGCCAGTGGCTTAACACACATAGAGATTCCCCCTAGGAGCCGTGATTCTTTACTCTATCGGTGAAATATTTTTTGTGATTGGAACAATTTTTCCAGAAATGACCGTTTACAAAGGTAAATATCCTTACCGCCTTTTATTGTTAGTGAAAAGTATCTATAACTAACTTATTTGCGGGCTTAGAGGCATCTCATTACTATCAGTTCCGTGGCAGCTTAGCGACTAATCGAGCGGCAGCGTGTCGCAGAGCTAAGAATAGTCGAGCGGACACTTTTTGTCCTCTCATTCCATTCGTTACCAGAGAACACTGCACCGCCAACTCGGAGGGGATTTTTGCCATTTTTGCCTAGAAAGGATAGACAATGAATGATGCCTTTTATTTAGATTTATTGGTTTGATAGGTTAGCTAAGACAATTTATTTGTTGTAACCAACTTTGGCGATTTGCATTATTTAACTTAACAGCTGCAGATACGTTACCTACCTATCTGTTTATATGAGAACTATTGTTATGGACTTAGTGGGTTATTTAATTTTTAAATTTATTAAGGCTGCTTATAAAAAACTAGCTTCCGCCCGTGGCTTCGCCCGCGTGGAAGTCGGAAATTATCCCGCGGAAACGTACTACTGGGATAAAAAGTATCCAACGTGGTTTCGAGTTAATCAGAGAGCGCGTTAAAATTCTTGCATACAAACTTTGAGACACCCCAATCCCCATTTAGGGGGTAGTTTAGAAAAACAATAAATAACCAACTTTATAATTTACTTAGATAAGTATTTGTGCCAAGTTTCAAGTTTATTAACTCAAGGAATAAGATTTTTAATACAAACAAAATCCCCCCTTTTCACCCCCTTAAAGGTCGAATTTCCAAAAACCCCTTCTTAGTGCTCCCCTACATTATAAAAGGAAGCCTTGTACAAAATTTCACGTTCCTAGTCCTAGTAGTTTCGGCTGTGCGTTGATTGATCAGTCAGTCAGTTTCTCCTTTTATATATATAGATATACAGATATCAATAATAACCCTTTCAATTCATATTGTACACAGTTAATTAACGTACCTGATGGTACTTGGAGAGACGTGACGTTTAGCCTCTTTCTTCAACTAAAATAATTTGTTCATGTAATTTGTCAACTTTTTTAAATAATCTCTCGTTGCTACTTCATTGTCAAAACAATAATAAACATGAGTAAAAACTCAAGCAAGCCATTCATGTGACGAGAATAACTTAACGGTGGTTATTAATGAAGCAGGCGTCTAGCACAAGAAGTCTATCAAAGGCATGAAGACAGCTACTTGCTACATACTTCATACCCTATATGGAGGGTTCATAATTTGTTTGCGCACCGGCCATTTCCTTCAAGAGTACGATCAAGAGGGCAGACTCAATTCATATCGAGATAAACAGGTTGTACACGTACAATGCAGATTAAGCGTTTCTTACTTACGAGATAAATTATTATTGAGTGCGCCTCGACGAATATTATTTTTCTCGGAAAAAGATAGATCGCTTAAGCGATTTTACGGGAAATTAATTTTGGCAGTGAGCGACAGGGCGCGGCGGGCGCACCGCTGCGTGCCTCGTCGTGATGATTTGTTGCGATCCGACCACGCTCGTTACACTTCCCGATAATGACGCATACCATTTACTCAAAGGCGAGAGCTAAGGTTGTATTTCAAGTACCTTATCGATACTTCCCGGTAACCATCTCAGCTCACGTTGTAACTAAAATTAAAACCGAAAATCCAAAGGAAATCATTTCACAGTAATTCTTAGGTCCAAATCGTACAAGATCATGTAGTATGCGCGGGCGCACGCCCCGCCCCAGTTGTCGCCACAGCCGGCTCAGCCGCAATTAATCCACTGTAATGCGATACGAGCCTCCTGTCGTCGGCGACGTAATGCATCGTGATTTACGCGCAACGAACAAGCCGTTAATCTTATTACCACTTTCAATAACTTTATTATCGAGTGTTCGATACAAATGCCCTACGAACTAATATACACCTTGAACGCACCACGCAGAGATCATTTGCATTTACAATAGCTTAGTCGGTAGGAGTTAGGAAGCTTCCCACGAAATTTATTTTAGTCGACTTAACGATTGTGTCCGCTTTACCAAAAATGGAGAGTTAATGCGCCCGTTGCTTAACTTCGATTAAACGGTTATATAGGTAGGCTTAACAATCTGATCCTGGTTAAGGTTTCCAAATTCATAGTTAATATTTCGACTTCGTGTTAGGTTCACGTGCATTGATTTAAAACTAAGAATATTTTTTGTAACCTTTGCGTTTTGAATAATAATAGAATCACCTTCAGAGACCAGTAGCATGTTCGTGTGAAATCACTTCTTATTCAGCCCGCAGAGGCTCGAGGCGGCGGTAAACACGATTCAAATTCGACATGTTATCCCCTAAAACATACCAATAATAAGATGTAAATGACGAGTCCAGCGGCACGGAGAACAAAAAACCGCTGCTCTGAAAAAGGGATATTTCCAGTGAGCTGGTAATTTGCATATATTTTCGTAATAACAACTTCCGTTTGGTGCGCCGGCGGACGTGTCACGAGTTCGAGCATGTAACTACGGTAGCATCCGATCAAGCTTTGTTATTTCGCCCCGGGCTCTTTGACACTTCCATATTGTTTTAATGATTTTCCACTGCGAGACAATAAGGCAAGTCTCCGGAGAGGCATGTCGTTTGGTTCTCGTTTTGAGCGCATCTTCGATATTCAGCGATAATGGGATATTGCTTGCTCGTTTCCATAATGCGTTGTAAGTTGTAATGAGCCGACGAATTTAACGCTTCATCAATTATTCATTCCTGATTATTATTAGTAAGAACCTCTGAACGTTTTTGAGATATTACAACTTAGCTTTTTAGTTTAAACCGTTTTTCTTCTTGTCAATTAAAAATGCTTTTAGAACTTGCAATACTGTGATGGTTGTTTATAATTCTCATATGTTCTCTTCAACATATATTCGATTAATAAAGTAGTCACAATCACAACCTCGTTCCGCAGTATCATATAACATTTTTATTATAATATTTACATGAGGACCATATATTATTATATTCTGCGAGATCGGTGGCGCCACGCTGTCCCACGGCAGTTTCACGTCAAGTCACGTGTGTCAAATACATTTGTATTCAGTCTTTGTGTCTCCCAGTGCCCTACTCATTGAATAAAAATAATACAACTTGCGTAGGTTATGAATTATTTATTTCATTTTTAATTGAGTGTTAAGAGTCATTGATGTCGTCTGTCATGTGTAATTGCTTATTCATTGCTGTGTTTTCAAGTGTCTCACTGTGAACGCTATGAATAGCAAGTGCTGTAACGCCACTCATTCCCTTTTCTGTGATGGTATTATGAAATAGATAACGTTGACTTTTTACTTTTGCCTTTGTGTCTCACCACAATTTTGAAACAAATTAAACTTGTAGGTGGCATGGCGGTTACATTGGCCTCGCTGCTTCCACAAAATTTCACACTTCCTGATGAAAGTTTTAACACAATTACCCGGTCCACGACCATTTCCCCCGGCCCTGGACGACTGGACAGGAAAAAACTTGGCAAAGAACAAACTAACCAACAGTCCAATTTAGCGACATCCGTATAAAGTTTAATGTACCCAATCTGAAATGTTGCCGTATTTTCGCATTTTAACTAGGCACACGGGGAAGGTATTTTGTTTTCTTTTATTTTTATGTTATTTGAAGCAGGTGGGTTTATTCCAAGCGGTATCAAAACACACGAATACACAGTGTAGGTACACGAATTTATCTGCACTAAAATACTTGACAATCCTCGTTGTTTACCAAAGTTCGACGCTGATGCGAATTGTCTCGGGAGCGAAGATAAATATTGATTGGTAGATTCAGCCAGGTCGTTGGCAAAACGTCCGAATTAGCTCAAAGTTACTCCTTTGATCGCAGTTCCGGTGTTTGTCGGTCGGTGTCAGTTGTCCTGACCAATTCGAAAACGTTATCGTGTCCCAATTGCAATTGGTGACGTTTCCGTTCTATTTATTTACGGAATTGAATGCATTAACTTGTACAATTTTAGTTCTACTCAAATTGCTTCTATTGTAACATTGCTTGTTTGGAGTTAAGTATAAACAGTGTCGTGTCATGAATTTTTAATTCCATTAAAATTTCCGTAAACAAGAGTTTCACTTCAACGCCGTTGCCAGAGGCAGGCGACAGACTCCTCTTTTATTCCCGTCGCGTACGCCGTTCTAGATCTAATCAAAATTTAGCAAATTTGTTTACATACATCATGCGGCGAAAGCGTGGTGTATCACGATATTCACCACACGTAAACAGTGCCGCGCCAGCGATGACACCTCCTTTTGATGTCCCTATACTCCCCATATACGAACCCCGAGCTAATAAAATGTCACCGGCTATGTACGAGACATGTTTGTCATATAAACGAAATTTGATTTTGGCGTGATTCCGTATTCCAAACCCAATTTCGTCTCATTTTTGTTTGTAACACATCTGAAACTATTTCCTTCATCCTTCCGGGAGTTTGGGATCACTGTGGGCTTTCTCATGATGGCTTTTTACGTCGTCTGTACGATGTTCATTTGGTTTTTCTACTAGGGATGTTAAGTCACAATCCCCCTTATTACAAAACAAGGTTTTTCTTTAGGTATGGTTTAAACCACCGAGCCTGTTTTTGAAATAAGAACTTAGAACCGAAATAGAATTACAGCTCCTTTTACAAAACTGACAACTTAGCACTGGACCAACTTATCAGTTTTGTAAAAGGAGCTGTATTTCGATTTCAGTTAGGTTCTTATTTAAAAAACAGGCTCGACGGCTTAAACCATACCTAAAGAAAAACCTTGTTCTGTAATAAAGGGGATAATGTTTAAAATTTTCTGCTAAATTGACCTTTATAAGCTCGTGATTAGTGGCTGCTATGCTGTTTAATCGTTCAACGATGAACGATGTCAAACAAATTCGCATATATGACCCTTGTTGCAAGCTTCAGAGATTATGTTAATCCGGTCTCGGTTATTCATGAATATCTAAGTATGGCAGTCCTCATAGGCAGCCAAATCCAACGTTCTGGCGCTAAGGTGACAGTCTAGTCGTGCCAAGTTCGGATATTAAGCCACATCTGGGAAGGTTAGAATCAGGGGTATTTTGCATAGCGTAAAAGTCAAGACTGCATCATTAAAACTGAGTTTGTTCAGCTTATTTTGCTGCTTCAAAAATAATAGTAGGATTCTATCGGGAAATAAAAAGAACATTCTGTCTCAAGCTATATTTTTAAGTAGGTCTATGCAAGATCGAGTTGGACAAGATGCCGCTATACGGTATAAATTAGCCTCGGTGTCGTATCGCCGCGGAACAATACCGCTGTCACGGTGGCCGCCGTATCGACTGTCCCTGCCGTCCCTGGCCGTCCACTTCTCATACAAATAGGGTTGTTTAGGCACTTTTGCTCCCAAGTTCAAAGAGCAGTAAAGTTTCTAAAACCAAGCTTCCAAAAGAAAAATCAAGTGAACGCCTGATGCAGCTTTCAGCTAAAGAAAATAGATGGACTATGTGATCTTAACTTTACAAAATAATGAATGAAAATAGAACCGAGTTCTAAATAACTGAAACTGAAAATGATACTAATCGATACCTAAGTCATTCATTCAAAAGTTTGTACCAAATTCTATTCCAGTAACATGGCAACCTTATAATCGACTTCTACTTCAGATATTATTACAAACTTTACACAGATGCAGTAGGGTTCAAATTCAGTTGGGTTATTAGGTATTGTTTACGGGACAGGCTTAGTGTTGCGGTTGGCAGGTGACACGAGGCTCTATAAATCTGTGCCGCACGGCCTACGTCGTAAACACGGCGAGAGCACAATCCCTCGGTCTGAACTGCGACTGTTTCAATAACTCGCTATTATTTCAATAATTGAAAAGGTGCAATATTATTTCGCTTGCACTTGTACAATGGAGCTTGAATGTGGGAATGGCACTGTTACACCGCTGGTTACGGGTTCAAAATCCCCGTTTTATTTTCAACATAAAAAAGTGAAGTGTCTGCCGTTTGAAATTTTTCTGAACGGAAAGTTATAGATAAACACTTAAAAAACTTCGTAGAACAAACTTATAGCCATGAATAAAATAATGTTTCTTCGAAATAAGAAAATATTAACCAACATGGCTCGCGGCCGTAAGCGGTTTCAGATATTTATCGACTCGAGTTTTTCTTGAAGAAACAAACACTCTTAACCACAAACGAGCGATTAGTGTACAACAAGTTCCTTACACGTTATACGGGCGAGTATAATAACTTTCACCTATAGAGAATTTATTGAGTACTGTCTCTAGTTGCTAAGTAGCTTCGCACCACGATGTACTCGGAGGCAGGTCCGTGCCTCGGGCTGTTCAGATTTACGAGGTGGCGCGCTCGTGCTGTGCCCCACCCCGCCCTCAGCATCCAGCCTCCCTCCCCGCTCTCGCCCGCACAGAATGCGGCTCCCTCGGTCACTCATTGTAACGGCTCTCAGTTAGTTATGAACTAGAAGCAAGTGCCGGACCTCTTACCGTTTCAATTGTAGAAACCTTTGAAGATAGCTGTTAATTGTTTTATTTTGCAATAAATTCCAAAGCTTTCGCGGTTACGCCTTCTGGATTATCTTAAAGTATATCTGGAATCTGAAAGCTAAGAAAATAAACTTTAACGTTGATCGTAAAAGAAGAGGAAGATTTTACTCAGATTTAGTAGGAGTGATAATCTCCCGAATTTATTTCCCAACTTACAACTGTACTCGGAATAGGTTGAGTGAATAGCTGAATGTTGTAACTTACTGGAATTCTTGTTGCGTTTATCTACTGTGAATCTTTGCAGTGTCTTTACTGTTATACGTTTATCCGTGAAGATTGCAACTAGACAAAGTGATATGTGGTCAAGACATTTTTGCACCCGGGAGGTTTTATAGTCTGTTTGTTAGATCTGCTTTGCTTAATAAAACTGGTTTTATTCTTAATTCGGTAGGTGAAACAGCATTCCACTGTCACAAATGGCTACCAACTTTTTTCGCAATCATCTGGTGCATTTTGGCATTTGTCAGGTACTATCTTCCAGCTAGGCTTCCCGTGCTCGTGTTATTCTTTAATCTATCAAATACTCACGTAGTTTAAAGTTTAATTCATTTCCAGCCTTCCATTTACTGCTATATTAAGCGAGAACCATCAAGTCTAACAGTCAGAGCTTTATCTGTAATGAACAACACTTTTATTTAATTTGGATTGTATTCGCTCCCCGTGTTGCTACAAGAAACACGCGTTTGTACATAAATATGTATGCAACAAACTCTTACATGTGCTCCAAGCAGACTTGCGCTAAAAAGTGGCAAGACTAGTCTGTCCGCCTGGACTGGTCCTTGTGTGACGTCACACGTCATAACTACCGACCAACATGCCACATGATTACTACAATTCAATATAAAACGAGCTGTTTTAAAATTGTTTCGAGATTTTTAAGCTTCGGTTGTTTTTTATTATAGATGATTACAGAAGACTGGTTAGTGGGTCAGGATCTGATTTTAATTATTGGGTTATTACCATAGACATCGGCATTTCAACGCCCTCTTGTATGGTATATATGGCTATATCTCCCAGTTCGTTACTGGACAGTAAACGAGTCAATTTTTTTTTTGTTTTTTAATTTTTTCCCGTGCTTGCATGACGGATTCGTCGTGACCATCAAGCTCCGTGAACTTACTTTCCATCTGTCTTAAAAAAAATAGTTATTTTATCGTTTATAACATCGTAATTAATAAAGGACAAAGCGCATACCAAAACGAACTTTCCAAGGAAAACTATCTCAAGAATTCCTAAGATAGAAAGGTAATTCTGGGTAAGTATAGATGTGTGGATACCTAATGTCTTAAAAAGTTAATAAAAAAGAAAATCATATTTCAGTGAGCTTGATAACGGTCTTAGGTACAAACAGTTTTTCGAAAAGATGAATTCTTACAACATCATATTATTTTTGGAAGAAAAATCCCACAGTGATTGATAGTCCGAAAAACGTGCCTAGAAAATATATAAAGCATGAGCAGCCAAGAAAGGATTTCTCATAATTCCCATCGGTTTCAGAACAGAATACGCACCGAAAGCAATGTTTTCGTATTTAGTCACAAGATGAAAGAGGAAGATAGAAGAAGCATCAGGAAGTGCTGTAATTATTACCCGCATTTTAGTATTTTACGAGACTTAAAATTATTTCTAGGGCTAAATTTTCACTGCGAATCATAAGAGGCATCTGATTATTAAAACTTATAATGTTTTATGTCTTCCATGACGGTTAGACACAGACATGTCCGTTCACAGGTCGTTAACACGCTTTTAATATGTAGGTACTAAATGCACTGGGTTCCTCATGATTTTTCGCTCGTTTAAACCGTACAATATCTTTAAATATCATAACAATTATTATGCTAATTTTGCAGCAAGTAAATCGAACGATGTTAAACGGATTTTATTTAATGTCCCACACTTATAGCCAAGTGTTATGAAAAGCTGTCTTGATTCCTTGGCGATTTAAGTAGTCATTAAAATGCGTCTAGAGGGTTTATGGCGATAGAATGTGAGAACTTTGTTAAGGTCTTGAGGAGTATATCCCACTTAACAGCTAGCAGATTGCACATTGTAAGGGCCTTTAAAATTATCACTCACACTTTACTTGTTGTCCACCAGTAGACTGTACGAGTTTTTGCAAGGTCTTGGGAATAAACCCGTTAATTGGATAATAGTGGAAGTGATAACATAGTGATCGGACAAGTGCTATGCGGCCTATTGAATAGCTACAAACTGTTAGCAAACATGATAGCTTTTACGACAAAACATTTATCAAACACCTATATAACGGTATTGACATTAAATATTTAGAAAAGCTTTTCTATGAACACGTCTGTCTTGGTATTGAACAGGTATGTAAGCAACAGCTGTAGCTATCCCGGAATATCACCACGGACTGTAGTGTAATGTGTTCGAGCGATGCAAGCGATAATGAGCGTTACGACAAAGTTCTTTATATGAAATTGTTTCTACGAATTAATTTAAGGAGGCGCCAAGGTAGCCTGCAAAATTCATTCAGTTAATTAATCCCATTGAATGAATTTTTCATGAAAAAGTCGTTCATTTGGATGAAATGAACTAAAGAGGGATTTTTTTGAGGGTGGGAAATTCTCAAATAACTTCTCCCGCTCTGGGTGGACCAGGAGATCGTGTCAGACTTTTACTGGCTAAAACCCACCCGTGTTGGGATCAGTTGCCTGTGTGCCAGAGGCCACGGTATCTCTTTCGAACAACCCTCACCACTGGCAGGCATCGGTCCTTGCGGACCCCACCAGTTGGTGCTGACATCTCTTTGAGGCGCACGTGGAACACAACGCGCCGTCGACATGGGCTTGGTCCTTACCGGCAGCGAGTTACCCATTACTCATCATCATCATCATCATCATCATCATCATATCAGCCGAAATACGTCCACTGCTGGACATAGGCCTCCCCCAGGCTCCTCCACTTCGATCGGTCTTGTGCTTCCCACATCCAGCGGATACCCGCGGTCTTCGCAAGGTCATCGGCCCACCTTGTGGGAGGCCTTCCCACTCTACGTCTTCCGGTACGCGGTCGCCACTCCAGAACCTTTCGGCCCCATCGGCCATCTGTTCTGCGAGCAATGTGCCCTGCCCACTGCCACTTAAGTTTGGCAATTCTTCGGGCTATATCGGTTACCTTGGTTCTCCTGCGGATCTCTTCATTTCTGATTCGATCGCGTAGGGAAACTCCGAGCATAGCCATCTCCATTGCCCTTTGGGTGACTTTAAGCCTTCTGATAAGGCCCATTGTGAACGACCACGTCTCTGTACCATAGGTCATCACTGGCAACACACACTGGTCAAAGACTTTCATCTTGAGACACTGGTATTTGGGACGAGAAGATATTGCGAAGCCTCCCGAACGCTGCCCAGCCGAGTCGGATTCGACGATTGACCTCTTTCACGAAGTTGGACTTACCTAACTGGACAGTCTGTCCTAGGTAAACGTACTCGGCCAGAACTTCGCCCACAGCCCCTTTCCAGTCCAGAACCTTGAAAACATCCTCCAGTGCAGCGGTGAACAGTTTCGGAGAGATAACATCTCCCTGTCTCACACCTCGCTGCAGAAGGATAGGTTTCGAAGCCTGGTCCTGGAGTCAGACTGACATAGTGGCGTTTTCATACAGACACTTCAGCACCTCGATGTACCGATAGTCCATCTGGCACCGTTGAAGAGACTGCAGTACAGCCCATGTCTCGATCGAATCGAAGGCTTTTTCGCAGTCCACAAACGCTAAGCAGAGAGGCAGGTTATACTCTTCGGTCTTCTGTATAACCTGCCGCAGCGTATGTATGTGGTCTACGGTGCTAAAGCCTTTACGGAATCCGGCTTGTTCCGGAGGCTGGAAGTCGTCAAACCTGCGCGCCAGACGGTTCGTGATGACTCTCGAAAACAGCTTGTAGACATGGCTCAGAAGTGAGATGGGCCTATAATTCTTAAGAAGAGTATTATCACCCTTCTTAAAGAAAAGTACCACCACACCTCTGTTCCATGCCTGTGGCGTTTTGCCCTCGAGTATGACGGAATCAAACAGCTTCTGCAGGGCCTTAGCGTGCGTTCAGACATGCGGGAATCGTGCGTTTACGAATCGCGCGGTTTCAAACCGCAAAATTGTGATGCTATTCAGACACGCGCGGTTAGTATGCAATTTCGTGCGGGTTAGCGTCAGTTTCAAAATGGAGGTCGACGAAGAAGTGTGTTTACTGTGGTTGCTCCTTAAAAAAAAGAAAAGAAAAAGGCGGTATTGGGTGCATCCAATATTACGTGACCGACTAGTACATGGTCAGTTCGTAACATTATATCCCAAATTAAGAATGAATAATTTTATTTGAGTAATCATCACACTGAATGTCCCATATTGCAGGTCTCTTCTCCACCTCATCAATAAATAGTTCAGTGTCGAAACGATCCATGGCGAACTCACGAACAGTGACGTGCTCACCGCGCGGTATCCGCAACGCAACTGAACGCGAAGTAAAGACTCCATAGTAATAGAAACGCGCGGGAGCAGCGCGATTCTATTTTCTGGCGGTTGGGTTGCGGTAACCGCGCGGCTTGATTAACCGCGCGGTTATGTCTGAACGATTACTAACTAACTCATATAAATAAGACCCGCGCGATTTCCATGCGATTCTATAATCGCGCGGTTCCCGCCGTGTCTGAACGAGCGCTTAAGAACGGGTTTTCCGCCGGCCCTCAGGAGTTCGGCCGTGATTCCGTCATCACCCGGCGCTTTGTTGTTTTTTAGCTGCTTCAGAGCCATCCTAATCTCGTACAAGCTAATGTCCAGGATATCTTCGGTGTAGTGTCGGATCAATATGGCTCTTGGGTCGTTTGCCAGATCCCATTACTCGCCGTCCGCAAACCCCGCTTACGGTGGCCGGTAATCAGCCTGGGATTCCCGACGTCCAGGGCTTCTCCTGCGGAGGCTACGGCCGTGCCTGCTAGGGGTGCGGGTTGTTCGAAAGAGATACCGTTGCGGGTGGGATTTAGTCAGTAAAAGTCTGACACGCCCTTCCGCTCTACCCAGAGCGGGAGAAGTTATTTGATGATTTCCCCGCCCAAAAAAAAGGTGAGTCCATTGGCACGCATGCCATCCGCTACGACGCGACATCAAACCAGCACTTTTTGGGTCTTCCCCTTCTCCCGAGCCGGTGGAGGCGGCATGGCCAGACAATTTCCGTAAAACCTGCAAATTGCAAATGACGTAAAATAGTTTCGCTGGCTAACCTACCACTTCCCTCTTAAACTAACTCGCTCTTTCATTAGTGTGATTGAACTATATCGACTTATATTCTTTTTTAGAGGCCATATCTAGCTTTGTTTTCGAGAACTATAAATTATCATGTCCGATATTTTAAATACAGCTAAAGCAACTATCGCAAAGATTGAATAAAGATTAAAATTGTCACGGTGCGAACGCCGTTACAAGTTACGATAAGTCTTTGTAGGTACTTATAACGAAACGTTTGCTAGACAAAGACCAATGGCAATTAAGTAAATGCTAGTAATATTTCAGTTTCTAAACAATTATCTCTCGAGGTAAAACGTGAAACACTGGAACTGTCAATGTATATGTAGTTAAATAAGGCAGTGGATGCCTTCAAATAAAATCAGGACGGTGGACAAGGACAAAACACAATATCGAGTCGATTACCGGACATCTCCTTTTATCGTCGCGAGGTATGTGAGATAATTATCCGTCACAGGGGGTAGTCTCGATACTAAATTCTGAAGTTTTATTGTAAAGACTTAAAATCTTCGCATAAAATTGTCGCGAATGAAATGAGAACGTCTCATTTAATTAGGTACGACCGCGACACCCATCAGATGCTTTACGAATGTCGCTTCCTCCCCTTCCCTGCCTGCCCCCTTCTCACTCGTTTGTTTCGAAACTACCCGCAAAGGATTTTAACGAGATTACTTTCAGCACATTTTATAGGTCATCTCGCGAGATTTATTTAACTGTGATTTGTAAGGCATTTCTCATCTGCGCAGATTAAAAGAAATTCTGTCATTAAAAGTAATGATCGGTTTATATTCCAAGAGATTTATATCAGTTTATCAAGTGTAAATGCTTAGCCCGACTTTAACGGAACAATTAAATTTTGTTTTACTGAGTTCAAGCTGGGAAATAAAAGTTATTCTGGCTAATACTAAAATCTACTTCCTTTTTCTGTTTGTCAAAAATATCAGTTTTGCACTGAGATTTTGATCCTTATGTCAGACACTGTTGCTAGTCCGAATTGAATCCATTCATTATAATGGTTCGGCTCTCTGTAGGTTGGAACTGAACTTTTGTTAACTGTAAAAATATGATACCGCTGCACTACTCCTCAGGGATCATGGAAGTGGTGGGTATGCAATATGTTACGACTTACGTTACGAGTATTTTAAGATATATCAACAAAGACTTCTCATGCCGTCAAGAGGCGTCGCATAAAAGGGAAAGAAGCTGCTCCCGCCCACCTGCTGATATCAAACGCAGCCTATAATGTTCCCAGTGCTGGGACACAGGCCTTCGCTCTGTAAGAGTGAGTGGGCCATATTCCACAACGCTAGCCCAGTGCGGGTTGCTGGATGTCACATTTCTTCGAATTTTAGGTTCTAGAACATGCTAGTTTCCTCACGATGTTTTCCTACACCGTTTTGAAAGCAATGGTGATACAATTGAATACATGAATTAAAGAACCTGTCTGGGTTCGAACTCACGACCTGCAACTCGTAACTCGGGGCTAAATCCACTGGGCCACCACTGCTCTGATCCAAGAGTAGTTTCACGGTTTTACATCTCTGCCACTTCCTGAAAATTGATGGACTGTTATGAATTTTTCAACAGTAAGTCTACTTAATACTATTAAAAAGGGTGCTACGCAAGGCAGCATACTAGGTCCGTTGTTGTTGCACATCATAGTTTTCCAGAGTATTACTGAAATTCATGCAGACTTACACTCTGTATAGATGTTTGAAGTTACATGAGGAGAAGTAAGGATTTCTCTGTCCAAATATGTTGTAATTTCACGCCCATTTGCATAGTTTGCTTCGCTTAAAAAACACGTCGTTGTCATCCCGATAAGTGCAAGGACATTACAAATGAACGTTCAATTAAGTTGTGATAGCTGCAATGCTTAGTACAAATAATAATATCATATCCAAAAACACATTTACATGCGTGCGCCGTTAAGCGTACGTTACGACCGCGCGCACTTCCCTCGATGTTGTTATTGCTCGCCCCTCGGGAGCCACTACACGCTAAGAGCGCGAAACCGAACATCAAAGACCGTATAAAACGCACTTCATTCCATAAAGTTCCATAACAGAGGCGTTGGCAGTGAAGCGACCAACGCAACGAGAACCCTTGACACCCTTTCATATTCCTCGGCCTACCTACTTGATGTTCCATGTTATACAGGATAGGGAGTTCAAATGAAGGTGGTAGTTCACATGACCGCGGCAGCCGCACGCGGTACCGACGCGCTTCCTATCTAAATGGAGAGCGGCTCACGAACTACCCGCAGCTATTGTAAACAAGCAGCGTTCTCTATTCAAACTATCGTTACGCCTTCTATTCGCCGTTTCGTGCCGTATTGCCGATCCGGAAAAAGGTCTTACCGTTTGCCTGCTCCTTGGCGAGGAAACTTTTATCGATAGGCACAGATTTTCATACGACTTGAAAGCCTTACGGTTTTATGACTTCATCCGGTTTCTTTTTTCACACATCGTTACTCCTATTCGTTTCAAGGACACAGGACATTTAATTAAAATCCTCATAGATGATCTTCTTTGCACAATTACATTTCATTTCTGTAATGTGCACAAAGATACTTTAACGTTAAACAATGAAAATGCAAAACGACTAAGTGTAAATGTTTGCCACAATGAATTGTGACAGAGTAAAAGCTTTGTTTGTTGCGAAAATTAAATTCTAGTAAAGCCAGTATCCGATATCCGGTAGAAACGCTTAAAATGGTGGCACTTTGATAAAACTACATTTACCCAATTTAAGTATACATTTGAGAGACTAAAAGTATTCAAAATAATTTTTATTTTGAAATGTTCTGAAAAGAGCGAAGCTGTGTCTGACAGAACTTACCCCTTTCTGTGACAATAATGAGACAAGCAACGAGAAACAACGAGGCACTCCGTCCGCTTTGCTTTTTAGACTAGAGAGAATGCATTACCGAAATGTCATTGTGATATACTGATCTTGCTCCTAAGAAAACTCAAGCATAGTGTTTCCCTCTTCTTCGGCGTAATTTTATTTAAATTAAGGTGCGAAGGAAGACCTGGATATTCTTTTTGAAATTCGCCGTCTGGAGTCTTCAGATTTATATGCGGTAACGCTGCGCTCACGAAGTGGCTATCGACGCGTGGATCCACGTGCGACCGAGGCGTGCCCTCGCGGTAAGAATTCGCGCATTTTTACGGCATAATAAAAATCGTAAATAATGCCAAGTGAGGCAGAGGAAGTCGGGTCACGATGTGCCCCGGGCCCCGGGCCGTCATCGCGACTTGTGAATTTACGAGTGGCCCACGAGTATCGCCCCATCCCACCATGCGAATGCTCATTTGAAATTAACGTTCATTTGTTTAAAACTTTAAAAAATAAACATCACAGTTGCGTCAATAGTGCTCACAAGTATCTCGACGGCCGTATCATTATAAGAAAAGGTCAACAGTTAAAGCTCCAATTTTACAAGGCGGCAATTTTCGTCGAAATCAGACACACGTCCGAGCAATTTGAGAGAGGGTCCTGAATATTATTATCACCGTCTCGCGGCCTCGTTGCCTCTTTGAGAGGTGCGGAAGCGGCGAGGAAAAATCACCTCTGAATTACTGTTACAAGACACGACGACGCGACCGCCCGTCACTTTGATAGTCGTGAGTTAAAATGCCTTACACACGTAAGGCAATACACACTGAAAATTAGTATTATTGGCGCGAAGGTTAGTTTTATTCTTTAACGTAGCTTGCGGTAGGAGTAAATTTTTTTAAATCATCACGTAACGTAAAAAGTAACTCAAACCCGTTGGGTATGCCTTCTGTATGCAACTTTTACTATATAATATATAAAAGAAAGAGGCGGAGAGAGAGAGAGATGAGGGAGGGGGGGGAGGGAGGGAGAGAGAGAGTTTTAATGTTTTTCGAGGGTGCTGAATCGAATAGTGAGGAACTGAGGACAAGATCCATGATGGAGGCTGCGAAAATTAAAGAAAACCATCATTGGTGTCGTTTTGATGGTTTTCGAGGGTTCTTCCCAAGCAGCACGCAAGCGTTTTCAACATCAATAAACCAGCCTATTTAGGACTTAGAGTTCTTTTAGAGACTTACAAGAGTGTCAAAATATTATATAGTAGTTATAAGAAAGATTTATGAGATAATATACAGCTCAAACTGTATAAAAGATTTATTAAGGGATCTGCGAACGCTTAGTGTATTTAAACAGAATATTTAAACTCTAATATAAAACTTAAGGTATTTCTTGACACTTTAATCTGGTTTTATCGTTAAAGCTGTATGCAAGCTGTATTTTGCATGTGATCACTTACTTATAACAGCTCTAAGTGTTTTTACAGTATCATTTGATACTTGTTTCTGTACAATGGTATATGCAAACTCCATTGTAAAACTAAGTTTTATGGCGTAATTCGACACTCTTGTAAATACAGTGGTTTTATGATTTCTGTCTATGAGGGCGTTTTAAAACTAATAAAATAAATGACAGCTATAGTACAGCTTTATTTTGTATTCATGACACAGTTGCTCGATAAGACAAAGGTTTTTGTTTTTTTTTGCTGGAAATCATCAAATGACTTCTCTGAGTCTGAGTTCTTCTGCTGAGTAGAGCAGGGCGTGTCAGACTTTTACTGACTAAAACCCACCCGTGTTCCCTCAGTAGCCCGTATGCCAGGGGCTGTGGTATCTCTTTCGAACAAACCCGCACCCCTGGCAGGCATCGGCCCTTGCGGACCCCACCAGTGGTTGCTGACATCTTTGACGACGCGCGTGTGGAACACAACGCGCCGTCCCGTCTACCACTTTTCGGCCGCAGGGGATAGGGAGAGCGGCTGACGCTATACCGACACTCCTCTTCCCCTGCGGCCCCACCGCGTCCGCCATCAAACGGTGGCGGCCCCGTCCAGGCCACGAATCTTGGGTTCAGGGTTTTTTATTTCTTTTAAGAAACTCTAAAGAGAATTGTAAACTATGTATTGAGAACTGATATACAGCCTAAGTAATAAAACTATTCTATTATAAAGCTGATTTACAGCCAAACGCTGTACAATATACTCAATCTCATCAACATCCACTTAAAATTTGAGTTACAGAAACATGACGAAAATAAATAATACATTCCTGGAACACTTGTCCCACTTAAAACTGCACTCAAGTGCACCCAAAGTAAGAAATTGATAAAAAAGGTGACTGTCCCTAATAATTTGGCAACCCACTGTAAGTCCAAGATTTCTTTTACTCACTGATAAGTATTGTAAATAATAATGTCGACATTCACGTTTCTATTACATTGAAAATCTGTTCGTCGAAATTTTATTGTTCTGTAATTCTTTTCAAAAACCTATTTAGAACTCTTTTCGTTACAAGAGATTTATAAGATAATATCTGTAGTGTAATAGTTTCTTTGTAAACCGATTAACAGCTGTAATACAGCTATTATACAGCCTCTTTCTTGCTACTACAGCTACTTTACAGCTCTTATAACGCAAAACGCTGCATAAAATGTGCCCCTTTTTACTTATAAGGGCTGTATAAGCGCTTATACAGCCTATATACAGCCTAATATACAGCTTATAGTATAAAAAAGAACTTAAACTTGCAATGCTGCTTGGGTTCTATATCTGATAGTGAGGTCAAAATGAAAATTCAAAGTAGCGGTTGCCAAAATTTTCAAAGTTTTCATTATCATCATTAGTCGACCTTACATTCGAACTTGAAGAAAAAGCGTAAGGAACTTCGTTCCTGACGGAGGTCTCCCCGACCCGAAGGACTTCTAGTTTGATTGTAAAATAAAATTAACATCACCATAATAACACGGCAAGACCTCGTGAACGGTAACGCTGCTTTGTACCTATAATGGACGATGAAGTTATGTTTGTGTATCACCCTGCATAGTGAGAGGCAAACAACACACTTCCGAGAAAGCGATTTGTGTTAGCTATGTGAATATTGCTGAACTGTTTCTATAAGCAATTCCAGTAACCAATAGACACAGATATCCGTTGGTTCAAATATGGAAACATTTCAAATATTAAAATAAACACCCAAAATAGAAATTCTGTTGAACAAATTATGAAAAGCGCCACAACTCTTGTGTTGTGGCCTGAAAATAGTGAAGAATGCCCAAACATAAAATGATCAAATATTTCACGTTCGATGAAGTTGAATGAAACACATTCGCCATAAATCTCTCAAAAAGTTCAAAGGTAAAACCTCGAACGTCTGTTGTAATAAGTACAGTTTCAGTAGAGCCGTGGTTTAATTTAAAGGCAATAGAGCGAGCCAACTTAATTTTCAGGCTCACCGCAGTTTCCTTTGTATGTAACCTCGACGGATTAACGAACTTCTGGTTCAGTTAAACTGAAGAGGCCATATACGAGATGAACACGTTAATAATATTCATGTTTGGTTATCACTATGAGTCTTACATAAAGGGGTAACTGTGCGTGAAATGGCCAGCTTGCGAATACGTTTTATTTTATGTACCGACCTGTGAAAGAAGATAGAATATTGAATGGAAAATGTTGAAAAAACCCCTTGAGACGCCAAATGTTACAACTTCCAAATTAATAACTGTAGCTCAATTTTATACAGATTCTATTTTTCAACAAAGCGATTTCATTTTTAAATTTCGAAAAAATATCACTAAACGAAAAGAAAACCGGCTATGCAGAATTTATCCTGTGCTGATATTCCCCCCTGCAAATAAGCAGTTGAATTATTTTACGAAGCATTAATAAATATTGACTGCATCAATATTCTATGCATCGAATGTTGTAAAATTATGCAAGAGGTTGGGCTTTCGCCTACGTTAGTTGCAGTAGCGTATTATTCTCTCTTCACTTGAGACTTGTTTGAAATAATTTATTTTTTGTTGAATATTTTTCGCGATTATTTAGCAAAATGGAGTTGAACATACTATCTTTTGAATTGTTCATACAGTTGAATTCGATTTCGGTTTCATGTTGTCGATTAAGATTAAACAACTGCATTGTGGTTTTACCTTCTTGGTAGAGGATATTCTGCTGTATTGTTCGTGTTATCTTTATATGTATATTAAGATATCGGTGTACGGCGAAGCCACCGGTCGGCGTCCAAACGTCTCGGCGCCACGGCATTGTACGGAAACGCTCGTGACCCCTTTAAACCTAATTAATGGGGGAGGCCTCAACCGTCGATCCCTGTGTGTTTTTCTCTAAACGACAATCCCAGTTTTTGGATTTTTGAAAACACGATAGGCCACTTAGCGCCCCGTGTCACACCCGATCGTAACTTAGCACCGTTCGATACGGCTGCCATATTGGCTCGTTCTTTTTCGGTGCAATTTACTGCGCGGCGCCGCCGGGGGCCTACCGACATCGTCCGACTGAAAAGATGCGCACCGATTTATTTACCGTCGATTGCATTCGGGAGCGTGCCCACTGTGTTCGATATTTATGTTACGCACCGCATGCCCGCGCGAATTGCCAACAATGCGAAAATACATTTAAAGTAACGCCTACAATACCGCGGATGTCTCGTATTTTTTTCAAAATCCCATTTTAATCCGACAGTCCGTATTCTTTGCGCTCGGTGTGTCAGATTTATTTTTGGCATTTACTGACTCCTCTGAGCTGTCTGGTTAGTTTATTTAAATGTTTACCACAAGGAAGTTGAACAAGGTTAATGCAGTTCAACATCCCTCGGGTACCAGTGACCGCCCATACCCATTAACATATCTTAATTTGTCACCTTGCGGCCGACCATAACTTGCTGTTAAGTACCTCCTCCTAATAAATAGCGGTCAAATGATCTCCTGTTATAATTTAAATTAATTTAAAAGAAACAGCTGATAACCCGTACATTCGATTCAATTTAATGTCTTGCCGGCCGCTGTATTCTTCGGTTGCGGCATTACGGTGTATGCTTAAATTATTTAAAGTAATTGAGTAGATAAGGGCTATATCTCGTAATGATAATGTACAATAAATCGTATTTTGGAACGTTTTAGTCATTTGTAACGTTAATTTAAAAATCTTGTCCTGCACTGTAACCGACTGAATTTAGTCAGTCTTCCTTTCGATTTGGGAATGGTCATCATTCGAAATAACTTTTGTTGCATTTTTCTTGTGTGCTATATAAAAGTTTCGTGGATAATCGCAGTCTTATCTGAATCCCAAGGTTTTTCAAAAGCTTTTATTTTGCCTGGCTATCTTGAATGAAACTAAAATTAGATTTGCATTGGCCTTTGAGTCGACAGAAAACTAACAATTGGGTTGGATGGCTACGTCTGATTTTATCGTCGATCTTGCGTCTTGTTTCAATTTGGAGGGACCTTTGTGTCCAGGCTTGTGTAGCATTACATGTACACTAAAGTGGATAGACTGAAAGCGCTGCAAGCAGTTTGTTTTACAGTTTAACATTGTTTCCTTTTCGATCAGCAGGTAGAGACAAACATCTGCTTTGGGCCGCGTTCTCCCAAGCCGCTCAAGTTATTTGCCTTTGTGATAGTAAACTATAGAGGAAAAGCTGGGTAAAACTTGAAAGGAACCTGCAATTTTCCTGGATATTCGTTGCCCTATATTCTGGTATCTACCTACTGACTGAAAAGTCAATTAATACCAATGAAGCTTCGTTTGCACATAAATAAAACAGATCTACATTCCATTAGCTTAGGAGCTAGGGCTAATGGATACTAAATCTAATCATGTGTTTTAGTTCCGGAGTGGCAGTCCATATATAAAGTCACTTGGGTTAAATAGTAATTGCCGACAGAAGTCCTTCCTGGCGCGTTCCCTTCCATGTATTTTGCCGGCTCCCGTATAGTCTCAGTTCCAATTACTCTTTGGAATCGGTGTCCACTGTAATTGGATTGGGCTGGCAACCGGACTTGTTGGCATTTTAATTGTGCTATTGTGACGCCGGACACCGTCCGCCGCCCGCTACGACAGGCTGCGCTAGACAAACCGCTTTTTGTATCACATTCGAACATCTAGATTTGCTAATACGTCAATAAATGTTAGTCAACGATTAATCCTTGCGATGATCATCTGTAGATTACATGCGATAACATCAAAATAACGTGAAATCTCAACCTTTTTTGTTCCCACGATTAGATCAAAATAAGAATCAAAAACAAAACACGTGAGAAAACATCTTTGTCGTTGAAGCGTCAAATATTTCTTCAAAGGCTGCGAGTTGTGTTGTTTTAGGAAATCGAGACATTAATGGAATGACTGACACGTATTGTCGATCGCTGTTCGAAGAAACTTGGTGTGTCTTAAAATGTAAGGAATTAAGGATTAATGCGGTTCCCAGTAGAACGTTGGATTTCTGGCTATGTGTTGTATTTGGCGCTTCAGAAAAGTTGTTCCCGTTTAAAAGGCGGTGATTGAATTTTGAACATAATTAAAATTATGTGTTTAAAAATTAAATTAAACATATTTGTTAAACATTAAGTATCATATACACTCATAGTTCTATTAACATCTAGTTAAAACTTATTATAATTTATTCCTAAAGATTATCTATGCGTATCCTACTTAATATTACTTATATATTATAATGTGAAAGTTTTTTTTTTTTTTTTTATTATTTATGTACACACAGTAAAATACATAGGAGATACGGCATAATAACAAGTGAGTACAAAGGCACTGCTTATTTCTTTAGAAATTTCCCCACCCGATTCGCGCCGGCGTCCCTCAGGGCGCCGTGCTATCCCCTCTCATCTTTACGCTGTTCACCAGCGATATCCCCAAGAGTGGTAAGGCACAGTTGGCTCTGTTCGCAGACGACACGGCCATCTACCACTCTGGGCGTAGTTCCAAAGCGATAGCCAAATCCCTCCAGACCGCAGTCAACGTACTCGGTGCATGGTTTAGGAAATGGCGAATCGAACTAAATCCGGACAAGAGCCAGGCGGTTCTCTTTAAGAGACCACAGCGCCGCCAAGACCCCCTCCCGGCCATCTCCATATTCGGCAAGCCGATCCCTTGGGAAAAGCAAGCCAAATACCTTGGAGTAATTCTAGATCAGCACCTCTCCTTCTCTGAGCATATCAGGAAGGCGCGCTCACGCGCCGCCTTCGCTCTCGGAAGGTTGCATTCTGTTCTGAACGCACGTAGCAAATTGTCACTCAAGTGCAAATTGCGTATTTACACGGCGTGCATAAGGCCCATCATGACGTATGCATGTGCAGTCTTTGCACACACGCACCCCCGACACATCCATAGGATGCAGACCCTCCAAAACCGTTTCCTCCGTCAAGCCACAGGCTCCCCATGGTACGTTCGGAACGAGATCCTCCATCTCGATCTGAAAATGCCCACTATTGCTCAATTCATGAAACGCAACTCGAAGCGTTTCTTCGATAAAGCCGAGATACATCGCAATCCCTTGATTGTGAAGGCCGCTAGTTATGTCCCCAGTAGAATCAGTAGTATTCGCAGGCCGAAACATGTCCTCTCAGACCCAGACGACCCCATCACTGTTCTCCAAGAAAAGAATAGGGCCACCAGTACAGTACACAAACACAAACGACGACCGTCCTACCGACCTCGCCGCCGAGGTCCTCGCGCCCCGCGAAGACTCCCGAGTAGCGATCAGACCCCCGACCGTCCCTTGCTCGTTGATGCGCCAGCCCGCGCCGCAGCTGAGCCAGTAGCTTTAAATTCCCCGTCTAATAATCATGAAAATAATATCTTGATCCAGCCTGTCCCTGATAGTACTAGCTGCCCCCCCCCCCCCCCCCCGCCAGCGACTCCCTGAGCCGAGGTTCGTACCCCACAGGGGGTGCCCTCAGTGCGCAGTCGTTTTAGGTTTAAGTAGGTTTTACGCCCTGGCTGGAGGCTTTTAGATTCCTAAAAACCTTCACAGGAAAGTCCGGTTGAGCAGTCACGGCCTCTCAAGGTCAACTGCGAGATGCCAATTCCAAAAAAAAAAAAAAAATTAGAGATTTCTTCCAGCAGACCTGCGAAAGGAGAAATGAAAAAGAAATATAGACAATAGTGTGTGAGAACAAGATAAGGAAATAAGAATATGTGACGTCTTAAACTAAAATATACTTACACATATAATGCAAAACATTTACATATACTTATATAAATACATATTTAATGATAAAATATATAAACAGATATAAATAAATATATATATAAAAACACAATTAAGAGGAAAGGTAATGCTCTTTTACTCGACATTTGAATAAGGAGATAGTTTTCAAGTCACGAATGCTAGGCGGAAGTGAGTTCCACAATCTTACAGCATGGACAGGGAAGGAATAAGAATAATAACTAGTTTTATGGGGATGTGATTTAAGGAGGAATCTGAGGTGTGATCTACATGGTGCGTCGCTACGACGAGCGTAAGAAAAACGCTCACGCAGGTAGGAAGGATAAGAAGGGTTGTGTAAGATGTTGAAAAGGAGACATAAAATCCGAGTGTTCCTGCGAAGGCGGATTGGGAGCCACTTGAGTTCCTTGCGAAGGTGAGAAACGTGGTCATACTTTCGAAGACCGAAAACAAAGCGAATGCACAGGTTTTGCAGGCGCTCAAGCTTGTTTAATAGCTCCTCAGTAGCATCCAAGTAGCAGGCGTCGGCATAATCTATAATCGGCTGAATGAGTGTTTGGGCCAAAGAAATTTTAGTCTTCAAAGGCAGGAGACTTTGAAGGCTTTTCAACGAATGAAATGAGTAATGTACCTTTCGACTGACCTCATTGACCTGAGCACGCCACGAAAGATTAGAATCGATAATTACTCCCAGATCTTTAGCAGTTTCGGAATAGTCAATGAGAACACCATCGAGATATAAAGGCATCAGAGATGCAACAACAGACGCATTACGAACGATTATATGTTTGGATGTTTGTTACTCAATAAACAGCTGAACGGATTTAGATGAAATATGACACAAGATAGTTTATAACCTGGATTAACACATACGATACTTTTATCTAGATAGTACGTGGTATCATGGGACAATTTTCAACATCCACGCGGGCGATGCCGCTGGCAAAAGCTAGTACCTATGCGTAGATACATAAAAATAAAAATAAACTATCTAAGCGTATAGATTACATATTTTACACCCAATAAAACTACAAAGAACCTAATTGTGTCATAAAATTCGCTTGTTTGGTATTAGTTCAGGTTCGAAATGAAATTCAAATATAATTTTCTTTGGGGCCGTTTTGTGTTATTCATTCTGTGTTAGTCTTATTATTCGCCACAGAAACCATTGTCGGCGACGCTGCCACTTCGGAATATTTTATACAAATTTTAGAAACAAGAACAAGGGCGGAGTGACAGGTACACTTATTCGTGTTGCTTATTTTTGCTTAGTGAAGTTTTATCGGATACCAATCGTGGAGGCGCGGCATGTTGTAGAGATGAATAAAATATACATTTCTGCGTTGAGCGCGCTTGCTCGCGCCCAAATGGGAACTTTGGATGCCAGTTTAATGGAGTTCTGAAGTTTGGCATTCGTTTCTATTATGGCCACGGAATTGTTTGTTGTCGTTGATTTAAATTTCACGCTCCAGTTAGTGACTATCAAATCTTATTTGTCAATTATCTGCATTTTGAATGAAGACCATGCTTGTCTTTGTGGACCATCGCTTTTGTTTTTGCTCGATGGTTATTACTGTAATTGGCTTTGTTGCTTTGTACTCGTCTTGTCCTTCTATTTGATTGTATTTTAACTATTTTATCTACTGAACATAAATTGATTTAAATCTCACGAGTCTTCTCCAAATAACACGGTTAAAATAGCATTGGTCGTCGGTCATCTTTGTTTTAATTCTAAATATTTTATTTTGTTGAATTTTTCGCGTCCCAAAGTCACTTTTGAATTTGAATTCTTTCCTCGTCTTCTACGAAAAGGTATCGAATGCTTCGCCTTTGTATCACTTTTTGTTCTATCTCATACTGTGTTGCGATTCGGACATTATTTATGATCCGCGGGCTTTCTTACAAATAAACAATCGTGTAGATAACTAATACAATAAAAACCGGTCAAGTGCGAGTTGGACTCGCGCACCGAGGGTTCCGTACAAACCTGTGGGTATATAAGTAAAAGTTCAAAATTGTCAAAAATATTTTTTTTTATATGACGAAACTAAAAATTTACGGTTTTCGTAATTTTTCCTATATCTGTACTATAAGACGTGACTTCGTACAAAATTTCAAGATTCTAAGTTCACGGGAAGTACCCTGTAGGTTTTGATTCCCGTGCGAGTTTCGAAAATTTGCGGAAATCTGCGGCCTAAATGGCTGTATCTTTTGATTGCGTTGACTTAGAAGGTTGATTTTTCTACAGCTTCCAGGGACAGTAGAACTAAGTTTTTTTTTGTTTTCAGTTTGATACCTCCACGCGTTCCTGAGAAAAACGGTCTTGACAGACGGACGGACGGACGGACGGACGGACGGACAACAAAGTGATCTTATAAGGGTTCCGTTTTTTCCTTTAGAGGTACGGAACCCTAATAAGGATACTGTTTTCGTCTGACACAGTTAGATACCTATATTAGTGTTTTTAAAATATAAGTATCTAATGGATGTGTTAGAGCCAATTAAAATATTTATTTAAATGGACTTTTCTGCACCTATTTTAGCATGCATTTCATGCATGTATTTGAGAGAAGGATTTGTTCATTGAAAGAACACTGAATCATAATTTCATCTATCATCATCATTTTGACGTCCAATGTTGGACATATGCCTCCCCCAATTAGGGGTGACCATAGTAACGAAATATAATAACGGAAAAATAACGTTAGAAAAGTTGTGTTTTAATTTTGCAATATTACAGATAGATGAGCTTCTTACATTACGACGTCACTTTTCATTAGGTAGATATATTATGAAAAATATTTTCCAGCCTAAATCGAATAAAATCTAATGTTGACTTTCTCAGCAACCTACAATGACATGATATTTCGAAGCGTCCATTAGACGAATCATTTGAAATACTTGGAGATAATCTTTCTGTAAATGAAACTGACATACTTTGTTACCCATTCAATTTTATTTGAGAGCTTCGCGGAACCTTTTTCGTGATTTTGAAGTAGATAATGATAATTGACAATACCCAAATGTGGGTAAAGAAATAGATGCTCCTTCTTACATTACGACGTCATTTTTAATTAGTTAGATTTATAATGAAAAATATTTTCCAGCCTGAATCGAATAAAAATCTATTGGAGACTTTCTCAGTTACCTACAATGACATGATATTTCGAAGCGTCCATTAGACGAATCATTTTAAATGCTTGGAGATACTTTGTTACCCATTCAATTATATTTGAGAGCTTCCCGGAACCTTTTTCGTGATTTTGAAGTAGATAATGATAATTGACAATACCCAAATGTGGGTAAAGAAAAACGAAGTTCTATATTTATTTCATTGTTCACTAAAACTAAGAGAAAACAAAATTCGCTCTGCATTAGAAGTACCGTATAGCGACCGTTTAATCAACTTGTAACGAAATAATCTCTTGACACCAATTTGTACTATTTATTGGCATATTAAGATCTGCAGATTTCTAAATAATAGAGGTAAAAGACATAAATCAGTCTATGCTTCCGGTGTTAGTCAGTTCCGTCTGACGAGGCCCATTTATCAGGGAGGCTAGGCTCCAATACAGGTATCTAGTGAACACGGAGAACTGAACCATTCACTTTCTGGTTTTAATACTAATCTGTCGACATGAATCATAGAATTACATTATTCACAATTTAAACATCTCTTGTTAACGGTCCTAATCAAGATATACTCGATGCCGGATCTGAGTTTTCACTCACGTACGTACCTAATTTAATTTGTCGAATATGCTTTCGTGTTTATTGATCCGTGAAATGGCTTTTTGACGCAAAAAAAGTATCCATTCGCACGGAAAAGTTTCTAAATTGCACCGTCGGGAGATAATAGGTACCGTTACCGTTATTGTTTATGTTACAGCGAAAATTGTTTGAACAATAACAAACAAAAAAATAAAGACAGTCGCACTTATGCACTGATAGTTTTAGAAAGTGAACGCTGTATTAACTCTGAAGATTACTCTCACGGCCACTTTTTGTGGCTAGCTAATTTAAGTACGCAGCGAAATTACCCAGCATTATTACGTACATTGTATCAAATTATAGCACGCGATGTATTTCGTATACATGTTGTGTTGCAATTGTAGTGACACTAATCGTATCATAGTCTAATATACATACCTACGTAACTCATCTGACGATTCATTTTTTGTTAATCCACTGTACCAATTCAGTGGCAGTGCTTTCGAAAAATTATGGAGTTCAAGTGTGACAAGATTTTTTTTTAGAATACTATAGAAACTTTATCGACTTTGCTGTAAGTATATAATAAATCATATTTCTGACTATTACATCAGAGTAGCTACCCACTCGATATAACTTTAACATAACCCTAACCAATCGCAGTGAGCAGATAGAGGTGTAATCAAATTGACAGTCTTGCCTCGATATTTGTCGGATACGTACGTAACTAAAAAGGGCAAGAACCCCGAGCCGCCAAAGCGAGTAACTACGGTATTCCATAAAAGTACATTGGTTTGTATCGTTCAATTAATTTAATCAAGCGTATTGATTAAATGTCAGGTACCCAATTAAATTATCGACAGCAGATCGGGGATGCAACGCGAGCTCATTCTCAAGTCGTAGCAAGTGTGCCCGCGGGCGATACAATTCGCGCTTTGCTTTCGTATCTCGTTCCAATTCGATTGCTGTGCCAACATTTGATGCAGCTATATATGGTGGTAAATATTGCCGCAGATTACAACGCCCGACTACACTTTGTTGGTACTCGTTATAACAACTTGTAATTCCAAACGAACTTACCCTTAAATAGAAAACAGTGGTATTAACAAGTAGTTTCGTATAAATGAAATTCAATAAGGAATTGGTGCAATTTAATGATGCAAGTGGGAATATTTCCAAGAATCCTATTTATAATTAATTTCTTGAACTGTTCACACATGGAACGCCGTTTGCAGTCGGCAGCCATCTCCAATTTCGATTAGACGAGATTCCAACTCCATCGTTCTTTTGTGAAGTTAATAAGCATATAAATAGACATTGCTTTTTATATGTTCCCTGTTATTATCTTTATTATAGCTGGCATTTTCAATAGCACCATATACAGACCATCATTGAGGTATTCCACCTTTTTACAACTGTTTCTTATTGACTGCAAAAGTCAACAGTGTTTCGTTCTTAATGAAAGCTATAATTTTCATGTCTTTATAGAGTGGAACTTATTTTCAATTGTTAAAAAAATTATGGGTTAGCGTATGTAATGTAGCTATCGGGGAAGGAAATTGGACGTGTGGCAGGATGGATCACTCACGCGGTAACACAGTATTTGTTTACGTTTGACAGTAAAATTGCGCCTCTGATAGCGTAGGCCGCACCTAGGTCTAACCCTTATTTGATTGCTTGGGTGAGTAAAAAATAACCTTTAGACTCCTCTGATGATTTCAAGAACTAAAAACATACAATACTACACAAGTTGACATCGAAATAAAACAATTTGTACACTAAGTTTTAGATTTCTCTGACTCCTGCGCTAGTTATAACTGTGTCCTCCTGTTATACCATGACACAAATTTAGCAGTTTTAAAACAACACAAAAACAATAACGTGTAAAAGCTCTTTTGTTTCCTACAAAAGAGCTTTTACACGTGAAAAAAAATGTTAAAGTAACAAGAGAATATGCCTACAACAATATACATTGATATAAATATATCCTGTCGGAAAATACATGATTATAAATTAAGGAACAAAACTATATCCAGTGAAAGATATAGTACAAAATTTCTTGAATTTTATTGTGAAAGAGGTATCGAATTGGATGAATCACCTGATAGTTTTATATAATCACGTAATTGGACGAAAAGCAATTTAGTCATTTTAAAAGCCGTGGATCAAGCTAGTTATCAACTTTATTTATAATCCCATAAACGTAGCTACAATAAAATATTTACCACTTTAAAAAAATACCGTAACATCGTTATAACTTTGTTATAAGTATGAGAAACGTCAGTATCAAATCGGTACAATATTTGATTGAAAACGGATTTCCGGCTTTGGAAATTGTATTTTCAAAATTGTAATGCTGTTGTCCGATAATATGAGTAATTTTCGCTATTTCTTATATTTTTAAGTTAGTTTTAGAATTTGGTCATCCATTCCTTAGATCCACGCACACTTGGAAAACTTCCTTTGTATCAATTTGATAAATGTAATTTATATACTATAGGGAATTTATAACGATACACATTTGTTATAATAACATTTACAATGTGACTGATATAAATACGTTGCAATTTTTAGTATTCCTTATACATGGCTTCACTCAAACTTTTGACAAAGTCGATGGAAGCGAATAATTGCTTTCAGGATATTTTTTCACAATGAGATTTAACATGGATTCGAAGCAGCTTACGTCCACCTGAGGCTTTGTCCAACGTATATACAGGGTGACAAGAACATCGACGTACAACCCGGGCTTCTCCCCTAGCAAGTCTGCTGAAGCGAAGGTTAACCCTTTTTCGGGCATAGGGAATATTTTCACCACCAACTTTTTTGGTAGTTTCTGACAAAGTTTACTTGATGGGAGTATTTTTCTGAACAATAGCAACACCTAAGATATATGTCAAAACAAATTAAAAAAAAAAAAAAATTGACGTTTGAAGTGTCATGGTGGTTCAAGCTGTTTTTTGTTGCGAACACGAGTTTTTTCAATTATAAATTTCATCAACGTACATCTTACAATTTTCGTACTGGATGTGGTGAGTAATTTATTTATTTCGATCAATTAGTCAATATACTAGACATTAGTGGCAATATTTTTGGAAATTCAACAGAAATATACATAATTTTAGTGGTTAATTTTGGTGGGAACATATCCCCCGTTGCCCGGCTAGGGCAATGTCTTGGTGGGAATATAGAACCCGTTGCCCGGCAAGATCACTATATTCAGGAGGGATGCATATTCTTTTATATACTTTTCTTGTATCTTTCAGGCTTGTGGTGACAAAATGGCACAAAGACATATAAGCGATCGAGACATCGAGTTTGCTTTAGAGGAAATTTGTGGAATTCCAGACAACTGTGACTCTGAAGATGATTTAGAGCTTGATGAAAATGAGGCGTATAACTCAGAACATTTACGACATGTATTAGAAGATTCTCCTGATCCAGATGAACCTGTTGCTGAACCTGTTGGTGAACCAATAGCCAGTGTTCCGTCTCAACGTATATCGGTTCCTGTATCTGATTCAATAATTTTACCAGAGAGGGGTCAAGATTCAGAGCCTGAGGAATCGAGTGAATGTGAAGCTGAAGAGTCAAATGAATCTGAAGTTGATGAGGATGAACCCTGGAATAAAATAATGTGGGTCAGTCGTCCAGATCCAGAAGTTTTTGACGAAAAATTGATAGCACCCACTTATCTGCTAAGTAATAGATGCCGTCCAGTTGCACATCTAGATAAATTTTTTGATGATGAAGTTTATCAAATGTTAGTAACACAAACAAATCTGTATGCTGAGCAGAACAGGATTTCTAATTGGACACCGGTTGACAAAAAAGAAATTCGTGCTTTTTTAGGCATACTCGTAATAATGGGATATCACATTTTACCACAAATAGAATTATACTGGTCTACAGATCCAGGATTCAGGGTAGAAGAAGTAGCCAGTGTTATGCCTATAAAACGTTTCAAAAACATAATGAGAGCACTGCATTTGAATGATAATACTCAGCAACCACAACCAGGAAATCCAGACTTTGATAAATTGTATAAATTGCGTCCTTTACTAAATCTGCTCGGTAACAATTTTCAAACAAATGCCAAAAACTCATCATCACAAAGTGTTGACGAAAGTATGATCTTGTTCAAGGGAAGATCAACCCTGAAACAATATATGCCTTTGAAGCCAATCAAAAGGGGCTATAAAGTGTGGTGTCGATGTGACAGTCAATCAGGATACTTATACGAGTTTGAAATATATACAGGAAAAACTGGTCAAGGAACTGAGACAGGTTTGGGAGCCAAGGTTGTAAAGAATCTGACAAGAAAACTAATGGAAGAAGAATTTGAAAAACATGTCACATTCGACAATTTCTTCACTGATACTGCCTTGCTGCAGTATTTACATGAGAATGGATTATTTGCTACTGGAACGGTCAGAAGAAATCGATCCGATTTACCAACTATAATAAAAAATACAAAAAACTTGAAGTTGGCCAAAGGGAATTTCAAGTGGAGGACCAAGAAGGATGTAGCATTCACAGTGTGGCAAGACACAAAGGAAGTCCTGATATTGTCCACTGCTTTTCATCCTAAAATAGCAAATACTCATGTAACAAGAACACAGAAAGATGGCTCAAAAAAACTTATCAACTGTCCAAGGGCTGTTCAACAATACACAAAGAGAATGGGGGGGGTTGATCACTTTGATCAAATAAGAGGAACCTATTCTATTGGACGGAGGAGCAAGCGTTGGTGGATCAGAATTTTTTATTTTCTCTTTGATGCCTGTATTACCAATGCTTTTATAACATATTCGTGCACTTCAAGAACCCAAAGACTCACCAATCTAGAATTCCGTGTGGCCATTGCCAGAGGTCTGATCGATAGTTACAGCTGCAGAAAACGGACGTCTGCTATAGGAAATTACGTTACCAAGAAAGTAAGAGTCTTGGAATCAGATAATTACCAAAAAACTATAAATACTGTCCCAACTGAACTGCGTTACAAAGATGTAGGTGTACATATGCCAGTGGCATTGGGATCTTACAAGCGTTGCAAACTATGCAGCACAAAAACAAATGACAAGAGGAGCAAAGTGAAGTGTGAGACATGTGATGTTGCTCTCTGCATCTTACCATGCTTCCGTCAATTTCACTGTCCCTGAAGGGCAATGGGAATATTTTTCCCACCAAATTTTCCGGGGGTTTCCCGATTTTTTTTTTATTTTCCTGAAATACGTGTTTCTTTAATTTAAATAAAAATTAATAAATCACTGCAAAAAGTTATTTTATTGAGCAGGATCCTTATGCCCGTTAAAGGGTTAAAGCGTCAATGTCCCTGCCATCCTGTATTTATTTCATTTCTTGGAAGTATTATGTTTTAATGATTTTTTAGCTGATAGCAAATGAAATCAATCTGGAGCTAATACTTATGTCTAAGTAAAAAAATTGCGGTCCTAGTCAACTTTCTTAGACTTTGTAATTTAAACGGGCATGAAAGAAACCTTTAATACAAATGCAACTAGAATTAAGACAGTATTTTTTCCAGAGTTCTTCGTCACCGCCATAAAATGATCTGCAAGGGGCTACCCGCTACAGCTTTCAATTTCAAACATTCGAAGCGGAATATTTTTGAACCTTTGCGTCCGCTCCGAGCCCGCAGATTGCTTTTGAGCGAACCTTCATCCCGAATGCTTTCGGAAAGCATCTCGTTACCTCAATTTAACTGTCTTGACACATACAAATTTTATTTGCCTTTTTGTGTTGTAGCTTTTGTGAGCAAATTTTATTTTCGCGAAATTAGTCGGCTGGGGCTTATTGTGAGCGAAATCCAATTACGTCTGAGCGCTCTTAGGATTTGTGTTCGGCGACGGACTCTTTTCAATGTGTGTCAAGTAAAGTTAGCTACAGATTCATTTTTATGTCATTTTAGGGAATTTGCTTTCTAATTTTTATGTATATATACCTTATTATTCGAAATACCTGTCATTATCCAGCAGCATGTTAAATGAATAAAAGGTAAACAAAACGAAAGACCACTTAATACGCACATAATGGTGATGTGATTAGCACATCGCAAATTAGTCATGTTATCTCAGATGCGCGGGCGACGGATCGAGCATACCATTACTGGATTCAACGTCACTTGTCCTGGAACCGGCTCCACTCGCCGAGATAAAGTGGAAGTAGATGTGCCATTACGTGTTAAGATTGTTTTGTAAAGGGAATAATTCAAATGACGTCGTTTATATTTTCTGCTACCAACTTCGCCATCTGTATATACGGACTTTGATATAGGTATTTCTTTATTTTTTACTAGCTTCCGTCCGTGGTTTCGCCCGCGTGGAAGTCGGAAATTATCCCGCGAGAACGTACTACCGGGATAAAAATCTTCATATGTGTTAATCTAGGTTATAATCTATCTGTATGCCAAATTTTATCTAAATCCATTTAGTAGTTTTTGCGTGAAAGAGTAACAAACAACCATACATCCATACATTCAAACTTTCGCGTTTATATTAGGTCTTTACCTATGAAATTGCCGTTCTGCAGTACTGGCCATTTCAAATCAAAATAATTTTTGTTTGGCTAAGAATTCTAATTTCAAATTAATTTTATTTTAAAAACATGGATTTTTTTTTCTAAAAGTAGTCATTTCTTTATTGATTAGTGTCACATTTTCATCGCATTTCAATCTTTTTCGTCATCATGGATACGTTAAAAATTCGAGTAATTATGGAATATGAGTACCGTCGTGGCAGCAACGCGGCACAAGCGGCACGCAACATCAACGACGTTTACGGAGCTAACACTACAAACCAACGCACCACCTGTTATTGGTTTGCTCGCTTCCGTTCTGGAAATTTCGACCTGAAAAATGAACCTCGCGGTCGTCCGAAGACTTTGGTCGACAATGACGAATTAAAGGCGATTGTGGAAGCTGATGATACACAATCTACGGCTGAATTAGCAGCAGCTTTCGACGTTAGCGTCAAAACAATATTGGTCCATTTGCGTCAAATTGGCAAGGTAAAAAAGCTTGGCAAATGGGTGCCCCACGAACTCAATGATCGCCAGCGCGAAGTACGCGTCGAGACGTGCCTTGCACTGCTCAACAGACACACAAATGAAGGAATTTTGAACCGCATTGTTACCTGCGATGAAAAATGGATTCTGTTTGATAACCGTAAGCGCTCAGCAAGTTGGTTGGATCCTGGTTCAGCACCTAAACAATGCCCTAAACGAAAACTTACCCCTAGAAAAGTGATGGTCACTGTTTGGTGGTCTAGCGCCGGTGTGATTCATCACAGCTTCTTACCAAACGGGGTGAGCATTACTGCAGATGTGTACTGTGAAGAACTGAACACAATGATGGAGAAGCTGGCGCATCTCCAACCAGCATTGGTCAATCGCTCGTCTCCGCTGCTCCTGCACGACAACGCGCGACCTCATACTGCACAGCAGACGGTCTCCAAGTTGCAAGAACTGGGGTTGGAAGCTCTCCGTCATCCGCCCTACTCACCAGACCTTGCGCCTACAGACTACTACTTTTTCCAGAATTTGGATAACTTCTTGGCGGGAAAAAAATGTAATACCCGAGAGGCAGTACAAAATGCCTTTGAAGAATTTGTTGCCTCCCGTCCAGCTGATTTCTTTAAGAAGGGCATCAATAAACTGCCACTGCGATGGCAAAGATGCATTGATTGCATGGGTGATTACTTCGATTAATACAAATAAAAAATTCATGAAAAAAATTCGTTTAAATTTTTTCATACAAAACGGCAATTTCATAGGTAAAGACCTATTAATATTAGTAATGGTTCGTAAGGAAGTAAGGATTCAATTTATCGTTGTGGCAATGCGTTTGTGTGAGATTTACTGTCATTCAAAATATAAATTTTATATCAATATTCGGTTGCAGTGTGTTCTTGTAACTGATGTAGGCACTTGCTTAACAGTTATTTAACCTGCTGTAATTAAATTCACATCTTATTTAACACGTAGCTACATTTTCAATCTTTAATTTTTCGATTTATTTTAATTACAAGGTGCAAAATAACGGACTCGGTTTCTTAATAAAATATTAATTATATCCACACTAGCTGGTCCCTTGTATGTGCAAGCTCTATAAAAGGCGGCTTGTAGAAGACTTGTTTTTCACATCAAGAGGCGTGAAGGTTCTTATTCTGTTCTTGTCAATCAATTGCAACCGTCGTTAAGGTTTAGACCTTCGTTATCTCGCCCCGTTTTGAATTTGCAATAACTTTTTATTTTATTAAAGCTAGAGAAGCGATCAGATTTAGACATGCTTTTTGTTCACCCAACACTATTATTTAAGACACTATATTTGATAGTAGTAAAAATTAAGATTCGGTGCGTTGTTGAGTGGGTTCATAATATGCATTTCTACAAATGCTTTTTAAACCAAAGTAGCCGTTCATTCAATGTAATGTACTAATAGTAGTCGCCATCTCCTTGTTATTTATGAGACGAACAAGTAAATAAACTTCAGAACATTGCCACTGAAAGAGCGCTTATGCTAGCGGGCTCTCATTGAGTAATAATTACATTCATAATTGTAAATATATGTGTGAGCAGTAAGCAAGGTATGAAGCGCGTCCGCAGCAGTTCGTAGAGCAATTTTCACGTCACTGTGCACTTTGTCATTATGCATCAGGATCGTGACGCCCCGAGACAACTCGCAATTATTATGTATGTAAAAGAAATTCTTTCTGGCGTCGAACAGCGAATGACGTGCAGTCGTCGCATTCTACTTTTGTTTTAATACAAAAATATTAACGGTATTTTTTTTTTTGCCGAAAACTATTCATACACAAATTAAATTTTTTTCGTAAACAAATTTTAGTTTGGTAAAAAAAAATTGGCGCAGTTATTTAGATTTATTGACTAATTTAGTTTAATAGCTCGATTTTATTAGGGTGTTCCCCAAAAATGTTAAATATTTAATCGGCTCTACTCCTAAGAAGTCGCAATTCCCGAAGTTCACATTATTATAACGAGGTAGCGGCACTAGCGGCTCGGCGGCGAGTGCAAAGCAAACTGTGCCCACGGCCGCGCGAATAACCGATACTTTGGCGTAATAGCCACGATCGGGGCATGCGATAACAAGCCGCCGATAGCTGAACCCGTATTTTATTTATATATCAGCTCGCCTCTTTTTCAATAACGCCTTTTCCCTCTCGCAGCGGAAATTTTGCTCTTTTATGGCATGGGGGCTATGCTCGTTATTTACTAAGGTAATTATCCGGCTATAATACTGAATATTCAAGGGACAAATTGCCAATCTAAGTGACAGTTCCCACCGGTAGGCTGAATAGCGACTTTACCTGGCAAGCGCCTCGCTATTATCACATTATGGTCATTTTTTAGTGATACTTGTATGTGTTTATTTAAAAATACTTTTAGTTTATACCATACCTGTTTGATTATTTGAACATATTACTATGATTCTTTGAAGTTAAGGGTATTCTTCTCAACCTCAGACGCATGCTGCCAAAACTTCAAAACCGTTTAACTTTTGCAATCTAAACAGAGACCATACAAAAATTTTGGTAGGATGTCCTCCTCAACATAAGAGGTATACAGTTTGCAGTTCTGACTAGGACAACGAGTCCTCCGCTGTAACAAAAAAGTAGATTATCATTAAAATTGCTTAGGACGAAAATGATAATATACTTTTGAGATAGCTAGGCGATGAGCACATGTAATTTGATGGCGTTTTGTAGAGATGTCTGGCGATGCGACGCAGTGGTGTGGCGACGCCGACGCTGCCGCCGGGGGCGCGAGTTCATTAAGGAGCCGGTCGCGATGCCATTGTTAACGTTTTTAATTCACGTGTCCAGTGCACGCGCCGCCTTCCCCCCTGCCTGGAGACTGCTGGGAAATCTCGCTGGAAAATTAACGCCACAATTTTTATACCTTTTTTCTCGTTTGCGAGGCGCTTCCATTTTATTTATTTCACGCTTCGATCGCGCCGCGGCGTTTAGTTAGCGCTTTTATTTTTATTTTTTTAGAAACTTTTGTAATTTCCGCTCGTTGTTTTAGCTTGAATTTCGTGTTTTAAATCATGTCTAATAATACATTTCTTTTCATTCAATCAATTATTGTATTTTAGTATTTTCAATTTATGTTCTCTATTAATATACCGATCGACTAATCCCCAAATCTCACGAGTAGGTCGATGAACGGGTAAAAAACGTAACTTACATCCGTTTTGTTTAGATAGAGGTGAACACGGCAAAAAGTTAATTGTTTTGATTGCCAATACACAAACACGTCCGGCCGTCTGTCTGTTGCAAGTTATCGCCTTAGAAAAGCGTCCGATCTTAATTAGTTTTCACGTCTTTGAAGGCGCCTAGCATGATACAATCTCTCCCTTGCTACAATTTGTTTTCCTTTGGCACTCTGTTCATGACACAAAAACACATACCTTTTTGTTTCACTGAGTTTTATTTGGATGTTTCCCGGTGATGTATGGTGATTGGCTCCCTTGTCCCAGCGCTCGTGTATCTTATTTATCATCGTGATAATTCCCCCGGCGTTGGCTCGAGAAACAATATTTGAATGGCCGACGCGTTTTTGTGCTTGACGTTTTGAATGTTTATTGATTAGATTTGTTTTAAAACAAATTAAAACAGTGCGCCGCCGGCGAATTTAATTAAAGCTGTCAGTACATCGACCCATAGTGCGAGGCGCGATATCTATGCATTATCAATTTTTTGTCGTGAGTACTTCACACAATGCATTGAAGAATATTCTATTGTTGAAACATTGAGATAACACGTCCTTACCTTGTAAGTTTAACAGAGTTACGATGAGTTGCCGTTTCGTCCGTGGGTTCGTTCAGTTATGACTGTCAGTCGGGAAACCGTCGAGTTTTTTGTTGCAACCGAGATCCTTTCGTCCAATTTAATATTTACTGCTTGTCAAATATTATTCAGTCCGCTACGCCTTCTCCGGACGATACTTGTAATTTTTATTTACATACCGCTTGTCGAAATTATTTTTTTACGACTGCAATTTGCCAATGGTGGCTTCGTTGTAGCAATTATAGAATGATGACTGCCTGGGCGTCGGTTAATCATTTCTTATTTTAGTCATTCGGCGTATTATTAATAATTATGGCGTTGCCTCAGAACTTTCCTTGCAAATTGTTTTTCTATGCTAGTTTTCCGGTTTTCACCTGTCGCGGAAGACAGCGTAAACGGGGGAAGATACGGATGCCTGTAACCAACATTTATCAACACGAGATAAAAGCTGTGAACGCGCTTTAACATTTAAGAGGGGGTATATAGTGTATAAACCAAAACTGTTTATCTTCAGTTTGATTTTTCATGAAATTGATAAGAAATAAAAAAGGTATAAAATAAAAATAATACGAGTAACTACATGATATTTTCAAACTTTTTGTGGAATATAAACACGAAATATTAACATTTCCTCGATACAAAAAAACGTCACCTCTAATTTTTACGTATTTTCAATTTGTACACAATATAATAAGGATGTGATGATTGCTTGTATTTACTACAAGGCGAACAAATGAGGTGTTTTTTGAAATTCATTTATTTTTTTATTTTATTACTACTATACGCTATTTGCACTTACGACGTTCTTAGCTCGAGGAAGAAGTCATCTTCCGTCGCATGTTACGGGAACTTGCATATTTATGTTTCACAAATCCGTCGCCATCGCTCTGTTGAGACGAGAGGTCTGCGCATACATTTTCAGCTGCGCTGTGATATAATTTATTTTCGTAAATAAATAATGTTTTTGTGTATAATGTGTAATGTACTTCCACTATAAAAAGGAAATGTTTGCTTGGCACACATCTCAAATGACGATGCACGAACGATGTGTGTAAAATCAATTTTATTTTATTTTATTTCAACATGTGGAGTAATAAGGTCCTAAATAAATTTGGTTACGTTCTTGAATTTCAACTTTGTAACGTCGTCGTTTTTGAGTTTCTAGTTCCAAAACATGATATATATATATTTTTTTTGGTGGGCAATCATCAAATTACTTCTCCCGCTCAGGGTGGAGCAGGAGGGCGTGTCAGACTTTTACTGACTAAAACCCACCCGTGTTCCCTCAGTAGCCTGTATGCCGGGGGTGGCGGTATCTCTTTCGAACGAACCCGCACCCCTGGCAGGCATCGGCCCTTGCGGGCCCCTTCATTTTGTGCTGACATCTCTTAGAGGCGCGCGTGGAACAGAACACAACGCGTCGTCGACCTGGGCTTGGTCCTTACCGGACAGCGAGCTACCCATTACTCGCCGTCCGCAAGCCCACGCCTACGTATGTAATGTATCATGTACACCATGTTTAAACAAATAAAAAATCTTATCTTACGGTGGCCGGAAATCAGCCTGGGATTCCCGTCGCCCAGGGCGTCTCCTGCGGCAGTTAGGACCGTGAGGGCGCAATGCTGTCTCTCCCTCACGTGCGCCGCCTCCCTCTTCGCATGCATTACTGCACGCTTAACTAAGTGTGTCTCGTCTGTCTTCTTCTATATTGGAATAAAGTTTGCTCAAACAAATCAATATGCTGCATCTGTCAACTGCAAACGATTGACAAAAACAGGACGATGTTAAAAATTCGTTAACCGCTACATATATTTGTA
Organism: Polymixis flavicincta; assembly: GCA_949987655.1. Taxonomy (NCBI): domain Eukaryota; kingdom Metazoa; phylum Arthropoda; class Insecta; order Lepidoptera; family Noctuidae; genus Polymixis; species Polymixis flavicincta. Next base: position 14,874,093 of record OX465182.1, read on the forward strand.
GTGCAAACGGACCTCAAATAACCGAAATAAATTATGGGCACAATAATGACCTACAAAAACAACATTGTACACAGCGGTCAATACTTTCTTATCATAGTCGATTCATCAAGATTCATAAGAGGGGTAATTAAGGGTAGCGGGGATGAAATTTGTTTTTTTTCTTGGTTTAAATTCCGCGCGAAAAGTCTCTGCGCTGGCGAGAAGGTATTGTGTTTTTTTTTCGTCGTGTATGATTTTGAAGAGAGGGGCAGGCAATGGCCTGCCCCTCTCTTCAAAATCAAATCTCACCTTTTTTTCTGGCTTACTACGCCCTCTTAACTATCATATCCGGATTAAACACTTTATACAGGAAAACTTTTTATCCAGTGCACAAATTGTAACCATGAATTCAGCATAAATTTTAAAAACCGCAGAAATTTTTCGCAGGTAATACAAAAAAAAAAAAAAACCTACGCGGTTAAAATGTATGGAACAGCTGATTTGTTTTTTGTATAACTGGCGAAAAATTTCTACGCTGGGGGGGTCTAGAATGATATGCTGAATTCATGGTTACAGTTTGCGCACTGGATAAAAACTTTCCCTGTATTGCAGCATGTACAGTCACCAAAACAGATAAGTAACCAGGGTCGTCGGATATATTGAAGTTTAGTAAGGAACCGATGGATGTTTTCGTATGAGATTTAATTTTATAAATGAACTGTTTGTTTACTATTAATTCAATTTAATTTTATTAAAAAAAAGATCCACCGCTTTCTTACTAAATTTCAACTACATATAGTCGGTCAAAATCTAAAAAAGAGAAGTATTAGACATGTCGGTATACCGGCAGGAAGTCCGACCGGGGTCATTTCACACTCGGTCGGGTTTCAATTTGCCGCGACCGCTGCCTATGTTTATCGATGGCCTGCGGACTTTTGACACAATGCCGGGATTGTGAGACAGTCAGACATCTGGAAATATACCATATTTTTCTTTATCCCCATTACGACGAAGCAAAAAGGAGGGTTATGTGACCGGTACGTTTGTATGTATATTCATCTGTTCCCTCATAACTTCTAAACGACTTATCATAATTTGACAAATCAGGTACCGTTTGAGAAGCATCTTGATCGTCCCTGACTTTCAGATGTGAATATTTTCTTGTTGCATACTTTTTATAGCGTGATTCTTTAGCCGTCAGGTTTTAGTTATGAGCATTATTTTTATAACTATTTGATTCTTACATGTTCGGTAATAACATGTCAGAATGAAATCGAATCGAATCGTCGGATGAAAATGCCTAGTCTAAAATGATTATGATCTCTAAAGGCATACGGTACCTATGTGTGAATACTAGCTTACATTCGTGACTTTGACCCCTTTATTTATAGTTAAGTAATGATTAGTGTATAATTAAAACTCATGCGCTGAAATTAGTTTTGATTTTATTATATTACTTTAAATGAATACAAAAATGGAAAAATAGACTTGCCGGTTGAAAGAATGAATGCAGAGAGAGCGAGAGTTGCTAGGCATGAAAAATGTTAAGCTTGATCACAATGTTGCAACTAAATAAATTACTTAGTAATCGATTACAATAATACTTACTAAAATAACAAATTATTACAGATTGAGTATTAAATGGATATAAAATTAAGTTTATAATATTTATGTTGAATTTACTTTAACATAGTTGGGGCCGGCAAGTTACTTATAAATAACATATACGTAAAACATAAGCAATGAAATGCGAACTTAAATAATAAAACAAGTATTTATCTTCTATTTATAAAGGCAATGGACAAAGCTTTCTTAAAGAACGAGTATAGATTTTATTACCAATTTTACAATCAGCTACCCTGACCTTATCATCAGGGCCGGTGTAAACCTTTACAATTCTGGCCATAGGCCATGATAATGGAGGCACATTATCTTGTTTTACAATTACTAAATCCCCTACATTTAAATTGGGACGTGTTTGATGCCACTTTGGCCTGTTTTGTAACTGTGTTAAATAGTCCCTTGACCAAGCCTTCCAAAAGTCCTGTTTAATTTTTGAACACATGTTCCAGAACTTAAGTCTGTTGATGGGTACTCCTGTAAAATCTAATTCTGGAAAGGAGGTCAAGGAGCTACCTATTAAAAAATGTCCAGGCGTTAAAAAAGTGACATCAGAAAGGTCTGAGCTCATAGGCAGCAGGGGCCGGGAGTTCAGCACAGCTTCAATCTCTGTTATGATGGTATATAGACCTTCAAACGTTAAACATGAACTACCTATGATTCTTTTAAAGTGATACTTAAAGCTCTTGACGCCCGCTTCCCACAGCCCTCCGAATTCAGGAGAATAACTCGGAATAAAGTTAAATTTTATCATACTTAGATTACAAAACTGTTCTACAGAATCCCTGTGAGCCTTTGACGAAAACAAATCATACAGACCCTTCAATTGATTAGAGGCCCCTTTGAATGTTTTTGCATTATCACAAAATACCTGCGTGGGCATACCACGCCTTGCAATAAACCTTTTTAGACATCCCAAAAAGGTCTCAGTAGTGAGGTCACTAACAAGTTCTATATGAACCGCTTTAACAGCAAAACAAACAAACAGCGCGACATAGCATTTGGTTTGCAGAGGTCTTCTAATCCTCGCAGACTTCATATTGAATGGACCACAGAAATCTACACCGACGACCTTGAATGGTCTTTCTGATGTAAGCCTTTCTTTAGGTAGAGAGCCCATCAGTTGTTTACCCGTTGCAGCCTTCAAACGTGCGCACTTCATACACTTGTGTACTACCTTCTTAACCTCCCGATGACCACTGATAAGCCAATAATTCTGAGATAGAGAGCTCAATATCAGCTTGGGTCCCGCATGCAAGAGACGCAAATGTTCCCTTTCAATTAACAATGTTGTGACATGACATGATTTTGGCATAATAATTGGGTGCATCTTGTTATATGAAATGTTATTTGCATTTTGTAAGCGGCCACCAACCCGTAATATGTTTTCTTTGTCCAAAAAAGGATGAAGATTTGATATACCAGACTTTAAATCTTTGTTATTTGAAATTAAAGCTATTTACTTAGAAAAATATTTTTCCTGGGTACATTTTACAATAACTAATAAAGCCTTTTGTAGCTCCTTGGGTGTCTAAGGGTTTAAGGTCTATATCTATTTGTTCGGTGATAGAAAAAAACACTGTAACACGTCTTTACTCAAAGGATATTTATTTCTACTAAACTTACAATAATTACGATAGTGAAATGAGTGGACTGTATGAACGTTGTTTGAATGTGTGTAAGTTATGCGTGTGTGTGTGTGTGTGTGTGAAAGGTAACTACTATGAAGTAAGTATCTTAATCTATTTAGACATACCGCCCACCAAAGGACGCAGTACTTTAATATACATATAAACATTTGTGTATAACAAATACAAAATCTGTATCCCAAATAAAGTGTAGGTACATTGTGTACTTATGTCTAATTATGTAAATGGAAAATACTAGTAAATATCTAACTGGCTACCCCTATAAAAGAAAAAACCGCCCACCGTGACACAAGATGACAACTCAATGAAAAATTATATTATGTGCGAAAGTTTTATACACCTAACGATACAAAGCAAATACTAAGTATTCCAAATGTTTGAATAATATATGATAAACTAACCGGTGGGGGTGGGTGACATAATTCTAAACAATAAAAAGAAACTTAAATTCACACAATTATGAGTTTTAAAAAAAACAGAACATCATCAACAGAACACCTTGTAACAATAGAACTTAGAATTTTGTAAACTTAATTTCTACTTATTTTTATTTATCAGGTTATAAAACTACTTAATAATTGATAAATAAGTACATAGGATATGACTTATGACATCATGGATAAGCAAACAATACAATAGCAAGTAAACAATAAATTCACTTAGGTAAAATACATAATTTACTAATGGGACGTTTGAATTCGCCATTCTTGCATTTCACAGATACAACCCTTGCAATATTGTCTGGCCCTAAGTATTTTTTGATAATTTTTCCTAAAATCCATTTAGCAGGCGGGATATTATCATCTCTTAATATAACTACATCACCAATTTCAGGCTCAGATTTGGGAGTGTTCCATTTATATCGTTGGTTAAGGTTAACCAAATACTCCCTATACCATCGCTTCCAAAAGTTATTAACCATTTTTTGTGTCAATCTCCATCTATCCAGACCTACCACATTATGATTTGAATTGTCTTCATCGGGAATACTTATCAATGGCTCACCTATAAGAAAATGACCTGGTGTTAAAGCTTGAAGTTCGTTAGGATCATCACTCATAACTGTAATTGGTCGGGAATTGAGACAAGCCTCGATCTGTGCTAAAACAGTAGACAACTCCTCATAGGTAAGTGTGCTATTCCCAATTACCTTATATAAATGGGTTTTAACACTACGTACACCGGCCTCCCAGAGACCTCCGAAATTTGGTGCGTGTGGAGGTATGAAATGCCACGTTGTGCGCTCTGAACACAATAATTCTTCAATTTCACGCGGCACACTTGATTTAGCTCGATCAAACATCTCACGAAGCTGTTTGTTGGCACCAACAAAGTTAGTGCCATTGTCACTAAATAAGTCTTGACAGTGACCTCGACGTGCTGTGAAACGCTTGAACGCTGCAATGAACGCCCTTGACGACAGATCAGTTACCACTTCCAAATGGATGGCTCGAGTAACCAGGCAAATAAATAAACAAATATATCCCTTGTAGGATTTTGCTCCTCTACCAGGAGAAAATCTCACACTAATAGGCCCTAAGTAATCACAACCAGATGATTTAAAAGGTCGGGTTGGTTTCAACCTGTGTTCCGGAATTTGACCCATAAGTTGATTGCTTTTTGACTTGGAATGTCTCAAGCACTTAACACACGCTCTGTAGTGACTTTTAACGATCTCCTTTGCTCGCAATATCCAATATTTAGTTTTTAAATAGCACAACATAGCTTGTGGTCCACCGTGGAGGGTTTTGATATGAGCATCACTAATTATGAGCTTGGTAAGATGACTCTTAGCAGGCATAACTATAGGATGCTTTGTATCATATATGACTTCTGACTCATCAATACGACCGCCAACTCTTAATATTCCGTTTTCATCAAAAATGGGATAAAGGGTGCGGAGCCTACTTTTTTTGGGGACGAACTTTTTCATTCTTAACTGCTTTATTTCCTCACTAAAATGCTCTTCTTGAACCTGTTTGATGCATATAACTAAACTCATATTCAGCTCTGTCGGTGTAATTACGTTTGAATATAATTTTCGTTTCTCTTTTGGTAATCTTAAATTCTGTAAAACTCTTCTCCAATATGATATGGCCTTCAAAGTTTTAGACAGAGATGAAAACATAGTCCAAAAAAAAACATCCTTCAAAGCAGGTAAAACAGTTAAAGATGTATATCTTTCTTCTTCATGAGTATCCTCGATATTCTTATTAGAGTTCCCTAACTCTGTAGTGGATTGTGAAAGCCAAGAAGGTCCTGACCACCATAGGGAATGTTCAGGTAAATCTTGTGTAGCTAGGCCTCTTGAAACACAATCAGCTGGATTCGAATCAGTTTTAACATGCCTCCATTGTTCATAGGCTAAAATATTGAGAATTTCAGACACACGATTGCTCACAAAAGTAGTCCAGCGGCTTGACCCTCCTCTCAGCCAGGCTAGAACTATTGTAGAATCGGACCACGCGTACCAGTTTTCCTTTGGTATGTTCATTATTTGTGCTACCTCAAATATTAACTTTGCTGCTAGAACTGCACCGCACAACTCCTGTCTTGGGATAGATATCTCCTTCTCTATAGGGGCAACTTTGCTTTTTGCTGATACCAAACTCACACAGATTTCGTTGTCATTATTGATAACACGAATGTATATAGCAGCACCATACGCTAATTTGGAAGCATCAGCAAATGCATGTAATTCGATCTTCGACCCTGGACTGAAACGATACCATCGTGATATGTTTATTTTTTGTAAATGAGTTAAACTTGTTCTAAATTGTAACCATTCAGTTGTTAAATCTGTAGTCAGTACATCATCCCAATCAAGCTTCGACTTCCATAATTTTTGGATGAATATTTTTGCTGTGATTATCACGGGGGCAATCCATCCTAAAGGGTCATACAGCCGGGCCACGTCCGATAATACTTGCCGTTTGGTAATAGGTTGTTTTAAGTCTGGTAAGTCAAGTGTGTACTGAAAACAATCCATAGTTCTATGCCATTTCAAGCCAAGTACCTTCATGATAGTAGTTAGTTTTAATTTTAATGAATCATTGCTACTGTTGTTGTCCTCTCCTATGTGTGTCAATAACTCTTGATTATTACTACTCCACTTTTGAAGTTCGAAACCACCACAGTTCATCAACTTGTTCATCTCACTATATATATGTATGGCCTCTGGTAGTGTGTCACAACCGGTCAAAAGGTCATCCATGTAATAGTCCCTCTTAGATATTGTTGACGCTGTCGGAAATTTTGAATGTTCTTCATCAGCTAACCTTTGAAGGGTTTTTACTGCCAAATATGGAGCACACGCAGTACCAAAGGTCACTCGTAATAATTTAAAATGTCTTAAAGGCTCGTCTGTTTGTGGTCTCCATACAATTCTTTGGAAGTCTGTATCCTCCGAACTAACCTTCACCATTCTGAACATCTTGATAATATCTGCCACGATGCAGATCCTATGGTTTCTCCATCGCATAAGGATGTGTCTCAAATCCTGTTGTAACTTGGGACCCACCATAAGATTATCATTAAGTGAAAAGTTGTTAAGACCTTTACATGAACCATCGAAAACTACTCGGACTTTAGTAGTTTCCTTATCCTCTCTAACTACAGCATGGTGTGGAAGATAAATCGCCTTGGGATTATCTATGTCTTCCTTTTCTATTGGTGCCATGTGATTCATAGTAAGATATTCTTGCAAAACCTTGTGGTATTCTTTTTTTAAAGTAGGATTTCTTTGCAGTCTCTTCTCTAAAAACTCATATCTTTTTTTAGCTATAACTACTGAATTTCCATATTGACACTCTGGGTCTTCTTTGTCAAAAGGTAGCTTAACAATAAATCTCCCTTCTTCATCTCGTATAGTATTCCTGTCATAAAATTCTTCACATCGTTGTTCTGTATCTGTCATCCTTTTCTGTATCAAGTTGGGCTCATTTTCAATTTCCCAGAATTTCTTAAGTAGCTCTTCTCCACTTAAGTGTAAATGCATGGTGATTATTCTATTGGCAGCAGAAGTTGATTTTTGTGACACCCTCCCTGATAATACCCAACCTAAGGAAGTGTTTTGTGCCAATATTTTATTGTGACGTACAATACCATCCAATAAAATCTCACTGTAAACTTCTGCTCCAAGAAGAATATCTATTTTACTAGGTGTAGCGTAACCTGGATCAGCTAGTGGTATTTTATCTAAATGTAACCAATCAGGTGTGTGTAACTCGGTGGAAGGAAGTAATGACGTAACAGATCGCAAAACATATGCATTTACTTGAATTGACACCTCAGGGTCATGACGTGACACCACTCGGAGAGAAACCATGTGCTTTACACTCGTGTGGCCGCCGCCACCAATACCGGACACCGTACCACTAATATGTTTACGAGAAAGTCCAAGTAATTGAACAACAGACTCACTAATAAAAGACGCTTGCGAGCCTTGATCCAACAATCCTCTCAACTGTAGTTTGTAACCGTGATTATTGTGGGCCCAAACCAACACAGTAGCTAACAAAACTCGACTCGGTTCTGATCCTCTACTCGAAAAATTTGTTGAAATGGTACTTACGGTTTTGTCTGACTCACTCTGCACAGAAACGTCCTCACTCTTGCTGCTCACCTCCTTTTCAAAATGTAAAAATGAATGATGCCTCCTGCCACATCGCTTACAACTCGCTGAATTACGACATTTCACAACTGGATGAGACGGAGAGAAACAATTAAAACACAAGTTATTTTTTTGTATATAATCTTGCCTATCTTTGACACTTAGTTGACTAAATTCCTTGCAATGGTATAAATAGTGTTCCCCTTTACACTTATTACATTTGGTAGTTACGTTAGAATTACTCTTATTATTATTATCGGTAGACCCATGAAAACACTTTGACTTTGTATTATTATTGGTACGTACCTTATTAGTGTCTATCATCTCCAAGGACCTAAATTTTGACTCTAAAAACTCTGATAATTGAGTCCATGTTGGTAATTCGTCGCTAAGTGTACCAAACTGATATTCCCACTGCTTAACGGATTCAGGATCTAATTTAGAAACCACTAAATAAATAACAAACACATCATTAATTTGCTCAGTACTCATTCCCATATTACGTAAAGATTGTAAACAAGTTGCAGTTGTATCTAATAATTGTCTAATCGCACTTGCAGATTCACTCGTAAGGGATTTTTGCGTAAACAATAATCTCATAAGTGCATTACAATTATAACGCTTATTATCGTAACGTTTCAGTAACTGTTTCCAAGCTTCTTCGTAATTGTCATTAGTTGTAGAAAAATTACGTAACAAACATTCCGGTTCACCTGACACGTTGTTTTTAAGATAGTGCAATTTTTGCACCGATGTTAAATTATTATTGGTATGAACAAGTGAATGAAACATGTCATAGAAAGTTTGCCACTCCACATATTTGCCAGTAAACGTAGGTAACTGCACACGCGGTAACTTAACCTCGCACTCACTAACCACGTGTCCAGCACTTGATTTCAGATTTTCGGAAGTGGTTCCACTCGGTGACGCAAGATAGGGCTGCAGGGCTTCCTTCAGTGAAGTCTTGTATGACACATATGCTTCCTCGAACTCCTCATACATATCCTCAGTAAAATATGTATCCTGCTTGTCCTTTTGGGTCGCCTTGCCTGTAATAGCTTTGTGTCCATCTTTGAAAGCTGTCCATAACTGCTCCAAATTGTCCAATCTGGTTTCCATATAAGGTTTTTTGATCCGATCTTTGGGTGTCTTTCTGTAGTTTTTCTCCGCTTTCTTCAAGTTCTCCAGTATTTCTTTTTGATAGGCTAGAAGCGCCTCCATTGTGCACGTAGTGTATATGACGTTGAAACTCCAAATCCAAAACAAAATAGATATAGATTTTGAATGATTATTTTGCTAATGACTTCTTAATAAAACTCTCGATGCTAGCAAAGATAATCCGCTCAGGAATGCCTTTGTTCTCACGGCGACGACAATCGCCCGATGTGACTCGATATATCCGTCTCGATATGGACCATATGTCTAAGGGTTTAAGGTCTATATCTATTTGTTCGGTGATAGAAAAAAACACTGTAACACGTCTTTACTCAAAGGATATTTATTTCTACTAAACTTACAATAATTACGATAGTGAAATGAGTGGACTGTATGAACGTTGTTTGAATGTGTGTAAGTTATGCGTGTGTGTGTGTGTGTGTGTGAAAGGTAACTACTATGAAGTAAGTATCTTAATCTATTTAGACATTGGGGTTTAGTGCACCTGTAAGTCTATCATTTGAAATCAAACAGTTATTTTTAAATCTAAATATGTATGCTATAACCCTTTGTAATTTATTTAGATTAGAGGAGTTTCTGATGAGATCAAACAAATTTGACTGATCGACAATAGATGGGTTTGCTACAGTAGATCCAGACACAGTTGCAGGCAGAATAGGCAATTTGCAACTAGTATAATATGGGTGTACATAGTCCTCAATAGATAGCTCTTTGGGTCCATGCCACCATAGCTTGACAGATTGCAATTTTTGTGGATCAATTCCTCTAGAAAGCAGATCAGCAGGATTATCCAAAGTTTGTACATATGACCACTCAGCTCCACTTGTTAAATCATGTATTTGTTTGACTCTATTTGCAATATATGTATTGGAATTAATGTTGCTTGACTTAATCCATGCCAACACAATCTGTGAGTCACTATACAGGTATACCTTCAATGGAAATCGCGACAGCAACACTTTGTTCACTCTATGAGTTAGTTGGGCCAATAAAAGAGCACCATTAAGTTCAAGCTTGGGAATAGTTAATGCTTTATTTAACGGAGCAAGACGAGACTTTGAACACAATAAATTTACAATGACTGACCCGTCTTTATTCAAAATTCTTAGATATAGACAGCAACCAAATGCCTTTTGTGATGCATCTGCATAGCCTACCAGTTCTATAGAAACTGTGTCATGAGAACTTACACAACGCGGAACAGTGATAGTTCCCATTGAGTTCAAGTTAGTTAAAAATGTATGCCAAATGGCCAACAAGTTTTGAGGCAGTATAGCATCCCATCCTAAATTGACAGACCATAGTTGCTGCATAAAAAGCTTAGCAACGACAATTATGGGCCCTATTAAACCAAGCGGATCAAACATTTTGCCGATAAAGCTAAGTACCTGCCTTTTAGTATACATTCCATCTTTATATGGTGGACTTGTAAAACTAAACTGATCTATAGTATAGTTGTATTTTAAGCCTAATGTTTTCATAACATTATTCTTATCAAATTCAATGTCATCAATGAAATATTTAAGTTCTACTGGAACATCTTCCAGCACCTGTGACACGTTTGAACACCATTTGTGCAAATTAAAATTTCCCAATTTCAAAAGTTCTACTAATTGGACCTTGAGATCATGAAGGGATTCTATCCCGTCAGAACCACATAGTACATCATCTACATAAGTATTTGATAACATAGCCTCTGCTGCAAGTGGATACGTCTTACCATGCCTATGAGCCAGCTCTATTAGGCATCGGGTGGCCAAAAAGGTAGAGGGTTTTAACCCATATGTAATAGTCTGCAGCTGCAAACAACTGATTGTTTGGATGATCCCTCCAAAGTATATTCTGGAGACAGGCTTGCCTTGGATTTATCTTAACACAGCGAAACATCTTGGCAATGTCACAAATTAAAGTAAAAAGGTACGTACGGAATAGGAGCAGGATATCAAATAGCTCTTTTTGTACAACTGGTCCATTCAACATGACATCATTCAGGGAAACTCTACCTTTTGACTTCATACTTCCATCGAATACCACACGCATTTTGGTTGTTCTGCTGTCTTCATTGATCACAGCATGATGAGCTAAAAAGTAAACATGTCCATTAGTAACTTCATATTCACTAATGTTGACCTTTTTTGCATGTCCCAAGGCAATATATTCTTCAATAAATTGTTTATACTTTTCTAGGTGCAATGGATTTCTTTTAAATTTATTCTCCAGTGTTAAAAATCTTTGATGAGCAACTGAAAAGGAACCTCCAAGCTGTAGTTGTTCTAAGTCACAGACAAGTGGCATATCAACTTGAAATACTTTATTTTCAATTTTAACTGAGTTTTGAAAACTAACCTCAGCCTTTTTATACTCACTGCACAACTTATCAGTTGGTTCAGGAACCTTTTCAGTGAGCCAAAATTGCTCCATTACATTTTCTAGTTTGTTAGAATCACAGATAGCCATATTTGAAACATAATTGTTGGCAACAATATTATTGGTAACATTGCAGGCTTTTACATTTATGGTACCTCCAAGAACATATCCGAACAAAGTTCTTTGCAAAACAGGGCCACTTGGAATTTTCTTATTACCATCTAACAAAATACTGAAGTATATATCGGCACCTAAAAGTAAAGAAATTTCTGCAGGCAGATTAAACTTATCATCAGACAAAATAATATCTGTAGGCAAATTAAGTTGTGAAATATCAATAAATTGTTGAGGTAATTTAGTGGTTATAGATTCCACTACATGACATTTTGCATTTAATTGAGTTTTTGACACTGGGGAATGCAAATTTACATTAACAAAATGATTGATTTTGCTGTTTTTATTTGTAACACCAATAATATGTGTTTCTTCTTGTATGTATGTCAAACCCAAAGACTTCACAAGGGTGTTTTTGATGAGTGACACTTGACTACCTGAGTCTAGCAGTGCCCTGACATAGACTTCATGACCTGCAATATTAAATAATTTAACCCTCACAGTTGGCAAAATAACATTGTTACTTAGCACTGTACTGGAGTGTAATGTAACAGCCTCCTTTCCCTCAATTTCCTTGTGTACATGCAGAAGTGTATTGTGTCTCTCCTTACATACTTGACAGGTAAAGTGAAATTTACATTTACCACTATGTGCATTTAAGCATGTAGTACATAGTTTGTTTAAAGAAACAAAATTCTCACGGTCTTTTATGGAAGCCGTTTTGAAGGAAGGGCAATTATAAAGTTTGTGGTAATTATTACCTTTGCAAAATGTAGATAATTTTACATTGTTTGAGGTAGCAACATTGGTTACCTTATTTGACTTCTTAGAAGTGGCTTCATGGACTCCGCAGTCCTCAAGCGCCATAGCACGCTTTTCAAGAAAAGCCATAAGTTCTTCCATCGTTGGTAAAACTTCAGAGTCCCTGTCAAGTTGATAGGCTCTAATGGTAAAACTATCTAGTTTCCTAGTTAATATTGAGATAAGCAACATATCCCATTCCTTTGTAGGTTGCTCTAAATTTTTCAAAGCATATAGCTGCTGCTTTATTTCTGAAATTAATGACCTTATAGAGGCCGCAGTACTCTTCTGCATTGTAGGCAAGTCTAAAAGTATATTTATATGATTTATAATTAATCTAGCTTTGTTATCAAAACGTTTTTTCAATAATATCAAGGCTTCTTGATATGACTGATTGACAAGAGGTAAATTAACTATTTCACTAAGAGCATCATCGCTTAAATATTTTCTTAAATAAAATAACTTTTGTACATCAGAAAGTGCATTGTTGTTGTGTATTACAGCAGTAAATTAATCTATAAATGGTGTGTATTTTGTAAAATCTTTACCACTAAATACTGGTAAGTCAATATTTGGCAATTTAGATGAAGATACACTTGTACACTGGGACACCTCTGATGTATTCAAGTTTTTTAAACAATAGTTTATTTTAGAAATAATTGAGAAGTATTTTTCCTCTAAAATAGCAACATCTTCATTATCTTTACTATCTAATGACAAAATATCTAGCTGGACCTTTTCATAGTCCTTTAAAGTTGAAATTAACTTCTCACTTCTAGCTTGAAGAGCTTCGGCAGTAACACTAGCAATATTCACTGGATCTTTGATAAAGTTTTCAATGCGAGTTACGGTACCTTTGAGTTGACCGCGTTTTAGACGCAAAGTCTTAAGATCCTCTTCCATCTTGATAAATAACAGCACTTTTGGAATACTGTTTTAAACACCCAGCCCAGTCTTTGTTGTTGTCGAAATGTCAGTCGGATCCGAAGAGTACGGTGACAATACTGGTAAATAAAGTGACAACTGACTGTCAGTCTCAGATGTCAATGTCAATGTTAACTGCGCTTTCCCGCTATTTCGTAAGTTTGACGTTTGAAGAAAAAATATTTTGTAGGTACATGTACATTTATGTAAATTTTTCACTTTCACAGCCACCTTCAAATTTCGTAGTTTATAGAAAAACGAACCGACACAATGGCTGGAATGAAATTTCTTGGACTGTATCTTGAGGATATGGGCCGATGGTTTCTTCGTGCTTCTTTAAAGAGCCCAAGTGCAAATATAGATTCTGCACGTAGACTTGCCCGGGCCGGTTGGTCGTGCACGTGAACTGTAGTTCCACGAACAAACCCCAATACTCACGGAGAATACACGAAGTCCTCGAATTACCAATCGAAGGACCACTTGCGCATGTATAATTAAAACTCATACGCTGAAATTAGTTTTGATTTTATTATATTACTTTAAATGAATACAAAAATGGAAAAATAGACTTGCCGGTTGAAAGAATGAATGCAGAGAGAGCGAGAGTTGCTAGGCATGAAAAATGTTAAGCTTGATCACAATGTTGCAACTAAATAAATTACTTAGTAATCGATTACAATAATACTTACTAAAATAACAAATTATTACAGATTGAGTATTAAATGGATATAAAATTAAGTTTATAATATTTATGTTGAATTTACTTTAACAATTAGCAACTGTTTAACCATACAATTGTGACGTTTAATCGTCTCTTAACTTTAATGAACGTTTAGAAATAAACCCCTCAAAGTAAGGCCCAATCCTTTTAACATAAGAAGAGAGAAACAAAGAAAAACGTTTATTTACCGAAAACATGATCCAGAGAAAGAACACAAACAGAAAAATAACTATTTGGGGGAAATATGCGTCACATCAAGGCAAAATAGCCATCTGTCAGCACAATGCGAGACAGAGCCCCAGCGCTGGTTGTCAGCGACAGCCAGCGTTGACTTGATGACGTCAACTGGTGTAGTACAGAATGAGATTTACTTAAATTATACAATCAGAAATAAAAATAAAAGAAATACACAATAACATGTTGAACTTCTTTAAACGTGTGTCCAAAATTAAAGGATTTTCAGGCATTTTCTTGGTCTACATCATTTCCTTTTTAATATTTAAGTTACGATGACGCACAGCATTTAAAGTGAGTAATTTATAAGTAAGTCCCACGATCAAATCACCCACTAATTGCACGTCCTTAGATACTATTCTCGCCTGAAAAGCCTCCATACTAGAATCATGAATCATTGGTAGGTAAGGTATTCACGCAATCAAGGCGAACGATTCCGAGCATTTCCGAGCCACTCCGAACAAATGAAGCTCTAATCACACCAACAAAATTGAATGAACTGTGAAATCACAGTGAACTTTTCCGAATGTCGTAATGAGAGTAGCAATTTGTTTTTCCTTACAAATGGGAGCTGTTTTCACCTGAATGGCGCAACAGATGAAGTTTGGCCGAAGTTACAAGCGAAAAAGTGTTACAAACAAAGTTAAAACCGAGGCGACAGTTTTCTTGCTTCTTAGTAAAAAATTGGCGTAATGATTTCACCGAATCTTCGTTGAATTAAGATACATTCAGTTTTTCTACCATTTCCTTAAGATAACTGAGATTTAATGAGCATCAGCGCCCATCTCTTATCATTTGCACCACACACCAGATCCTTATTCAGAAGCGGGACTTACCAGTAGGGTACTTCAACTCAACGATCATTGTCGCCACGCCGAGGTGCAGCCCCACGCGGCATTGGGCCCCACCGCTTAATTATGTCAACGACTGACGCTTACTGTCACGTTCGCCCTACAGACATTCACTTGCCTCTTCATTGTCGACATCAAACGCTCATTTTACAACGCTTGTCAACCGTAAAGGGTTACTGTCCTAATTGTTTCCATAAAAAAATATTGCCGTCATTTAGATAAAGATGTAGGCCATTCGATATAATAGTACCTCGTCTTAATTTCGGGTCGTTTGATGGATCACATTTTCCATTAGCGCTGGGAATGTCTTAATTTCCACGTAGTTGTTGGCTAAGTGGTATGCAGGTTTATTCTATCAATCAACGGCGAGCGGCGGCCGGCGACAAGGCGAGTTATCACTACAAAGTGGCATCGATTGATCGCGTCACGACCGCCACCTCTTATCGTACTAATTACTGTATATTAGGGAACTATTTTGTGGGAACCATAATAAAAATGTCAATTTAAAGACTGTATAGCAGGTCATTTAACGTTACTTTGTCGTAGCGCCGATATTACGAAATTATGTTTTGATTTCATGTGAAATGATTCAAAAGAATTTGTCTTACCGACTCCAGTAACGGACTTGAAAGATGGCAATAAAAAAGTTAATCAGACGACAGCTTTTTGAAATGAACCCGTATGTAGTTAAAAATGTAATTAAACTGAGTTAAAGCGACTTCAATCGACTACGTCCGTAATGTTACTTTGTTTGCATCTTGTCGTAAAACCTTATTTCTCTCGAATGAACCCAAAGCATCCAATGTGATGTCTACCTTAATCACTCATATTTATGTATATTTTTATGATATACTTTAATGAAAGTATCCTTCCATTTTTTTATTTGACCTCTATATAAACGAGTATCTGAAACGGCAGGCAAAGTTTATTATTCGAAGAATTTTATAATACGTTAATTTTATCTCCTCGGGTTTCGGTTATTCACGAAGTATGAAACATATTGCACTTAAAGTCAAGCCTTTAATAAATATTATTCCAATTTTAAGTATTTAATTATCTTGGTCTATTAATCGCTTAAACATTTTACTTTGATTTCGGCATTTCTAATTTTAACCGAAGAAGATGGAATACTGAGGCGTAAAATTGTAGGGCAAGACAGGATGATTTTCGCGTCATCCAAACATAAAGGGCGTAATTGTTGCGCATCGACTGGAACTAATACGGGAGAAATGGAACGAGATAGGAGCTAAGAAGGATCGTAGAAAATAATTTATCCGCGACGGTAGAACAAAGGGCGGGCCACAATGGAACAAAGAAGCGCCGGAACGGCCCGGTTTGTTTTCTGACGGAAGCCTAATATAGGGAATCGATTGGTCGTAGAACCAACCAAGGGTACGCTCGTTTCCGTTATACGATGAAAAAAGTAAGATGATCTCTATGAAATTGGGTCTTAATTGTTTTTTTTTAAAGTTCGTCGCTTACATTCTTGCAAGTGTTGTGGTTGGGAAGACTTAAAAGGTTACATCATCTTCAGTGCTAATGCGCATACAATGCCTTGTTTCCTTATGGATATCGTCATGCATTCTCTCTTCAGCTCGCTGTGGAATTCAGAAGGTTACGTTGAAGTCCTACCGACGAAAAGTATAAGTGTAGTCCAGCATATTTAGAAGCTTCGAGATCTTTAGCAACAAGTAAGCATCAAGGCTTATTTACATAACTCCATTCCACCTTTTATCTTAATTGCCAACATTCTCGAGAGATATTTTTGTATACAAAACTCTGTGACCCCCAAACTTATCGAGTAATTTTTCTAAATTTCTCAGCACCGAGTCTGACATACGAAACTAGCACCCAAAAATAAACTTAACTTTGTATCACGATAAATTGCCTTCGTTACTATAGACTACCAAAGTTAAAAAAGTCTAGTACTCAGCATTTTGGTCTATCTAAATGACATTGACGGGGCTACTATTTTTGCTGACCAGCCCAGTTTACTTTCTGTCTGCCTCTAATATTTACTTTCTGAAAATAATTGTGAAAACGTGTTGCTAGAATCGTATAAAAAAATGAGAAGTATCTAGAACGCAGCAACATTTTCGCAAGGTCCCAGAACACATTTCAAAAACAGCACCGGTAGCTGATTATCCTCAGTCAGATAAAGTTTCCTCTCTAAAGTGTCGAGGTCTCCTTCGACGGTGTTAGGCGTCAATTTTCAGTAAATCGTTGGATAGGTGACAGCGGAAAGCGACGTGCGCGCCTCAATGCCCCTTCCAAGGAGTGGGGGTTCCCGCGCCCCTTCAATTTTTACATTCAGACGCTGATTTTACGTTTTAGAATTTCAAACATAGAAACGTGATGCGAGTGCAAAGTTTGTATCGTGCGGACACTTCGTCTAATATTAAAATTGCATGGAAAGAGAGTTTTTGCTCAGACTCGTACGTGTGGAAAACTTTAAATGGGTGCAGTTCTAACTTTTATACTACTTTCATGAAAACAAGTCTGCTTGTTTTCCTTATAAAAATATTCAGCATAAACAAAAAAAGGTTGTGCGGCCATAAACTTGATAAACAAACAATAAAATGTTTGAAATTAGCCGTACATTCAACCTCTATCATTTGAGCCCAGTCGTAACACGAAAGTTTATTCCTTCAGTTGATAGTCTATAATTTTACAGCACGGGATTATTGTTTAGTAATAAGAGCTTTATTTCAGCTTCACTAAACAGAATTGTTTATTAATTGCGTCGTAAAATATCCAGGTAGTTAATTCGCCAGTTTCTTATGTGTTATTCCTGAGAAAATTATACACAACCGGTTTCAATTAAAAATAACGTTTATATTTTAATTAATTGAGTCTGGAACGTGCAGCTGATTGCCCGACACTGTGGTTAGGATAAACTGAATAAATATTGTTATGGCAAATCATTTTGTTTCTACGAGAACGAAGTGTATTCGCCTTAATAGAGACAATAAGAAAAGTGCTATTGGACACATTCTTAGTAAAGACAATTTAATAGTTTAGGTTATAATTAAATTACTTATTAGTCTATCTATAGGGCTAGATTGTAATAAGATTAGGGTCCATCCTATAGATGAACCCTAGGACAAGGGGAAAAAAAAAATGTTTCCAAGTCTTTGTGTAATAAAGGTTCTTCCATGGTGGTGGTTTGGAGTTGATTTGTTTCTAGTTTAGCCAAGTTGTTTCTCGTCGATACCCTAGGGAACCATCGGGTTTCGCGATAAGTCGGGCGGACGGCGCGTGACGCCGCGGCCGAATTATGTCCCGCGATAAAACTCCTCGTGCCTCCAGTTACGGGCAAGTTTCAACTGGGCCACGATGCCCGTACTATTTTCTATTCATTATTATCGGATTACAGGCGTACCGATACCGACCGTCGTGGCGTGCACGAACTCCCGATACGCGAGCAAACCATTCGGACCAGCACAGACCTCTATCTATCAAGATTATCCTCCAAGACATACACTCTCAGTATACTAAAATCTTTTCAGATTCAGGAGGTTGCATGACTAAAAATTATCTGTGTGATGTTTCACTGTCACAAGATGTAGAAATGTATTTTGTATTTCTTCGTACTGGATTTCATATGGGCATAATAAAATTATTGTCAATTTGAATATTGATGTTTTTCATTATTGAGAATGCAGCGCAGAGTATTGAATCCTACCATTAAACTTTTACAGCTCTTGCCAATTTTTGGGCTTATTGTGCTGTTCCGCCAAAAAGCTTTGGATAAAAAAGTGATTTGAGACACGCCATTCTGTCAATAACAAACTCACTCGTGTCGCCTCTCCATACTTTTCCTTCTTCTCCAGATCACTATAGAAAGATTCCCCATTTATGACCTTTATTTTACTCCAGAGATTTTAATTATAAAAGTCACAGTACCATAAGGCACTGTGGATACTGTATCTTGCCAATCTGGTTGTCGTAAATAACGCATCGGGGCGCACGATGTCGTCCGGACGTCTCCTTTCTGTTCATAAATCTTGTTAATGAGCGACGCTGATCGTATACTGGATTAGATCGCGGATTAAGACGATAGTGGTTCCTGTTTTCCGAAGTTCGCGCGGGAAATAGAAATGTTCCCCTTGTTTTTCGGAAGAATTAGGTAACTACACTAATGTATTTTGCCGCGTTGGCAGTTTATTAGCTGCGGTTGTTAGTGCTAATTTTGCTGTTAACACTTTTTCTTTCTTTGGCTTTTCATGTTACGGTGGATCCGATAAGGTAGCCCGCAAAATTAAAATTGTTTTACGTTTTTTGCAATTGGCAGGGCAGTGTCAAGTTGTATGTTGAAGAAAATATGATTCGCGACTGTTCCATGTATGTATTTGAGTATTATAAAAATCATTAAAATCATGAATACAATCTTGTAAGTAATTTAATCCCATTGAATTATTTGAAAAAAAAAAAAAAAACTAGTTTCGCGCTTTCGAAAATTTTAATTCCGCGGGCTGCCATAGCGCATCGTCCTAAACACAATGATGGATGATTTGTTAAACTGAAATGCAGATAATATTAATACAAACTACCATTTTAGTTTGTATTAATATTATCTGCATTTCAGCTTAACAAATCTCATTTGCACCGGAAAAAAGCTCTCTAAAGTGAGTCAAATTGAATTGAACTCGATTATTCCGCGAAATTCGCGCCCGCGGCTAGGTTTGTTAAAAATGTCTCGTTTTGTAAAATAACGAGCACATCTGTTCTCGTTCAAGCACACGCGTTACACGGGAAAACATTCGCTTTAATGTTAAATAATTGTAGTGCTTTTATTGAATCGCAATAATTCAATTAATGCAGTCGTAAAAATGTGAATTATGAAATGCATTTTCATAATTTTCCCAAAAGTAAGCGAATTCGTTGCCGGATGTAAATGCGTTATAATTTGCTTTTAACGACTTAAACCCTCGTGAAATAATTAGGTCACATTTAAAATTGTATAATTTTAAAGCTTGAAATTACAGGACCTTTAAATATTGTTTAGCTACTTAACGTTTCATGAAATTATAGTTAGATTCTAACCTAAACGACGCAAAAGGAGTATGGAAGGATCGTAGCAGTGGTTGTAGGGTCTGCCTACCCCTATAGGAACAAGGGGTGAATTTATTATGTACCTATACAATGTGTTTTTTTTATATCCCATAACTCTAGGGTTTATATTCTATAAGTAAAAATTATGTGGTGCAAAAATGCAGTTTCAAAGATATCATCAATCATAATTAATTTAGGTCTACAATTGTCACGCGTATGACGAATCTTTACATTTGTGACGTTGCCAAATTACCGTACAAAATACTAACACTAGACTCTCCATGTCTAGGTAGGTATCTAAGTTTAATTGGTAAATACGACGAGTAATTCATCTTCATTCATATTTAAAGCTAAATAATGCGACGTTGACATATTTTACGTGTCACGGGTGTTTTACATTAATAATTGTGACTTTGTCGAACTATCTTGTACGAAAAATGAAAACAAAATAATAATTATAATTGATAAATAATTCATATGCCAGTTTGTTCTTTGATATGATCTCATTCATACCCTAGAGTCATGGGATATCAAAAAAACACCTTGTATATTCTAAACTAAACCTAGGCATATACATAGGAGGTCTAAAGCATTAACAATTCGATCCTCAATTTATATTAGGTGTACCAGATCCCACCCACGGCAGCTCAACTAAGCTTTCGGGTGGGTGGATGTATAAATTCTAACTAACATGCGGTGAATATCAGGGACAAAGACGATGTCAGCCGAACTGAAGGAGCTTAATACAAGGGAATAGGTAGGCCAGGTAATCCAGCTTAGGGGGGAGGGATTACATGTAAAAGCCTAATGCTCTGTACACCGCGAACACCACAGTTATTTGATCCTTTCGCGTCTTAGTAAAGGTTCGGTTGCAAATTATTGTTCACGCCACAATAGGCGACGTTGTACAACGCAACAATGCGTAGTCGGCTCTCGTGCCGTAAAAGACGAAGTGCCATTATTAATGGGCGAGCCGATAAGAACATCGGCATGCGGCAACGTTAACTACCAAACGAAGATATTTTGTTTCTCAATGTGGGAATCACTATCTATTTACCATCTTAGATGGGTTCCGTGTGTTAAATTAGAAAATTATCAACAACGTTTCATTTAGGGTTTCTCACCTTTGCCGCGTACTGCGGGCAAATAAATAAACAGTAAATATTTGGTTTATTTTATAGTTGGACCGTACTTAGACGTACAGGTACACCAGGTACGCGATTAGTAAGCGAATCGGTGATCAAGTGCGGAATTTATTATTGCCGCTAGAAGTATTTTGCTGGCCATCAATGTACATCTAGAAATTAACGTCTCGGTCAATTTTACAACATCCATGAGAGAAAAATAAGGTTTGTTATTAAATCACGTGTTGTGTAACATAAATAAATTACGTAATCTGCCGCCAATACAAAGTATTTTAAATAACCATAGACAGTTTAAAACATTAAGCTCCTTAAATGAAGAACAGAGTTTATTTTCATACATTCCTCTCGTATACCTGTGTAAAATCCGTTCGTGTTAATTTAAAAAACAGCAGATTATGCAAATCCTAACATGTAAAGCTTATTGTCTGAATGCTAGCCGTGCGTGTAAAACATACTCGTGCAAAATGTTTAGGGCTTGTTTTATCCATGAATAACAATGCTCTTTAATCTGATATCCTAATTATTTATAGGCATTATAAAGAGGTAAGCTAAGGGGAATTTCTTACTACATGCTAAATTCTTACAGACAATTTTCTGGGCATTTTAAGTCACCATAAACGATAATTCCTCAAACAATGCCCAAGAGACACTACACCATGACATGAATTCAAATTGTCATCTTCGCACAGCATTTGTAATGATGACATTCTAAATTCCAATGGCACTAAAGATACCAAGATTGCATGGCTTCAAAGTAGCTAAGTGAAATAACGTGCCATGCGGTACGAGTGTTTAATTTGACGCCGATGTCTTCGGCACCTTAGATGTGGCTGGACAGGGACACGGCGGCTAACACGCCATTGTTTGCAAATATCAACAACAAACGTGCACTTATCCTGTTTCCACCATCGACAAAGATGGCAAATAGCAAAACAGGCAAGAGAGAAAAAGCAAGGAAATGAAATTCATTTCGCATCACGACAACAACCATATCCGTGTAGATAGCGCAGATAGATGACAAATTTTATCACCCAATTTAATAATACTTCGGAATTAAACGGAAACTGGTGTTGGTGTCACTTTTTCTCGTGTTGCCACGCTTATTGGGACGGCGCGCGGCGGAAAAAGTAGACTTTAGCTGAATATAAAGAGGCTCGATGCGAGAGGCGGGCGCGTGAGATGTTATAGTTTTTGCTATGAAACTCGCCGCTAGCGGTGTGAGCGAGACGTGTCCGTGTTTTGTGCTCGTTTGTGAGAAAGACATGCCGCCTGATATTGCTAAATGAATATAATAAGCTACACAAGGTTTTGCACGAAATAGTTTCAAAATATCGAAACACAACACGTTTCTGTAGTTAGTTTGACATAGTTCGTAACTGAATCAGGTAGGTACATACTGTATACAGAGCGTACTAAACATTCAGACTAATTGAATGCATCTTTGATCGATCGCAACTTGTAAGTTGTACAGCAGCGTTAAACATTTTCCATTTGAAAATAAAACATGGTTTTATTCTAAAGCTGTCAGTATATCGTTCGGGATAAACGCACAGATCTCTACCGTCCATTGTCCCAGGAAATCAGCGTCGACTATCTGCCCGGGATCGGGTTTTATCCCGGAGTCCCGGATCGGATCCCGTCGCGCTGCCGTCCCCGGATGTCCCGCTACGTCTGCCAGGATTATCAACACGTACCACTACTCTATACACGTTTTTCCTTCTTTGTTATTAAGCTGCGTCTGCAAACAAACGGTACTTTGTAGTTTTTTGTTTCCACTTTGAAACTATACGGTCTTAATAAGGAATGAAGAAGTTTGTGAACAAATAAGAGATTCTTCGGTTATCCTTTGTTAATTGTGCAACTTTTAATTTTGTTTCGCGAATTGGTACAAGACTGTAATATATTGTGATGTGGGTACACAAATAATAAATTAGTCTCGCATGAACTGTCTTTGTATTTGCATCGAAACCTTACAGTGGCGACGAGGATTTTTTTTAAAAAGGAGGAAATTATCAAGATGCCGATCGGGAAAATACATATATTTGATCTGGATGGAGGTGAAAACTGGCCCGGCATATGTGCGTTTAGTGGAACAATTTATTAAGTTAAACGATATAAAAGATAACTTACGTGTGGCCACGCTGGTCACGCATGTTGGAGCGCCGACTTACCGATTGATGTGCGATCTGTGTGCTCCAGACAATCCAGAGGATAAAACCTTTACCAAGTTAGTGGAGCTTGTAAAAAATCACCTGGAACCCAAAAGATCGGAAATAGCAGAGCGCCACGTTTTTCGCCAGCGGCGGCAAGGGGAAGGCGAAAACATCAAAGTGTTTTTACAAAATTTGAAGCACTTGGCTACTTATTGCAATTTTGAGAATCAGTTGGAAGTGAACATTCGAGATCAATTCGTGTCGGGTCTTCGTAGCGAAGAGATACGGTCACGCTTGTTTGCGGAGACCACTCTCGATTACAAAAAGGCAGTGGAGCTGGCGCTGGCGCTGGAGGCGGCCGAGCAGCACGCGGCTAAGGCCGTAGCGCGCTCGCCGGCCGCGCCGTGGGCAGCAGTCGGGCCAGCGGGACTCCAGGCAGATGCGGGCGAGCGGGTGCACCGGGTGAGCGAGGCCAGGCAGGTCAGCGCCGCCGGTCGTGACGCCGAGGCTCCGCGACGCAAAAGGTGCTGGCGCTGTGGCCGAGACGGCCACGGGCCGCACAGGTGCCGTTATAAATCATATGTGTGTGACAAGTGCAAAGTGAAGGGCCACTTGGGGTCCGTATGTGAAAAAAATGATGTGAGTGCGGGCAGGTCTGGTTCTAAATATCAAAACTTCATGGAAACAGATTCATCGGAGTCTGGAGGTGAGGAGTTCGAAGGGCTGTATACTATTAAAGGTTGCTCAGTTCAGAATGTAAAAGACGGTCCATATCATTGTGAACTTATTGTTGAAAATAAAAATGTGTTATTTGAAATTGATACGGGCAGCAAGATATCGGCGGTATCTAAATCATTCTACGATCAACATCTATCCACTTTACAGATTGAAAAAGATAACATAAAATTACAATCATACACAGGTGACTCAATAATACCGTTAGGCCGGGTATCGGTGCGAGTCAGCTGTGCAGGCGAAGAGGACGCCATATTGCCATTGTATATTATTGAGCACGGCGGTCCTCCGCTTATTGGGCGCACCTGGATGCGCGAACTTAATTTAAAGGCAATAAAGTTATTTCATATAAAAGATGTCGATCCTGTTGTTTTAGAATTGAAACAAGAATTTCCAGAAGTATTTACAGTAAAAATTGGTACTTATAAACATAAGTTATCACTGTACTTGACTGACAATACGCCGGTATTTTGCAAGTCTCGCTCCCTTCCACTTGCGCTACGCGTGCCAGTGGAAAATGAACTTAAACGTCTACAAGACGAAGGTATTATTTACAAAGTAGACAGATCGGACTATGGAACTCCTATAGTGCCGATTATTAAGCCGGACGGTTCTTTACGTTTATGCGGCGACTATAAAGTGACCGTGAATAAATTATTAAAAGATTTTCATTTTCCATTGCCAAAAATTGAAGAGTTATTTGCGACGCTAAGTGGTGGCGAGCAATATACTAAATTAGATTTTAAAAATGCATTTATGCAACTTGAATTATCTGATAAGTCACAACCACTTACAGCAATTACTACGCATGTGGGGACGTTTGTATATCGCAG
Source organism: Polymixis flavicincta (assembly GCA_949987655.1). Classification (NCBI taxonomy): domain Eukaryota; kingdom Metazoa; phylum Arthropoda; class Insecta; order Lepidoptera; family Noctuidae; genus Polymixis; species Polymixis flavicincta. The sequence goes on from OX465182.1 coordinate 14,899,062, forward strand.
GGCTCCTTTCGGACTAAAGTGCCTACCAGAAAAGTTTCAAAAAATAGTTTTCGATACGTTAAATGGTCTTGAATTTGTGGTAGCCTTTATTTATGACATTTGTGTGAGTGGCAGGAATAAATCTCATCATTTGGAAAACTTACGGGCGGTGCTCACGAGACTTAGAGAAGCCGGATTAACAATAAAGTTTTCTAAATGTGAGTTTTTAAAAGATGAGGTTTGTTACTTGGGTTACAGAATTAACAAACACGGTCTTTATACAGATACATCTAAAGTTAATGCCATAACGAAAATGCCCATCCCCGAAAATGTGTCTCAGTTAAGAGCTTTATTGGGTTTCATAAATTACTATGCACGTTTTATACCCAATCTAAGTATGATTTTACATCCACTTCACGGTCTTTTAAAAAAAGGAGTAAAATGGGCGTGGTCGGAGAGCTGTAATGCCGCTTTTGAAGAGATCAAGGTAAGATTGACGAGTGACCCGGTACTTGCTCACTATACACCGGCGCTGCCGCTGGTACTGGCCGTGGACAGCAGCGCGTACGGCCTGGGCGCCGTGCTAGCGCAGCGTCACCCCGACGGCGGCGAGCGACTCGTGTGCTGCGCCTCGCGCACGCTCAACGACGCCGAGCGCCGCTACAGCCAGGTAGACAAGGAGGCACTAGCCATTGTATATGGAGTCACGAGGCATCATCAATATCTTTTCGGTAGGCATTTCACGCTACGGAGCGATCATAAAGCTTTAAGCTATATATTCGGGCCAAAAAAGGGTATACCGCAAACAGCAGCCAGCCGCCTGCAGAGATATGCGGTGCGCCTGGCGGCTTACGATTTTAACATCGTGTTTGTAAATTCAGAAAAGAATAGCAATGCAGATGGGTTATCACGATTACCTTTAGCGAAAACCAAGGTGGAGGACCAAGACGACGCGGCATATTTGCATTTTGTTGAGGACAGTTTTCCTCTTAGTCACAAAGATGTAGCACAGGCGACTAAAAAAGATAAAAATTTATGTAAAGTGTACGGTTACATAATGAGTGGATGGCCACTCATAGGCGACTCTGAAGACGAGAAGGCATATTTTCATCGACGTGAAAATCTACATATAGATCACGGGTGTATAGTCTGGGGATACAGGATAGTGGTGCCGGAGCAGCTGCGAGCGCAGATCCTGGAGGAAGTGCATGCGGGGCACGTGGGCGTCGTGCGCATGAAGAGCATCGCGCGCGGCTACGTGTGGTGGCCGCGCCTGGACGCCGACATCGAGGCGCGCGCCGCCGCCTGCGCCGCCTGCCGGCAGCAGCTGGACGCGCCGCCACGACACACTCCCGTACCGTATGTATGGCCTTCGGAACCTTGGACGAGACTTCATGTAGATTTTCTACAATATCAAGGTAAATATTACTTTTTGATACTTGACTCGCACTCAAAGTGGATCGAAGTATTTCTGATGGGGACGGGTACATCGGCTAATTTAGTAACAAACAAACTAAGAGAATGCTTCAGCCGATTTGGGCTGCCAAAGTGCTTGGTGAGTGACGGGGGTCCGCCGTTTCGATCCGTCGAATTTGAGTTATTCTTAACCCGAAACGGAATCAAACACATTTTAATAGCCCCATACCATCCATCGAGCAACGGTGCTGCCGAGAACGCCGTTAAAACTGTCAAGAAAGTAATAAAAAAGGCGGCTACTGAAGGTGAGAATATCGAGCGAGCAATAAACAATTTTCTTTTAGTGTACCGAAACAGTACACACACAAGCACACAGCGCGAGCCAGCTATATCGCTGCTGGGGCGGAGGCTGCGCATGCGCTTGGACTTGCTACGCAGCAACACTGTGGATGCCGTCGAGGCAGCGCAAACCAAGCAGGTTGAACATGCTCAAGGTACAAAAAGAGAGGTCCAACTTGGTGATCAAGTGCTGTTTCGAAACTACTCGAGGAACAATCCTAAGTGGGTGGAAGGACAGGTCATGGAGCGTACCGGAGCAGTGACATACAAGGTAAAATCAGACCAGGGAGAACATCGAAAACATATAGATCAAATTATGCCACTGCGTAGACACACACAGTACTCTAATCCTATTATTATAGACACTGAAAATCAAAAAGAAAACACTGAAAAAGAAACATGGGAGTCTGCACCGAATTCACCGGTGGCGTCATCGCTTCGAGCTTCACATGACTCGCCCGTCATGCACGAGACTCAAAACGATTTCGCAGCTGAAGAACCGTCCATTTCCGGGGATTGGGTCAACACTAGAATTAGAAACAAAAACAAAAATATTGATTAATTCATGTTTTAAGGAGAACCAATCCAGTGTAGGTAGGCAGGTATAAAAACCGTGTTGGTAACTTAGTACAGTAGGTATAAGTTAAGTAATTACTTGTAAGTGCTAGTAAGTACAGAAAAGAGTAAAATGAACAAAAAATAATAATAAGGGGTAAGTAGGTTACTGTTAAAAGATGTTTATTTTAGTTTGGATAAGTTAAAATCTATTTTGTTCTTATGTTTTTATTTCTTGTGAGAGAGGAAATGTAATATATTGTGATGTGGGTACACAAATAATAAATTAGTCTCGCATGAACTGTCTTTGTATTTGCATCGAAACCTTACAAAGACAAGAGTCTGTTAAATAAACGATAGTATTCTAGTCCTTTGTTGGCATTGCAGTTTAATTTTCTCTCTTTAATAGTAAAACACTATCTCGAAATCATATTATTTCCTTCTCTGCCTCGTTGTGTAGCGATTTTTTTAACTGATTATAAATCCCTACTTCACGGTAATCTTCTTAGACACTTTGCTCTCTACTTTAGCTTTCGCTGGACTGTTGATTTCATTTCCAATTGATCGACTTATTAGAACGAGATAGGTACTAAAAGCCTATTAACGTTAGTTTTATAGAAATTCTTTTCAGCTATTTATATTTAATTAAAAAACAATTTTAACGAAAGAAACGTGTAGTTTGAAGAGTTATTGTTTATATCATTATTAAAGGACTTGATATTTGGTCAACATAGCATCTTTTTCTTTTTAACCGACTTTAAAAAAAGGAGGAGGTTATATGTTCCACCGAACGTATTTTTTTTAATGTATGTTCCCCGATATCTCCCTCATTTGTGGACCGATTCTCAAAATTCTTTTTTTATTTGAAAGAGTATACTCCTGAGGTGGTTCCATTGGCACCAAATCAGGATCTGATGATGGAATCCCAGGGAAATCGAGGGAAACCCTCAAAATTTTTAGGTATTAACAATGTTTTGACAGACAGACATTTGCGTATGGTCATCATCATCTCATGACGCTGAGCTGATGAAGCAAGGTACAACTCTTTAACGGTTAGGAGTTAGGTGGAGGTTCAGGCATAACTCCGTCATACATAGACCGATTTGCAATTTTTGTTTTTTTAGGAAGGAGTGTATTCCGAAATGGTCCCATTTAAATTTCATATAGATCTGATGATGCCTTTCGGAGACAGACAACGGAACTCTTCGAAAAAGACAGCAAATTAACCGCGATTGCTGCTATCGCATAAATATGCATTACCAAAAACTTTTTCAAAAAAAAAAAAAAAACAACCGACTTCCAAAAAACACTAGAAAGTGAAAAATAACTTTAATTTCGGAAGGCGGTGACCAGAAATTAATAAAATACATATCAAAAGTCACCGAATTCCGAAATTAAAGTTTTTTTCACTTTCTAGTGTTTTTTGGAAGTCGGTTGTTTTTTTTTTTTTTGAAAAAAATTTTTGGTTACAAACATACTTCATAATTTTTCCAAGTTGGGAAAGTTGTAAAGTTTCCTCTATCTTAACTCCTAAACCGCAAGTTAACAGTTGTGGGTGACCAATTGGTATGTTTCCTTTCAGGGATATTAAAAGAAAACTTTTTTAACCATCGTTGAATGATTAAAAAAGTCTTTAATAATATTGACAACTAAGACTAGACAAAAACAAGTACCTAATAAGGAATAGGAGTTTCCCAACGGGATAAAAAAGTATCCTATGTTAGGACATAGGATACTTTTACCCAGGTCATTGCTTATCCGTATGAGTTTCATCCAATTTCTTTCAGCCGTTGTTAAAGCATGCAAATGTAATATGCATACTATATTTATAATCTTTTAAATCGCTTAAAAAAAAAGTAAACAAAAACTTTAATATTAAATACATGAGGATTTAAAAGTCATCTCCTATTTAGCCCCACAAAGTAGCCTATATAAACTAGAAAAACCAAATTTCATCGAAATATATTCCGTGAAGCCAGTAAGGATAAATTATTTACTTCAAAATTCAATTACATATTCGTACTAGTTTTTCAAGCGGCGCCGCTGGCGTGGGTGTCGGTTATCGCGTAAATGAGTAGCCTATGTCCTTTTCCATACTATAGGCTATATGTCTGCCAAATTTCATGATGATCGGTTCAGTGGTTTAGGCGTGAAAGCGTAACAGACAGACAGACAGAGTTACTTTGCATTTATAATATTAGTAGGGAAGTACGTTTACGGCACTGTTGGCGCAGTGGTTAAGGTGACACTTGTCCATATTTTTTCCATACAAACTTCGGGAGGGTTTTACTCCACTGTTTGACTATGTACATCAAAAATTAAACATGATATGGTTTTATCTCGTTATTATTATTGTCTGTACGGAAACAGAATACTAAAATAAAAAGCCATTAAAAAGTTATGAGCCAACAAAGATTCGTTTTTCTTGCTAATTTAACCTAACTTTGAGCGTGTTTAAGTATTATAAGGAGTGTAAAATCTCGAAAACCAAGACGGTACCGACAAAGTTCAATTAACAATAAATTCAATAAATTTTATTGGTCATTGATTTATGCAGTGGTTTTTTCATAAAACCCGATCTTCTGAAGGACTTTTCTTAATTTTTTCGCATTTTTTTTCGCAAAAATGCTCCTGCATCTCACTCAATAACGTTGTGCGTGTAGACTGGCGTCTAACTGCTCACCACTGATGCTATCTCTGTCGGATACGAAGCCTGGTGAGACAGCGTGATTTTTAGCCAGGCCCACCAGTGAGTTCGAGCCCGCGCAAAGTGTCACCTTAAGCGATTGACTGCTGCGCTGCGTGTCGCGGGTTCGATTCCCGCACGGAACAAATATTTGTATGACCTACAAGTAGTTGTTCCGGATATGGCCGTTTGTGTATGTGAGTTTAAATGTTTGTAAACGCACCCACAATGTAGGAGAAATTCCTAGTGAGGGTAAAAAAAAGTAGACATTTAGGTAATTTTGATTGCAATCGACAAAACATTTATGTATTTAAAAGGTACAACACCAACTACTTATTAATAATTTCCAGAATCACTTTAACGTTTTAAGAATGCTATTGGTGCTGCCGCGCACACGACGTAGCAAAAATTCTTTTTTTAATTCATCTCTTGCGCATGATGGCCGAAAAACTGTCAACACCCGCGTCTGCAAACATGCCGGACGCGCTAAAGAAACGCGATAGCCCCATCAACACCCGGAACGTGTTGTTGTATTGTATGCGCAGGCCACTATATGCCCTTTGCGTAAAGCTCACCCACAGGCTGCACGTGTAAAAGTATTGGCAGTACGCTTTGAACTAGAAACATTAACATTATAAAAATAATATTTGCATTGAGTTATGGTGAATTTGTCACTAACAGACGTACACAGCACTTAGGTACTTAAAAATAGCTTCTTAAATATACGTTTACCAAGTTTAACAAGATTTTTTAGATAGAGAAATTAAATAGAAAAAAAGGACAAAATAATACAACAAAATCATAGTCGAAATAAGAACAAAAAATTAAAATTATTACTAGAATCAAAGGAAAAATTCGTGAGGAAACCTGTACGCCCACCCCCACTTAGAGAGGTGTATGTCCCAGCAGTGGGACGTCATAGCAAGTAACAATCTTCAATTTTCTGTGGAAAGTATTTTTATGTCATTGACGAAGTTTCTTGTTTCAACTTATTAAAAAACTCAACAGTAACTTGATGATGAAATGATTTCAGTTTTGTAGATAGATGTTCAATTCGCATGATATAAGCAGGAAGTTACAGCTTATTAGTAACATGCTATTTCTTCCCCCAGCAGTCATACACATAACGTTGCTTTAATCCGTTTCATGCATAATAGTTATTTCCCTCGTTAATGATAACTTGTTATATAGCTTTATAGTTTAATTGCGAGATTGCGTTCTCACTGCTAGGAAAATAAGGACCTGTAAATGGTTTCATGTATACAATTGTATACCCACATGCCGTTAGGTAATTAGCTCATAATGCAACAGAATTGTGATTCTTGATCCACATACAATAATACTAGCCGCCTATCCTCTATAAATGGTTTCATGTATACAATTGTATACCCACATGCCGTCAGGTAATTAGCTCATAATGCAACAGAATTGTGATTCTTGATCCACATACAATAATACTAGCCGCCTATCCCGGCTTCGCATGGTTTTTAAGACTTGTCAAAACATCGAGATTTATTTTTATTTTAAACGTTTATTTGAATGTCATGACTATCATCATTTGCCTAGCCTTATTACAACTATGTTGAGATCGTTTTTCATGGAGCGACTACCTATCTGATCTCCAAAACCCAGTTACTGGGTAATATAATACCACTTGGGTTACCAAGTGGTATTATATTACCCAGTAACTGGGTAACTGGTTGTCAGACTTTCGGGCTTTTGACGACCCGTAACAAATTTCAAAGATCCACGAATGACCGCAGGGACCAACGGTTTAACGTGCTTTCCGAGGCACGGAGGGGTCTTGGTGGGTAAAGAAAGTCACCCATTTACGGCAAGAGTACCTTAACCTGCACCCTAATTGCGTAACTCACGATTAATCATAATCGGTTTCGTTTTGACAGTTCAACAATATTCATTGCGTTATTTACGTTGCTGAGCAGACACATTTTTCCAACATATGAAGCAATGGTTTAACAATTCGTTTCAAAACGAAACAATTATGATGAATCGTGAGTTACGCAATTAGGGTGCTGATCTATCGACCCGTGCGGCTGTTTTTACTCAGCCACAAACCTCCATGCCATGAATGCAAGCATGCTTAGTCATGTGTTTAATGTACATATACAGCCTTAGTTATAAAAAACTCGCTAATCACTCACTAGCCACTGTTTAGCTTATCAATTGGTTACCTCCTAATCATTGATTAACTTTTCTTTATTTATAAACGCTAGTTTGCAGGTGACTAGTAGCGAAACGAAATAGAGGTGAAATTATGCGTTCAGCACAGATTATAATCAAAATAGTCGCCTAAAAAACAGGATTTTAAGAATCAAGTTGTCAAATGCATGATTTTTGTATCTGTCGTGACTTCGACAGACTTATGTCAAAAATTTCATTGATTTATTTGTATTTGAATAAAATAATTTATTGTGTTTATTTTATTGTGTTTACGATGGAAGCAAATCAGCAATGAAAATAATACGCTCCCATGATTGTAGTAAACAGGAAAAGGTAATGTATCGTATGAATTTTTATCTAGTTTCTATTGTAAAGTGACCCAATTTAATGCTATCGTATTAGCTGATAATAACTATGTATTTACACGTTCTTTACATTTATTTACATGGATATTATCTTTTAAAAACATATGCGTATATATGTATGTATATTCTATGAAAATTCCTAGTGCTTTTGCAGGGTTTCAGTGTATTTTAATAACAATAAAATTATACTTGTTTACAGTTACAATTTTGACGGCTGCTATGAAAGCTACTAGCACGTAGCACCAATACTATTCAATCTTGAGATGGCAACGACGCTAGGTACGTGAAAAAGATGAGCAATGATAATAATATGCTCCCAAGAATGGAGTTAACAGGAAAAGGTAATGTATCTCTGAATTTGTACCTATTTACTTTCTATTGTAAAGTGACCAAATGAATGATAACACAGTAGCCGATACAGCTATGTATTTACATGTTCTTAACTTGTTAACATGGATATTCTCTTTGAGAAACATATGTAGGTACTTGTGCCTATTCTATATAACTTCCTATTGCTTTTGCATTGGGGTTTCAGTGTCTTTAAATAACAATTATTATTCTTGTTTACAGTTACAATTTTGACTGCTGCTATGAAAGCCACTACTTAGCAGTTAGCACCATTACTATTCAACCTTGCAAAGATGGCAACGGGGGTCACCATGCTAAGTGAAAAAGATGAGGAATGAGAGTGGCATGAGAAAATAAGTGCACCCGTCTTTGGACAAAGAAGAATTGGAAATCAAAAATAATGAAATTATAACACAAATATGGCTTTATTGCGTATCGAAATAAATTGGTTTTTATAAAAAGTATCTTGTTTTATTGTGCATGACTGCCATAACGTGGCATTTCTTGCGTTCTGGGCCCTAGAAGGCGTCATCAGTATCGTATAAAGTACTCTCTGCGTCATAAAACGAGGGGACATGGGATAACAATGGATAATCACTATCTCCGATGCGCTTCCTCACGAACTGACTGAACCTCCTACTGATTGAACTACCCTATAAATCCTATCATCACGTGTACTTAGAATGAGGAATATGTTTTTTTCGTAGCGGATTTGAACGAGTCTTGTAGGTCTTCCTCCGTTTACTAACAATAGGCGCCCGCGGCGTTTCAAAACTATTTAATTCTTCGGTGTCGTTCTGAAATCCCGTAAAATATTGTCGAAATCCACATTTACTAATGATAATTCCATATTTAAGAACAAAATAACCTTGAAGTACACTAAAAATCATTTTGAATCGATCAGCTGATTAAAATAAAATCCGCCATGTTGCCTCTTAGCAAGTTAAACAGGGCACCGGTGGTGTTTAAATATGACAGCTACAAATCATTTGCTTAGCGACCTTATAGCGCTAAATAGCGTTTATAAATAAGAATTTTGCTAATCAGTTAGTTAGCAATTGATTAAAAGTTACAAGGCGTTTATGAATAAGACCGATAAACTTTAAGGAATAAATTATTTCAAAGCAAAATTGCTAAAGCACTAGTAAGTGGTGAAGGGCGGGCATTTTGGGGAACTGTCTTATGTGATTTTGACGTTCAAAAAGTGCTGACTAGCCTAGTTTGATTAAATGAATTTTGATATTTATTATTTTTCAATTATGGTGTAAATTGCAATAAATCCACACAGACAACATACTCGTACACAGAAAGCGAATGTATATGCATAGGTATAGAAGTTATATAAATCGTTCATGTGTTGAGTACGAGTTTGAAATAGGGATAGTTTGCATGGGGTCAATTCTGTGGTGTGTAGGTAGGCATGTATTAGTGATCCCTAACATGCGGGTCAAATGGTAATGCGTCCTAAATAAACGATGAAACTTTAATACGGGCATCAGATTTTGATTTATCATGCAAAATGTTTCATGTTGAATATTACGGAATACTCTAATAATCATTCAGCTTAGCACATTCACCAGTTTCAATAACTGTTATTTGGTACCTGTTTAGCTGAATTAAGATGACTTTGTTGCGTCACTTCTTCTTTCCAGCTAAAGCACTAGGAAGTGGTGAAGGGTGGGCGTTTTCGGGGACTGTCTTATGTATTATGACGTTCGAAAAGTGCTGATTCTCAGCCTAATTTGAATAAATGACTTTTGATTTGGTTTGTGTTTTTGGCGCTTTGGTCGCAAGCGCTTGTGCTATTCATGAGGTCTGGGTTCTTCTGTTCATGGGTCGATACCCAAGTTGGGCAGTGTTATTGGGGCTTTCCATCAGGAATTTCCCAGGAGCAGCTTGTAGTCTGGGCTTGTGCCCGGTTAAAGGCAATTGACTCGCCTCGTATTATATGGGATTGGCGAAATGTGTGTGTAGGTAGGTACTACGGGTACTATCGACGAAACAACATCTATACACCGTAAGGACTATCATTGCTTACAGCGGTCAGTCGCTATAGTAACGCTTGCTAACAGATGTGGTCATTGTGTGCACGGGATTTTGTTTTCAAATTTGTCCGATGTAAGTTACCTCGATGGAAACTAACATCTATGCACCGTAAGGACTATTATTGCTTGCAGCGCTCAGCCGCTATACAAAGGCTTGCTAACAGATGTGGTCATTGTGTGTACGGGATTTTGTTTTCAAATTGGGCAAATGTAAGTTTCCTCGATAGTACATAATCAGCCTATAATGTTCCCACTGTTGGGACAGAGACCTCCTCTTTGTGAAAAGGAGTGGGCCGTCATCCACCACGCTGGCCAGCTCTGGTTGTTAGATGTCACGTCTTCGATTTTTTGGTTTTAGGACATGCCGGTTTCCTCACGATGTTTTCTTTCACCGTTTTGAGAGAACTGCAGGCTTACCACGACGCTTTCTATTTCTACGAAGAATAGACAGTGCGTTTTCAATACAAAGTGGCATTTCGTTTCTCCATTTTTGACATCGCACTGTAGATATTCTTCTACAATCTGTCATTTTGTCTTTCTTTTCTAACGATCTTTGTCTAGGTCCTTGTAAATGTAGAATAATTCAAAATAATATTTCTTCCCACACTGTCAAAATAACATTGACAACAAGCTTTCTACTCGACGGCCACAAAGTATATAAGTATACGATTATCTACAAAATCGTGATTCGAACGCATAACTGTGATAATTATTAGAAAAACATAGCTATCTTTTCCTGTTGCATCATTTAGTTAATAGTCATGTCTATTCTTCCGTCGACAAATCGGTGCTCGTGCTAAGCCTGCTGGTGATGAAATAAATATCTACACAAAGAAAAGTGCCTGCCTGCATTCGAACTCACAACTACCTCCCATATTTATAAACATTACTTAAAGTTAAGTAATGATTAGCGTCTGTTAAACCATACATTTTTGACGGTTAAACATCTCTTAACTTTAAAGCATCGTTTATAAATAAGAGGGTACAGGTACACACGGCTACACATCAAGCTATACATTTCCAGTTTACGCTGATCTCACACTGTACGGTAGTCCTATATAATGCGAGATCAGCTTATACTGGTAATGTATAGCTTGATGTGTAGCTGTGTGTACAACTCTACCTAAGCTTCCGTGGATTACAGGCATGATGTTAAGTGTAAGAAAGTACAGTAGACTACAAGTTACCCCGATCTGTTAAATTTCTTTGCTATCAAAGAAATTTAACAGATTGGGGTTTGAGGTTTGGATTTGCAATAAAGTTTAAACTCTATAGTTTAAACTTTATTGCAAAAGCTTAAGGTTCATGTTGAATTGAGAAAATTTTACAGTTTGGGATAGCTTGATGTGCTGGCGTCTTTACATAAAAAATCTCGTTTATAATGAGGATGCGGACAAGCCACAGCCTTCTTATCTTTCTTTCTTATTTATTACAACCAATCAGAATGTATTGAACCGACATAGCCCTTAAATTTTTTATTACTAATAAAAATGGCCTGCGGGACGCGTACATCTGGTAGTTACGCCATTAATTCCACAGTTATCTACCCCATTTTAATTAACCTCACTTATTTACCTTTAATGTATCACGGAATGACTTCTGTCATTCGATCGCCATCATCCAATTACTTAACTCATAAACTTAAACACTTTTGAAAAGTTAATGGCTGTACATGGAAACTGTTGTAAGTCATCATCTGCGTAGCCTTTTCGCAACTATGTTGGGGTCCGCTTCCAGTCTAACCGGATTCAGCTAACTACCAGTATTTTACATGGAGCGACTGCCTATCTGACCCACCACCCCTGGGCACGCCACGATTGCGGCAGTAAGTCCCCTCTTTGAGGAGTGGTTTGAGAGGCGGCATGGCGTCCTCACCTTCCGCCTGACGCAGGTCCTCTCGCCCTGAGGACACGGTGGAGCATACGGTGGCGGTCTGGCCGGCTTGGGCGGAGCACCGCCGTGTCCTCGTGGAGGCGATCGGCGGCGGCGATCTCTCGCGTCCGGCCCTGGTCCAGGCCATGGTACGGAGCGAGAGGGCATGGGTAGCCGTCACCTCCTTCAGCGAAGCAGTGATGCTCGCGAAGAGGGAGGCAGCGCACGTGACGGAGAGGCAGTCTATGCGCCCTCGCGACCCTAGCCACCGCAGGATACGGAGACGCCCCGGGCGTCGGGAATCCCAGGCCGATTTCCGACCACCGTAGGCATGAGCTTGCGGACGGCGAGTAATGGGTAGCTCGCTGTCCGGTAAGGATCAAGCCCAAGTCAACGGCGCGTTGCGTTCCACGCGCGCCTTAAAGAGATGTCAGCACAAAAAATGTTGGGGCCCGCAAGGGCCGATGCCTGTCAGGGGTGCGGGTTTGTTCGAAAGAGATACCACAGCCCCTGGCATACGGGCTTACTGAGGGAACACGAGTGGGTTTTAGTCAGTAAAAGTCTGACACGCCCTCCTGCTCCACCCAGAGCGGGAGAAGGTATTTGATGATTTCCAACCCAAAAAAAAAAACCACCACCCAGTTACTGGGTAATATCGTATTACCCAGTAACCCTCTTGGTAAGACTGGTTGTCAGAATTTGGGACTGCTGACATCCCGTAACGACTGTTCGAGAAATCGAAAAATCCACGAATAACGGTCGGGACCAATGGCTGTCGTGTCTACCTATTCCTAACAAATAAAATGATGAAAATAGAGTAGACAGTTCAATTTAATAATAAACTAAACAAAGTAGTGATGTTATAAAAAGAGTTACCTGCCTAGTAAATACGTCAAGGAACTGGTGAGGAAAGTAGTAGATAAAACTTGATGATGGCGATGTCTTCAGTTTTAGTTTCAAATAGCGAGTTCCACTTGGTCCATATATTTGAGATGCCACTCTAGGAGCCGGTCAACCTTTTCGAGGTCATTTTCAGAGAATTTCGCTAGTAATTGTAGTAGCAGTAGTAGTGTAGTAGTAGTTAGTAGTCTTTGGCTGATAAAGTTATCACGTAACTTTGGTGCAATTATGGATATAACGTGTTCTTCATGTGATCAAATATGTTTATCTTTTGATCAGACACTCTCAATCTCATCAGCTCAGCCCGAATTATTTTCAGCTTAGAAATCTTTTACCAACTTGACTTCTCTCTTGTCATCTCTCTTTCTTTTTTTGGTTCTCCACCTTTCGTTTTCTCGTAGCCATAGATTGTCTCGCCTCGTAAAAAGATGGAAAATTCTAACGAAAAATCAGGTAATTATAAATAGACGAATCGTTTAAGACCGATTTGCAGATTACTACTTACTAATACAGAAAACAAAGTGTGAAATATAAATAATGTAAAAGGATAAGTGGTAAAAGGATAAAAAAAACTAAAGATTATTTGGATGAATGAAAAAGAAGCGTAAGTACAGTATCAGTAATAAACAGATACTATATGGCCTAACGTGCTTTCCGAGGTACGGAGGGGTCTTGGTATGTAAATATGGTGACCCATCCACGGACCAACTGCGGCAAGCTTAGCTTAACCTTATTTCTTAGCCACAAGGCCCTTACAAACTACTGGAAGTCTTGTCAACTTAATGAGTTCAAGTGCGTGAAATAACAGACATCTGTCCCGAATGTTATCCTTAATTGATTTGACATGTCCGGGGGCCCTGTGGGCTACGGTCCGAGCCAACAAAAACAAGGCTTTCGTTCAGTCTCGTGGTCTCGATGGTATTCCGTATGATTGCTACTGATCCATTGTTTGTTCTGCTAAGTACCGTGGCCGTTGATACGGTTTGTACGTGCTTTTACCGCGGTACCTTTGTCACTTAGTGGAGCGGGCTCGAGTGCTGCGCTTGTTTTTGTAGCGTACTGTACATAGATGATCAACGGATGTCAGGAATCAAACATTTGTTGGAGTGTTTTGTTAAATTAATCTTTTAGAAGGAAAAGAATTATCCAAAAATTGAATTAACTAATTACTTTATGCCATATCTTGGAAAGGCCTATGTCCAGCACTGGACGTCTTTCGGCTGAAACGATGATGATGATGATGATACCTCGGAAAGCACGTTAGCACACAGGCAACTGAAAGAACACGAGTGTGTTTTAGTCAGTAAAAGTCTGACACGCCCTCCCGCTCCACCCAGAGAAGCGGGAGAAGTTATTTGATGATTTCCCACCCAAAAAAAAAACTCGACTTTCATTCCTGGATCTTTGACAGTTCGATAGTCTGACAACCAGTCTTACTATGGGTTAACGTATTACCCGGTAACTGGGTTCTGGAGGTCAGATAGGCAGTCCCTTCATGTAAAATACTGGCATTAAGGTGCATCCGGTTTGACTGGAAGCCGACCCCAACATAGTTGGGAAAAGGCTAGGCTGTTGATGATGATGATAAATTACATTTAGGCAGATCAATACTTGCGACACGCTCGAATAGAGAAAAAATGTTGACGGTTCGAGGTTCTTCATGCTTGATATTGTGTCTACTTAGCTAGAGTTTTTCAAGCCTCTTTGCTCAGCTCCTTTTTCTGTGAACTTAATTTTTATTTTATTCAAATGTCTTGACAGGTGCGTGCAATAATGGAGTTCTCTCATTATTTCCGAAGCCTTTTTGATCAAATAGAGACGTTCCACTTGATAAATACAGTATACCCATAACCGATAAACTGTTGCACTATCATAAACCTCTACTTATTACATTTAGGCCTCATAAACTGTATCTTCATCCACGATTCTATTAAGAACGAATTCACACGCACGCATAAATTCATTTCCCTGCAAAAGTCAGATAAAAACGCAAACGGACACTAACCACTCACAATGAGCTAGATGAAGTGGCATTTACATTGGTAATTTTAATTAACCGAATGATAAGTTAAGCGATAGGGCTTATTATTCGCTATCTTATGAACTACTTATACTTAACGCGGGCTATAAATAAATCATCCTGACTGGGTAATCGCGTCTGGACTTCAGAACTTGTTGGATGGTTGTCGAGTGGTTGGCGCAAATTAGCGAGTGCGCGTTGCGATAGCGCTGTTTGTAAACAGGCTGGGCCCAAGTGACGAGGCGATAGCGGTGACAGGTCTGATAGCACACAGGGCGCATGGAAGCTAGGTAAACGCACTATCAGCGTATTTATGTAGCTTTAAAAACAGATACTGGTAAAACATCGTGATAAAATGCAATTACTAAAATACTGTTTTCTTATTTTCAGGTAACGCGTCTTCTTTATGTGATGTCGGATTTCTGGTTCAAGTAAGTGATGCGAAATAAAGGTATATGATTCCCAACTGTTAAACAGGATAAGTTTTAACCAGTGTGCAAACTATAACCAAGAATTCAGCATATCATTCTAGAACCCCCAGTGCAGAAATTTTTCGTAGGTTATACTAAAAAATAATGTTCCATACATTTTGACCGCTTAGGTATTGCACTTTTCTATGAAACAGCAGATTTTTTTTTGTAAAACCGACGAAAACTTTCAGATTCTGATTAACACAATTAGGGTGCTGGTACATAACTCGGGCTGTCATCTTTATAATTTCGAATGACTGATTGTCATTGTGATTTAATAAACATGGTCATTGTGATTTAATAAACATGTCATGAATAATTAGTACATCATAAAAAAAAAAAGTTAATCTGGATAGATGCTAATGACATCGTACATTCTTCCCGAATTTATTGATTCTTTAATGACGTATGTATTTTAAAACTTGTCAAATGGTGAGCATGAATTATCTTATATATGACTACATTGAACAACTGTACCCACTTACTATGCTTCCATATCTTTATAATGTAAGCCCCCCATATTGGATATTTTCTGCTCCCAAAATTATTTTACTAAACTTCTCATAGTTTAAACCACTGATTACGGTTCGAGTCGCGTGGCTGCGCATCTTTCGTTCTAATTATCAGCACCCGCCCCATAAAGCCCGAGGATGTAATATAAACTCCTCTAGTCGTGCAGCTTAAGACTAAAGAGAGAGACAGCCCTATATAAATCCATGTGCCTTCTCCCTTACTTTGATGCGCGCCACCCGCTGCAATGTTTGATAGTAATTATCCACCCCGAATAGCTGTAATTGCCCTTTCAACCCTTCTTTGCACATTTAATATTCAGGGTAACAACTTCAAATTGCTTACACAATTTTAATATAGATTATTCGCGTTTTAGACATGTTGGATGCAGTTATAATTTTTAACTGTAAAGCACTCGGCAAAGGGGTAAGACGTGACTGATAAGAGTACAGAGCGAGGTACAATACTCGGTGGTAATCAACTGTTGGTCAAAATGTACCAGTTCTCTCCGTAGCGTTTCTCGGGCCCTATCACTTCCTACCATTATCGGGTCGGTACGCAGCGAAACCTGGCCCCTTAACTAATGTCTCCTTTTGTGACCGCAGGGCCGGTTTATTCAGTTGTTTATATTATTGCCAGCAACTGCGCGATTTAATCGTTCGTTTACCGTTTCTCATTGTATCTCGTTGAATGGTAGCGGCTTTTCCACGGCCCTTCGCCATGCGGCAGATAGAAAATTTATAGGGGAAATGTACAACCGACCGGCGATATTTGTTTAGGATTAAGAGATTCAGCTGTGCGTCGAGTTAAACGATAAACAAAAGCTGTGTCACCGCAAACTGCTGTTTGTTTAATTGTACATGCATGATAACGCGCCGACGGGCCCTCGACTTCGGGGTTTTAGAGTTCCAAGAGAAGGCTTAAAATATTGTGTCAGTTTACGCGTACGCCGCAAGAAAGTTACGTGTAAGCCCAGGGGATTCCAACCTAAACAACAATTAGGCCAGCCTTTAAATTTAATTAGTTGTGGCTTAGTTCGTGGGTGTACCTTAGGATTTAATAAGCGCATTCCGTTTTCTGCAGATCTTAGTTGCAGATAGCATGCTTACAAGGAATATAATAGGATTTCAAATCCACCTAACTAAAGATCTACAGGGCTTTTTGAAAACATGGCCTTTTTGTACACTAAAATACATCGAATGTTGCAGCTTTCTCACAAATTAATAGGTGTAATAAAACCAAAGCAAACAGTAATACGTCAATTGAACCACAAAGCGTTCGTTTTCCGGCTACGTCTGTTTCAAAATTGCCTGAGCTTTATTGGGTAAAAACTGAACGCGTTGCAGACACAGTGTCGTGTACGTGACAGGGGAAGCAGTGGCCGTCGCGCCGATGTCCGGTGTGTGCACGGGGAGGATCGTCCGCGGCACGCCCGACGCATCCACATTAAGATAATCGAATGTCCGTCCATTCGTTAGTTAATTAAACACGATACGCCCATCGTCGCGATCCTACCGATTAATGACCTCAATTAAGCTAATCAACTCTTCGCAGATTTACGTTCGTTTACGAATAAAGATACGACAACTGTGTCGTCTGTCACCGAGGGAGCTGACCCGATGAAAGACGATTAAGAGGCTATTTATAGCGGCTGATAGGTGATATTTTAGGCGGCACAACACAAATAGTGGAATTAACAAAATTACAAACACCTGTTTCCCTAATGCTATTGGTCATTTATCAGCCAGCATAGCATTCGACCAGCAAATGAAGTCGTCTTATATGCTAATCATTAGATTGATGGGATGCTCGTACATACAATATCCATATTCTAATAATAATCCCATTTAAAACTACAGTTATTTTACATGCATAAATATCGGACAGTGACATACAAACGGCAAAATAAACGTCTACATAAATTAATTATCTGAAGCCTCGCTCATACTGATTAAATGCGTTAAAAATGTAGGGTCTCATCAACATAATAAATTAGTTTCCGACCTCTGGTTCAAGCCTTTAGTTACTAAAAAAAAGTTAAAAATTACTCATTCGACGTTGACATTACTCGACATCAAGGTAGGGGAAAATCTCGCCCACGGAAACAGTGGCAACAAATTAAATAAGTGCCAAGTGGTTCCAAGATCTAGAAAACCAGAAACACCTATGCCACATAACGTTAACAGTTTATCGTGGTAGTTCTCACAACGCGTCCCCACACGTTCTCTAATTCCGTCTATTGAATTCAAATTGAAGAGTAAAATGTCCGGACATTGGACTGGCTACCGTGTATTGGAACCGAGCGTTTTAGCTAATAACTTAATTCCTCTGGGATTGCGCATGTGTGTCGGGCGATGTGACCTGTGTTTTGAGCGGCGAAAAACATTATCCTATTATACGCGCCATATTTTGTGTGGACGCATATATTGATTTTGGTATGTATAAGCTTTTACTTATTTATGTAACCATTTTCGCAAGCACTTGTAAAGATATATATTACCATGGCTTGTCAATATATACTACGTGCAGCCACTTGCGACTAAGAAATCCACGTGATTACAGAAAATGCCAGCATAGATTATGGAACAACGGGTTAAAGGTTAAATAAACCTGAAGCCGCTCAAGCTAAAGAAAATATGGTGCGAAAGTTTACACGCAATTAATGACTCTAACTAACATTAATAGGAAACAGTATTTACGTTTCAGTTTTACTATGCAGCAAAATATTAACGACTCTCAAAATGTTTCTCCTTACAATATACAAAGTTTCTACTTAGCTGAAATGGGCCTCAAGTTGCACGTTATTGAATTGACCCGGCTACTCCATTTACCGGCCAAGTCATGAATATTCCTCATGTGCAACATACTCGTATGCGGACGCTCGTGAGTTTCGTTTTACGCCATTTAGCTGTTTAGAGCAACGGCAATTCTCTGCGAATTGAAACGCGGTAATGACCATTGTAGGCGCCTAGCGTAAACGCTCTTATTTGCATCGAAACGTGTTCTAGTGCATTGCTTTCCTCGTCGCGTATTGCAAGTACTAGGAATGCGGCCAGTTTACTACCTAGTTGATTGCTTATGTTTTAGTGGGGAAGGAAATCGGGTTTAATATGTAAAAAGCAATTTAGAGCTTCGACGAATCCGATTAGAATCCGTTGCGAATCGTAGTTCAAAGCCAAATTGCTCCTTTATCTCCGCAATTGCCAATTAGACTATCAAACGCTTGACTTTTCGCATTTGAATGATTAGTGGCTACGTAATCACGTTTATCGCTTCCGTCACGCCTTTCCGATTATATTTTTTTGGTAGAGCCTACCTTAATCAATATTATGTTGCGACTTTTGCTCCATATATTGGTAGCCTTATCTGTACACGTTCGAGTGCACTCATAATTTCTGCTAGCTTGGTGTAACGGTTGGATCATCTCCTCGCTTCGTGCTCAAAGGGATCCATCATGTGCCTTTCCCCTCCCGCGTTCCACTTAAGAGGAAGCTAATGATGGTTGTATCTGAAGTGTCGGAGTTCCCGTTCCATTGGTTCCTTATATCGTGCAGTTGGAGCCCATCGCGGTCGACAGAGATTAATCGACCGCTGCCTCAGAAGGTCGTATTAGCTATAACGGCATCCGGAAAATTGCTCGATTTTTCCACTCACTCCCCTTGTTGCCGCTCCTGCGTCTACATATTGACAATGAACCGAGTTCGATACAATATAAACCTCAACAGTTAATTCACAGCTACACGAGTCACAAGTATCTAAGTCAGCATTGTTTAAGTTCTTAACTAGGTTAGGTCTTGTATCTTTAATGTTTTATCACTATTGTTTGTTTATGCTTAAACGTAGTTCCAGGAAAACGGATTCTTGGTTGGAGAATTTATGTAGGCGTTTCATGAGTTATGGTATACATATTCGTACAATACCTGACAGATTATGCCAATTATAGTTGAATGCAGAGCCCTGATATTATCTGCTTGAAACTACATTTGGAATAAATAGGTAAAGATACATTAAATATTGGGTGTAATGTATATAAAGTAACTAACTAAACTGTTGAAGTACCAGTTCTTTATCTTGGTTCAACAAAACAACTTTCCTTGAAATAATGTAATGGCTTTTGAGGAAACTTGCACAAGTTGCTGATCTATTCAGCTTTTCTTTTAGTGCCTGATCAGCGTGAATCCATCCAGTATTAACACTGCTTTAAAGCTATAAAAGGCGTAAAGGTAAATACGATTATTGTGGCCGTAATTTGCCGCGGTCGTATAATATTCCGTTTGTCAACATAGTGGTGGTTAACGACAGCCCACTCCCGTCACATTCTTAAATTTTCATCTAACGACAGTAATATCGTTTCTAGAATTTGCCACGCCAGTTTTTGAACATCTTTTTATTACTTCGATCTTTACTGTGAGGCAAATTGTAAAATATGGACGATTAAACGTGAGATTTACTCCCTCCGTTTGGTTGCACACTGTGCGGATTCAACTAGGAAATTACCTTACACCGAGAAATGGTACTGAATTGATCCAAAGCTTATTATAATTCGCGCTGTGTGTCCGCGTTTTATAAGATGTTTATGATAGCTGTAACCGCGAGTTATAACAGCACTAAAGTAATAAGTAAAGATTGTTTGAATTGGAGTTTTAATTTGAGTTTACTACTGGTCGTTAATATCTTACTCGTTTACGGAACTTTGTGTACGGAACATCGAGATACCTTTTTTCTACGACAAAGACGAGAGGTAATTTTTTATTTCATTTACTCCACCAACTAAATTAAGTTTATCCATTTTTTTTCATTTATGTCGTTGTTATTTTTACTCTCTAGAAGTAGAATTCTCAGACAAGGTTTTCCTATTTTAATACGGTGCAATAAAAACTATCGAAAAATAATCGAAAAATGCCAATGTGAATTCATTTTATGCAGTTATTCGAAGCTCTTAGCTGTAATCGTAGCTTCAAAGCGAATATCTTTAGACGATACATTTACGGCAGATCATTTCACTTCTCGTGAAACCCTAAAGTGCAGCTCTTAAATAGGCGGATGCTTTGGGCGGCCTGTCTTTGACACGATAATGATTCTTGTTATACATATAATACGTAGGTGTTGGCAACATGTACCTAATAATAAATAACAGGATTACTAGACAGTAAAACTACTCCACCGGGTATAGGCGCAAAGGCTAACGACTTTGTTCAGTTATCGTACCAATAGATGAGTGATCATTTTTCTTCAAGCAGAACCAATCAGTTCGTTTTACATCAACTGATTTGTTTATTTTTTCCGAGTTTTAGGCATCATTGTAGCTAACTTTATATTCTCATAATCAGCCTATAATGTTGATCCCACTGCTGCTGATTGTCGATATGATGACTGCTGATTAACAGGATCTTCACTGTGGGAGGGAGAAGGCCGTAATCCACCACGCAAGCCCAGTGCAACTTGGTAAATGCCACAAATGTCTTAGAATTATTGGCATACCGGTTTCTTCACGATGTTTGCTTCACCGTTTTGAGAGCAGTGGTGATGAAATAATTTATACAATGCATAGCGCCTGTATATGTTTAAACCTATAAGACTCGTAAGTCGTGTCTGTTATCACTGGGCTACCACTGCTATATGTTAACTTAATGTTCTACGAATCCTCAAAAGATGTTATTTCACCATTTCGCTGCTCTTGTGGCCCAGGTCTTATTATTCACCAACGTTTCTTCTTTTGTGTCCGGAGCGATATCAATCTGCGATCGTCGGCGCGTAGTGACGCCTAGGGCTTCGTCTTCACCTATCTACGTGTAATTGCAATGCCCTATAGGGCGAGACTGGTTTTACTGCTACACATACCTAATGCCCATACTAAGAACGTGTAAGTCCGTCCGTCTGCCAATTAATTGCCAGCCACAGCCACACAATCGCCGAAACTATAAATTTTGCCTCGTGATGACCGTGCGGTATATCTTTATTGAGTAGAACATGTTATCAACATCTTTATTCCTTTTTCAACCTACTGGACGTTTTTATTCGAGTTTTACAATACGCGCATTTGATTCGCCAACATGGTTAACGGGCCAATATTTCTTGCATTTTAACAACGGTCAGTGTTCACATAATTTTTTATCTAATTGACTCAGATCGAAAATGTTTAATTCAACTTTAAAATAAAATGAATTAGAATTAACGATTTTAATCTTTGTCTCCCACGAGATAAATCTAACCACAATTTCATTTAATCAAAATTTATTTCCGTAAATCGTGTTCTGGAGATCTTTTAATGGCACTATAAAACTAAGAATTCTCCTTGTTTTATGGTTCAACGTGTATAACAGCGCTTTATGCATTCACTAGTCGACACATAGCGTGAATTGCAAAAGAGTATCACGTTTTCCATATATTTATTCGCTTGCAAGCCTGATGATTTTGAGGAGCAGTTTGCTAGTGAAAAATCCCGCGAGGCTAGCGTGTGACGTGTGCATTTACATACAAAACCGCGGCCATGACCGGTTCAAAGATAGCGTGGCATATCTAATCGGCGGACTGCTGTCAATCACTGTCTTGACAAGCCTTCGCGAAAGTAACATGTTCTGGATCACTGGTCACTTGATCCAGATTAATGTTTTGCTGTAATTTAGGTAACGGTTGCCCATTGCGTAGTGGATGGACTGTTTGACTATCTGACTGCTTTCTTTGTACTACTGAAATTGTACCTACTCGTTGATTAATCTTTGAAACATCACAGTTTATCAGATTTTGTTTTCAATCAGATATGTTAGACAGATTGACTATAATGATTATATGTATTACTATTCAAAGTCGTCACACACTTCTTTGATAAGTACCTACATAGCATGTGAGTAAAACATCAATAATTTTAGAAAGTTTACAAAAAAATGGTAGGCCCTTCGCCTCCTGGGAAGAACGAGTGAAATATTCCCCAATTTCAATGTACTTAGTTAAAACAAAGTTCACAAACTTGAAATCTACAGGTTGATGTCTGAGACACGCCGCTAACTGCCGGACACAACTCACACAACTTGGACATTGTTTGACTAATAGCGAACCGTAAACTACGAGAGTACGGTTCCATGACACATCATCAGTACCAACAGAAGGTTCGTTCAGCTCAGCTCAAAGATCGAATACGGGCGTAAATGTAGACACTCGTTCTACTTATAGATGTTATAGCTCACTAAGGCGTATTGGTCTTATTGTGGGTACCTATGAGCAGAATTGCAGTCGTGGTGGCCCAGTGCTAACGGCCGCGACTTACGAGTTGTAGGTCGTAGGCTCGAACTCAGACAGACGCTTTCATCATCATCATCATTTCAGCCAAAAGACGTCCCCTGATGGACATAGGCCTCCCCCAGGCTCCTCCACTTCGGCCGGTCTTGTGCTTCCCACATCCAGCGGATTCCCGACAGACTCTTTACTTTGTGTGAATTATTTAACGAGACGATGAAGAAAAACAATGTAAGAAAACCGGTGTCCTAGAATCAAAAATTTGAAGGTATGTGACAACTGAACACTGCATCTCTGTTTTACGGGAGGACACTGGCTCCTGCAACACAGTTATATAACTAGCGCAGGAGCCAGATAAATCTACAACTTGGTGCACGTTCTTGGTTGGCAATAAATACATTTTGTATTGTTTTGTATTTACCAAACCGCACTGGTAGATTACGGCCCACTCTGTCTCACCGAGAGGAGGCCTATGTCCCAGCTGTATTGGCTGATTATAATGATGATGATGATGATGAACTATGTAGAATTGCAATTGTTGTTTGTTGATTTGCTTCGTTTGAGAAGGCGACTCAATCAATACTGAGCGCTCTCCCTTCATGAGATGAAACATCTTTATTCTAATGCGAATGAAGCACCTATGACTGGTGTTAGTTTGAGATGGTTTACGATTGCCCTACGTAGGTACAGGTAGGTCCACCTATCATGTAGGTATGTGCGCCTGTTTTGCTCGTCCTATAGAGTTGATCTTCTGTACCTATCTACATATCGTGATACGAATCCATGAGTCCACTTTCCCATATTGAAGTTTTGACGGGCCCCGGGCTCAATTGTTTGATTTGAGATATGCTATGGGTAATAAAGGAGTATTGAGAAAGTTGGTTTATCGTACAATCGTAACGTGTTTACATCGCCCGCATTTTATCTTAGATCGAACAAATTACTATATCGGTTTGATGGGAATATATTTTTGAAGTTCAAATACGAGTGAGATAGTTAAGTCATCACAGGTACATTGGCCTCTTTGATCACTAAGATGTATTTGAAAGATAATTGCAACTCTAGGTGTAATAATATTCCAGAACAAATTTCTAAGAACAATTACAAACGCCTCATGGTTCGTACCAAATTAGGCTCTGCACCATGATCTGAAAATATCGACGATCAAACATGAAATAGAAAACTATATCAAGTCATACAAAGAAAGATTAACTCGCCATCCAAATAACCTGCCAAACCACTTATGAAAGAATACGCAGGCTTTTTTTTTTTTTTTTTTTTGGGTGGGAAATCATCAAATAACTTCTCCCGCTCTGGGTGGAGCAGGAGGGCGTGTCAGACTTTTACTGACTAAAACCCACCCGTGTTCCTTCAGTAGCCCTTAAGCCAGGGGCTGTGGTGTCTCTTTCGAACAAACCCGCACCCCTGGCAGGCATCGACCCTTGCGGGTCCCATCACTATTTGTGCTGACATCTCTTTGAGGCGCGCGTGGAACACTACGCGCCGTCGACTTGGGCTTGGTCCTTACCGGACAGCGAGCTACCCATTACTCGCCGTCCGCAAGCCCATGCCTACGGTGGCCGGAAATCGGCCTGGGATTCCCGACGCCCAGGGCGTCTCCGTATCCTGCGGCGGCTGGGGTCGCGAGGGCGCATATGCTGCCTCTCCCTCACGTGCGCCGCCTCCCTCTTCGCGAGCATCACTGCTTCGCTGAAGGAGGTGACGGCTCCCCATGCCCTCTCGCTCCGTACCATGGCCTGGACCAGGGCCGGACGCGAGAGATCGCCGCCGCCGATCGCCTCCACGAGGACACGGTGGTGCTCCGCCCAAGCAGGGCAGACCGCCACCGTGTGCTCCACCGTGTCCTCAGGGCGATCTTCGCAGTGGAAACACCCGGGCGTTTCCTCCCGCCCTATCCGAAACAGGAACCTCCCGAAACAACCGTGTCCGGTGAGGACCTGCGTCAGGCGGAAGGTGAGGACGCCATGCCGCCTCTCAAACCACTCCTCAAAGAGGGGACTTACCGCCGCAATCGTGGCGTGCCCAAGAATACGCAGGCTTAAACACTAAATTCCACAGGGTTTCATCGGAATCGGAAAAACTTTGCTGCATGCTTTATAAGTACTACGATGTGTCATAGGACGCATATCATGCATGACATCTAACACGTCATAAATATTACAAAATTTTCCAACACATAGTGACAGATTTTAAGAAAAGGGAGTAAGAAAGGTGTAAAAATTTACAGTCTGGAGGATTTTACTAACCTTTTCAATACTTTGCGGAAAGAAAAGTACTGCATGCTTCTTTGACGCAAACCGAAGGCTCTTTATTACTATAACTTAAATATGTCCTTTGGTTTAACTACAAAATGTGAAATACTGGAGCTACAAATTCACAACGGTCAGACAATTTGTCGTGCTGACGTTACCGGGACATAACTCTCTGGGGGCTATTTTGCAAGCCGTTAAAATGGTGCATAAATGTATGTTTGTTAAATTATGACTCGTTCCGATCGTTAAGAAGTATTTTTCCCGTACACATATTGTTGTTAAAGCCCAAAACGATTTATAATTCTCCACGGCTGCAAAATATGCAGTGCAGAACATATTTTGAAATTTGTTACTACTAGAAATTGATCAATGACATGCAGTCTCAATAGAAAACAGGCTTAGGAAAGCAGTACAATGGAATGCATGCGATAATCTATCGACGCTTCACAAATAAGCGCTCGGCGAATATTTCGCGGACAGCGCCACAGCACAAGGACGGGCCGCTAGTACAGTCGCGTAAAACGATAAGCTCTGTGATTTATGACTTATAAACGTAACACTTCCGCAGGCTTAGCACGCTAGATTTACACAACAATACCTGACTATTCTGAAGTACGCTACAAAAGGTCGCGCACAAACTAGTCGTTCTCCGTTCCGCGGGACCATTCATTCATTCATTCCTTAATTCTATTTATGAATGTCATAAAGCTCGGTACAGCACTACCGTACAATCTGTGGCCAATACAGACGTGCACCTTGACATGTTTATGTGTAATTGTGATACATAATGGTATACCAACGTCGTATAGAGATTTATCGCGTCTTCTAAAAGTGATCTACTGTTATGGTATCTTCTTAATGTACATAAAACGTTTAATGAGTGTAAACATGCGTTTGACAAACACAGCCGGGAGGTTTGCTTACTCGTTAATTAACTTATACGTGAGCCAACAATAAATCTACAGAATAAATAGCTTATAATAATAGAACAAATAAAGCTATTGTGTTATGCGTATAGAGAAGTAATGAGCGAAACGTTATTTTATTGTTGGCTTAGACAGTTTATTATTAAAATAGTTATGGCTGGCTGTAAATCATAGTAAGATAGATTAATAGGAATACAACAACTGAGTAGGACTTAATAAAAAACTAGGACGATCTCTAGTCCTGAAGTATGAAAAACAAATAGACCAACTATGGGAACACATTCCGTTTGGTGCCGGACGTAAGGAATATTACCACCATCCCATCTCTTTCCGTGGGTTTCGTAAGAGGCGACACAAGGACTTACTAAAGAATGGGCAGCAGCGTACTCTATGCATTTTACCACCATACTGCGATCGACAACCCGCGTGCCAAGCGTGGCGATTATGGAAAACCCCCCGAATCCCCATCGAAACCTACGGAAAATTTTAGCCCATCAAAAAAGCCATCAATTTATGCATTTTCTGAGAAAATTTACTGCGGTAATGTATGTTTTTTTTACACCATCAGAAAGTACAGATTTCAACGAACAAAAAGCTCACCAACTTTAAAAAAAAAAAACAGATATTTTGACGGGAGAATTTGCGATTTAAAGTTAGGCTTCTTTTTCGATATTCAAGTAAAATAAGGTAAAAAAATGAATATTTTAAATCCAAAAAATTACAGCGGGTTTGGGACATAAAAAGGTTTCACCAAATTTCGAGAAAAATAAAATAAAATTATAAAAGAAAAAAATAAAAAACCAAAAACTTGGTTACTTGAATTTTTCACATACATTTTGAGGTTATGTGAAAAAAGAGTGTAAACAAAAGTTAATTTAAAAAAAAATATAAAAGAAAAATTAAAAAACCAAAAACTTGGTTACTTGAATTTTTCACATACATTTTGAGGTTATGTGAAAAAAGAGTGTAAACAAAAGTTGTAGATCTTTTTATTACAGGACCTACAACTTTGCCATTTAACTTTTTCCATAGGACTTTTAGTTTTGACGGATATCGAGATAAACCGATTTTTACCCTTAAAAACGCACACCCATCCACGTCCCGACCTCAGAACGCTTGTAAATTATTTTTCCTTTCATTTTTGTTATATTCTTTTCCTTTTCCAATGGGTTTAATCCTACAATATTTTTTTTTGGGTTCATAAATTATCTACCCTGGTCTATACCAGCCTATTAATGGCCCACTGTAGAGTAAAGGCCTCTTAATATTAAGAGAAGGCACGAACATTGATCATCACGCTTGCTCAAAGCGGATTGGCAGTTTCAGACTTATGTCAACTACTTAACAGCTTTCGCCAGCAGTTTCGTCCGCGTGGAGGTCAGAAATGATCCCACGTACCACGTACTAGCGGGATAAAAAAGTATCTTATTTGTTAATCTTGGTTATAAACTATTTGTGTACTAAATTTCACCCAAACACGTTCTGTCATTTTTGCATGATTGTGTAAAAACATCAAAATATCCAAACATACAAACTGTGTGTATGGATGTAAGTACGGATATTTGTTACTCTTTCACGCAAAAACTACTGAATGGATTTGGGTGAAATTTGGCACACAGATAGATTATAATCTAGATTTAACACATAGCATGCTTTTTATCCCGGTAGTACGTTCCCGCGGGATAATTTCCGACTTCCTCGCGAGCGAAGCCGCGGGCGGAAGCTAGTTTATAATTTTAGTAGGATAGTAGGATGAATAGGTCCAAGTTTCCCCACGATACTTTCCTTCACCGACGTCAGTGATGTCCAGGATAAACTTCGAAAGTATATAAAGATACTTTAGTAAAAATCAAAACGTAAATAAAATTGTGGCTTATGATTGTTTCGTTAACAACATGCTAACCACCGCCGGTGATAGCATCAGCGGTTTCAATAAATTTCCTTTATAAATTAATCCGTAGACTTCCGTCTGCGTGGTGGTAAGCCGCAAATTTGAAACCTACCTGGATAAACTGTATTGAGACTGCGAGTACCTACTGCCAGGTGGGTTCTATTTGAAATAAGCTGAGATGTTTACCCTCTTTCTGGTGAGCCTCGTCTACAATGGAGCTAGAGAATTGACGTAATAGTTAAATGATCTATGTATGGTCTGTTCATAAAGTGTTTGCAAAAAAAGTGAAATAAACCCTTTCACTGAAGAAAAGTACTAACACATTTATCTGCATTAAGAAAGTTTCCACTTTATATCTCTTTGATTTTTCCAACAATTACTGTTTCAATAACATTATTAAATGATAATTGAAATATCAGCGACGAAAATTGATGTTATAAAATCACCTTTAAAACTAAATGAAAAAATATTTCAGGCTATTTAAAATTACAATTTTTGGTTTAAAAATTCAAATCATAGAATATTCACTTTTTAAGTGGCACTACAAATTGGCATCCACAGGAATGTTTTACGCCTCATGTGCTTACGTTTTCGTCACAAACTTTTAGGAACAGACCATAACTATGTAGATGCTTCACCTACAAAGTATAGTTATTGTCTGAAGAGAGTGACTTTACGTGATCCTGACCTAGCAGCGTCAGGTATGACTTCATATTCATATTCATATTCATTTATTTATTGTTTAGTAAATAAATAAACAATAAATAAATGAAATTCATAAAATGATATATTTTTTATTCGATTTTTATCTTCATCACAATCATTTTCATCATCTTCCCTTTCAGTTACATAAAATCAACCTGTATAACAATTCAAAATTAAAATATTTAATTTCACATAAATCTACAAGGGCACCTATGAAACCTCAGAAGCTAGTTGCACGGTTCCAATTTGTCGCTTCCTATGAAGAAGAGCCAGCAAGAAACTCCACGGTTACTCTTTTAAAAATAATTGGCTTTTACAATGTTTGTAAATTACTGTGATAATAGGTATAGGAGGTTGGTGCAGACCTATCAAAAACTACCAGGTACTTATTAAGAGGAATGAAAACGAAGAATAGGAAATCGTCTACAAATCTAGTCTGCAAGGTTCTCTCATTCACAATATTTAAAATAATCTACATAAATAAATTTAACCTATTTAAAACAAGTTATATGATTTCCATAACAATAACTAATAAATAGTTGCTATTAGAAGGCCCTTATTCATAAAAGTTATCTAAACAGTTGTTTAAAAACTGTTTTTCAATACGAAACTAGACTTAAACAACTGTTTAGATGTTCGATAACTTTTTATGAATAAGGGCCTTAATGTATTATAATGTCAAAAAGTGACGAGAATAAGTCACACTCTGTAAAAATTACAAAATGTCAGACATTGTAAAAATAATAAAAATCAACAATGTTATTTTTATTATTTGTCTATGTGAATATCTACTATCAGATAGTAGACGTTTATACTACTTATCATCTTAGCTTTACAGCTTATGTATTCATTAGCGCTTAACAAGGACCAATACCTGGTCACGCCCGAGAAGCAAGTAGTGTCCCCAGATCCCAATCCCCTTGGCATAAATAATCAAATACTTGTATAGCATTTAACTCCTAACTGCATTATAATCAACTGCAAATTATCCCCTACTGGGCGGTAACTCCCTGGGTTTCCACGACATATTTGATAGCTATTAGATTCGTATGATAACTTATCTTAATGTCTATACATTAGAGTCTATTGTACTTCGCTGTAGTCCTATCACCTTATTAGCCGGTTATTATCACTGTGGACTAAAACAACACGATCTTATCTCACAAAGATAGCTTTAAAACTACCTAAGTAGTAGTAAACGTTAAGATTAGACTAAGTTACATCATTAACAACATAATTTTCTAAGAGAATTAAAACTATATAGGGTCAAATTACATTATGTAGCAAAACTCCGCAGACGTGATAGGTATCGATATTTAAACATGATAAAACAAAAATAAATGGGGTCATCGACCGCAGTTACTAGGGCACTTGGAAAAGCAGCATAAAATATTTTTAATTTTAAATATAATCTTCACAAACTTGATAAGTATCGATATCTAACACACGATGAAAACAAAAGGAAACAGATTTTCTCAACTCATATTTACTTCAAGTAATAAAACTACCAACGGTCGTTGACCCCCCCATATATTTATACCTTTTTTGTTTGTTTTGCCAGCTAATTTAATTTGACCCTGTATAATATGCAACGGTCAACTCGGTGATAAATCTAACTAAAATCTACATCAAAATCCATTTATTCAAATAAGGCTGCAATTTAGCACTTTTGATAAGTCAGTACCCTCAAAATGCCCGCCCTTCACCACTGCCTATATTGGTGCTTTATCTGCATCATAATATACCTATTAAAAGAAAGTGCCAATTAAAAGAAATCAGTGCTTCTTGGAAATGGGCATAATCGAATTTTAAAAAGCTTTTCTAACCTAAACATTGGCTTTGGTCGACTAATCCGAGTGAAAACCTGCTTAGTAAGATTGGCTAGTTACCTAATGTAATGGAAAACACTTCTAAAGAAGCCGCCAACATTACATCTTGGAAGTAATATAGGGACAAGCACTAAGGCTATTTAGCTCGCCTAGATTCGCCTAAACAACTAAGACCTACAGGCTTAGCACGAGCACAGACTTGTCGACGGAAGAATAGACAACACTATTAAATAAATTATGTACAATAGGATAAGATACCTATGTTTTTCCATTCATTATCATAGTTATGCGTTCTAAACGAATCATGATTTTGTAGATAATCGTATATACTTTGTGGCCGTCGAGTAGAAAGTTTTGTTGTCAGTGTGATTTTGACAGTTTGGGAAGAAATACTCTTCTGAAATAGTCTACATATAAAAGGACCTAGAGAAATATCGTAAGAAACGAAAGACTAAATGACAGATTGTAGAAGGATATCTACGGTGCGATAACAAAAATGTAGGAACGAAATATCACTTTGTATTGAAAAAACACTGTCTATTCTTCGTAGAAATACAAAGCGTCATGCTAAGCCCGCTAGAAGGTACAGTTATCGGAAAACGCTTTGCCTTTATTTTTGTTCCAAGAAGGTAGCTAAGTTTGTATTATAGGAGTGAAACCTTTTTGTCTGAAATCTGTGTACTCGTATCTACCTAATGCCTATTCATTCTTTATTTAAGGCTGGAGTATTTCAATGGAACAAAGGAGGTCTTGGACACTGGTTTTCCAATCGGTGGCAAACCGAGAATAATAAAATTGTAATATTTATTTATTTACTAGTTTTAGCCAGCGGCTTCGCCCTCGTGGTAATCGGAAATTATCTCACGGTAACGTACTACCGGAATAAAAAGTATCCTATGTGGTCTGACGTTTCATAAGTGCCCATGCAGGTTTATATGAAATAAAATATTTTGATTTTGATTGTAATTACATCCAAATCCGTTCAGTCGTTTTTACGTCATTATGTAACAAACATACAAACTTTCACATCCCTACTAATGTTATAAATGCGAAAGTAACTCTGTCTATCTGTCACGCTTTCACGCCTAAACCGCTGAACCGATCGTCATGTTTGGCAGAGATAGCCAGGAATATGGAGAAGAACATTTTTACGCGATAACCGACATCCACGCGGGCGGAGCCGATAGCAAAAGCTTGTTTATAATATAAGTAGGATAGGATTAAAAAGTGCAGAAGTTAAAAAGAAATAGCGTACAAAGACGGACTTAATTCCTGAGGCCAATATCTTTAAGAAAAAGAGATATATCTAAGAAAAAAAAAAAAATAGTTGCTAAGCAAAACAAAACACCGTCATCATCATCACAAGTACCCTATAATGATGCCACTGCTCAGAAATAGGCCTCCTCTGTGTAAATTGGCTATAATCCACCACGCGGGCCTATTACGGTTTGGTGGATGTCACATGACTTCGAATGTTTATGGTTCTAGGACATGCCGGTTTCCTCACGATGTTTTCCTTCACCGTTTTGAGAGCAGGGGTGATGAAATAATTTACACAAAGTGAAGGGCCTGTCTGGGTTCGAACCTACGACCTAAAACGCGGTAAGTTGCGGAACTTACCGCGTTATAGGTCGTAAATTATTTTCAGTTTGACAGTGTGTGTCAGTGAGTTAGCACTGGACCACCAGTGCTCGACACCCCTGCTCTTACAAAATACATGACTAACTTTTATATTTTAAATTAATTATAAGTTTTAATGTTGACCTATGGGTACAGAGACGTGGTCGCTCACAATGGGCCTTATCAGAAGGCTTAAAGTCACCCAAAGGGCAATGGAGAGGGTTATGCTCGGAGTTTCCCTAAGCGATCGATTCAGAAATGAAGAGATCCGCAGGAGAACCAAGGCAACCGACATAGCCCGAAGAATTGCCAAACTTAAGTGGCAGTGGGCAGGGCACATTGCTCGCAGAACAGATGGCCGAAGGGGCCGAAAGGTTCTGGAGTGGCGACCGCGTACCAGAAGACGTAGAGTGGGAAGGCCTCCCACAAGGTGGACTGATGACCTTGTGAAGGCCGCGGGTATCCGCTGCATGTGGGAAGCACAAGACCGGTCGAAGTGGAGGAGCCTGGGGGAGGCCTATGTCCAGCAGTGGACGTCTTTCGGCTGAAATGATGATGAGAAGTTTCAAAAATCAGCACCATTCGATTTATTTATATTGCATTAAAGACATCAGTTTTTAATCCTGCCTCTAAGGAGGATCACCTCCTTAGAGGACATTTTAAAAGACTTTACGGGGAAATTACTACTGAAATCATTAACTTCTACTCCGATCCGATGTATGGGAGTAGCAGTTAATTATTTCAGTATTAGTTTAGCAGTTTCAATTTTAGTAATATTTACTTCGCTTAATAACACAGAAATTTGCTATCCCCTTTGCAGAATGTGTCGCGATGCAAGATATTATATTTGTTCTCAAAGTATTCAAGTAATAATCGCGTCTTCTCTGTTCGCTTTTGTTCGTTTGCGTCCCTTACCCTCAGAACAGCAAATATTTGCAGAGATACTGTATATTGAGATGCGTTGCCTGCTACGTTTAATAACGTGGGAGTTCCCTTAATCAAACATGCTATATATTAATTTACATATTAATGCCCTCCCGTATTGTTTAATTAGTACTGTGCTGGAACAACTACTGCTATAATATGTTGATGGTATGGTTTTTTTTTTTTTTTTTTTGAATGGCATCTCGCAGTTGACCTTGAGAGGCCGTGACTGCTCAACCGGACTTTCCTGTGAAGGTTTTTAGGAATCTAAAAGCCTCCAGCCAGGGCGTAAACCTACTTAAACCTAAAACGACTGCGCACTGAGGGCACCCCCTGTGGGGTACGAACCTCGGCTCAGGGAGTCGCTGGCGGGGGGGGGGCAGCTAGTACTATCAGGGACAGGCTGGATCAAGATATTATTTTCATGATTATTAGACGGGGAATTTAAAGCTACTGGCTCAGCTGCGGCGCGGGCTGGCGCATCAACGAGCAAGGGACGGTCGGGGGTCTGATCGCTACTCGGGAGTCTTCGCGGGGCGCGAGGACCTCGGCGGCGAGGTCGGTAGGACGGTCGTCGTTTGTTTTTGTGTACTGTACTGGTGGCCCTATTCTTTTCTTGGAGAACAGTGATGGGGTCGTCTGGGTCTGAGAGGACATGTTTCGGCCTGCGAATACTACTGATTCTACTGGGGACATAACTAGCGGCCTTCACAATCAAGGGATTGCGATGTATCTCGGCTTTATCGAAGAAACGCTTCGAGTTGCGTTTCATGAATTGAGCAATAGTGGGCATTTTCAGATCGAGATGGAGGATCTCGTTCCGAACGTACCATGGGGAGCCTGTGGCTTGGCGGAGGAAACGGTTTTGGAGGGTCTGCATCCTATGGATGTGTCGGGGGTGCGTGTGTGCAAAGACTGCACATGCATAAGTCATGATGGGCCTTATGCACGCCGTGTAAATACGCAATTTGCACTTGAGTGACAATTTGCTACGTGCGTTCAGAACAGAATGCAACCTTCCGAGAGCGAAGGCGGCGCGTGTACGCGCCTTCCTGATATGCTCAGAGAAGGAGAGGTGCTGATCTAGAATTACTCCAAGGTATTTGGCTTGCTTTTCCCAAGGGATCGGCTTGCCGAATATGGAGATGGCCGGGAGGGGGTCTTGGCGGCGCTGCGGTCTCTTAAAGAGAACCGCCTGGCTCTTGTCCGGATTTAGTTCGATTCGCCATTTCCTAAACCATGCACCGAGTACGTTGACTGCGGTCTGGAGGGATTTGGCTATCGCTTTGGAACTACGCCCAGAGTGGTAGATGGCCGTGTCGTCTGCGAACAGAGCCAACTGTGCCTTACCACTCTTGGGGATATCGCTGGTGTACAGCGTAAAGATGAGAGGGGATAGCACGGCGCCCTGAGGGACGCCGGCGCGAATCTGGTGGGGGGATGAGAGAGCCCCTTCGATGCGATAGCGAAAGGTGCGGTTCGACAGAAAATCTCGTAAGATGAGTACGGGTCGGTCCGGCACGCCGAGTTTGTACAGCTTGTAAATCAAGCCGTTGTGCCAGACCTTGTCGAAGGCTTTCGCTATGTCGAAAAATACTGCACCGGTCGCATAGTTGCGTTGGAGACCAACGCCTATATGCTCTACGATCCGGTGTACCTGTTGTACGCAACTGTGCTGGGTTCGGAAGCCGAACTGCTCGTTGGGTATCAGGCCTTTAGTCTCGGCGAAGTCCCTGAGGCGCTTGTAAATAAGTCGCTCATAGATTTTTCCGAGGCTGTCCAGTAAACTGATGGGCCGGTAGCTCGCGGGCTCCGTTTTGGGTTTGCCTGGTTTTTCAAAGAGAGCTGGGTGTGCATTGGGCCTCAAGACTATCGGCGAGGCATTCGGCCTTTTCGATGTCGTCGAAAGCAACGGTGCCATCGGGCCGGGTCAGGGGGGGCATGGTGGCTATTTCTCGGGACTTGAGTTTCCTCTGGAGTTCCCAGAAAGCTAAGTGCGTGGGTTCCAACTCGCTCAGCATCTTGTCCCAGCCCGCGTCACGTAGCTCCGACATGCGTGTCTTTACAGCTCGCTGTAAATAGCGCATGTGAGCTTTGTTCGCGTCGCAGGGAAAGTTGCTGTAGGCACGAACGGCCGCGTTCTTCTCATTCAGCAGTTCGCGTACATCGTCCGGCAGCTTCCAGCGGGGGTCTTCCCCTACCGGAACCCGCCTCGAACAGTCGTTCAGGACAGATTGTACGTGACCCGTGAATGAGTCGATCGCGGCCGTTGTGTCCGCGAGAGAGTCGAAATGGTCGGGGATGGCGTCCAAGTGGGCGGATGTGTTGGATTTCAGCGAATCGCTTACTCTCCTCCAGTCTGTTACCACTTTGGTGGGCGGAGGTTGGTCGGTATCTGGGAGACCCGTGCGGGGGGCCAGATGCACGACTACCGGACGGTGGTCAGAGGTGAGCTCGTTTATTGCCTCTATGGAATTCAACCGTAGGTTGATCCTTTTCAGAATTGCAATGTCGAGTACGTCAGGTCTGTGATCCACTGTGTGGGGGAAATGAGTCGGCGACATCGGGGCGATGACGTCGAAGGACAGGGTCGAGCAGAGGTTGAACAGGTGTCTCCCTCTGGTCGATTCCCTGGAACTATTCCACGCGGGGTGTTTCGCATTGAGGTCGCCCGCTATGATAACGGAGTCGCTCATGCTCAACAGGGCGGTGAGGTCATTGGAGAACAGTTGAAAGTCCTCTGATTCGGTCTGGGGAGGAAGGTAGGCTGAGACTAGTGTGATGGGTTGATGACCCGTCATGCCCAGTCGGCAGACTGACACTTCTAATCGGGAGAGGGGGGGGGCATCCATAGGAATGCAGTGTAGGGACTTTTTGTAATAAATGAGAGTTCCACCCTTATGGCAATGTGCTCTGTCGTTGCGAACTATTTTATAGTTGGCAATTCTCGGGTCACGATAGCAGGGTTTTAAGAACGTCTCGTGAACTAACAGGATATCCAAGTGATGGTCGCGGAGGAACGTGGCGATCTCATCCCTTTGGGTACGGATACCGTTGGCGTTAAAAGTTCCTAGTTTTAGGGATCGGGGTTTAGTACGCGTAGGGGCCGTATTATCCATTGTGGTTCACGGAAAGTCTAGCGTTTAAAAGGGCTTGCGTAATGTCAGGGTACGCATCATAGATGGCGTATATCCTAAGGATATCGCCTGCCTTTGTGGCGGCATCTACCTCCATAGCCATCTGATGGGCACGGGGGGTGCAGAAAGTGAAGAACGCGTTATCGAGCTTTTGATGCACGACGGCGGGGGACATGGTCATGGGACCGGCGTAAGTGGGTGCGGGGCGCGCCTCGGGGCGTGCTCCAACGCGGGGGTCGCGGGACGCGGGGGTTGCGGCGGCGGGGGGCGCGGCGGCGGTGGTCGCGGTAAGAGGTGCGGTAGGGGGCGCGGGAGCGCCTGAACCCGGGTTCTTGGACTGAGGGATGGGCGCGGGGACAGGCCTGGCTGAAGCCATCGCAGGGAACGCCTGCTGGTGGTTCAGGAAGTTCCAGGGGCTCGGTCTCTGGGGACTGAGCCTATCTGGGAGGTACCCTGAGGGGGCTTCCCTTTGCTGGCGGGCGTCGGCACGCTTCACCAGCTTGGGAGAAGTGGTTTTGGGTGCTTTCGAGCACCCCCTATAGTTGGCAGGGTGACCGGCTTCGCCGCATAAGACGCAGCTCGGCGGTTCCGTGCACAAGGAGCGGTCCTTGGGTCTGGTACAGTCCGCTGTACCGTGGCTACCTAAGCACTTTACGCACCTAGGGGTGGCGTAACAGTGCGATTGCGCGTGTCCGTACAATTGACACCTGTGACATTGGCCGATTGTTCCCGTCTTGTAGGGCTTTTCGATCCGAATGCCGGACAGGTTGCAAATCGTACGGAGATTGAATATCGGGTTATGGCCCTCAAAGGGCGGGCAGACTACGAGCACCATGTCGTATGGCACTCCGCGGCGGGCGCGGTGCATCCGGTGCACTTCGGTGTACGGGATGTTTTGAAAGTCAAGGTCGGCCTTGACTTCTTCCACGGTGATTTCGACCGGAACCCTCTTTAAGACAACTCGTGTCTGTCGGTCTTCTGGGAGGGCGTACGTGTGGAAGGACACGTTACGGTTTCGGAGGAGTTTGGTAAGGCTGCGGTAGTCGCTAGCCGTCGGGATCGCTACCTTTATCCCTTGGAGGGTGGTGCGGGCGCTGGTGTAGGCAATTTTTTGCTCTAAGCACCATTTGGACACGTCGGTCCATTTAGACTTGTCTTGGATGAAGACAGGGGGCGGAACGGGCACCTTTTTCCCCGCAGCGGCGCGGGGTACGGCGGTGGGTGCGGGCGCGGTCGCGGTCGCAGTCGCGGGGGTCGCGGGGGTTGCGGGGATCGCGGGGGTTGCGGGGGTCGCGGGGGTCGACTCGGTCGGGAAAGGGGTGGGGGGGCGGTCGGTTACGAGCGCGGTAATTTTAGAAGATCGCGAGGAATCGCAGACTTTCTTCTTTCTCTTCTTCCCCTTCGACTTTGACTCAACTGGGGTGAAGCCCTCTTCTTGAGTCACTTGAGTTACTGCCACTTTCTCTTCGTTCGAGGAGGGAGAAGAGAAACAAGCTGTTCCTGGTGATTCGGGGGTGCAAGGGCAGTCTTCAGCGTCCATAAGGTCGGACGCTGCGTCGGAGAAAAGCTCCTGGAATTGCGGGGTTGCCAAGGCCGGTGAAGCCGGGGAATCGTTATAAGTTATAACGGGTGGCGCGGGTTTATACGCGGTCGCGGTCGCGGTGGGAAAAGTGGGTTTTTCGTAACCCAAGATACGGTTGACCCGTGCGCGAAACACGGGATCTTTCATGTTCGTTTCGAACGACGCCCAGAAGGCGTCGTCGGAAACGTCCATGTTGGAAAGGGATGGGGGGGTGACCTACTTCCCACTCATAAGGAGTGAGCCTGAGTCCCTAATAACTCCTATCAACCTAACGTCTACTTCCCCGGGGGGATGCCCGGGGATGTGTGATTCCTCCCTGTCGGGTATAGACAGGGAGATGTGTACCTCGGGTGAGCCCTAAGCTTGTAAACCTGTTGCCAATCTTAATGTGCAACAGGGCCCTGTCAGTCTAGCGCGAGGGGCGTAGACACGCCCCAAAGACACTAGGTGTGTAGCTGTGGAAGGAACACTGTCACCAGTGACGACTAGGAGTCCCCCAAGGCCGTCGGTCTGGGACCCGTCCAATTCACTGCCTTGCCTTGAAGAGGTTCGGCGGGTGTGTTGGGACAACACCCTCTCGGTTTCGTTGGCACCGTAAGGTTTCCACCGAGAACCACGAAACTGTGGATTTTACCCAGAAGGGGCCAAGTGAATTTACTTGACGATTTACTTCCGTAAAGAAACAGAGTTTTGTCTTGAAAAAGACAGTTTTTATTGTAATTAATAATCTAGTCAATAATTAAATTAATTGAGTTATTAATTCGGAGTGTTCGCAGCGGGGCGCGGCGAGTCAGGTAGGCGGCGGAGGATGAGTCACGCAGCGGTAGGCAGGAACAATTAGCACGTGCGCTCAGGGCGAGTGTCACGGGCTAATTGTTGTTCCGTTGATGGTATGGACGATGCTTACGAAATAAATAGACTATTTTAAACAAGGTGCGATTTTTCCCCATGTCCTTGTAAGCCTGTTAAGTCGACATAGTATACATACACATAGTCATAGTCTCTTCTACATAGTAAACGGTATCCTCTGCATTTTTCTATGAATACTGTAACTACATTTTCGTGACCAAAGATGTCGAGATTAAGCTTACGTTCTGCTAAAAATCGTCGATTACTCATGACAAAATCTATATAAAAACATAGTGCTCGTAAGGATGTTGCTCAAACTTTTCCGAGCTTCTGGCGCTAATTTAAACGCTCAGGCTAGAATGGCCGGTTTGCGCGCAATTTTTCGTATATTCTTCGTATTATTCAAACAAATACTCACACATTCCGAAAATGTAGCATCTATACATTTTAAAAAACGTGTAGTTTTTTTTTTTATATGTATTAAAAACTGATGACCTTCCGTGAAGTATTTACGGCGTACTAAGGGTTTATTTGTTTTGCTAGAGATTGCTTTGTTTTTTTTTTCTATCGTGGAAACTACAAGTAGGTAATCGTGTTTCTAAATTGTACGATTTATAGAGTGAATCCTTTAATATCTTACCTTTTATTGCAAAACTAAAGGTTAAATAATAACGGTGCAGCATGAGATCAAAAGAAGGCAATTATTTCGCAAATTCCGTACTGTGCAGTTTTCATCCATCCTCTACAAATATCCATAAGCGGGTACGTATACAAAACCATAAAAACAATATTCATAACAAACAAAATACTCCCTAGTAAAGTATAACATTACAGACAACAGTGCTATTCCACACAAACATGAGCTTAACCCTTTATCGCCACAGCTTTATTGGTTCAGTCGTGAGATCTTCGATTTGCGTGCGAGCCGCGGCCGGTCCGGTCTCCCTGACATCCGACTGACGCGCTGATTTACAAGGCAAAAACCTTTTTTGCCTTTCATGACATACGTCACACGATGGAGACGTCCGAACCGATGCGACGATCTGATTTCGGCATCTTTTTAAACCCTTCGTCCGTCCTTTCGCACGTCATGAATCCGCACGTAAGCGGCAGGACATAAGAATGGTAGCTATGTGGAAATAGAATCTATTTTATTAATAAATCATTTCGATTCTATTATAGCCTTTGATTCAATACGAAGAAGGTTGAAAGCGCTTCGTTTCACACCAGATTTTTCACCTTGATTGTTTGAAATAGAAGTTAAACTTCACTACAAATCAACTACTACAAGTTCACAAATCTATTTAGTAGGTACTATTGTTCAAGTGGAGTGAAATTGAACAATAGGCTGTTTAAATTGCTAGAACAAACATTGAAGTGCTTTTCACTTAACACGATTTTTCGCGAAGTTTATACATAATAAAAATGTATTTCAGTTGAGGTAGAATTCTACAACATTCATATTTACACAAGCTCTCTATGTATGTTGTTTCCAAGTGCCTCTCTGAATTTGCACCAGTAGTTAATTAATTTATAGTCAAGTGGAGGATGAACTGATTAAGTAAACAATGTCGACGATGCATTGTTAATTGTGTAGGGTTCGATTATCGGATTGAGATACAATGGTAATTGCCTAGTTGGTACCCATTTACCTACGCGAATGTCCACTCGTGCCTTTAATTAGGTACTGTTTCAATTTTTCTTTTGTTTTATACTATTCTGTTTAGATATTTGAGTAGTTTTTTTTTGAGATCGTATTGGAAGCTTGTTATTTAAAATTATTTGAAATACCTATTAACAAGTAAGGAAAATACGTACTAAAAATAATCGAAATAACAAGTAAAGTTCGCCGTTTAATGATTTTTCCCGCTTTTCTCGAAGAATCAAATCAAGAATATAAATAAAGCATCCACGAATAAACTTTATTACTTGATCCAGGATTATAGAGTAAATATTTCAAAATAAAGTGGTTCGACAAATGAACACCCGTTTTACATAAGTAGTGTAATTTAAAAGTCCACATAATATTTTTTTCTGTTAGGCTACTACGGTTAGTAAATGATACTGTCAGCAAGAAAAAATATTGTCTCAAACATTTTTACTCGGTAAACCAATTAAATAGGAAAGTTACGAGACTGCGGTCACTTTGTACTGAATGGCATCGAGATGTGTGTCCGCGGTGCGTTTATTATCTGATATCTCTTAAGTAGTGTCACGTTGAATAAAAACATTGGCGTGTAGCCGCCGCGGGTTGCGGATGAGTGATCTACTTATAAATGGCCACTTATGGCGACCACAAACAAATTACTAAAAGAGCAAGCGTTGGCTCCTACTCGATGTTCAACTAAGTAACTAGGGGCCGTGTTCGGGCATTCAAAGGATGTTGCACAATGGTTCCAAACTTTCTGCTTGCAATATCAGATTTGTGAATTTGACAGCATTTCCTTTTATTCTATTTTCAAATTATGTGATCTTTTTTGTTGAAAACTGTTTTTTTCCCGGGCATTATTCATAATTTTATACTTTGAATTCTTCCTCATTTTGGGCTCTGCACGGGCTTTTTAATTAGGTTAATAAAACGTCGTTTCGTCACAAAAAGTAATTTTCGTTTATTGATGGTATTTTCCTTATTACTTTCGAGTTTTACTTTTCCAATTAGGTTAATTAAAATCATTTAAAGTTTTTTGAAGAAGAATTCTGGAATACGAATTTCCGGTAGAAAGTTAAATAATATAAAAGGATATTATTATGATCAAACATTCAGAATTCAGATCTGAAAGAATACATAGTAGGACAGCTGTTAAGTCTGTACAAGGCACAAGTCCGTTCCTGCATGTACGAGTAGTATTGCAGCCACTTATGGAATGGCTCAGCAAAAATCAGCTTGTTGTACTTGACTCGGTGGACTGCAGAGCAAAAAGGCTTCTAGGTGACAAAACGTAGGTGGCTAGGCTTGACGCAGCCTGGCTCATGAGAGTAATGTTGCTTGCCTGTCGGTCTTCTACAGACTGTACTTCGGAGAGTGTTCGCAGGAACTCCACAACCTGATCCAATCATCGCCCTTTTTCTACCAGACATACTGCAGGGTACCATCTGCAGTTGGTTGATATACCGACCAGTCGTACCTACTCCACATTTATTATGCGCACAGTAAAAGTGTGGAACTCTCTGCCAGCTTCTGTGGTTCCTTCCATATTTCACCCGTCTGCCTTCAGAGCAAGGGTGAACAGGCATATTCTGGGCACGCTCCTTTCATCATAGACCTCATCCATCGCATTCTATCAGGCGAGATACAGGTCAAGCGGAGGTCCATTCAACATTAAAAAATAAAAATAAACATAGATCATTCCAATACTTAAGTAAATAAATAGGTTTTTGTTAACCCTAGAAAGATTTTTACGGACATTGTTGAACGGCGCAAAGGGCCATCGGAGTGGAATCCCCAGTCAAGTTTTTGCCTGGTAGCGATTACAGTACGCCGTTCTGGTCTTAGAAGTGGGTTGGGTTACGACTAGCTTTATTGGCATTCGTCCGTCCGCCAGCCACGTTCTCGAAAACACAACTTGCAATTGCCCCTTTGACGTATAAGGGAAAAAGTTAAATACATGTCGATATACGAACACGATCCAATCGGGTACAAATAGCAATAATTGATTCTGATTTTATCTTTATCCTACCGACTTGATTGATTTAATACAAATGCAGCAAATAATAACAACTTTTAAAAATATTATTGATTTAGGACTCATCGATCCAACTGAGTAACGACGTCCTTACCCTTGGAGAGCTTGTCTTTTATCTGAACATCACATGCGATCGCAATAAAACTGTCAAATGGTATATTCTTGATATACCAGATACGATATCTCCATTAGCTCGCACACCGTCGTCACGACACAAATAAAAAGTTACAACAAAAATACGTATCACGAATTTGAAGTAAGTACTACGAGGTTCGTATACGGGTATATTGTAGGTTGTAACATCGGGAGCTCGGCGGACACGATCATAAA
The DNA here is from genome assembly GCA_949987655.1 of Polymixis flavicincta. NCBI lineage: Eukaryota > Metazoa > Arthropoda > Insecta > Lepidoptera > Noctuidae > Polymixis > Polymixis flavicincta. The sequence goes on from OX465182.1 coordinate 14,941,730, forward strand.
TTAAAAGCCATCATATTTGTTTTTCGAACGAGCAAGTAAATAAAATTCCGATCGACGGAGCGTAACTTTGCGCGGTACGTAATCAACAGTTTTATTCGTCGATTCCGCTGCCTTGATTTCGCCTCCATCCTTCTCGTGGATCAAGCTCGTTCTTCATTCGAATATCTTTCGCTTCGGATTCACTGTTGATGCTGATTAAAACCAACACGTTCAAGATATTTCGTTAGTGCTTTTATTGATTTTATTTCGAACCTTTTCTTTTTATCTCTTGTTCCGTCTGGTTTGTCAATCGTCACTCGCAGACAGGCTAGTTAAAAGTTAAAGTGGAGGTCAGTAATTAACAGGCGAGATCAACAAGCCGCTCAATGCTAATACGGCCTTTCCACGTCAAAGGGCTAAAAGGCGTTGGAGCGCGTCTGTCCGAATAATGACCCAAGCTGTAGTCCCTCCCTGCCCGGCTGCCGGAGTGCACGCCGCGACCTCGCCCGACCCTCGTCAAACGCTCGATTAGCCTAACGTACATACACTAATTATATTTTTTTACGATTTATTCGTTTCTCAATCTTCAGTCGTTTACATTGAAGACGCGCGTATCTCTGGCATCTCGCCCACGCGCATCACTATCCAAATTGAGTTTCCATACGTTGCGTGTCAACTTATTTATTGTATGCGACAAAAAGGGATGGTCGTTAATTTTATGGTCTTTGGGTATTTGAGTATCCGTGTCGTCGTTTCGGGTTATGGAGCCTGTGTCTCGGGGGACCGCCGATAATCTTTGGCACGGGCCTAACTCACGCCGTATATGACAGAGAAACATGACATTTGGGTCCCTAAGTGTTATGAAACGCTAATTAATACGTTATGATGTGAATGATAGGGGAATTGCTGCCGAATCGAGTTGCTCAGTGGTAATCGACTGCATTAATATGAAAACTGACAGCACACTTTATTTTAATAATCTTTTAGGGTCTCATTTTATTACAATAAAGGTCCCAGTCATTAACAAAACCTTTTATGGATTCCATTTTCAGGTTTTGATGTGGTGCCATCATTAATCTCTGTTTCATTCAGGTCTTGGTTTACGTTATTGCGATATGGATAATACTGCCGCGGCGCACTACGATTGTTGTGTAATGGAATAGCTAACGAACGACCTACGGTAACACTAATGGTCGAGTCTATTAGTGTGCATTAACTGTTATAGTCATTATTAAACCAACAATAGGAAAATATAACGACATAAATTAAACGAACAATACTGGTTACTTACTATTAAAAATCCAAATGTTGTATAAGCAAAACTTTACGATGTCGCCCTGTTGGTATTCCATTGTAATCCCGTTTGATAAAGTTGACTATAAAGTCTAATAATAAAATTTTAGACCTAATTCGTTTTTTGTGAAAACAAAATTTATTACGCACGGTATACGAAAAGCTCGTAAAACAGACCGCCTGTTATTAAGTGACAAATCGCTGGATTTTGTCGCAGTCGACAGTCATAAACTCACAATAACGGACAAATTATACGCTGAAAAAGAAATGTTTACTCGACATTAAATTTTAAGCTGTTGGCTCTAATACTTACGACTAGTATTTGTGCCAAAAAATCACTAACACGATATAAGACGCTAAAAACCCTTGAACTGTTGACTAAATTAATTATCTTCTTGTCAAAACCTTTTAATATTTAAGGAATTTTTGTATTGAGTCTCCTTTGAGATCAAGTATTCATAGCAATTTATGTTAAAAATAATTGAACTTTTCATACTCACCTCAAATTAATAAACAGGTAACATTCAACTAGTATTTCCTGTGTGGAGGCATTATACGCATAAATCATACACACAACAGTCCATGGCTGAACAAATATCTGTAGGCTATACAAACGTTTGTCTCTATGCGGAATTCGAACTCACGACCCCGACGCATAAGCTGCACACTGCGCCGCTTTTGTAATTATTATGATCCATTCATTTATTATGAATCATTCATTTGGATTAGATCATTCGAAAATAGAAAAATAAAAACATCTTGTGCCTGATGTTCTCATTCCACAATTCACAATTCTCTATTTTTTTTGCTATTAGGTACTTGGAACAAGCCAAAGTTATTATGACCGAAAATAATCTTCAAATGAATTTATTCTACGATTATTATTATCAGAAAACCTTTTGTTTGAATATTTATAATGGGAACTCGAACCATGTCGAACTTCATACTGAATGACATCCCCTTCGAACCAATATAATTACGTAAAAACTCAAAAATATCACAAACTGATCCAACACGTACGAAAAATACTACCCGAAAAATGAATGATTAAAATTTTAATATTTAAATAGTGAATTTACTCCCTGTTTGAATAATTAGCAATCGAATGGACGACGGAATTCAATTGTTTTGTTTGACAATTCAATTGTTAATTTATCATTCGTATGTCATGTCATCAATTGTTTTCAGTTTACCTGTTTAAAGTTCGAACAATTTTCATTAAGCTTGATTACATAATTATTTATGTAATGTGTTTTAAGATTTATTATGTACATTTGACACGACAGAACTTTTCGTTCAAAAAAATATTATGACTGCAGCACTCTTCTTGAAATTTATAGACACCATTATTCTTTTTTGCCATATTCACATGAATAAAATACATCAAATCATTTTACTCCATGTCTGCGTATTTAAATACAGCTTGTTCACATTGATCGTGCTCACTAAGCGTTTCGGCCGTCCTTTGTTTTCAGTTTGGCACAATTCGCGAAATATACCTACTTGTACTTTAATTACAGCTATTTGTGTTCACCGCCACGTAAAATTATTCAAATTACGCTTAATTTAATGTTCTTTAAGCAACGAATTGCCGCGTATTTTTTCCCGACGTCGTGTTAATGGGCCGATTCCCGAATTAAAATCGACAATCGTAAATTTTGCAGTACACAATGTTACATAAACAAAACTTATCTTCAACAGTTATGGCCCGCGTTGAATTATAATTTCATTTCGCGCAAATACCACGTCACACATTTATTTCTTATCTCCCTGGCTTGAATTTCAGCCGTAAAACGTAATATTTTACCTATCTTTACGATGGCTACAACAATGCACGATTTTGTTTCATTGTATTGTACATTATACTTTTTTCCTAAATGCTATTCTGTACAAAATCCAAAAGAAAGTTTTTAAAGCTTAGACTATAAAGCAAAAATTCCACACAAGACCACAAAGCCAAATTGCTAAAGCGGTTCTAAAACTGTCGACATTGAGAAGTTCCATAGGGGTGCATGTATGTACTAACATAACATGCATAACGTGGTTCCGTACGCAGATCCATTGTCATTCCTTTCACTGGATGAGCTTTTATTGTAGCAATATTTTGAAGGTAAGAACAGAATGGTACCTGCCTCATTAATTTGGAAAGGAATAAAAAGGATCCGAGAAAAGTAAATAGAAGACATATTTAAGAACGCTCAACATTTCAAGGGACTCAATATTTACTGGTGATATATACCACCTTTTTGTCAAACATAGTAAAGTATTTACTCTAATTCAATAAGGTCCACTTGTGCGTTCGTGGGTTATCCTAAATAACTCTGAGTTAACAGCTCAAGGTTAATCAAATAATTCATCTTGTGATAGAGGTAAACCTAGAGTTAAACTTTTAAATATATAACCCACCGATGTGGGAGAGGTAACTCGATAAACTCTAGGTTAGTTTTAGTAATGTCAAAATAAATTAGCAATCGAATTTATTGTACAACTGATAACTAACTTTGTATTTTATTTTGTTCGACTTTGTAGTAAGTGAAAATTCGGTACTACATATATCAGCACCAATATATTCATGAAATTATGTAAAAATAAATGCAAATGATAAAATACAAACAACAATTTGGAACCGTGCACCTAGCTTCTGACGTTTCATAAGTGCCCATGCAGGTTTATGTGAAATAAAATATTTTGATTTTGATTACTCAAAATATTTTTTTCTTATCTGACGTTTTTGTCAATCCATAAACGAAATCTCTATGGATACCAGAAAATGAAATGCCATGTTAAGCAATTCAAATACTAGAAAGTGTTATGTTTCATAATGTAGTGTAAATAAAAGAGATGGGTATACAATTTCGTTCGGTAATTTATGGTCGGATTACATATCAGATACATATCATAGACATTAAAAATCTATTTTTCAAAAAACACCAATGTCCGGTTTACTAACACCTAATTTTACAATTGAGCCTAAGATAAATTTTATTTTTAATTCTGCTACCTAAAAAAGTATTTTCATATGCAACGTACATAACTTCAACGACTGAAACATTTACAGAGCTAAAGATAATTAAAAAATACCTATTCAAAATGCGAAATTTCAAAAAGAGCGTTGATAAAACAAACCACATAATAACGGCAGTCACATCCAGAGGGTATACGGCACGTACCCACAGCGGTCGCCAGTCGGTTGCCCGAGGCCACCGATTTTCAGACTATTTTCCATGTGGTATGACGCTGCGTCGCGTCCCTATCGCCAATTTTAATTCTACACCCACCCCGATGGCCGCCGGTATCCTAGATTCCACCATACAATTTTACACAAGCAATGAGCTGCAACGCTGAACTTTTGCCATTTAACTGGGATACCGTACGCTTTTGATATTTCGCAAAGTTACACAATCCCTAATACGATACTCGCGAACTTGTCTGGGATGTATTTAGAATGTTTCAATTGTAACTTCTTCGTTTCGTGTGTGTAACCAATGCAAATACCTCATTCCGAATATTCGCGATCGACAGTTAACATTCGAGATAGAATTCCACGGTACGGTGAACATTATTATCTGTTTTGTAAGGAAGCCTGCTTTGTACACAAGTATGTACATCGAATATCTACATATTATATGAGCTGAACATAATGAAATACTTTCTTAGCAACATAAATAATTGACAAAAAAAACTGGGTTACATTAAAAATAAAAGGCAACAACATTTCTTTTAGGAAGTCTTCAAGACAATATTTGAATGATTTCCTTGTTCATGAGGAACGTCTTAAAAGAAATATAGCCATCTATTTCTCAAGTGTTTCTGCCTAGGGGTAAGCTTTATGTTTGATGAATCGTTCACTCAGTACATTACTCTTTATTCTCTTCATTACTTTGATAAATTACGTCTTTGTATCGTGTGAATTCTCCTCAGTGGATACAAAATCTTGATCGAAATATTTAGCAAGTTTGTCTATGTTTCTGCCGTCAAACGCTATCGTAACATTGTTTAGAGGTGGATTCTCGTTGCCCTCCCTGTTGAACCAACAAATCACGTTGACTGCCAACGTTCCGTGATCGAGATTCACGCTGCTGACATAGATCAACTTGATGTGACAAATACTAGCATGGTACTGCCGAGATTGCCTCTATGGATATTTATGAGAGGGGAAAATAATGTAATGAATTCTGGGCAATAATGCTAGATGTTTTGGTGAAAACTAAGGTGTTAATAAATTTTTGTCAAAGGTGAACTTATTCGAATTATCTAACTTTTTGCTTCTCTTTCATTTAGCATATAAGCTATTTTTAACCGACTTCAAAAAGAAGGAGGTTATCAATTCGACATGTTTATATTTTTTTTTTTATGTATGTTCGGGCATAACTCCGTCGTATATAAACGGATTTGCAAAATTATTTTTTTGTTCGAAAGGGGTTTGTTCAGAAATGGTCCCATATAAATTTCATATAGATCTGATGATGCGTTTTGGAGACAGACAACGGAACTCTTCAAAACTTTACAGCAAATCAACCGCGAATGCGGCTATCGCATAAATATGCATTGTTTTGACCCTGAGGATGATGAAATTTCGAATTGGTGTGGCGTAGGTAACTAAAAAGTGAAAAATAAAAACTTTTTTCAAAAAAAATATCAACCGACTTCCAAAAAAAACACTACAAAGTGCAAAATAACTTTAATTTCGGAAGGCGGTGACAAAGAATTAAAATACCTACACGTCCAAAGTCACCGACTTCCGAAATTAAAGTTATTTTGCACTTTGTAGTGTTTTTTTTGGAAGTCGGTTGATATTTTTTTTGAAAAAAGTTTTTATGTGTTCATGTACTTATGTAGTTTATTTTATATTAAAATAAATAAACACCTACCTACATTATTACCATGAAAGAGAGGATTGTCCTAGTGTCAGAAAAAAGGTACCTTTTTAAGTTATACTTTTTCAAACAATCCTCAGCAAAGCCATCATAAAAAGTACCATTTCATAACCAAAAGTAGACTATTTTTAGAAAACTTTACTAAATCTCTTTTCAAAACCGATTGAGTGTATTACATATACCTTTCTGGTTCTAAAACACAGCAACATTTATTCATCCTCATATCCCGTAGAATACTTTCCTTTCAAAACGTATTAAGCATATTAGACATATCATACTGGTTCTGCAAACACAGTAACATTTCCATCAACTTCTAAATCCCGTGCCATACTCCTCGCGGGCCTTGCGATGTCACATGCTCCATACGCGCATCAAACCGTGGTAACGATATTAAACGCTACAATGTCAGGGATGCACTCCAGGTGGACGGTAAATTGGGAGCTCTTTCGACCCAACCGACTGCGGTCTCCTTGTTAATTCCGTTTGAAAGCCGATTTTAGGGTTCAGGCTTCAAGGAAACTGTATTATCTGTGTTTAGGAAGGGTATTTGTGTACAGGACGGGACGGTGCAGTGTAGGAATTAGATGAATTAGAAAGTGATGTATTATGCTAAAATAAATAGAAGATTGTTTGGAATATAATTGATATGGCGACGATAGATGACAGCTACCTACAGCGATGCACTGCCGCCCGTCGCGCGCAAGAGACCCCGCCTCAACGCGCATCAAGTAAGTTTTTCGAAAAACAACCCATGTTGATTTATCAAACACAATTCAAAGAAAAACCTTATACTAAATTTTGGGTGATTAAATTGCCTTTCAGATGGTGAAAGTTTGATGGAAATACACCCGATAGTTTTTGCGTGATTGTCATTTTTATGTCCGTGATAGACATTACTTTACCAATTAATTACATTATGTTATAAAAATATTATTTAAAATATTCACATATGAAATGACGAAGAAAATTGTCTAGTTTAACAGATATTTTTTCCAAATACACGAGACAAGCCGTTTAGACGTGATCTTCAATTTAAAGTCCTTAAAACTCATCTATCCCCGCCTTAAGTTTCAAGTGATGAAGATAGCGAATAATTTGCGGTTGATCATGCTTATGTATGATTTGCATTCTTAGCAAAGATTTTGATCACTTACAATTAAAAGCAAACGCGCGTGACACGACATAAAACATAGTTTGACATCGGGCATTGGGTATTTGGTTACAGTATTTTCTATCTCATGAAGCGATGCGCGCTTTTCTTGTGGTCACCAATTGTACAAACACGCTGTGAATGCATATGTAAGAGCAGGAGCTCTCGGTACTGTCCGGGACAGTGGCGAAATGTGCGGTGTGTGTGTTTCGTGCTGACGGTACTCATCTTCACAGCTTGTAGTAGCTTGGTTACCATATGTAAAGCTAGCGTCGCTTTTTGAGATAAAAAATATTGTATTCAACCAGACACCCGTTGATAAGCTGATTGGGTATATATAGTGCTAAAATTTAAATTAACCATCTTGAGAACTATTCCTATAGATTTTACAGAACCCAAAGATTATCCCCGAAGTGAACTTGGTCATCTTTTTTGAGAAACCGTTCAATATTGTGTTGGGGTAAATTGCCGAGGTAATAACCTGGTGGTTAGTCCAGTTAACGGCTAACAATGTTATTGAAATATTTTTTGTTGCCTTCAAAGCTGTAGATCTTTTCAACCGACATTAACACATAATAAAATTGGTAATAAGCTCGGAAACCAAGGCGGTGTTTCGTGGAGAATAAAAAGCTTCTTACAATTATTTCGCTTTGAAGATGACGACGTGATCCATATGTGGCTTATTTGTAACAGGTGGAACTGAACAATTGTGATGATTTTGAAAAGTAAGTGCGTGAAGGTATTTAAAGTTTTATTTTTATTTCTGTATATTTTCATGAATTTTATAAAATTTACTTTTTTTGTTAGATTTAATTTTGCTATCAAATTTGTCGTCCATGTCTTTTCAAGCGTCGTTTTCCTGCATAATTATTTAATAATGTTGCAATAAATTGCAAGTTTAGTTATTACTATTATAAACTGGTGTTTGATTAATATAATCGTGACAGTAACTTTAGAACAATCAGAGAACATTAAATGAAATTCGATGTTAATATTTAGTACCTACTTAACTCAAACAACTGGAATGGCAATAATTCTAATACCGTTATCTAAATAACATAACAAATTAAACTGTATGCCATCGACCGTAATGGCATTTACGAATAAACATTTAATTTAAACTACATTTTAAATCTATTCCCAGCAATGACACTATTGTTGGTATTGTTGGCTCTGTCTGCGCACATTTCGCGGTCTCCTTTTATGGTACTTTAGTTTCGGGCAGTTTATTCGTGCTACACGGCTAGCTGTGACAACGAACTAGGCTAATATCGTTAAATGGTACATTGTTGCAAGTGTACGCTGAAAGTAGCCTCCAGTGCATAGAATGGTACCGTTTTTAGAATGGACATGTCTTAAACCGTGGCTTATTCATGTCTAGCCTGCAGTGTTATGGGCATGGAATTTGAATTTTAAATATACAGGAAATTTTATGACGTGTTTTAAATTTTCTGATCATGCAATTCTTTGTTTTCCTATATCTAGCCAAAAACTGAAACTCGTAAAAAGCAACATGCATACTCTGTATGTTTTGGTTTATCTAGAAGCCTGCCAAGTGTCCACTTACTCAGATACGGTGTAAACTTTTACGACGGATTAGAACATCAACGTAAGAAGTTCTTTTGTAAATTTGATGAAATTGACTTGTGTGTAAATTTTATTTCACATTCTAAAAGGCCCGGTTGATGGCAATAGACTCGCCTTTTATTGCATGGGACTTAAACAGGTAAAATATAGGTGAACTCTGCCCAACCTTTCGGGAAAATAAGGCGTGATATTAAAAGGCCTTATGTTAAAAACGATCAAGTAAAATTGAAAAAAAAAATAAACAGTTTGAAGTAGTATTAAAAATGAATATAGGCTGTGTTGTATGGTGGCGAAAAAATGACAGATGCAAGACTCAATAAAAAAGATTGAACCAATTACAACCTCTATAAGCAATTTAACTCTACGTTACGACCTAACATAATGGAGTAAGAAATTCACTTAAAGTTATTAAAACACAATACTGCGCCGCACTATCAGGCTAATTGAAAACTGCATTGTGAGATCATCGTGTGTGCCCGTTTAATCGGCCAAACAACTGCACCAACTAGCTCTCGAGACAAAGCAAAGATAGTTGCTTCAAAGACTTTGTTTACGTATAAGATAGTAGATCTCTTTGAAATACTCGTACGTTTTAAGAGTAATTCAATTGATGAAAAGTGATTTAGCTTGATTAGTGCTTACTGCGCAAGACAAACAGAAAATAAAAAGCAAATATTTGAAGCTTTCAATTCGTGTTAGTATTTTACAACAGAAAAGCTAGCTCTTTACTTATTTTTTTTATATCTGCTTTATTGTACGGTCGCGGTCAAGAGTCCATTCTCATGCTAAGGGTTATATTGCTATGACTCGCGGTCCAGGCCGTACCTACAGCTGTGTGTATAAGTGATGTAACCAGACCGCACACCACAGTAGGTACTCACACACCACTGTCGTCTATTTAGATGACGTGCTAATCGTATCAGAAACCGTTGAAGAAAATATAAACATCCTGGAATCGGTACTAAAAATATTCAATGAACGCGGTTTGACTCTTAATTTAAAAAAATGTTGTTTCTTTTTAACTGACATCACATTTCTTGGATATGAAGTAAATGGTAATGGTATCAAACCCACATCAAAGAAAATTGATGCTATAAAGCAGTTCCCAGTACCCAAAACGGTTCATCAGCTGCGTCAATTCTTAGGGTTGGTTAACTATTTCCGTAAGTTTATTAAGGACTGTGCAATACTAAGTAGCCCACTTACAAAATTATTAAAAAAAGGCCAAAAGTGGCATTGGACAGACGAACAAGATCGCACGGTAAATCTATTAAAAGAAGCCTTAACTTGCGATTCTACCTTAGCTATCTTCGATCCTAAAAAAGAAACCATACTTTATACAGATGCAAGTAGGGAGGGGGTAGCTGGAATAATGGTACAAGTGCATGAACATGGTGAGCGACCGATATATTACTATAGCAGGCAAACTACCAACGAGGAAAAGCGTTACCACTCGTTTGAGCTCGAGCTTCTTGCTATTGTGGCAACATTTCAAAAATTTCGTTTATATTTACTGGGCCGTAAGTTTAAATTAATTACGGATTGTAATGCCGTCAGATACTCGCTTACAAAAAAAGAAGTGTTGCCACGAATAGCCAGGTGGGTGCTCCTGACTCAAGAATTTGACTTTGAAATTTGTCATAGACCCGGCGCTAAAATGCAACATGTTGATGCACTTAGCAGAAACCCTTCATACAGTGGTGAAGTTTGTGAAAAACAAATGGTAATGTCTATCACCGAAGCTGACTGGCTTTTGAGTGTTCAGGAACAAGACGCAAATCTATGTAAAATCAGAGATATTTTACTCTCAGGAGAGGCCGATGCGAATCGGAATGTTTTTAACGAATACGAATTGCTTGGAAACAAAATCTACCGCCGCACTGAAATAGGTCGTAGATGGGTGGTTCCAAAAAATTGTATCTGGCAAGTAATTATGTACAATCATGATAAAATAGGTCACTTCGCTGTAGACAAAACATTAGAAAGAATTAAACATAAATATTGGTTTCCTAAAATGAAAAAAACAGTAACTAAATACATAAAAAATTGTTTGCACTGCTTATACAATAAAAATAAAAGTGGTAAAAAGGAAGGTCAGTTGTTTCCAATTCCAAAATATGCTCGCCCGTTTCATACCCTCCATATGGACCATGTGGGTCCATTTATTAAATCATCGAAGGGCAATTGTCACATTCTGGTACTTGTTGATGCGTTTACAAAGTTTGTCTTTGTATTTCCGGTGCGTGATACAAGCACAGCTTGTGTCATAAAAGAATTAGACCATTTGTTTAAGATTTTTGGCAATCCGCGAAGACTCATTACTGACGCTGGTTCTGCTTTTACGGCAAAGGCATTTCAAACATATTGTGATAGCAAAAACATACGTGCACACACTATAGCAACTGGCATGCCGAGGTCGAACGGACAAGTCGAACGCTACAATAAAACAATAGTAGAAGCACTACGTTCATTGGGCGCAGATAACGACTACACACACTGGGATGATGTTTTAACGTGTTTACAACAAGGTATAAATAGCACATTGCAGAAGACCATCAATGCAGTCCCCAGCGAAGCATTTTTTGGGTACCGCCTTAGAACAGAGAGCGACATATTTTTACCCGAACATGACGAAGTTATAGATGTCACACAGCTGCGACGGGATATCGACACACGAATAAAACTAGATGCTAGACATCAAAAACAAAGTTTTGATGCAAAACGATGTGTGGCCAAACAATATGAGATTGGGGACTTGGTTCTCGTAAAAGTGTCTAGCCAGGCTGGTAGTGGCAGTAGTACTAAACTCCTACCGGTGTTCAAGGGCCCTTTCAAAGTTACAAAAATACTCGGAAAAGATAGATACCACATAGTTGACATAATAGGCAGCGAGCGATCACACAAGAAATATTCTGGTACTACCTGTGTAGAAAACATGAAACCATGGATTAAGATAACCGATTGGGATGAGGATGTTGGCGTGGTTGGTATGTACAAAAGACTAATTTAATAAAACTTCAAAGGTAAAATTATTGTTTATTTGTAATAATTTGTAATATTATAAAACAGCTTTACATTTTGGTTCTTAATGATCACTAATATGAAAATGAAACTTGTTCAATATTTTGTTCTGCAATAATCAGTTTAATAAATAACACATTACGGAATAGAAATGTTGCAGATGTAATGGCGTTTCCACTACAGAAACAAGTGAGGTTCGACCTTGAGCTTGTTGTGGGCCAAAATATGGTTCATGCAGATAAAAGTGGATGAACTGGAAAGCTTCATCTATCATGTGGACTGCGAGTCTGAGCATGGTGGTGCGAAGTCAGGGATCACACTTTTGTATGTGCCATTCATGGGCTCAGTGGTGGGAACTCATTCAACATAAAGTAACATAATACCTAATAAAGTCATAAAAGCTAACGTGTTTACTCTCAAATTACAGATGCCGATGTGTCTAGGGACAGACACACTTCAGGAGGGCCGGATGTTGGCGCCACTGCTTCCGGCGACCAAACATAGCGCCATAGTATCACGAGTCAAGCGACGCACCGTGGGTCCAGTGCTGCCATCTGCGTCAAACCGGACGTTGGAACGTTGCTGGCGAGTGATTGGCTAATGTCACTTCTGCGCGGGAATACCAAGGTTTTAAAAACGCCGAGCTGAGTGGGCTAAGCTCTCTTGTTACTCGCGCTTCGTCGTCTAAACATCAGTTTATACTGTTAATTATTGTTGTCAAATAATTATTGTAATTAATTAATTGGCTGTGTATTAAAAGTGATCCAAGTAAATCTATCGTATTTATTCCTGCTTAAAGTACATTTAACTTACAATATCAAGTCTCGGTAGCTCGCAGCGTATTGTCATTGATTAAGAAACACAAAAGTCTGGGTTCAAATCTCCCGAAGAGACTTTTATTTTTCTTTTCAACAATTTCATTAGTTCTTTTATTATTCGTTATACGAGAATGTTTTTTTTAAATTACTTAAATTATTATTTAAACAAAGGATTAAGAAGATTATGTGATTACAAAATGTTTATTCGTTATAATTTTATGAAGTAGGTATAAAAATAACTACTAATAACTTCTTGTTAACAGTTTATTTTCTCATAAAGAACAATTATTGAAGTAAAGTAGCTAATTGGTGAACCATGATAATCAGGCTATTGTATCTTAGTAATATAATAATATTGTGCTGTAATTACTACAATGTGCGGTACTCTAAAGAAATCACATTTTTCTACGCAAATCTACCCACGTAAAAATAACAAATGCAGACAAGTTGTCACAATACAATTAAATGACTCAGTAGTACTACTATTGGAATAAATCTACTGCGAGTGAGTTAGTTCTCTCAAACCTCAAAGTTAACAAATTGTATTTAATAGGACTTATCGAAGTTATAGCTTGAGTAATCATTTTCATTATGAAAAGAAGATTGAAACTAAACCTCGAAATAATCCATATTACGGATATGACACAATATTATGTGAATATTACTAAAATCAATAAAAGTCAATAATAATAAATATTTCTAATTTATATCTTAATGTTAATGTTTATGTTTTTTGAGCTGGTTTTCCATGATGCAAACCTTCTGCGTCGAGTGCACAGCGCACTATGAATAATTTGGCAAAATGTCTTGTCTTTTTGAAACCACTTGTGCTGTCGCTTTCTTTTATAAGCTGGGGTCTTCCACTTTGCTTTCGACGGGCAAGGCTACCCCCTTACTCACATCTTTTCATCCACTGACTCACAGTATTTCACTAAAACAAAAAAGGGGTACTGTTAGGCTACTAAACAAAATACATACTAATATGTATTACTATTTAGAAACAAAATTATTTGAAATATAAATTTCACATAAATATTTAATCTAGGAAATAAATTTACTTTGAAATTTTATATTTTTCTTCTATTTAGACGTTATGATATTTATAAAACGTTTAAAAATTACTACAAGGATCAGCAGTTATACTTTAAATAAGTGCTTAATAAAATAATTAAATCATAATACTCACACTCAGGCCGGTTTCATCAGTTATTTGTGATATTTAAGTCCGCTTTTATGCAGCGCAATAATATTCGCTTTCATTTCTATTATTCAATTTGCTTACATTTTAAAATGAACTAGAAGACCGCTAATAGATTAAACACACGTCACTAGCACACAATAACAACCAACACCGTTCTATATGACACGTCGAATGAGTCGTAAGTTAACTATCATTTAAATTTCTTTAGGTTTCTGTGGGTATATTGATAAAGTTTTACGAGTTTAGTGAACAAGACGAATAGAACAAGAAACTATAGTCAAAAGCGATTTTTAAAACAATAAAAAGGCTAGCACATCGCGCGTGGGATTCGAACCCGAGACTCGTTGCGCACGATGGCGCTAATCCAACTTCAGGAACCACTAAGCTATCACGTCATTAACTTTAACGGTTGAATTTATGGAATACAATCATTTGTAGACGTATGAGAGTGTGTGTGTCTACAGTATAGAAATTACTTAATATAAGAAGGTCGTAAGTTAAACCGTAGTGTCAATCTATTACTTTTTGAGATTGGTACTCCGCTTTTGGATCCTACTGTACACCAGAAAATACATCACAAAAAAAAAAAAAAACATTTAACACTAAACATACGATAGGCGACCTTATGGTTTTCTGCAATCTCTTCCAAGCAACCTTGGAAATGGACAGTGATTGCGTGAACATAAAAATGGGGTTGTAATTGGTGCAAAATACGAGTATAGGTACAATTCGTCAATATTTTTCTTCGTTTTATGTAATTTTATTGAAATAAATGCCATCATTCATTTCCAGGAGGTGACAAAAGATATCAAGAATAATGGTCAACTTTGACCATAAGACCCTATCTGAAACAGCTATAACATAGCGTTTTTTTTTAACTTGCGTTCAACATTAAAAGTCAGACGTTCATTACTAGATGGTTTTTATATTGCGTCTATGTGTGCTACAGTCAGGTTAACAAACTGCAAGAGTACAAATTGTACAAACTAATAACACGTCGGTATCCTTCGTTTATAATAACTAGAGTAGCTCGATTGCCCTGTAACTTTTTACACCTTGCGTGGAATCATTACCAATTAGTTCGAGACATGTATTTACTTCATTCCATATTTAGGTGTATGGATGTGGATATTTTTTATAATGGCCCTAAAACTAACCATCAGTTCTGTGGTCCCTGACAAGAGCCCCTCGCTATGTTGTTCACGTTGTACTTCAGAAGATATTGGTATTATTGGATCGCCTCGTGTCGTGTTGGCCAATATTGGCTATTATTCTGTCTAGAGCGATGATGCGGTAGATTAACGCCACAAGAGCTGATTTACAGCCCTAAAACAGAGCAAGTCTTTGTTTTTTTGGATAGAACACATGTTGATTAAAAAACTCATCAAAGGCATTACTACTAAACTAAGTAATCCTTCAGGATTATAGAGATTTCTCAACATTACGTTTTGTTACAGTTCGTAACGGCTACTCGTGTGTGCCAGTGGCTTTAGCTGATGGCCTGGACATCAGGCTGGGTACAGCTGTCACTGACATCCAGTACGGAGGACCTGGAGTCACTGTGAAGGCTGTCAGCACCAGGAATCCAAGTCAGCCTCAAACGTTCAAAGGTAAGAGATGAAAGTTTTTGTAATGTTTTGGAGTACTTTTTATGTATTTTTGGTAAGACAGGTAAACTTAAAAGGTACAGCGAATTTCTATAAAACAAGTAGGTAAGTTTTATCTTTCTGGTACCTTTATTTAAAGTTCCTGTATTGCACACGTACTGCAAAATTGTGTGCCGTAACGAGCGAACAATGGGAAAAAAGCATTCGCTATCGATTGTAGCCGGCGGCACACATGCATATTGCGTTAGCGTCCGCATTTTCTGTTCCAAATAGAAAAATCAAATTCATGTGGCCTTAATATTAAGAAAGTACCGCTTGCGAAAAAAAAAAACAAAGCGGGATGATGGGCGTTATGATAAAAATCCACAACGCCGTCGGCCTGGCTCCTTGTCATTTCTTTGTCGTGGAATGATTTGCAATTCTAACGCGTTAATTTTACTTTGACGAGGCGCAAAAATACGGCGCAAAAATACGGTCGGGCCTGTGTTGACCCGGCGGTCTGTGTTCTCTCCCCCCTCTGCACCACAACCCCCCGGTCGCCCAGCCGGAGGCTCTTCCGCCACATTTGCATACAGGCGGAGTCTATCGTAGACCAGGCATTTAGATGTTTAAGAGGCGGTGCTAGGCTGTATCTAGCTATTTCTGGCTTGTATTACGCTTCGCCAAACTCCTAAGTTATTACAATAGAATAGCTACACAAAAGATATTGACACTTATGTCATTGTCAATTGTTCACACGCATGTGATAAGTGCCGCTTTGTTGAAATTAAACGTTATTTATAACGCTTTGTATCATATTCAAAACAAAGCAATAATATATTCGCAATCATAGACTATAATGTTAAAGATCAACAAATAAAACGCTTTGAAAAGGTATAAATTAATATTGTGAGAAATACCAGACTTAAAAGCTAAAAATCAACAAATATTTTTTTCAACCGATCGCTTCACATTTCACCGACTTTGGTCTTATTATCCTTTTCCGGTCATGGCCGTCCCTTAAGCTCAAACAGATAACTTGGATATCAAACATTGGTTTTGATATATTTTCCCTTATCCTCGGATATCGTTTACAGAGTATTGTGAATGAGATGTTCGGCCGTCTCTTTGTTAGTCCCTCAGGCCTCAGTACCAAAGTTGCTCTTAAAAGCTTTAGCGCCGAGTACGTATATTGAGGAAAACTATAAGGTTTGATGTTAACATCACTACGTAATATAAAACAAAGCCCTTTGTCGCGTTTGTCTTCCTTGTCTCTAATCTCGACCTTTCAAAAAAATATTATTTTCCAGTTGACATCAATTTTACCTAGTTGTTTATTTATGATTTTTACCTTTACAGCCCCAATATTCGACAAAAGCTTCTCAATATAGACCAATTCTGCTGTCTGCAGCAAAAGTCTTACGTCATCGTGAATCTGATGGACCCAGGCCAGGCTGGTAGAACCAGCCTGGCCTGGGTCCATCAGATTCACGATGACGTAAGACTTTTTAACTAGATGGTAATTTTCTCAATGAGGTCTTAAAAGAATTAACACACATATTCTCGTGATTTTTTGACATTATACATCAATTTTAATATCGACTCTTTCTAGTGATTGTCACGGAAATCATGTCACTTTGTTTAAATAGGTTCATTTTATTTATGTTGATTATTTATGACGTTTTAGTTGTAATTTGGAATGAGAAAACGTTGTAGGCCTTACAGACTAGATTTGTAGACGATTTTCTATTCTGTATTTTCATTCCTCTAAGTATCTGGTACTTAATGACAGGTCTGCACTGTCCTCCCATACCTATTATCACTGTAATTTGAAAACATTTTTAAAACCAATGATTTTTAAAAGAGTAACCGTGGAGTTTTTTGCCGGCTCTTGTCCATAGGAAGCGACAATTTGGAACCGTGCATGAAATTATCATGCCAAAATAATACAGTCACCAGCAGTATTACACATTTTTGCCTTCGGAAAACTATAGAAAACGTTTTTCAACCCCGTAAAAAGGAAACGTATTAGGTTGTTCCATGCTTTTCAGTAACGGGCTACGGAAAATAGGTTTTGAACTCCATTTTGTCATGTTGTGACATCGCCGCATCAAAGTTCTTCACGTAAAACTTACGTCACGACTAAAACAATAAATAAGGAAGTTCATGTGTATGTCTATTTATTGCAGGAATTCCTAAACTTTGTATAGTTGATGTTTATGTCTCGGAAAAGGACATTGGCTACTGTTATCTTGTTCTGCGAAACTTTATCGGCATTTTCTTTGCCGAAACGTGACTGAGTAACAAACAAATGCTTTCCGAACTCGCGTATCTTTCTAGGATTGTTGTTGCACAGCCAATGAATCCACTAAAATAAATATATTATTATGTACTAGGTTTTGCCAGCGGCTTCGCCCGCGCGGAACTTTCCTCCCCTATTTAACTCCCTTTGGGGTTTAATTTTTTTAAAATCTTCCTTATTCCTTGTTTACATTATAAAGGGAACACCTTATAAAGGGAAAATCTGTGCAAAATTTCAGCTTCCTAAGTCTAAATGGTTTGGGCTGGGCGTTTATGAGTCAGTCAGTCAGGACTTTTCGTTTTATTTATACAGATAGATAGGTAGATGTTTGCTAACTTACTGGAAAATGCAAAGGTACCTGCTTCGCCTTTTTCAACTATGTTTATATATATATAGCGCCATATGGAGCGCCTGCCTTTCTGACTTCCTTAATCCAGTCAATGGGTAACACGATCTGCCAGGGGTGCACGTTGTTTGAAAGAGATACCGTGGCCCCTGGCTCACAAGCTACTGAGGGAACACGGGTGGGAGACAAAGTCTGACACGCCCTCGGGAACGAGAAGTTATTTCATGATTTCCCAACCAAAAAAAAAAACACCTTGGCAAGACTGGTTGTCAAACTTTCAGCCTTCTGACGACCCGTAACGACTGTCAAAGATCTACAAATGATAGCCGGGACCAACGGCTTAACGTGCTTTCCTAGGCACGGTGGGGTCTGTATGCAATAGGTGGTCGCCCGTCCACGCTCCGACCTTGGAAAGTGTTGCTTAACATTGAAGACATAAGTCTGTGTAGCCGTTATTATACAGGAAAAGATGTTATCCAGTGCGCAAACGGTAACCATCAATTCAGCATATCAGAAATTTTTCGCCGGTTATACAAAAAAAAAAATCAGCTGTTCCATACATTTCGACCGCGTAGGTATTGCACTTTTCTATGAAACAGCAGATTTATTTTTTTATAACCGGCGAAAAATTTCTGCGGTAGGGTCTAGAATGATATGCTGAATACATGGTTACAGTTTGTGCACTGGATAAAAACTTACCTGTCAAAAAGAACCCGTCTCCCAAAAAGTATGAAAAAAAGTGCATTAAACCCACCCGAAGACGGTTTGAGTCCAATGCAGGTGCAATAAAATTTCGCAGTTATGTAATTAAGTTATCAGCGAGCTTTTGTTAAACGTATTTTTGCAACTGCAACAGAAAACGAAGAAGGTTTCCTTTAAACTTTCATCGATTTAATGCAATCGAAATCGCAACACAATCCTTTTACCGGAAGAATCAATTGAAGAAACCTTTTCTAGTCAGGTCAAACAGATACTACGTGTGTTCGATATAAGGAAATCTTTATTTAGCATTTTACAGGCTTTGTTGGGGTTAAACCTTACCTTTCACAGTGATTGGTTCCACCCTACAAACCCCTTTCATTTGACTGGAATGTAATATGGGATACCGTCGAGAATTGCTGGTATTTTGTGTTTGTATTTATAGGTGTTTTGTATCGAAATGGGAATGAGAGTCAAATATGGATACATAAAATGCTTTAAAGAGGTTATAGTGTGGAACACATTATTTTAAGAAGTGTACATTTTAGGTAACACTTGGTAACTAAAGTTTGTTTTAACCGTCTTCACAAAAAGGAAGAGGTTTGACAGGTGTAATGCCAAACTCATGTCAAACTCGTATGCTAAAAAGCAAACACAAAATACTTTGATTAGTATCTAAGATTTAAAAAGGAAATACGTCGTAGAAAAAACTTTTTAGCAAAAAATTTAAAAAAATATACGCGTCGAATTGAGTAACCTCCTCCGTTTTTTCGTCGGTTCAAAAATACGTCCACGATTGTTCAAGAAATTAGAATTATATTTTGCATTACAACCGGACCATTATTTCTATTGGACGGTTGCAAGTTTCGAACATCTCAATAAAGTTTATAATTGAAGCTGTCGCTTTATGTACATTTTCATGTTCAACAGTCGTGTGTTTACGTGCTGTTAAAATAAAACATAACGTTGCAATAATATTCATCAAACTATAGGTACTTATTATGAGGACAATTATAAAATAAAACAAATTGGCATGCTCGTAAACTACACGACGCAACTGCCCTCTACAGGATAAGTTTTTATCCAGTGCGCAAATTTTAACCATGAATTCAGCATATCATTCTAAAGCCCCTAGCGCAGAAATTTTTGGCCGGTTATACAAAAAAAAAAAAAACTGCTGTTTCAAAGAAAAGAACAATACCTACGCGCTCAAAATGTATGGAACAGCTGATTCTAGTCTAGAATGATATGCTGAATTCATGGTTTAAATTTGCGCACTGGATAAAAACTTTTCCTGTATATTGTAGGCAAGGAAAATGTGTTTGCACCGGTAGTCCTAGATTGAGTAAAACAGCCACACTCAAAGTGTACTTCCGCGAAGCAGAAGAATTATTAAAAAGCTCTAGAGTTTTTTAATACTGGTCCTCAGTAACACTGCAACCTAAGGATTATAATATGTTTTAAGGTTAAAAAGTAAAATCTACCTAAATATACAACACTAGCAGCGTTCCGCGGTTTCACCCGCGTAGTTCCCGTTCCCGTGGGAATACAGGGATAACCCGGTGATAGTGGAGCTTTCCAACAGTGAAAAAAATTTTCAAATCGGTTTAGTAGTTTCGGAGCCTATTCAATGCAAACAAACAAACAATCAAATCTTTCCTCTTTATTATTAGTATAGATAGTATAGATATCTATCTATATAAATAAAAGGCAAGTCCTGACTGACTGACTCATCAACGCCCAGCCTAAACCCTTGGACCTCGAAAGCTGAAATTTTGCACAGATATTCCCTTTATAGTGTAAACAAGGAATAAGGAAGGATTTTTTGAAATTCAACCCTTAAGGGAGTTAAATAGGAGATGAAAGTTCCGCGCGGGCGAAGACGCTGGCAAAAGCGAGTAGATTTTATATTAGTAGAAGTAGATAATTATTAGTATAGATAAACTCGACCAAAACCAATTAAGTATACAGTGGACGACAAAACTGGGAACATTGACAGATTAGTGGGACAAGGGGAATAATCCGTAAAACCAGTTTTTGATTCTCTTAGGACTCCGTCAAATATTTCGTTTACCGTCGCCAAAAAAGTTCGGGTACCACTGGAGTAAACTAATTATAAATATTTGCACAAATAAAATCGTTGAACCGCTTACTTCATTACAAGTTATATCCATAATTATGTTTTCAAACATCCTAATCCCAAAAGATTAGTGCTTAACCGTGTGAGTACAAATTGAAATCCAGTGTCTAAGTGCTTTCCGCCGGCCGGCCAATAGTAACGAATAATTTATGTCCGTTTGCCTGTTTGTCTGGTTGTATGTCCCGTATTACCGCCTAAACGGCTGAATGGATTTGACTGAAATTTGTCACACAGATAGTCTATAACCTAGGTTAATACATAGGGTACTCTTAATCCCGGTAGTAAGTGCGTTCCCGTGGAATATTTTCCGACATCCATACATCATGTGGTGGTGATCAATGCTCGTTCTTTCTAAGTATGAAAAGAGGCCTAAGACCTGCAGTGGGACGTACAATTATAGACTTACAAGTGTACCCATTCTCTTTACTGTACCATAATACATTTACAGGTGACGTGGTACTTTGTACATTGCCTCTGGGCGTACTGAAGGTGGCTGTGGCGAACAGTGGACAAAGCCAGCAGAACTTTGTAAAGTTCGATCCACCGCTACCGGATTGGAAGGTATGGAATTCTTTAACTATTGCAACATATAAAATATTACACGTATTGAAAACTAGATTTTCCCCAAGGATTTATGGGAGAATTGAGGCCAGCGCTAGATTTAATATTTTATAACCTTAGAGTTGTAGTATTGTACTAAGGCGGCAGCAATATCCAAAATCGGCTAGTAATAATACCGGGTGATTTGAAACAAAGAAAAATTCAACCATTTTTAAATGTGTGCCAAAAAGACGGATACAAGGAATAGAAAAGTATCCTCCTATATTCTAGCAACAAACTGGGACCACCGATCCGCATGCCAAACGACCACGCTTGGCAACCGTACCACGCACAAATAGGTCACAGGTCATTGCAGAAACGTGCCATATCTAGATCATTGACAATAAACATATCAATGGCTTTGTTGTGCATATACAGTCTACACACCGACACGACGTGAATGTCCGACGTCCAACGTGAGTACCCCGTTGGTCTCGTGGTCCCAAGCGCGACTGCTGAGTGTGAGGTCTTGGGTTCGATTCCCAGGTCAGGTATTATTAGGTTTTTCTATTATGAATTTCTTAGTAACAGTGCAGAGTTTGGGAGTTGACGGTGTGATACCTCCGTGTCCATGCCGTGCCTCGTGTACACGTTAAGCCGTTGGTCCTGCGCCAGATCTCTCTCCGGTCGTGACGGATCTATGATCATTGGAAAATGAGAGTGCACCTGTGTCTGCAGACACACTTGTGCACTATAATACCTCCCGCACCGAAGGCTTCTGTTCAGTTTGCCGCAATGGCTGAAATACGATTATGAGGACTATTACTACGTAAATAACATACAATTTAGCGCTAAAATATTGGCTAAGGATGTCCTATTTCACGAGTAAATTTTGTTTCAGATAGCAGCTATCAAACGTCTCGGCTACGGGAACCTAAACAAAGTAGTTCTGTGCTTCGAACGAACGTTCTGGGACCCGAGTGCAAATCTCTTCGGCCATGTTGGAACGACCACCGCGAGCAGAGGTTTGATGTTACCTAGTTAATTCAATTCTACCACCATGATAACGACGCAATTATTTCTTAGACATCTTGTTCACTGGCGTTCCGTACGTCGCTAATACAGCAGCAAGACGTCGAGCGTCGTTTTCAATGTTAGGATGTAAAATATTTTTTTAGTCTTCCACGTGGACGCCACAATGCTGAAAAATATGCAGGCAGTTCAGGGTTCTACAATGTGTAAATTATAATTATAATTAAAAACAATAATTCACAGTAAAGTGAAAGTAGTTGGTTCAGAATCGTTTTAATGTAGGTAATTTTTATCCCAAATGTGATTCAAACTACGTTGTTGACAGTCAAACTTTCGCTGTACAGTCAAAAGAAACCAAAATTAACGAAGTACTTACTACGGTAGACCCATAAACGTCTGCGACTGTGTGCATGCGTAGATTTGTAATATGATCAACGTTTTCTCCCACGATCAGTATAAATAATTAAATAAAAAACAATGTTTTATAAATAATATTCTAATTGGGATGTTTGGTGATGTGCGTTAATTCTGGGACATGTTGCTAAATGCTAACGCGCAACGACAGTCAAAAATGCAGTTAATGCCAATACCTTTGTGCCAGGAGCCTTCGAAGATACACTTTTAACGACTGCGACTCGTTATCTTTGTATCACTCTGCACAGATTAGTTTGCAGTGCAGCTAATTGAATTTACTATCACGACCACTACTATCGTCATGTTCGAGTTGCGATAGTCCGTTCCATCGAGACGGTCCTTTAGGGGGTGCACACACTTATCGACGCTGCATCGGCTTGAGCTGGTCTGAAAGTGCTTTATGACTATGCAATAAAAGCGAATTGTCCGACGTCGTGTCGAATCGCGTCGTCAGAACTCAAACGAGATGAATGACGTCTTTTTACCCGACTACGGAGAAGCAAAGAGGAAGTTTATGATTTTGATTGGTGTGTGGGTGCGTATGTATTTATGTTCATCTGTTCCCTCATAACTTCAAAATTACTTATCATAAATTGACAAATAGGGTATCGTTGGAAGCGTCTTGATCGTTCGTTGGTTATAAGCCATGACGTCAAATGAAATTGAGTATGGGGCTCTCTAGAGGACAGAAGTGACCACACTCAAAAAACAAACGATACATTGTAATAGTAGAGAGCGATAATAAGCTTTAAACCTAAATGGCATACGGCCACGGATTTCAAATGACAATATTTTCTTGTTTCATAGTTTTAGAGCGTGATTTTTCAGTAATAAGGTTTTAGTTTTTGTTCGCTTTTGTTATATCGAGTTTTGTCGATTCCACATCGATAAGTGTAGTCACTCCCTAAAAAAACCGTCTCGATAGAACAACAACTCGAAGAGTGCGATCACTTCGAGTTGCGATAGTTAGTTAGTGTGCAGTTCGCAGATGTGATACTTCATGATAGTGTTCGATTTACATGAATATCCAACGCTGGCTCATATTTCAGGACGGGCTTCAAGTTTATTCCATCAATATTAATACACGGCCGCTCTGAATCACCGCCAATCAATTGGCTGATGCTTGCGTTAGAGGAGGCTCATAAAGTTATGTACATTTTATATGTGATGGTGTTTTAAGTGCCCTTGTTTCTGTCTGATGTAATTGAGTATTCAAAACCTGAACTTGTGTTGGCAACTAAACCATCGAGTGAACAACATGCCTAGAATTTTATGGTTTTTGACGTTACTTTGGCACATATTTTCAGTAACCCTTTTACTGAAAACGACCTTTCATATATTTTCACAATTTTTGGAGTACTTACTAGTTTCCTACTTTTATCGACATACCCGCAGCTTTGCCCGCGTGGTATGTCGATAAAAGTACCTCAAGGTTCAGAGGTTCCCAATATTAAATTTAACCTCTTTATAATAATTATATTAGTAGAGAAATATGAAACTTGTTTTCTTTTTAAACTGCTACGATACTAAACTTTGTTTATATTGCAATCCATGTTTCTCATCCAAAGCCAAACATTTATTTTTTAATGTCTTCTTATTTCCTTTAAAACATTTTTAACGTTCGCCCAAATTATTACAGCTCCCACAACACCGCAATATATAATAGTAAAACCTTTTTTTACCCGGAGCGCGGTAACGAAATCATGAATTATATTCAGGTGTAAATAGTGTAGAGCGTAGTAACGTCGGTGGCGGCGATAACGAATTAAAAGCTGAATAATTTAACGCTACTGAGGAACCCTGAGGGCGCCGCTTGCAATAAATCACAGCAACGAGCCAAGACACGGTTTTTCACGTTATGCTTTAGTACACCTCCTTAGCTCTTTGTTGTATACTCTACTAACTTCATTAAGCGCGTTTGCTCTGGGAATGCCGGAACAATGTATCGCGAGTTTTTTTTTTTAAATCGTGGCCAATTTAACGTTTTCGGTTCGTGTAGCGTTTAAGGATAGCTATCTGATGTGCTTGTATCTTTAAGACGTGTAAAGAGTTATGTGAGAATCCTCGCCCACCGTATTTTTTCTTATACATATATCAGACGATCTGAATTCGTTCCAATAGTTTGGAGTACTTTAGATTACGATCTACGTTGTTTCTAAAAATGTTAAACATACATTGGGAATAATATATGTATGTATTGTACTGTTAATATTTACTGAACTGAAATCAATTCATTGCACGTTTGACGATCTCTTTAACAGTACCGTGACTTTACCTATACTATTGTGGCCTGGTGGTCCCAACAAGAATGTTCTGTTCATATTAATTATGAACTATACTGGAGACTGGCTTTGAACCTCGATTCAAACTCGCATTAATTAATCGTGTGTCCTCAAGGCTAGAACTTGTGAACGTTTGTTGTAATGGAGGTATAACAAATTTGATTAGTCCTCAATATACTGAATTGAACATAAAATATAGGACCAACAGTATTGGTTATCGCTTTATAAACAAACTTAGTAACTAGCCAATTTGTAAGAACAAAATGGAGAACTCACTACAGCCCGAATGCATAATTGAATTCTAATTTTGAAACTTTTTTTGTCGTAGGGGAGTTGTTCCTTTTCTGGAACCTGTACAGCGCTCCAGTACTTTTGGCCTTAGTGGCAGGAGAAGCAGCTGCTGTCATGGAAAACGTCACCGATGACGTCATTGTCGGCAGATGCATCGCTGTGCTGAAGAGCATATTTGGCCATGCTGCTGTGCCTCAGCCCAAGGAATGCGTGGTAACCAGGTAAGGAATATAAAGGTGAAGCAAGCACTAATTTTAGACACGATCTGCAATACAATAAATTGACCAAAGGGTCTGATTCAATCTCCTGATGCATGGAGTCCTCGACCCAATTTACCCACAGATGGACACACCTATTTGCTGGAAACCTATCAGATCGGGTGTGTAGGTTGATTTATAGCTGCTTCTGTATTAATAATGAACTTTCGTCACACCTTGCTTTGCAATAATTATCTTGCGCAAAACTGGCCAGATTGGAAATTAAGGAGGTTTTTCCAGCAGTTCAATGTTTTAGGCTGACAATAGTTTAAGCCAGTTTTAATACATATTATGTTGTTCTTAGGGACTTCTCATGTTGTGTTTACAAAACGAATAAATTTTAAATTATTTTTATATATTTCTGTAATAGATGGCGTGCGGACCCATTCGCTCGAGGCTCATACAGTTTCGTGGCAGTTGGTTCTTCTGGAACTGACTATGATCTGTTGGCTGCCCCCGTTCCAGGCGCTCCAGGAGAGAATAGACTGTTCTTCGCTGGTAAGGACTTGCGTACAACATATCCTGTTGAAAATTGATCTACTGTTTCAATCGCCCATCGCTGTAATTCAGTAACACTGCATCGAAATTTGACCAATGTAAACACTTGTTAACCGAGTTCTAAAAGAAGGAGGTTATCAATTTGACATGTTTATACTAGACATATATTTTATGTACTTCGGGCACAACTTCGTCATATACGAGTATATTATAACTAAAAAGTTAACAATAAAAACTTATTCATACATATCTGAAGTCACCGACTTCCGAAATTAAAGTTTATTTTGGCTTTGTAGTGTTTTTCCGGAAGCCAGTTTTTTTTTTGGAAAACGTTTTTATTAATTTAGTCCAGTATCCAGCACTAGATACCAATAAAGCAGCTGTTAATTTGTCTATCGAATCATCACTGAATTCTAAAGCTTAATTGAGATCATCATTTCAGCCGAAAGACGGCCACTGGTGGACATAGGCCTCCACCAAAAGGGGGGTTTTGCCATAATCGCCACGCTTGGCAGGCGGGTTGGCGATCGCAGTATAGTGGTTAAAAGTCCCTTACTCGCCTTCTACGACACCCACAGGAAGAGATGGGATGGTGATATTCTTTTACGTCCGGCACCACACGGAACTGTTGAGATACTGAACCAATATAAATCTGCCTTTACTGTTGGATATTGGCATAGACCTCTTCTACGAAGAGGTATACCTACATCTCGCCGTAGTCATCAGACATGATCCTTTCCCCTCCGTGTATCTTGACCGAGGTTTATGGTCTGCCATATCGTTGTTTCGGTGTTAATGGCTAATTAGAACCTCGTCTCAGAAACGCCACTGATGCAGTTATTAACGCCGACAGTTACGACCTAACTGTACAAATTTCAAAATCCATATAAATCGAAGGAAGAACATGCACGCCATACAACATGATTTTTAGTATATGCGATAGTTTGTTCAGAATAAATAACTGAATCGGTTCCAATCATATTTACACCATGTTATATATTTCCAAAAAAGTTTTGCAGGTGTGATGGAATATGTTTTCACCAGTTAATTATGGTTTATGGTTTAAGACATTTATTTTCTCAAAAGATTACAATAATCACTTACAGAGAAAATACAATAATGAATAACAAAATAACCGATTAGCGTTTTTAGTAGGGTAGATGTTAAAAATGTTAGTGGAGATTGTGAGTGCGCGCATACGCTGCGGCGCGAACAAAGTTTGTTTGATAAGGCCCGTGGCACAGTGCGTTTGAATAAGCGATATAAACAGATACATTGTTTTTGGATTTCATACATAAAATTATACTTTTCGTACGGTAAGTAAATGGGTGTAGGGTTGTGGGTTATTTAGTTTAGGGTTAGTTTTCGTAGTGTCAGTAAAATGTACAGATCTATCCATAACGTTCCTTTAATGAAAAATCCTTCAAAATGTGGCGTTTCAATAGTTTCTTAAAGGTTGAAAAGCTTTTAGCTTCTTTTCTGTCTTTTGGTAACTTATTATAATTCTGGGCTCCTTCGTACAGAATGCTCTTTTAATTACAAAACAATCGCCGTACGGTTAGGTACCTACTGCTTAATTATTATGAATGAGCACAATACGACGTTGGAGGAGCGGGGTGCCGCGTGGTGACCATTTTTGTGTTGACAACTGGGTAACGTAACAAGCAGATTTTTCATGATACAGTTTTGAAATTTTGAATCATTACATAAAATATTAGACACGTTTTTCGGGTTTAGCATTATAATGAAACTAGGGCTGTATAGTAACGTACTACACTGTGCTCAGCCAATTAGATTGACATATTGTGAGTCTGGATATTGCACAGTGCCCCTTGACACGTCACTAAATCCTGAATTCCCCTGTTTTTACCTTTCCCTTCCATCCCGAAACACGGGACGGAAAAAATAGAGTCGTCCCTCTCACATGGGACCTAATAACGACTTCGGTGGAACGTTACACCTCTAACCCTTCGGTAGTCACACGCGTGACGGTTGTGTACGCTTTATGTTATGTGAAACACCTCACATAGATTTTTTGTGATTCTTGTGTGTTGGGAATATAAAACAAATGTGAATCTCGAAGTCGTGTTTATTACTTCGAGAAAGTATCACAACCGATATTTTTCTGTGCTGCTAAAGCTATTGCTTCAAGTTGACCGTTTTTTTTTTGGATTATTTTCTGTTTGGTTTTTGATGGTGTAGCTAAATTGTAGTTTTTATTTAATACGTTGAGTAGCAAAAGGTTGCGGCCTTTTTGTTAAAGAAGCATTTAATCTACACTACACCTATCAGGCTGCGACCATCTTTTGTTTCATCATCATTTCAGCCGAAAGACGTCCACTACTGGACATAGGCCTCCCCCAGGCTCCTCCACTTCGACCGGTCTTGTGCTTCCCACATCCTTTTTTTGTTTTACTTATGAAAAAAATTCGAGAGGCCGATCTGTGTAATTTCGAGGGGACTTGTGGCTAAGTCAGCTGCACGGTGCTCAATCGATCAGGTTAAGCTACGCTTGCCGCGGTTGGTCTGTGGATGGGAGACCATCTTTACATACCAAGACATTTGTGGATCTTTGACAGTCGGTACAGGTCGTCGGAAGCCCGCAAGTCTGACAACCAGTCTTACCAAAAGGTATCGTATTACCCTGTAACTGGATTGTGGAGGTCAGATAGGCAGTCGCCCAAGTTAAATAGTGGTATTTAGCTACTTCTGGTTAGACTAGAAGCCGACCCCAACATAGTTGGGAAAAAGCTAGGCAGATGATGGGATCTGTGTCATTTCGTGCGCATAATCAATTTTTGTTTTTGTCTCTTTAGGTGAACACACAATGCGGAACTACCCAGCGACGGTTCACGGCGCTTTCCTGTCAGGGCTTCGTGAAGCTGGTCGACTGGCGGACCTCCTCATGCCGCAGCCACCAATCACGAATGCCAGCGTAGCTGCAGCAACCGCAGCAGCAAACGCGGCAGCCAATCACACGTCTTAGCCTAAGCTTAATTTTTTGTTCACTTCAGCGAAGATGCTGATAGAGAATTTTGTTCCTTAGGTAGTTGAATTTTGCTATGCCTATGTATTATTTTATTTCTTCAAAATTAGGCTTATAAGTAGGTAGTGTTTAGAAAAAGTTCTTGACTTATATGTACTTATATCTAAAATTATAGTAGGTGCAGTTTTAGAAGTTAAATGAAATGGCTTCCAAGATGAAGTCGAGAAAACATAAAAATTTGTGTTTCTCACTATCGCAATAAGTATTTCCTTTTTGCCTTTCAAAAATACCTCATTTTTAAAGTTAAATATCTAAGGAAGGAATGTTAGATTATTCAATTTAGATAGCAATATTATTGTTCTTTTTCATCGCTGTATAGATATCTTGATAAAGATCCGGTACACGATTTGTGAGTTGTGACAAATATCAGATTCATTACTTTGAAACTTAGGATAAGTTTTTCTTTACTAGATATTAGAGCAAGGTACAAATATTGAACTAAACTATCTGCTTAGAATATATTATTGTTCGATTGACGGATTCATTAATTTAAATTTTTGGGAAAATCATCAAATATTTTGATGGGTGTGTCGTATTCAAGGGAAAACACATGATACGTTTCATTTACGATAGAAATCAAAACCTACCTATAAAACAGAGCCTATAAAGACTAGTTTAATACATTCTAAACTACACACCTTTTTAAACATAATTATACTTCTGAACATAACTGGCGAGATTTGGGTGTGTATAGGTAGGGTACACCTCTGCCAAACCGTTCGGAGAATCAACGCGTCTTGTTATGTTTACTTCTAGAGTCATGAAGTTTCGTTCATGCTGTTTTACAGAAGATAGTCTCAAGTATAAAAATATGTAGTAAGGTTTGATATTAACTGCGCCATTAAATCTTAAGTTTGCATTAGACAATGACCGCTAGATAAAAATAAGAACTTTGTGTGTTCAGAATGTAACGAAAGCAAATAAAAATACTTGAATTCCATAGAATTTATCATATATAGACTGAAAATGTTTTTGCAATACAACGTTATCAATTTATAGTACTCCCTACTGCATTTATAAAGTAACTGAAAAGCCGTTACAGTAAAAGCCTCAGATATTTTAGACCGACCACCAAATATTGAATAAAACAAGCGGCTTTTTAAATAAAATGGCTTCATGTGATATTGCTGGATTAAAATTGAATTTGTGCAGGGTGAAATTCTATTATTCCACCTTTTCGATTCACTATTTATGAAACAGAATTCATTTCCATAACAAATACTTTGACAATGCATTCTAAAAGGTGAATACTTAAATTTCACCCCTTTAATATTCATGAGAATTAACTCGAGTGTCTTATTTTAATAGCGTTTGAATAGTTTTGTAACAATAAAACGTTTCAAAAAAGTTTTTGCTGTCGTTTCGGTCCCAGTTTAATAGCCCATTGATTGCTCAAATTATTTAACAAAAAGTTACACAATATACCCCGAAATTATCGGGATCGATACAAAAGGTCTTCTTTATAAAGGTATTAATTGGACGATTTGATACTTTAAACAAATACACCTGCCTCCATAAAAGATGGGAGGCACCTGTATGACTTTGTTCCTAGTAAATATAGTCATCTCTTTCACACCTCTAAGTTAGAAAGAGATAAGATGCAGCCGTGAGAGAAAATTTTGATTGCTGTTGCGATATTTTATAATCCTCATTCGCGAAGTGACTGCACTATTACACCGTACGTGTTTCACGAAACAATTAATGATGTATTAATTAACCAAGATATTCTCAATTGCCTATAAATTATTTCTTATGTTATAATCTTTAGAACGGAAATGCATCGTATTTATTGCTAACATAAAAGTATTTATTGTTTTTATAATGCATGCAAATGAAATCTAGAATGCTTTTTAGGTAATCTTGTGGTGGCTGACTGGTCATTAACCTGCACCCTAATAGGGTATTTTCCAATTTTTTAAAAACTATTTTAATATGAAGATTGGGACGAAATATATAACAGAAAAACCAAATTATGTTGATTTATATATCTATTTTCTCAATTTAAAACGTTTTAAAACAAATTTACTTTTCGTTGTTTTGAATTTACCGCTAAAACGCTCCTTACGATGACTTTTTATCACGTGACCACACGTGACGTCAACTTTGTGTAAAACAAAGTAGTTGTTAATAAGTGAATGTCGAGTTCATCTTGCTAATTAAGCAAGATTTTGAATGAATAGAAAATAGTATTACTGGTGTGCGGTGCCTCTGTGCACAAATACTTCTAAAACTGCGCCACACAAATAGTGATTTCTGATCGAGGGTTTGCCAGCAGATTCCAATAGATATTCAATACGGTGTGATTGGGTGTCACTGTACCAAAACCATTAAAATGTATTTAATTCATAGGTAAATGGTAACAGATAGCAGTGAACGTTGAAGACATAATTTCATCGCAAAAATTGAGCTACATAAAAAAAATCGTAGAAAAAGTAATGAGAACTATTTAATATTAAAACAAATTACAAATCAAATGTAAAGATTTCTAATGAACAATTATATGGCGTTATATATTCGTGCCGTTTGGGGTTGAAACACTTGGGCCCAAGGGCCATGAGGTCTGAGTGCCCACTTTGTTTTCCGAGACATCACCAAGCGGTTAGACGACTCTTCACGTGACCAAAGGCCTGGCCTATTCTTTGGCTAAAGAATCACCATCGCCATACAACGTGGCAATGCTGCCAGCCTATTGGGCAATTTTCCCAGTGATAGCGATGCGGACTAATGTTTTGATGCCCTGTGACTCTTTTCTCTGTTTTTTGTAAAATACAAGCATACTATTAATATTACTTTTAATCGATGAAAATTACTAATGGATACTATAGATACTTTAATACTAAATATCTTTTCATTGTTGCAACTAACAAATAGTGATTTGTTATCGAGGGGTCGCCAGCAGATTCCATTAGACATTCAATACGGTGTGATTGGGTGTCACCGTACCGAAACCATTAAAATCCAGGAGCGTCGATATACGATTACACTAAAACAACATAACGACGCATTTATTTATAGTTTGGTTTTAATTTGAGTTTGTTTACACGCCAGGCGGGGCGGCTGACGGATTTATGGTGAATTTTAATTGCATTTTTAATTATTTTTCAACAACTACGCTGCCGGCAAATTGAATACGAACTCACTTGTGTTCCGATCTTATCTCTGTGCATAGATACAACTAAAAACAATCCCGAATTGTTTTTCGGATATCATGGAAATTATTTATGAGACTATTAAAATGAATCATTAATAACTACTGTTCAGGCGCGGTCGCAGCCTGAAATTTTGGAGGGGGTCACTCACTACACTAATAAAAAATTGATATTTGGAATAAAATAAAAATTATTGCACAAGACACAATTTTATTTTATACATTTACCTTTAAAACAAATGGAAGTCGTCTTTTTGTATTTGCGAATCGGGTAAGTATTCGACAATTAACTAATATTTTAAATTTTCCTCAATCACAAAACTTAACAACAAGAATCACAATTCACAACTAAGTAGACAGCCTATATCTTGAATCTTTACAATAAACCGACAAATTACATTATTATAATATTGATAAACAATCTTTAACTTAACGACGCATATCGATTTTGCTAGGATTCCCAAAACGACGTAGTTCGGTTTCTTGTTTCTTAACTAGATGTCATTTCCAAGTTATTTTGGCCATCGTACGTAGTTCGTAAAAACTCCACTAGATGTCAGCAAACTATAAATTTATCGCTGTTACGGGATAGCTAGTATTTGGCAAATTTTTGAGATTTTTAAATTTTGATCTTAGATTTTGGGGGGGGTCATGTCCCCTGTGACCCCCCCCTTCGGACCGCGCCTGCTACTGTTACGGCTCGTCGATCTAGCGAATATCCTGCCGTGTTTAAAGCTTTTAAAAGCTTCCATTTTTTTTTACGCAGAAACGAATTAATATGGTTGTATCACTATGATGCTCAGATTACTCAGAATCATCAAACTCTACTGATTATCATCAATAAAAAGACAATAAAAAAGATTAACATAGTTTTAGTGTTTTTACGGTCGTACAAGCACTTTTTATATTTAATTTCTGGCAGCAATACGCCTAGTCAAGAAGATTTCAAATGGGCTCTAAATCAGCTGGACTCCAAATATATTTTATTAATTTTAGACAAGACTATCAAAATTTTATTGCCTGCCTATTAAGCTCGCTCATGCCAATATTAAATAGGCAATAATTCTTTGTACCTATTATAGTGTGGTATTCGGTAGCCATGCTTTACGTGAATGGAGGTATTTCGATCCAATGACTTAATCCCAAATAAATAGTGTTAGGATGTTCCAATAAATCCACTGTCGTTATTATAAAACTCCAGTTTGCTTAGACCGCTATTTTTCTTGTAACAATCGAAGTGGTCCACCTTCCATGTCAAGCTAAAATAAGCTCTGATAGCTTTACAGTGGGTGCAGTTTTCGATCATGTGTCCACGATATATAGCATTTTTCAATCCCACTATCAGATTTTACTAGCCCACGCCCATTGATTAACACGGTAGATAAAAGTTAGTTTAATGAAGTATTTTTATACTTAGCATTTTTTCACATTGTTAGCTGACAGCGAGTTTTTGGAACAGAATTTTGTGGAGTAGGAAGCCCTAGATAGGCGCAGAGAAGAAAAACAAAAACAAATAACTTTATAAAATACCATTTATTGCTAATGTGTGTTCTATGAGCCAAATAGGTGCAAGCTTGGACATTATTTTAAGATTAAAAAACAACTCGAAATTTAGAATTCCTCCATTTTCTTATTACTAAGTAGGAACATTTATTAACAACGACACACATTTGATTACAAACATAATATCACTTAAACTACATAATAATATCATTTTAGTAAGCAAGGCTTCAGTTGATGCCGCTTAGCGATCTACAGATCCCAAAATCGTACCCATCGTCGAAGATTTTAATTTAAGTACAAATTCGAAAAAACAAAAAAACAAATCTCCGAAATGCCGTCTTCAAACTTCTTACTGCAACGCCGCTCCAAATATTTCACTGTCCGAATACCGCTTCGTTACAATTAACCCTACGGTGCCTTTAAAAAAATACTCCGACAAACGAGGAATTAATATCGTAGTCCGCGGCCATTTATTTTGAGTTCCCACTTACCACTTTGTACTTACACCGGGCCTTTATCTTTCTGTAATTATGCATCAGCACTGTATTGTTTGCTTAAGATTTGTTCGGGTGATGAATAATTACTTTGCTTTGAACAGGCTACCGCGCTTGCTTTATTACTTTGTATGTAGCGTAATGCGGTTGCAGGTACAAGGAATACAATTCTTTGTTTTGTTACAAGATCTGATTGTTCTGAAATTCTCACCTTGCTCGTTTTTGCTAGATTTTTAGGAACAAAGTTTCTTAAATAGTCGTATTTATTTTTACCTCAGCTTTATCTTACTCAAGATGTACATGACTTCTTTCCTAACTTTTCCTTGCAACGTAAACAATGAGAAATCAAAATAAGACTTTTTGGAGCTGGAATTGCGGCCCTTCAAAAGACTAACACAAACCAATATTTTGAATTCTATACAACAAACAAAGTTTAGTTATGTAATAATAGGTAAGTACCAATTTATCTCATGAATGGTTCCTGAATAGGCAATAAATACCTAAAAACAGTTACTAGGTACATGAAAAACAATTTCTAAATAAATCCACATCTCAAATTTGAAACAATCAAACTGCAAACCGAACGCTGCTTCTCTTACCTTTGTGTTTAAGTTCTCCTCTGTGGCGCTATCTCTGTAAATTAAAAGAAAGCTTTTAAAAGCTCACCTACCAGTTTCACTAAGTTGAAATTCTTCCAAAGGACTTACAAACTGCGTGCGCGCACAAATACAACGCCATCTATAAGTTGAACGCATAAGCTCTAAGTTCTTGTCAAGTTGGGCTTTCAAGTTGTCCGATGGGAGAGCCCCTTGCACAGCTTTTCGTAATGATTCTGAGTTTGGGTAGTAGAGGGCGCTGTGAACAATTTTAATGTTGCGTAGGCGCGGTACACGCCTGCCCCCTGTTAATCCAAAGTTGTACTTTTATGTTGGGACCCCTGTTAAATTTCTCCAAGGGAACTTTTTAACATAATGCACGCTAGGGATTTTATAGTTTACTAGTTTTGGCGCTTGCCTGTGGAGTACCTGCTTGTTAGTGTATGAAAAAGCAAAATAAGAATAAATATGTAATATTTATGAATTTTCTTTGACTGAATTTAGATTGATATAAATTATAGTCGAAAATGTACCCACGCACGCGCATGTTTTTTTTTTAATAAAAGGAACACTTTTACCCGTAAGTAGATGCTAAAATGTAAAAGTTATTTCCTTTCTTTTAAATATTAGGAATTTATGTACCGAAATAACTATACAAATTAGCTTAACTTTCTTTGTTCCACGCGACATCCTACAAATTAACCTTTGTTACATTTGCCATAACAATGTGAAATGGCCTATGATCAGCTAGGTCATGTGTCAAGGTAACTTATTCGAATCCAAGTGCCTGTGACACATTATTATTTAACGTAGCAGACCTTAAACCAGCCATATATAAAAAGTAACACGAAATAGGTGTTTCATTTCACCTTCCTAACAGAAGCAGAGTTAATGTCTTTGAAAAATATTAATTGTAAAACAGTGACTGTGACAATGTCGCTACTATCACTGGCACTTTTCATTATAATATTAATGTTAACTACAGTTAAAGCTGATTTACAAAGTAATAATCCACCCTCGTCTTCAGTTCAGAACTTCAAAGTATTTGTTGCAAACATGATAAAGGAACAAAGTTCTAAAATCCAGACGCTGCTCAAGAAAATACAGACAAACGCTCAATCTGTTTTGGAGAAAATAGACAATATGAAACAGGATACTAAACTGAGTAAGAGAAAGCTTGATATCAAAACCAATAGTGGTAAAGAAGGACATCAAATCGAATCACCAGTGCTGAAAAATAATGAAGTGATCGACACATCGGTAGATGCGATTGGAGAATCGAGAAATTTCAACAATCACTACTCGTCTTCGGGATATGGAGTAAGTGGCAATGGAAACTATGGGGCCCCAACGTATCATCATCATTCGATTGGATTTGATCCGATTAACATAGTAGTGTCGATGTCTCTACTTTCATTCTTGCTCCAAGCATTGCAAGGTTTGTTGGGAAGGACAAGATTACCGACACCGGTCGTAGAAGCAAGGACATTGAATCCAATTCAAGATTGGGCCAAGAAATTTGAAGATAAACTAGCTGTTAAAGATAAGGACCAATATTATTTGAAGAAGAAATACTTTAAAAAGTATTTTCGTAAGTAGTTTCTACCTAGATATCTAAATCCTTTATATCCCAGTTTGTATCGCGTCTAGTTTTATTATTAATACTTAAGTTAAACAACTTTTTGCACTATTTATTTCACACAATAACTGAATATAGCAGTTTAATAATACACATCCTGCTTTTATTAAGAGCTCACCTAATGTACTTCAAACATTAAGCATCATAAATGAGAAAATATGTAAATCAACTAAATGTTTTGTGAATAAAAATTACATTCATAATTCTGTTTGCTCCAATTCTTCTCACTTAACCTAATTGCAGTTCACACAGCGCGACATAATTTCCATTTCATTTAGTATTTTTAACGACTCATAAAACCGAATTAAAACAAAAGTAAATTGCTCTTAAATTGTGTGTAGGAGCCGCTACTTTGTCTAGTTTAAGAGACCTTCCTTCGGCAACTGTGGATACTTTTAAAGTAATACTGACTTGGCCGGTCATGCTGTATTCAAGTTTCGAGAAAGTCTTGATAGATAGCACAAAAGAGTCAACTGGCATAATTAAATGTGATTCAGTGCCTAACTAATCAGTGTCGCTCCACAAAATTAAAGTATCTTTATAAATGTTGTATTTTTATAAATTTGGGTTACTGTAGATTCTATTCCTCTGGTTTTCTGGTCAGTGGGTCGCCTTGAGGGCGGAGTTGTAGTAGTTGAAATATACGCTTAGGGGCACTATGAGTAGCCACGAATAATAAAAAATAAATTTTGAACTAAGGACATTTTTGGTTCTATTTTTCCGGAATATTTCCCCAAATGTATTGCAGTATCGGGTTGACCTTAGCCATAAAAACCAGCTAGGTTCTGAGAAGCATGGCCGTACTACGACGCACCGTTTCTGAGCTAGCAGCTTTTGGTTTATTTTCTCAAATGAGGTTTTTCATGCTGTATGTACTTTTCGTTAAATAAATAGTTTCACAGTAGAAAATAATAAGGTTTATTCAGTGTGTTTAACTGAGCCTCTCGTGTCTGCGCCTACATTATGCGCAATTAAATACATTGTGCTCTCCGCGAGACATGAAATTAAATTTATTAATGTAAGCGTGGTCTTCCTCGCTGTATTTTTTTCTAAAACGTTTATTTTCGTCACTTAAACATCATGCTTAGCGGTGACGATTTAAATAACAAGAAGGCTTTTAAGGGGTCTAAATAAAAGCTCTTTAATAAAAGTTTTGTTAGACATGTTATAGGTACTTAGGTAGGTAGATACGTATAGGTACTTGAAACTTTTATGTAATTATTTTGATAGCTTCTTGGTTGGTTGATGGTTAGTTTAGTGGTTGCAGGCGCAACTGCTAAGCATGAGGTCCTGCGTTCGAATTACCAGGTTATTCAAAGGGTCATTGGGGTTTTATATCTGGAATTTCTCAGTGCGCGATAAAACTCGGAGCGATATTTTTACATCCCTGCGATCGTGATTTAAGTGGTCAGGCATTTAGCTTAAGCTATCTTAACATCGTGTATACATAGCATTGTGAATCCTACGAAGAGCATCCCAGAATAGGGTATCACGTCTTCATCTGGTGTGGGTATTTTGCTAGAAAGAGTATCAGAAGAATTACGTTAAGCAATGCAGCAGCGTTTGTCTTGTGCTGAGCGTGATGAACTAATTAGTACCCATAGCCTGATAAGAAGATGATACGGGTAATGTTCGTCTTGAAATCTGCTATGATTTTCCAAAGTGATGGAGAAATAGTAAGTATATGCGAGTGTATTATAAGGACCGGAACACAAACATCGCTCAAGTGGCCGCGATTGCATATAGCTTGATTATAAACCTTAATCCTCAAACATACAATTTATTATAGTTTGCAATAAATTTACTACTTCGATTGAAAAGTAAGTGTATTTTTATTATTTCTGAATTTCACATTAGTGTGTTTTCCAGCCACACTTTATTTCAAAACAACGTGTAGGTAGACCTACAAATATTGTTTGTGTCGATGAAATTTGACTTGATGGAGCGTGGAGCTACCCACATTACGTAACCACCACCATCGAACATTATGTTTCTGCAACCCTGATTGGCCCCGTGTTCTAAGGAACTTGGTTTCTACCGTGACGCCTGCGCCACACACGTTTCTTCAAACCTATTCCCAATATATTCTGTTGTATTTGCATATTGTGTTTTGTGTAATTCTGTGCACTCTACAACAAAAGTACAGTGTGGAACATTCGTGTAGAAAGATATAATAATGCTGGACTCAGAAGACCAAACGTCTCGCCTTCACCACGTGCAGCATTTGCCACATAAAGTTCCTGGTAAGTTTTAACGAGCTAAATATGACATCTTGCCTACATAATAGGGCCGCACTTTGGATGCGTTTTCGTACGAATTTGTCTCGAACTACGACTGTGACCCGTGTTTCGACCATTACATTATATTTCTCGAACGCATTATAATTGGAAAAGTTTGGTATTGAGTTCGGACGTCGGAGCTATACGCGCGTAAACGCACGACGACTAGCTGTCTCGCACCTTGCGTGAGTTACGATTTATCAAACTGGATTTTAAAATTAAAATAGATTTTTTTATATTGAATTCATTTTTGTTATCTGGGTTTGACTTGGATTCTTCCATTGTGGTAGGCTCATCATATTGACACGTGCGAGGCACCACAGTACTCGGAGGATCGGGATGGATCGTGCGTATTCGTACGTGTTCGTACGGAATCGGTGCTGTTATAATGAATGATGACCTTAAGGTGACACTTGTTCACATTTTTTCCATACAAACTTCGGGAGGGTTTTACTCCACTGTCTGACTATGTACATCAAAAATTAAACATGGTATGGTTTTGTCTCGTTATTATTATTGTCTGTACGGAAACAGAATACTAAAATAAAAAGCTATTAAAAAGTTATGAGCCAACAAAGATTCGTTTTTCTTGCTAATTGAACCTAACTTTGAGCGTGTTTTAGTAATAAAAGGAGTGTAAAATCTCGAAAACCAAGACGGTACCGACAAAGTTCAATTAACAATAAGTTCAATAAACTTTATTGGTCATTGATTTATGCAGTGGTTTTTTCATAAAACCCGATCTTCTGAAGGACTTTTCTTAATTTTTTCGCGTTTTTTTTGCCAAAAATGCTCCTGCATCTTACTCAATAACGTTGTACGTGTAGACTAGAGTCTAACTGCTCACCACTGATACTATCTCTGTCGGGTACGAAGCCTGGTGAGACAGCGTGATTTTTAGCCAGGCCCACCAGTGAGTTCGAGCCCGCGCAAAGTGTGCCCTTCAGTATCTCTTAGCTTTACACGAAAAGGTCAGTGCGGCGAACCTCTCGGTACATTCTCACGATATCGAGTAGCGACTCTGAGTGGGTATCGTTTACCAGCTACTCAATCTGTTTGAACTACCTACACAAGATTATTTCATCGGTGTTTTGTCACGAAACAAAATTGATTGTTAGTTGCCTTTGTAAATATCAAGGGGTAGGTTATTCGGTCGTATGTGATATGTACCTAGTACAGAGACATTTAATTGTAGATGCTTTGTAGGGGCTGTATAGGATTTCTCGAAAAAAAAAAAGAAGGCTTACTAAAACCGAATTGCAACTTCTTAAGCAAAATCTAAAGAAAAAATAGTTAGGTACCTGTGTTTTAAATCAAAATGGTTTGTTAAGGTGACACTTGTCCACATTTTTTCCATACAAACTTCGGGAGGGTTTTACTCCACTGTTTGACTATGCATCAAAAATTAAACATGGTATGGTTTTGTCTCGTTATTATTATTGTCTGTACGGAAATAGAATACTAAAATAAAAAGCCATTACAAAGTTATGAGCCAACAAAGATTCGTTTTTCTTGCTAATTTAACCTAACTTTGAGCGTGTTTAAGTAATAAAAGGAGTGTAAAATCTCGAAAACCAAGACGGTACCGACAAAGTTCAATTAACAATAAATTCAATAAACTTTATAGGTCATTGATATATGCAGTGGTTTTTTCATAAAACCCGATCTTATGAAGGACTTTTCTTAATTTTGTCGCGATTTTTTTGCCAAAAATGCTCCTGCGTCTCACTCAATAACGTTGTGCGTGTAGACTAGCGTCTAACTGCTCACCATAGATACTATCTCTGTCGGGTACGAAGCCTGGTGAGACAGCGTGATTTTTAGCCAGGCCCACCAGTGAGTTCGAGCCCGCGCAAAGTGTACCCTTAAGGACACCCCAGTACGATTCCCAGTTTACGGGGGCATTATCGTACCGGCTGATCCATGAATTCTAGGTCGCTCAGCGAGCTATGGAACGAGCTATACTTGGAGTCTCTGAGGGATAGAATCCAGAATGAAGTGATCCACCAGACACGCTGCTGTAACTGTAAGTAGAACCGATAACTGTTGAGGTTTTCTTCAGTGGAGACCGCGAATAGGCAAGCAAGCGTAAGGCTTAGGCGCTAGGTGGAGTGACCATCTTCGCAGGGTGGTAGCAGCCAGATATGAGCAACTGAGAATCGAGTTGAATGGCGTGCAACTGGACAAGACTGCCCACAAAACCACTTACCAAAGTTTTATCAAAATCGGTCGAACCATATTCAAGTTTTTTCGAGACTAAAACAAAACATCGTCAGAAATACATGTCATGTTCTGTTTTTGGTTATTTGCAATATGCATCATTTGTCATAATTTGCTTGTCAAGTGACAAAATGGACTAGAGAATGGGCAGCAGCGTTTTCTATGCATTTTACCACCATACTGCGATCGCCAACCCGCCTGCCAAGCGTGGTGATTATGGCAAACCCCCCTCAATTTGGGGGAGGGCTATGTCCAGCAGTGGACGTCTTTCGGTTGAAATTATGATGAATGGCTTGGCAAGTGATAAATACCTATCTAATGCGAATAACCAAAAATGGCAGGATGGCAGCTATATACTTACACACATAATTATACCTACTTATATTAGACAAGTTAAAACACTAGTATTAAAACACACAAGCATCTTTTCCAACTTAAATCTTAAATTTTAATTTAAAATTTAAGCATTTTAGTGTTGGCTTAGGGTGGTTTCAGTAAAAATCCCATATTATCCTCTGTTGGATGGTAGACAAGCGCAAAGTGTACGGTGACCAAATAAATCTGCTGTGAGGAATATTATCCTGTTTTATGAACGTTCTGAGTACATAGCAGCTGGTCTTTGAGAGATGTTCCAAATCTTTTTATTATCCTTCTTCCCGTACCATAACCGTAAGAGTTTGTTTGGATGTTTGTTACTCAATCACGCAAAAATGGCTGAACGAAATTGGATGAAATTTGGCAACCGGATAGGTTATGGCTGTCATTTGTTGTTCTTTGGCAGTCGTTATCGAGTAGTCAGAAGCCTGAAATTCTGACAACCAGTCTTACCAAGGGGTATCGTATTACCCGGTAACTGGGTTGTGGGTGTCACATAGGTAGTCGCTTCATGTATTCAGCTGCATCCAGTGAAGCTAGAAACCGACTCCAACAAACTGGAAAAGGGTGGGAAGATATAGCTTAGATGCAATCACTGTCCATTCCAAGGTTGCCTGGAAGAGATAGCAGAAAGCGATAAGGCCGCCCATTGTATGTTTTTAGTCTTTAATGTTTTATTTTTGTCATGTTTTTTCTGGTGTACACTAAAGCGTATATAAATAAATAATTAACACATAGGATAGGTACCTTTATTCAGGTAGTACGTTCACGTAAGATGATTTCCGTCCTTCACGCGGGCGAAGCCGTCGATAAATTTTCGTCATCATTTCAGCCGTAAACGTCCACTGCTGGACACAGGCCTCCTCCAAACGGGGAGGGGATTGCCATAATCGCC
Source organism: Polymixis flavicincta (assembly GCA_949987655.1). Taxonomy (NCBI): domain Eukaryota; kingdom Metazoa; phylum Arthropoda; class Insecta; order Lepidoptera; family Noctuidae; genus Polymixis; species Polymixis flavicincta. Next base: position 14,984,238 of record OX465182.1, read on the forward strand.
ACGCTTGGCAGGCGGGTTGTCGATCATAGTATGGTGGTTAAATGCATAGAGAACACTGCTGCCCTTTCTCTCTCATTCGTCGATATATGCTAGTTATAAATTAAGATGTCTTCTTTAATCGTATTTCTGGATGTTACCAGGTTGTCGTTGGTCGTGATTGAAAAGATCCACTTAATCCCAGGTGACATGGTAAATAAAATGTGAAGAATCTTTTACTTATAATGCCAATGAGAGCTGTAGCCAAGACGTCATGGCAATTTAATATCTGCCAATGAAAACCAACAATATTATCTAGGTGCCTAATTTGTAGGTATCTCTTTTTTCGGTTATAAATAGTTAGGTAGATATTTTTTGTGGTCCTTACAAAAATCTTCACTCGTAAGTGTATGTAAACGCCTTTCATTGTCATGTTTCTGCGATTAGCAAACCGTTTATAATCAACATTTTAAAAGAAAAACATTCAAAATAGCGACATTTTTTAGTTAAACTACTACGTCTACAATCCGTATCCAACCAATGCTAAGTGTCGATCTCCACTGCTTATCATTTTTCCGTAACAAAAAATTTCCCTTCATTATCCTAATAATAATAAGAAGCCATGGCTCCTCTACTCGTGTTCGACTAAGCTGTGTGACGTAGGTTAATGCATCATGCCGCACGGGCTCAGATTTTAGATCCTGCGTAAACTATTCAAAGATGAGGGTCACGACAGTGTTAGAACAATTTTGGCTTTTATTTAATTTATTTTCAAATGAATCCCGAATTCGATTCGAATAACAGATTTTAAATGAAGAATTAGATTCCAAATTAGGGCTGAGCCAGTGGACTGGAAAGCGAGAGGTCATTAGTTCGAACTGAAAAATTGTTAACTATAAAACTTCGACGACAAATAAAAATTTGGCCTTGTGAGTGTCGGGCCACGCACAGGGGGCTTCATGAAAAACAAAGTAATTACTTACGTGTACGGTTGGAACCGAAAAAAAAAACTCATAAATAAAACTAGTCACTTAGAAACTCGATAATTTACACGCTAATGTGCATTGAGTTTTATATTTTCATTCCTCGAATAAATGTATGGGGAGCGCCACCACTAATTATGTTTTCGTTATTTCACCACACCATTTTTTAGCTGTGCACAGAATGCATTTTCTTTCCAATTTGCATCGATTTTGTGCCAATAGTCTCAGAGTAAAATGGCTGTTTGTCATTTGGTCAGACGGATAGACAGAAAGACAGACAGAAGGACGGATGGACATGACGAAATTATAAGGCTTCAGTTTTCTGCACTTGTCTACGGAACACTAAAAATGGTGGAAAAAATGTTGTATACCTCTGAATTGGCCACTGTATAATTGCTATACCTACCTACCTTAGCTTTAGAACTCAAATACTATCATGTGTGATCCTGAAATGTGATTGTTCCTTCTCGAACAAAGACGCTTTGTTTCTGGGTAAAACAGGACTCTGTAGTGAATACCGTCTTACTATAATAATACTAGCACATACTGCAGAATTCTAATATTTTAATCCTGCTCTATTTTAACTTGAGTATGCATTTCTTGCTTAGGAAGGTAAATAATGTAACTTCACTTTGTAAATACATAGGTAGCTACAGTATTTTCACTCGGGAAGCGACGCGCGCTTTACTTGTGGTTACCTATTTTACAAGCGCGCTGTGAATGTGTGTGTAAGCGCAGGAGCTCTCGTCTCGGTACCGTCCGAGATAATGGGAAAGTACGCAGTGTGTGTATGTTTGTGTTATGTGCTGATGCTACGTCATTACGCACACATTCACAGGGTGCTTGTATACTTGATAACCACAGGTAAAGCGCGAGCCGCATCGTGAGATAAAATAGTATAAGTGCGTTTCAAATGCAAGTTCGACGGCCGCTAATCAGCCGGTAACTTCCTCGGTTGACCTGCGGGATGTCATTAAAAAAAAGAAGCGGTTTTCACTTCGGTGCAAGCATTTCAAACATACACCATTGCGTTATTTCTAAATTGCTGAGCTATTAAGCTATTAATGTTATTCGCTTTCAGGATTATAAAGGTAGCGGTTATTTACACAAAAACGTACGTTAAACTAATTCCTAAGACTGACTGCCCCGTAAGTCTATTGGTCGCAAGCACTACTGCTGTTGAGCGGTGGTGGCTAAGAGAGAGCGGTGGTGGCCAAGTGGTAACGGCCGCGACTTACGAGTTGTAGGTCGTGAGTTCGAACCCAGCCAGGCGCTTTACTTTGTGTAAATTATTTCATCACCACTGCTCTCAAAACGGTGAAGGAAAACATCGTGAGGAAACCGGCATGTCCTAGAACCAAAAATTCGAAGACATGTAACATCTACCAACCCGCACTGGGCCCGCGTGGTGGATTACGGCCCAATCCCTCTCACCGAGAGGAGGCCTGTGTCCCAGGAGTGGGAACATTATAGGCTGATGATGATGATGATAACTACTGCTGAGCATGAGGTTCAATTCTCGGGGCGGGTGAAAAGTTATTGCGTTGTCCATGTGGAATTTCTTAACAGCAGTCCGGAGTCTGAATTTTTGCCCGGTTGATGTTAATAGGCTCGCCTTGTGTTACACTGTATATTACTGACGAAATGTGGATGAACTATAGGTGCGTCTCTGCCTTACTCTTCAATGCAGGGAAATACAGGCGTGATGTTATCCCTAAGAGAAAACTTTGTACGAACCTAGTACCTATTAGATACTCTTCGCAATACTCCATCGGTAAAGACGTTCTCTTTTCCGACTAATTTGATAAATGTTCTGTTATGTAGGTACACACATAGGTACCTACCTCTATTATCGTATTTAGGTAGGGTACACATTTTTTTCATTAACTAAAGGATCAGTCGGGAAGATCTTGGTAAAAAAAACTGAATTACAGTTTATTCCAATTATATTTCGGACTTTACTCAGATCTTAGATAAAGCTGAGCTAATCCGGGTAAACCTGGGTTGACTCACTCTTTTAACATTATCCCGGCATAGGTATACGTACTTATTTTCTTCGTAAATGAGATGGCCCTGCAAGAGCTTTCCTTATTCCTTGGATAACGAAATTACTTACATTTTCTTCGAGCTTACATTTCTAGTCTAAATAAGCTTATATTATGTTGAAAGGTAATTATGCTGATCTTTCATTTTGACTCCTAAATTAGATTTATTCCAGTTTGTTATGTTTGAAAGCAAAGTCGGTAAGTAGAAAATTAAATTTTAGGATTTTTTGTCACCTTATATCTTTTTTATTTATTTATTAAATGCACAATGTAAACAACCATATTTATAAGCTAGTGAGTACATGACCCTGTTAGGGCGGAGGAAGATAACAATACATGTTACTGTGATATCTAATATAACGTAGATTAGGGACTTCCACCTTAAAATATTATATTAATTTAACTTATGTCTAGATTTATACATAAAAAAGAATATATATTATAATTAACACACGGATATAATATTTAAACTATATTTTAACATTTTATCTTCGATAAATTCTAGGATGCTATAACAGCATTTTTCTAAGAGCAATGCCTTTAACCTCGCTTTAAATATACATAGTGTCCTCGTGGACCGTATATTTTCATGTAATTGTATATTTGTATGCTTCGATATTCTGGGCTTTTTTGTACATTTGTAGTCTACGTGCTGGTAGAATTAATTTGGTTTTGCGGCGCTCGTTCTTGTCAAAATTAAACATTTCTAGGTTTTTCTTAACAAAAGTGGCTATTACTAATATGTAAATGGAGGGCAGGCTTATAATTTTTTCTTTTATAAAGTGGGGTTTGCAGCTGTCTCTAGGTTTTATTTGAAATAATATTCGCGTACATTTCTTTTGTGCAATAAATAAATTATTCGCATCTACACTGTGTCCCCACATGATGATATCGTAGCGTAGCCACACGTAGGCATTATGCGTAGTATGCAGAGCGAGTTTTTGTGTTTGATTTTAGCACTAAAAAAAGAAAATTGTGACAGTTTAATTTTAGTTTTTTCGACATGTTTTTTTCCAACATATGTGATAGTCTAATGTAATACCTAATAATTTAAACTCTTCAACTTCTTCAACATGGATAGTACCTATCTGTTATATCTTTAAGATTAATTTTATGTAGGGCTTAAATTGTATGATTTGAGTTTTTTTGTTGTTTAAGTACTTCACGATTGTGATTCTGAAGCCAACGTTTTGTGAGGTTAAAAGTTTCAATAATTTGTGAGTTAATTTGAAGGTCGTCAGTAGGGCTTTTAAAGAGTAGGTACGGAGATGTCATCAGCGAAAAACACACATAGTTAGCCACATATTTTTGGCAGATCATTAATGTTGACAAGGAAAACTACTTAAACATCCTATTACACTACCTTGTGGAATTGACTAGTTCATGATTAGAATATTAGAGCGCACGTTTTGTAACTCACACTTAAGAGTGTAACTTAAGAGTGTATTTTTATCTCTGAAAATCCTAACAAGAAACTGAATATTCTGTCGGTATTAAACTGAAAATCATAGAAAAGTACTTGCTCGTAGGCGCCTGTCAGTTTTGAATAGCTATCAAACGCTGTTGCGTCGTCGCGAATTATATTTACAGTAGGCGTACCCGCGAGTAAATTTTAAATACCTAGTACATCATTAAGTCTCTTTATGTTCTCGCTATAAAGTCATAAGTAATTTAAGTAAGTAGTCATAAGTAATTTTTTTCATATCAATATAGGTACATTGTGTTGAAAATTTAAAAAATAGCACCATACGATTGCAACTAAAATTAAATTATTAAAGTACATTTAGAAAAGTCAATACAAACAATAAAGGTCAATTAAGAATTCAAGTACAATAGATCATAAATAATAAATGTCAAAGTTATAAAATTAATCATAAGTTACAATGTCATAGGATTCATAGGTCATCTAAGAATTCATTGATGCTGTAATAGCCTTTCCCCAATAAATAGGTCCTCAATTTGTTTTTAAATAAGTTAACACTGTGAATGGTTTTGAATTCTATAGGTAACCTGTTGTACAAAAATAGAGAGTGATACCTCGGGCTATATTTGACAACTTTTAAATTCGGTTGAATAGTGTTGGGCAAATCTTTCCTACGTGTGCTAGCTCTAGTTTGTCTTTGCTCTTCAGTCTCAATTTTGTGCAAATTTTTAACTAAGCTGGTTAGCAACACTAAAATGTAAAGGCATGGCACTGTCAAGATTTTTTGTCTAATAAAATGGTCTTTACATGATTACTCCTGTTTCATGCGGAGCATAGTCCTTAGAGCTCTTTTCTGAATAACGAATGCCATTTGTATGTTGTACTTATAGCTATTGCACCAGAACTCAATGCTGTATCTTAGCTTGGACTCCACCAAGGCAAAGTACACATTTCTAAGTTGAGGTAAACTCAATTCTTCCCACAGTGTTCTAATCGCATAGCATGCCGAGCTAATAGAGTTCGTTATAGACAATGTCTCAACCTTCCAATTCAACAATGCATCAATGTGCACACCTAAGAACTTGACACTGTCAACTATTTCGACCTTGTTCCCACAAGATACAATGTCCAACTTGACGTTATTTCGTACCGTGGGCTTAAATAGGACACACTTTGTTTTTTTTACATGAAGTTGCAAATTATTAGTACTGAACCAGTTTTCAAAAGCTTTCAAGAGACTAGTTCTTGAAGAACCTTGAAGAACATACCTATTCAGGCTTATTAAATTAACCTAACAAGTAGGTATTTACTTAACGATCGGTCCACGTTTTCTGTAAAATTACTATAGCTATAACCCTTTTCTCATACACGTTCGTTATAATACCAAAACTGTCAGGAAAGACCCATTGTCATCATATCTTACTAAACTGTCACACAAAAATCAGTTCACTTTAAATTTTAAATCCACATTTATATCCTTACAATGCCTGTCAAAAAAATCAACACCCCGACAAAATGGAACCCTTTATCACAACACCTCGGCGATATTTCTTAATTTAATAATTCAGCTGCACTTTCTTTGAGCAAATCGGTTTTGTACTAATTTGACGTTTCGTTGACAGATGCAGAAAAAGTTACTGTGCTCCGTATTGTTAACTCAATCCCGTTTCTGTGTAGGTGAATTACCGAAAATGAATTAAAGGGTTAGGGGACAGGTATAAAAGACTCCCAGCGAAGTTGTCAGAAAATCAGTAGAGAATTCTTTTGTTTAGGTAACATCTTTGACAATAATAATATGGTCTCTAATAATCACAAACACAGTACAAAGTCAAGGTAACAATACAGACTGGAGTCTATTTTAGGTAAAACCTGTATTACAGATCACCAGGCTTACCTTCTATCGGACAACTCACTTATGATTTTGACCTTTAAATTATGACGGTTTGAAAGGAACGTACATAATAAAACACTATTACAAATTAATAATAACATAATGCTAATCTCATCCATTTTTAATGATAACAATGCATAGAAAAAATTTTCCAAAACCATCTTCAATACCTATTTGTATTCTTTGATCTCGCTACACATTATTATTTCAATACATTTTCAATATTTGTAAGTACCTTTTGAGACATTTGATTACGAGTTCAGTCATCAAAGAACTTTAAACTTTGCTCTCAAAGGACATAAATTATTGACGCAGTCAACGTCCCATTATTTGGACACATGTCACCAGTACCATTGCTTCAACCCTTGCATTGAATCTATTCAATCTGAATTTAAATACGTCATACGAAAGTATGGTCCAATCTAAACATTCATTACGGGAATTTTAAAAAATTCTATTCTGAGGCCCTCGTTAAACCGCTTAAGCTAATTATATAAAACATTGCTAGGGGTACAAAGCTTATATTTCGACGTTATTACATCCCCTCTATATGCACATAATAAGAGCTCATTCTGGGATGTTCCCCTTTGTGTGGAATATTTGTTTGATCTTTCGAGCTTGTAAGGGCAGGTTGTGCAACGGAGGTAGAATGTATTTTTATTGACTATTAGCTTTCTCTTGGCTTTGTTTGCGTTCAAGACAAATATTGTCTACACGTACTGGATTAAAATAATGTGAGGGTAAACTGAACTTGTGGCTTTTTTATTCTTGATTTTTTATTGACTGGAGACGTATGATGCATGTGTATAGGGTAATGGATTTCGAATCTGTTGGTTTGTGTTTATTTTGGTAGTAAATTAGGAGATTATTGTGTTACCTAAGATGAATCACTTTAAGTAATAATCATAAACAATTAAGGAGTAAGGACTCTAATCAAAATTAAGTTATTTTTGTCGAGGAAGGTATCCTACTATATAGGCTACTTAAATTATAATACAATGTGTGGTTCTTTCCTCAAAATACCATTTCAGACACCAATCCACATGGTGTTCACATGATCTGACCAAAATTATGTCTGGACTTTAAAAGAGACTGAGACCTCCGAGTTTGTTTCCGCCTTTCTTCATAGATTAGTCAGATAGGAAACGCCAACCTCATCTAGTTTAAAAAATATGATTGAGGTGTAAAAGTGTTTCTACAAACCTACTTACAGAAATAAAATCATTTATCATTTATGTAACCTGATTTAGTGGTCCCTGGATATGTGAAAAACTTGGCACACAGATAATGTATTACCTCGATTAACACATAGGATACTTTTGATCCCCATCATACGTTCCCGAAGGATACTTTTCAAACTTCACGCGGGCGAGGCTGCTAGCAAAAGCTACTTCTAAATATATTTACACAAGTCGCCCAAAACAAAAGCAACAAAAAAAAAAAAAACTTGAAAAACCGGAGAAAGTAAAACCAGTCTGTTAGAAAAACATTTCAAAATAAGCAAAACGTGCTCTTTTTACAAAACAGAAAAATGTCGAACAACGTTCCACAGACAGACAAAAAACGTTTAAAAAGTAAACAATACAACCTTGCATATTTGATAGCTATTCGCGAGTACGAATCTTCAAATAAACATGAAGAGTACTCCGTACTCTTAGTTTTAAGTATTCTAGTACGTACATAGATACAAAGTAGCTACTTTAACATTCATCAGAAGGTAGTTTAAAAGTTATAGAGGCACAAGAATAATAATAATAGTTAAGTTCATTAACTTTATACAAGTTTAGCGAACTGTAACATAAGAGTCGTTTCAACAAGTTATTTTACTTATTCATAACTTAAAAACACAGTTTTGAACAAGTCGTATTTTATATTCACCCTAGGAAAACAAATATATTTTTCAAATTAATTAATTAACTCTAAGAACGTATAATTATGAAATTATTAAGAATTTTCTGGTATTAGCTTACAAACATTTTATGACCCAAATACTTTTTGTCGTTTATATATTTTTACTCAAACGCTCAATTGAAATATGTAGCTCTAACAAATAATTTTACGTCTCTCTTATTCACGTATTTAATCCTAGTTGAAATTAAGGCGTAGGAAGAACCTACCTTGTAAAAGGTATTCGAGGGAACAACGTTGTTACCTCGAATACCTCGTTGTTAACTTGTTTACTTTGTAAACAGTAATACTGGCCTATAATTTTGTAGATCAATCAGGTATTACCACATGAAAAAGGCCTCATATTGTGTAGAGAAGGAGCGAAATTCAAATTCATTTATTTGTCAGAATGTAGGTCACAACTTAGGTATGATCCTTAAACCGGACCCTTTATAATTCTACCAATACATTATGGTGTGCAAATGTTTTACTTTTATACAATACTATTCAATCTGCAATTTGGCTAGCCTTTTCCCAACTTTGTTGGGGTCGGCTTCCAGTCTAACCGGATGCAGCTGAATACCAGTATTTTACATGGAGCGACTGCCTATTTGACCTACACAAACCAGTTACTAGGTAATACGATAGTACTTGGTAAAACTGATTGTCAGACTTTCGGGCTTCTGACGACCCGTAACGACTGTCAAAGATCCGCGAATGGCAGCCGGGTGCCGGAGGGGGCTATTATTTTAATTATAAAAGACAGCATCAACAAATAACAGCTCACACATAAGATTTTAATGTAACAAATGATTAAATTCGCATGTATTTACCAATATTATTATTTATTGATATCAGTTCCTTCTCCGCGATCTGACATATGTATTCATTCAAATTCTAAAAGCATATTTCTTCTGACAATTGCGTTAACTTTTATAACGTGGTCAAACAAAAAATCATTCATGGCGTCCGATAACCTTAAAGCCATTTATGTACGAGTCTCGACGGTTACTACACTTACTCTTCAGTATAGCTAGTAACTTCTACATTAAATTAAGCCATCAAAGCGAAAACTCCAAAGAAAACTCACACGGTAAACATAGTCAAGCTTATCTGCATTAGCAGGATATAATATTTCAAGAGCAACGTCAATCAAAGGCTAACGAAAGATCTAAAGGTCTTCTCAAAAGAGCACGTGCAAATATAAAATTCATTACTGGCGCCTCTTCTGCTAATTCGTCCCCCTCGGATAAGGGGATAAAGGGGACCTAATATCCTTTAAACCGTGAAGACGTCAAAGGCGATACTTGAGACGCCACTTGTCTATTTGTAATTGAATATGAAAATCTTTAGCGCCGTGCGAGGGTTTTTTCTGTCGTTGATATAAAGTTTGCTAACGTTTTTGAAGTGTATTTTTCTATTATTTTTGATAACGTCTCATTGTTTGTTTGTGTTGAAGCTTTGGATGGTATTTGTTTTATTGTAGAACCACATAAATTGCTCAATAAAAAAAATGAAATACAAAAGTGTTTTTTGCACGAGAGCGTACAGATTTTCATAAAATTCAGGGCAGTATTATAAAATAGACAAACTGAAGCTGCTCTGGAATAGTCCGTGTTTTATGCAAACAAAAAAAAAACATTGTGCAAAAATTTAGTTCGACAAAAATCCTATAAAAGAGAAAATATTATACAATTCAACCTCTAGTTACTAACGATATTCGTTGGTTTGCGGTTAAAAAAGCTCGGTTTACTTTTGCTATGAAAATCGTGGAATTTTCATAACGTATCTAGTAATATTTTATGCCCATAACCTATTACGTCAGAGAAAAACCTGCAGTGAGCATCGGCTCTCGTTCATGTCTCGAGAGCCCGAGCTACGGTGAATAAAATTTAAGGTGCCCCTTAAAATAAATATTCCTCATAGGGATTTTATTACGAAGAATTTCATGAGAACTGATTCTGTTTTGGTTGGTTAAGTTGTTGGGTAGAAATTGACATCACCATAATCATCATTATTTCAACCGGAAAACGTTCAATGCAAGACATAAGCCGTCCCCAAGCACCGCTCTTTCGACCAGTTCTCTGCTTTTGGCATCCAGCCGATTCCAGTGGCCTTCACGAGGTCATCGGGCCACCTTGTAGTAGTGGTCAAATCTATCTATCTATAATATAAAAAATGAATCCCCATTTTCCTTGGTCACGGCATCACACGTGAACGGCTGGACCAATCTTGTTAATTCTTTTGCAGTGTTTGTAAAAGTCAGTAGAAGGTACTTATGAAAGAAAAAAAAAAAAAGAAAGTTGCGCGTAACATATATATAAAAATGCGAATTCATATTTATGGTTAATACAGTACAATGTCTGTCGGCTAGAGTACAAATATGTTTCAAAAATCTTCTTGTTTGTCAGTTACCTGGAAAAAGAAAGCCGAAGCTGTTTTTAACTTAATTTTCTGTTGACTCTGTCGCTACGTCCGCAATATTTCAATGTGCCGATGATGCTTCGAGTATCTTCATTAAAAGTTTCCTTTTTTGGCCGAAATTAACTTGATTCAATTATGCCCTTTTTACTTTTCAGGACTTTGCTCTCAGCTCTGCTTACATTGCACCTTTGATGTTCTGCCTTAACCTTATGCGATTTTCGACTTGACTTGTTCAACGGCCATGTTTTCATTAAAGGCAGAAAAAAGGAAAATTGGATTTAAACATGAAAGATCGAAGGTCTTCGTACAGATAGCGTACTTTGAGCTCAATTTAATTACGCAAAAACTTGAGGAAAATGATGTGAAGTGATTTTTTTAGTATAGGGAAGTGTAAAGACATTGAAGGCTCACGTAATCTCATCAATTAGATTTATTTCATGTATGTAGACAGTACATGGGTTCTTATGAAAATCTTTTCATTACTGTTGGCTTCGTAGAGCAAGAATGATACGAGTAGCTTGATGTCGGAAATTATTTGAAAGACATTTGCCTTAAAAATATTGCCGTAAAGTAAAGTAAAAAAAATAAAAATTGCATAGATTGTAGGTACAGTAAATAAGATTACAGTTAAAATATGGGTGATCCTTGTACAATCTATCTTTTATTAGGCATGCAACATTATTATAACATGAGAGATTTTTTAGATAGGCATTACAGTTCAACAATAATCGGCATGGTACATTTATAAATATAATAAACATTAATTAAAATATCTCCAATACGACAGAAATAAAATTAATAAGTCAAAACAATGTCACAATTATTACAGTACCTATGTGAAAAATAATAAGAATATGATTACTATTTTAGTACTTTTAAGAATTTTCTTCCTACTTTGATCATTATTTTCAGATCGCTTAAAACATAAACCACGTAAAAAGCAGTAAGGCACAAGGATTGATTGTAAAATCGCAAATTTATTTTTTGCAAATTCTTGGTAACACGATGATATTGACTTTTTATTACTCATAAAACCGATGTCATTAGGAATTTCTAGTTCGGCACAGCGGGTATTAATTGGCTATTAAATTACATAACACATAACATCTTTTTTTGTGAGAAGTGTAGAAATATTGAGTTTTTGCTATTTTATCTACTTGGCTCGAGATACTAAGTGGACCTTGGTTTTCACCTTTTGAATTTTAGGTACAAAATAATATAGCTATAAGGTCAGAGGCATGAACCTAAAAACAACATAAATTTCAAAGCGACTCTTCCTACTCTGAAGATAGCAGTCAGGAAAACATTCCACTGAACTCTGGATAGAATAATATTCGTTTTCACAACTCTGTTCGTCCTCATTCCAACGTAGTCTTATACAGTTAACGAATTTGAATAAAAATACTGTAAGGATTTACTTTTACTACCGTTCGTTTTGTTACCGAATATCAACATTTTATTTCTCTAACCGCACGCTTATTGGTCGATTTGTAACCGTGGCATAAAGTACCAATAATTGTTATCTCAGCGATCCACCCGTCCACAAAAGCTGGGTGTCCCACAGTCCCACTGACTTTATTTACTCTCAACCGATTCCCAGGTTTATATCTATTTCGGAGCTTCGTATAAATGCGGCACAATAACAATAAAGTAGGATTTCGCTACAGATTGCTGACATTTTCCTCAAGATGTAGGTACGACATAAAATGGGTATATTATATTATTAAAAACCTTTGCATACAGCGGTCAGGACGGATAAGGGAATAACAAAAGATAAATGAATACGGGCGATAGTAAACACGAAAATACGGTTTCTTCTCTTGTAAATTAAACGCAAGTATCCTAGTAAACGTAAACAAAAGAAACTCGTCTGGAATTTGCTAAAGTAGTTTAAGATTTAACATAAGTCTAGCTACAAATTGCTTCATATTTACCTTCCTAGAAGTCTGGAGTAGAATCTGGTTTGCTGTTTCGTAGAATCGGTAGGACCTTGCTAATTTTATAAAAGCGTTTGAAAATTTTTACTGGCTAATACTGTGGCTATAGATACTGTCTCGACATTACGGTGAAGTACCGAACTAATTGAAAATAACATATTGTTCAGTAGCATCTAAACATAAGAAGACGCTTTGAAATTGTATCATGGTTTTTTTTGGGTGGGAAATCATCAAACAATTTCTCCCGCTCTGAATGGAGCAGGAGGGCGTGTCAGACTTTTACTGACTAAAACCTACGCGTGTTCCCTCAGTAGCCTTTGTGCCAGGGGCGGCGGTATCTCTTTCGAACAACCCGCATCCTTGGCAGTCATCGGCCCTTGCGGGCCCCATCAGGTTGTGCTGATATTTCTTTGAAGCGCGCTTGGAACACAATGTGGCGTCGACCGGGGCTTGGTCCTTATCGGACAGTGAGCTACCATTACTCGCCGTCCGCAAGCCCACGCCTACGGTGGCCGGGAATCAGCCTGGGATTCCCGAAGGCCAGGGCGTCTCCTGCGGCGATTAAGGCTGTGAGGGCGCTTATACTGCCTCTCCCTCACGTGCGCCGCCTCCCTCTTCGTGAGCATTACTGCTTCGCAGAAGGAGGTGAAGGCTACCCATGCACTCTCGCTTCGTACCATGGCCTGGACCAGGGCTGGACGCGAGAGATCGCCGCGGCCGATCGCCTCCACGAGGACACGGCGGTGCTCCACCCAAGCCTAGCAGACCTCCACCGTATGCTCCATCGTGTCCTCAGGGCGATCTTCGCAATGGAAACACCCGGGCGTTTCGAATCAGGAACCTTCCGAAACAACCGTGTCCGGTGAGGACCTGCGTCAGGCGGAAGGCAAGGACGCCATGCCGCTTCTCAAGCCACTCCTCAAAGAGGGGACTTAACGCCGCAATCGTGGCGTGCCCAACTTTATTATGGTTGTACAACCAAACGTTAGAATTTCCCAGACGGACATGAAGGAAAAGGAAATGCTAATAGATGTCGTCGCGACGCTGCCTTTTACAAATTCGCCCATTCCTCGAATTCTTTGCATTATGTTTCCATTGAAAAGATTTTATGGCCCTACGGTAACTTAGCAGTACTTTCGAATGTAGTTTTAAACTCTTATAAAGAAGAGAGTCTGAAGTAGCTAAAACTTTTCCGAAATAACGTAGCCGGAAAAAGTATGTACGCTTTTTGGCTCAACAGGGGAAGAATTTCAAATGATATTGATGTAAAATAGCTAAACGTTCACTAATAACGCATCAACTTTAACGCAAGTTCCTACGTTTTCTTTATGTTTTTGTTTTATTTTCTTTTGGTATAATAAAAATACAATTTAGACTTTTTACTTCTCTTTTATTGATTGAGCTATTACTTTTATTTCTGCGTGCTGACAGATTCCAGAAGTTCATGAAGTTTGATTGGAATTTCTGTGGATGTCAATTTCTTCAGTTTTGATTGTAGATACTTTTATCGAAAAATACTTTGTATTGTCTGTCTTCTATGGTGAATGACGTACATACACATATTGTGAAAAATGTAACAGATTCTTTTTCATAGGATGGAATTAAAACAAAACACACAACAGTTTTCGCTGTTGTTTTATCATTTTATGATCTATTGAATTTAATATTCAAGTGGTATATTCGCGGTGGGCACGTGTATCTTATAATTATCTTAAACTATCAGAATATTTTTGGAATGCCTAAGTGCTCCTTAGAAGATTCATCATCATCATTATCATCAGCCTATAATGATCCCACTGCTGGGACACAGGCCTCCTGTCGGTGAGAGGGATTGGGCCATAATCCACCACGCGGGCCCAATGCGGGTTGATAGATGTCACACGTCTTCGAATTTTTCGTTTTAGGACATGCCGGTTTCCTCACGATGCGTAAGTGAAAACGGGCATGAGATTGATATTATATCTACGTTCACCTAAGAGCCAGCTGTCATAGGTAAGTTATAAGAAGTAAGTACTTAGGTACTGTCTTCACTATTCAAGCCAGTTATGTTGTGAGTTCGCAAAACTTTCCAGACGCCTGGATTGAAATTACAAGTTTTGTTATTATTTGTCTGTCGAATGGTGAAAGCATTTAATAAGCATCAATCATATTTGTATACCCACATTACGCCAGCGCCCCTTGGCCCAGGGGCCGAGCATATTGCCGTCAAACGGGCAGAAATATAGAGTACGGGCTTCAACTGAGAAATTCCATACTGGCAAACCCAATAACTGTTTAGCCGACGCGAGAATCGAACCCAGAATCTCATGCTCAGCAGTAGCGCTTGCGAGCACTTGACCAACGAGGCAGTCAGAAAACAGTTTTTCTAGGATATGATGTAAAACTTAATGTGTTTGACCAGATTTATGGACGTAAACGAAGCCCATCTATATATATACAAGGTGAAACTGACTGACATATCAACGCACAGCCGAAACTACTAGGACTAGGAACTTAATCGTTTTGAGTTTGAATACTTTTCTAGATAAAATGTTGCTTAATTTTTACGATTTTATTAGAACATTAATATTTAATTTATTAAATACGATTAAATTTAGGGAAAAATATAATATTTTTCGCAGTAAAACAATAATATTTTATAAAATATTTATTTCTTCCAGTACAATTATGAAATTACTATACTAAATATGAACTAAAACTTATACAACTAAAACAAAATGGCTCAAAAAATAAGATAACAATAAAAAAGTGGTTGATTAAATCACGTTAATCACTAAGTAATATGGCACTAAGTCAGGAACTTGTCCAAGGTATTTCAGTCTTACTGAGTATGAACTTTAAGATTTAGGGTATAAAACTATTTTTTTATTATTATTAGGAACTTTATCCAGTCTTTTGAGTACTATTTATACGTATTAATAGTTTATATAAAATATTAAAAAAATTAAGTAGTCATTAAAAAAAAACAATGAACTAAAAGAAAAATAAATAAAAAGGAATACAAGTAAATAAATCTATTCAACTTGTATTCAAAATTATCGTCTATTTCATAAAGATTACAAATTTTCATAAAATGGACGATAGTATTCGGGAATCGTTTTCTTATTAACTAAAGCTAATAAACCTCGTTTTTTCTGATCGGCAATTTCAATTGGCGCGTTATATACTGCTTTAAAACGGTAATTATCTCGAAGACCTTTTGCAGCGGTGGGTCCAACCTTTACCATATTAAAATCTTCTTGACTATAGGAAGTTTTATAAAAAAAGCAACCACGATTTTCCTTAGTGAATTTTAAGATTTTTATGTCATTCATCTTTATAGTTTCGTTATTAGTATTTTTATTATAATTGCGCCCTACATCATTACAAAGAGATTTGAAATCTTTAAATTGTGTGTAATTTAATTCGTTAACTTTGTAAGATTTCCCAGTCTTTTTTGCTGTCCTGATCAATGAAACATACTGATCTGGGCTGTATATTGGCCCAGATCTAAGTGATTTTTTAATATTTCTCTCAATAACCGAGTGAGCCGAATCATTTTCATTTTGAGTGTGTCCTTTAATAAGGAACTTATGCGTTATTGTTTTAAGACTGGGAATCGTTGCTACCGCATGCATATACATACTTATTAAGAATTTGTTCTTTTGTTGACCTGTACAATTATCACTGTAAAAAATGATATCAATGTCTTCATTTACTCTCGTGCATATAGATACAATATAATTATAAACACAGGTTGCAATTTCATTCGCGCCTCTATTGCCTTGCTGTTCGTGCCAAAAGTAACATTCTACGTCTTTTGTTTTCAAATCATAGATGGTAAAGTTGTAAGAATTCAATTTTGATACGTAATAAAATGTTGAAATTTCGCCTTTTGGACATGACAATGGCCTCTGTTTTATCGTTCCCTTTTTCTATTCGTGACAATTCTTTTTCCTTCAGGTGGTTTTCATAACGATCTTTCATTTCTTCCTTCTGAGAGTCTAATGCATTAATATAGGCAGTACAATCTTCACAAGCATCTTTCTTCGGAGTGAAAAAACTAATATTAAACTCTGTGTTAAAAATTCTATGGAACATTACGTAGTTAATATAACTCTCACTTTTTTCTGTGCACAATTGAACATAATCCTTGTAAATATCAGACAAGTTTCTGCCTCCATCTATATACTCTCGGCTAGTATTAGCGCGAACGTAGTGACTTTCTATTTCTGGTATGTTTCTAATGAATTCTCTAGCGCTGTCTTTTAGTGAATCCTCAACCCGGTGATGATGTTCGTGTTTGCCTCTCCGGTCATCGAGCATCGGCACCGGGTTGTCCTTTTCAAAAAGCTTATCTCGCACTGTTCTAATTATTGATAAGGAAATATCAAGCGTATTTAAGTAAAACTTTTGACAGACACGAATTTTTTGATTTTTGCCATCATTCAAGAAAAATTTTAAATTATTTTTGCGTGGTCTGTTGCTAGATTTGTACACATATTTAGGCTTAATCTCCTCAATGCTATTGGCAATAAAATGACGTTTATGTAGTGCATCTGGTAAAGAATAATATGCATCAAAAATTTTTTGCCTTTGTTCCTCCAAAATTAGAGTAGAACATTTCTGCCTGCATTTCTCTCCGCAAGGAGGTTTCAAAGATTTTTCACTTACAACTTTTTTTTTAGTACAGTAGCTTTTACCTGCATGCCTCAATCGTTTTAATTCATTTGTTTTCCATTTTGTTGGGTTAGCTAGACGTTTACGTGTCCTCTTTTTCGGTGAAACTTGCTCTGCCTGTGATTCAACTGTATGGATTAATTGAACCGATGGATTTTCAGCTTTAGATGGCTCAGAATCAGAACTACTTTGGGATAAATTAAAATCATTACTAATATTGAAATTGGGATCAGCTACGCTGTCATCAGAAGAATAATCTTTTCCACAGGAAGACGAGCTGGATGAAGAACTTTTGGAATCGGAGTCACTGCTATCTGATGAATCTAAAATAAAATGTCTGACTTAGAAACACTTATGTAGTTCTCCTACAAAAATTAAAAAAATACTGATAGATATCTTACCAATTTTCTGAAGTTGCTGTTTCTCTGAAGCGTTAATTTCTTGTATATATTGTTGTTGTAAATCTAAATTGTCATTTGTTTCCTGTGAACCTTCCTGGGGATTTTCGTTCGATTCCTGTAAACCTTCCAGTGGATTTTCGTTCGATTCCGATAAATCTTCCTGTAAACCTTCCTGGGGATATTCGGTCGTTTCCTGTAAATCGTCCTGTAAGCCTGTCAAAGAAAATATTAAAGTATAATAAGTCCCTAAATAAAATAAAATCTCATGAATAATACCTGCTTAATAATACAAAACATACCCAAGCTTTCACTCATTACATATTGTGCGTTATTTTCATGTAGTATCTCCATCGATTCCACTTCAGAATCAGCAATAGGCGGATCATTTATTTCTTTCTTAGTAATTATATTTTTTTTCAAGCTCTCTAAGAATTTACTTCTTTGTGCCATTTCAAAAGCATTTAATTTAATCTGAATAAATAAAGAAAATATTTTATAACATACAATTAGAGCCGGCACTACAATGGATGGTCGGATGCGACCGCTAGCTGTCGCGGCTATCTCGTTTTGTATAGAGAGGAACGCGCAGCAACTTGCCCCCGACCATTCGTCGCAGTGCCGTCTATTAAAACAAAACCAAACGCGTTGAAACAAGTCGCTGTATGTTTCAGAATCACATTGAAATCATATCTAATAAATAGCCAATATTAACGAAAATCAAAATAATCTGTAATTTATTGATTAAAAAGTAAACATTTTCGGGATAAAACTATTTCTGACGTCAGATTTATGATAAAAAGTAGACAATTTTAAGTTAAAACATCACTTTTCTCAAAAAACTATCTAAAACAGTACACAATTTAGAAAAAACATACTTTTAATGAAATAGATCAGGACAGTATTATTCATATTTTATCACAAAAACTGTACAATTGCATAATTATACGATTTTAAAGGGAGAATCGATTCAAAATTTGCTACACATTTATAGCAATAAGTGTATGATTTTGAGATTGTATAATACTAATGAAATAGAATGCTTACCTTACGGTCAAATTTTCGTTTTTGTATACTTTTGAAGAGACACAACGCGTGCACTGCTCGGTCGTTTGAACGTAACTAAAAGTTGTATAGTATTCGCGCGACACAAGTTCTCACATCGGCCAATTTAAAACTAACCAATGCGCCATCTCGCGAATGTTTATTGAACTACGCTCTTTTGTCAATATTTAAGAGAAAAATACACGTGATACCAAACGTTTCCGCATATAAACTCGATTTCGAATATTTTTAGAAATTGTACACTTTTAATGCGAAGAGGCGATATATTCCTTTATTTCATTTTTATACTTATTTAGTATATTTTTAAATATTTTTACAAAAATCATTAAAAAAACATTTAAAAACATAAAAAATAATACCATATATTATTATTAATATTATAAAGCTGAAGAGTTTGTTTGTTTGTTTGAACGCGCTAATCTCAGGAACCACTGGTTCGAATTGAAAAAATATTTTAGAGTTGGATAGCCCATCTATCGAGGAAGGCAATAGGCTATAACATCACGCTAAGGTCCTTAAGAGCCGAACAAAAAGAAAAAAAGACACGAATACGAAGTACTCGCACGGCCAGGCGATTCGATGCGACGGGGTGAGCAAGAAAGACGCAGACGAAGTTCCGGGCAGAAGCTAGTGTATTATAAAACTGAAACTTGCTGAGGTGGTTTTGTCTGAAGGATAGTGGTCACATCACTTTATATTGTTGACTTCATTAGATAAATATTTATCCTACTAATATTTTAAATGTGAAAGTTTGTGAAGATGTTCGGATGTTTGTTACTCAATCACGCAAAAACTACTGCATGGATTTGGAAGAAATTTAACACACAGATAGATTATAACCTAGATTAACACAGAGGATACTTTTTATCCCGGGGTGGTACATCCCCGCTGGATAATTTCCGACTTCCACACGGGCGAAGCCGTGGGCGGAAGCTAGTAATCTATATGGTCATTCACCTGCCGACGATTTAATATATGGAATTCATAAAAAATATTATATAATGCGAGTTCAGTGTTAGTTATAGCTGTGAACACAATTTAAAACTGCTAATCACGTGCCAAAGTAGGTAGGTATCGCTTTCTATACGGTGTTTTTTTAGGCTTATTTATCGATTCGCATGCATTTGCTCGCCCGGATAAATCAATACTCAATAAAATAATATGTAGCTATTTTCTGTCGGCGATTCGCACGATGTTAATTTATTTATGGGCGTCATTGGCAATTTTTGATTTTATGCAATATATGTGTGAAAAAAAAACTCTTTTTATTATGTATTAATTAGATAATAGGAAAAAGTCGAAATAATGTCTAAAATAACTTTATTGCACAAAATACATAACGTGCCAATTGCCTCATACGTATTTTTTGAGTCGGTAGATTTGGCCCCAATAAATTAACTTTGTGCAAATCGCCTACAGAATATAAAAAATACTCAAAAGTACTAATTCGCCCGTTTCGAGTTAATTTATTCGAATCGACTAATACGCCGTTTAGTATCCTGATAAATTAAGATCGACAGTATAATGAAGCATATTATTACTGAATTGTTCACAAGTTATACCCACAGGCGACCAAGTTTAATGTTAGTTTTGTCTATAACCTCTCTATTTAAAGGTTAGGCTGGCGGGACTTGGATAACTCAAATATTACGAGCTGCGTCTATTTCAGTCTTATGAAATCAACGTTATTATTACACTGAGAATATTGTATATTATGTTAATGTAATTAAATTAACATAATGTACTGTATTCTTGACGCAATAATAATAAAACCAAATAGTTTTAAAAGTCTATATATGGTTACTAAGTAACTTTATTACGTTGAAATTCATTGAAACAACGGTACACCTACAGAGATGAAAATATCTTCTTTTTTTTCAGAATCTTTTCCTACTGATTGAGGACGATTGATATTTAAATGCTCTGTGCATTGTTGTTTTATGACCACTACATTTTTTTACCGACCGACCGTTTTTTTTTTTGGGTGGGATATCATCAAATAACTTCTCCCGCTCTGGGTGGAGCAGGAGGGCGTGTCAGACTTTTACTGACTAAAACCCACCCGTGTTCCTTCAGTAGCCCGTATGCCAGGAGCTGTGGTGTCTCTTTCGAACAAACCCGCACCCCTGGCAGGCATCGGCCCTTGCGGGCCCCATAATTTTTTGTGCTGATATCTCTTTGAGGCGCGCGTGGAACACAACGCGCCGTCGCACAGTGGGTCGAAACTATGATTTTAGTGACTTAGGGATCAATTTTGTTTTTTTACTTTTTTCTTTATGCGGATGGATAGAGCTCATAACCCTCAATAATAATGGTCCTGATGTTTTTTTTCCTAAACTTTATACTTTGGGTAGAAAAATCAGTTTTGTTATTTTTTTGTATGGAGCGGATCAAATTAAGTCAAATTCCTGCTAAGTAGCGTGTGATCCCGCTTTAAAACTTTATTTTTCTTATACCTTGTCTAGTCTTATATAATTTGATGCTATGAACATCTGCATAAAGCTGCCACTCTGCCAAATAAATGGACCGAAAAAAAATGAAAAATACATTGAATAAAAAGCTTCTTTTAAGTTAAATTTGATATGGAATAGTATGTAAAAGCACGTAATAATACACATAATTATTTAACAACTAACAACAATACATTTAAAAGGTCCCTAATTAGCTTAAATTTACTAATTTATTACATTAAGTATTTAAAAATGTTGATCTATGAATTTCTATTTGTGTGTTTAATGACTAATTAGCTTATCCTTTTACTTTATAAAAAACAATGTTTTTCACTTTTAGCCATTACGGTAAAGTTAATGAGGATAATTATTTAATGAGGGTAGTAGAAAAAATTGTAAAGGTTTGTTTGTCACTGGAACTATAAAATGACCATATTTAATAAATATTACCTAGTGTTCGTTTATTCGTACTACTACTAACATGTCGTGATTGTGATCGTCCCTTTTTCGTTATAATGGAGAGTTTAGTTAACAATTTAGATTTATTTATGATTTTAAGAGAGCAGCTGAAGTCGCTGTCGGATAGTAAAAAACTTTTTCAATTTCTACAAGATAAAATAAACGTGACCGAAGAGAACAGTGTTGAGCTCCAAAAAATCTGTACGCGCTTTTGTTCAAATATAAGTGCAAGATAGGAACGAAGTAATCGCACGTTAGCACAGTTTATAAGAAAAAATGGTGATTGGTTAGAACATGCAATAAATTGGCCCGAAGGAATGATACGTGAAGCTGTGAACACTGAACAGGAAAGGCTCGAGATTTGTAATACTGAAGATGTTGAAAATCTACCACCATCTACTTCAGAAGCTTCGACATCTACATTTATACCTCGAAAACCTTTCGAAGAATTGGGCTCCAGGCAAAAACGAAGACGCATTGAACAAATTAACCAATCGCTTTCGTTATCCCCAGATGAACTGAAAGCTACTACAATTGCTAGTTTAAAAAACACTGGAAATGAGGACGTAGGAAAAATCATGAACCATTTGCTAAATCACCCCGAAGATCTAGAAAAAGTTAAGGAGTGTTTAAGTACAAGTAAAGCGAAAAGTAGTACCTATTCACCCGATAAGGCACTGTCTTTATTAGTTTCACTTAAATTAAGTAAGTGGCAGTATATAAGCCTAAGAGAAGTAGCAAGTGAAAATGGGTCTGATTTATACCCTACTTATTATAAAATTAAAGAAGCAAAGTTAAAATGTTATCCAGGGAAAGAAGACATAATTATTACTGAAGAAGGAGGTGCTATTAAACTGCAAGCTTTACTCAACTTGACGGTATCTAGGCTTTTAGATGTGATTGCTTTTGATTTGGACTCGGCAACAGAGTTACTGCTTATAAGCAAATGGGGCTTTGATGGAGCCTCAGGTCAAAGTAATTACAAACAAAAGACTGAAACAGAGTTTGATGATTCATCTATTTTCATGGCCAGTCTAGTTCCTATAAGGCTTCAACAATGTGATGGAACAATTGTTTGGGAAAACGACCAACCTTCATCAACTTTCTATTGCCGTCCGATAATGTTCAAATTTACCAAAGAAACGCAATCAACAGTGGCAACTATAAAAGCTAGCATAACACAAGAAAGAGATAGACTTCAGCCGTCAAGAATCAATCAAGTTGAAGTTAAGCATCAATTGCACTTGACGATGATAGACGGCAAAATAACGTCATATTTGTCAGACACATCTTCAGCTGTCTGTGATATTTGCAAAGCAAAACCGTCAGAGATGAACAATTTAGAGTCACTTGCTCAAAGAGAAAGCAATGAAGAAATGTTCCAGTATGGAATGTCATCTTTACATGCCTGGATAAGATGCATGGAGTGCTTACTTCATATCGGTAAATATAATCTTAAAACTTTATAATTTTTTTCATGGTAGTTTCCTGTGAAATTATTTTTAAGTGACATTTCTTTTTGTTTGCAGCTTATCGTTTGGACTTCAAAAAATGGAGTTGCAGGGGCGATGATAAAGAAAAAATGTCACTCAGAAAGAGCGCTATACAGCAAGCGTTTAAGAAGGAATGCGGTTTACTTATCGATATAGTCAAGCAAGGAGTAGGCACAACCAATGATGGCAATACTGCCAGAAGATTTTTCAGGGATGCAGAAACAACAGCTCGCATAACAGGAATAAGTAAAGATTTAATAGAAAGGTTTTACGTGATTCTTCAGACTATTGCATCTGGAGAGCGCGTGGACTTTTCTAAGTTTTCCGAATTTTCTAGAGATACTGCAGAATTGTATGTAAACTTATATCCTTGGTATTATATGCCTTCCAGTATACATAAATTGTTGGTACATGGGAGTGATATAATTAAGCACTTTGGTGTCATACCTATAGGTGAACTGTCGGAAGAGGCAGCGGAAGCTCGCAATAAAGATTTCCGGAAATATAGAGAGAGTCATTCTAGAAAGGTAAGTAGAACGGCGACAAATGAGGATATTTTACACAATCTTCTTTTGTCTTCTGATCCAAAGATCACAAGTTTAAGACCTCGAATGGTGAAACAAAATGTAATGGTTCTCTCTCCAAAAGTTAAAGAGCTTCTGCTGAGTTTTCCCACAGAATCCGATATAGATTTTATTGATGTAGATAATTTGCAAGATAGACATAGCGATAGTGAATAAGATTTTTGGTAGATTGTAAGTTTCTTGTTTCTCTTTTACTAGTTTGTATGTCATATTTGAAAGGAAATAGTAAAGTATGGTGTTGTATATAGTTAGTTTTTTAGTTTACTTGTGTTAGTAGTAAGTTATTTTATCTTTACTAATTCGTATCTGTTTGTATGTTTCTTTACTTACTATCCAGTATTTAATTGAACTTTATAAACTAATTAAAGTCATTAAACAAACAAATAGAAATTCATAGATCAACATTTTTAAATACTTAATGTAATAAATTAGTAAATTTAAGCTAATTAGGGACCTTTTAAATGTATTGTTGTTAGTTGTTAAGTAATTATGTGTATTATTACGTGCTTTTACATACTATTCCATATCAAATTTAACTTAAAAGAAGCTTTTATTCAATGTATTTTTCATTTTTTTTCGGTCCATTTATTTGGCAGAGTGGCAGCTTTATGCAGATGTTCATAGCATCAAATTATATAAGACTAGACAAGGTATAAGAAAAATAAAGTTTTAAAGCGGAATCACACGCTACTTAGCAGGAATTTGACTTAATTTGATCCGCTCCATACAAATAAATAACAAAACTGATTTTTCTACCCAAAGTATAAAGTTTAGGAAAAAAAACATCAGGACAATTATTATTGAGGGTTATGAGCTCTATCCATCCGCATAAAGAAAAAAAGTAAAAAAACAAAATTGATCCCTAAGTCACTAAAATCATAGTTTCGACCCACTGTGCGTCGACTTGGGCTTGGTCCTTACCGGACAGCGAGCTACCCATTACTCGCCGTCCGCTAGCCCATGCCTACGGTGCGCGGTGGCCGGAAATCGGCCTAGGATTCCCGACGCCCAGGGCGTCTCCGTATCCTTACCGATCGACCGTTGGACTTTACAAAGGTGGTTGGGACAGACTGGATGTGGAAAACGGAGGACGTGGTGATGTGGCGCAGCCTGGACCTATGTTCAGCACAGCAGTGGACTGCGATCGAAAAATACTAAAAAAATGTCAATCCCCCAACCCAAAATTTGTTTGATTGACTTTTTTAATATTTTTAACCGATTTGAAAAAAGGAGGAGGTTCTCAATTCGATGGTTTTGTTCAGTTTTTATGTTTGTTACCTCAGAACTCCGTTAATTATAAGCCGATTGGATTTTTCTTTTGTGTGAAATGGTGTGACAAAGATTGGTCCCATATAAATTTGGTCAAATTCTGATTACGTAGTGGTTTTTGAGTTAGTTTCAATAACACGTATTTTTTCCACTGTTATTTAATTAGTGAATGTTCACGAATTTGTGTGGGGTAGGTAACACAACCAAAAAATTAAAAGTTTATTTAAAAAAAGAATCCGACTTCCAAAAAAAGACTAAGTGAAAAATAACTTTAATTTCGTGGCATAAAAACGAAAGTACAAAACCAAAAACTGAAACGAAATATTCTGAAATTAAAGTTATTTTTCACTTAGAGTTGTTTTGTATCTAAGTCTGTTGGTTTTGTTTCTTTTTTTTTAAATCTGCTCAATTTCATGCTAGTTAAACTGCGAAAAAAAAATCTTAACATTTATTAGTTTCCTTTTCCATAACCCTCCCAAGCTATCTAAAAACAGATAAAAATAAAACACAAAGTCTTCCATGTTTCGTGTGAAGCATGTTTACAAAATATTGTGCGATTGATTGACAGGAGGCGTTATTAAATAACAGTAATTAAATGTCCGCTAACGATCGGTCAGCGCGCCGTCACGAACGGTCGACGTTTTAAGTGAGCGTCGGTTAAAGCCTGTTTCACACTGTCTACATTAACTATAGTGTAGGATGCTACAGTACCGCATGCTAAATTGACGAACGATTTCATAAAAAATAGTGCAGTGTTGCAACCTGTTACTCATTGCTGTTGTGACTTTCATCAGAATGTTAGATTCTTGGCAGTGGAGTTCTTTGTGAATGCGATTTTTCGGAGTTGTAATACCACTATAACGCATGTACTGCTTTAATGGAGACATTAATTTGACACACGCTTACGGTTTCCTGTTGTAAACATATTTTAATTTCACTAAACGATATTATTTATTCATGTACATATTTTCAATTTTCTAAAAATGTCGTCTTGGAGTAACCTGTACTCTTAAAGACCAAAGGTTATTTACTGAGGTCACGGAACATAACATCGCGTCAATGAAATAAAAACGAATAATGTGCAAAGACTATGTGCAGGAAAGGAGAGAGCACTATGTCGGAGAGCGGCACAGGCGATAGTTTAGATAGATTTTCATTTTGACCTCACTTATTTCTTCAGCACCCTTTAAAACCATGAAAACGATGACAATCGTATAGTTTTTTCTCTGTCTCTCGCTTTTTATATGCATATAATAAGTGTCGCATTTTCGTTACATGACAATTTCTACAATTTTCGTTTCAATCATGTGCAGAGCATTTCAATATCAAGCTTCCTCCATTGCGTTCTGGGCCTGAATTCACTATGACCATTTAACGATTCCTAACTCGTAACCACGTCAATCACACACGAAATCTGCCAATATCGTATTAATAATTTCGACAAATTGTCTTGGAACATACAGAATATGACATTCTGTAGCGGTAAGGAATCGAACATTAATTTTAATACATTGATTTCTAAAAATACGATATTGACGTAGTTTGAATGTAGTGAGATTCCGCGGGGAATCATTATAACGATACAAAATTGGGGCCAGTAGGATTTTTTTTAATGATAATTGGCCACTAACTCTTATTTAACACAAACCAGCACATTTTATACGTACCTATTTATTTTACATATTATTGTCAGGTTTGCACTTTGAAAAAGACTGTCTAACTGACGTCTGAAATGGATTCGGCATTCCTTCTCAGAGTTCAGGTAGAAAAGGCCATTATTTTGCTGACTTCACCTCTAGTACCTTCTAGTTTTTAAATATTGACTTGTAAAAGTCTTGAAGATCTTCTTACGGAAATAAATGTGATAAATTTCATAATTTAATTTAAATTGCAGATGTCGGGCGTCTCCAACGTATCACCAGGCAAGTTGCATGCTTGTTTATCACTTAATATCGTAATGAAAATCTGTTTTTTTAATTAAAGTATTGTACATGGTCTTTGGTGTTGTATTTTTTTTTTCCTTTATTATGCAACATGTTTGTGCCGTATACCAAACTGTAGCATACTCAACTGTATAGCACGCTACGTCAGTGTAAAGCCGGCTTTACTTTACTGCACGTCACGTTACTCAAACATTTACTTTGTGACCTAAATTCTTGGGCGTTTTTTAATGCTTTAATTACTCTTCTGCTTAGGATAATCTGATGCTTTGACGAGCCATTACGGGTAGTGTTAAAAGCCTGTTATTATACGTGTCTCGTGCCATTTTAGGAACGTAAAGTGTCTCAAGTAATTATCTTGGATGTATGACCAATGCCTACAGCAATAACAGTATTGTTATAATGGCTCAATTATTACTACTATTGATCTACTGCTGGCTTCGAATAACCTAAAATAAACCGTAAAACACTCTAGAATACCCACTGTTTTCTTATCTGGACAGTGGGCTGGTATGTCCTGAAGAGGACTCAGTAGGATTTTGAACCTTACTTTGTACAGGTGCCAGCACATTAAGCTACCCCAAACTGTCAAAATTTCCCAATTGAACATTAATGTTTTGTAATAAAGTTGAAACTCTATCAAAGAAATTTGTCAGATTGAGGAAACTTGATGTGCTGGCGTCTGTACCCAGTCATTATTGGAATGCCACTTTTAATGAATGGTCCATAAAAACATATGACACTTCTGTATACATTTTCTTTTACTTACTAAATACTTAAAAGTTGAGAATAATACTAAAAATTGATAAGTAACTACTCTACTCAAATTTAGTTTTCTTCAAAAGCCGCTTCCAGACATGTCGCTGAATTATTAGACTCACATAAATTCCTAATAATAATGTTTGATGACTTCTGAGTTTGTTTTGGCATTTCTTCCCAAGGATCAGTCAGCTAGGAAATGCCGGCTCCATCTAGTTTTAAAATATTGACGTTGAAAAGATCCACTTAGATACATAAATAAATAAACATTTCATTTCAGATTCCTCCTTTTTGCAGACGGTAAAAAATTGAACAATGTTTTAAATTTTACCTTGTGTCTGGTACAGTTACGTGTTTTAAGGCCCTGGTAATTTTGAATGTACTCGTCGTATTGTCGTTATGAGCGATAATAGTTCTTACTGCAATCCCATACGGGTTAAGGCGATTAACACACGGCACCGCAAACCGCCGCGGTAGGCGGTGAAGCGGATCTCATGGCGCATTGGTCTCTAAGAAATCCGTTGATGCCTAACACACGTACACCGCCCGACCGCGCGGTCGAATTGTATGCCGCCGCGGCGGTGTGCGGTGCCGTGTGTGAATCGCCTAAAATCTGTTGTGATAAATTCGAATAATAAATGAGCAAGCATTGTCGTAAAATGCAAATAAAATCGTATAAAATGAGATATTAACAATTTGATAATAATAATTAAATTCATCACTGGATGCAGTTTGGCATTTAGAATTTTATGGTATATTTTTAATGATAATAACAATTGTTATTGAAGGGGTAAACTGGTTTTAAAGCTAATTAAGAGGTGACTTTGATGATTTATAAGATGCATTAAAGAATGTTTATGTTTTGAGTACGATCTCTGTGTGCAAAAAATATAATAATATAATTTATTGAAACAAAAACTCAGTTTACATAAACTCTGTGTTCGATAACAACTGCATTAGTATAATACTGTGTCGCAGTCATTAACGCCCACCTCCACAAAATCGAGACAAAAGCAAAACTAAAAGACTAAAAACTAAGTTAAAAATATTAAAATTAAAAGTTAGAACTTAAAATTAAAAGTAAACAATATTTTCACTGCGTAATTAAAAAGACTTGAAAATATCGTATATTTTTAGCTTTCAAAATTATTTACGGTTTAAGAGATACACTGGTTTTAAAAACCACCATTTAGAGCTTTTTCAGGACATCTCCGCCTTAAGGTATACAACCAACCAACCAACAATACAACCGAGAGTTAGGATACATACTAACGGTCGCGTTCTATACCCTTTACGGGATAAATGTACGTGTTTTTATGTGTCAATATCAAAATACGTACATTTGTACAGGATGTTGCACGTCTCGACATCCACAAAGACGTCATCATTTCACCGTAAGTAAGCTTTAAATGCATTATGTCGACTTGTTTTACAAAAACTTGCACTTTAGTTAAGCTTTGTATGACGATTGTATTGGCTGAGTTTTTTTATGTAATATCTCTGAATGTGGCTATAGAAGTAGGGGAAGACTTAAGAAACGATGCATGGACTGTGTGAATGATGATATATAGCAAGCAAGTGGTGACTACCAAGATGTTGACTAATGCTAGGTTCCTATAAACAAAAACGGATCGTTTTGCTTACCAATGGCAGCATGTTTTATTTCTAAACTAGGCAAAAAAATTGTTTCGTAAGCTAATATGCCCTGTGATAGCTACTTACTAATAAGACTTTAATACCTTGGCATAGTAGACCCCGCGTCTACTATGGCAAGGTATTAAGGTCTTTGCTTCATTATTGGTTAAGATAAAGGAGTCTTTTTTTTTTGGGTGGTAAATCATCAAATAACTTCTCCCGCTCTGAGTGGAGGGCGTGTCAGAGTTTTACTGACTAAAACCCACCCGTGTTTCCTCTGTTGCCTGTATGCCAGGGGCAGCGGTATCTCTTTCGAACAAACCCGCACCCCAGGCAGGCATCGGCCCTTGCGGGCCCCATCACATTGTGCTGACATCTCTTTGAGGCGCGCGTGGGACACAATGCGCCGTCGACTTGGGCTTGGTCCTTACCGGACAGCGAGCTACCCATTACTCGGCGTCCGCAAGCCCACGCTTACGGTGGCCGGATATCAGCCTGGGAAGATAAAGGAGTCTTAGTTTTAATCTACAACTGTACGTAAATTATAGGAATCGGCAATTAATAGAGTATGGAAAAAAGGCACGTTGCGTCGACCCCAAAAATTGGGAAAAAGGCAAAACTGCAGCAGGCTTAGCATGACGCTTTGTATTTCTACAAAGAATAGACAGTGCTTTTTCAATACAAAGTGACATTTCATTTCTCCATTTTTGACATCGCATAGTAGATATCCTTCCAAAATCTGTCAATTTATATTTTGTTTCTAACGATGTTTGTCTAGGTTCTTATAAATGTAGACTATTTCAGAAAATATTTCTTTCTCTAACTGTCAAAATCACACTGACTATAAATTTTCTACTCAACGGCCACAAAGTAGGTATATACGACTATCTACAAAATCATGATTCGTTTAGAACGCATTACTGTGATAATTTATAGAAAAACGAAGCTATCTTCTCCTATTGTACATCATTTAGTTAAGAGTCATATATATTCTTCCGTCAACAAATCGGTGCTCGTGTTGAGCCTGCAGGAAAATGATAATAATGATAATTTAACGATAAACTTTCATCGAAAATATTCTTCTTCTATACAAATATTTCAATACAATCAACAATATTTCCTAAACTAATTAAACTTGATGCAAACACTGAAAACACTCTAAATTTAATGTAATATTTATCCAATAGGTACTCATGATCGATTGCCAATCCCATTTCAAAATTATAGTAACATTTATCACGTAAAAATGATATTGAATGCAAAAAAGAAAACAGTTACACCTATTTCAATGTGAAAAATTACTTGTAACTTTTTGTATGTGGAAATAAATGTTTCATATACAAAACACGTCATTCATCTAGCTGTACATCCTGTATTATCAATAAATAAAAACATCCTCATCATCCATCACCATCCGTGCACATCATACAGCACTCTTTCATCGTCGCTCGATCCCATATTAAAATGCTCCATGTTAATTTGTTAATTACAAGTCCACGGTCAGGAGTTACGGCTTACCTGCGTTCGCTACATAAAACTGCAGTTAGTATAAATCAATATGTATTCACGTACATATTTCTGGTAGATATCCATAATTCAGGAGCGATGAAACCCTTTAGGTACGTTTGTACGCATCGTGTATGGGATCGGCGAAAAACTCCGTATCTGTTCTGTACGTATTAAAATCATTTATTCAGTTTTTTTCTGTCCCTGGAGTGAGATTTTGCGGCACGCTCGAAGTTTGACGATGTGTGCCTATAGACTAATAATGTTTAAAAACGTATATAATAGCCCTGTTTTGTGTGCTCTTCGTGATATCTTTGTTTATTGCTAATGAATATGTTAGGAAATGGTGGAATCGACATAAGAGTTGAAGCGGTTTTTAGTTCCATAGAAAATGTAGCAGCAACCATAGACAAGGTTAAAATGGTGGTTCTTTTACTAGGCATAGGCTGGCTATAATATTAGTCTAGTAGACTTTTGTATGTTTCTTTTATAATTCTGATTAATAATAAATTACTGCAATTATAATAATTGCTTACTATTTATATCGTTACATACGAGCAGATACAACGTATGTCTCAAAGCAGGTAGTTAAACGTACTTTATTTGAATAAAACCTAAACTTTTTATTCCCGACAAAGAACTAAAACAAATAGAACTTTTACATGAAACAGCCGACCGTTAAATAATCACTAAGGCAATAAAATAAATTGCCACAATCACTAATTAATGCAAACCCATTCCACATGCTTAGCAGTTAGTAGCATTCGCTCATCACTTAAGCACTAGGGAGCTGCACAATCGTACGTACTCCATACAGTGGGCAGACGAAAGGAACATGGACACTTTATCACCTGCGACTGCGCACATATAAATCAAAGAAAAATTGCGTATCTACATTGCAATTAAGAAAGGGCCAATCCTCCTAGTGTACGCAATAAGTTCTGTACGGGAATAATAACATTTTATCTGGGATCTGAGAACATTTATAATAATTACATCATTGTATTGACAGGCCCATTAATATCTGGTCCATACAGCGATGAGTGTGCACAGCGAGTCTGTGGAGACGTTTACTTCTAATTAATTTGGTTTTTGGTAATTGAATTTGGTACTTATTTTTGAGCAGAAGGTTTGTGTATTGGTTAACGCTGAGAGGTTAATTCTTATGTCCATAATTAGTATTGTATTTGTCACATAGATATTGTGATATAGCTACGTTTTATCATCTAAAAAAGGTTTAGTCAGAGTTTTGATAATCAGATGGTAATATTGGATTATGTATTCCACTTTAACCCACCTATCTGTCACACCAGTACGACAAAGTGGAATGGTCACAATTTTGATGTCTACTGTGTCCCACTATTTGATTTTAATTTCACCTTTTCTCCCTAGAATTGCTTGATTTCATAAAACTAGTGGTCGCACAGTGTTCGAAATTCGAACATATTGCAGTTAAATTTAAATACTTTATTATACGAAAATATTAGCTTTCTAGACTCCTTTTAAATGTAAATATAAAATAAATTTCATACTCCACCATCCGCGTAATTTTCGTAAAAAGGGGTACGCAGTTCCTGTTTGACATTATCACGTATTAATAAATAGATAATATGGTGAAAATAACACTTTTTTTAAACAAAAGGTAAGTAGAAACTATTCCTATATCCGTAATATTGAGTTAGTCAACATAAAATTGCGGCGGGATATTTCCGTAAACTGGATTTTCAACTCTCTGCATTAAACCGAGCATTCAGAATTCAACAGAGTGCATCTCAGCGCGTTGAAAATCGAACAGTGTATCTTACTGTTCGATTTTCAACTCACGGCTCTAAACATTGCATTGAAAATCCAACTCGCGAAAAAAATCCCGCCGCAATTTTATTACGTCCATCTGAATATCGACTTAGTCACATCCATACGCTTTTGTTAGATAACTAGGTGGCAGTTTTTTGTTTATAAAAATATTTTACGTGTAGTTTCCAAAGGGTGGAAGAGGTATACCTATAGTACACCTATTTTTACATACAACGACATCAATGTATCCATTTCTAGTTGTAGCCGACTTCGTATTGTATAGGCTTTTCGTATAATGAGAAGTCTGCTTATACAGGTGGGTAATTACGTAACACACAAACAGTAAGATTGAAAGGCTTTTATTTTAACAGTTCAACAACTTTCATTGCGTTATTTACGTTGTTGAGCAGACAAATCTTTCGAAAATATGGAGCAATGGATTAGCGATAACGGTCAAAATGATTTAGTTGTTAGAAATGTATAGATTGATTTGTCGGTTACTTCAACAATAATAAAGCAAGTTGAAGATTAAAATGAAAGTGCAGTTGGAGAAAAAGAATGTTTGCAATAAAAATCCTCCGCATATGTAAATTTAGCACCAACTACTACTTCAGTCAGTTCCTGTTCTCTGATTGTAACTAATATAGCAGTAATCGCGATGCTTTTTAATTAAAGCTTAAGAAGTTTCTTTGCGGCTTTACGCTCTCCGTACAGTACCTCATTTTGTCTCTTGTTACTAACTTTGCCCTTTGAAAACGAACCTTACTCACCGGTCTTAGAGTTTCCAATGAGTGTATGTTAATTTGAGTATTTTTAGAACAACTATTTTCGTACATTCCTTTAATTAACATCGCCTAATTTGATGCCTTTGAAATGTTACTACGAATCAGATTTTTTTTTTTTGAGACAGAAAATACACGAGAATCTGTGTTTTTCGCGTTTATTAATTAAAACTTAGATTACGCCGACTTCATTATGTGTTTATTTACGACTTCAAAAGCGATTTTTAATTCTAAAATGTTCCGAAATGATTAATGTTTTAGACGTACCTAATTAAAAGAATATTCTAGGTTCTTATGAATTTACATTACAGATTTTTAATTTATCAAATCCTCCTAAATCACCTTGGTTTACAAAAACGTCTAAGACAGAGTTTTATAGTCAGAAAAGCTGTTAAAACCTACGTAAATGAGACTCAGCTTATAGAGTCTATGCAAGTTAAAACATTAATAAATTTACCCAAGAAATTTGATCTCGCAGTGGACCATTTGTTGATCCCATATTTACGACTGCAAAACAAATACTTGGGCCATATTAAACGATGTTACGCGTTTATAATCGGTATAGTTTCGCGTAACAGAACACCGATTTGCAATAAAAAGTAAAAGCTTATGGTCGTGTTAGGTTTTATCTCGTTCACATAAATAGCGCGGGAGCCTGGAGGCTTGTGGTAAACAATTTAGCTTTGTTAACATTACCGGGACATTATTAAACAACGATAATAAGTAGTTAATTATCGACTGTCACACACTTGCGTTCGATGCGCTTCGCTGTGTTGTGCAGAGGTTGACAACATTTTTGGGGTTGTTTTTGTTGTTTTGTTTTTAAACGATGTTGTTGGAGAAAACATTAAGATGTTAGTTAAACCTTGGAATGTCTGCAGATTTTTCGTTCCAGTTTAATAGTAATGGTTAATGAGGATCTTGATTAATTGCATTCACAGTTTCTACTTATATGATGAACAATTTCACGTTATTTGTCTTCCTCATTGATCTTTGACTACTACCAATACATACTGCTTGTTTGAACAAAACATCACTTGAATACACTTTCCCTTTTACTTATAAACATATAATAAAGTTATTCCAAATTTAAACATATGGAAATGTATGGTTATTCCTTTGTTATTCCTGGTATAACTTTATTCTATGTTTATTAGTAAGAGGGTAAGTGTTTGGCAGAGGTGTTTCTATAGTTATACCTAAATTTTGCTACCGACTACTTGTTTTATAAATTACTTTAGTCCAATGCTGGATAACGTCCTGTCTTAAAAGAGAATTAAGTAGTCCAGTGGAATTAGGTTATCTGTAAGCAATTGCTATAGTTCTTACATAAAAAAATATTTATGAGATATACGTCTATAAATGTCTGTAAATATAATAAATTAAATAATGATACATCCGAGAGGGATCCTAAAACTGTTAGATATAAACTTGGAAAGTATTAAAGTTTTATGAAGATCTAGTATAATGGACATTACGAGCTGAAAGTTGTGAACTATCGGATACCTATTTTATGAGAAAGCGTATCTCCTCGTTGTCTTCTTTATCATGCTAATCATAACTTGAATTTTACTGAAAACAGTATTCTATAAATTAAATTTATAGTGATGTAATTTGAGATAGTCGTAAAAGCTGCCTTGGGTTAAATTTAGGTTAGAACGCTGAGAGTGTTGGCATAAACGCTAACAATATTATATGGCTATAACCTGGATTTGCGTAATAGGTAATAATCTGAATAGCATATAATATTCACTTATCATTGGATATTCATATTTAACCACGCACTAACAGCCGCATTTATTATTTAGGAGTAAAGCTTGCGCAGAGAACTGAAGGCTTACCTACCTCACTAATCTTTGGCTCCCTTTTATCTCCTCGTTATACGCAAGCACCAACTTTGCAACATACTCATAATACGATAGACGTAGCTCGATTGTCTAGAGTCTTTACAAAATAATACACCAATAACAATCTATTAACTTCAACTTTTATTTAAATGAACAACAAAACAACACACCAACTAGTTGTTCACCCTAGCAAAAATGTTTGCGATTCCCTCCAAGATTTGTGCGTAAGTATGAGCGTACACCGCGCGTGAAATATATGGCTGCGGGTGCACCGCGGCGTCGTTGCACTAACTCCCCTTGATTGGAATCTACCGCAGGGCACACCGATAAATGAGTGCTGGTAGGTACTATGGCGTTGAAGTAAGGCATAGAAGT
The DNA here is from genome assembly GCA_949987655.1 of Polymixis flavicincta. Lineage (NCBI taxonomy): Eukaryota > Metazoa > Arthropoda > Insecta > Lepidoptera > Noctuidae > Polymixis > Polymixis flavicincta. The sequence goes on from OX465182.1 coordinate 15,019,819, forward strand.
GCTAGAAGAGTCGGCTTTTGTTTTATGCCATTAATTCATGGGCTTCCAGTAGTAAGGTGAGTGCGTTTGTGGGTGCTGTCTTTTATATGTGGTAATTTTAGTTCATTTTGTAATAGAACTATAGATAGGTAACAAAAAATTGAAATAGACTTAGAGATCCCTATGCAAAATGAAAAAAGGAATTAATGTGATGTGAAAGCAATATGAAACGTAGGTGTACCATATTATTATGTTCACTTCTGGCTTACCCTACGAGGAAAAGAGCCGTAATTTTTTTAATTCATTGGAATACGATAAAAGGCTCGTGGATGTTTGTCAGTTACGCCCCTGCAGTTGATTTCATACACTATCCAGTTTGTTCCAAATTCCTTGTAGAAACTAGAGGCCACAATTAAAGTCGTAGCCAACAACGGCTGGATGTCGTCGCCTATACGCGTAGTCGCGAAACTTCGCAATATGTGATTATTCACTTGCGTAAATTACGACTATCGCCGGCACCGTCTTTTAAGTTAATCTCTATTATTTAAGACTAGAATTCTCCCCGCAGCTTTGCGTTGAATTTAAATTGCAAAAGGAAAAATTCTTTGATATATCGCATGTATATCGTTTTTGTTTTGTTCTGAGATTATCGGAGACTGATCGTTCGTGAAATAGGAGTGGGAATATGATGGCGTTTACACGTGTTATCAATCGTTTTTAAGGTGCTTGATGTTAGAAAGTAAAAATGTATTAAACATGTACCTAACAGATAGACTATCTGACCTTTAAAAATACTATGTAAGCCAGGAATGGTCATTATTTACTTATTGTTCCCATATTATTATCGGGAAGATCCAAGTTGTTTGAACAAACTGGTTGTGTGGTCACTATCAACTGCATGACCGGTTCCTACATCCTTGTCAGCTTCTGGTTTTATGTAGTATCGTCAGTAACTAAAGTTGCCACATTGCCTTCGGGATTTAGTGGCCACAATGCTATGAGAATAAATAAATAAATACATTTATTTGTGAAATAGGGACTTTACAATATCTTCTAACTTTCTGAGCATTCCGATCGATATGACCTGTGGATCAATGCATCTATTCATCGTGTTAAATCTATTAATCAGCCATTAAATTGAATAATAAAAGAAATTGAAAGAAGATTGGGATTTAATATTAAATTTAGCGAAGGCTAAAAACATAAAGCGTGTAGGTGAAAATTAATTTCAGATATACACAGTATCGTGTATTAATTACGTTACACTGGCACTGTAATAAATTGTTTTTGAATGAAGATCACGCCATGATAGCGAAAGAGCTCTTTAATCACCTAAAGCAGTCTAGAAATGAATAAAAGGGTGAATTTCACTTATTTATAAAACTGACCGTGATCAGCATATCTTATCCGCGTTCCAGAGCTGTCAGTGTCATCATAACATAAGATCACACGTGCAAAGGTGTACCTATAGTATACTCATATTTTGCCAGCTAATTCCATGCCAGGAAGTACCAACATGAAAAATGGATTTCGGGTTTCGGGATGAAATTGGAAAGAGGTTTTATTAGAAATGCATTTTATTTACGATGTCGTTTCACGGGACACTTTGTATATTATTTTAACCGAAAAACGCAGTCAGTCACAAACTAAGTTACAGTACGAAAACAATGAAACTACGACTAACGGTAACTAAGGCTGAAGGTACAAAAAAACAGTTAATTCACGAATAAAGTGTTCGTTTGCTTCCTTTCGTTGACAGCCTTGTTCCACCTACTGCTGACTAAAGGTCTCCTCCCTATTGTGCCTTTTTTGTTTCCTTTCATCATCATTATCATCCAAAGCCCGACTTCACCTCCTCCTGGGCCTCTCTTTTCTGGTGACAATCCCCACGCTCGTGTGCCAGCCTCATACGAGTTTTGCCCGCGATGGCAACAATGTCGTCCGCCCATCTCGTCGCCGGACGTCCGACATCTCGTCGTCTAGTCCTTGGACGCCACTCTGTCACAGCCTTACTATACCTGTTATCCATGAGCCTCGCCAAGTATCCTGCCCAACTCCATATGAGTTCCGATATCGAAGACCTTTGTAAGTTTCCGTGTCTTGACGTTTGGAACTCTGTCTATTAGCCTGATGCCAACCAAGCATGGAGCATAGTTCTCTGTGTTACTCTCAGCCTGTACATAGCCTCTTGCGTGAGCGTCAAATTCTCAGCACCGTACATCATGGTGGGCAGAATGGTGAAAACAACTGGTGGAAATAAACTGTGGGAGTCTCCATAGTGGCTCCCACTGTTTGTTTCCTTTACTTCTCGACTATTTTAAATATTAGTAGCATTGTTAGGGATGTGAAATAAGTAAGGTTCATCGCTTCTTATATTTATTCCAATTAACGTTCATCCGTTTCCGTACATTGACCATAATAAGAAATAGTTAACTTAGCGTGTTGAACTTTAGTTAAATTGTTTGTTTATATTTCGAGCCTAGTGATTTGTAAAATCGTTTCCCGGTAACGTATCGTGACCACCCATGGCTTTCAAAAAATGACTTGCTTTACCTACTTAATTCTTGCGTGTTTTGAATTTTTATTCAAACTGTACTTGTAACCGATTTATTTTATAGAAAAAAAGTGTTTTTTTAAACAGATTTTTTTGTTGATAAATCTTGCTTACCGTTTCTAATTTGAATGCATCTAGCATGTGCAAGCGCTTTTAACGTATTTGTATGAAACCGTATGTATTAGAATTACTATAATTTAATTTTGATTATTTCGTAAAGGCTTTCGTTTTGTTTATTGAGACTTCCTAGTCGGTACCCACTTACCTATCCCCTTGCATTAGTTTTGAATAAAATACATATTTCCACATACCAATATGTTTTTGTTTCTTAAATTGTTTTCAAAATATTTTGAAGAAATGGTATCAATGATGTTATTTTACTATCAACTTCGTTGCAAATTAAGAATAAGTATTTCGGTAAAATTTATTTGGGGTGATCGTGGGAAATTTCACTTGGGCGGCCATACCCATTTAAATTGCGAAATGTAAGGTTTTAAAAATATTTTTCTCACATCGTCGATAATTTTTTCAATTATTTAACCATTTATGTATACACTTAAATAAAGAGACAAGAAGAAAAGAACAGAAAAATAGGTACAGAGGTGATTCTAACTTCTAAAGAAATCTTTCAGCATACCTGGTCTCTCCTGATAGGAGAGAAAATAATAGATAGACAATTTATTTTCTTTTGTAATTAAAAATGTACAACTGAGTTGTATTTTATTTGAATACTGCTACCATGAATTTTTTGTTGTAAAGTATAAAAAAACATCAGTTCAAGAATATTATTTTCGCAACAGTTTTAATTAAAGCCTCAAGGAATTAATTTAGTGCTTCCAAGTAAATAATCTAAAAATAGTAATATACCCAACACAGGTTAGCAATTAATGCAGGTGGCCAAAGTTCCGAAGCAACAAACATCATCGAGCTTTTCTTACAAAGAAAAGTTAGTCATTTGAGTATTCAAAGAGTTGTTTGTAGGGAATCCAATTGAAAACAATGATTCAATCATTTCTGATGACATTTATGATTAAAAGAAAAAGAAACGAAGAAATGAAAATACGACTAAATAAGTCAAAACCTCGCTTAACTCAAGTACCAGGAACTATAACGCCTCGCAACAATTTTCTGCTTTACAACCACGGCTTGCGTTAGCCCCTTTAAAATTTCAAAGCCCTGTAGTAGAACTAACAACCGGGAGAAAAAGAAAAATAAACGTAGGGGCTGTAAGAAATCCGACATGTTACTCTTTGCCGCTAAATACTTTAGTTCTACTCGAGCGCTAAATATTTTATGTTGCCACCTGACTTACTGGCGCAGTTAAAGCGTTTACTTTCAACAAAACAAGATTTATATCTTCATAGGGCTGCGTTGATTTTCTTCGTAAATTATTGCTACAACAATTTACGGATTTACGAAATACTTAGGTGCAATACACGTGATTTCCACGACAGAAACATAGTTGATTAAAGTACAACTAGATAATTAGACACTGTTCAATGAACAACAGATTCAAACGCCTTTGAGAGATCCACGCGCAGTCCAATTTTTTGTTGCACGAAAAAGTATACAAGTACATTTTATTGTTCGCTACGCTTTGACAAAAGAACTTTTGAACGCTGCCTGACGCTAATTAAACGACAGAGTTGATTAATAAGTCGCTCTTAACTATTTAACAAGCGAGGACCATTGTCTTCTCATAAAAAGAGCTCTCGCAAAAAAAAAGACAATAAGTAGCGAAGAATTGCCGGATTAAAAGTACCGAGTCATTCATTCCAAGGTTTAATTATCCTCTGTTTAAACAAATCGCAATAAAGAGCCAGTGTCAGAGTTTCCAAGGATCCTGTAAAAAGACATCGTAAAAAATACCGGAAGCCCGATGGTAACGTCAAACAAATTCCTGGAATAGTCCACCGCTTTCTGCTTGTGTTAGTTCGAGAATCCTATTCACGGATGTCCGTTAAAACGTTTTAGGTCCGACTTTGTTCAATCGATTTTGGACTTTGTATACACGCTAATATAATTCTTTATTGAATGGTTTTCTGTAAGATATAAAAACGTTTAGACCTGTACTTGAAGTCCGTCGTGTGTGTGGTAGATAGTGTAGGGATATTTGAGAGTGAACATTTGCAAAGACGCGAACGATGCGACGATATAGCCTGTACCACTTCCGAATGGAAATGCGTTTTCAATGGACTAGTAGCGTCGTTTGTACGATCTAAAGTTACATTTACGTTCAGAGTACTTTTCACCGTTTTTATGTTTTTCGGCTTTAGCAGTTTGCTTTCAAGGTAGTTTTAAATTAGGAGATGTGTTGAGGACGACTGTCGTTTTCTTGGTGTTTTCTTCGTCTCAAACAAGTAAAGAAATATCTTAGTTTATTATTTCGGATATTTTGAAAGAACATTTGCATATTCCGGTATGTTTTTAGCAAAACCAGGTTATTTCTTTAACTAAAGATAATTTTATAACTAAAATTAATAAAGGCAAACATTGATGGTGAATGTAGATTCTAGGACATGAAAAAGGACGAGTAAGAGATTCCTTATTTCTTGTTATATACCTACAAGTAAAAAAAATAAGAATTAAAGCTTCTCACAGTAATACAACATTAAACCAACACAATTAAAAATAAACTTCAAACTGCTTTAACAAACTAGCAATACAGGCACTTATTTAAGCACAGGCAAATTACGACACATTTAAACCGTCTGCCAATAATAGGCTCACGTCTGACCTAATGAAGGGCAACTATCCTTAAAAGTAGTGCCGCCGGCAAAAACGGGCAAGCAAGCACGTTAAGTTGCCTGGACCGGGTATCAAGTAGCTGCTAGATAAATAATTGCTCATCGATTGACCATAGCAGATATAGAAGAACTAGAAAGAGAAATAGATACAAAAAACTATAAAATTTCAAAAAGTGATTGTTGGTAAATCAGTAGTGAATGAATCACGTGGATAAGGAAATCAATAACATAGAAAGCAGTGTTAAGGATACACACAAGAGTTCTCCAGACATTATTTCTTTTACTAGTTATAAAGCTGAAGTGTTTGTTTGAAAGTGCTAATCTTTGGAACGACCAGTAATTGTTTATTTATTTTTTGCTTTTGATAGCTCAAACATTGAGGAAAAGGTTTTTAAAGGTTATTTAACATCACGCTACGACCCTGAAGAGCCTAGCAAAAATAATGAAAAGTCAAAAAGAAAGCTAAGTAAAAACGGAAAAACGGAGTACAGCATAAAACGTATTTTATGTTAAAACAAGACATTTCACGCGCACAAAGTCGCGAGCAGAAGCTAGTACAAATTTAAAGGTATAAGTAATGGCACTGATGCTAATTTTAGAAAACACGGATTGAATTCACCACATTGTTGCTCGGAAGTTGAGCCTGTTTCGCACGGTCCAATTTTGTTCATGTCAGTACACTTGTCTCGGTCTCTGCATTTTCGAAGGCGAAGAACTGACAAGTGAGATATTTTAAGAATTTTTTGGTACGAAAACTTGCACCAAACCGAGCACCGTTACTAACTTCTTGAAAAATTGTTGTTCTTTTTTGGATTTGTCAAGACTTTGAGAGGAGTTAATTCAAAATACGAAATTGGTTCCGCGGTTATGTTTGGCAAATACTGTAATCTATACGTTGAGATAATGACGAAGATTTCATTGTCAGACTAACTATTTTTCTCAAAGAAATCAACTGTCATTTTTCCGTTGAGATACCATCGTCTGTTTCTTTAGTTCCTTGTAATGATAGAGGAAATGCGTTAATTGTTTGCAACCAACTGTACGATTATTACGAGCGAGGTGTATCGGTATGTTAGTTACTTGGAGCTTCTCTTTGTGTTCGCCGCTCATTCAACAGCGTGTCGTTTAATGCCTATTCATTAGATGCTTCAGTAATTGTCTCTTGTTTATGTATCCAATGTTTATCTTAGAAGCTCCCATCTTTTTGTACTGAGTTACGTGCCTTGCGTTGAAATTGTTATGCTAATAATTATTATACGGATATTTAAATGGATACTGTTGAGAATTATGTTTGTTTTTGCTATAGTTGTTGTAAGATAGAAGATTATCCACTGCGTAATATTTATTATCAGAGATTCATTGTCATGTTTAAAACGATTTTTATTAACTTTACATCACAAACTAATCCGAAGATGAAAGAAACAGAAATAACATATTTTTAACTTTTATCTAGTTATACTAAAACGTATCAACCCAAATGACATTTTAATAACAGGTATTTGAAGGGAAAAATACAGTATTAAGTCAAACTTCATAATTTCATGCACTACAATAATTTTATATTACGTAACTTAAAGGAGACGTCCATTAATAATTTTCCAGAAAAAGAGATTCTTTTTTGCAAATCTGTTTGCATATTCCTTTCAGCGTTGGAGGACAAGTGACGTGGATCGTCCACCGCGACCCCGCCCCATGGGAAATCTTCACAAAAAGGTTCCACTGACAAACAATGGAGACGACCAGTCTGTTTGAATTTAAGAGTACCGTCAGATAGACACGAAAATATTGCGGTTCGTGAGCTTGTTTGATTTTAATCTCATTAGTGCTCAGATTGGGATCGACTTGTCAAATATTTTAAGTTAGGGTTGTATGTGGGCATTTCATTTGAAATGTGGGTATTGTATCATTCAACATCATTTTAAGCGAAAGACCTCTACTGCTAGACATAGGCTTAACCCAAGCAGTCCGCTACTTTGACCGGTTCTGCGTTTCTTGCATCCAGCGGATTCCTGCGGCCTTCACCAGGTTATCGGTGCGGTTTTTTGTTTTTTTTTGTTTTTTATTCGGTGCGGTTGTGAGAGACCTTCTAACGCTACGGGTTGCGGTACGTGGTCGCAACTCCAGAAATGTTAAGCCTCATCGGCCATATAATCAACGACCAATGTCCAGTGACACTTATGTTTTTCAATTCTTCGGGCTATGTCGATTAGAGAGACTTGGTTACGGATCTCATAGGTATTGTATACTTCGTCTAATCTGCGAAAATCAAAAAGCAAAGAATAAAATAAAAACAACGTGTTTTTCACTGCCTACGTTAATACTATAAAAAAAATGCCGGTCAGTTAAATCATAGTCATTGGAAACTTTTTCATATATCAACAATTCGTGCCAATGCGGCATTCATTGTTGAAAGCAGAATACAACGATAATTATTTTGATATCATTGTTCATTTTATTTTATTCAATTAACCTCCGAAAAGAGTTTTAATTGCGTGTGACTTTCTTGGAACCATTAAAGGAATATTTTCGCGTGCTGGACTGCTCACACTCGTAGTAATGTACAATTATTTCATGTCGTCCAATTTCATGTCAATTAGTCTGATCAATTTTATTTTGTACTATAGCTCAATGAAAACAAAAAAACGTCAAGGCGATCACGTACGACCTCGTCTGAAACATCTTTAAAATTTGAATTCGCTGAATTGTCGCCACTGACTACGTCGTCTGGATAGATAAGAAATTCCAAATTATACGAAGTTAATACTATTTAGCATTTAAGTAAGCCGAGATAAAATTTATTTTAGAATACATATTGAGCTTTATGGGAAAGTGTATGTAATCCTTAATGCGATTAGAAATTATTCACAACCTTGTGGTCACTGATTTTCAGGAAAACCAGGATTTAACGTATTTAATCATATTATAAAATCATAACTACAAGCTAGAAAATACAAAAAAAAGATGCCTGCTTGTAATCACCTTTTGTATAGAATTTAAGGCCTATTATTACTTTATTAATACACTGTCCTTTTGTCGATTCACGGAGTCAGTAGGTATGTACCTTTAAACTGCATGAGTTTGTTGTATATCTCATATTTTAAGTGAACTGTTTGTGTTCTTTATTAGAATAAAATTCTTTAAACGGAATAAGGTTCAAGTAAGGTACCTACTTTCGTAAATTTTAAGAGAGAGAGATCAGACCAGTTTAAGTACAAGGCGAACTGTCGTCTAAAAGATTATGACAAAAAATTCAGAAAAAAGAATGAAACTTGATTAACAATCTGCGTGGAAACTGTATGATTAGATAAAACTTTATTCCGTCAACCGTACTCAAAATCTGTCCGAGACGAAGAAAATGTTTCACTGAACAAAATGAAGTCCAAAACGACTCGGTTCAAAGAGAAAAAGAGTTGATGTAAGTTGTTATAAGATGATCATTGAATCTCGTTGATTCAAATTAAGAGTTTCAATTTAATCACGACAAAACATTAACAACCTGAAAGGAAAAGTAAACAAGAAGACTTAAAAAGTCCGTAACTCAGATTTGTCGCAGGTACGGACTCGAGAGCTGTTGAGTTCGGATAAGAAAGTTCTCAACTAGGCGGATTTTATAAGATTTCAAAATACAACTTCTTCGTGAGTTTGCGAAAATATCAGTTGAAATTATTTGAGTGTGGAACCGGGTTACGAAAACATAAGAATCCATTACGAAGTTTCTTTGACGATTTTGACATAATGTTTCAAAACAGGGATTTAATAAATTACCTTTTAGTTTTTGAAAAGGATTACTAGAGTTTTTATAGGTACAAAGGCAAAGTTTAACGTGTAAAGCAATGCCAGATACCTAATTAATTATTATCAAAGACAAAAACAATATTGTTGGATGTTTTTTAAATAATTAAGTACACGTCAGCTGCATGCAGTAGTGGAAAAGTGGTAACCACCGCGACTAACGAGTTGTAAGTCGTAAGTTTCCAGACATATGCTTTACTTTTTGTAAATTATTTCCTCACCACTGCTCTCAAAACGATGAAGGAAAACCTGCATGAACCAAAAATGAAGTCATATGTGACATCTACCAAACCCGCACTGAGCCCGCGTGATGGATTACTGCCCGTTACTCTCACCGAGAGGAGGCCTGTGTCCCAGCAGTGGGAACATTATAGGCTCATTATAGCCATAGACAGATAGATAAAACCGGATGCAGCAACATGCATACAGAGTGACCGCTGGACAATAGTCTCCACACAGTGTGTGCCTGAGGATGGACCGCGACGAGGAACGTCCAAGAAGAGGTGGTGAGACAATCTAGACATGTATTGCAAGGGTTGGATCGGGGTGGCCCTGAAAAAGGATGCCTGGAAGAATTTTTGCTCAGCAGTGGGACCGGACAGTGTAGGCTTAATAAAAAAGTGCCTGCGTTTCTAGACAACGTCCTGCCTACAAAATATATCTCTTAGATCAAAATGACCTCACCTTAAAAGCGTGAATGCCGTAAATTTTTAGCGTAATTCAAAAACAATTAGATTAATTTAGATATTTTGATAATCACATCGCACTGACGGACAGCCCACTTCAAAAAATTATGTTAATTTTCCCTACCAAAACCGCTTGTAAACATTTACCAAAAGCGCCTAATGAACCAATCATAATTAGTTAATATTAAAGGAGGATGGCGAGGTTGCATGTACAATGGGACCCACTGTTAGGAGTATCGTACAGTATGGAAACTTATGACTAGTTGTAGAACTATATAAAACTAGCAAAAAAGCTAATGGGCAGTAAGTCGTAGAGGATGGGAGAAAAAAGATATGCAAGGTAAAAAATTATAACCTAAAACGAATCTAATAGGTGCTGTATTTAATAATACAATAACTCTTTATATATTATGTAGTTTCAAAAAGGTGTTCAGTCAGAATAATAATATCTAACAAGACTACCATCGTGGTTCTGCATTTCGCTGGCCAGTTAAAGGTAAATTACCTACCTACTCAAAATAAAAAATACGTCTGGGAGCTAGGAACTATTGTGACTTGGTAAATACAAGATATGGAATCATAGACTAGATTGATATAGGTTATTACTATAATCATTAAAGGCATAAAACTAAATGAAAAAAAAAATGAAAACAAACGACAGAATTTAGTAATTGGTTTTGACACTGACAGCATAACGTTACATTCTACGATAGCACAAATCATCGTAATAATAATATTATAACGAGCCCTGACCACCGACATCTTGGACCCTGCGCCTGATGCCGATGGGCCACAATTTTTTATATTTTTAAATGTTTTTGTACGAGTTTTGTAAAAATATTTAAAAATGTACTAAAAATGTATGAAAGAAAATAGATTAATAATATTGTGATATTGTACAGTTTTGTAGAAAACTGTGAATGCATTTTTATTATTTACTTTTGTATGTTTTTCTTATATTTTACAAGTTTTGTTTATTAAAAAAAAAATTGACAAGCGTAAACGTCAAATGTAAGAAAGTAAATCATGTAACGAGTAGGTTGGAATGTAAAACGAAACACGGTGCGTTTAATAACTGCATGATGACTTATTATTAAGCAATTAAAAACATTTTTTAACTTTGAATTCCCATCACCTAGTGACTCCAATTTTTTTATATAAACCTCTTACAACCTCTTTAATATAGTAAATATTATCTTGCAAGTGAACGACACTTCGTTAATTTTCAAATAATGTGGGTCCAAACTCGCCATCCTTCTTTCGAATTTACATCGATTGGAGACTAGAATATTGAAATTTGCATTGAATAAAACTCTGTGATTTATCATTTGTATGCCAAATGCCAACATTGTGTAATTGAGGAAAAATCTATTTGTGTTTTATTGTTTATTTATTAACATAATAATACATAAGAGGGTAAATAAACGGTGAGTGTGATAAACTGCATTAAATTGCCGATGAAGTCATATTATTATTAAAACTAGCTGTGCCTGCGGCTTCGCTCGCGTGGATCTTGGAAATTATTCTACGTGAACGTGCTACCGGGAAAAAAGTATGTTGTATGTCTATCTTACTCCATATAACAGCTGAGGGGCAATTCTCATAATTTTAAGAACGTTCACAGTCTGATCTCAGTCGCAAGGTGTCAAAAATACCTCGAGTTTTCGTACATTTTTGACATTTGAATGTCGCCGAGATTTTGTGTGTTTTTCTGTGAGATTTTAAAGGTTTTTAATTATGAAAATTGGTCTTCAGTTATCTGCCAGTCAAAGTCCCGCCAAATCGGTCCAGCCGTTTCGGAGATTAGTCGTAGTTATTAAAAAAAAAATGTCAATCTCAGATTATAAAACAAGAGGACACGGTGGAGCTTACGGTGGAGGTCTGCCCGGCTTGGGCGGGGCACCGCCGTGTCCTCGTGGAGGCGATCGGCGGTGGTGATCTCTCGGGTCCGGCCCTGGTCCAGGCCATGGTATGGAGCGAGAGTGTATGGGTAGCCGTCACCTCCTTCTGCGAAGCTGTGATGCTCGCGAAGAGGAAGGTAGCGCACGTGAGGGAGAGATGCTAAGTTATTTGATGATTTCCCACCATAAAAAAAAAGATTATAAAACAAAGGCAGATAGACCGCGCGGAACACCAAGAGTGAGGCCAAAAAGCCAAATACTCAAGCGTCGCATTGTATGTACTCGTAACATACAATGCGACGCTTCGTGAATTCGTGACGTACTAAGTCGAGTTTTGAATCACTGTCAGTGTCACACTCTTGGTGTTCCGCGCGGTCTATCTGCCTTTGTTTTATAATCTGAGTCGTCAATGGTCGACGTCCCCATGAACGTAATAAAATCGCGTCTGGATTCCATCGCACACTGAATTTTCGACTTTGGGTGTTGATCCGATGATTGAGAATCCAACAGAGTGTAGCGAGAGTGTTTCTCGGCGCATCGAAAAAACACAGTGTTCAATTTTGAACTCTCAGCGCTAAGCAGAGCGTTGAAACGTAGAAAAGTGGGCTTAATAATTCATTTCATAATAATAAGCATTTAGCAAAATGCTGTTGTTATAACATTGTAAAGAGACACTTCGATTTATTTATTTTTTAAAGTAGATATACTCGTAGACAGATAAACAAAACCACAGTGACGTAAATGCCATAAAAAAAAAAAAAAAAAACAATAGCCTATCGTTGAATTTGTAAAAATCGAACGCAATGTACAACATGTAACAGAATGTGTAAAACATACACGGAACTAGTGTAGTAAATAACACAGCTCACCGATTCGACGAGCAAGAATGGTGATTAAGGCAATTTCACCGAACGACTAGACTGCTCGTTGTACAGATTGTGAAGAACGTGATTTCAAGCACTGCATTGGCAGTTGGCACTAATTGTAACTACTGACTCCGTAGTTAACCGTGTGTTATATATATGTTTTAATGTTAGAAGGTAAGATACCTTTACATATCGTTCTACATAGATACTGTTGTCAACTTCTCATTACAACAAGTTGCCATAATAAATCGCTGTTTGTTTAAGTTTTTTTTATTTTTTATTTCTGTCGTCTTCGTCGCCGTTTCAGCCGTAAGACATAGAACATAGGCCTCCCTCAAAAGGGGGCTTGTCAGGTGAGTTGGCGATCTCAGTATGGTGGTAAAATACATATAGAACGATGTGACGACGGGTTACGATATAATTATAATTTCAGTACAAAGCTGGCCACCACTTACATTACATCCTTGCTTTGCTAACATGTATTAGAAGCCCCTTAAAAATAAATGAAAGAAAAAAGTCAGTCAAATAATAAGAGTAATTAAATGTAGACACAGTGCGTAAAGTGCTTGATAAATAAACCAAATTAAAACCATTTACATAAATCATAGTTTTACAAAGAACTCTTAATGAACCTACAGATTCATCACTCATAAACAGCTCACTACTCCTTTAAATTCCCCTCATCAAAAATTCAATTAGCCAGCACGAAGTTTAATATAAATTGATTACAGTGAATATAGAACAATGCGAGTTCGTTTGCCCCTGTAAATCCAGTTTCTAAATAAATGGCAATCAGTGTGTTTGTTCAACATTTCGTTATAAATAGATCGACGAGTATCTACGTTTAAATAAAATCACAAAGGGTTTCGTAGACCGGAAAATTCGGATGTGTAGTTTTACATGCGGGCGGGAGAAACGTACCTACATGTTGTACTTGTATAACGTTAATTGTAGACTTAGGAAACTCAATCGGAGTTGTAGACAAACACAGTTTCAAGTCATGTTGGGTGCTGGTTGTAGGGGGCGCTAGTAGTTTGCAAATATATGTTTTATTCGCTTGTAGGTTGTAGTAGGGTTTTAAGTATTGGTTTAGGTATCGGTTGTAAGAGGCTTGTGTTGGACAAGCTAATTTTTCTTTTGTTTCTATTTGCCGTGATAAAAGCCTTTAAAATGGGCATATTTCTCCTTTCACATTATAATCATAATCTAACTAGGTACATCAAAATAACTAGCTTTTGCGGCGGCTTCACCGGCGTTTTATATACCCCTAAACTTTCCTCATGAATTAGTCTGTTTTGTTCATTAGAGAAAACTGCATGAAAATCCGTTCAGTCGTTTTTGAGTCTACCGCGAATTCGTTTTCTCGCGACTAGACAGACAGACGCGGCGGGGGACTTTGTTTTATAATATTGATACATATTATGTAGTGATAGTGAAGAGAGTAGATTTGATTTTTTGTATGTTTGTTTGTTACGCTTTTACGCTGAAACGGCTGAACGTATTTGAATGAAATGGACCATGACTATGGATTAGGGCATAGGATAGTTTTTCTCGAAATTCCCACTGGATCGATACTTATGCGGGTGGAACTGCGAGGCGCAGATAGTAATTAATAATCAGAAAGTAGGTTTGCCTGTTTTGATACGTGTTTACCGATAAACCACTTGACAGCTTATGATGGTTATTGGCCCATAAATCGGTAGGGATTAATGGCCTTATCACTGGCTATTTGCGAGCTAGCTAGGCGATCCAGCTATGCAATTGTGTACGTAGCGAGCACGCCACGTGTGCGCAACGTGTTCGCCACGTTTGCGTAGAGAAAGTTCAGAGAGTGATTGACGTGAGTGTACAAGAGAGAGCGAGTCCAGTGAGTGTGCAATATTGTGCATACGCAGAGAACAAGTTGCGTAGTCGCAGGTGGCTCGCTTTGCCCCCGCAGAGAGCACGTTCACAAATCAATTCCTAGGAAAAACGCTGGCAAATTGTCAGTGTGATAACGGTCTCAGGTTTTTTTCGTTCTTGTTAATTTGTAAGTAATATTTTTCTACTATTAAAAATAAAAATGGAAGTTAAGTTGGATATTCAAGTTCACTTGATATAAAATAATTCATTAAACATTTCTGTCAAAAAAACATTAAAAATCTAAAATTAAACAACTCCCATCAAGGAAGTCGTAACGCGAAATAGAAAATTCTTTGCCGTCTGCTACAGTTATTTCTAAAGGCTATAAAAACCAGTCCATCGTTCGTAGGGGGCATAATAAACAAACACGGCCAGATACGGGTGGTCGGATATAAAACATTGTACGTGCGATTTGTTGACACACCCCCGTAACGCAACCCCGCCAAGCGCCAATACATGTGGTGTGCAACGTGGTACACGTGAATGGACAAAATAATATTGGACAGAATTATATGAGTGGAAGAGGGAGTAAGTGCATCACCTACGACTGTCGCTTGTTTGAGTAGATGTGATGGATTATTGTAGTGGAGGACTTCCGGGTTCCTAACGATGTTTTCGTTCACTGATAATGAAATTCGAAGGTTTCGAGTTTCATAGTCACTGCAGATTCGAAGGCCTAGGTTCGGAACTACGACCAACAACCCGTATGTCGAAGCCGTTATCACTGCGCCAGTACCGGGGCCTGAGACAAAATCCATTTTTGTTACCGTTTACGCCAAACGCTACGCCAAAATGTATGGGAATGACATTACCTGCGGAAAAAACACGACGTAACCTTTCCGCAGGTAACGTCATTCCCATACATTTAGCTCTAGTACATGTGAATGGACAAATATTGGACAGCTATGAGTGGAAAAGGGTACATTACCTACGACTGTCCCTTGTTTGAGTATAAGATGTGACGGATTATTGGAGTGGGGACTTGACGCAATGATTGCCCCTGGTCATGGATTTCAACAGAGGTAGAGAAAGTATTAAAATACTAGCTTTTGCCATCGGATTCGCCCGCGAGGAGATAGAAAATTATCCCACAGTAACGTACCTACTACCAGGACAAAAAGTATATTATAATCTATCTGTGTAGGTACCGTTTTAGCGCGATTGAGTTACAAACGTCTAAACACACTTACTTTCATATTTATAATAGTAGTAGGATATTAGTGGGATAGTAGGAATAATAGGAATAGTAGAAATGGTAGGAATAGTAGAATAATAGTTTTAATAGTGTCGTTTGTGGAAGAAAGTTTGTACTAATTTAGTAACTTTATATCGTTCGGAAACTGTAGTTACAAAGTTTTGACTACCTATGAATTAATTTGACTAAAAACTTCAATTCTAAAAGTTAGCACAAAATCAGTTGCTTGCTGTTATCTATATAAATAAAAAGAAAGGTCCTGACTGACTGACTGACTGACTCATCAACGCCCAGCCCAAACCCTTGGACCTAGAAAGCTGAAATTTTGCACAGAGGTTCCCTTTATAATGTAGACAAGGAATAAGGAAGGATTTTTCGAAATTCAACCCCTAAGGGAGTTAAATAAGGGATGAAAGTTCCGCGCGGGCGAAGCCGCTGGCAAAAGCTAGTATTAGATAAAATAGCCTCTGCCCGCGTGGTATTTCAATAACAAGTTTAATAAAGCTCATGTCCTTCCCTAGGGTTTAAAGTATCCCCGTACTAAATTTCCCCAAAATTGGCTCAGCCGTTCCCCGTACATACAAACAAATTTTACCTCTTATTATTCAGTAAGTATATAGATGTTGATGAGTAGCCTGCTATGAATGAATTAATCAATCAATTTATTTGTGAAACATAGGTGTTTACATAAATAGGGGGTGCGCTATGTTTTTTCATAATTAAGACACAAATTTTAAGTGACCCATTAGGTGTCATTAGATTATGAGACTTAAAAACAAAAGAAAACAAAAAATGGAACTAATTAAATACATGAAAGGAGAAAAATAAATAAAAACATCAATTACAATAAAAATCAATAAATAGTCATAGTGCTTATTATTAAAAGGTAAAAAAATGCAACATTATAACAATTGGTCGTTCAAAAATTCGTCTACAGTTTAATAACATTTGTCAATTAATAATTTTAGTAAGAACTTTTTTAAACATAAACAATGTCATGTTCTTTATGTCATCAGGAATTTTATTAAACACTTTAGGTGCCATACCAAAAAAACTTTTTCGCATCAATGCGGTATTACATTTTAAATGACATAGTTTTTTTAAGTATTGGGCACGCAATGGAGTTTTTCTAGTGAAAGAAAGTTTTTCAAATAATTCTGTGTTTCTTTTCACAAAAAATGCAGTTTCCAAAATGTATATTGCTGGAAGAGTCAGTATTTTTAAAGACTTAAAATAGGGTCTACAGCTATCCGTTGTTTTTATATTACACATTGCTCTGACACATCTTTTTTGCATCCTAAATCTCCCGGTCAGTTGACTGCCCCCAAAAAATTACGCTAGTAATGCATCTTTATTTACCTTTCTTGATAGCTGAAAGAGTGCATAAGCAGATTTACTCAGGCGTTAACAAAGTTCTTCTATCATGGGTTTTCAAGTAAGCTTGCTGTCGATGGTAATACCCAAAAACTTAACATTATTAACTTCTTCTATTTTATGTTTATTATAAGTCACATTAATATTTGGATGTGGTTGCCGTTGATGAAAGTGCATCACCTTAGTTTTATTTAAATTAATCACTAGATTGTTATTATTCATCCAATGAATGATATTGAGAAGTGATTGATTAATGTCATTTTGATAAGTTGTCACACTATTACATTTTATAACAGCTGTGCTATCATCGTGAAATACTTGCTTTCCATTTAAGTCAGACACATAATTATCCACTTAAAGGACCTTACATAACGAATTATGTTAATCGGCGCATGATTGATTTATAACGTGACGACAGATCGCATTCAACATGACAGCTGACGTCACATGTCACCATCAAACAATTCATTACTCGTTTCTGTTCTCACTTGCGAATGAATGTAAACAAAACGCATACGCGTAAATAGCGTGTCGTGCGTAAGTCGTAAAAGGCGTTTGCGTAAAATAGGTTATCCAATGCTTGAAGGCGATGAGTTTGCAACTTGTCATTACACGCTCTTCGCTTTAAAGTGCCGCTCTCCCTGACATCCAAGTAATTATTAACCCTTGTAAGGAAAGCTTTAGCGGTACAAGTTATTGATAATTAGGGTCACACGAGAATAAGGCTTGGGTGTTTATTACGCGTAAAAGGTCGTTTCGGTAGAGAAACAAGGATGAGAGAACTTAAGGAAAATTTTTCCACATGTTTCGCATGATGGCGGCAATGAAATTGTGTTTATTATGATACTAGGTTTTGCCAGCGGCTTTGCCAGTGTGGGTGTCGGAAAGTAACCCACGGGGACGTACTACGGGGATAAGAAGTTTTTTTTTTTGTATTTATTTATTATTATTCTGTGTTAATCCAGGTTATAAACTGTCTGTGTGCCAAATTTCATCCAAATCCGTTCAGCCGTTTTTGCGTGATTGAGCAACAAAACAAACATACAAACTATCACTTTTATAATAGTAGTAGAATGGTAGGATTACGTTAGTGAGGAAAAAGTTAAGTGGAAATTACTGTAGCTGATAATATTCTAAATAATTAATTATGTGCGCAAATTTTCTCTCGCTACTCAAAAATGATAATTACCTCGCGATACAAAGGGGAGCGGTAGAAAATATAAAAATGTATTTTTAATGAACCGCGCTGCGGCGTTTTAAAATTTCCATTTTGATCAAGAAATTAAAGGAAAATACAACACGGAGTATTGTCATATTTGTATATTTTTGCACACGTACATGTTGCGAAGTTTCGAGGGTAAAAGGGTTTTCAGGATGCGTGCAAACGACAAGCTCGCTGACTTTTGTGATTGTGGGGTAACGTGGTGCAATTCAAACAGCGAAAATGTAGTCGAGGATCAGATTGCATGCGGTTAACGCTACTGTGTAGTCCAGTCCAGGCTGCTTGCAAACGAAGCATTTGTATCTACAGCACATTGTGCGATGAGAGATTATCATGTAATACAACAGGGAATCGGTGTGTAAGCTTCCAGTGGTAACAAACAGTACTGAATGCCTTGCTAAGCTCTCGTTAATGTTCGAAGTCCAGTTTGTTACGTTACGTTTAATTATCCTTTGTTTTGTGCTCTCCATTTGTAAGCCCCATGATACCTTCAAATCAATAGAAAAAAAGGAAACGATTCAGGAGCTGTATATTGCTGTAAAGTAAAAATTGAACCCTCCGGAGTCCCCCAGGAAAAAGTCCATTAGCGAATACTCGGATTCATTTTGATCCTGTGCCTAATTGCTGCCTTCTTTTATAAAACACAATATTTTTTGTAAAAATATAGGAAACGCAGTCTATTAAAATGGTATGGTACGGGAAATTATAAAATAAACATTTAAATTTTTATATGTAAAGAAATTATGATGTTCTGTACTCCGGGGTATTTAACGAGGGTCGTAATTTACAATTTTATAAATGTTATACTAACAAACATTTTAATGCGCTATTAATTTTTATGCGTACTGTTTTCAGGCTACATATTACGTGCGTAAATTAAATTGGGTTTACAGGGAGGTTTTTTATATATATAACTGAATAAAATCAGTCAGCAAAATATGTATTGCGAGGATTTAAGACTACCCAAATCAGGTGGCTTTAGCGAATTTATTTTGTTAGAATTAAAAAAAAAAACTTTTTTTAGAAGGTAATTTTTCTTTAGGTATCTTAACGCAAAAATGATAAAATTATTTAAAAGAACTGACAACCAAAGCCTTTTTAAAGGGTACTGACCTAGAAGCTACGATCTTAAGCAAAGTCATTTGCAATTAGTCTGATTGGCTTCAAGACTAAAAGACTAATTAAAACCTGAAGATTTGATTAATATTATTTGAATATTTTGTTTTATAATCCCTAATTCAAGACATTATAATATAGAGATAAGAAGAATCTCAAGAATCGAGATAAATTCCAAAAATACAGACTTAAATCTTAAGCCATGCGAGAATTATACGCACCTCCCTTTCTTTAATAATTTATTCCATTAATTTTATGTAACCTTTTTACTTTTCATCCCTCAAATCGGATGAAAGTTAACGTAATATTGTTGGCCAGTAATATCGCGTGAGTACACATTGTTAATAGGCTGGTGATATAAAAATATTTACTTTGTACTCATGATACGGAAATTAGGCCCAATATAATTTCTACCCCATGTTTTAAAGCAAGATAATGTAATCACGCAATCCTTCGGGAGCTAGCTAAATAATAAATATGAAAGCTTTTAAATGGACTTAGTATTTGATAAATATAGGAAGTGAAATATTTGCACGAAAACAACGCTGTTTTGAAAACATAAATTAGAATTTTATTTCAGCTGTTAACGAAACCAGTATTAGCTGATCTCGCATTGTATAGGATTTCCGTACAGTGCACGATCAGCATAAACTGGAAATGTACAGTTTGACGTGTAGCCGTGTGTACACGCACTTGTTAAGAATTTAGGAAGCTAGGAACTGATGGACGCTAGTGATGGCCTAAATCATATTTGCCTAGTCTTTTTTCAACTATGTTGGGGTTGGCTTCCAGTCTGATGGGACGCAGCTGAATACTGGTAAGTATTTTACATGGAGCGGCTACCTATCTGACCTCCACAACCCAGGTAGATACTGGGTTACTAGATAACACGAAACCCCGTAGTAAGACCGATGAATGGATGGCCTAAATATTTTGCCGAATTCTGGCCCGAGTGCAATCAGATGCCATCGACACGCTAAAAAGAAGAAGAATTTGAATAATGAAAGAAATTGTTTACATTTTGATGATATCTTTTACCTATCTCACGCATAAAACTTCAATCTATTCCAATGCTCCCCATTGCACCCCTGATACAATCAGCCGAAATCGATAAATCAGGGATTAACCACGCAGGAGAGCGAAAATTCTAAATTTCCCACCAGCCAATAAATACTTAGATAAAGTCACATTTATACCAAGTTAAAGCTCCATGATTGGTCCATGACAATGATTACTGCTCAGTAATCTGAAGCGAACGCATCGGATTTCGTATCACGTCGTGTTGATTGTCCGACGACAAACCGGGGCCCGGCGGCGCGGCGTTCCAATTACTAACGACATAGGAACCCTGCCACCAATACGCTATACATAGATTAAATTAATTATTGATTGCAGATAGTTGCAATGATTGCATTTTTATTGCGATAGTCTATGATGTAAAACAATTTTTTAGATGTTGGGTGTAATGGGTTAATCTGGTCTGTTTGCAGTAGTGGTCTCTTAATGCAAACAGACCAGATTAACCCATAACACCCATTTTTGAAAAGATTCCTAATTCGATTTTAAATTGCTAATAAATCACAAAACATAAATTTTATTTAATCGATTAGTGCCGTAAAAATATTTAAAAATTTTACATTTTCAAATTTCGCGCGTAATTTGACGAAAATGCTGGACGCAGTGGACGCAATTGCTCTGTGGGTATGACATCAGTTTGCTGTATAGACAAATGCGCTGATATTTTTTATGATAATAGTTTATAATTAAAAAAAGGAGTTATTATTCTACATATCGTTGATTTGCTGTTCCTGAATGCATAATATTATTTTGGTTACGAATACGAAATTAATAAAAGTACAAAGTTTTCAATTGAAACGCTGTATGACGTAATAACGTGGCGGCTACTATTTCATGGTGTTCAAAAACAGATTAAAAAAAACTGAAATCGATGAATTGAGTTTTAAAATTTATTTTGTTATTTCATGAACTAAACCTAATATTTTCCGACTGCATTTTGCCTAAGCTATCTCAACAATATATTTTTAGATTTTTTCTCATAAAGAGTAAAATACCCTATTAGAGATACGGTACCTCATTAAATAGACACGTATACTACGTTTGGATGGACGAAAAAATATCGCTGCGGGTTTTTATCGCACACTGTACTTTAAACTCATACCGTCGTATTTCAAAACGCGATCTAACTTTAGTTCTAGCCTAAAACTCTAAGTAAGTTTTTGCATTACCAACTTTTCTTCTATTTGGGTAAATTGTAAATGAAAATTGAAAAAAAAATGTTAATTTAACACTAAGTTGTCAGTTTTGTAAAAGAAGCTGTATTTCGATTTCAGTTAGGTACTTATTTCAAAAACATGCTCGATGGTTTAAACCATACCTAAAGAAAAACCTTGTTTTACAATACGGGGTTTTTTTTTAGGATGGGAAATCATCAAATAACTTCTCCCGCTCTGGGTGGAGCAGGAGGGCGTGTCAGACTTTTACTGACTAAAACCCACCCGTGTTCCCTCAGTTGGCTGTGTGCCAGGTGCGACGGTATCTCTTTCGAACAACCCGCACCCCTGGCAGGCATCGGCCCTTGCGGACCCCACCAGTTGTTGCTGACAACTCTGTCGGCGTGCGTGGAACACAAGGCGCCGTCGAACTGGATATTTTTTTTTAGCGGCCCTGCCTCCTGCCACTTTTCGCCCGCAGGTGAAAGGGAGAGCGGCCAACGCTATACCTACGGCCCCGCCGCGTCCGCCATCAAACGGTGGCGGCCCCGTCCAGGCCACGGAAGGGAAGAGCGCTAGAAGCTCAGAAGTCTCGGCACTCCTCCTCCGCCGCAGCCTGTAACGCTCAGCCGCGATGCCTCTCACTCGACATCGCGGCCCACCTCAGTTGCGGTGCAACTCACCGCAACCTACTTTTTGCCGCTACGTCGTCGTCGGCTTTCAGGCAAAAGCCCTGACGAGCGGCCCCACCTTGGGGTTCCTCTTCGCTTCACCGTGGCTGGGAGACCACGGTTACGGTTGGTGTTGAATCGAGCATTGAGAAACCTACAGATTGAATCCCAGCGCTTCGAAAAAACACACTTCGATTTTCAAATATCCGCGCTAAGCAGTGCTTTGTAGAACCAGTGCGCGACAAGATCTCGCCGCGATATTTTTACGCCCGACCCACGTGACCTCAAATGTTGTTTACTTCCCGACATAACCATCTCAGCATTCACAATCCTTTAGTTGAATACCCGCTTGTTTATGTATCCACATTCAAGGTTGTTTACCTAATCTCGCCAAAACAAAACAAACCGGAAAGCCCGCACGTCCCGGCGCTATAAAATTACAAGGGTCGATTCTTTTCCCGTCATTGATCTATGACATTTCCCGCAAAAGCCCCGTCTCTCACTTATCAGGACTCACGGGCTAATACCAAGCGAAGGGCGCCGCCCAATCTGCCTTGCCGCTTATCTCAATTTAATGGCTTCCGTATTAATACCGCCTTTGTCTAATTTGAGGATGCTTCGCCTTGGCCATTGTTTAATCGTCCGGTAAAAATTTATGCCTTTCGGTATCAACATTATCTTTCCATACTGGGTTTTGTTCTGTCAAATGTTTTGTGTTTACGAGGCCATATATGTGAAACATACTCGTATATTTCTGTTGAAGAGCTTTGTTGAAAATGTTTCGTGTAGGTACTCGATAATAATATTTTGTTTTGAAGATATAACACTTGTTTCGAGGGATCTGTTAAATTGAGAGAGATCTGATAGCGATATTACAAATATATTTAATAATGATCTTTGACCGCCGTTATGGGTCGTCAGAAGCCCGAAAGTCTGACATCAGTCTTACCAAGGGGTATCGCATTACCCAGTAACTGGGTTGTGGAGGTCAGATAGGCAGTCGCTCCATGTAAAATACTGGTATTCAGCTGAATCTGGTTAGACTGGAAGCCGTACCCAACGTCGTTATAGGCTAGGCAGATGATGATGATGTGTAGGGGCTAATCTCGGTAACTACCAGTCAGATTTGAAAAAATATTTATGTATATGATAGCTACTTAACATCACCCTGCGATTCTTAGCAGCTGAATAAATAGAAAAAAAGTCGGAAAGAACTCTTAAGTAAAAACGAAGCAAAACACGAGCGGACGATGGGATGCGACGCACCGCGGCGGGTTGGCGGCGAAATTTCCGTTTAGTCCACTCTCGGCCCCTCGACCCCCAATAAATAATGTGCCCACTGGACCCTTGACAATGGTTTATTCTCGACCCTTGGAGGTCAAGATTGGATTTAATTTCCAGCCAAGTTTTTAGTTTCCTCTCGACCCCCAAAGTAGTCTGTATCTTTAATTTTAGGTACTTACCGAACTGGTGGTCGAAAGTGGACGAGGTATACCTGTCCTTTGTATGGAAGTTCAGAATCATCCCCTGGGGGTCGAGTGTGAACTATGTTTAGGGGTTGAGAGGAAACAAATAAATAAATCATTATTAGGGGTCGAGGGGCCGAGAGTCGACTAAAAGGAAATTCCACGTGGGCCAAGTCCCGGTAAAGTTCTAGTTACAAATATTTGAAGAAGAAAGCTCTAGAAATGTGGAATAGATTTGTTTATAAGGGAAGGAAATATTTTTATTAAGATCGACTGGCTAGGTCGAGTGACCGAGTACACAACAACTTCTCATAAAAAAAAAAAACTTAATAAATAAAATCAGAAGCACTCGAGTCGGGGTGACTCATTTGAAACGATATCACGTTTACCCTCAAATCAAAAGAACGATATAATCCCAACCATTTCCGCCACTGCCTCGGCTGCGACAGAAAAATTGTGAGTCAAAGCCATTGTTTCCAATATCGACGAAGGGAGGAAAACTTTTATTGGGCACAAAGTGGGTATTATTCACGGGTCGAACGCAATCAACCACGGACGGCGAAAGGAAGGACGCCGGACGCGACGCCTCTGAATGCAAAGATATTTTTTGCCAAATGCGGGTCATTTTCAAAGGGTTCGTCTTATGAGGGAAAAATCGACAGACCCTTTTCGATTACCGGAGTCATGGATCAAAAACCGAGCCGCAATTAAGAGCGATTATTTCTTTTTCAATACACAACGGCCTCCTTTGTGTCTCGTCTTTTTTGTGAACATCATTTAAACGCTCGCAATTTTGTGGAAACTATTTTATGAACGTTACTTGGTACTTTTCTCGGGCCGTAATAAAAAAGGGAAATAATTCGCCTCAATGAAAAGAAACTGTTTGACTTGTCTAATACCTAAATATAATTTGTAAATTCTCTTCTAATTCTGTTGGGTTTGAAACGGTTAATCAAAAGGCTTTAAAACGGAGGAGTCTGGTTTCCACGAAATCTTGAAGATATTTTTGTTAAATAAGTGTTCAAACCAAAATATTTAATAATGTCAAGTGGTCTGTATTTACGTGGAATCTTGGTAGTAAGTACCACTTTAAGCGGTTTGAAACAATTTCGATACAGTGTGAGCAACGTTTGTAAACAGGACACAACAAGAGAAATTCCCACAATGTTTTCAAAGACCACATGGACAAAGGCGCCTATCCAAACGGTCGCATAACTCCTTATAACGATCGCCTACTATTCTGCAGCCATACCGCTTATTGCTTGCAGAGCCAATATTTTCAAGCCTCGGGACCGCAACGCGTTTAGAATCTAAATGATTTTCTGAGTTAGCCAATTTCGAAATAGCCCAAAATATTGAATTTTTTTCAATAACTTTGTTTATTGGTTGCGAAGATTTTTAATGAAATTTGGTATGAATGTTACTTCCTTTCATATAGTACTCTTGAGTATAAACGAATGTTATAAACAAGTATAGCATTAGGGGGGAAAATTTCAGTAAATCACCGAGTAGGGATAAGTCAGCATAGTATAATTATGTTCAAAATAGTGAATGAAGTATTATATCAGATCATTATCTGCCTAGCTTTTCCTCAATTGCGTTAGGGTTACAGTCAAACCGGATGCAGCTGAATACCAGTACATTACATGCAGTGACTGCCTGTCTATCCTATATATCTGGTTTATCAAACGGGATTCTGACGATTCGTGCCGACTGACAAAGATTCACGATTGACAGCACGGGAACAACGTCTTAATATGCTTTCCGACGGGTCTTAGTACGTAAATATGGTCACCCATCCTCGGAGCAACCGGGGCAAGCGTAACTTAACCTGATCGATCGACCCGTGCGGCTGTGATTACTTAGCCATAATCCCTTCTCAAGTATTATTATCAGATATGCTAAGTAATCCAAGTACCGCGATGAAAAACAAACCAAACCATAAGCTAAAGACATTCAACGCCATACCCACATTTGTAAGTTCTGTCACAGTAACAAGTAAATACGACGCAGTTGTTCCGAATCGACAAATAATACCATTTTATGTCTTTACATATCTGCAACGTGTACAAGGTGTATCTGTCGGGTCCATGGCACTTTATTGGTTTGCTTTCAAAACATTACCTATGTGTTCTAAACATACATTGGCAGTAGGTGCAACGAACTGCTCAAGAGCAGGTCTAGTTTATTTTTCTTGCAGCAAATGGTTTTAGGATATATGCCGTAAAATGAGTTATGGCTTACGGATATTTTCTCCTTACTTACATCAAATATTGGGAGTGTACCTACTCATATTATATTTTTATAAGGATTATAAAAATTATATCGAGATCGAAAAGTATGTTAGAGAAGTAGTTTTTTTTTTTCTTTTGGTTTGGGAAATCATCAAATAACTTCTCCCGCTATGGGTGGAGCAGGAGGGCGTGTCAGATTTTTACTGACTAAAACCCACCCGTGTTCCCTCAGAAGCCTATATGCCAGTGGCTGCGGTATCTCTTATTAACAAACCCGCACCCCTGGCAGACGTTGATATTAAGTAGTATTTTGGTGAAAATCAAAGTTAACGTTTAAAAATCGCGTTGTGTATTCAAACCAAGAAAAAGAACACGAAGCCTATTTTCGTTTTAAAGATTACTAGAAAAAGGGAAAGTTCTCTTGGATCTCACGAAATCAGTTTGACAGTGTAAGCCCAGAACTCAAGTCCCTGAGTCTAGCTCAGTTTGCCTAATACCAATAAGATTAGGTAGGTACCTACTGATGTTACGTAAAATGTAGGTATCTTTACTTTACCTTTTTACTAACTGTTATTCAGTTTGCACGAATGTTGCCGAGTCATGCCGAATGAAATATCACGAAATAAATTGCATGATTTATTCCATCGGACCACTTAGTTTGGGTTTACGGAAAATATTCTGTACTTACACTCACGCCCGCCTTTGACTTGACTCTGTCTCGGGTTCTACATTTTGCTTTCTGATCTCCTCGAGCCAACATTTTCATGCGGAAACTCACAAACCAATTCAAGTCTTACCACATGAATCACAAGATCTATTTTGGTATTGCGGTCATCCACTTTAGTTACTTTTTGCAACACTAATTCGTGGTAGCTCCTGAATTTTTATGGAGTTTTAACTTTAACTTCTTCGTATTGTAAAACATGTTTTGTGTTGTAAAGAATAGGGTTTAGTTTGATGTACGTTTTTTCGGATGTTGCTAGGTTTCTTTCCGTATAGCTGCTTTCAGCCAAAGGGGGTCCCCAGAGGCATGATCCCGAACTCCTCATTTATCATGCTTGTCACGTGTTGACCATCCCTCGTGTATACTGTACCGTATAAGTACATAAGTATGTACATAAATCTATACTACTCTTGAGCCACGATGTTTTGACGCCTCTCGGTTTGTTATTATCAATTTTTGGTCTATTTCAGGCCCATTCCTTCAGCCTTACTCGATGAATTAACTGCTGAACTGTTTAATACATATTGGAATCCGGCGAATTTGTAAATGTTTTGATTAAAAACGAATTTCTAAAGCTAGTTTATTAACTTGATGAAAAGGGTGGATATTGAATTTCCAGTTTCCGTAGCTTCGAGATCGCGCTAGTGTTACAAATTAGTTTTAATTTCTCGTCGAAATAGAGTACATACCTTTTGATTTAGATCAAGTTCTTTGTAACTAATATTTCACTGAAGTTAATGATTATATTTTCTTTCAATACTGCTTTCGTTGAGGGGCTTGTGGCTAAGTAATACCAGCCATAGGGGTCAATAGATCAGTTACGACTGCCGCGGTTTTTTTTTTTGGGTGGGAAATCATCAAATAACTTCTCCCGCTCTGGGTGGAGCAGGAGGGCGTGTCAGACTTTTACTGACTAAAACCCACCCGTGTTCCCTCAGTAGCCCGTATGCCAGGGGCTGTGGTATCTCTTTCGAACAAACCCCTGACAGGCATCGGCCCTTGCGGGCCCCTTCGGTTTGTGCTGACATCTCTTTGAGGCGCGCGTGGAACACAACGCGCCGTCGACTTGGGCTTGGTCCTTTCCGGACACCGAGCTACCCATTACTCGCCGTCCGCAAGCTCATGCCTACGGTGGTCGGAAATCGGCCTGGTATTTCCGACGCCCAGGGCGTCTCCGTATCCTGCGGCGGCTAGGATCGCGAGGGCGCATAGACTGCCTACGACTGCCGCGGTTGGTTCGTGGATGAGTAACCATCTTTACATATGAAGACCCCTCCGTGCCTCAGAAAGCACGTTAAGCAGTTAATCCCGGCTATCATTCGTAGATCTTTAGGGTCGTTACGGGTCGTCAGAAGCCCGGAAGTCCAACAACTAGTCTTAAAAAATCAAAATTAATTTATTCAAATACGGCTAAGAATCAGCACTTTTCGAACGTCAAAATACATGAAATAGTCCTCCAAAAACGCCCACCCTTTACCACTTCCTAGTGCTTGAGCTGGGAATAAGAAGTGGCGCAACAAACTCCCCAGCAGCACAGCTGTCTGTTTAGTTGGATGGAATAATAAACAATAGTGTAAGTAATAAACAATAAGAGACACAGAACATTATTAAAATAAAATTAGTCTGAAGTCAGCTAGTCATGCCATTAGACCAACAAATAAAATGAAGACTTAACTCAAGTACAAATTTAACTTACCAAGAGGTATCGTATTATCCAGTAACGGGGTTGTGGACTTCAGATAGGCAGTCGCTTCATGTCAAATATAATACTTACTTTACTACTTTTGAAAGTCTATTAACTGCTCTCAATGTTCTTTTTGTTCTTTTTATTTTTACAACGCTGACATATTTTCGTCATTATTTGACATTATACATCAATTTTAATATCAACTATTTTTTTAGTGATTGTCATGTTATTCATGTCACTATGTTTAATTAGGTTCATTTTATTTATGTAGATTATTTTACATATTGTGAATGGTAGAACGTTGTAGGCCTTGCAGACTGTAGATTTGTAGACGATTTTCTATTCTGTATTCGTCTAAGTACCTGGTACTTATTGACAGGTCTGCACTGTCCTCCCATACCTATTATCACTGTAATTTGAAAACATTTTTTAAACCAATGATTTTTAAAAGAGTAACCGTGGAGTTTCTTGCCGGCTCTTCTCCATAGGAAACAACAATTTGGAACCGTGCACCTTGCTTCTGACGTTTCATAAGTGCCCATGCAGGTTTATATGAAATGAAATTATTTTGATTTTGATTTTTGATTTTGACTAGTTCACAGCTGCATCCGAACCCAACATTTTTTTTTCCCTTGTCCTAGGCTTTATCAATAGGATGGACACTAATCTTATTACAACCTAGCCCTTTATATAGACTAATAAGTAATTAATTATAACCTAAATTATTAAATTGTCTTTACTAAGAATGTGTCTAGCACTTTGCTTTCTGTCTCTATTAAGGCGAATACACTTCGTTCTTGTGTTTGTTTGCACTTTTGCACTTTACACTATTCACTAACACTAACTCGAACGATTTCGTCATTTTTAGTCATCTAACTATGTTTGTTTGTTCGAGAAGCTGGATTGCCTCGACGTTCACATGCTGATGAAGTCTCTTTTCGTGAGCTTCTGCAAATTTCTGGATCACTGTTGCGATGAACTCAACTTTTCAAATATAATACTAGTTCACAGCTGCATCCGACCCCAACATATGTAGTTGGGAAAAAAAGTCTATGCTGATGACTGGTCCGTTTTCCATTGATTGGTTTTCTTTTCAAACAAAAAGTCCGACAATTTTGGCTCTCGTTTTTCAATATCATACACTCACATCCGGAATCACTGACGTTTTCAATCGCAATTTCAAATCTGAATGCAGACGCGTATTCACTTAATAACAGCCTATTCAGCAAAACGTAAACACAGATCACGGAACCAATAGCTGATGGGTACAATCTAATATGGAGTTCCGTAGTTGCCAAGTTAAAACAAACATTGTCGGTAATGGAGAACCCGAATGATTAATGCATCTCGCAAGGACTCCAGTAGATGGCGCTGATATTTATGTATCTGTTGCCGGGCAAATCTGATTTTCGGATATGCTAGTTTATTCTAGCTACTCGTAGTTCGTCCAAACTGGATAAACTAGTTTCCCCTTTGTTAATGATATATGTAAACTTTCCTGTCCATTACGGATTTGTCACGTAGCTTGGATTAAATAATCACGCCCACTATTTCGGATTTTCGCCAAAGTTGTTTGAAAAAGTATACTTTTTATCCGGAATGATAACGACTTTATTGATGTTTTTCCTTGTTAGTTAGTTCTAGTTTTAATATTTGGTACCTCTTTTTACAAATTTCATTGTGTTAGCAGACGCAGCTTATTCATGTCTCCTTGAAAAAGGCACGACTATTCAAAATCTGATTTGCTATCATAGGTATATTTAACTGTAGTAAATTAAGCAAATTAAATCACTTTATTTTATTGAGATCTCGAGCGCTTTTACAGAAAGAAAAAGTATGAAAATAAGTACCTTTATGTAGCACGGACTATGGCCCAGATACTCGAACAAAAATGATAGAAAAAAAAAACGCGCGGGAACTGTTGCGATTGGCTGTTGATAAATCATCCAACCAACCGCAGCAGCTTCCGGACCTTTGCCACAAAATATAATATTCTGATTTTAAATGAAATGATTGATCCTGACTATGCAAAACGGATTTTGAAAAAATTTGGACCATTTCGTTTTAAACGGTCTTTTTCGTTTAAAACCATATTTAATGGTTTTATATTGTTTTTTTTTTTTGTGTTTGTTTGAATGTTTTTTTTTTCATAACAAAATGCATGAAGTGATCTAGAACATACCTACTCCCTGATTTAGGATATATCAAAGGTTATTAAATTTAAAAACAAATATACATTATAAAAATATGCAAAAGCTGAGGAAAAACCTAGTCAGACTATTTTTCTTATTGATACTCTGTTACAGCCAAACCATATTTTTAAAATGTATATTTTAATAAATACACATAATGAAGTTTTCGGTATGTTTAATACTAAAAAAATGGTATAAGTGTGACTGTATATGACTTGACATATTAATGAAAACGGTGAATGATTCAATGAACCTTTTAAGTTCATTTTTAATGTACTACGTGGCAGTGGTTTTAAACCGTTATAAACTATGTACCACCTGAGAAAATGCGTTAGTATTAGTTTCATCCAAGATTAACTGGAATCATATTTTGCCAGTAACATACAGATATCGATTGCGCTAGCGCTCAAACTTCGACGGATGTCGCTGGCACACTCATACGTTAAGATTATGATTTATAACTGTAGCCATGAACTTGCATAAATTAGTGTTTCTAGCTTGTCATCAAATGAAATAGTGGGGCCTAGGGTGGTATGACTCTTAGGTTCTTGCCAAGGATTTCTGATAAATATTTATGGTGAAAGGAGTTTGAATATAAATTTGATTTCACTTATTTTCATGTTTGATTCATCGGAATTTTTGCAATTTGATCTAGTGATTAAAAAAAAAAGAATTTCAAAAATAATATTCATAATATTACAAAATAATAATAACTATTTTAATTTAATACATAAGCTTATCACAAAAATGTAAGCTAAACAAATAAATACAAAAGGACACTTAGGCGTCGAAGTATTCGTCCGCATCGCTGGCATCAGGAAACGTGCCCAGAAGACTGGCAGCATTGCCACGTTGAAAGGCAAAGCTTATCATAATTATATTAAGTACAAGTATCAAATGATACAAACAAATATCTGCATCGCTTAAACAGTAAAATTCGTGTTTATTTTTTCTTTATGCCCTTAAGATCACTGTTTGGCAAAAGACTCTCCATCCAGAGCTGTCAAGGAACCAATTTAAATTTTGTGACCTTTGAGAATGTGACAGTTCTCCATCTTGTATAACTATAATGTTGGTCAGTAAAAAGAACTTTCCCAAAACAATCGTGTTTTACTTAGACTTGACAAAAGAAAGAAAGGGTTTCAGAGGTTCCAGAAGGTACAGCTACGGACAAAAGTTTTATAACAATAACTCGGCATTATTAAAGGTTCTCCAATTTTTTACTTTTGATCTTTAAAGTATTTAACATTCATTAAAGATTTTTCCGGTCGTTTTCTAACAAAAAAATACAAGATACAAAGCGAGAAATGACAGCCAAAGGAACCACAATAGCGAAACGAAACCGAATTAAGGATTCCACAACGAATATCTTCTTGTGAAAAAGGAGGCTGAAATTACGGTGAGCTGTGATTTGAATTTATTACCCGAAGGCTAATTTTATTTCGGCGGGATCCGGAATATGGCTGGGAAAGCATCTTGCCTATTACCAAGACAATATTGAGAACGATGCCCGAGCTCTACTGAATCTTTGTACAATCAAAAACAGAATAATTTGTTTGTTTAACTAGGGGAACAAGGAAAGATCTTTTACTCTTTTTGGTGTTCACGTCGAAGGAATGTTAACATTATTGTGTTTTTTTGACTAAGAATTTGTTTAAGCTCTCTTTGAGAAATGATAAATTGTTTTGGATAAAAATGTAGAGGAATTAAGACAGTTGTTTCTTTTATTATTTTAATCAGAAACTTTTCTTCTACATATAGTTTTAAACAGCAATGCTACTGTAAATACTGTGACATATTATTACTTGAAGCAAAAACTTTCTACCCCATTTTACGAAAATTACGCTGACAGAGGAGTATTACGTACAGCTAATGTTTATATGGGGAATCGATGCAGTAAGCTAATATTTTATATTCCAATGTATTTATATTTAAATAAACTATGACCGTATTTCGACGACTGGGCGTCTTAATTAACACATATGAAGAATGAAATGTTGGGATCGTTATTAATTAAACAATAAAAATAAACGGAACAGAAAACGTAACAAAGATGTGTTCGTCCTTTCATTGAACTTGAACATAAAATTACATAAAGGAACAGGTTCTATAAGCGGAACTGCTACCTTTTGTGGTTCCGACTGTACAGCAGGAACTTACATCCGCAGGTAAATGCGGCCTCTTAATAATAAAAAAGCGGGAAAAGGGAAAACTCGGGGAAAACGACCACTGTTTATCGAGAAACAAAGCCAAGTGGGGCATACCATATGCATAACGATTGTACTAAATTAGGACAACAATGGTCCCTTTTACGCCGACTCAAATTGCTTATTGTACCCCGTTTTCTTATAACGTTGTTCCAAATGGTACCTGTTGTGTCATATTTTATGATTTACCGCTTACGTTTATAAGAAACCAATTTGAAATATCAAATTTTATCGCTTTTAAAGTGTTCATAAATATCTCGAGTTTTGCAAAAATATCGATATTCTTGTCTTTTTGGATCAGCCGTCTCGTATTGGTAACTCTAGACGTCTAGGTTGGTGGATACGATATTTTTATTGCCATATTATTTTGACTTGTCATCGTAACTGATTCAAACGTTAAGCACCTGAATATTTCAAGCTACTTCTTTAGGTATTTTATTGCTTTTTTATTCAGTAGTTAAGTTTTAAACTCATATTGTTCTAACAATAAAATGATTAAAGAATAGTATTTACCTACTTTATCAATACAAAGTTAGCTTCTTACTTCTACTAACTATTTTCATTGTTTTGTTTTCCACCAGAGATTCCTATTTTTTGCCAGAGACCATGAGGGAAAACATTTTTTTATAACCTGTCATAATTTACTTATTTTTTGTACCACATAAAATCTGATATGCTATATACTAAGCACTAAATATGAGTCACTGAATGTATATCAGAGCACTCCACAGGAGTAAGGCTCGCACCACACTATGTTTTGACAGCCGAAGTAAAATTTACGATCGCTCACCGGCCGCGATAAAACCGCCTTTGTCACAAGCCAACCCGGTAACACTCCCGTTTTACGAGCAAATAAATTTCAAACACTATTATGATTCAAATCGAGACCGGACCCACAAAATACAAACACCCCTTTTTATCGGTCGCTCATTGAACATATTCACAAAATATTTTTACAAAAACATTTCTCAGATTAAAAAGGAAAAAAAGGAATATACAAACGATAACGTTGTCCGACTCTTTATGTGTTTTATTTTGTCACGTTTATTCCCAACACTCGTGATTAATAAATTATATCAAACTGTTATGATTTTCCTTTCACACCGGATTACTAAGATTCATAGTTATAAGCTTTTATTTTTATGACGTTCTATTAAAGTATTTAATATTTTATGTAACATCTGTTGTAATTATTCATTATGGTGACGTGTCGGCGTGAAAAAGCATTTATATTTAAATGCGTCCCTAGACTATTTTATGTAACCCATTTTATTTATTACACGAACAAAATTTCCAATCTAGCATCATGGGCAATTCTGGCGAAAATGTTAGATTTATGTTTACAAAGTAATGTAGCACACACTAAATCTTGTATAAAAAATAACCACAACATAGTTATACTAAATCTAGGCCATAGCACGTCAACGAGGCTTAGGCTTACGTAAGACGTTTCCATTATACCTACGCCTCCTCTGTATATTGTGTGTTGCATAGAGAGATAAAGTAAACATCGCCCCTATGCTATAGGCTGGCTTGAGTAGAGGCTAAAGTGTCTAGTCTGCGAAAGACCAGGGCACTCAAGGAAGACAGGTGAGAGCTTGGATCAAAGGGCTCCATTGACCCGTTTGCGGTCGGCCTGTTAGCATTCATGGCGCCTACCATTGGTAGCGGATTTGCGGGATCCTGTTTACGGAATATTTATAAATCCATAAAGGGTGATGATACATACTGAAATCTAGGTCAGCATACATCATCGCATCATTCGTAGGTTCTAAGTTATTTTTAAAAGTCTAAATTGTCCAAAATAATTACTTAGACCACTAAGTCATAGAATAAATGAAGTGATAAGAACATTATAGAAAAATCTAAACACGGACTAACTACATAAGTCACACAAAACCGTGACTTTAGTGTGCGTTTAAGTCACGTGTGCAATAAAATAGTATACGATACGTGTGACTTAAGTAGACCATTATTGTACTATTTACACTAAGTTACACGTATATTTATGTCCTAATTCCGATGATGAGATGTAACAATTGTGTATTATTTCATACAGAACTTTACTCTTCTTCACAAGTCTCATGGTAGGGGATGCGAATAGAAGTTTTAACACAACAAACTGGGTTAGCTAAAGATGTTTGATGCTAACACCGACCTCCCGTAAAGGGACATCGGTAAACGCTGATACGGGGCTTTACTTTATAATGCTTGCTAATGCCTGCCATGATTTAGTATGTTTCACGGTAATGGGGTTGGATGAATATGGATGAAATTAAGTATATGCCCTCAAATATTTTGGTGAATTAATTGTATGCTTCTACGGGTGAAAGAGTTGGGAAAATTAATGACCCAGACGGAGATGGCTGTATGAGTTGGACTCCTTTAACAAAGGTTGGTCCTTAGCAGCTTTGGACAGAGATAAGTGAAAGACCACAGAGGGGTAGTGAAGACTTTTGCCTAGCTATGGCATATTAATGGTAAAAACCAAGAAATAGGATTAAACTCTACTAAAGAATCTCTAAAGAATCGATTAATATTTCTTTACAAGGAATAAACCAATCAACGGGATTATTACACAAACTACGAATGATGATACCAATGTTGTAAAAGCACAAGTCAGCGTTGAGATCAGTTTTTTAAAGATTGAATCGAAGATCTGATCGCTCCACTTTATAGGGTCTTAAAACCAGATCAGAATTGCAACAATAAACATAAACTGGTAGACCTAAAACCACCAGTAGATGCAGTTAAACTTGTAATAGTTGAAAGTCCCACTAAACTACAGCAAATCGAACTTCAATTCAAACATAAGGTACACTTCCACAAATAATATAAGGACTCGCTTAAATTCTATCTAAACCGGTATCACCAGTAAGTATTGGATAGACCTCTATAAATTCAAGTCCAAGTGGGCAAGGGAATATCGTCACCGAAATAGTTATTCGCAATTTGGAATTGGAGAAGCAGTAAAGGGAATAATAATAAAGCAAGTAAGGAAGTACAATTGGTGAATGTTTGGGTCTCGACTTAATTTGAACTTAGACTTATCGCAAAAGTGCTGTAAATCACGAATCCTATTAAAATTTCCTTAGCAGGTTTGGTTATGGTTAGAAGAAGGTTACAATGCGTTTAGAAAACAATTGTTTTTTTAGTGAATATGTATGACAAACAATCGTTGAAATTAGTCACCTATTTAATGGCTTACCTGTGATAGACTATATGAGTATTGTTTCTCCTATATTTAGCTCTAGTGTTTAGATAGCGCAGTGGCGACAAAGTGGCATCCAAGGACTGGAAAACAAGGAATGGGTCGACCGTCGTCGGTGAGGTAGGCGGACGACGTTGTTGCCATTGCGGGCAAAATCTGGATGAGGCTAGCGCAGGAGCGTGGCGATTAGGACTATAACTGACAAGTATAGCTATTAACTTTTTTTAAAACTATATTTTGATACTGACCTACATTGATAATGACTTGTTTTGTTTATTTTGCAATTTTACCATGTGTTTTTTTAGTTCAATTTTAACTCCGTGACCATTCACTTTAACATTTTATTGAAATTCAAATTCTGTGACATGTTATTTGATTTCAATTCTGTGACGTTATTTTAATTTTGACATTTTATTGTTTTCTGTGGTAGCAATGTGAAATTTTATTTTATTTTGTAATATGGGTTTTATTGCCACAAGAAAAGAGAGGCCTGTTCCCAGCAGTGGATGATAAATGATTTTATATCTGTAAGTAGGTTGGTACAAACACTGTTACACGTTAATCATAT
Organism: Polymixis flavicincta; assembly: GCA_949987655.1. Taxonomy (NCBI): domain Eukaryota; kingdom Metazoa; phylum Arthropoda; class Insecta; order Lepidoptera; family Noctuidae; genus Polymixis; species Polymixis flavicincta. The sequence goes on from OX465182.1 coordinate 15,056,344, forward strand.
TTTAAAAACTAGATGAGGTCGGCGTTTCCAGACAAACTCTTGGTCAGATCATGTGAAGACCATGCCGATTTCTATCTGAAATGGTCTTCTGAGGAAAGAACCAGAGAGGAAGTTGGGTTGTGGATGATGATGTTTTAGATCCCTATTCTATGCCTAGAATTGGTTTTCATACAGGACTAGCTTTAGCCAGCGGTTTCGACCGCGTGGAAATTTCATCCCCTATTTAACTCCCTTAGGGGTCGGATTTCGAAAAATTCTTCCTTATTCCTTGTCTCCATTATAAAGGGAACCTCTGTGCAAAATTTCAGCTTTCTAGGTTTCTAGGTTTTGGGCTGGGCGTTGATGAGTCAGTCAATCAGTCAGTCAGGACTTCTCTTTTTATTTATATAGATAGAAAGATAACATTTTAACCAGTGCGCAAACTGTAATCATGAATTCAGAATATGATTCGAGACCCCCTAGCATAGAAATGAATCGTCGGCTATAATTTTAAAAAATCTGCTGTTCCATACATTTTGAACGCGTAGGTAGGCAGTTTTCTATGAAACAGCAATTTTTTTGTATAACCGACGAAATATTTCTACGCCACGGGGCCTAGAATCTACCATGAACCATGAAGTTTGCGCACTGGTTTATAAATTTTATCCTGTGTTGTGATTAGTTTCAATCACCAAAGTTAATAAAGATATAAATAAAGTTACTTAAGTTTTTTTGTAAGTTTTTCTAGGACCTTGCCGTAACTTTTACTTTTTAGTTTAAAAATGATACTATTTAAATCACATTTTTGTAAAAAACGTCTTCTATAGTCATAACTTATCTACCAACTACCCAAATACCAATTGGTTAAGTGTTGGTAAAGAAATGCTTCAATTAAATTCCCTAGAGTGTCCATTTAAAGTTCCATGCTGGTGTTTAATAAATAAAATTACAATATTCTCACCGTCTGACATATTACTTTTTGATTCTACTATTTAAGAATTCGACTAAATGCAAGTGCTGTGCACTGTAGGTAGAATAGTACAAGCAAAGCTTTTAGAAAAAAAAAAAAAAAATGTGTAAACATTTTTACGCAGATTGCAAAAATAAAATTGTTGTTCCATGAATTATAATATGACTTCTAGGGGTGGAAGGGGGAGGGGGAAGGGGTACATTTTTTTTTAGAACCATTCAATAAAATGTGAATAATGTGGCAATGTAATTAAAGCATAAGATTTTTTTTTCTGACTTTGTAAACTGGTAGCTCTAAGTTTAAAAAAAAAGTTATCCACAATAATTTATAATTTTTATTAAATAATTATGTAGGTTTCTATTTATTTTCTCAAAACAACACAACGTGCAATAAAACACTACACAATACACGTACCTACACGTTTTAAACACTATTTAATTGCTACTGAAATTATCTAAAAATTAAATACATATACTATACACATGCCATTATCTACACATCTTATGGGACATTGTCAATAATGTTAAATTTTTATTATCTGATTTAGGAATTTTATTGCTCAAACGGACGCGGTGCGCGCGCGTCGACCGGTGGGCGTCCATGTTGTCCTAACATTTGAGGCATGAAACATGTCACTGCTTGTACCTACCCGCCATCTTGACAATAACACCGCATATACGATTTAAAGGGGCAATTAATCAAGCTCTTTACTGTTCAAGTTCCAAAAGTTGTAGGAAAACATGATAGTTTTAGTTTGTGACGAAAGTCGATACGAAGACATTGTTGGGATTTGCTTTACGTTTGATCATAGTTGCGTAAGAGCAAGTTTAGGGCTTTCTAAACATTGTCTTACGTTTTGTAACACTACCAAAATGTGTAAAGTGTACTTCAAAACTTTGGTTACATAACAGTTTTATCTGTAGAAACGTAGGTAATCTTGGCATATCATATTTGATACCAAATTATGTCATTTTTACATTATTTCTCATTAAGTAATAGGAGTTGTGGGTGAGTAATAAACGTCACATGGTTCGATCTATCGGTTTAAGCTACGCTTGCCGCGGTTGTTTCGTGCATGGGTGACCATCTCTACTTACCAAAGACCCCGTCGTGCCTCGGAAAGCACGTTAAGCTGGTCCCGGCTGTAATTCGTAGATTTTTGTCGTCAGAAGCCATCAACGAGTCTTACCTACCAAGGGGTGTCGTATTACCCAATAGGGTTCTGGAAGTCAGATAGACTCCATGTAAAATACTAGCAACTGTCCCTGGTTAGACTGGAAGCCGACCCCAACATAGTGGGGAAAAGGCCAGGTAGATTATGTAAATTTGTGTAACAAATATATTTTTTACGACTGATATTTCTAGAGACCAAAATTAATGGTGAATTTAACTCTAAATACGAGGAGACAGACGCCAGCACATCAAGCTATCCCAAACTGTCAAATTGGATGATTTCCCAGACAAAAAAAAAAAAAAAACTGTCAATTTTTTAACCGACTTCAAAAAGAAGGAGGTTATCAATTCGACATGTTTATATATTTTTTTTATGTATTTTCGGGCATAACTCCGTCGTTTATAGACGGATTTGCAAAATTCTTTTTTTGTTCGAAAGGGGTTTACTCCGAAATGGTCCCATTGAAATTTCATATAGATCTGATGATGTGTTTGGAGACAGACAACGGAACTCTTCAAAAAATTACGGCAAATCAACCGCGAATGTTGCTATCGCATAAATATGCATTGTTTTGACGCCAAGGATGATGAAATTTCGAGTTGGTGTGGAGTAGGTAACTAAAAAGTGAAAAATAAAAACTTTTTTCAAAAAAATAACAACCGACTTCCAAAAAAACACTACAAAGTGCAAAATAACTTTAATTTCGGAAGGCGGTGACAAATAATTATAATACACATTCAAAGTCACCGACTTCCGAAATTAAAGTTATTTTGCACTTTGTAGTGTTTTTTTGGAAGTCGGTTGTTATTTTTTTTCCAATTGAACATGAATCTTAAGCATATGTAATAAAATTGAAAATCTGTCAAAGAAATTTGACAGATTCGGGTAGATGTGCTGGCATCTGTACGTCTTAAAAGTAAGTTCTGTAGTGGACATGCAAGCAAATAACGACTTGACGAGTGCTTGACAATGCTAGTAAAAACAAGTTAATTAAGTATACTTTTTCAAAGCAATTTTAAACAAACGAGGCCAGTACCTAACTGAATAAAATAAATAAATCTAAAAGCGTAAAAACTGGAAACTGTGGCCTGTGGCCCGATAACTATGTAAGTTAGCCAATCGGCGTCGCTTCCAAATAAAAAGACTAAATGCGCTGTCAATCTTTACAACAAATAAGTTTTTGCTCGTTCGGATAAATTGTCAGCGTCCAAATATAATTACACAATATTTCAGTGAGTTTTTCCTTCAATTATTGCATTTCGTCGCTCAGACAGCTGAGGCGTTTTGGACATTCTTTTGTAACGAGCCCACTGCATGCCGAGGTGTGCTTTTTGCAAACTTAATCTGGTATTCACTGAGGACCTTAAATGAAAAGGTTACGGGTTATTTTAGCTTGAAGCAGGGATAAAGAGAATTTGTCAAGTTAATAATACTGTGCAACCTTTAAATGAAATATGATAAGTTATGTTTTTTGGATATTATCAGCTTTGGATTGAGCTTATAACGATTTAAAAGAGAGTGAAAACTTACGTTCTGATAAATATAAAATTAGTACTCGGTAGGATGTTGACAAACTTAAGAAGGAACATGGTATCTACAATGTAGATTATTTTACATATTGTGAATGGGAGAACGTTGTAGGCCTTACAGACTGTAGATTTGTAGACGATTTTCTATTCTGTATTCGTCTAAGTACCTGGTACTTATTGACAGGCCTGCACTGTCCTCCCATACATTTTATCTCTGAAAACATTGTTAAAGCCAATCATTTTTAAAAGAGTAACCGTGGAGTTTCTTGCCGGCTCTTCTCCATAGGAAACAACATTTTGGAACCGTGCACCTAGCTTCTGACGTTTCATAAGTGCCCATGTAGGTTTATATGAAATAAAAATATTTTGATTTTGATTTTGACTTTAGTAGTGTCTCGTTCCAAACCAATGTCTGAACTCTTTTTCAGTGCATTTTATATGCTGTCTAACAGAATAAACGCAAGTCCTGGAAGTAGTTTGTTCATAATTGAGTACTGAATCAATTGCAGTAACTTTAAAGACGGGTATATTTTTTTCAAAAATTATGTACTTTACAATACGTACCGTCGATGGAGCCAAAGAAAATTAAATCATATTTCAAGGCTGTAAGATTCAATTTGAAATATACGAAGAAATGCATGGGACAACACGATTTTCGCAAATAACAGTTACCTTTAAAAAATAAGTTTATCGGGGTGTATCAGTCTAGCGTGAAGTTTTGTTAAATTATATATTTTCTAATTTAATGCACTCTTTGAAAACCTCAAAGTCTACATTTCCCACAGTCTTTCAAATTTACTGCCGAATTTATTTAAGAAATATATAGCTTCACCGCATCACTGAAAAATAAATAATACTTTTTTTATGCCGTACTTGTCGTGAGCAGGACGGAGGCACATCAAAGCAGCCGAACGTCACGCCACGTCACGGACTGACACATTCGACATCGGACGAACTGTCGCGAAAATTAAGGCCGGTTTAAAAAAGCCGTCGGCAGTCCGTTGCATGCGCAGATAATTAGTGCAAACTCTGAATTGAATAGAGTTGGGCTTCAAGGCTTGTAATTTAGTTGTGTCGGTTATATGGGTATTTGGAGTTGATTTTTGCAATGTAATAATAAAACATGTTGAGATGTACTTATAAGTCGTTTTCTATTCTTAAGGCGGATCCGCTAAAGTAGCCGGGGAAATTCATTTTTGTTTACGGTTTTTGCAATATGCAGGACAGTATTAATTTAATCCCATTGAATGACTTTGTGATGAAACATTGAATTTGTCGAGAGGGTTTTTAGAGGGTTGTACCTATTGATAATTTTATTTAATAGAAACCAGCAAATTGAAAAAAAAAAAAACACTGGCGCTTCCGCTCTCGCGTTATTTAAGCGAAGAAGTGGATATAAGAATCCACTTTTTCGCTCAGATAATCTGAACATCAATCGAATTGTCAAATAGATTAAATCAAAAGTTTATAGAAGGAAGAAGAAGGACACTCGTATGTGACCTTATCATTTGTAGTGAGGTTCTTCAGAAAGCACAAGTGCGTATTATAACCAGATGTATCAATGTAAACTTGTTTTACTAGATGTTAAACAAACCCGAGGTATTCATCTAAACATAGCTCACATAAAATAGGAATCTCAACTAAAAATAAAACAACCTAAAAAGTGAATTGGAAATCCTCAAATACTACCCAGGTTATCGGAAAAATCATAAAATTGTAGTCTAGTACCTACCGAAAAGGTAGTCGAACCGTAAAACTCCGTCCGTATTGATCACCGATGTCGATCGGGAAGCTTCGTCATATTTGCGCTCCCGGAATTCCGGATCCACCTCCGAATCCGTGTAGCTATCGCACCGGCGGACAATTAGTAAACAAAGTTACCATGGCAACGGTAATGTAAACATGAAGCAACTGGGGAGCGATGTGAATCCGCCACCAGCCAGTCTTAATAATTGCGAAGTGTTAGTTAGGGTGAGGGCATGGTGATTTCGGTCAGCGGATTGATGTTTTTTTTCTGACAGTAGATAATTATAACATAACTAGCGAAATGTGGGTGTACTATTTAAGGAGCTCCTCTGCCTAACTCTTTTGGTTTAACGTGTTTTTACTTATTTATTTTGCAAAAGGTTTAGTAAACTGTAAAGTTAACTAATATTTAGATGTCCTATCCAGTTATCTTTTATTCTAGCCATAACGATTACTACCTACCTATGTATTTCATAAGTTATAAAAAATTTAGTAAGTTTATTCAAAACTTGATATTTTAATCATAAAATTATAATTTAATATCACATACATTTTAATCAAATAAATGAATAAAAATATTGACATACGGAGTAGTTTTGTTAAAAATAAATAAAGGTATATCTAATATTGTCTAACATAACTAGTCTTTATGTAACAACATTTGCATTAATAGTTATAAATTTATTCATAACGACCTCAGATATATAAAGTATAAACCTACATGATCCGCTTGTTCATTTAACGATTTATGTATCTAAACCAAGTAGCTTTTGGCTACTACTTATGTTTAAAATGGCTTAAACATAACTGGCGATATGTGGATTTACCATAGATCCTCCACCTCTGTCTAAACCCTGCGTGGAATCAGGCGTGATGTTTTGTAGGTATGTTTAAATAATAAAAGTATAAGTAAAAATGTAGGTATCCCAAACTAGGATACCTACACTTTTACAACTACGATAATATTTGCTAGGTACTGAACTTTTTTAATTGTAAGATTATATTACCTCACATTAGCGATATCGAGATTTCTTTATTAAATGTAAGTTTAATAGGTTTTTTTTTTAAATACACATAGGTCTTACGGAATAAATTCTCTAAACTATGCCGAAAACTGCAGCAAAAACCCTTGCAAAGTTTAGAAGAACAACGCAGTTACACAGCCACACGAAAAGCGAATTCAATATAATATGTATGGACTGTAAATCCGCCGAGTGCCGGGGATTGTATGTTAAAGTCAATTGATTGATTGATGATTGCATGCATTTATTTACGAGCGTAATTATAATCAAAATAAAAATATTAATCGAGCATCTAGGTACCTACGTTGTCCATCACCGAAATCCGCTGTTCCACCATTAACACAGCCGCATTCTAAAATTTGATCCGCATCTACATAATGTACTTTACATTCCGTATTCGCACAAACACTCAGAAGGGATAATAAACACTCTAAATTGTGCAAACATCAACTCGTACCCACAGAAGGAGACCCAAGTCCCCAACAAAGGACTGTTCCTTAAAAAATATCGATACCTTCCGGCACAAAAGGCGTAAGGGACATTACGGCAACCGTCCCTTACGCCCTTTCGACCCAAAGCCATCAATATGCTGTGAACTACATAAACAAATATTCAGCTCAAAGGAGTATGAACATCAAATAGTCTTACATTAACATCCCCCCTGGTTTTGTTTACGTTCGTCGACTGTTTTCTAATAGTAAAAATATATGCCCTTTTTATGTATCGCGTATAGGCAAACATTGGCGAGATTTGTGTCTTGGAATTTTATGATTAACGAAATATCTGCGACTTATTTTTAGAAAGGAGTTAATATTGCAAACTTATCTTATTCTATCCAGGGAGTTTTACTGAATCAGCACCATTTTTGTAAACTACAAAAAATATATAATTAAAAATTGTGTCCCTCGGGTAATACAGTGTAAAACTCCATTTTGAGAAACTACACCTGAAGGTATTATTAATTTCAATTTTAATTAACTTTTCCTACGCTGTTTTATTTCTAATTTTCTAATCAAAAATTTTAATCTGGCATATAGCAGTAATACGTATCCCAGGAGTAATCACTTGTCTATGGTTTAGCCTAAAATTAGAGCAATACCTTTAATTTCAGAGCATTTCGGTATAAATTTAACCCTTGACAATTTTACGGTTAACTTTATTTAACCCCCGGTTCTTGTCAAATCTGATGTGGTGGGTGGCAGGGCTAATACCAAAGTTGCCTGCCTACACAAGTTTGAGCTTACCATGTTTCTCTTTATTTATACAAATTAGTTTGGGAACTACGTGACTAATTATAATTTAGGCTTTGAAACTTTGTTTGCCTAAAGCGAAACTGTAAATAGGAAATGTTTAAACCAAAATAGAACCCTCTACGGGGACTATTTTGCCACATTTCTCCATGATGATACTTCAAACTATGATATTAATTCATAGTATAGCGGAACTATGCTATTTAAAAATAGTTTAGTGTAAATATGGGAGTAAATTATAGTTTGAACTGTAGAAACGTACCTATAAACTTTTTTTTTACTTTAGAAACGCCTCAAATGGAGTAAAAGCTCGCGTATTAATTCGTAAATTGTTTTACTAGGAACTAGCTGTTCGCGCCTTCGCCCGCGTGGATTTCGGACATTATCCGACGAGAACATGCTATTTACAGGGACACAAAGTAGTCTATGTTACTCCTTATAAGTTACTAGCTTTTGCCAGCGGATTCGCCCGCGCGGAGCTTTCATCCCCTATTTAACTCCCTTAGGGGTTGAATTTCGAAAAATCCTTCCTTATTCCTTGTCTACATTATAAAGGGAACCTCTGTGCAAAATGTCAGCTTTCAGTCAGTCAATCAGTCAGTCAGGACTTTTATTTTTATTTATATAGATAACATTAGCTGTCTGGTAGTGATAGTCCCGTCATAATTGGTCCAGCCGGACGAATTTTTATTTCAGTCAAATCTGTTGTTTTAACATTAGAAGCAGACACTTACATTTTTATTTATTTGTACACATAATAAGGTCCTCTCTAATGTGAAGTCTCTAACCTTTTTCGAGTGTACAATATCCGTCGTATCGTACGTAAACCTGAGAAATCCTTAGTTAATTAAAGCTTTCCTATTCAAAAAAATACATGTGTACAAAAAAGAGCAAAATATTAATCTTTCCTTAATTTACTGCTGTTATTTTGAACGTTTATCCTTGATCCGTCGCTTGGTAAACACAATATTTTGTTTTTGTTGTACATTTCTTTTCGAAAGTAATTTCGTTAAAAATACATTTCTAAATACTTCTACCATGCTATGAAAAACGTTAAACAAAACGTTTTGTAATTTGAATACCGAACTTAAGCAGTATAAATACATGGCTAAGTAGAGTATAAATGAAATTCTTTCACTAAATTGGTTATAAGACTTCCAATTTCTTGAATAAACCGTTGTTACTCAACAATCATGAGGACCAGACCCTCATATATCTTGCACTTTATTATATCGGTGCGGGTTTCTTACTATGCAAGTCTGAAGGTGCCGTAAATATACAACAACAAACGCCTCATTGGTAACGTTTAGGGGCAATTCCGACCAATAAAGCAGCGTGCGTGGGTTGGATAACACGACCACAAGCACTTGACCTCAACTTTTCATCTATTCATCTCTGTATACCTCAGTTATGCAGGTCATCTTGAACTGGTTACTTGATATCGGAGGCGATTGAGCCGCGAATATCCGAATACGTGGGAGTTATTATTTTAATAATATAAGTCCGTTTCTGGAGCACTGTTGTCGTTCCATTGTTGTGTGAAACACTTTAAATACCTTACACAGCTTTGCAAAATTGTGGAAATGTCTTAAAAGGAATGCGAATACATGTGTGCGTTTTAACCGAAACAAGGAAGACGTAAGTTTTAGATAGTCCTATGTTTTTAAAGGGTTAAAGGGAATTACGAGGAGCTTGTGGATAAGTAACAATAGCTGCACGGGTCGATCGATCAGGTTAAGCTACGCTTGCCGCGGTTGGTCCATGGATGGGTGACTAACTTTACATACCAAGACCCCTCCGTGCCTCGGAAAGCACGTTAAGCCGTTGGTCCCAGCTGTCATTTGTGGATCTTTGAGAGTAGTTACGGGTCGTCAGAAGCCCTAAAGTCTGCCAACCAGTCTTACCAAGGGGTATCGCATTACCCAGTAACTGGGTTGTAGTGGTCAAAGAGGCAGTCGCGTCATGTAAAATGCTGGTATTCAGGTGCATCCGGTTAGACTGAAAGCCGACCCCAACATGGTTGGGAACTGGGCACGCCACGATTGCGGCGGTAAGTCCCCTCTTTGAGGAGTGGTTTGAGAGGCGGCATGGCGTCCTCACCTTCCGCCTGACGCAGGTCCTCACCGGACACGGTTGTTTCGGGAGGTTCCTGTTTCGGATAGGGCGGGAGGAAACGCCCGGGTGTTTCCACTGCGAAGATCGCCCTGAGGACACGGTGGAGCACACGGTGGCGGTCTGCCCTGCTTGGGCGGAGCACCGCCGTGTCCTCGTGGAGGCGATCGGCGGCAGCGATCTCTCGCGTCCGGCCCTGGTCCAGGCCATGGTACGGAGCGAGAGGGCACGGGGAGCCGTCACCTCCTTCAGCGAAGCAGTGATGCTCGCGAAGAGGGAGGCGGCGCACGTGAGGGAGAGGCAGCATATGCGCCCTCGCGACCCCAGCCGCCGCAGGATACGGAGACGCCCTGGGCGTCGGGAATCCCAGGCCGATTTCCGGCCACCGTAGGCATGGGCTTGCGGACGGCGAGTAATGGGTAGCTCGCTGTCCGGTAAGGACCAAGCCCAAGTCGACGGCGCGTTGTGTTCCACGCGCGCCTCAAAGAGATGTCAGCACAAATAGTGATGGGACCCGCAAGGGTCGATGCCTGCCAGGGGTGCGGGTTTGTTCGAAAGAGACACCACAGCCCCTGGCTTAAGGGCTACTGAAGGAACACGGGTGGGTTTTAGTCAGTAAAAGTCTGACACGCCCTCCTGCTCCACCCAGAGCGGGAGAAGTTATTTGATGATTTCCCACCCAAAAAAAAAAAAAAAAACATGGTTGGGAAAAGGCTAGGCAGATGATGATGATGAAGAGGAAGTACTAGGGTAGCCTGCAAAATACATTTTTTTTTACGTTTTCTGCAACTTGCAGGGCAGACTATTATAAAGTCATCAAATGGAATTAACCGAACTTAAAGAGTAGTATTGATGATTTCACTTCATCATCATCATTTCAGCCGAAAGACGTCCACTGTTGGACATAAGCCCCCGCAAAAGGGAGCTTTTGCCGTAATCGCCACGCTTGGCAGGCGGGTTGGCGATCACAGTATGGTGGTAAAATGCATAGAGAACGCTGCTGCCCATTCTCTAGTAAATCAAATCAAATCATTTATTTCTTTGCAAACATGGGTATATAGTACACAGATGTTTTTTTTTTATAATAAGGTTCTCCATATTTTACCGTCGCATGGGCATGCAAAGGTTTACATGTCTAATAAAAATTCAAAAATAAACATTGGTATTACAAATAAAAAAATCAAAATAAAAAAGAAAAAAATACAAATCAAAAATGTCAGCGTGATCACAGCAATAAAAAAGACTAAATAATGTCAAACAGAATTATAAAACCAGCATCAAAATTATTATGTCAATCAGAGTAACTATGTCAATCAGTCAGTGAATTATCATTAAGAAAATCGTCAATCGTGTAATAGGTTTTCATAATTAAAATTTCTTTTAGCTCCCTTTTAAATTGTATTGTAGTCATATTTTTTATACTATTTGGTACTCTATTATATATGAGTGGGGCAATACCAAAAAAACTTTTTTGCATTAATGCAGTTTTACATTTTGCTTGACATAATTGATTAATGTATTGGGTCCGTATCGGATTTTTCCTGACCTCTGATAATTGTTTAAATAGATGTGGGTTGGACTTCGCAAACAAAGCAGTTTCCAATATATATAAACACGGCAATGTTAGAATTTTTAACGATTTAAAATAGGGAACACAGCTATCAGTTGTCCTAAGGCCGCACATTGACCTGATGCATCGCTTCTGCAGTCTAAATACCAGCTCCCTATCAGTCGACTGCCCCCAAAAAGTCCTAGCCCCTAAGTCCCTTAGTCACCTTCTACGACACCCACGAGAAGAAATGGGATGGTGCTGTTCTTTTACGTCCGGCACCATACGGAATGATGGTTGATTGATGATTGAAATGATTATAATTTTGTAAATTCATACTTGTTATGCTCTCGAATCATATTTTAATCAAAATACAACTGCGGGTGTTTCCACTGCGAAGATCGCCCTGAGGACACGGTCTGCCCGGCTTGGGCGGAGCACCGCCGTGTCCTCGTGGAGGCGATCGGCGGCTGCGATCTTTCGGGTCCGGCCCTGGTCCAGGCCATGGTACGGAGCAAGAGGGCATGGGGAGCCGTCACCTCCTTCAGCGAAGCAGTAATGCTCGCGAAGAGGGAGGCGGCGCACGTGAGGGAGAGGCAGCATATGCGCCCTCGCGACCCCAGCCGCCGCAGGATACGGAGACGCCCTGGGCGTCGGGAATCCCAGGCCGATTTCCGGCCACCGTAGGCATGGGCTTGCGGACGGCGAGTAATGGGTAGCTCGCTGTCCGGTAAGGACCAAGCCCAAGTCGACGGCGCGTTGTGTTCCACGCGCGCCTCAAAGAGATGTCAGCACAAAAAATGATGGGGCCCGCAAGGGCCGATGCCTGTCAGGGGTGCGGGTTTGTTTGAAAGAGATACCACAGCCACTGGCATACGGGCTACTGAAGGAACACGGGTGGATTTTAGTCAGTAGAAGTCTGACACGCCCTCCTGCTCCACCCAGAGCGGAAGAAGTTATTTGATGACTTCCCACCCAAAAAAAAAAAAAAAAAAAAACGGCCCTGTAAAATGCACAAAACTTTAACGAAACTAAAATCCACCCGTGTTCCTTCAATTGCCTGTGTCCCAGGGACCACAGTATCTCTTTTGAACATCCCGCAACCCTGGCAGGCATCGGCCCTTGCGGTCAGTTGGTGCTGACATCTCTTTGAGGCACGCGTGGAATACAACACGCCGCCGCGCCGCCCGCCGTTGCGTCGACCCGTGACGGGGAACCTTTGCGCATTCTCCTTAACTGATTTTAAGTACACTAGTTTCTCCCTTTTGCAGAAACAGAAAACTACATATTTTAGGAATTGATTTTATCTTGCAAATTACGTTCGATTACATACTGGTCCCCACGTCGCGAGCAATGAAAAGTGGCTACTTCTAATAAGTTTTGTAGTCCTGGGGATGTATTTAGATTTCTCATTAGGAAATTTTCATAATCTGGTGGTCAATAATGGCAATAGAGCTCATCCCATAAAAGTACTTAAAACATAACTGTCAATTCACCTCTGCCTAACCTTCGAATTATAGGCGTGATGATAGAAGCCATGTTGCAATACAAGGAAAAATAGTGAGACAGAAGCCAATGTGTCAATACTTAACATATCCTTGACTCATTGTTCGAGAAATACCAATACAAATGTAATCTACCAAGTGAATAGTTGGAACGTGAAACAGACATACCTACACAATGCTTGTATTCAACGTATTCGTATTGTATACCATCTGCATAAATCTGGAGCATTCGATAATCTTGAAACCCAGTTATCCTGTCTTTTCGCCTGTTAACTTGACTATGTTGAACATGGTTTCCAATACCATGAACGATAGAATAATGATTGATTGAATAAAATTCATCGACCCCAGCGTGTACGTACTCGTACCTCAGATTATAAAACAAAGGCAGATCGACCGCGCGGAACATTATGAGTGAAGCCAAAAAACCAAACACTAAAGCGTCACATTGTATGTAATGCGAGGCTTTAGTATTTGTTTTTTTTTTTTAATCTTGGGTGTTCCGCGCGCTCTATCTGCCTTTGTTTTATAATCTAAACCAAAAAAAATATATACTAAAGCGTCGTATTGTATGTTACATAATGCGCCGCTTTCGTATTTGTTTTTTTGGCCTCACTCTTGGTGTTCCGCGCGGTCTATCTGCCTTTGTTTTATAATCTGAGAAGCCCCAGACTCGATAAATCGAATGAGCCCCAAGATTTGCGCCTCAGCCGCATGTTTCATGGTGGTACAGTGGATACTGGTGGTAAACGTGCCAGTTGCCTAATACGTATTTAAGGAATTGCCGATTCACGCACAAAAAAATTTAAACATAAGGTGTGCGAGTCGCCAGTAGAAAACATTATTTTATTTAAAAGTGACAATTCGCCCGATTCTGGTAAGTTAATTCGTGTGAGTCGTTTAATACACCAGTTAATCGCCCATAGACAACCCTAATTTTATGCTAAAAACAACATCATAGGTCATACGACCATCATTATTGGCAGTTTGTTTTCACAACAAACATACCCACACTGTCCAGCCATTAACCAAATTGCCATATCGAACCAAACCTACATTTCCAATGAAGCATCAATCATAACAATTAAGCATAACATACCGCCCACACTTCACTAAGAATAACAAATCATACAACTAAAATTTAGTGACACGATTCACCGCAAAAAAGCGTCCGTTTGTTGATTGAAAACGGGCGTATTCAATAATCCATTAAACCGTAACGTTAGAGTTTTGACAGATGACGTACGAGGCTGCCATCCTGTGACTGATGCGTGACCTGGGGATCGTACCGGTTTACTATTTGTTCCGATTACTCATATGTGCCTCGATTCGAATTCGGAGGATTCGGAATAGGGACGCTGATGGTTCTTAAATTGAAATATTTTGTACTAGCTGCATGCGCCCTGTGGCATCCGCAGAACTCTCGATCTCGTAAAAATATCGCTATAAAAAGTGTCACAAGACTCACAAGTCCTTATGCAGGTCATGGTCTAGCAATGTGCCTTCCATCCAAATCGAAAGGATTTTTTTTTCATATTCCGTTCAAATTCGTTCAGCAGTCTAAAAAAATCAAATGTTTTTCACAGGGCAACATAGAAGGTTCTCGGCTGCCACCAGCGGCTTAGCCGGGCTATCCTGTGGAAATAGGGCTGAAAAACACGACATAATTTATTTTTACGAAATGATGATAGAATTCGAAGTAATCATTAATTACCGCCGACATTCATTTCCATATTTCCGAAGAGCAAATAATTCTTAACATTTTTGCGAGGACCCAAATATTCCTTTTTTAGAGAAAGACCTTAAGATGTCAATTGAATTTCATCAATCAATTGAGCTCAGATTTTTAATCATAGTCTTTTGTCAAAGTTTTTCGTCGATAGATTTCCATTTCATACCAGGTGCCTCTACGAATTGAGTCCATTTTTCAGAAATACGTTTGTGAAGAAAATTTTGATTATTGCTACAAGGTCAGCAATTTAACATTTTTATTACGTCTCGTTAGCACTCTGAATAAAATAATAAAAATCTTGAATGACCTTGGAAGACATAAAGCAGTATAATAAATTGTTCCATTAAACGAAAGTAGTGGAAGGTAGGTATTGATTTGATATATTTGCTTCCATAGCAAGTTGTAGATATGTATAGATCGTACCGAAGAAAACCGACCCAAAAAAAAAACCTCAACAAAATATTTTTGTGCAATCAGGTGCAAACCAACTTACAGAAACAAATATCGTTTAAACTCTTTTCTACAAAACAAGGTTTATATTTAGACCGGATTTACACCACCAACTCAGTTTTTTTTATAAACATATTGAGTATGTATAGAAATACAGTTCTTTTTTACAAAACTGACAACTTAGTCCAATGCTAAGTTGTCATTGTTTTTCAATTCAAATAAAAAAATATATAATAAAATAAATCTGGATTATTATGTACCTATTAAGAACTCTCCACAAATCGAAATAAAGTTGGAAATGCAAAAAGTGGCTCCAAACTTTAGGTTAGAACTAAAGTTCACGTTTTGTAATAAGAGGGCAAAATTAAATAGGTCAGTTAGTTTTTTGAAATTGAGAACAAAACTTTTTTCAAAATAATAACTCGTTCCTGCAGTAAAGAACAAAAGCATAAACAATAGTTCGCTTGCTTTGTTCCCAAACACCGTTAGTAAGGGAATCAACATTGATGTGACCGAAATCTGTCACTCGCGCACTTGTATGCAAATCTCACACAAGCTCTGTACCACGACATGCAAATGTATGCACTACTCGCATCAATGAATATCACTCTTCGTGTCTAACATATAGCTTTAGAAGGAGATAGAAGACTTAATGCTTATTTTACGTTTAGAATGTATTTGATATGGTAATGACGTTTAGTTTGAGAACTGTTTACCTATACACGATCTTCACCTATGACACTGTTAAGCGCTGCCTTTGTCATGTCGCTATCTTCTTTGATACGATGTTATCAGAACACGATAATGTTAGAGCAGATGTCGAAAGCCAGTTGTATAGTTTTTCTTATCTATTTACATGAAACACACGGGAAACCTTTTCTCATTTAAGGCACTAAAAAGTTTATAGTTTTTATGTGGTGAAGGGTTACGTAGAAGACCTTCGTGCCAGGATTTTATTACTGCTTTTACTTTTCGCTTCCAACATAAATAAATGTTTATGTTGATTTTCTATAAATATTAGATTTTGTTTTTTAACCGACGAAAAAACGGAGGAGGTTCTCAAGTCGACGCGTATTTTTTTTTATGTATTACTACGCATAACTTTTTCCAAAGTAGTCCGATTTTGATAATTCTTTTTTTATTGGAAAGGGTATACCCCGAAGTTGGTCCCATATAAATTTCGAAGAAAAATTCCAACCCTAAGGGTAATAAAACAGGGGATGATTGATTGTTTACTCACAGATTTTAATACTGAGTTGTGTATTACAAAAAGTAATAAAAAATTAAGCATGTAGTAATCAGTAGATTATAGCCACACAAAAAAAAACCGCCGAAAAACCGAAAAGTAAAAAATAAACCTGCTTTGTCCAACCTCAATAACTAACTTCGGAAGTCGGTGACTTTGGATATGTATTTAATTATATGTCACCGCCTTCCGAACTTAGTTATTGGGGTTGGACAAAGCAGGTTTATTTTTTACTTTTCGGTTTTTCGGCGGTTTAATTTTTTTATTAAAAAGTTTTTATCGTCTGTGTATTTCAAACACCATGTCATAACTACTTTGCCAGCCTTTCCTTGAGCACCTATTGAGGAGCTTGTGGCTAATTAATAACAGCCGCACGAGTCGATCGATTAGGTTAACCTTCGCTTTTCGCGGCTGGTCCGTCAATGGCTGACCTTTTTAACATGATTTTATTAGCTTCACCTGTATGTGTGTTTGTTTGTAAGCATGTTTGTAACTTTGGACTAGATTTTGACTCTCTTCAAACGGTCAGATTTCATTTACCTTTGTAGACTTATCGAGGAACGATGACAATTCAATAATTTAAAAAAGAAAAAAAAAAACTGAACGAAATAAATAAAAATAAATTAAAAATCTAAAAAACCAAACTAAAAAGCAGAAAAATATTTCTAAAAAGCGTGGGGTGCTTTTTGAGATTATTTTAGGATCAATTAATATCAAGCGTGTTTTTTAAATTTTTTAAACTATTATTTATTTACATACCAAGACCCCTCCGTGCCTCAGTGCCTCAGAGAGAACATTAAGCAGTTGGTCCCGACTGTCGTTCGTGGATCT
Organism: Polymixis flavicincta; assembly: GCA_949987655.1. Taxonomy (NCBI): domain Eukaryota; kingdom Metazoa; phylum Arthropoda; class Insecta; order Lepidoptera; family Noctuidae; genus Polymixis; species Polymixis flavicincta. The sequence continues at coordinate 15,073,439 of OX465182.1, forward strand.
TTGATAGTCGTTACAGATTGTCAGTAACCCGGAAATCTAACTACCAGGCTTACCAAGGGGTGTCGTATTACCCAGGGTTGTGGAGGTCAGATGGGCAGTCGCTTCGTGTAAAACACTGGAATTCAGCTGCATCCTGGGCCTGAATTCACTATGACCACTTAACGATTCCTTACTCGTAACCACGTCAATTACACAGGAAATCTGCTAATATCGTATTAAAAATATCGACAAGTTGTATTGGAACGTACAGAACATATGACATTTCGATTCCTTACCAATGTAACTGGTTTCTAAAAAAACACGATATTGACGTAGTTTGAACGTAGTAAAATTCCGCGGGGAATCATTATAACCATACAGAATTGGGGCTCTGTTAGACAGCAGATGATGATGACGTGAGCACCCTATTGCGCGAGAGTGAACCAAGGATAAATCACCACTTTTTACAGGGCAATTTCAGACCATGCACCTATTTACCCAACAATGAAACAACAAGAAAACACGCATACAACACCGCAAACTATTAAAACTAATTCTACACAACGAACATAAGTGATGTTTTCAAAAGTTTCCCATATTTGTATCGGGGAGCAACAATACACAATATGAAATATGCGGTTAACAGTATAAAGTACCGCAGCGCATCTGGTACAAACCGAAGAAGTACACTATTTCATACTTTCCTTACTTGGTAAGTGCAACGATACTTCTAAAGTTTGCCTTTGGATGGTTCAAAGCGTTAAAGATTCAAACGCCATCCACTAACGTATGTAACGTGATAAAGCAGCAATGTCTATTGCTTTTAAAAGTAAGTGTAAGTGGAAAACCGAAGTTGTAGATAAGCTTTTATCATTTGGCTTGCATTACGGCTTTTTGATAGGTTGTGTATTAGTTTCCCTGCTAATCTGTGTGGGAGAAAAAAGTATCAAACAGTGTGTATAATGCAGGAGAGCTAAACAAAATGGTCAGCTGTAGATATTCATTTTTTGCTGATAGCCAATTGACTGTGCTATGTCAGTAAAAGTCTGACACGCCCTCCTGCTCCACTCAGAGCGGGAGAAGTTATTTGAACCCCAAAAAATAAAAGCTATGCTAGACTTGTATTTGATTTTTTGTACTAGTTGTTGGTTAGTTTTTTTTTTTTTGCGTGGGAAATCTTCAAAAACTTCTCCCGCTCTGGGTCGAGCTTTGTCAGACTTCTACTGACTAAAACCCACCCGTGTTCCCTCAGTAGCCCGTATGCCAGGGGCTGTGGTATCTCTTTCGAACAAACCCGCACCCTTGGCAGGCATCGGCCCTTGCAGGCCCCATCATTTTTGTGCTGACATCTCTTTGAGGCGCGCGCGGAACACAACGCGCCATCGACTTGGGCTTGGTCCTTACCGGACAGCGAGCTACCCATTACTCGCCGTCCGCAAGCTCATGCCTACGGTGGCCGGAAATCGGCCTGGGATTCCCGACGCCCAGGGCGTCTCCGTATCCTGCGGTGGCTAGGGTCGCGAGGGCGCATATGCTGCCTCTCCCTCACGTGCGCCGCCTCCCTATTCGCGAGCATCACTGCTTCGCTGAAGGAGGTGACGGCTCCCCATGCCCTCTCGCTCCGTACCATGGCTTGGACCAGGGCCGGACGCGAGAGATCGCCACCGCCGATCGCCTCCACGAGGACACGGCGGTGCTCCGCCCAAGCAGGGCAGACCGCCACCGTGTGCTCCACCGTGTCCTCAGGGCGATCTTCGCAGTGGAAACACCCGGGCGTTTCCTCCCGCCCTATCCGAAACAGGAACCTCCCGAAACAACCGTGTCCGGTGAGGACCTGCGTCAGGCGGATGGTGAGGACGCCATGCCGCCTCTCAAACCACTCCTCAAAGAGGGGACTTACCGCCGCAATCGTGGCGTGCCCAAATTGGCATATGGTTAGGTTAGATTAAGACATATAATACTTTTATCTCAATATTCCTCCTTATCGAGACTTACGTGGGTGAAGCCTTGGATCCCAGCAAGAACGTTATATTTTTGCATTTTGTAATAGAATTACAAAATCTGTTTAGTTTTTTTTAATACCCAAACGTGCATTCTATGGGCTATGGTAGAACTCTAAGAATCAGGGGTACAAATAAATAAAAATCAACAATTGGATAAACTTCAATAAGTTCTGGTAAACACTCTATCATTTGATAAGTAAAAGTAATAAAACAAAGAGTTTTTTTATAGCTCGATGAAACCTAAAATAAACAAACAAAAATATCGATTAACAGCTATCAAAGTGTAGTTTAGATTTTTCTCATGTTAAACGTATTTTTATCTAAAATTGTCTCTACTAATAGTAAATAAAACAGCCTCCAACATTTCATTTGATCTGAATTAGATAAACTAACGTACTTTTCACGTTTACGACACTTAATATTTTTTATCGGAATCGATATCGATATTTTATTGTTATCGATATTGTTGACATTTACGATCAAATTAATATAAATGGGAAATCCAAGGATGACGTCAGAATGCAACTGATCTTTATGAGATGTTCCAAGACCATTGAACGCAGAGGGTTACTAATTTGAAAAAGAGCATTCGCATAGAAATTATTTCTCTTATTTATAAACGTTGCTTAAAGTTAAGTAATGATTAGCGACTGTTTAACCATACATTTTTGACGTTTAAATATCTCTTAATTTTATTTGTAAATAACAGGGAGATTCGTAGAGCTAGATTTTGTATCAAGTTATTGAATAGTCTTAAGAACTGGGTTATTTGGTTTTGGTTTGATCTATGATCATCATCTGCTTAGCCTTTTCCCAGCTATGTTGGGGTCAGCTCCAGTCTAACCAGAAGCAGCTGAGTACCAGTATTTTACATCGAGTGACTGCCTGTCTGACCTCCACAACCCAGTTTCTGGGTAATACGATAACCTTGTTGTTAGACTTTCGGGTTTCTGACGTCGCGTAACGACTGCCAAAGATCTATGAATGACAGCCGGGACCAACGGCTTAACGTGCTTTCCGAGGCGCGAAGGGGTCCTGGTTGTATCTATAATAAGTTTCCCAATATTCATTTTCAGATCATCTTTGCCTTTTTCAGAAAACGGGAGTTGTGTAATGAAAGACGGACAAACATTAATCTTTACACCAACTGCCTTGTCAAGGAAACCAAAGACAATGAGTGGTTGTCATACAAAAGACATGAAATCAATGAACTGGCCTAACCAAAAACGGTACGTCCCAGGCCATGTAAGTGCGATCGAGTTACAACGAGGCTCGACGAACATGTGCACACAATTTTACATACAATGCGGTGTGGGCGGAACGTACGGAGCGTTTAGACGAGACTACTCCGTGTCGGGGGTAGTGCTTGACGCCAGTTTTGAGAAGAGTGATTCGCGATTTTTATTGGTTCTTGTTTTTGATGAATGAAGTGACCCTTGACACCGTTTTTCTGGTTCAAACTTTGTGTTATAATTCCGACGTGTGTCACGCTTTGAGTCAGAACTGACAGGTTTCACTCAACCCTCATTCTAGAATGATCTTTTGCTTTGAATTCAATTGTTATCTGGATTATTAGAAGCAGATTGATATGAAATAGAAAATTTAAGAACTGGCGATTCGCACGTTAATTTATTTGTGTTCGAATTGACAAATCCAGAAATACGTATATTGGCACGTTTTGAATATTGTGCAATGCAGTAAAAAAAAAAAAAAAACTAGATAATAGGAGAAAATCGAAGTAATCACACATTATAGTGTAAAATTCAAAAGGTGCCAATTTCCTAATACGTATTTTCGGAGTGGTCGATTCGCCTACAAATAAATTAACTTCGTGCGAAACGAACATATTATTTAAAAGTATCGATTCGTCTGTTTCGGACGAGTAAATTTGTGTGAAATGACTAGTGAACCCGTTTTTTGAGCTGTCATACGCCAGTCCAATTTTTCTGGAGTAATGCTTTCAAACAGAAAAGCCCGTATTGTCCTGGAAAGTAGAAGAGAATCACAATGTATCTTAGGACAATATTCAAGAAAATGCAACAAACAAACCGCCTCCACCATTAAATCTTTATCAATATCTTCCGCGAAGTGATTTATCTTTTGATTATTTGCAGTGAATGCGCGGGCGCCTGCAATGGCACGCATTTAACGACTATCACTATTAGGTGGCAATGGGCACTGTGACGTCACCAAGGGTTGTTAGTAGTGCTTGTTACTACGTGGACCTTGATGTACCTTTTAAAGTAGGATCTCAAATGCGTTCGTTAAGGTTTAATAAAGTGTGAATATGATGTGTTTGGGTTTCTTTGGCGGTGGAATGTTAATACTGTGAGTATAGGGTTGAAGTCTACAATGTACGTAAGTAACATATGCAAGTACTCTTTGTTATAAATGCCGACTGTTTGTAAAATTAATATACTTAACCAGCTTTTTTCTTCTCGAAAAGTATCCCAAGAGCACGTACAATCGGGATAAAAAGTATTCTATGTGTTAATCTAGGTATAACCTATCTGTGTGCCAAATTTCATCCAAACCCGTTTAGCCGTTTTTTCAAACATCCAAATTTTTACATCTATCTATATCTATATAAATAAAAAGAGAAGTCCTGACTGACTGACTGACTGACTCATCAACGCCCAGCCCAAATCCTTGGACCTAGAAAGCTGAAATTTTGCACAGAGGTTCCCTTCATAATGTAGACAGGGAATAAGGAAGGATTTTTCGAAATTCAACCCCTAAGGGAGTTAAATAGGGGATGAAAGTTCTGCGCGGGCGAAGCCGCTGGCAAAAGCTAGTTTATAATATTAGCAGCATAAACTCTCTTTACAGGCGGCAATAATAAGTTCATTTAATTTAACTTTTAATTAAACTCATTCGATAAGGTGCTTGAAATATAGCAAACTTACGCTAAGTTGCAGTTTAATTTATTGCTACGGAAACTGTATTAATTTAAGTTATAGCATTTATAGCCCACCTACTTGCTTACCCATATCTACCTTGGCTTTATTTAACGCAACTGGTTTATTGGGGTTTTAGTAGATTCGCACGAATAAAGACACCCGAAAAGGTAAAACATTCGTTAATTCATTATCTATTAGCTTGCGCCCGCGGCTTCGCCCGCGTGGAAGTCGGAAATTATCCCGCGGAAACGTACTAACGGGATAAAAAGTATTCTATATGTTAATCTAGATTATAATCTGTCTGTGTGCCAAATTTCATCTAAATCCGTTCAGCCGATTTTGCGTGATTGAGTAACAAACAATCATCTGCACAAACGGACGGACTACCCTTTTTTACCCCTTTAGGGGTACATTTCCGAGAAACCCTGATACACGTTATTCTTTATTTTTGGTTATAGGTAAATACTGAGTTTGGAGTTAATCAGACCGCGCGTTAAAATTCTTCCATACAAACTTTGACACCCCCAATTCCTCTTTAGGGGGTAGTTTAGAAAAACAATAAATTACCAACCTCATGATTTACTTAACTAAGTATTTGTACCAAGTTTCAAGTTTCTTAACTCAAGGAATAAGATTTTTCATACAAACAAAATTCCCCTTTCCACCCCCAGGTCGAATTTCCAAAAACCCCTTCTTAGCGCTCCCCTACATTATAAAAGGAAGCCGTGTGCAAAAATTCACGTTCCTAATCCAAGTAGTTTCGGCTGTGCGTTGATTGATCAGTCAGTCAGTTTCTTCTTTTATACATATAGATAGATAGATTGTCTCATATAAATATTTATGCTCACTATAGTGCTTAACATTCAAAACGTGCCAATTGCCTAGTAAGTATTTTAAAAGTTGTCGTTTTATAAATAAATTAATTTCGTGCGAATCGCATAAAGACATATTTTTTTTTTAATTGTCGGTTCGCCAGTTTCGGTCGAGTAAATTTGTGCAAATCAACTAATAAGCCGTTTATTTTTATTCTGCTGTGCTTTATAAATTTTTTACGTGCATAAACCAAGAAACAGGACCATTTATGAGGGGTTGCCTCAGAGAAAAGACGCCTTGCTGTCGGTGTGGGCTGATCTAAATCTTTTTGTCACTACCAAGTGTTGTCTTAGATTTACGAAATCACGCAGATATTTGAATTTAAAATGACATTAATACCATTCCTTTCGAGCTAAAAGGATTTCATATGAGAAGTGTCTTTGTGAATCTGAGTATTCAATGTAACGAGGTAGTTTCCACAACATGTTGATAAGAATTCATACGTTAAATCCGAGAGAATATTTCTATGAGATAAAACGATTGAAGTGCTTAGTGTTGCAGGAAATGTTCTTGTTAAATAAACATGGCTTGTAAAATGTTTATTTACTGCCTTCCTTATGCAAAATGCCTTTTCAACGGCACTCTCTTAAAATTCCATAAAATCCACGTGGGCGTATGTCTTGGGGATTAAAACTGGATTATCAGCTTATGTGCTTATAATCCGAATGTATATCAGAGATTTGCGAAATATATGTCTCCGTTTATCGTATTATGGAGGTACTTAGGTTTATTTTGACTCAAAATCCGAAACAGGAATTCTGCGTTCAATTTCATTAAAGTTTTTATTACTTCCATGTTTCATTCATGGCTCAATATTTTTCCATATGCAAATAGAACAAGCAGGTCAACATTATCAGACGAGGATGTAAGAGAATTAAAAATTCCACCCTCCAGACATTCTACTAACAACATTAACATATTCACTGTTTCATCTCAACTGGTTCCCACTTTTGAATTTCCTATTAGTGTTTACAAAGGCAAAGTCAATACGATGTGGTAGCCAGAAATTTTAATGTGACGCTTGTTGTCACTACCGACCATAAGTCCGGGGATGAAGGTTTCAAATCACTTGCACCGAAATCGATTATGAAATGAAGATCCACACGCTACTCTATTGTTGGGATTTGTTTACAAAATTTTCGAGTTATTGACTTTGGCGTGAGAATTGGTTTCTAACGTTCGTAACCCTGGTAGGTCTGATCGATCAAATATCTAACATACTACTGCTAAGCATTTTTGAAGCGCATAAGTATGTAAATAAGTCCAGTAGTCCACTTTTACTGTGTGACATTATAGATAGTTTCCTCTCTTAAGTAGGTACCAAAATGCTATTAACTAAAATATCTCACGTTCTTTTAATATTTGAATGTACCATACTACTGTTTGGTATTTTATCTTTCGTTATCTAACTCCCTGGTAGCAGAGAAACCTTTAATGTATTACAAATTACTGATTCACAAATATTTTCTGTAAATTCTTGTGTAATTAATTGATGTTTTAGTCAGTAGCATACATTTTCTATGATTAGAATGTCGACGCTCTCCATCTTGCAAGATAAACGGTTATAACGACACTGTTAACAGTTGAATAAAACTTATCTAAATAAAATGATCAGTGATCATAGACATGTTCAATTTAAATCAAAATCCATTTAATTTGGATTCTTACAAATGGAGATTACAGCCTTCGCTTTGAACAACAACTTGATTCTTGTTTGAATACTTATAGCCTACTAGCTTATGCCCGCGGCTCCACTCGCGTGGATGTCGCGTATATCCTTCTCCATATCCCAGGCTATATATTTGCCAAATTTCATGACGATCGGTTCAGCGGTTTAGGCGTGACAGCGTAACAGACAGACAGAGTTACTTACGCATTTAAAATATTAGTAGGGATAAAACGGCGACTCAAAAATATTATTGAGTATTTTTTTAAGTTGCTCTTGGAAAAGTCTCCACACAGCGGTTGCCTGAAGATGAATGGCGCCACCGCAGTCGCCCTAGAGAGTTGTGACGAGTTCACCTGGAGGCGTACCGCCAGGGCTGGTTCGAGGTGATGCGGGAAAAGAGTTCCTGTACGGACTTGGGGTAGCCATTTGCCCAGCAGTTAGACAGTCTAGGCTAAACAAAACAAAAGTTGCCCCTTACCTACGATTTTCACACAAGCACCCAGAGTTATGTAATTATTTGCTCAGTCCAGGAACCAAACCTGCCACCCGTAGCGCAGAAACCTTTGCAGCTACCACCCTTTACCTCCACGATCGCGCAGAAGTAAAAATATTGCGGCGGGATTCTTTCACACACTGTTCCATCGACTGACTGCTTTTTTTTTGGGTGGGAAATCATCAAATGACTTCTCCTGCTGAGTAGAGCAGGAGGGCGTGTCAGACTTTTACTGACTAAAATCCACCCGTGTTCCCTCAGTAGCCCGTATGCCAGGGGCTGTGGTATCTCTTTCGAACAAACCCGCACCCCTGGCAGGCATCGGCTCTTGCGGACCCCACCAGTGGTCGCTGACATCTTTGACGGCGCGCGTGTGGAACACAACGCGCCGTCCCGTCTACCACTTTTCGGCCGCAGGGGATAGGGAGAGCGGCTGACGCTATACCGACACTCCTCTTCCCCTGCGGCCCCACCGCGTCCGCCATCAAACGGTGGCGGCCCCGTCCAGGCCACGGAAGGGAAGAGCGCTGCTCAGAAGCACCGGCACTCCTCCTCTACCGCAGCCCGTAACCCTCAGCCGCGATGCCTCCCATTCGACATCGCGGCCCACCTCAGTTGCGGTGCACCTCACCGCAACCTACTTTTTGGCCGCTACGTCGTCGGCTTTGAGGCAAAAGCCCTGACGAGCGGCCCCACCTTTGGGTTCCTCTTGGCTTCACCGTGGCCGGAATCCACGGTTACTAAGCCCCCCCGCAACGACAATGCGGGAACCCACTCGGGGGGGGGGGGGATCGACTGACTGCTGCGTTGAAAGTCGAAAAGTGTGTTTTTTCGACGCACAGGGATTCACTCTGAAACATTCTCAAGACACAGTTCAACAACGAAAGCTAAAATCCAATGCACGATACAATCCCGTCGCGATATTTTTACGTGGTTTAACACTTCCCAAACCCTTATACACGCATTCTTTTGCATGATTTTTATTTTGAGGACGGGTAGTCCTTCTATGTAGTCATTTTATGTCCACGCAATCACTGTCCATTCCAAAGTCGCCTGGAAGAGATCGTAGAAGGCGATAAGGCGCCCATTGTATGTTTATAGTGTTAAAAATGTTTTATTTTTGCTATGTATTTTCTGGTGTACAATAAATCATAAATAAATAAGACTGCCTCGTGAAAGTTTTCTCATATTGCTATGATACCACCGGAAAGTACAAGAAGACTCCTCATGTAAACAAATTCACAGGAAATTGATAATTAATAGGCACATTCAGTTTCCCAAACTTTCGAGTCATTTCCGGAGTAACTCTAATAATGTTCCCAGTGTCATCGACACTAAAACGTTTACCAAACTGATTAGTTGCTACTGTATTAAACAGCTTCATTAAGTTCTCTGTGTATTTTAGCATGATGAGAGGAAGTATGGTTGTTAATAAACATGTCAATGGTAATTGTATGGAAATTGTTGATGAACTGTCTATGTTGCATATTGATTACTTCGTATTTTGCTAGTCTGTAATCATTTTAATGATGCATCACTATTATTACTTTTGAAGTTATATCTTGATTTCTTGGATATAGACAACCTGTTTATCGTTTACTTTTAGCATTGCAATGTGAGACTTTCGATAAATCTCATTCATCAGGTTTGTAGTTATTTCCATATATTGTTGTTTCTGTCTTAGTACCTACCATGAGGTATATTAGATCCAAAGACAAGTTAGATCGCTGTGGTATTCTAGGTTAAAGTATCATAGCTTATAATAAAATCTGTATTGTTCAAGAGAGTAGTACAAATTAAAATAGCACTAACCTCCACACTAGGATTCCCAGCCTGTGTCGTGGAGACTAGTCTCCTTCGTCTTACAAACATAGTAGGTAGGCACATATGGCAACGTCGATTGGTAATTATGCATTTACCTTTACACCAATCCTCATCATCATCAGCCTATAATGTTTCCACTGCTGGGACACAGGCCTCCTCTCGATGATAGGGATTGGGCCATTATCCACCACGCGGGCCCAGTACGGGTTGGTAGATGTCACATGTCTTCGAATTTTTGGTTCTAGGACATGCCGTTTTCATCACGATGTTTTCCTTCACCGTTTTGAGAGCAGTGGTGATGAAATATTTTACACAAAGTAAAGCGCTTGTCTGGGTTCGAACTCACGACCTACAACTCGTAAGTCGCGGCCGTTACCACTTGGCCACCCTTGTTCTCCTCCACACCAATCCTAATTCACCTCTATCGTCCTTTCCCAAAGATGTGACTTGATGCTTTGTTTCCCTGAGGTGTTGGGCAGAGATGTAGCTATACTAGACCCACATTTTGCCAGTAACGTAAGTGCCAGTGCCAGTAAGTCCCATGTAGGTAATAGGGGGCGAGCCTATTGCCATCCCTAGGCACAAATCTAGACTCCAGGCTGCTATTGAAAAACAACAAAAAATGTTTTGAAAAAAAAAAAAAAAAGACAATCAACTTTCAAAACGACACTTCTTAGTGAAAAATAACTTAAATTTCTGAAGTCGGTGTCTATGGATAGATACATAAAAAAAAAACTCACTGCCTTCCGAAATTAAAGTTATTTTTCACTTTGTAGTGTTTATTTGGAAGTCGGTTGTTTTTTATTTTTCAAAAAACTTTTTATTTTTCACTTTTTGCTATAGTACCTACCCCACACCAATTCGTAGTTTCACTATCCTTGGTCAAAACAATGCATACTCGTATATTATGCGATACCAGCAATCGCGGTTGATTTGCTGTCATTTTTGTAAGAGTTCTGTTGTCTGTCTCCAAACCTCATTATTCGATCTGTATGAAATTTGAATGGAACCATTTCGGAATAAACCCCTTTAAAAAAAAAGATTTGCAAATCCGTCTATATAATGACGGAGTTATGCCCAAAAATGCATAAAAAACATGTCGAATTGATACCTTCTTTTTGAAGTCGGTTAATGAAAATACCCAATAACAATTTGCCCGACCTGGGAATCGAACCCAGGGCCATGCTCAGCGCTTGCGACCACTTGACCAACGAGGCAGTCAAGAAAAAAAAACTTTCTTTCAAAATAGAAACGATACTCACATCAACTTACCATTCCACATACGATCACCGGTGTGCAAACAAAATCCTCAGAACATGAATGCCGCCTCCAGACTTCCTGAGTTGGACTTAGTAATCGAATAACTCAAATAAACTCAGGTGGAAGTTTTCAATACGGTTCGTGACCATGACGCTTACGATTGAAAAGCTTTATGTTGTACGTTGACAAGCTTTGAAAAGACAGAAGTTTGGAACCAGTTAATGTGTCCGAGTGTAGTTACTATGTTGGTTCGAACCACAGATATAAGTCTATCTGTATCTGTGGTTCGAACCCAGACAGGCGCTTTACTTTGTGTAAATTAATTCAACACCACTGTTCTCATAACGGTGAAGGAAGATAGGTTGAGGAAACCTATATCATAGAAAGAAAAATTCACACATGAGAATCTACTAAAGCGCACTGGGCTCGCGTTCTCTGTCACCGAAAGGAGGTTTGCGTTCCAGTAGTGGGACTTTACAAGCGGATTACGCTTATGCTAAGAGCCGTGTTTTGTGATTTTAAATGGATTAGTTACAATTAATTAGTCCGAGTAAGTTTTGTCATTCTGCATCCAAACAAGCATCATACCTGCTTACCATCAAAGGTTACCGATAGTACACCAACATTTCACCAGTTATGAATAGGGAGCGAGCCTTTAGCCGTTAACAAGACACAACAATTGTATGTGTTAATAGTAAATAAATAAAAAAAAAAACTTCAGTCTCTGGGCTACTACTGAGAAATTCCGGGTCGAAAACCCAATAACACTTAGCTTGACTTGGGAATCGAACCCAGGATCTCATGCTCAGCAGTAGCACTTGTGACCACTTGACAAACGGGGCAGTCCAAGCGGGTATTTTTTTTATTGAGATTGGGATTTCATCAAATATCTTCTCCCGCTCTGGGTGGAGCGGAAGAGCGTGTCAGACTTTTACGTTCTAAAACCCACCCGTGTGCCAGGCGCCAAGGTATCTCTTTCGAACAAACCGCACCCCCGGCAGGCATCGCCCTTGCGGATCCCACAAGTTGGTGCTGACATATCTTTGAGTCGCGCGTGGAACACAACGGGTAAGGTCCTTACCGGACAGCGAGCTACCCATTACTCGTCATCCGCAAGCCTGCGCCTACGATGGCCGGGAATCAGCCGACGTCCAGGGCGTCTCCTGCTAGGCCCGTGTGCGCGCTCTCCCTCATGCTTCGCTGAAGGATGTGTCGCCTACCCATGCACTCTCGCTCTGTACTATGGCCTGGACCAGCGTCGGACGCGAGTGATCGCCGCCGCCGATCGCCTCCAGTACAAGCAGGTGAAGTTGCATTCACAGTAAAGTATGTAAACCAGATCAGTGCAGTTCTGGGCCTTGTTCTTCTAACTAGCGTTAAGTGAAAAAACCAATAATAATCGATTTTGGCAATGTTAATCTGCAGAGCCAACATAGATTCCAGTGTAAACAAGCTGAATTGGCAGTGGGCTGTCCATGTTTGTCGAAGGACCCATGGCCGGTGTGGGACGCTCTCAGCTAGATGAACCGACGACCTTACAAAGGTGGCTGGGATAAACTGGATACGGAAGGTGGAAGACAGTGTTATGGGGTAGCCTGGGAGAGGCCTAGCAGTGGACTGAAATAGGCTAAGTTTGTTGCTTGATTGAATTTACAGAGCTGAGCGGTATAATTTCATTATTGGTTTTTTTTTTGACCTTCAGGATTTTATGTTTCAGTAATTATAATTTATTTCTAATACTTATTTCTTTGTGTGGATTTATACCTAGATTTACTTACTTACACTAAAATTCTACACTGGATCCATTCAGTATAAACCCATCCAATCCACCGAATCAAAGCTTCTGTAATACGAAACACGTAGATTGATTCGTTCCGAACTTGCGCCTTGTATGGCACATCACAAAAACTTCCCCAATTCCGATTTAAGACGCCGATAGCACTGTGTTTAACACAATAAAACTTCTACGAAAAAAGTCCAAAATAACGACACGGTGTTTAATTGTGCGGCTTAGTTGGAAAACGGGGACTGCCTTTGCGCATCTAGTTAAGCACGGGAAAGATTAACGAGGTCTGCGTTTCGAATGAAGTAGAATTGCGAAGGAAGTCACGGTAATTAGTGCTGTAATCCTATGCTCTGTGGTTGGTCATGAATTTTTACCACACTTGATTAGTTTCCTTCGGGAATTATAGTTTTTTTTACATTTTCGGAGCGGGTCAAGGCTAGGAGTTTCTTTGAAGGATAAATCAGAAATGATATTATCCGGAAAAGAACCGGAGTCTGCTTGCAGAGTAAATAAGCTGAAGGGTCAGTGGCCTGGCCATGTTTATCGCAAAAGCCTTGGCCGGTGGAGCAGATGAGTCCCGGTGTAGTGGTGACCTCATATTAACATGCGTAGTGTGGAACGCCCCCTAGCTACATGGACCAATGTGTCGATCGGCGGACTTATAACGGTGTCGGGAATCCCAGGCTGATTTCCGGCCACCGTAAGCATGAGCTTGCGGACGGCGAGTAATGGGTAGCTCGCTGTCCGGTAAGGACCAAGCCCAAGTTGACGGCGCGTTGTGTTCCACGCGCTCCTCAAAGAGATGTCAGCACAAAGTGAGGGGGCGCGCAAGGGCCGATGCCTGCCAGGGGTGCGGGTTTGTTCGGCAGCCCCTGGCATACGGGCTACTGAGGGAACACGGGTGGGTTTTAGGCAGTAAAACTGACACGCCCTCCTGCTCCACCCAGAGCGGGAGAAGTTAATTGATGATATTCTGCCCAAAAAAAAAACCTAGAGGCCTATGTCCAGCAGTGGACTTCTTTAGGCTGAATTGATTTAAATTTATTTGACTCTGCCAACAGTAATATGAAGTAAGCTTAATTACAATAAAGTAGGATTTTCAGTTTTAAGGGGAAAATGGGATTCTTAATGAACCATTCTCAGGCAATGATACTCATTTATTTCAGGATATAATTAACAGGTTTTATTTAAAATGATACGACCCGTTCAATGAATACAGCGTTTCATTACGAAAATCATTGGATACAAATTAATAGATCAGTATTAAGAGGAAAATATAAATCATTATAATAGATTACAGTTAAATATGTGCTTTACGTAAGTATATACAAAAGATAAATGTCCGCGACAATATCAAAAGTTTATATGTTTACCTTTGAGTATTTATAAAAGATGCACATAAAGACTGAGTGATAATTTGGCAATAACATTGTCCTAGAGTTGTCTCAGTGATAGTATATACGGAAGTAGGACTTAACACTTCCACTCTTAATGATATGAGAGCTGCAAACGATATCAGCGCCAGAATAACCGCAGTTTGGAGTGTGGCCAGGGCACGATGCCGTATAGCCCCATTCAACCTAACTACACACAGGAATTTATTCACAAAACATTCAAACGTAGAACTCTTAATTATCACTGCTATTTAAACGTGCAATTTGAATTAAGTTTTTTTTTAATTTCACGTATTTTATTTCGTGTAAGCCGTTTGATTTTGTCGCGTATGAACTAAATCGATGAGTAGGTATGCAGTCCTTATAGTATAACAATAATGAGATAAGACAGATTTAAGAGCTAATATTGTTTGAGAAGATAAAGTACAGCTATCAATATAAAAATATAACAATGATGTTATGAGACTCAAGGATGTATACAGGATAGATCAAAGATTCAGGAAAATTTTCAAATTCCAAGCTTGGAATTTTATGAGTGGAGAAGATAGATAAGAAGGAATATAGTAAGAACGAAAGCTTTACACATCCTTGTTAAAATACAAAGAAATGAAATCTCTAAATCAAACAAATTTTACATAACCAACAATTTGCTTATTATATTCACCAATCCATAATTTTCCACGCCTTTTTATATCATTCCATGATAAAATACAACTTACCTATTATCAAAAACAAGATTCTTCAAAGCCAAAATTTATGACTAATTTAGAATATATACATAATAAAGAATAGTTTGTACAATTATTCATACGTTGGATCGTGTGTTTATGAAACCTGGGAATTCTACATTACAAAAATAACTTTTTATACCTAAGCTTAATGTAGCGAAAATAAATACTAATTTAACGCAAATACTTAGAAAAATAAATAAATAAATCACAGCGAATCTCAATTACCTATCTACTCTTACATAATAACTATCTATAGTAACAATCGATGGTGTCATATCTTACAACAAACTTTTACATGAAATTGTACCTTAACGACATAGTTACATTTATGAAAATTCGTATTTTGTAGATATAGGAATATTTAATAGTAATTAATATGACTTTAATAATTAGAAACTTGTCGACAAAGTTGAATTTAGGTATAGCCTAATCATATTAAATTAATGACTTAGGAATATGATACTTTTTACATCAAGTCGTATGTAATGTTATAACTTATAACCAAAACCGAAAAATAAACTTCGAAATAACAAAAGACAATCGGCTATCAGAAATAATGAGCACATAACTTTTAGATTCAATTCCGCTCGTACCCAAAATAACATTTACATATATGTAACAGATACCAAAATTCTAGTACCTAAGTATTTGTAATTTCGCGATTCAGTTACGTTCGATAAGTAGACGAACATTCCAACTTTGTCCATAAATGGCGCATTACTCGGTGCCTGTCATAAATATTCATTTTCGGCAAGCAAGAGGAAGTTTTCACGGTTTCTCATCGAGCCCCAGTTGAAGTAGACGCGTTATATTAGCAAATTTATGAGCAAAAATATTCCATACTCCGCAAAGATTTCTTCGAGAACTTTGCAAAACTCTTATCTGCCGTTGAATCAATCGTATGGATATCCACTTGCAATATTGCTGTTGCCACTTACCGTGAAACTAATGTTATAAGCACTTGAAGTAGAAGATACGTTCATTCAAAGATTAGATACTTTTATCTACATAATGTTTCATTGTTTATTTATATTCTTGGGGATAGTTCACATTATTCGTAAATGCAATTTAGAATGCAACAAAAGGTTCACTTCGTTACTTAAACTTTAACATCACTGCTCTGAATCTAATTACATAATGGATGGCATAAAAATTGTTATCAAGATATACAAAAAAGAATAACTATATACAATGACTAGATCTATTTATAAGGATAATAGTAACACAAAAAGTATTTTATAGGAAAGACGGTATACAACGTCAAATTCTAGAGAAGATTTTTCTCGACGTCACTCAAAAGTTTCATAGTACAGGGTTTCGCACTTTAAGTGTCCGTGATCACAGCAAAGCCTCTTCGAGTTGCTCGAAGCCCTCGTACCATCAGTCGCTGTCGTAGACCGTTGAGTTGGAGCTCTTTCGCCGACTGTACGGCGAACAGAACTCGATCCTGGTGTCTGGCAGCCAGGTGTACGCAGTACGCTCCGAAGATGCACTGGAAAATAGAAAAAAAAAGAATTAAAATTAGGAAACCACATAACATCACCGTCCTGTTTTAATCGAAGGGTTGCGTAGAGGTTTACCTTATAGAACACCCACATTTCGCCAGTTATAATTAACATCCATGTAAAAGGGGGCGATTGTATTGCCATCAACCGTATAATTAGAATGATTACCCAATAAAATCATTGAAGAAACAATTTCTTATGAAATAGTGACACTAACTTTAGTAATAAAACATTTGAAAAATATTTAATAAGTTATGGGAAAATTAAGGGATCATTAAAATACATGCTGCGCTGACTCATTATCATCTGCCTAGCCTTTTCCACACTGTATTGGTTAGCTTTCAGTGAAACTGGATGCAGCTAAATACCAGTATTTTACATGGAGCGACTACCAATCTGACCTCCACAACCCAGTTACTGGGTTATACGATACCCTTTGGTAGGACTGGTTTGCTTTCGGGCTTCTGACGACCCGTAACGACATGCTGCACTCATTGTTTGTTTATCATATCAGTTTTTTTAAATATATCATGTACATATACATCATGGCTGCGGAGTTTTGCTAGCTTATTTAATTGGACCCTGTATTTGGTCGCTGATGGGCGGCTGTCATAATGTAAAATAACTGTGTAAGGACTATAGTTCCGAAACAATATTGGCAAAAACTAATATCTATTTTTACACTGCTCTGATTCTGCCAAATATAGTATTTTTAGCACAGAATATTCAAGCGTTTACGAATACATTGTTTGAAATTGGCGATTTAAAATTATCTTTTCTGTAATTATCAAAATGACAAAACGAAATGGGTTTCATTTAATTTTTAAGTGAAATGTGAGTAATTGTGACTTTGAAATGTTAAAAGACATGACGATTTTGGAACATTACGGAAATATTAACTAGCTGCCACTTAGCTATAGAGAAAAATTTCGAAATATCCGTTGGTCCTCTAGTATGACATTTTAATGAGTCACTTTAGTTGTGTCTTGTTCCACGTCCAATTAACGTTTACAGTATTCGAAGCTGACTTTCAACATCGCTGTTGTAACTGTGCCTGCTCTTAATGGTAATCGAGAACAACATTTACATGCAGTAACAATTGAAACATGTTTGGACAAAACAAAGGCGTAGCCAGACTTAGTAACGCATTGTAACCATCCACTTGTGCATCCTGCAGTAGTCAATTTACCTAGCTAGTGAAACAAACGCTAAAGAGTCAACTGACTCGGAGCAGTCGAATTATTTATGTTGAAATGCAATGAAAAGTTAACGTATTCGCTCCTTCAAGTGCCACCTACGAGCACTTGAATAAACAGAAGCGCTATTTATCTTTACCTTAGGTAAAGCATGTTGTTTTAAAGAGGACCCTTATAGGACTGAGGTCAACGTTCTTGACATACTTTATGAGACGAGCCTACGAGCAACATAGTGTTTACTTTTACAGCATAACGTGGTTGTATCGTATGAAGACTGGGAAAAATATATTAACATTTTTGTAATCGCACAGCTTTTACTACACATCATGTTTGTGGTGTATATTTTTTGTGCTTTCGACTATCCGTTGTGTATTATGTGATGCGAATAAAGTAGGGTAGATATATTATTGGAGTGTGATAGATTGGGATAGAACCGTATCTTTTGACCGATTACCCTTCACGCCCTTGGCTATAGTCGGCCATCGCGGTCCAGTGGCCACAGACATAAGATTAACCGATGTCCGTATCACTCAACAATTTAGAGTTACTCGGATGGACAGATTCGATATTATCGGTATAACACATCAATCGTTACTGAAGGATTCATCACATTATGTGAATGATTGTTCACTCAATTTGAAATTTACAGGCGTCGATATAGAGCGACTCCTATGATAGATCTGTTTGTTTGTCAATATTTAGCCTGTGAATGGACCTGCCAAATATGATGTCATCAAATGGCCATTTGTGCCAATCAATTGGTACATAATTGACACGAAAGGAGACCAATAGAGAGAACAAGTCGGACACTATTAAAAGGAAATGAAGGCGACGCGAGGCAGACGCCAAAGTCGCGGGCTCGAGCGAAATCCAATTTGAAATAAGTGCCTTCTGAATTAATCCGGCCACTTTGAGCGGACCGGATGAAATTTCTGGTATTTTTCACGTCTAGCAATAAAAACGAGCCCTCGACGCGGGAAAAAGATGAGTAATAGCTTCACCCTAAGTTCTGAGGAACTGTGAGGAATAATAATATTATGCTCGTGTGATGGAAACCTTTTTTAATCCGTCTACATAAATATCAACGAATGAAAGTGATATCGGGAATGCGAGAGATGCTGAAGCTGTTTTTTGAGATGTGAATATTGTAAGAGCAATTAATCTATCGTTAGAGTTGCATCAGGCATACAATTTTAAATTTTTTAAACTCTTTTTAAACGGTTGTCTAGACATTTCACTTGTATTTTATTGTCAATGAAATAACGCTAATTAATCCAATTGTTGCTCACCCCATCCAACTATTCCTTGTATAGGCCTATGTGCCCGAATATGAACCCAGCTGCCAATAGTACAATATTATGAATACTGGAATACTGTGTTGATGGGTATGTAACTAATTTCTCATTTAAATTACTTACTATAACAAATTTTGGTAATAATCGCGTCGAACAATTTCTTTTTTTTTAATTTTACATTCAAAAAGTTGTGCAATTATAAATCCGAATGAATATTTTGCCTAAAGTTGTTGCGAGTGGTTTAATGTCTTATTGTTGTTATTGTTTCCAACCTTGGAAAGTGTTCGTTAATAAATGAATCGGACTGAGAATAGTCCCTGGCATTCCCGCAATATTTAATGTTGGACTTTCGGTTCCCACATATTATATTACGTCAGAGTTCCATTCGTAAGCGCTTTGATTACAAATAGACTACTGACTCATGCTTGAATCGTCATAATTTAATAAGTAATTCTATGATTAGAATACCTTTAAGACCCTCTAAACTCAACTTACGATTTAATTCAGGCACTATTAAATTTCATAAATTGGGATCCTACTGTTATTAAATGTCATAACTTGGAATGTCAACTTCAAGTGTCTTCAAGCTAAGGTCTGGTAAGTAATGACAAACTTCCTGTGAGAATTTCCAAGTGTCATAAAATAACAAATGCATGACCATCTAAT
The DNA here is from genome assembly GCA_949987655.1 of Polymixis flavicincta. Classification (NCBI taxonomy): domain Eukaryota; kingdom Metazoa; phylum Arthropoda; class Insecta; order Lepidoptera; family Noctuidae; genus Polymixis; species Polymixis flavicincta. The sequence continues at coordinate 15,093,013 of OX465182.1, forward strand.
AGAAATATTAAGTGAAGTAGAGATGGTGTTAACACGAAAACTAGCATAAATAATTGCTTTTCTTTCAACGCCGAGGGCGTTAACAAATTGAGAAGTTTTAATATTCATAAATTATCAACCAATTAGAATGCAGCTAAGCGTGATGGCACTGGCACAGCAGTTTGATTACTTGTACCAACAACTCCGTACTTTGCAACACCTGCTTTAGTTAAACTTCTAACTAGATCAGTTAACACCTCATCTTAACGCTCGCGTGAACATTTATGACTTCAGATTATTGAGTTACAGTTTGTGCTCTTAGTTAGTAAATATATTTTATTTTATTATTAGTAGGTAAGTAGTTTACGGTTTCATTTGATGTTGTTATTATGGTTGGTAGAATGACTCTGGTGATATTTTTATGTTTACCGTCAATACGTTTGTCGGTTTTGAACACTTCATTTTTATTTTATTCTGTTTGTATCCCTTCTACTTCTAATATGTTTTCTACGTGAGATTCATATTCATCTTTTTTGATTACCAAATCAAGTAATTCTTTTTACACTTATTTTCTATGAGTTATTTGATAATGCAGTGTTTACCAAAATCTCCAATGTTTAACTGAACAGGTTAGTAGCTTATCCGTGTCAGTGCGGTTAAGTTACAATTTAATGGCCCGACCGCCAGTTGGATAGACCATGATTTATGACAGCAGACTCGGCCGGGGTCCGTCCATATTACTATACATTAATATGCTCATACCCCGGTCGAGTCTAACAGTTCCAACAGAAATCACTAGATGGCATTAGTTAAGAATAAACAGAACTTTTGCTAAACAAAATGTGTTAAGAATATGTACAAAACATACACTTAAAGAGGATACAGTTAAGTAAACGTACAGTCATAACTAATAAAGAGCTTTCCTAAATAACTTCCGACAGTACCAGGCTAGCATAAAATAAAGAAACCACCACAACATTAATACTTCGGTGGTATAAGCCGGTGAAGCGAGAATTGTCTGTGCAAACATAAACGCAGCGGTCAAAATGGAAGCCCCATTGTGTCAGAATGTATTCATTTGTATGGCAAGCCTAATATTGACTGTACGGAACTCGTTTCGTGCATGTAAATATTGAACCGTAGCGAGACTTGGAGCTATCTCGTGATTAAAATTACTTACTTTATTTATATTTTGAAAGTTATTTCAGACATGTAAAATTAATTTAAGTTGTTAAATTAATTGGCAAAATGGCAAACACGCTTAAGATAATTTAATTAAGAGTTCAACGATATTAGTAGGTACTTAGGTATCTTGGAAGGAGATAAGAAGTTCGCGTTTTTACAAAAAATATTTTTTAGGCATTGCATGCCTAGAATAATAAAACCCTAGATTTTGGAACCCGAACTCGTCAAGAAAGTTAAATATATTTGTCGTAGATATCATTCCCGCTCATCAGCAAACTGTCCTTTATTCTAATCTAAGACCTAAGCAAACTGGTCTAAGCAAAAGCCCGCTTCTAGTCTAAAAAGCTGAGTTTCTTTAAGACCACTTCGTAATCTTTAGAGCCTCGAGATATTATAGTGATCCTCCTTTTTGTATAATTAATTAGGTATGAGACTATTAGACGTAGGTATATAGTCCAAGTTGGTACCTAATAGCAGCCCAAGTCCTCAGTGATGCTTATGAAAACTCTAACATTAATGTGTACCAATTTTGCTAAAACAAGTTATTACTTTTTATGTAAAATTCTGCCGTGCGTGCGTATGTCACTGAACTCCTCCTAAAGGGTTGGACCGATGTCAATAATTTTTTTTGGGGGTCCCTGGATATTTTAGATTTACAATTGGACCCAGCAGGTGGCGCTGTTCGGGCAGGATAACGTCTGTCAGGTCCACTAGTACAATTTTAAAGTTAGAACTTGTTATATTATAACAACATGAACAGGTCCACTCAATCTGTGTGGTTCATTCCTCAAGAGACCATTTTAGACACCAATCTACATGGTCTTCACATGATCTCACCAACATTATGTCTAGACTTTAAAAGAGACTGTGACCTCTGAGTTTGTTTCGGCTGTTGTTCTCAGAGTAGTCAGATAGGAAACGCCGATCTCATCTAGTTAGAAGAAATGTGATTGACATGTAAAAGTGTTTGTACAAATCTACTTACTTACAGAAATAAAATCATGTATCATTTAATTTTTGCAATGTACGAAATTTTGTATACTAGCTTTAATATTTCTACGGAATGATTTAATACCCATGATAGAACATTAATTTTCTAAACGACCATCATAATTTGTCATCAACTAGAGGCCACAGATCCAAACGTTAAAAAGATATAAAAAGTTAATCCAAGTTGTATTGAAAACTGCACCTTTGATTCTTTTGACATTAAATATAATTTATTTCGTTTTTTGTTGTTGTCACATAATTCGGTCAAAGAACTTCCGGAGGATTTGCTGCGCGATAACCATTGTAACGGTTCGTATGATTTACTTCATTTTATTGAAAAATTCCAAATTATAATAGAAAACCTACTAAGTTTTCCATCATATCAAATTATAGTTTGGAAAGTTAGACGTATACACGTCATATAAAACTTTAGGCCTGTAAACACCTACATGTAACAAATCTACAACTTTTTATCTATGCACATTTATGTAGCTAGATAAATAAAGATAACAATCTTCTCTAAAGCTTATGTCACATGAATTTACATGAACTCAATTTTGAATTAAGACGAATCTCCTTTGGTGGTCTCCGTCGTTCCAATTAGCACCGACGCCTCATACATTTCTCAAATCACGAAGTTATGAAACCAGTCTCAACATTTTTACGATCCATCCGAATCCACCTTTCTATGATTTCTACATCCTACATTGTTACAGATACGTTATAAACGTTATTAATTATCAAAGCGTATTTTATAGACCTATAAACTGGGATTTAAGGCAATTCAAACATCTGAATTAATTCCTTATTATCTTTCAAATGTTACATCTTATTAAGGAACGAGTTATTGGCTTAAGTAATAGCTTTGGCCATATTATTATAATTTAAATATGTTTTTAAAAGGTTGAAGATGATAGGTTACGATTTAATGTACTGTTTATGGAGACATTTATATTTGAGAGGATTATAAAGAAAACGTAGCTTTGGTTGACTTTCGGATCGGATTTCGTTCTTAACTCAGCATTTATTGAGAACTCGCGTAGTAAAATGTGGCTGCATATTGAGTTGTTTTTTTTTTTAAAGCTTTAGTGCATAGTATCGATCTGTCACAAATTGCTGAATCTTCTCGGCCACTATTAGTCGTCATTCATTGAACAATTTTTTGCTCCCAGTTCTCTACGCGGAGTGCTATGAAGTACCAACAGACGGACACCCCTGCCATTTTCAAGACTGTGAATAATGCACCCTGACCGTGAAAATGATGACTCGAGGGTAATAATTTATACACTTAGAAGGACATTCAATTCAGCTGTTTTAAAACTGTGAGAGCAATATATTTCTCTCAGAATTTAGAGTAAGACTATCGTTAATAAAATCAGCAAATGCCATAAAAGTATAAAAGATTGAGTTTATCAGTAGGAACTAGAAGGAATTCATTGATACAGAAGCAATAAGAGATAGTACACAAGATAAACAAACAAGCCAATGGTGCTTAAGTTTAATTACTTCTTTTACTATCCACAAATCGACCACTGAATCCAATTCCCGGAGCCCAACGATCTAGCTCGAACGAATAACCGACACACGAAAAATCATCAAGCGAAATTGTAATTACATATTAAACGCGTCGAACAGTGCGTAATCCTCACACGGTCGAAACAGGGTTGTCAAAACGGGGGAGTGAACTGCCAACCCATACTAATCAAAAGGCCTGGGAACACAATTTTAAACAATTCCCGAAATCTGTATGGTAACCAATTTAGTGAATAGATAAACGCGTTGTAAAGTCCCGTTGTGGTACGGACAACCCCCGATAGTGTTATGCGCAAGAACGGGTAGTGATATAGGGATGATAATGTTGTTTGGGCGTGTGTAATCGCTATGGTAACCGAAATCGGTGACGAAATGTACGTATTGTTTGAAGTTTGGACCCTAATTTAAAAACTTTATTTATATCGAACCCGGGGATTAAAGGAAACTTTAAACATGCCAACATGCCCGCAGCTTTTAGTTTTTGATCTGTGCGATTCTGCCATTGTGTTAGATAGATAGGTATCACCATTTTGAATATTATACAATGCGGAGACAACAATACTACATCTAATGAAAATACTGGCAACTTCAAACTTAAAAAAGTGATTTTGTGAAACATACTAAATTGTAGTGATGGGCTTTCGTAGTGGAGTTTTCTCGATCAGCCGACCAGCTATTGTGCTAGCTAGTGATTGAGTTTTTGCATACATACTGGGAACGTCATTATACGCAGTTTAATTTATTTTCGTATGTTCGTGTCCATCTTATATATCGGATAAGTATTTATCCAATATCACCTTTGGCATGCAGATGAGACTAGATATTTTAAAAGAAGCCCACTTTATTAAATCAAAGTTGCTTAAGATCTCGCGGTAATTGAAGTAGGTAACTAAAGCAAACATCAACAGTTGCGATGCATGATGGAGAAGTATGTCCACAAATGTGATCATGACCCACTGCTTGTCGTAACTTATACCGACCGCCGAATAGCACTTGTTTACACTGTCGCGGATGATCGGGATGAAGATTAGGAACCCGTTTGAAAACCTTAAAGTGATGATTTTAAGAGCAGTGCTGTGTGTTTGCTATACAGATTTGTGTATTGTTAGTCCAGTTTAAGATAGCGGTCACTGTAGTTGTAGAAAGTTGGATGGTAGTCAATGACACTGCTGAGTTTATGGTGAGAAGAGAAGAAGTTGTATTCAACGGATCAAACGTGCAAAAAAAAAAGGAGTGAGGAAATACACGCGATGATCGTGTAGGTACTAATTGCATAACTAATATGAATGAATAACGTAACGTAAAAATGCAAAGTCGTCGTTAGTGTTTGTTTTCACCGTTCAGTAGTAGTACTTAAAAGCCTGTGGTCAATGGAGGAGAAGTCAAACTTTATGATGACGATGTAAACGGAAAAAAATGCTTTTAAGAGAAGCAAATGAAGCGACAAAAATGCAAGGACGACATTTAAATAGATATAGTTGGTACAAAGCCGTGCAGTTAGGAAATCAAAGATAAAATTGCCCTATATATCCAGTGCTGATATTATAAAGGCCAGATAAATATAATATGGTAGCTTAGCAATGGTACAGAGATATAGATTCTAATGCCAATCGCAGTTATGCAATTCTGTTGTAGAGACCACTAAGAGATGTATCATCATTATCATTTCAGCCGAATGACGCCCACTGCTGCCATATACACATTGGCTTCCCTCAAGTATTTTGGGGTTTGTTATAATCGCCATGCTTAGCAGGTGGATGGGCGATCGCAGTACGGTGGTAAAATGCATAGAGAACGCGGCTGTCCATTTTGTAAGTTTCTTAGTCAAGTTTTACGATAACCACGGGAAGAAATGGGATAGTGCTATTTTTTACGTCCGGCACTACACGGCATGAGATGGGAGAAACTGAGACATGCAAATTACTCTCGACTCCTGCCTAACTATAAATTTGGATACCTCTTTTACACTAGTCAATTCTGTTACACTCATTTGTTTGGCACTATTTTTGTGGGCAACCACTGTCCGAGACGGTTGATTGCGCTAATAAACCTGACAATGAAATTTCACTGTATTCTTTGGCGTAATTAAGCTTTGTTTTCGAATTTTCGTAGAGCCGGAATTATAGTGGAATCGGATTTACCGTTTGTTGGGACGATTGTTATGTTACCGAGCCAAACAAAATTTCGATTTTCAAGCAAAAGATAATTTATCTAGAAACTTACTTTCCTTTTTTTACTAATGGATAGTTACTACAATAATGTGGCTTCAGCACATAGTCAGATGTTGAATCCAGTATTTATAAATTAAAACAAAACGGTTTAGCCGTTTGGGGGCTACGATACCACCGACGGACACACAGAAACACACGTTAAACTTATAACAAAATAAAAATAAAATTGACTATTGGGTCTCAAATGATTACATTTCCAGATTTTTAAATAACACAGCCCCAGTAAGTAATGAATAAAACTTGTTGGGGAAAAACACTCCTCTGTTTTGCCGGGGTTTAAAAATTGAGGTTTTCACGGTGCGCGTATACTAGTATTTTGTGTGTTTTTGTTTCGTTTTTCTTTTGCATTAAATTTCAAAAGTGTGCTTCCATAATGCTTCTACTATTAAGAAAAATCAGAAAAATATTCATAATATCATAAGCACAACTTATGGGAAAACGTAAACGGGTGTTTTATGTTCAATACTCATAAATCAATGCAAAAGTTTTAATGAATGGGGTTGGCTCGATTGCTTTTCATACTGCTTGCTACTGGGGAATAAAACCGTCGGTAGAATGTTCTCACATGTTTCCGTAACCGAACTTTGACGTTTGATTTTCATTAACAAAGTTGGTCGAAACGAATTAACTCCGACGGCAAATGAATGTTTCGAGCCAATAATATTACCATTCTGTGGATTTGATTGAATCCGCAAATAGCTTCCCATGGTTACGTGTGAGGGTCGGCTTGAAAGTTTAATCGATTTTAATTATATCGATAGTTACACATAGGGTACCGATTTGAATGTCTAACTATTCAAATTTTAATGTATTTGGTCGTTAGGTGACATCAGAAAAAAATATCGACGGAAAAAACTGCTACTTGAAGTTAAATGAGCCAATGGCGTTGGTTGTTGGCTCCGTGCCTGCAAAACTGTAGCTGTGTTATTTTTCCACAAGAAAAAAATATTTAAACGAGCTTCGATGTAAAACACTGACTAACTTAGAAAATCTTTAAAAAAATTAGCTTATGAAGCATTTTGCACTTTATTTCACAGAATATTGAAATAGTTCAGGTAGAACATTTAGGTAAGAAAATGCATGAAGCTTGACGTGCATATGCGTTATTTTCAGATATATGCGCCATTTAAATAATCGATTTCCATGTTATTGCTTGTTTCTAGGACGCAATAACGCACAAATTGATTATTTTAAAGCACGTATTGTTTTAAATAGAACTCATAAATAACGCTTTTATTGCTTCAAATATAATTTCGTAATAATGTTATGATTATTTTTAACTAGCTTTTGCTAGCGGCTTCCCGCATGGCGGGCGAAAATTATCTCATAGGAACGGAGTACGTGGATAAAAAGGATTCTATGTGTTACCGGCTTATAACTGTGTGCCAAATTTCTTCCTTCACTTTTATAATATTAAGCAGGATTCGTCGTTTATCGATATCGATAGTGCAGTACGCACGTGCCTATAAAAGGAAATGACATAGTGCGTGATATGCGGAAACGTATTTAATGAAACGCGAGGGGTGCCCGTTGTGCGTGGGGCCTCACACACACACACACACACACAGAGACACACAGCATTACTACAATCACGACACACCAAATGTAGTGTGCGTAACTGCAAAACTGAGGTTTAATGAAATGCTCCAATTGAGATATTTGGAGGAAGTAAGACATTAGGGCCTTGGCGTGGAGATAATAGACCGTAAGCACATGTCTACATGTATTACTTGCCCGAGTTTTCGTTTATAGTAAATTGCCGACTTGATTGTTTTGTCCGTAGATAGAGAAGCGAGAGTACAGATTTAACTACTTTAAGGTTCATTATTGCAAGCAATTTGTTTTTATTAGCATTTAGTTTTAGTTACGTTTCCTTCGTAAATAATTTACACGGATAACGTTGATGATACCAATTTATAGGTAAAATTGCGTGTATCAGCTATGATTGAGTAGCTATACAAGTAGCTCAATTTAGTACATTTCTCTCTCCAAACTTTCTCAATTTATAATTACCATAAGTTTATGAAGGAAGTTGTTATAAAACTCGATTTCGACATGTACAGTCGATATTAAATAAATAATCGTTTAACTAAAGTTCTTTCAGCAAAAATGTATAGAACAAATCTCCCTCAGGGTCCTATTCTCAGCATATGGCGATATTGTGAGAATTCAATTCGACAATTGACACGACTTATTAGCGAATACAGTTACATTCAGCGCTAAATAGCTTCGGGCGAAACCTATAATTTCGGGCTCGGACCCCAGGAGACATTTCTGCTATTCGAAATATTCGATACAATCGATTTACATGCTGTGATATTCCCCCTACTATAGAACTGTGGTAATTTTAGACTAGTAATTTGCTTCGTGAGGTTGTTCAGCCAATTTACTGTTACATTATTTTGTGCGATTAGAGCTGCGGGGTTTGTGATCGTCGGTTAATTGTGTACTGTAGATGGTTATGTGTTTTGTTTGGCGTTATAATTATAGGAACTGCTACATTTCGTGTGTGAACGTGAAACAACAGCTGCTACCAAATCTCATTTTGATATTTGGTTTGGTAGAGCTTTCAATTTAAACCCGCAAAGTTTCAAACTGTCATTAACCGCTACTAAATTGGCCAGCTAAACGAACGATATTTCTATTGGGTTTGTGTTAATGTGGAGTTAGTCTCGTCTGAAGTGTCTCATTGCAAAATTAATTATTGAGTAGGTACAAAATAATATGAGATTTTTATCCAATGTAAAACATTGTTGCTTAACAATACGAGAAAAAATAAAAGACGAATGGCGAGACTTTTCCATTGTTCTCATAAAATAAACATGACCGTGAGAATAACAAACAGTGGTAATGAATTACTTACAACCCCATCATTTCAATGCAATATAATGACCCGTTATGGCCGTTAATAAAAAATAATTCATAAAAATAACGTCCTATAAACGGTGGACTGCAGCAAAATATTATACTGTAATAAATAATAATGGTATGGTACACCCCGAATTTTAGTCATCGTTGCGCACACGACACACGCTTAACTAAGTTTGGGACAACCCTACGTTTAAACTTGACATTCAATTCATTGTGGCATGAATGACTGAATTTGCGCGTTGCAGCACCGCACTTATTATGTATTATGACCCCGCATGTGTCTCTGTTCGCTTAAAAAACACAATGAACAGTCGAGATTATTACATCTTTCCACGTTTAATTGTACACAATGGGTAAACAACAAAAGCCGAATCGTACATTTGTAACAGTTGCACTTGAATTCGTTATAATAGAAACGACATGCAGAAGAGAATGGACGCATTTGTTGCGGCTTCGATATTCTATGAAACGAGTTCAGTGAAATTTGAATGATAAAAGTTTGATAACTTCAACTCGCTGCGCTCGAGCATGTGAATAAATGAAGATATATTAATCTAGTTGGGGTTAAATTGTTATTAAAACTATGATTAATGGTTCCTGTTAATGGAGCACAGATTAAGGAGCGGGCTACACGCAACAACGTTCAAAATTAACGTTGGTTAGGCCGTGACATACGTGTAAATTTATCTTCATCATTACCACCTTAGTTTCGATACAACTGAGCTTCGGCCAGTTTTAAATATACGTTTCTATGATTAGTTAATAAAGATATAATCTATTTTACAAAACTCCATTTAAAATAACTCCAGTTAAAAACAAAAAGTTGTAATGACCACGAGGAATTTGAGAGACTAAATGGTAGCAGACAAATTCCTGATGATTAAGAGATAGGGAATGATGATTATTCCTTGAAACAACAACTGCATCTATAAACTCCTACCAAGACAAACGTAAAGATGTTGTTTCTTGGTAAATGTGTATGGATAGCAAACAATGCCGCAGAAGACGTATGTTTCATTAACTTATTACCAAATAAAATTTTATTTCACGTTCAAGTTTCATCGGCTGTTGGTATACAAACAGAATTACCCGCTTTCATTGCCCGGGGATGCACGATTCCCTTCGATTTTCTATGATAAACAAACTTACATCCGAGTAAGGTAAACATGATCGTAAATTTTACTACAGCTTTCGCGGTAACGGAAAAAATCAAATCAAATTTTTCTTAGCATTCGCCACAAAATGTTCTCACATCGTGTTTTACTTTCATGAAAAAAATATCTGTCATATCTTCAGATAATGTTACCATTTGTGTAAACTTGACTCGCAAAATAAGTGACCCGTAAGCAAAATGTACCGCAGGGCGCGATCGAATGAGTTTTATTGGCATCCAGTATGTTAATATTGGCGTATTCTACGATTGAATTGTTCGAAAAAAGTGTTCGAAGCAAGCGTGACGAATGAATTTCGATAATAAAATTAGCATAATCAATACAAGGGAGTCATCGATGCACCCCTGTGATGCACGCGGTCGACGGAACCGTAACGATCAGTATCGAAGTTTATTGGCAGTGCTCCATACAAGTTTACCTATACTTAATGCATACGGAATTGAAATTAAGCATTATTTCATGCAAATGATCGCGTATAACGACAATTACTGTGATACAATCTATGTAGTAGCGTGAGTTGGTTTCCGAATTGATTATTGAAACCGACCCGTTTGTTTTACTTGGAGTAATTACTTTTTTATTTACTTTATTCCTTTTTTCATTTATTGACGCTTTTATTGGGATCAAATGCGGAAGTACAATTTTGATATTTACTTGTATTGTCATTCTTTCGATTTACAACCCTTATTTGCTTGAAGATATATTATTACACTTAAATATGTTTCTGCACGATCATCATCATCAGTTTCAAGTTCTATAATTTAGAACTCTTTATGACCATTACCAACGTCGTATTCAAAGCTAACTTCATCTATATCATCACCAGTTACATGTAGTTATCCATCTACAATAGTATTCGCTCTAGCTGTCGGCGGCATATTGTGATTCAATTACGCTGTACTGAACACGCTGAGTACTGGCCGACGCGACGGCTTGGCGGAAATTCATAGTGTTCCTAACGTATATCATTATACTGTATAGTTAAGAGATTCAATAGTTATGGGTCTCTAGTATTTGGGGCTTTGGAAAGTTGTGATAGTATAGAATTGAATTTTAAAGGTCAAGTTACATGACAACCGTACGTAACAACGTCGTTGTAATCGGTATATAGATTTCAATTATCATTAGGTATAAATTACTCCAATCGATACCAATATCAAGGCACCTTGTCCCAATATGTAGGGTGGCAGCGAATATCGACGCGCAAACTGCAACAGTGAATTCAGCATATAATTCTATCGTCAGTTATCAAATAAGAAATCTGTAGTTTCTTAAGAAAGTTCAACAGCTACGCGGTCAAAATGGAAGAAACAGCAGAAAATTTCAATGCAAGGGGATTCAGAATTATGTACTGTATTCACAGTGACAGCGTCGATGGTGTCACCCTGTATTTCTGGTCCGCGCAGCACATCTTCTTGTATTCTATTTCTAATAGCAGCCTTCATTTCAGTACAACTATGCTTTTCTGAACGTAATTATGATCTTTCAAACACAACACAAATCCATCTATAACAATAATGTCTCCTTGGTTTATCGGCTCTTATTGTCATAATGTAGTTGCACGTTGAGCTTCTCAAGTTCTGAGTTGAGCTGCTGATGATGGTGGGACTCCCTTTTCCGCACGTAGACTCCCATTCGGTCCGTTGTGCGTGGAGATACTGGCTAACAAAGCCAGCCTAGCTCCGCCCAGAAGCTTCCTGGGAGCTTCACAGGCTTCGCGGAGCGACCTCACTGTTCCGAGGATTTCTTCACGTTGAGAAGCCACGGCCTTGCATTCCAGGATGAAGTGGGTGGCTGATTCCTCGGCGTCAAGGCAACCCCTGCAAAGCGGGCTGTCTGTGGCGCCTATGTTAAAAAGGTATTTGTTAAGGGTTATGGCCGTAATTGTGCATATTATTATTCTAAGGTTATTTCCAATCAGACTGAGAAGTTTTTTGGTTAATCGCGGGTGTACAATTGGTAAAGCCAATTTTGACTGTCTACAGTCTGTTGCCCGTGAGCACCTGTTGTTATGGAGTTCGGTCGACCTTTGGCAAATCCACGCACGAAATTGTGAGAAAGGCAGGGGGAGAAGTGGGTATGGGCCTAGCACTTTCATATCAGAGCCTCTCTTCGCCAGTTCATCTGCGGCATCATTGCCTAAAGATCCACTGTGCCCTTTGATCCATTGGAGGGCAATACGATTGAACGTCGATAAGCTCTCCAGGGCTAGATGGCACTCAAAAATTGAGTTGAGCTGCATAATTACTGATAAATGCGTGCGCTGATTGGACAGGTCCACACAATCTGTGTGGTTTTTTTCTCAAAAGCCCATTTCAGACACCAATCCACATTGTCTTCACATGATCTGACCAAGATTATGTCTGGACTTTAAACGAGACTGTGGTTACTGAGTTTGTTATGTCCATTTTTCTTAGACAAGTCAGATAGGAAACGCTGACCTTCTCTAGTTTAAAAAACATAATTGACGTGTTAAGGTGTTTATGTCTATATTATCACGCATACTCCGATATTTTCTTACAAAATTTTCCCTCAGTGGACTTTGGCTCGTCGCTTTAACTTAGCCAATTATGGTTGTTTATAAATGTGTTTTGTAATGGTCTCAGTCCTGCTGGACTGACTGACTCATCAACGCCCATCCCAAACCCTTCGACCTAGATACTCGTAGCTGAAATTTTGCACAGAGGTTCCTTTTTTAATGTAGACAAAGAATAAGGAAGGATTTTTCGAAATTCAACCTCTAAGGGAGTTAAATGGGGGATGAAAGTTCCGCGCGGGCGAAGCCACTGGCAAAAGCTTAGTACGTACGTAATAGTGCTTATAATCTACATAGGTATAATACCTTTTGCTGACAATATTCAGAGATCCAAGCTAGCTTAATTCCAGTCCATCGATGCGGGCTTGTCGTTGTAACCGAACATGCTAATACAAAAGCGTGCTCGTTGTGGATTATTGTCAACAATTATTTTGGCTCGTTTAATTTAGAAAATTGTAACATAATGTTGGTCTGTGTACACATTATGAACTTTATTATGTAAAATTAAAATGTTAGCAGTACCTAATGGTCCTTAAAAAAAACGACTAAGTGCGAGTCGGACTCGTACATGTAGAAAAGGTAAAGAATGCCTAAAACACGATTCTTGCATGGGGATTCCGTAATTTTTTTAGTAGTTAACTACTTATTAGTTGTTATAGTAGCAAAAGGACTCTGTGAAATTTCAACTGTCTACTCATTACGGTTCATGAAATATAGTCCACTGATGAACAAATGGTCGGACATCGGTAAATGAGCACACTTGACACGATTTCCTTAGAACTCTTAAAGATGATTGATGCCAAAATGTACATTAATACTAGCATAACAAAAGCTTCATCAGCTTCCACGTGATTTGTATTATATACTTCAGAAAATAATCACTTAATAAGGTCAAGAGAGCTGATCAATCTCCTCAAATTTTAGATTGCAATTTCCTTCATCGAGAAAGGAAAGCTTCCTTCTAGGAAATCGTACAATGAATAAGATTTTATAGATAATTTCATAAGTATAATTGGAAAATTCTGAGTAAAAAGAAACCAGAGAGAGAGAGAGAGAGAAAGAGAATATAATAAAATTCTGAGTAGGTACTAACCGAGAGGGAATTAATTTCCAAAAATAACGCCTATTGGAATATGTAATATCCCAGTTCATAGAGAACTATTGCTGAAAAAAATAAAATACTGAAATGAAGTGTAACACAAGGGCTTTTGATGAAAATATAGGCTTTTGTCCTTATAGATTAGGGCTATGAAGAAACAACGTTGATAATACTGCTGTGGCTTTGTATGAGCGTAATCCGGGATTGTGTGCTTAAACACCTACATACATATGCAGATCAAATATGTATAGACGCCGCTTGTGGGAATTGATAGCTGGGACAATGCTGAATGGTCGGCCTATTATAAATAATTGATTTATAGTGTTAATTATTGATGACCTGGATTACACCGATCGGGTTGTCCACTATATCTATATTTAGGTTAAATGGCTACAGATTGGTTCGATTCTGACAACTTGCTCTCGTTTTGTTTGAAAAATGGAATGATTACTGCGGCATCTTGATTCATATTCATGAGAAAGATGCGGCCGATTTTGTTTCTGACGTAATTCATGATTTCATCATCATTTTAGTGACGACCTCTGCTACATATAGGCCTTCCTGAAGCATCACCACTTTGATCGGTCCTGTGCTTCTCGGGTCGGTTCCTGCGTTTTCAAATGCCGTCTGTCCACCTTGTGGGAGGCCTTCCAACGCTACGTCTTCCAGTATGCGGCCATCATTCCAGAAACTTTCAGCCCCATCGGCTATATTTGCCTTTACTTCATTGTTGAAAGACCAAGAAAATAGCGTATTCTTAATAACGAAAATTTCATCCACAAATAATGTAACTTCGTTTTGATTGTCCTGTGGTGCACAATGAAGAGAACTCTATTTATTGAAGTGGATTGGTAGCAAAAAATTGAACTATTCTATTTTATTAAATGATAAAAGCGCCTTCTGCCAGTATCTAAAAATGACTTGGCAGAACAAGTGTGAAAATTCGCTGCAAAATTTGAGGAAACGGTTGATGTCTTCGTCATCTTTGGAATGGATGGAATAATAATGTACCATTGAAACAGCATAATTTGGAGCAAACTATGACAAAAACTAGCTGTAAAACATGTTTTCGAGCACATGGCAGTGTTCTTTTTAATGTCATTTTTAACAGCTAAACCATGAAATACAGATACAAAACAGTACCCTAAACTGCGTAACACAATATCACAATCTGAATCATTTTCGAGATATTGAAGTGTCTGTACGAAAACGCCACTATGTCAGTCCTACTCCAGGATCAGACCTCGAAACCTATCCTTTTGCAGCGAGGTGTTAGACAGGGAGATGTTATCTCTCCGAAACTCTTCACAGTTGCACTGGAGGATGTCTTCAAGGTTCTGGACTGGAAAGGGGTTGGCATCAACATCAATGGCGAGTACATTACTCACTTTTGGTTTGCCGATGATATAGTTGTCATGGCTGAGACTATGGAGGACAATGCTATGCAATGCAAAATGGTACAATGCTCGATGACCTCAGTAGAGCTTCCGAAAGAGTGGGTCTTAAAATGAACATGGACAAGACAAAGGCCATGTCCAATACCCATGTAACACCCACTCTCATGACGATCGGAGGCGCTACACTCGAAGTTGTGGACGAGTAGGTACGTTTACCTAGGACAAACTGTCCAGTTAGTTAGGTCCAACTTCGAGAAAGAGGTCAATCGTTGAATCCGAATCGGCTGGGCAGCGTTCTGGAAACTTCGCAATATCTTCTCGTATCACATACTGTAGTGTCTCAAGACGAAAGTCTTTGACCAGTGCGTGTTGCCAGTGATGACATATGGAACCGAAACGTGGTCGCTCACAATGGGCCTCATAAGAAGGCTTAAAGTCACCGAAAGGGCAATAGAGGGCTATGCTTGGAGTTTCCCTGCGTGATCAAATCAGGAATGAAGAGATCCGCAGGAGAACCAAGGTAACCGACATAGCCCGAAAGAATTGCTAAGCTTAAGTGGCAGTGGGCAGGGCACATTGCTCGCAGAACAGATAGCCGATGGGGCCGAAAGGTTCTGGAGTGGCGTACCGGAAGACGTAAAGTTGCAAGGCTTCTCGCAAGGTGGACCGATGACCTTGTGAGGGCCATAGGAGTTCGCTGGGTGCGGGAAGCATAGAACCGGTCGAAGTGGCGGAGCTTGGGGGAGGCCTATGTCCAACAGTGGACGTCTTTCCGCTGAAATGATGATGATGATAATGATGATGAATCATTTTGAAGGAAATATCCTTTTAAAATGATTCTTGACTTCAAATTCATTGCTTCGTATGTTTGAAAAATAAGTCTACTGTGCAAAATGAAAACTATTTATATCATACCCCACAGTTTTTCTATTTATTTTAGCTTTAACTTTGCAATACAGTTTGGGTACTACAGTCACCAAGTTTTCTTAGGTTTTTCATAAGAAACGGTAGAATAAAGGCAATAGGTATTAGGTAGGTGTATCAAAGTACCTACGTGCGATAACAAATCTAAGTTAACCGACCAAATGAATTTATTGTGCCATAACTAGCTGTATTGGTGAGTTATGTCTTGCTCCGTATCATTGCGCAACGTGCCCATTGTTGTACGATACGAGAAAAATAAGCTCCTATCTCATCATCATGTGCCTAGTCTTTTCCCAAATATGTTCAGGTCGGCTTCCAGTCTAACCGCATGCAGGTGAGTACCAGTATTTTTCATGGAGCGACTGCCTATTGCACCACCACAACCCAGTTACTGGGTAAGATGATGACCCCTGGTTGTCAGACTTTCTTTGACGACCCGTAAAACTGCAAAAGATCTACGAATGACAACCGGGACCAACGGCTTAATGTGATTTCAGAGGCACGGAATATAAGCATCTACTCGTAATAATCAAAGTTATCTTCTATAATCTATATAAATAAAAAGAAAAGTCCTGACTGACTGACTCATCAACGCCCAGCCCAAACCCTTGGACCTAGAAAGCTGAAATTTTGCAGTAGAGGTTCCCTTTATAATGTAGACAAGGAATAAGGAAGGATTTTTCGAAATTCAACCCCTAAGGTAGTTAAATATGGGATGAAAGTTTCGCGTGGGTGAAGCTGCTGGCAAAAGCTAGTTATTTATATTAAAGGCCTGTAATTTCCAACTGCAGGGCATAAACCTCTCTTACTCTCGTTAAATTTCTCTCTGTTTTAAGTTTTAAGCTGGTAAGGACCAGTTCTTGTTGAAGGAGTCCAGGTCATCCCCCCATACCGCGGGACTACCGCGATGTCGCTTGCGATTAAGAGGAACCCATTATGTCGTAAGTTTGGCCCATTGGTCTGGCATGCGGCAGATGTGTCCAGCTTAATTCCATTTTAGCGTAGCAGCTTCATCAGCTATCTTTGTGATGGAACAGATGGTCGTATTCTTAACCCGGTTTCTAAATACCGGGATATTCGCGCCAAAGCGGATTGAAAGAATGAGAAAGAAAAAGTATTTATTGTGACTCGCACAGGAAGATCACATATTAAAATAAACTAGTACAAAAATTATAAAAAAAAAACAAACAAATTTCTTGAGAGTAAAAACTATTAAAAATAAAACAGAAAGTCCTGCACGAGGCCAAAAGGCTCCTCAGCATAAAGCTGCGACATTTAAAAAGTGTCGCAGCGCTGGTATTCTGGTGATTGGAACCGTGCAACTAGCTTCTGAAGTTTCACAAGTGCCCATGTAGGTTTATGTGAATTAAAATATTTTGATTCGATATGGTTATCGTTAATATTGTTTTAATTTACTGTTACAATCAAGTTTGTAACTGGTGTCACTACGGCATTTTTGGCACTTGCATTAAGTATCAATAAAACTTAAAGTGAACTTTAGCTTAAAGTAGTTATACTTTTCTAGATAAGTTTCGGAAACTGAAAATAAAAACCAACCGTCAATATCGTACCGTAACAAAACGAAAACAAACACAGCAGGAACTGTTCTCCGACTCCAGACATGATTTTGATGAAGATTTATGTCACTAATGCTAAATCACACACAACGTATCATTTCAAGCAACTGCCTTAGACTATTTTCGTTCGAAATAAATTGGTTCGTGAAACGTTTCTGCTATTTTTCAGTGTAAAGTTTCCAAATACTGTCGACAGCACCATATTTTCGTAACTCACTAACTAGTCGAAAGAATAACATTTATGTCAGTCAAAAAGTAATTTCGTAAAAACATTTCGAGTTTTGAGTTGCTTGCGTGATTTGTTTGCACGAAAATAGAAGGAAAGTTTTGAGTTTAATATTAGTTTAGTTCGTCATATTAGTTTGAATGACTGTCTGTGTTGCATTTTCGTAATTTGGAATAGTAATGGACTTTGACTAAAGGCTGGCACACAGGCGCGACGCGACACTAGAAGAACAATTTATATGAAAACTTCATAGCATTTGTTCTACCAGAATTGCGTCAATCTTTCGCGTCGCACCCGTCTGCTGGAGCCTTATGAGTATGGTTATAACGACAATCGGTAACTATTAATTTAAATTTAAAGTAATGGAACATCTTTTGTTTGGTTGTCAGAAAATCATCATCAAATAAGTTTTCGTAAAATAGGTACCTACTTACTCTGATATCCAAATTTTGCAGAAACCGTTTTATCTCAAAGAAGTAGTTGCAAAACCAACATGTAAGTATTCCATACAAAGCTACATAATTTATGGACATCCAACTATCCTCCAGTGACTCACAATAAAAAAAACAAACAAAAGAAAAACACACATACATCACACAAAAAACAATAATAGGCCTTCGTGTCGTTTTAATACGTCGGAATCAAAGCGCCCCCAATCATTAAAGAGCACATAAATAAATAAATAGCACCGAACAGCGAGCAAATACATGGGGATGTGCCGCCAAGTTAGGACACGTGCAAAAACTGACGGCGACACGACAACCCTAAAGCTGCTGGAAAGGTCACGGAAAAAACAGACCGTGTGTGTCGGATGTTTATACTAAACAAATTGTCGAAAAGCTGGTTTTGTATGATTGAGTAACAAACATCCCTCCATCCTCAGAAACTTTGAAATTTAAAATGTAGGAAGTAGAATTAGTAAGATTCCATAGTAAAAATTATACAGCCAAAATTATTTTATGCCGAATAAAATAATTTTGACTATTCGGAATAAAATAATTTTGACTATTCAGAATAAAATAATTTTGGCTTTATAATTTTTTGAAAGATCTGGATGTCCTTTTTCGATTGAGCTTGTGTTGTTCGACACCGTTTATGTTGGATGTCTGAAGTTAACTATGGAATCCTACTAATCCTACATTTTAAATGTCAAAGTTTCTGAGGATGGATGGAGGGATGTTTGTTACTCAATCACACAAAACCAGCTTAACGAATTTAGATGGAATTTGGCACACAGATAGTTTATAGTTTGGATAGACACATACATTTTATACCCGTAGCACGTTCTCGTGGGATTTCTTTTTACCTCCACGCGGGCGAAGCGGTTGACAAAAGCTAGTTCGGAATAAAATAATAATTCAGCTGTATATTTTACTGAATTGTTTGGGAGTTCTTTTGAATTAGGTATGCTTGTGTTGTTAAAGACTGTTTTTGTTTGATGTGTGAATTTTACTATGAAATTAGGAACTAGAAATTATTTGCTTTATTTTTGACCCAATTTTGCTGCCACTTATCCTCATATTTTGTACAGATAGGCTATAATATAAATTTATGCCTCTGCTTGGCAGTGATACGCGCTTGGGCGCCTTCCAGTAATATTATTAATGGCATTGGCAAGCACGTACTACATTGCGCCGTACGTACTGTCGCGCACAACACTTCATGACATCGTAAACCTCCCGCCGTCACCCGCCTATCACTAAAATTAAACATTTAATGAGAAAATGAATTACCAACAGTTGCGAAACGAACGAAACGTTATGACCACTACATAAGTAACATATATTTTTATTATCTCTACCGTGAACGTTAGCGTAGCGGCATGTTTCAACGGCTATTTATTTATTAGAACTGACAACGAATTGTTCATAAATAGCGAAATATTTCCAAAACAAAATTTGCAAACGAGCGTACCTCGTGAACGCGTTGCGCGCACACATACACGCTAATAAAAGACTGCGCGCCATAGTGTGCGGGTTGGAAACTTTTGATCCCCTGACATAAATCTCCATCAGAAAATAGGGAGGGCTGTAACCGGCTTAAGCTTAACAGTGACTAGTGGCCCCGAACCTTAGTTTAAATATATTGTAATAATGATAAAATATACTAGTTAATTTGGGCCTTTATTTATTTTGCAGTAAAGAGCTTTTTGTCATAACAACCCACTGTTTGTGATGGGAACGTGCGGGTCCCTCAAATATTATTTCATATTTCGCCTCTCGTTTGGTCGTTGTTTGGTAAATAGATTCGTATTGTTAGAGCTGGTAATCCTATTCCGTTACTTAGCTAATCAGTATGTCATCGTGTGTTTGTACAGATTTATGTAGTACACCTACATGTGTTGGTCACGCTCGTTGCTTTGATTTACAGCTTGTTATAAATTAATTGGAACAACAAATAATAATACTTAGTTATTGCCTGCTGCCGATGAGCGATAGTATCTAAATACTACGTGGGTGGAGAAAAAAACAGCTATTTGTGTTTCTGTTGCTACCTTTCTGGCATACTTTTCTAAAAATCATTTATTCGTCATCATTGACAACATTAATATACTGCCATTATGCTTCTTTTAAAAGAAATTAAACAGTCAGTTACTTCCCATCCCTAACTTATAAAACTTTCAGTTTTACAAACATCCAATATTTAGCAGAGAAAGCCAACACAGCTTCAGCCATAGTTCAGGCAAGTTATAAATATCTGCTTTATACTTTTACTACTACTTTTACTTGAACTTATGAATCCGAGACATACCGTCACATTTATAGTTCAAAAGAGAAATAAATCAAAAGATGTCAAAGTGATTTAGAGACGAATCAGTCTAAACTTTCGTTTACTCTTTACGATCGGCTCAAGAATTGGATATTGGTCCTTGCTATTATTAGATCCAGATTCCTTTCAGTCGAATGAGTCACAGTAAAAGTCTACATTGAATGCCCACTCAAGAAGCCTTACGTAGGTTTTCTGAAGTGAAAAATTATTTTATCTTTCCTTACGAAGTATTCTGATGATATGGAAAAACTTAGTATCCAATAATCTGTGCTTCTCCAAACGACCATCCTCTATTTCAGGTAAATTGGTAAGTTCTATTTCACACACTTCAGCGTTTTTATACGAAATCTATTTACATAATTTTCATTTGCCAGCTTTTACCAGAGGCTTCACTAGTGTGGTGGTCGAAAATGATCCCTCGGGAACGTACTTTAGTTATAAAACGTAACGTATTTTTGACAATTCAAAAGTGCCTGTAAAAGGTTTAATTGAAATAAATGTTTTGAGTTTGAGTGTTCTATGTTATTACGTGGTCCAGATTATAAACTGTGTGCCAAATTTCATCCTAATCCATTCGGCCGTTTTTGCGTGATTGAGTAACAAACATCTAAACATCGAACCATACAAACTTCCACTTTTATACTAATATATAGTTAGATCTTTATACATAATTTTTATTTACAAATGTATAAAGAATTAGTACTCAGTATATATTCAGTATTTTATATTATATCTTTACGTTTTCACTTTTAGTGGTAACTGTACTCACTGACCAATTGTACTTAATTCGTAATAAAAAGACAATCCAGTACAGCACATTAAAAAGGGATTATTACCTACAAGTCCACAATATTAAAATGAAGTTAACGAAATAGTGCATGAGTATTATTTTTCGATTA
This sequence comes from Polymixis flavicincta, assembly GCA_949987655.1. Taxonomy (NCBI): domain Eukaryota; kingdom Metazoa; phylum Arthropoda; class Insecta; order Lepidoptera; family Noctuidae; genus Polymixis; species Polymixis flavicincta. The sequence goes on from OX465182.1 coordinate 15,114,401, forward strand.
ATTTCGCAGAAGTTATCAGCTGGAAATAATTGAGAGTCAACGAGGAATCAGGATGCATTTAAATCCGGGATATTGCGCAGGATACAAACGGATAATACATCAACTGCTTAACTGAACCGGATGAGAAATAAAATCCGGTTTTCAATTCATAATCTGGGTACTGAACAGTGAATCTGTTATCATATCTCGTTGAACCAAAGGTTAGAAAAATGTACAGGCCAACCATTTCAAATGATTAAATATGCAACTCGTTTCAGCCGAAAGACGTCCACTGCGTTTGCCATAATCGCCACGCTTGGCAGGCGGGTTGGCGATCGCAGTATGGTGGTAGAATGCATAGAGAACGCTGCTGCCCATTCTCTAGTAAGTCCCTTAGTCGCCTTCACCGACACCCACGGATCGAAATGGGGTGGTGCTATTCTGTGACGTCCGGTTCCATACGGAAATATGCTACTGAATCAATTATAATATTTATTTGTTTAAATCGTTTGTTTAACACGAATCATGTCGGATCAACACTTTGACACTTAATGAACTCATTGTATAATTATATTAATATTTGTAAGTAGGTACTTAAATTAGTAAATTCTTAACTATAAATATTATAAATGCGAACTTGAGTTTGTTTGTTACGCTTTCACGTTAAAACGACAAAACGGGTTTAGACAAAATTTTGCTTATGGGTAGACCATGGCCTGCAGAAGGACAGACAATACTTTTTATCCAGAAACCCTACGCGTATCGACACTTGTGCAGGTGAAACCGCGGGACTCTGTAATAACTGATAAAATACATAGCTACTGCTAAGCTAGACTAATGAAATGGAACTGCGAAGATCGCCCTGAGGACACGGTGGAGCACACGGTGGCGGTCTGCCCAGCTTGGGTGGAGCACCGCCGTGTCCTCGTGGAGGTGATCGGCGGCGGCGATCTCTCGCGTCCGGCCCTGGTCCAGGCCATGGTACGGAGCGAGAGGGTATGGGGAGCCGTCACCTCCTTCAGCGAAGCAGTGATGCTCGCGAAGAGGGAGGCGGCGCACGTGAGGGAGAGGTAGCATATGCGCCCTCGCGACCCTAGCCGCCGCAGGATATGGAGACGCCCTGGGCGTCGGGAATCCCAGGCCGATTTCCGGCCACCGTAGGCATGAGCTTGCGGACGGCGAGTAATGGGTAGCTCACTGTCCGGTAAGGACCAAGCCCAAGTCGACGGCGCGTTGTGTTCCACGCGCGCCTCAAAGAGATGTCAGCACAAAAATGATGGGGTCCGCAAGGGCCGATGCCTGTCAGGGGTGCGGGTTCGTTTGAAAGAGATACCACAGCCCCTGGCATACGGGCTAATGAAGGAACACGGGTGGGTTTTGGTCAGTAAAAGTCTGACACGCCCTCCTACTCCACCCAGAGCGGGAGAAGTTATTTGATGATTTCCCACCCAAAAAAAAAAAAAATGCAATGGAAACTTTACGAAGTTAATTCAATGACAAGTACTTTGAAAGCGATAACAAATGTTAAAATAAAATTTCTTAAAAAAACTTTCAAATTCATCAACTTTTTTTGGATTTCTTTTAACGTCCAACACTTAATGATGGATTTTGTTTTTAAATGGGACCAACTTAGAAGTATACTCTTTACAATAAAAAAGGAACGTTTTAAAAATCGAACTCGATAAAATTTTACACCTAGGTGGTCATCATCATCATCATCATTATTTCAGCCGAAAGACGTCCACTGCTGGACATAGGCCTCCCCCAAGCTCCGCCACTTCGACCGGTTCTGTGGTTCTCGCATTCAGCGAACTCCTGCGGCCCTCACAAGGTCATCAATCCACCTTGTGGGAGGCCTTCCAACTTAACGTCTTCCGGTACGCGTTCGCCACTCCAGAACTTTTCGGCCCCATCGGCCATCTGTTCTGCGAGCAATGTAACCTGCCCACTGCCACTTAAGTTTGGCAATTCTTCGGGCTATGTCGGTTAACTTGGTTCTCCTGCGGATATCTTCATTCCTGATTCGATCACGCAGGGAAACTCCAAGCATAGCCCTCTCAATCGCCCTTTGGGTGACTTTAAGCCTTCTTATGAGGCCCATTGTGAGCGACCTCGTTTCGGTTCCATATGTCATCACTGGCAACACGCACTGGTCAAAGCCTTTCGTCTTGAGATACTGCGGTATGTGGTACGAAAAGATATTGCGAAGCTTCCCGAACGCTGCCCAGGCGAGTCGGATTCAGCCATTGACCTCTTTCTCGAAGTTGGACCTACCTAACTGGACAGTTTGTCCTAGGTAAACGTACTCGTCCACAACTTCGAGTGCAGCGCCTCCGACCGTTATGAGAGTGGGTGTTACACGGGCATTGGACATGACCTTTGTCTTGTCCATGTTCATTTTAAGACCCACTCTCTCGGAAGCTCTACTGTGGTCATCGAGCATTGTACTGAGGTCCTCCATGGTCTCAGCCATAACAACTATATCATCGGCAAACCGATGGTGAGTGATGTACTAGCCATTGATGTTGATGCCAGCCCCGTTCCAATCCAGAACCTTGAAGACATCCTCCGGTGCAGCGGTGAAAAGTTTTGGAGAGATAATGTCTCCCTGTCTTACACCTCGCTGCAGAAGGATAGGTTTCGAGGTCTGGTCCTGGAGTCGGACTGACATAGTGGCGTTTTCGTACAGACACTTCAACACCTCGATGTACCGATAGTCGATCTGGCACCGTTGGAGGGACTGCAGTACAGACCATGTCTCAATCGAATCAAAGGCTTTTTCGTAGTCCACAAACGCTAAACAACGAGGCAGATTATATTCTTCGGTCTTCTGTATAACCTGCCGCAGCGTATGTATTTGGTCTACTGTGCTAAAGCCTTTACGGAACCCGGCTTGTTCGGGAGGCTGGAAGTCGTCAAACCTGCGCGCTAGACGGTTCGTGATGACTCTGGAGAACAGCTTGTAGACATGGCTCAGAAGTGAGATGAGCCTATAATTCTTAAGAAGGGCATTGTCACCCTTCTTAAAGAAAAGTACCACCACACCTCTGTTCCATGCCTGTGGCGTATTGCCCTCGAGTATGACGGAATCAAACAGCTTCTGGAGGGCCTTAAGAACGTGATTCGGCGTCTTATTGTTTTTAAGCTGCTTCAGAGCCATCCTAATCTCGTACAAGCTGACGTCCAATATGTCCTACGTGGTCATAAATAATAAAAACAATATATAAATATGCGTCGACTTGAGAAACTCTTGTTTTTTTTCATCAGGTAAAAAATAAAGAATGGCTGGACTACTCAATACACAGCAATAGATAATTAAAAAAAAAAAAAAATAGAACAGCAACATCAAAAAAAAAAACACGTTATCCCTACTCATGTATAGACAACAAACAGCGGCGCGGGTCCCCACAAATCTTTCATATCTACCAACATTGTCATTCCCTCGCGGTATATTATTGAACTTAATGGCATCATTTACCGTATTCCGATCCTCAATAGCAACGTCGTAACGTACTCTCGCCTGTTATTAGGGTTCTGTCGAAAAATGAAATAAAAAAACGTACTTAAGTGAGCAAAAGTTATGAGTTCTCCAATAGATAAGAAATTGATGCTGAAAGTATTTTTTTGTTACTGTTTACGTATTTTAGATTCTGTTTGTTTATAAACATTGACTGGTTTTTTTTAGTAAAAGCGAATACTTTCGTTATTAACCCTAGACACCTAACGTTTGCCTGCCCCCTATAAACCCTAACCATTCGTCGAATCGACGAATATTTTTTAAGGTGTTTTAATTTCAAGTTATAATATAACTTTTCGTCATATTTATTGCACATATAGGTACTTGGTCCAACTATTATTCTACAAAATGAAACAATTAATTTCTGTATTATTACATATTATATTTATTTTCTGAATTTTTAGTGAGACACTAGCTTTTATGAGATCGCTGGAGACAACATATTTATCAAAATTCAAATAAAAAAAACAACAAAAAATAACCTTTTCTTCTTTGGCGTACCTTAATTATAACACTATAAACTATTTAGAAAAATAGAAAAAAACAAATTTTTTGGAACACATTTTGAACAAAATTCAACCTTATGTTCCACATTATATTGCTGAATTAAATGTAGCGCATGATAACTGCCATGCTCCTTAGTATATGAACATAGACCACAGATTTTTCTTTTTCTATTATTTGGTGCCTCTATTGGTTGAAGGTCATTGCTGGGTTGTGGCTGACTCCGACCTTGACCTTCATCATGCCCTGAATATATCTACGATTTTGTTCTTGATGTGCATAGGCATGGTACGAATTTCCAGTCGGCTTTTCAGCCATGATTCTTCTACAATCTCATTTACTATCCGATCAGTCATGAATCGATCAAATAACGATACCGGATCGGAAATATCCTTTAGTGTGCGAGGTGGTCCCCTAGCAACACGTACAATATTTATTGCTGCTGTTCTGTTGGAAGAACGCTCTTTGCTAGTTGCCCAAACATGGCGGGACCGTGCTTGTTGAGGACAGTTTACTTTTGGATAATGATCCGAGCTCACTTCTGGAGGTGGATGAGGTGTTTGTGGTTCCAGCACATCATCCATTAAAGCAAGTGACACCCGCTCTTGAATAACTTCATCGACAGAAGAACCGGAAGATTATTCTGTCTGGTTATCACCTTCAACAGCATCCACCTCCAGATCATCTTCAGTTCCGTCATCAGATAATTCCTCCGAAGCACTGACATATTCCTCTTCCACTAAAAAACGCGCTATGTATTCATCAGGTAGCAATTGTCTTGAATTCATGGTAAAAAATGCAAGAAAACAAAAAAAACATTGGTTGCGAAAGTAACACAAACCCTAACCATTCGTCGAAACGACGAGCATTATTGTAAAATCTCGAAAAATATTATACTTACCCGCTGGAACCGAACACCGCTCGGAAGAGCTCTGCGAACACTAAGTTGACAAGCAACGTGGCTTTGATTGGCGCACGTGCCGAAAAGATACAGCTAATTTTTTGCCGCGTACTCGTCGAATCGACGAAGGTTAGGTGTCTAGGGTTAAAATAAGTTCCCTTTATGTTTTAGACTTAATTTGATCTGTTCTATGGAAGCTAGTAAAACGTTTTGGAAAACATATTTATTTACTTGTATTTCTTTAATAAAAATTGCATGTTTATTTTGTAGATCACAATATCGAAGTGAGTTATACTGTTCTGAGAATTCTTTTTTTACTTACTTTTTTATTATTTCAGCGTTACTTGATACATGTGATGGTACATAAGGTCTTTAACGTTCGCCTTTTTGTAAATATATTTCTGAGAAATGTACCTTTATTCGTAACACTCAAGCGTCTCACTTACTGTGAAAATATAAATTGGTTTCCAAATGCGTGTCTAGTGTTAAACTATCGTGTTTTCATATTCCAAGGTGAAATAACTCTAAAAAACATTATATATTGATATTACACACATACATAATACACACGCCTTCTACTAATGATGGTACGCAGAAAATACAAAACGCATTTGCTACGATCATTACCTACTCTTTTGCTTGGTTTATGTTATAAATCTGCCGATGAGCTGTCAATTCATCTGACGCTAGGGACCTATGTTTTTTTACTATGCAATTCTAACAGAATAGATCTGCTGGTCATACAGGGCGGTTATGAGTACTAGGCACCGCACCTTTCTGAAAAATATCACGTAAATGCTCCGAAAAGCTCACATAATTAGGTATATCCTTCCAGACTCCTAGAGCGTCCCCTGTCGGCGTTTCGACTTACATCAGCCTTGTATTGTTTGCCTTTCATACATTCTTTCAACACGACCAAACTAATTAGCTACTTTAAAAAAAATTGTCACTTCGCCTTTTAAATCGAAACGTTGCTATATTATCCACATCCCTTCTTTTTTTTGAGGGTGGGAAATCATCAAACAACTTTTCCCGCTCTAGGCAGAGCAGCAGGGCGTGTCAGACTTTTACTGACTAAAACTCACCCGTGCTCCCTCAGTAGTCTGGCAGGACTACCATATTCCTTAGCCTATAATTTTCAGTGGTGTTTCCATACATGCTTTGCAAGGAACGCATTTAAAATACTGAAATTGACTGAAATAATCTTGGCCTCATGGAGAGGCAGTCACAAGAGTTCATATTTAATTATTGTATTTTTTTTTTATAACACTGTACGGAACCCTTCCTTCTTATTCAACTCCTGCTTACGATTTTTATGATATTTTTTTATGATTCCCGTCCATTTGACATATATTGATGCGGTTGTAATGGTCGGAGCATTACTTGCAACTGTTAGTGGCAGGTTCGTACTAAATGGTCACCGTAAAATGCTTTCTATGTTTCAATTATCGGCAAAGTGTGATATATCGTTATTTGTTATGGATGGGCCGCACTGGTATCGGCTTTATCTAGGACTACTATTTATTTTATGATCAATTTGCACAACTGTGCCTTTTGTGTCTGATTATTCTTTTCAGAATCGAAAATTCATGACAAGGAGAATATTTACATTTTTAAACATTCGCGAAAATTGTATTGTCGAGAAATAATGAATATTCCTTTGTTTGTGCTCATTAATATGTATATAATTTTAACGAAAATTTCCTGTTGTACTGTCGGAATTTCAGTCGCTTTATGGCCCCATAAGTAAGTAGTGTAAAAGTTGTTAAGGATGTCGATAATGAGCTTTTGTAACTCACACAGCTAATTATTAATAATTTCCAGTAAATCCATGCAAATTGTTGCGCGTTTCATGTTATTCATATTTAATTTTCAATTGTACTCGTAATTTAAACATGCTTCGTCGAATTCTGACGGGCGATGTAAATTAATATAACATGTAGATTGGTCGGCTTGGTGTATTATACCTTAATTGTACCCAATATAACACTCCGATGGGAATCGTCCATACGAAAAAAGAGTAGGAAACTCACCCATTGACGGAACTTATTTCCATGTTTTGATGACATCGAAATAAGTTTCTTTTTCGGAATGACATTGTCTTTAACACACGTTTTCTTCATACAATAGTTGCAAGCCATTAAGATTCTGTAATTCAAACTCCGAACCAATTTAACCCAAAAATGCCAACGCGAAACAAATAGACACAAATGGCACTTAAAAATCGAAACATCAAAAAGTTAACATAATAACATTTGTTTTATTGTACAAGCTTTGCAAGATAAATGGAACAGTGCCTATAAATAATACGCGCCTAAACTCACATAAACTACTACGGGTATGACAGTCGATGGAAATAAAATGTTTTATAGCCATAACAGGAACGAGCTGGTCGTTCTTAGAATATTCCTCTCAACTTGCAGTTAAAGATTTAATGTCTCGTCATTTTTGGAAGGAATTTTGTGGGATTTTTGCATGTCGTAGAAAATTATATTATATTTGTACATGAGTGGTTTCTTTCGTCTCTGTAGGCATGAAATGATTTGGGAGTGGTTAAAATCCGTGGGTTGGTAACATTCTTCTTAATTCTATATCATCATCATCATATCAGACGGAAGACGTCCACTGCTGGACATAAGCCTCCCTCAAAAGGGGGCGATTTGCCATAATTGCCACGCTTGGCAGGCGGGTTGGCGATCGCAGTGTGGTGGTCAAATGCATGTAGAACGCTGCTGCCCATTCTCTCAATTATTCCAGGAATAATTGAGCTATTAAGGCAAACAAATACACTGAGTATATCGTGTCACTTCCGTTAAAAGGCCCAGAAAATAATTGAGTACGAAAGGACTCTTCATGAATACAAAAGTCACGTCATGCCCAAATATCGTTCATACGGGCGATAATTGAATAATAAGAAGCAAACGATTCCATTTTTCAATGGGTTCATTAAATTTTTATTACATGCAATAATTAACGTTAAAAATTGACACAGTACTGTGCTTTTAAAATTAATAACGGGTCATAATGACCCGGTATGAAGATTGTACCTACGCATTGCATATTCATGTTATGTACAATTATTGGACCGTTACGGTTTTGAATTTTTAGGTTAGCTGGTGGTAAAATTAGACTTGTAAATTGTCATCTGCATTGATTGCTTAATTACTTCATTGATCCATCATCGTTTGCCTAGATTTTTTTCAACTATGTTGGTGTCCGGATGCAGCTGAAAACCGAAATCTAAATCAAAAGTCATTTATTCAAACTATGCTGAGAGTCAGCTCTTTTTGAACGTCAAAATTACATAAGACAGTCCCCCAAAATGCCCGCCCTTCACCACTTCCTAGTGCTTTAGCTGGGAAGAAGTAGCGCAACCAGTATTGTACATGGAACAACTGCCTGTCTGACCTCCACATCCCAGTTTCTGGGAAATACCATACCCCTTGGTAAGACTGGTTGGAATGACATCATTAATTTAAGGGTACATCTCATAACCGCTGAGTAAACCGCTTCGATGACCTTGTTCCCCAGTGCCATTTGTTTGATACGTAGATTTTAGTCGTGATTGTTATTTGTGGTACTCACATAATGTATCTAAACTAATATTATACAGAGAAAAGAACAGATTTTTTGTATGTTAAGCTTTCAAGCCAAAACGGCTGCACGGAATTGGATGATACTTGGCACATGAGTAAACCACGACCTTCATTAGGACATAGGATATTCCCGCAATATAAAGACTTATGCGGGTGAAACCATGGGGCGCAGCTAGTTGGGTTTATTTAGTTGCTGGTGCTATTCGTTCTCTTGATGTAGGTAACTTCTTCTAATACGAAATCTGGTTAACAAATATACCTTTTTCGAATATATAATGCATGATGCCAATTCCAAAAAATCCACCATTATCAATATAATAAATGACGATTAATTTTGTATAGGTGAAGGGCATGAAGATCATCTCTCCACCTAGTCTGAGCTCGTCCTACCTCTATTTGCCGATTCGCGATCTCCACTGAAGAACACGTCTACCCTCACGGTCTTCGCAGGGTGGCTGTTAGCAGCTGGATGAGAGTTGCCGAGAATCGAGCTTTATGGCGTTCAATGGGGTTTTTATGAACATTCAAGCCACCAGTTGGGGCCACTTTGACAAGAGGTCTTCCAGTTCGACAATGAACTTAATTAATTCGTTCACCGTTCAGTCCGTAGGCGCTTTGACACTTTTGACAGGTGCCTGGACCTGACGTCTCAGTGCTGCCATCGAGTGAACATCATTTCAGAAAACCCTCATTGGAGAGGCCTATGTCCAGCAGTGGACTGCAGTAGGCTGATGATCCTGATGCTAAAAGTACACACATGGTTTAGGAAAGCTTTGATTTCCTGGGAAAGCTGTTCCATCATATTATAACGGTCTATAATGTTCCCACTGCTGGAACACAGGCCTCATCTTTTCGAGAGGGCGTGGGCTTTAATTTACCACGAGGCGCAGTGCGTTTTGGTAGAGATGTCACATGTTTTCGCATTTCTGGTTGTAGGATACGCCGGTTTCCTCACGATGTTTTCCTGCACCGTTTTGAGAGCAGTGGTGATGAAATTATTTACATAAAGTAAAGCTAGAACTTTATTCCGTAGCCCGTTTGAAAACAGAAACAATAGTACCCACTTCATATTATATACAGGATAAGTTTTTAACCAGTGCGCAAACTGTAACCATGAACTCAGCATAGAAAAGTGCAATACCTACGCGATCAAAATGTATGGGACAGCTGATTTTTTTTTTGTATAACCGAAGAAAAATTTCTGCGCTGGGTGATCTCATGAATTCATGGTTACAGTTTGCGCACTAGATAAAACTTATCCTGTATAATATATTGGCGAACAAATTGTTACCACTCCATTCTCATACGTCAGTGTGAGTTTATACCCCAATATGCGCATCAGGGTCTAAAGTTAAAGTTAACAATACTATAAGTTGGCTGGCTTTCGCATACAGCCATTAAATAGCCCATTTTCTTGAGCTGATTCTCACAGCTTGAACGGCAATAAACAGCTGATGCATTTTATGTTCGCCTTTCATATTCAAAGCAGGATCAAAATATGAATGTATAGAAATAGAAGGATTTACCAATAAAAGTTTGAGTACTTTATATTACGTTTTATATTATACCAGCGGCTCCGCCCGCGTGGATATCGGTTGTCGCATAAAAAAGTTGCCTATATCCTTCTCCATATTCCAGGCTACATCTCTGCCAAATTTCATGACGATCGGTTCAGCGGTTTAGGCGTGAACGCGGGACAGACAGTAGGGATAAACTCTCTAGTTTTTGTCAGCGGCTTCGTCCGCGTCGAGGTCAAAAATTATCCTACTGGAACGTACTACCAGGAAAACAAGTGTCTTATTTATTAATCCTGGTTATATTTTATGTGTCTGTGAAATTTCATTTAAATCGGTTAAGCCATTTTTGCGTGATTGAGTATCAAACTTTCACATTTATAATATTAGTATGACCGGCTTTTGCCAGTAGCTTCGCCCGCGTGGTGGTCGGAAATTATCCAACGAGATAAAAAAAAAGTAAAAAGATAAAAAGCATTTCCTATGTTAATCCAGGTTATAAACTGTGTGTGCCATGTTTTATCCAAATTATCATATTAGTACGATACAGACGAAAAGCAGTCACTTCTTGGCTTTTGAGTTCCTTTGAGAGTAACTTTAATATTCTACTCCGTATTTTTCGAAGAAAAATCTTCCCTTATAATCTACCCTATGAGTTTGAAACTTAGACCCCATTACGTAACAAGCTCAGCATTAAAACCTTTCCCGTAACTCTCTTTTATTTTTGTATTATAAGCGCAAAGAAAAGAAATCCATCCCTATCTGGATAAAATCTCTTTGAAAGAAACTCAAACAATTCGAAACACCTCAAGACATTACCGTGGGGCCCCTAAATTTGCGTGTACAAGCAAAACGCGTAATGTCGGGGTGAGCCCGCCAAAATCGTATTTAAATTCACCGATCCCGACACAAGATAAGCGAAATCATGAGTTAGGTTGGAAGGGTTATAGAATCCTGCTGCGTGAGGCCGCATAATTCCGTTTCCAGTGGGGTGTCCACGCCTTTGGTGTTGACGGAGATATCTCGATCTTGAATGGGAAGCCTCTTTAGAGTGTTTAGCTGAGAAAATTTTCTTTAAAACGTTTGCAAACACAGAGGTCTTATCGCCAGATCTGAGGATTGGTTTGCTTGCTATGGATGTATTGGGTTTGAATAAAGATATTTTGCTATTGTCAGAAGTTGTATGACGGGGAAAATAAAAATGTTGCCACACGTCATTCCTGTAAGAGTGTCTCTAACGCGGTGCTTGTTGGGATATGTTTCGGTTTGCGAGAACCGTGGCTGGCGGGATAGTGCTTGTAAAAGAAAAAAATAAACTAACAATTTTTTTTTTTTTTTAATTATTTTAGGCTCCCGAAATAATTTAAAGTAAATAATTAAAGATAATCGTAATGGCCATAACTGTCACCCCTAATTTCACATCTAATTATTTACAATTCCAAAAACGAGCGTTTTAAAGCTTTATTACAGCTGAAACAGAGTTTTCAGATAAGGGTAACCTCGGTTATACTTAGCGCCAACAATTAAGTATCCCCTGATTTAATTAAACAACCAACAATTTATTTTTACTTGTCAGATTTTATTTTCCTTTTTTATCCGGCGGCTCGACCGTAATTTAGGTACCCTAATCCCAGCGCTACAGGGTTCCAGAAAGGGGTGGAAGGGAAAAAGTAAGGGTGATTAAAGATAAACAACGGCTCGGTGCCAACGTGAGGCTCAGTACGGTTAGAATAATTTGCAATTGTATAATTATCTATGACGGTAAATTAAACGAGAGTTTTATGCGTTTCCGAGACGGCGGCTGAGATTTATGTCAGTAAGATTACGACTTAATTATCGATTTGTTCGCATGTTGTTCGTGATTGTACCCGTACCTATCTGCACCGTAGATACCTACTAACTGCAAGATAATTTAAAAGGTAATTCTTTCACTTAATTTTCTAAAAACAATTTGTTTGCGAAATATTTTTTAATACATTTTATGAAAATCATTTTTTAAATCACAAATGATTTTCATAAAATATAACAATATTTCAGCTTTTTATAAAACAATGTTCTGTGAAATAAAATTCAGCTTGACCCGAATATATTTTTACCTGACCTGCCATTAACTACGGTCCATAAAAAGTATCAAAGATGATTCAGAGCAACATAAAAAAAATCCTTTCAATATTTACAACATCGGAAGCGTCGTGAATTATGTATTCGTTTAGTTCGATCCGGTCTTCGGGACCTGTGACCTCTACTTAGTTACAAAACAACGCGTTTTTTATGGCCACAGTTTTTCTTTTTAACATTACGTAATTTTTTTGCCAGAGTCCATAACATTACGCCTGTCTTCCCCGAAGGGAGGGGCAGAGGTGCACCTATAGTACAACCATATTTCGCCAGTTATTTTTAAGTCCCATGAGCGGGAGCCTAATGCCATCAACTGGGCACCAATCCAGACTCCGCTTGCTATTGAGAAATTCTAGATGGAAAAACTCGATTGCAGTTTGCCGGAACCGGGAATCGAACCCTACCTCATGCTCAGCACTAGCGGTTGTGATCACTATAGTTCGACTTTTAATTGTATTCAGTAACATGACAGTTGAAGGGTATGTACTTGTATAATTTTAATTGTGTGTAATTGTATAATTTGTCACATATTTTGTTTTTCAGTAGTGAGATATTTTTTTAGTTTCTTTCTCTTAGTCTTAGTAATAAAAAAAATGGAAATTACTTTTATTAATAAATTATTATTTTAGTCAACATCTTACAAATGATTATTTAAAGTTTTATAACGAATGATGATAATGGTTTAATTTATATGAAACCATTGTATCATTCGCTCTTTACGTAAAGTCGTTCAACAATATTAGTTTTAATAGGGTGACATTATTTTTCTTTGACTGTCAATTTACTGAATACAATTAAAATTCGAACTTTAGATCAACGATGCACAAAATGGGGTTATTACTGAATTGTTCGTGCGTTCTCGTCACCTTCCCTAGAATCGTTCTTTGTTCGTTTCTCATAGAATAATTTCATGAATTCACTCACTGACATACAATTCAGTGCATTGTTTCCCGTTTTGATTGTTCCTCGGTAATGGTTGGCGCCGGTATTTTTCTACTGCAGTTCCCAGTGTAGGCTATAAGTTGATTTACACGAATACTTACCCGAAACGGGCGAATCGATGCTTTAAAAAAATATATTATTTTCTTTACGCGTTTCCCACGAAGTTTTGATTGATGGGCGAATCACCTCCAGATATACATATTAGGCAATCGGCAAGTTTTGAATTTTATGCAATAAGTAATTGTATTAGTTCGACTTCCCCCTATTAATGTGATTTTTTAATTATGTTGCTTAAACTTTAAAATGTACCAATTAATTGCCTAATACATATTCTCGAAAAATAACTATAATATCGGACGTCGGTGGCAAAAAAACGAAAATAAATCAATGAAAGACACGGTACTTCCGAAATTAGTCTATTTTTCACTATTTGTTTTTTTTTTTGAAGCCGGTTGTACTCGTATTAACGACTGATTTTACGCAAAAATGTTATACCAACCTAACAAATCGAAAGAAGATGTATCTATCTACCCAAGAATATCATAAAATTGTGCCAGTCAGTACTCTAGGGACAACACAAAAATAAGGGACAAAAACATAAACATTTTCATAAATATCTCTTTGTGAACATTTCATCAAGACGCACCGATTCCTCGAGAGAATAACCTCTATGAATATTTTGAGGTACACGAATTTGGGCTGTAACCACTAAAGATATTTCATATTCTACCACTCTATATTTGTATAACCGTAGTTACATATAACCTAGCCAAATAATACTGTGGTTGCATTATTTTTGTAAAGACGGAGGATTACTTGGGTGTTTCCCTCTCTGAGGTTTGTCTTTTGTTCTTGTTAGATGGGATTTATTCGAGTATTAGACTCTGACGTTCTATTTATAAGTGGAGATTTTGTTTTCTGTATGTTTCTTTATTTTATGGCTTGTGTTCTTTTTTCAAAAGCTTTTTTTATTTAAGTGCCTGTGCCTTGCATTTATTCTGAATGCAAATCGTTCTGACCGCGAAAGTGAATTACACGAATATTTTTAAGGGAATACAAACAGTAGTATATTAAAATTAAACGTAATAATAATGTAGTAAGTCAAACTTGCAGGTGACGCAGTGAAAACGGCCGCGACTTACGAGTAAGTTAGAACCTTAAGAGGCGCTTTTTTTTAATAGCCTATATTATCCCACTGCTGGGCAAAGGCCTCCCCCAAATACTTCCAGGAACTCTTTCCCGCGCCACTTCGCACCAGCCTTCGCGGTACGCATCCAGGTCATCTCGCCACCTCTTTCTGGGCCAACCGCGGCGGCCGGCGGCGGCGTCGTCGAGGCGCTTTACTTTGTGTAAATTGTTTTATCACCGACTCATGTCCGATTTGACATCTACCAACGCGTACTGGGCCCGCGTGGTGGATTACGGCCCACTCTCTCTCACAGAGAGGAGGGCTGTGTCCCAGCAGTGGTCACATTATAGACTGATAATACAAACCAATGTTACTGATCAAAATTACATTTAGCCCTTGCTTTAACCATGCCTAATGCAATTAAATCCGCTTCTTCGTTTCAGAAAAAGACATGTAATAGTACATTATGGTACAAGTGTGTAACGTTGGTGATTATCGCTGAGGCGCCATTGAGACCCGAGCCGTCAGGCGAGGGTCTTAAGAGAGCCGAGGACGATAATCATCAATACACACGTGTATCATACGACGTTTTTCAACACACTTGCGAAGAAAATAATACTAAATCATCATCATCCATCATCATCCATCGTCATCCATCATCATCCATCATCATCATCCATCGTCATCCATCATCATCCATTGTCATCCATCATCATTCATCATCACCCATCATCATCATCATCATCCATCATCATCATCATCATCTATCATCATCCATCGTCATCCATCAGCATCTATCATCATCCATCATCATCATCCATCATCATCCATCGTCATCCATCATCATCCATCATCATCCATCGTCATCCATCGTCATCCATCATCATCTATCATCATCCATCATCACTCATCATCACCCATCATCATCCAGCATCATCCATCATCATCATTCATCATCATCATCCATCGTCATCCATCATCATCCATCATCATCATCCATCATCATCCAGCATCATCCATCATCATCCATCATCACCCAGCATCATCCATCATCATCGTTTTTAAGAACAAAGCAACTCAAACAAAAAGCAACCTCTAACTCACTAAGAACAAAGCAACTCAACCAATTCTATAACTCACTAGTGAATAATAGTAATGAAAAAGTCACAGTTTGATAATAGGTGTCATTATGTGCCTAACTGTAGTGAAATTAGAGCCATTTTATGAGCAAGTGTGTTGAAAAATACCTTAATTACATAGTTTTTTATTCTAAATCATTATACCTACAATGAACAGTGATTCAAATACACGTAAACTAACGATATTGCGGCAAAGAGAATATAAAATAGATAGGTTTCTTTGAAAGAAAGATACAGACCTAAAGACATGTAGTAGGATGACACAATGTGTAGGAAAGTTAAAAAGAGTAATAGCATTGCAAGGTGAAGAAAATGCTACACAGATACCTGAAAACCAGACAAAAAACATTCCACATTCATAAAAATTTTAGTCAATCAATGGACGTTATAAAAATAAACTAACTTCACTTTAAATGCACAACAAACAATCTGCGAACACAAATCTATCTGCCAGCTGCAGAGATTATGGAAATATTTCGATCGACCGTCCATCATAGACCGTACATCATTGGAAGACCTTGTTCAGAAATAGCCGGTTAAGGCGAAGCGACAGGGTCCGCGAAATTAATTTGTAGGATTTATGAGAAGGCCAATTCTCGTAAATAAAACGATCAAGTCTATATCGCAGTCTCATCGTAGCAACAATCGAATGTCAAAAACTTGTCAACAATGTAAGGAAACTCGAGGTATTTTGACATATTGGGGGATTGAAACTGAGATCAGACTGAGAACGTTCCTGAAAATACAGGAATTGCCCCTCTAGTATCAGGATGTACAGTCACGAGTATTAATATGTATACACGCATAACCAAATTCAAAAGCGATTTTCTCTTAATTATCGATTGCAACCTTGAGATAACCCTAGACCATTAAGGGTGGATTCCAAAATATTATTTTCATAATAACATAAAATTAAAATCAGTACAAGAGGAAATTAATCACTTTTATAAATTGGTGAGCATATACATATTAGTAGAGTGTTAGCGTGTGTGAGTTAGAGTTATTGTGTGTGTGTGAGAGTTATTACGTAGAGTGGGAAGGCCTCCCACAAGGTGGACCGATGACCTTGTGAAGTTCGTGGGTATCCGCTGGATGTGGGAAGCACAAGACCGGTCGAAGTGGAGGAGCCTGGGGGAGGCCTATGTCCAGCAGTGGACGTCTTACGGCTGAAATGATGATGATGATGATGATGATACATATTAGTACTCGTGACTGTTCAGTCAATTATTTTATATTTTTGTCAAGTTTTCACATTCTTTTCTCTGTCAATTCAAAACATATAACACGTTTTGAAGCTACGGCACTGAACATTATTCGATGACAAAGATCATCATCATAATCATCATCATCATTTCAGCCGAAAGACATCCACTGCTGGACATAGGCCTCCCCCAAAAGGGGGTTTTTGCCATAATCGCCACGCTGGGCAGGCGGGTTGACGATCACAGTATGGTGGTAAAAGGCATAGAGAACGCTGCTGCCCATTCTCCAGTAGGTCCCTTAGTCGCCTTCTACGACACCCACGGGAAGAAATAGGATGGTGCTATTATTTACGACCGGCACCACACGGTACCCCGATGACAAAGATCATACCTAGCCAATTTCTGATTACCACTCAAATAAAATAGCAAATCAATTCACCGTCTAAACACGGTAGTGGTATACAATATGGGATATCGTAAACATTTTGAAACTAATAACGTTTCAAACAAACACATTAATTACCAATCAAATCCTAACTATTTCAGGCGTATTAATTAGGTTAAATTAATGCTAAATGACACTGTGGCTGCATTAACAAACGTTAGCCTTCAATTTGACTAAATAATCAGTGTCTGTGGTATTTGTTTGAATTGTTTTGTGATGCGTGAGTGTTTGTTTGACCGCATGATTTGTGATCACTGTAGGACACTATTTTGGAGTGCAGTGGTGGCCCAACCCTAGTGCTTTTGTAACGTAACCTAACATGTACCTACTACCGAGCCGATCTAACCAGCGTCAGGCTATTGTTATCTGGCTCTTTTGCTGATCTAGGCCTTTTTGGTGCAGCCGTGAGGCACTTTATACTGCGAGTTTCTGACATCTCACCTTACACTTCGATTTTTTACCAGCTTTTGTCCATGATAAAGAGTAGCTTATGTCCTTCTCCATATCCCTAGCTATATATCTGCTTTTCGTAACCATCAGTTCAGCGGCTTAGGCGTGTAAGCGTAACAGACAGACAGAGAAGTTACTTTCGCATATAAAATATTAGTTGGGATTTTACTCTTTCCTGCTGCATAGTGTATATTGTGTGCGTTAAAGTATGTGCTAAATAAATGTATTTTCTTTCTTTTCTTTCCTTTAGCTAACACTTAAGGGATTACAAAGCGAATATAGGCGTGATGTTACGTTGCTTAACAAAATGCTTGACAAAATTGTAACCTCCTGTCAGAGAGAAGACCATTTTGTGTAAATGACGTCGTCTGTTTAGAAACCGTAGTGGCCCAATGTGGCCCGGACTTCGGAAGTTCTAGGTCGTGGGTTCGACCCAGGCATGCGCTTTACTTTGTGTAAATCTCGAAACGACGAGGCCAGTGTCCCGGCAGTGGGAACATTGTAGTCTGATTATGGTACTATTTTTATTTTTACATACCGGGATCCCCGCGTGCTTCGGAAAGCACGTTAATCTGTTGGTCCCGGCTGTTATTCGTGAATCTTCGACAGTCGTTACGGGTCGTGAGAAGCCGGAAAGACTGACAACCAGTCTTACCAATGAGTAACGTATTACCCAATAACTGCGTTGTGGAAGTCAGACAGACAGGTCGGAGGAGGTCGTTCAATGTAAAATACTGGTACTTAGTTGCATCCGGTAAGACTAGAAGCCGACCCCAACATAGTTTGGACAAGGCTAGGCAGATGATGATTTTGAGAAATATCGAAAACCGTGTGTGAACTAAAAGATTTAATTACAAAATAATGAATGCTACACTAATAAGTAATATTGTTTTTGTTCTTCAATCACCGTGGACAGGATGGCAACGGTACTTTGGACAGAGGAAACTCACGTCACGGAAAAGGACATAAGCAATTTGATCTCGATTGAATCTAGGGTCCCCTGGTATCCCTGTGATGTGAAATGACTTTAGGAAACGCTGTTTTTCTTTGCAACTATTCAACCGATTCTCAAGTGCAGGTTTGCGATTTTAATACGTAGGTGCACTTGGGTGCGACTGCTGAGCGTGGGATCCTGGGTTCGATTCCCGAGTCGGGAAAAGTGATATTGGGTTATTACATTAGGGATGTCTTAGCCCGAAGTATGGAAGTTGACGGTGCGATACCCGTGTGCCTCGGAAAGATCGTTAAGCGGTTGGCACTCCGGTCGTGTCGAATTGCCGTCACATCAGATTATGAGAGTGAGGGATAATATAGTGCACCAGTGTCTGCGCACACACTTGTGCACTATAATGTCTCACGGGCCGAAGCCTAGTCTCCGTTGAGACCGGCCGCCATGGCTGAAATACAGTCAGGAGGACTATAATATACTAGCAGCGACCCGCGGTTTCACCCGCGTAGTTCCCGTTCGCGTGGAAATATGGGGATAAAATATAGCCTATGTCACCCGGGGATAGTGTAGCTTCTCAACAGTGAAATAATTTTTCAAATCGGTTCAGTAGTTTCGGAGCCTATTCAATGCAAACAAACAAACAATCAAATCTTTCCTCTTTATTAATCGTATAGATTGGGTAATTTCTAGACATTATTACTTTTTAACTTTTGCATAAAGGTTAATATTGTGTGTATTTACCTATATTTGTAATGAAAATTGAATCTAGCTCTGAATAATAGTTAACAGTCCTCAGATATGTACTGCAAAACTACACACTAAGAAACATCATTAGGGTTCTAATGTGACGAAACCATGAGTCGGTTTGTAATAAACAATACTTGTAATATCCTTTATAGATGATCATCTATTATTATAACAACTTTGTAAGTCATTTAAATTCGAGTATGAGCCGTGTCCGGTCGAATTTATATCGTAAAAAATGATTTTTTGATTGGACCTGCTCTAATGGAGTTTATAAGGAGGGAGGAATTGTAAAGAGATGATAATACCAGATACGTTGTAATAAATTACAACGGACATCAAAGCAATGTATTTGTTTTTCGATTTGTATTATTTATTTATTGCACAAAATAGTCAAAAGTAACTATTTGCTATATATTGGGGTATTTATAAAACTAATCTGAATTAAAATTGATTCAAACTATGATTGCCAGATTAAAAAAAAAAATACAAAAGAGCAGATGGTAAATAACTAGAACTCTTAACAATAAAAATAAAAAAAAACAGTCGTTACGGGCAGTCAAAAGCCCAAAAAAAAGTCTGACAACCAGACTTACCAATGGGTATCGTGTTGCCTATGCCTAGTAACGGCAACGGGCTGTGAAGGTCAAAAAAGGTCAAAAAGGAGGTCGCTCTATGTAAAATACTGCATTCGGCTACCCTGGAAGCTGAACCCAAAATTGTTGGGAAAGGTTAGGTAGATTGATTTGCTGAGACTGGCTGAGGTGTACTTAAAGTGCATTTCGCCATTGAGAAATTTGTCATGTAGAGCCCAATTGAACCCAGGACCTCATACTCAGCAATAACGCTTGAGATCACTGTAAAACAATATAAGGAAAATATATTTTTCTAAGTGCTCGAATGAGGCAGGCCATAATAATGCCATGAACGTAAAATTATTTTTTTACACAAACAGGGCTCGAAGTATGAAATCTGAATAAAACTATTCATGCTGTACCTATGTTTAATACATCACTTAAATTCTCACTGTCACAGTATTGCCTTATTGAACTCAGTAGTTACATCTCTATACAATTCTAACAAACGATCGTTAGGTCATCGCGCGCAAGTGGGACGTCCCACTGACGGATGCTTACACATGTTATTGACCCTGCCCTATTGTTAACGCCATATGGCCACCGAAATTACCTCGTGCCCTCACAAAATTTTGCGAAAACCCTCCTTAAAAACTGAAATCTCCTTAAAACATACCTTGCTGGTGTTGAAAGATATGCGAAGTACAATTTTCGAGTTAACGACTTCTTTTTTTTTGGTTTTTTCCTTGTTATTTGGAGGGAGTATTAATTTATGATTTCGCATATGGTTGGTGGACTTATTGCAAGTTTTTTTGTTATTAATATTGCAATATATAAATTGGATTAGGGATCTAATTTTGGATGGGTTTGAAAAGTAACAAACTTGTGTTTTTCCACAACGTGTTTTCCAAAAATGTAGACAGATTTAAAGTCGTGATAATAAACGTTAAAGATGAATGTAATCAGATTTTTTTCCTCTTAGGAATTTTTGGCAAAAGTAATTTTCTTAAAAACATTTTATTTAACACAAGCAAAAATAAGAAAAACATTTTTTCACGATGTTTACATGTTTACGCGTACGCATGCTCCCGAGAATCAAATAGGGAATAAATCACGTGCGACGTCTACAAAGGGGCTGAGCAATAAAAACTGTTGTCCAATTTCGAAATTCCTGCAGGAAACGAGCAAGAAGGCTTGTATGTTTATTAAAATGTTACTAATAAAATATATACACATACAAATATATTAACATATGTTTCCCAGAAACATAATGTGTATATTTTTGTTTTTAAATGTCAACAATAGGTAAATTGTTGACATTTAAAAGCGAAATGTAAAAAAGTATTTTTTTTTTTAAATAGCTCCTGCATCAAAAACCCTATTTCCTACTAATATTATAAATGTGAATGTTTGTTACTCAATCACGCAAAAACGGCTGAGCGGATTTGGATGTCATTTGGCACACAGATAGTGTATAACCTGGATTAACATATGATCCTATTTTATCCCGGTAGTACATCATTTTGACCACTACACGGGCGAAGCTACTGGCAAAAGTTAGTTGTACAATAGATGTCATCATCATCATCAGCCTATAATGTTCCCACTACTGGGACACAGCCTCCTCTCGGTGAGAGGGATTGGGCCGTAATCTACCACGCGGGCCCAGTGCGGGTTGCTAGATATCACATGTCTTCGAAATTTTAGTTCTAGGACATGCCGGTATCCTCACGATGTTTTCCTTCACCGTTTTGAGAGCAGTGATGATGAAATAATTTACACAAAGTAAAGCGCCTGGCTGGGTTCGAACTCACGACCTACAACTCGTAAGTTGCAGCCGTTACCACTTGGCCACCAACAATAGATGTATGGTAATGTTTTTAATGAAAAAGTGGGATTTTACTGTCTGTATCGGTACGTACAATTTAATAAACACCTTTAACACGACTTCATCGGTTGCAGCACTCATACCATAACACTACCAACACAAATCTAACCAATTCAAAAAAAAAAAACTCATTCTAAAACCTAGGCCTCCACCATATGGGTGAAAATACTTTTTTCAAACTACTTTAGTGTAATGGCTCAAAATTACGTTCAAAACAAGAGGTCAATTATCATTCGATAGACAAGGGTGGACGTGATAAAAACAGATCTCCTAACACATAATTACATAATTGTGCGCCCTCGCGCCGACGGGTAACGACGCCACACGAATATGGGTTAGCCAGAGACCAAAAAATAAAATTACATAGTGTGGCGATAGTGTGGATGTGACTTTTGTTTTTATTTATTTTATTACAAAATTCTATTCAGAAATTAAAAAAATGGCGTCGAAAAATTCATCCGCATCGCTATCGATTGATAATGTTAAGAGACTGGCAGCAATACCACGTTGTATTGCAATGCTTAGCCGCTGGCCAATGTAGAACCCAGCCATTTTCTTTTTATTACAGAATAATTTCAATTGAATCACCCCTGTTATCTGTAAACTGGCAAAATGCGGAAGCACGCAGCCTAATCCTTCGGGGAAGACCAGCGTGATGTTATGTTAATTTATTAATTTTCAAGAGACAGCTTAATTACATAACAGAATCAGTTTATAATAGCCACTGCTGGTCCTCTTCTCTTCGAGAGGGAGTGTAATCCACCATGCGGGCCGAGTGCGAGTTGGTAGATATCACGTCTTAGGTTTTTTTTTGGTTTTAGGACATGCCGGTTTTCTTACGATGGTTTTCTGCACCGTTTTGAGAGAAGTGGAGATGAAATGATTAACACAAAGTAAAGCGCCTGCCTGGGTTCGAACCCATGTTGAAGGTCGTACGCCACGAATGCTCCGAAAATTATTCAGAACTTTCTGAAAAGAATTTGCTCTAGAATCTACTACAATGTTTTCATATGTGGTAACATAGTAGATAGTGGTTCCTGAATGTACGGGAGGTTACACAAAAAAGGAACAGAAAAACAGCGGTATAACTAATCGCATGAATTACTACGACAAAAAAACCAGACAACCCGAAAATGTAAAATCAAAGCCAAATTAAGCCAATAACTGAAAAAAGAAATATGTTTTTTCCAAAGTATAGTCTCCTATTCAAGCAATTTCCTTTTTGGCATTGTAACTATTTATTCCGGAAAAATAAATTAGGCACGAAGAACCGTTGCTATAGATTAATGTGACAGTAAAATATTAATAAGCTATTATAATTCCTTAAATTTAATATTATAAGATAAATAAAACAGTCAAGTGTCAAAAGTAGAATTAATAGCTTTACGAAATCACTTTGCCACACCTGAGTCGCACTTTTTTTCAAAGTCACGGACAAAAGTATTGACAAATAGGCGTATAAATCATTTTTATTGCTTGGATTGTGTAAAGATTACACTATATTATTAGAGTAATAGAGCCAATGTTTGTTTAGAAATTCAAAAGCATTTTAAACAGTTTTTTTCACAAAACCACATTTCATATCTTAAGTTAACCTTGTTACCTATGTATAATAACATAAATCAATAAATAAAATATAGCTACACAAAACAAATTTCTCAAATTTTATAGATAAACTAGCAGTTCGCCTGCGACTTCATCTGCGTGATATTTATAACTCATGTTACTTCGGAATAATGTAGCTTTCAATAGGGGAAATATTTTTTTAAATCGGTTATACAGTATTAGACTTTATCCATTACAAACAATTTAACAAACAATCAAATATTTCCTACTAGGTTTTGCCCGCGACTTTGCCCGTGTGTAGGTCGGTGTATTGTACACATAAACCTTCCTCTTTAATCACTCTATCTATTGATGAAAACCGCATTAAAATCCGTTGGCGTAGTTTAAAAGATCTACGCGAACAAACACGAAAAGCGAGTTTGTTTTATACTATGTAAGGATTAATAATATTAGCGTTGATAAATTTTATAATAGTGACAGTCGTATCCACACTATTCCCGCAACGGCCCGTGAAGATAGAACAGAAAGGGCCGAAAACAAGTTTTAATAAGAACGTGGAAGTAAAATATTTTCTGTACCGGAATCGTTAATAACTGTAAGTTGCGGTCGAAGTCAGCCGGGCCGAACTGACAATTCCCTTTTAATTTGAAAGCCTGAGCAGGATTGGGGCTAACAAGACGCCGCCTAATTATAGCTTAGTCAAAGAACAAACAAGATCCAAAGGCGATTTAGGATTGTTATAACGCCATATGTTATAAGATAATTCGCGTGATTATCGACGTGCAACAAGCCTTGATTAAATAACGTGAATTTATAAGTTTTACAGTGAAACTTGACAACATAATGCGTAATTTATCGATCAAATTCGTTAAAATTTAAAGTCTGGATGAATACAAAGATTATATTGAAAATTCATAAGACACGAATCAAATAGCTATTGCTCCTAAAACATAATTTCTTGTTCATCAAGAACCGTACTGAATTTAGATTGAGGAAAGCTTTAATAACGTGTATTAGATACAGCAAAAGTTTGCTATCAAACCACTCGTCTGAAACTAATGATTTGCTGAACTAATAATCTCTTCGACAAACAAGTCAACATGAACAGACATTGTTAGCAGTAGCCTCCGGTTAATAGGCCAGCCAATGTTGCTAGCCTTGTTTTACGGCTGACAAACTTTCTAGATACTTTTGAGAAAACACGCTAAGGGATTCCAATTAGAATTATATTGTTGCCATGTTTTTATCTAACATCCTCACTTGTTAAAAGACTTCTTTCCAAATATTGGACTTGTAGTTCACTGATTGGGGAGACGGAAAATATGGTTGCCAAAATAGAACAAGTTTGATTTTGTTTTTAAAGAGTAAGAGAGAGAGTAGAGAGAAGAGATGACGTGATGACCAGAAACGATATACAAGTGTCCTTGTAATGTCCTTCAAGTATAGTATGTAAGCTTAGGCAAGCAAGAATAATAACTAACTTAGGTATTGTAAATTCCCAAAAGAGCAATATATAGCAAACGGTACATGCCAACACACAAACCGATACTGAATTAAGCACAGAATAAATTAAACCAACCGCCACACCACAATAAACTGTGTACTAAGATTTTGAATTCATTACTAAGTTTCAAACTAAAATTACCCTCGTCTCTATTGGTGATGGTTAGTTCACGATCTATCCTTGTGTTATGCATATTAATAAGCTTACGATGTTATTAAGGAGATGTGTTACAGTATCCTTGGTTGGTCTTCGACATCGGCCCTTCTTAGAACGAGGCAAGCATCATGAATTAGTCTGCTTGATATAGGTAATGACAGGGGAAGCTTCTAAGGTCCTGTTTATTAATTATAGCTTTCGTGAATTTGAAATTGATGTGTGGAATTGTTGCTATGGTTTCGTTTAGATGTGATATGGTGTGTTTGCTGAAGCTACCATTATTTTAATCTTAACTATGTTTTAAGTATTTATCAACTTCAGCCACATTTGACTAAGGTTATTAAATGTTTCCTGTGAATTCGTCATAATTAGACTGTCTTCATATTCTACATTTCATTGGCTACCCCATCTCTTAGAAGTCACTCAGTAACGGTCCATGTTTTCTTAGATTTAGAGATTAGCTTTTGAATCGTGAATTAGATACTCTGGCAACATTTCAAAGCAATGTTTTACCCAAATCTCGCATTCATGTTAAGCCTGATTTACTAGATAACTCTATCTTCCGCAGCATAATCAACTTTGACTTCTAAATAAGATTTATAATTTGATTTAGTTATGTATTAGCAAGTTTTCGCAAACATTAAATAATTAGTTCTACTAAAGTTCGTAAAGGTCTGTAGCAGATCGCCTAAAATGTTTGTTAACAGACTGTTTTAATTATCTTTTCACGTCACATTTTGCCGAGTAATTGCCGGCAAGGCTCGAGTAACAAATTACAACAAACGGCTAGAACTAATATTTGTCTTATTTTAATGTTGAAGATACATCGTCGCCGCCAAGACGACAGTTCTCATAAATTCTGCCGTCTTCTAGGAAATGAATAACAATTATGATAATTATCACGCCTTCACAAGGTTGGTCTTCAACACGGTCATAATAATAATTAAGACCGTAAAAAGCGTTATCTTCAAAACCAGTAATGTTCTAACAAAAACACTGTCGCTGTCGAGCTCTTGATTTCGATTTACGACATCTAACCACTGGACAAAGGCCAAATTATATTTGCCGCTTACAAACCTCAATATGGACACAATTTCTTTATAGCTGGAGTACAATTTGGGGCTTCACTCGTAAAAGTAACATCATTTTGACTTTTTTGTCACAGTGAATCTCATCTGTCGGAGTCAAACTATCAAATTCTCACAGCGATTACCGTATCAGAAGGAAAAAGCAGCAACGGGATACTTCCAAATTTTAATGAATTATAATTATAAACAATTACTGGCTGATTTAATGAATGGAGGAAATACAGTAGAATACTTTAGAGGAAGACAACTTGATTCAAATTTTCGGGCGTAAGAAAAGGAAGCGAGATAGACAACGCCTACGTGGTTTCTTTGAATGTATGATTCGGCGAGCGATAAAAATCGCCGGTCTTATTCGTCAGTCTTTTTTTAATTAGTGAGGGGTCCGACATGTGAACCGAGGTGGCGGCCATTGTATGCTGAGTAAGTACGACATTTACAAATGACTGGACTAGTAAGACATGGACATTGAGAAGGACATGGGATAAAAGAAATGACGGAAGTCCAACTCACTGATTTGTTTTTATTTTAAAATCAATGTGTACTGGGCAATGTGCATATTCCAATTTAATATGCAGAACATCTGATAAGACATTTTGAGATGAAGCTAGATATGTTTTACAAGTGAATGGACAAGCAGTCAGTCCAGGGTTTAATTCAACTAACTTTTGCCCGCGGCTTGTTAATGCAGGGTTATAAACTATATTTGTGCAAAAGTTCTCCGAAATCCTATCTGCTGTTTTTCGCCAATCCGGATAAGACATACAGACGAACGGACTTTTGCCTTAATAACTATTTTATTAATGTTTAGATTATGTTTAGATGACGTACATGCTTGCAATGGGCCCTTATAAGAATGTTAAAATTCGCCCAAAGGGCAATGAAGAGTTGATGAATGATTGGAGTTTCACTACGTGAGTAAACCAAAAATGAAGAGATCTGCAGAAGAACGAAGGAAACCGACATAGCCCGAAGAATTTCCAAACTTAAGTGGCATTGGGTAGGGCAGGGCCCATTGCTCGCAGAACAGATGGCCGATGGAGCAGAAAGGTTCTGGAGTGGCGACCGTGTACCAGAAGACGTAGAGTAGGAAGGCCTCCCTCAAGGTGGATCGATGACCTTGTGAAGCAGGCAGTTATTCTGGATGCGGGAAACACGGAAACGGTCAAAAAGGAGACCTATGTCCAGCAGTGGACGTGTTTCGATGAGATATGATGAGATATGTAAAGATATCCACTTCGTTAAGTACTGTTGAAACAAAAATTAAAATTATGCATATGCATCCATAAATCGAATACTGTTACTGGCTAACTTACTGTATTTACACCAGCAACGAATAAACGCAACGATACATCTATTCCAGAAGAAAAAAAACTTCACACTTTCCTCACCATATAGTCTTATAGCATGTCTTATTAAACTTGAAAGTTATTAAGTAGCAAGTGATTACACCTTCATGCTAAACCCGTTTTATGTTTCACACTGTTATTTTTCATTTGGTTCTTATTCATTCCGTTTCGCGTTTGGCTCGTGTGAATTATGTCAGTTAACTTTCAACATTAGATGCATTATGGTCTTATTAAGATCTATTTAGATTATACCTATGTAGGTACATCTACCGGTACATCCCACTTGCCTATCGAAAATTCGATACTAATATGTAGATTTTTAGAACAACAATGACGTATTTGAGAAATTGGTTTATTTAAACCTTATGCTCACCACGCATGAGGTCCTCGGTTTATTTCCAGTCTTATTAGGTTTTTTCGTTAGGAATTTGTCATTAGCAGCCCGAGCCGGAATTTGTGCCCGGTTGTCAGCAATAGGTTCACCCCCTATTACATGGGCCTTAAAAATAGCTGGCTAAATGTGGGTGTACATACTATGAGTACACGTTTGCCTAATCCTTTCGGAAATAAAGCTT
Source organism: Polymixis flavicincta (assembly GCA_949987655.1). Taxonomy (NCBI): domain Eukaryota; kingdom Metazoa; phylum Arthropoda; class Insecta; order Lepidoptera; family Noctuidae; genus Polymixis; species Polymixis flavicincta. The sequence goes on from OX465182.1 coordinate 15,142,228, forward strand.
GATGTGGTGTTACATACACCGTGACATTTTAGTCGTCTTACAAAGGTGGTCCACTCAATGTATCCGTCATAAAATACTTTTAAGTGTGATTAAAACATTTTTACAATTAATTAAGATAATAGGTACAACATTCTTACCAAGGGGTATCGTATTACCCAGTAACTGGGTTGTGGAGGTCAGATAGGCAGTCGCTCTATGTAAAATACTGATATTAAGCTGCATCCGGTTAGACTGGAAGCCGACCCCAACATCGTTGGGAAAAGGCTAGGCAGATGATGATGATGAATAGGTACAACGAAAAATAAATAATGACCTTTAGAATTATGTAACTGTGAATTCAAAGTAAGTAATTCAAAGTACGTCATGCGTCTTAGTGAATGGTATTTTCATTCCTAAAATTACGAATAAGTTTTTTTTTTAAATGGTTAGTCGTCATTGGATACATGAATTGGGCTGCCGTTGTAAGACAACTAAAATGTCTCGGTATACAACCTATTTAAAATATCTTAATTTTGAAAGGCTATAAATCTATTATGGCGACACAGTTGGCGCAGTGGTTAAGCGATTGACTGTTACGCTGCGTATCGTGGCTTCGATTCCCGCACGGAACAAATATTTGTATGACCTACAAGTAGTTGTTCCGGGTATGGCCGTTTGTTTAAGTGAGTTTAAATGTAAATGCACCCACAATACAGGAGAAATTCCAAGTGTAAAGCAACGTTTAAAAAAAAATACCTGCTTTTCTACATTATTTCTTTTTCGTTTAAGAAAGTATCGAATTGAGTTATCCAACATTCGCGATAGCGAAATCCCTAATTAATTGCAAAAAAAAAAACACATGAAAAATGTTTTAAACGCTATAACACATTAGCTTGTTAAAGTGATATAGCATTTTTGCGAAAGTACTTTCGATACATCATTGCAAAGATAGCAATTTTCACTATGCAACAAAACAATATTAGCGTGTAGGTAACTAACAATTTGCATAAATTAAATAAAGGTTAACACCGTATAATTCTTTCATCGGACGAATCAGCGAACTGTAGTTACAAAGCAAACAAACTAATTAGTCATGCTAATCGGGACATAATTGTAGAGTATTTAGATAATTTTCTCCAATTGTATGTTTCTTGCCTCGGTTCGTAAGTTTTCTTCGAAACAGCAAGGCTGTGCAAATGACCAGGGGAGACATTTGATCAATTGTCTACTTATTGTTCCTTTGTTGTAAGTAAATTGTAAAATTAATTGTTTTGTTGTTTTCAAGAGAATTTGAGGTTTGTGCAATGGAGTCCCAATTCCCAACCATAAATTAGCATTTGGGCAAATTATTTCATCAACACTGCTCTTAAAACGGTGAAGGAAAACATCAAAAGGAAATCGGCATTTTCTAAAACCAACAGTTCGAAGACATGACAACCTGCATTGGGCCCGCGTGTTAGGTTATAGACCACTTTTTCTCGAAGAGTCTCAGCAGTGAAAACATTATAGGATGATTATATACATGTTCCGTGTGGTGCCGGATGTAAAAGAATAACCCGCTTTGTTAGAGGTGCCATGGGCTAGGACAATTTTATTAAAGTTTGCCCCTTTGTCAAGGGCCGCTCGTATTATTAATAATATGCCGACGGAAGATGTTTTCGATGACCTGCCGAAATTTGCATCAGGAGCATAAAGGTGCTTTGAATATTTGAAGTTGTAATTATTATTACATTTTTTGTTTTATGTTTATTGTTAAATTTTATGTGAGTGTATTTTATGGATATAAATAGTTTAATATGTGTGTATAACATCGTCTTGGGTAACTGTAAGATGTACTTATCTTAAATTTCTTCCCGTGGGTGTCGTAAAAGGCAACTAAGGGACTTACTAGAGAATGGGCAGCAGCGTTCTCTATGATAGCATACCACCATACTGCGATCGCCAAACCGCCTGCCAAGCGTGGCTATTATGGCAAAAACCGCCCCTTTTGGGGGAGGTGTATGTCCAACAGTGGATGTCTTGGCTGAAATGCTGATACATGTATGTAAAAATGAGGAAATAATCGAAGGGTACTGCAGAAATAGTGCCCAAAAGGCTCATCATTGCCACGCTGAAATCCAATGCTTATTTTTAGGCAAACATGCTTTTAATGTTGTTTGACGGAGCGTAATTTTTTTGAAAAAAATATGTGTGATAATGTTGGAATGTGAGATTTTTTGACATAATATCTGTTGAACTAATACACACATAACGATTTCACAATATACAATATATGTTACCAAAACGTTATGTACTATACTTATCTTCAAACAAATATTAATTAATTACACAGGAAAATATTTCATTGATGATTTTCTGTTGCTAATTAAAACTTAGATCAGCTCGAATTACAAAATTGTTAGGTTTCTAATTACAAATTGTTATTAGCAATTATTAACCAATCTCTCATAATATCAATACGTCTTTATCAAAGCGTAGTAAATCTCGCAGCTATAAATTAACTTGTTTTAATCAACTGGCTTTTATCAATATTAGACAGATAATAAAGAGTAACGTTTATTATAAAGCCTTACAAAGATTGGAAGTGGTTCGATTGCGGGCGAGTAAACTACAAACGTACCATCATCATCTGCTTAGCCTTTTCTAAACTATGCTGGCGCCAGATAGTAGTCTACCTGGATGTAGCTGAATACCAGTAATATACATAAGTAAGTAAGTAATCGTTTATTTAGCAAAAGACAGCCTAGGTTACATCAGAGATTGTTTAGTAAGAGATAGGTATGGCTAATACAGATGAGTAAGACCCCTGGTCTTCAAACTAGCAGAATACTGTATCTTGAAGGACAGTGTACTTTAGAAGGAGAGTGACTGCCTATCTTACCTTCACGACCAAATTACTGGGTTATTATGATATCCCTTGGTAAGACTCGGGCTTCCGACGACCCGTAACTACTGTCAAAGATCCATGAATGGGGACAAAGACTACGGAGGGGTCTTGGTATGTCATCATCATCATCATTCCAGCCGAAAGACGTCCACTGCTGGACATAGGCCTCTCCCAAAAGGGGGGTTTTGCCATCGCCACGCTTGGCAGGCGGGTTGGCAATCGCAGAACGCTGCTGCCCATTCTCTAGTACGTCCGTTAGTCGCCTCCTACGACACCCACGGGAAGAAATAGAATGGTGCTATTCTTTTACGTCCAGCACCACACCACACGTATGTAAGTAGCGGCATCAATTCCGCCACATGCCAACTATGTATCACACTAACGTCACGCAAAATCCTGCATCGCGCAAGTAGAATTTATCCCACAACTACCTTAAACAACGTGTAACGGAAAGGGTATAAATGCATATCAAGGGCACGGCTTCTTTGGATGATATCAAACGATATTGGAAGGGTTTTTAATCCTATCTCTACATGTTCGGAAGTTATGAGAATCTACATGTTCGGAAGTTATGAGAATTTTTAAATACACTTATCCCAGAAACCGAACTTTTCAAATTGGAATAAACACATCACTTGGAAGAGATTTATAGTGATATTGGCAAGTAACGTGGAAAGTTATTGACCTACGTAGTGCGGTGACACGTTTGTTATGATTTGAATTTAAGAAACATATGAAACTGAAAATTTGGTAGCAATTCTTAGAGTATTTTATTTTGAGCTGAAGCTATGTATAGTGATTCTATACCAGCTGTTATCTCTAATCCTTAAGGATCCCCCCCGAGTGGGTTCCCGCATTGTCGTTGCGGGGGGGCTTAGTAACCGTGGTCTCCCATCCACGGTGAAGCCAAGAGGAACCCAACGGTGGGGCCGCTCGTCAGGGCTTTTGCCTTCAAGCCATTGACGTAGCGGCCAAAAAGTAGGTTGCGGTGAGGTGCACCGCAACTGAGGTGGGCCGCGATGTCTAATGGGAGGCATCGCGGCTGAGGGTTACAGGCTGCGGTAGAGGAGGAGTGCCGGTGCTTCTGAGCAGCGCTCTTCCCTTCCGTGGCCTGGACGGGGCCGCCACCGTTTGATGGCGGACGCGGTGGGGCCGCAGGGGAAGAGGAGTGTCGGTATAGCATCAGCCGCTCTCCCTATCCTCTGCGGCCGAAAAGTGGTAGACGGGATGGCGCGTTGTGTTCCTCACGCGCGCCGTCATAGATGTCAGCAACCACTGGTGGGGTCCGCAAGGGCCGATGCCTGCCAGGGGTGCGGGTTTGTTCGAAAGAGATACCACGGCCCCTGGCATACGGGCTACTGAGGGAACACGGGTGGGTTTTAGTCAGTAAAAGTCTGACACGCCCTCCTGCTCTACTCAGCAGGAGAAGTCATTTGATGATTTCCCACCCAAAAAAAAAAAAAAATCCTTAAGGACAGCAATAGGGTTTCTGTTACACCCTGTAAACAATCACAGTCAGGCAGTAATTGTCCACTAGACCCCCTCTTTTCCCCTTTGAAGTTTTTGACTAATGTACTGACTGACTTAAGTTGTTTGGATTGACTGTAAATTACTGCCGTACAACGTCAACTAAGCTTGTCACTCTTGCAAGAAACGGCTTGCCTGGTAACGGTAATTTGTTATCAGCGATTGATTCAAATACGAAAGATTCATAAAATAACATCACGACTGTTTTCCCCTGGGAGTTAGGCAGAGGTATATAGTACACCTACATTTCGTTAGTTATGTATAAGTCCCAAGTAATAGGGGGAGCAGCCCATTGCCATCATCATCATCATTTCAGCCGAAAGACGTCCACTGCTGGACACAAAGCAGTGACCATCAACTAGTCACAAATCCATGATGCCACTGAGAATTTCTTGATAGAAAAACCAGATATAACTGCCCAACCTGAGCATCGACCCCTGCACTTCATGCTCAGCAGTGGCGGTTGCGACTACTAAAAAAACAAGGCAGCAAGACGGATTCGTAAGAACTAAAGGTCCTGAGGGCGACTAGCTCGCTACTCGTCTCCAGTGTGAACCCATCCTTTGCCTTAACGAATCTAGGCGTGGAATATAAACTCCACGTAAAGTTCAGATATTATCTCCAATATTGGGAGCGTAAATAACAAAATATTGGCAGATTTTGTATCGTCTTGTGTTTTTCTTCGTTGTAGGAACGGTAGATTTAGTTTTTTTTTAAGATTAAGTGAGAGTGACTTCGAATCTGTTTTAACATACATGTGCTTACTTTGCAGTAAAATGCGACAAAGTTACTAACTTGTTTTGTAAGCAATTCGATTAAAAAAATGATCACACTAACATATTCATACCATTGTCCTTTTACAAAGGTTGTAAAGCCGTAAAAGTTTTATAAAATGTGTCGACCAACTCACTAGCGAACGGTCAGAAGAAGACTGAACCTGTGGCAAGACAGTGCTTTCTTGTCCGAACCATTCGTTCCACTCGCAAAAGATCTCCCACCTGGACATGAGTTGACCTGGAAGTCTTTGAACAGACTCCGGACCCAAGTTGGCTGGAGGAAGGAATATCTGTTCAGGTGGCGATTGATAGACGACTTCGCTTTGGAGTGTAAATGTGGTAACGATGGACTTAAAATCATGTCTTGCGAGTCCTGTCAACTGCACGTTACAGGAACTGTCGGACGCTATTGTGATGGTGCTAAATACGCAGCCGCATTCTGGGCTGAGACCATTTAGAATACCATCGATACGCTAGGAAGCAGAAAACCTTTCACAGGTTGATTGAAGCAATATGTATCGATAATGTGGTAATGGTTTCGGGTATTAGTATCCGAAACCATTGCTTTGAAACTATTAGTACGAGAATATTACCTGCAATAGTAAGCTAGAGCATGAATAGCTTCATGTCATCCACAAGTATAATTACTTAAATACAATGCTTATCATGCACTGTAGAACTAGGTCAGGATTTGCAGTTAATTGAATACTACATTATAGAATAAGCACTTAGTAAATTATGCAACTGAACATTATGAATGCAAAGTGCAATAAAACATTTTTGCTAAATGTTATAAACACATACATGGTCGTAACAACCTACTAAGCTACTACTAAACTTCTTAAAATATATTTCATTCGTGAATCTTTCACGGTCGTTATGGGTCGTCAGAAGCCCGAAAGTCTGACAACTGTAATGTCGGTATCTGTATTATTAGTTATCCGTGGGTCAGTCCAAGATTATACTTTGTACCGAGAACACGTTGTTTAATTTATCAACCTAGCGAACAGTTCAGTGGCGACGAGGATTAAAATAAAAATTCAGCGTGCAATAATTAATTGTATTAAGCATGCCGATCGGTAAAATAACAGAATTTGATGTGCAAAAAGACGATTGGCGGTTATATATCGAACGCTTAGAACAGTATTTCGTAGTGAACGAAGTGAAAAGTGAGCTATTTGTACCGACGTTAATAACTATTATGGGCGCGGAAAGTTATGAACTTTTAGTGAGTTTGTGCACACCAGACAAACCAAAGTCTAAGACGTTTATACAAATAGTGGATATAATGGAAAAACATCTGCAACCTAAACCTAGTGAGCTGGCTGAGAGGTACAAATTTAGGAAGAGGACTCAACAAGGAGGCGAATCAATAGCTGAGTACATCGCGGTTCTCAAGAAAATGTCCAAAACGTGCGAGTTCGGGGCAGGGCTTGAAGAAAGTATACGGGACCAATTGGTATGTGGTATCAGCTGTGAGATGATTCGCCAACGGTTATTCGCAGAACCCAAGCTAGATTTTTCAAGAGCCTATAGCTTGGCGATTAGCTTGGAATCGGCGGAAAAAGATGCAGCGGCCGTAGTTGAAGGTCAAAAAAGGGCAAACGGGGAGGCGACAGCTGCCGATTGTCTAGCAATAGAGGGTACAAGATGGCGAACGAGGAACACCGCAAGTGGGGCAGGCGAGAAGACAGTCACGCGGTACGCAAGGGGCACGGCACGGGAGGACGGGCCGCGCGGCAGCCACGGGGCACGCGGGCCCCGTCATGGTAGCGGGCCGAGTAGGGCGCCGTCGACGTCGTCGGGCGCACAAACGGGGCGCCGACATCAATGTCAAGCGTGTGGCGGAGCACATGAAACGTCCACTTGTCGATTCGGCCATTACGTATGTCGCGTGTGTAACAAGACAGGTCATCTGCGGCGTGTATGTCCGAACATAATATCGAACCAAGATTACATGGGATTAAAAACAACAAATGGCAGTGTAGATAGTGAAAGTGATCACAGCGAAGAGGTAATTGACATTAATTTAAATCTTTTAACGTTAAGTCAGTGCAAACCGTTTATGATGTCATTAAAGGTACATAATAAAGATCTAAATATGGAATGCGACACAGGTAGTGCGGTGTCGTGCATTAGTTATAAAATGTACCAGCAGCTATATAGTGATTTAACAATTAACAAATGTAACATTGTCTTAAGATATTATACGGGAGAGTTAGTGTATCCTGTGGGGGTAATAACACCGACAGTTATGTACAATAAGAAAATTAAAGAGCTCGATTTATATATCATAAGAAAGGGTAAAATGGCCTTGCTCGGTAGGCAATGGATGTTAGAATTAGGTATTCAGTTGCCGACTGTTAAATTATCGTCAGTTAATACATTATCGGGCGAGGAATTTAATGTAGACGAATTCAGTTCCAGATATTGTAATGTGTTTGCGGAGGGACTAGGCGGCTTCACCGGCCCGCCAGTGAGCATTCACTTGCGGGAGGGAGCGCGGCCAGTGTACATGCGTGCGCGCCCGCTGGCGTATGCGCTGCGCGAGCCGGTGGAGCGAGCTCTGCAGCAGCACGTGCGGGACGGCATACTCACACCTGTGGAGCGGTCCGACTGGGCTACGCCGATCGTACCAGTGGTGAAGAAGGACGGTAACATAAGAATTTGCGCAGACTATAAATTGACGTTAAATAAAGTTTTAGAGGTTGACCGTTATCCACTACCACGTGTAGAAGACTTACTGGTTCGCTTACATGGGGGCCAAAGATTTAGTAAAATTGATCTATCACAGGCCTATGCACAATTTTTCTTGGATGAGACTAAGAAGTATACTGTTATTAATACCCATAAGGGCTTGTTTATGTACAATCGTCTCGTATATGGGCTGTCATCAAGTCCGGGAATTTTTCAGCGACGCCTGGAGGAATTGTTTGCGGATTTGCCCCGAGTAGGGGTATTTTTAGATGACGTCATAATTACAGGATTATCTACTAGGGAACATTTGGAAAACTTACACAAGGTTTTCCAACGTTTGGAAAAGTATGGTTTAAGAGTAAAAACAGAGAAGTGTGACCTATTTGCAAAGTCGATTAGCTATCTGGGGTATGTAATTAGTGAAGAGGGCGTGCATACGTGTCCCAACAAGGTAAAGGCTATTGTCGATACACCAGCACCCGTGAACGTAGCAGAACTACGGTCGTTTATAGGAATGATTATGTATTACTCAAAATTCATACAAAATTTAAGTACAGTGCTAGCACCTTTATACGAGTTACTAAAGTTGGGGAAGAAATATGACTGGAATCATAGATGTCAAAGAGCATTTAGAGAAGTTAAGGCTATGCTAACGAGTAGTGAAGTCCTAATGCACTACTCCGCCGAGTTACCGCTGATACTGACCGCGGACGCCAGCAGTGTCGGTGTGGGCGCGGTGCTGTCACAGCTAACGGCAGCCGGCGAGCGGCCTGTCGCATATGCGTCACGCTCGCTCATACCTGCTGAGCGTAACTACGCGCAGATTGATAGAGAAGCTTTAGCAATCATATATGCAATACGCAAATACCATCAGTACTTGTACGGAAGGAAATTTACCATAAGAACAGATCATAAACCCTTGACATATATATTCGGTAACAAGGTAGGTATTCCGGTTATGTCGGCATCTCGGTTGCAACGTTGGGCCGTTCTTTTATCTGGGTACAATTATGATATTGAGTATGTTTCGTCTAAAAATAATTGCGCAGACGCTTTATCGCGATTACCGTGCAGAGGGGCTAACGAGCGGCAGGTAAAAGAGATAACGTATGTAAATTTTGTTGAAAACTTTTTACCGGTAACTAACTCTGATGTCAGTAAGGCTACGGCTAGGGATGTATTGCTTAATAAAATTAAAGTTTACGTAGAATCAGGCTGGCCGCATTTTTGTAGCGAAGAGGAGCTAAAACCATTTATCAATAGGCGTAATGAGATATACATTGAAGGCGGCTGTATCATGTGGGGTTACCGAATGATTATACCAGAATCGTTGAGACAGACAGTATTGAAACAGTTACATTGTAGCCACATGGGCATAGTTAAAACAAAGAGCTGGGCCAGGAGTTACGTATGGTGGCCGCGTATCGACGACGATGTGGAGGCGTTGTGCCGTGCATGTGAGACGTGCGCGCTTGAGGCAGACGCGCCGCCTCGTGCCACACCGCAACATTGGCCGTATGCACTCCAACCGTGGACACGCTTACATATTGATTTTTTGGGACCGTTTAAGGGTAAAACATTTTTAGTATTGGTAGATTCCACATCAAAGTGGATCGAGGCCTTTGAAACGAAACAAACCAATGCGACAGTCATTATTAAAATTCTGCGAGCCACGTTTGCGCGATTCGGACTTCCGGTAGAACTAGTTTCGGATCAGGGTCCACCGTTTACAAGTAGAGAATTTTCGGAATTTTTAAAAAACAATGGCATCAAGCAGTCTTTCTCACCAGCATATCATCCATCATCAAATGGAGCTGCGGAGAACGCCGTCAAGTTATGTAAGCGTACGATTAAAAAAGCGCATAGGGACAACATTGACGTAGATCAAGCCCTCCAAAACTTTTTCTTAACTTATAGAAACACTATACATAGCACAACAGGCGAAACTCCAGCGATGTTGCTACAGAAACGTAGATTACGCTCACGCCTTGATTTGCTGAGAAACGATCAAACCATGTTGGACAAAGTACGTTCCGCACAAGACGGCCAAGCACAGTATGCAGGTGGGGTTAAGCGTGATTTTGGACAAGGCGATTCGGTTTGGGCGAGGGGCTTTGGACAACAAGACAAATGGGTAAAAGGGCAGATACGTAGTAAAGAAGGCTCTCGCAGGTACATTGTGGAAAGTGATAACGGTCAATTGATAAAACGTCATATAGATCAAATGCGTCGAAGATCGCGTTTATCAGATGTTGCCTGTCCTGAAGTTGATACGGGTGATTCATCCATGAATAGGGGTGAGAATGCCGTTTCGCAGGGGGATGAAGTGGGGAATGAGAGTAGTGGTACGTTCAGTGACCAACAAAATAAAGAAATGGTTGAATCTGAACTCAGAGATATCCCTTCTACTCAATGTGTGGTCGCACCCGTCATACGGGACGACATTACAAGTAAACAACCCACTACACTCGGTTCACCAATTCCAGAACTATTACAATCACGTCCTAAGCGACAAAGAAAACCCGTGAAAAGATATGGGTTCGAGTTTGATTAGAATTACGTTTTTATTATTATTAGAATTAAGTTTCCTTGGTAAATTACATGTATAGTTTGTATTGTTATTAATTAAGTTCCTTATGTATCAACTTATATCCTTAAATATAGCTTAGTTTAATGGTGGAGGTGTAATGTCGGTATCTGTATTATTAGTTATCCGTGGGTCAGTCCAAGATTATACTTTGTACCGAGAACACGTTGTTTAATTTATCAACCTAGCGAACAGTTCAACAACCAGTCTTATCAACTGCCAGGGGTGCGGGTTTTTCGAAAGAGACCCGGCCGCCCCTAACACACAGGCTGCTGAGGGAACACGGGTGGGTTTTAGTCAGTAAAAGTCTGGCATGCCCTCCTGCTCCACCCAAAGCTGGAGAACTTATTTGATCCACCCAAAAAAAAAACAGTCTTATTAAGGGGTAGCGTATTACCTAGTAACTGGGTTATAGAAGTCAGATAGACAGTCGCTCCATGTAAAATACTGCTATTCAGCTGCATCCGGTTTGACTGGAAGCTGACCCCAACATAGTTGGGAAAAGGCTAGGTAGATGAGAATATGATCGGAAGGTAAATTTACAAAAACCGACTCGGAAGATTCTACGTTCCTCGCGAAATATGGCGTGAGCTAGCTGACATATGGCAATTAATATAATTTTAGGTTTTGTGTTTATTAATGTTAATTACTTACCTATTATTGTATAGAATCAAGTTCTTCTAACTTAACAGACAGCTGTGCTGCTGGGGAGTTTGTTGCACCACTTCTTCTTCCCAGATAAAGCACTAGGAAGTGGTGAAGGGCGGGCGTTTTGGGGGACTGTCTTATGTAATTTTGACGTTCAAAGAGTGTTGACTCTAGCCTAGTTTGAATAAATGACTTTTAATTTTGAAATAAATTTTCCAAACCACACTATCCAACATTATTATACCATAACACAACATCACGCCTTGTGTCCCCGTAGGGGTAGCCAGTGATCTAAATATTTAAGTCTCATGTAAAAGGGGGCGAGCCTATTGCCATCATCCGGCCACAAGTCCAATCTCAGGGCAGCTATTGAAAATATTCAGATAGAAAAACCTAATATTACTTAGCCCGACCTGGGAATTGAACAGGTTCTCATGCACCGGCCCACACGTTGGCGACGAGGCGTTCGTTATATGATTATACACGAGTGAAACATTATTATTCCGAAAGTCAACACTATGAATATGTCATCAAGTCCTCATAATATCCTTAATGTCAATGGTTAATTATAACTCCAAAGTCACTGACAGATTCTGCCACAATTTTCTTAATTACAAACCTACGCACTGCTTCGTTATAATTATGTTCAGATTAATTAAAGTCTCATAAGTAGTTCCAAAGTTACGAAACGGTAAGTTGCGAGCACCCACAGCCACAGTCTAATAGAAGCTTTCATCTTAGACTTGATTCAATATAAAGGAAGGTATAGTCCTAGGTAAACCCTACTGAATAAAGCAGGTGTATACAGAACTCTTTGATATGGATAAAAAAAAAGCCTATGGATTCAAAGCTATTGAACTAAATAGCACAATAGGAAGGATATGTGACAGACTAGAGGACCAACGCACAAAAGTTTTTGAGTGTTATGACAAATATAGTTTTTCTGTCAATCTGTTTCGTTCTCTTTCTTAATACAACAACCATAAGAGTGTAAATCGAATGGTAAAGCGTTTCATATCAGTAATACACTTCACAGTCATGTGAATGACATGTTCAAAAATGTCTCCGAGATTTTTTTTGACAATACCCGGTAATTGGTGGGTTGGGTACCTGGGCAATGGTTTTGTTAAACTACAATACAGCTGGTCTACAAAGGGATATACGGAACAAGAATATCAAAGTAATTTGCTCATTGAACTTCTGCTGTAATGAATATTGTGGTTTTAAATGGATTTGATTGCGTACGAGTACCTATTATGTTTTTTATCGCTATTTATTATATAACTCGTATTTTCTAAAGATTTTTGGTTCCTAGTGTAAATAGGGGATGTAATTGAGTACCTATGTGCGGTGATTGTAATCGGTTGGTCGCCTAGTGAGCGCAGCCGTGAAGCACACTATATTATATTATTTTAGGTTTTTTATTTTGTATGAATATTATGTGCATAACCTGGGTCAAATAAATTTATTTTCTATCTTTAACATGGGTCTAAAACATTTGAGTTTTGTCTGTTCCAAAATTATGATGAGGTAAGCATTTAAAGTCTTTCAAATATGAATGAAACTTAATTTATACAGTGTCTATTCATCATCATCATCATCATTTCAGACGAAAGACGTCCATTGCTGGACATAGACCTCCCCCAGGCTCCTCCATTTCAACCGGTCTTGTGCTTTCCACATCCAGCGGATACCCACGGCTTTCACAAGGTCATCGGTCTACCTTGTGGGAGGCCTTCCCACTCTACGTCTTCCGGTACGCGGTCGCCACTCCAGAACCTTTCGGCCCTATCGGCCATCTGTTCTGCGAGCAATGTGCCCTGCCCACTGCAACTTAAGTTCGGCAATTCTTCGGGCTGTGTCGGTTGCCTTGGTTCTCCTGCGGAAATCTTCATTTTTGATTCGATCGCGTAGGGAAACTCCAAGCATAGCCCTCTTCATTGTCATTTGGGTGATTTTAAGCCTTCTGATAAGGCCCATTGTGAGCGACTACGTCTCGGTACCATAGGTCATCACTGGCAACACATACTGGTCAAAGGCTTTCGTCTTGAGACACAAATACAAATACCACAGTGTCTATTCTTTCAATAAAATTAAATATTGTGTATTGATAGGTAAAAAAATATTCAGGCAACAGAATTAAGCATTGAATGATGAATTGATGAATGTACAGTGACCAAAATCACAAAAGAAATTAAGATGAATATCTCCAAAACCTTAAAAGTACCAACTGAAAAAACGAAGAGGAAAAATGGTGTACTGACCTATTTTCATTTTCGGAACGGCGCAGGCGCGTCAGCATCAACATGGACATGGAAAGAAAAAGAACCAAGTATTACACAACAGTAGAAAAAGGCACAAAAATTACTAGGTAGGAAAATTATAAAATATTTAGGGGTGCACAAACTGTAACCATGAATTCAGCACATGATTTTGGACCGCCTCGCGTAGATTTCATTCGAAATCTGCCGTTTCATAGAGAAGTGCGATGCCTACGTGGTCGAACCGTATGTAACTGCATTTTTTTTCCAATAACCGCCGAATAATTTCAAAGCACGGTGGTTCAGAATAATGAACTGAATCCATAGTAAAAGGCTGCGCGTCGATGTTATCACCCTGTATAATAACTACAGCGTTTTCGTAGTTATTTTACCTCTATCAGCAGCGACCCAATAGCAACTTTATTGTTACGGTGCTAAAGATCACTGTGATTTTGTCAGTGATGCAAAATCAGAGATGAAATAGGACTGAGAACCATTTAGATTTTTTGTAAAAATACTGGCGTATTAACAAAAGGTACCAATAAAATTATTATTTATGCCTGTCTGAAAGGCATTAAAGACAATTTTACTTTTACTACAAATCACTGTTGAAACGACAGTAGTAAAAGTACCATCATTAGCGCTAAAGAAGCAGTGATATAGTTTTGTTAACGTCAATTATTATTTTAGGCTTTAAAAGACGTTTTACCTCGGAATATTATGAGAGGGTTGGACGTAATTCTTTCCTTTATAACGTTTTATGCTACAAAAAATTATATTGCCCGGAAATGCAGGCCAAAAAATCCCAACGTTACTACTGATTTAGTTCGTGATGTCAATTTGATCATAGCTTGTAATTGGAGAAAACAACGAAAATAAAAACAGCTCTGATATACAAAGAATACTGGTTGGATATTAACGTACCTTTACATCAACAATAATCTAAACGCGAATTTATATGAACGTATAAGAGACCCCTTAACTCGGAGCGAAGCTTTTAGTTACGTCGAAATTCGCAGACCGCAACATCTGGCGTGTACCTCCTACCAGAATACTCGTAGATTGCATTTTGTCTACTTTCACTAACGAATGTGCAAATCTCACCCTAAAAGCAACCCTCCTCAGGAAACATAAGGACGCATTTTCTTTAATAATGATTCCTGAAATTTTCGGGCACTTGCGACGTTTTTGCGACAGAAACACGTTTCAATCTGTTGTCTCCTGTTTCGGTACTATCGAGCTATTCTGTGCAGATGCGGATTGCGGGTAGAAGAGACACAAACTCGATTTCCTTGGGACCAATTTCGTGAAAATGAAAACGCAAAAATTACTATGAGATATAACATAATGGATACCTACAAATGTTCCGGACTCGCGTTTGGGGAGCGGTTTGTTCCAAAGATATTACAGTTAGATCAAATTGTGTCTACGTACTGTCTCATAATCTTTTGTGGGTTACAAGATGGAACAGTGATGTTATTAACATTTTCTCCTCGGTGTTCGGCTTATTTTGTGCACGAAGGTTGTTTTTGTATAGAAAAATATTGGAATACACGCAAAAATGTAAACGCCGATGTGAAAAAAATATTTTTAAGGCGTTACCTGTAAGAATTACAGCCTGTGTGATGTTGTACAAATTAAATCGTAGAGATCAAAAAGGTGTAAAATTTAATACATACAATAATAACTGGGTGATAGAGATGAATCACAATAGCAAGATGGTATTATTCTGAAGATACATATTCTCTTACAGTAATGTACTAAACCGTGGTATAGGTAAACAAGGTATAACTATAGAAAAAAACAACAAACGATAAAAATAAGAAAGAAAATTTTAATATTCCAACTTACACTGCCTAAGAAGAATAAACACAGGTTTTCATATTACCTCACTATAATAGTATTCTTTGTGTTCCTTATAATGTTAGAAGAAGGTAGTTATATTAAACAAAGTTAGCGTAAAAGGATTGTGCGGTAGCGCTAAGAGATCGAATAAAAGAAAGTTTTAATATTTTTTCCCTTTGTTTCCTCCTTTTCTTTCTCCTCATTTGCAGCACTTTTGTCTGCATTAAAGTGGATAATGATATCTTTTAGAGCAGTTAAAGTTTATATAATGCTAATAAACGGGTACCTAATATTATCAGTGGTCTTTGGAGCAATGGCAAATTACGGATTTATACAAGTCTTTGTGAAATGTTTAATAAAATGAACTGATTAGATGACTATTTGGATTACAAGACCAAAGAACGGTGAAGACAGATAAGAAGACAAACAATCGTTCTGAGTACTGTAGTAGACTAGCACTTAGCAGCAAATCTTGTTCCAATATAATCTGAAGCCATGGAATCCGTGCAAAAGCTTCACAACATCTACATACCCATCGGAAAGATTATAATAAGAAGGGAGGTACAATTAATAAAAAGAAACAATCGCCCCTGCATGTCATCAGACATTTTGAAACCATAACAATGAAATCACGCCCATCAAATCGAACGGTACTATGTGATATGTATCGATAGAGCCTCGAGCATCGTTTAATAAATCAAACACATTATATCCTATGATTGTTCCGATACGTTATTGTCTCACATCAATAACTACCTCTGTTTACACAGACCCTCTATAGGCAGTTGGTATAATGGTAAAATCGTTTGTAGATACATCATACTCTAGATATCAAATCGGATGAATTTTATTTATAAACCGAGGGTTGCAAAGTGAGCTTGAAAGGGATATTTGTCAAAATCAAAGTGGCGTTGAGGTCCAGGTTTTCGAAGGAATTATAATTGTCTATACTATAAAGTGCAGTGTGAACTGTCAAATGGTAGGCCGATTTGATAAACATGGCAAAACACTTTTTGTATTGCTGAAACTTCGTTGTTTTCTAACAAAGAACAATTTCTAAAATCTAGGTCAGCTGTATACAATAGTGGTTACGTCAGTTGCTAAGATTCGATTCCACCCGCAAATGAACTTCACATTTGAATAATCTACATCTACACTCATTTGTCGCTCAAACACATGACTGTCGCCCACATTCTAAACCCTTATCAAAATCTCGGCCGAATGTCTACAATGTGCAGTGGTTCTTATATGCGTAGATACTTCAAATACATCCGCACGCTTGAAGGCACTCCAATTTCTTAGTCCTAAGCAAACATGTTCGGCGGTAGTAATTGCTCACAATGTTTACTATCTTTTATTGTGTATCGAAGATCAAATATTGTCTTTGAATGCATCAGCTGTCTTACCTACAGCCGCGATTGTTATTTGAGACGAATTTTCAGAAGTTAATTTAGCGTTGATTTGATTTTTATTTTGTTTGCGTCAAAATCGCGAAGGGATTCTTTCCTTTAGATTGCACAAGAATGAAGTTTGGATAGAGAATTGTAGTGCTGGTTCTTTTTTATTCATTTAGAATTAGTTGTTGATAGATCATTAGATAAAATTCGAATAAAATGTTAAAAAATGTGTAGGCAAAAACAAATGACCTTGTGAGAAAATAAATTATCTTCACTGTTTCAAATAACAATTCGTTACAAAACACTTGAGAAGTTTAACGCAAAAAGACAAGGAATTCATGGACTAGTAAAGTTACGCCCCAGTTTACGGAATTTATAGCGTTTTAACTTAAGACACCATAAACTTGACTTGTACACACCCAAGACTACGCCCACCAACAATTTGCTAAGTAGCCTTTGCAGAATTTAAATAAAAAAATGGCGGTAAACCGATATGAATGAACGTCACCTACTGTCGGCTCTCTAAAGTTTCAACACTACAAAGACGCTACCATGTAATTCGAGACACTAAAGGAAACTAAGGCGACAGTCGACTGGGACACTAATAAAAAACACTTTCAATCGAGCGCAAAAGAAATTCAATATGGCACTGCAACGTGGATTAAATTTTGCACAATCTAAGATGCGATCGGCAGCTGTTGCCAGAAATTTGGCCAACCATTGATGTGATGAGATTCAACAAAAGGGAAGATAAACTTCAACAGTTCCCTTGAAATAATCGAGATAAAGTATCACAACGTTGGAGTCAGAAATTTTGATGAATATTACGAGAACAATGAAGAAATCTAAACAATAGATTTAATAGTTCATCAGGATGCCATAGGATAACTTTCTTTCAAAATATTTAACGAGTCCCTATTTAATTTTATAGTCTACCAGACTTCGAACATTCTTAAAATAACTACCAAATTATCAAGAGAATATTGTCCTATAAAATTTCCATTACCGACATCCTACAACGTATGGTGGTGTTTCATGTTTATCTTAGACGCCATGGTTTTACGATACCCATAACATCAGCAATTTTCAATGAAATCTTGGAGTCAAAATCGTGCTTATGAAACAATACAGGAGTTCAGTCTTACCAAATGACCATAAAATATAATGATTTTATGCACGCCATGTAAATGGTTTCTAATATGAGATTGCTGGATTTTTTTAGTGTTTTGACAGCTTTTAAGTTCATATTACATTTTAGTTTTTTTTTTATTAATTGATTTAAAAATCACTTACACAACTAATAAATAAAAAAAACAATGAAATACTAACTTAACTAATCCTTATCACAAATTAAAAAATTGCGTCAAAAAATTCGTCCTCATCGCTGTCGACTGGTAATGTTCCCAAGAGACTGGCAGCATTACCACGTTGTATGGCATGCTTAGCCGCTGGCCAAGGTAGAAACCAGCCCTTGGGTCACGGGAAGTGTCAACCAGCCTTTTTGAGATTTCCTTAAAGAGGCCGTGAGCACTCGGACCCCACGGCCCGAGGGTTTTAACCCCAAACGGCTCGAAAATATAATTACCAATTAGGTTGTTATACTTTCGCCGCTTGAGGTTTTCCGCAGCCGCAGCGGCAGCGCCAGCACAGCACACCGAGCCAGGAAGATGGGATGGTGCAAGAGTATCGACACACGTTGCATCCCACACTAAAGGCCTACCCATCTTCCATGGAAATAAAGACATTCCGTCCGGTCTCTTGCCATCGTCGCGTGCCAAGCCATTGGGTTCTAATGTAGCTGGAACGCCGACGGTGACAAGAGCTCGTCGGATGATGTCGTTAATGTTTGCGTGCCGCGCTAAGCGGCCTGCGCTTCGGCTGCAAGACAGGCCGTGGTGTCCTAGACTGTTGACAACTTCGCCGCAGTGACAGCGATGAGGAGAACAACAAGGAGCTCCCAGTCGTAGGGAAGCAGCGAGGCGGAAAGTAGTGTCATCGAACAAAGTGCCTATGTTCGACGACGGTAGTGCATGAAGCCACAGACCCGACTCCCACTTACCCACAGCCAGCAGGCGCGCACGCTCCGCAGTAGTAGCAGACGTGTTAAGTAGATTGTCTTGTACTACTCTGCAGAGCGGCTCATCCCACCTTCTCTGGGAACATGGATTATCGGGTAGATCAGAGTTCGGGCAAGCGAGTCTCCAGGCATCCAAAGCCTCGGTGAAGTACGGCACGTCAAAATTAATCAGTGTGGAGGCTAGGATTTTCCTGATTAATTTCTCAGTGCCGTGGACCGAGGATATGAAAGCCGGTAAACTAATACTAGAAATTTTGCGGACGCCGAGGCCCCCCATACGAATGGGAAGAGTAGCTTGTGCCCAAGCTCGGTCGTCCATGGCCACATTTAAGATCGAAGTTAGTGTGTGCCGGATAATTTGGTCTATTCTGTTTAATAGGTGAGTGTGTTTCCATAAATGGGAAGCGCGAAGGAAGTATGTTAATTTGGGACCGAAACAGCAATAGCGAATTAAGGTGATGGCCGAATGCATGTTAATTTGGAACAATCTTTCCGAAACGTCGTTGAAATTTTGAATTTTTTCCTCAATAAAAACGGGAAAAGAATTCTCAAAGATTTAGTTTATACAATATTTTCTTTTGTTTACCTTTATTTAATTGTTACAAAATTGATTTTGAAGTGCGAAAGCAAGAATTTATTCGAACGTACTGCTTAGAAAATATAAACAACAAATATAGCATTGACATACATAATTTACTTGCTAATATTGAAGCTTTATCCACATTTTAGGCAGGTACTGTACAAATTCAGTAGACAAATTTTAGTTTGCTTAGCTTCTGTATTTAGTAATTCGAGATTCTCGAGCCACTAAAGGGAAAACATCACAGTGTGTAAATAAAGCGAGAGACGCGGTTCGACAAACAATCACCCAGCCTTGCGGACGTGTAATCGGATACAAAATGCTCCTTGGTACCACTCAAGAGCTCGCAGACTCAACACACAGTAGCCGCTATCCAAAGAAAATTACATCGAATTACAACATTTCCCCGGTGGGACGATAAAAGTGGACATGCAATCGAAAAGTCAGGACTTTCCTTCGTCGTTGAAATACAAGAGAAACAAGGTAATCCCTGAATTTTGTATGAGCTTTGGCGAATGATGCGATAGGGTTTAGAAGAAAATTACTTGCTCTATCTACAAAACGTCCTTGCGGCCTTTCGTGTTAATGTTGGCAATGAAATGAACACTAAAATGGTTTTCTTAATAAAGATAAAAATGAAAATACTTATTGTTGATCGTAAAATAATGATTAAAGACACAAAGCCTACTTTCATTTTTATGAAGCTATAAGATAAAACTATAATAACGCTGCTCGAACCGAATGTAACGTGAGTGGAATTGAATAAAATTTACGATAATGTTATCATTACAAACCATTGGTTGGTAAATCCTTCAAATAAAATCCAAGCTTGGACAGAACGAGTAAATAGTATTAGCCTGGTCCATTGTTCTGACAACTCAGCGATTTTTGATACCTTTCAAATAAGAGATCTCAGAAATACCGTAGTCACAAAACGTTCGTTCATTTGCCTTTTATTATTTCTTTCTGTAAAGCTCGCTCTTTACTGCAAAAGCTCTCGTGGTAAGGACATTGAGTACTTGTCTTTTGTCTTGAATATAAGTGCGATTTTTATTCCACCGATGAAAATTTTTCAAGTGACTGTACCGTAAATGATTCAACAGTGTTGCGAATGTTTCTGCACTACTTACTCCGAATCTATCTTTTCTCGGTGCTGAATATGCAATTTTATGGTTATTCGTGTGGATGGCTCGATTCGTGGCGTAATCTGAAATGATTGATGGTCGATGTGACTCTTGCAATATCGAGTGAATGACTCTTCAAAGGGATGCCAATTTGCTGAGATAAGACATTTGTCTTTTTAGTAAAATCGGCGCTTGGATTTCTTGGATCAAACAAAATGATTTTTCTGATAAATTGCGTGAGTTTTTATTGACCTCGCGATGTTTTAATGCTGCACATGTTTCTCACGATATGTTTCTGTAATCTACTAAAAAGGTTACTCCTTTTGATAAATAAAAAATCAGTTCAGACTTCGGTGACATATCAGAGATCTTATCCGAACTAAACCTTCGCACAATGCTCGGTAATAATGGACGCACAAAAAATGATCGGTATCAAAAAGCAAAGGGGACAAAAATATCCACAAAACACACACACATGGCAGATCTGGTGACAAAAACTTTACTTGTTTGTGTGCGTTGCTTAACCAAAGGGTTTTGGACTTCTAGTTCTTTACTGAATAGGACCAGAAAAAAACGGTCGCAACATAAAAAGTATTTATCTAAAATGTTTAATAACAGAGCGGCTCGTAAAACTAGCTCTATTTTTCTTGACTATTGTCAATCTGATCTTTAGATGTGATATGGTCCTCGCCTTTCGGGTACTCTCGTTAATGGGGTACCTATGAGGCCGAACCCGCATTGTATGTACACAGGAGATTTCTATACCGGCGACCCTACGTGACAAAACTTTGTCCCTCCCTACATTCAAATTTCTGAAGGAGCAATTGAAATTGGAGATGGTAAAGAGAATTAGAGCGGGGTCTTTTTCGAGCGCCCGTTTTGTTTCGTACGCGTTCAAAGCGGGGTTTCTTTTGAATCTCGATCAACCATTGAACTGGAAGTGGGGGGAAGCGTTTATTAGGATTCCCTACGGCCTACCAATCGGCCGGTGCGACATCGCGTAATCTAATAGCTTATTAATGAAGGGGAAGCCTTCGATCGACCCCTATTTTTCTATCCTAGTGAAGTTTAAAATAATGGATGGCATCTCTCTCATTCGTTTTATTTGTTGTCAGTTTATTACGCGTATCGCCGTCTTGTTCCTGCAGCCGTACGCATCGCGAAGTGGGAAGGTCGGTGGCGCGGGCGATGGCTCCTCCCACTAAATTTATAATACAATAAATGAGTGAAGCCGCGGCGTGGAACCGGCCGCGGAGATAACACGTAATGTGAGGTTATTGCGTAAAAACAAACGGCAAAAAACTCGTTCGTAAGAGAGATATACGGTTTCGCGTAGTACCTTTATGATCCGAGCTCGAGCTAATATATGAGCGGTAGATTCGCGCTCCATGGATTATATGAGCAATAAAGAGGATAATTTAAAATTACGTCTGCCACAATGTTGCTATTAACCATGATTGTTGAAACGTTGAGCTTAGCGCGTACGCTTTACACGATGTTACATAATATCGCTATACATAGCTTTTCTGTCCTCGCTACCTCCGAAGTTTTCAGGTTACAAATGATTCAATTTACTTTTATCGCTCGAGAGAAAAAAGACGATAGATGAAAGAAGTTGGGTAGATGAAGTTCTTTTGAATATTACTAACTATGGAATAAAACTTAATTTAGGGATAGTAAATTGAATTTTCAAGCGTCTATAAAATGCGGACCGTTTTAGATTTTAGGGTTAATCTGTTCAATTTGGATGTTATTTTTTGTGGGTTGTTAGAAAAAGCAGATAATCTTAACACGATTTAGATACGGTAGTGTTCGCTCAAAAGAAGGAAATGACTTTTGCTTTTTATCAGATGGCGTGTAATTACGGATCAGTTTCTTGTTGTTTCGAGTTTTAAACTGATTTCAATTAAATATATAAACTGGACCACCCCTTTTCAGACTGTCATTCACAAAATTAATTGCTTACCGCAGACACATTAATTATTAATTTTCCAATATAAAAAACAGTACGAAGATGAATTCTATATTATCGTCATAGAAACTTATCATAATTGTTTAACTGGTAAATCGTTATGTACAGACGCCAGCACATCAAGCTACCTCAATCTGTCATTTTTTTATAGATTTTCAACTGTAATGGCTAAGAATAAGGTTCATGTTCAATTGGGAAGATTTGACTAGTTGGGGTAGCTTGATGTGCTGGAGTCTGTACTATAGCAAACACTTGTGGTTGGTCATTTTTCAACCTTATTTTATAAGGAATAAGGGTGTAAAATGATCCACTGCTATTGTGTATTAAGGCATTCGTCAGTACCAGTTCTTATACTTACATAAATTGATATACCTATGTACCTATATGATCTGTGAAATATGTGCAAGCCTCTATACTCTATTTCAAAAGTATCTGGTGAAAGAGTAAACAAACCTATTTAGGTTAAATTCTTAAACATTCAGTCACTAAAAAAAATTGTAACACATTTATCTATATTTAAGAGGTTTCAACTTTATATCTCACGACTTTTTCCAACATTTATAGCTTGAATAATATTAATTTAATAGTAAATAGAAATTGAAAAATCATAGAGGAAAATTGAGGCTGTAAAATTAACCTCAATTGTCAAATGAAAACGACTTTAAGGTTATTTAATACTTAATTTCATTCATTAATCAAATCATTCTTAATTTGTAAGTGGCACTTCAAATTCCGACTCAGTAGCATCAGCCTCGACTTACCGAACCTAGGCGCCTGCACTTTACTTTATGTATGTAATTTCATGACCACTGATCTCAAAACGGTGAAGGAAAACATCGTAAGGAAACCGGCATGTCCTGGAACCAAAAATTCGGAGACGTGACATCCACCAACCCGCACTGGGTCCGCGTGGTGGATTATGGCCCACTCTCTCTTACAGAGAGGAGGCCTGTATCTCAGGAGTGGGGACATTATAGGCTGATTGTGTCACTACTTTTAATTTGCATCAACAGCAAAGTTTTCTGATCCATTTGTTATCATTTTCTTTAGATACTTTTGGAACAGACTATAGGCTTCGATCTCTCATACCGCAACGAAGAATGCTAGAGTCCAATTACCATAGACACCAGGTGAATCGCCCCGCTTAGTCACGTACTAGAACCGTGCCAGGTCTAGAGGCAACTATTGTGTACGAATTGATGACACGTTGTTCTCTTATCTGTTACGTGAATTGTACATCTTATTCCGAGTGCTTAGTTGATGGTGCTGTTGCTGGAAAACCAGACTTTTCGTACCATATTTATATCTACTCCAAATAAGGAAAATTAATCAATATCCATTATTGACAGGTCCTTTTAGATCATTGTTAATTGCTACTTTGCAAACGAATTAATGAACAAAAATACTCCAAACTTGGTCGTATTTGCACGTGAATACAATACTTAAAAATTATTGGATATCATTAACACTTTTATCTTTTCTACATTAATCTTATCAAGGAAACGGCCAGATATTTGCATTGACATATTGGTCATTAACTCCTATTAATAACGAAGAGATAAGCTAACGTAACACATTATTTAATTTTGAGAACAACACCTAAAAATCTCAAGATTACATCATAAATGCAAATCAACTTCACGTAAAAAAATAAATTCGTTGACGCTTTTAGTTCATAATTTTGATAAGAATTGAATTTTATGGATATTTTATGTCCTGTATTAATTATTTCGCTATATAATAAAAAAAGGTTGTCATTCATGGTTCCCAAAAGGACTTAACTAACGAATTAATATCACTAATAAATCTTAACTAATATTATAAAGAGAAAAGATTCGATTATTTGTACACACGACTACACAACAAGCTATACATTTCCAGTTTACGCTGATCTCGCACTATATGGGAATCCTATACAATGGCCATACCACACCATGGCCTAGATAGGACCTTTTTACTCCGATATCCCACGGGTTCGAGACTTATGCAGGTGAAACCGCAGGGCGCAGCTAGTTCAGCATCTGCTTAGCCATACTATTCTGTTAACTATGTTGGTCTTAGCTTCCAGTCTTACCAGATGCAGCCGAGTACCTGTTTTTTACATGGAGCGATTGCTTACTTTACCTCCACTACACCGTTACTCGAGAAAACGATACGCCTTGGTAAGACTGGTTGTGAGACTTTTGGTCTTCTGATGATCCTTACGATTGTCAAAAATTTACGAATAACAGCCGGGAACAACGGCTTTTAAGACCACATTAGTGCTTTCCGAGGCAAGATGGGATATGTCCATCCACCACGGACTAACCGTGGCGAGTGTAGCTTAAAGTGCTTTCCGAGGCAAGATGGGACATGTACACCCACCACAGACCAACCGCGGCAAGCGTAGCTTCAAGTGCTTTCCTAGGCAAGATGGGAAATATACACCCACCACGGACCAACCGGAGTAAGTGTAGCTTAAACTGGTCGATCGACCCGTGCCGCTGTTATTACTTAGCCACGAGCTGCAGCTAGTGAATAATACATTCCATGCTGATTTCGGAGCCAGCTTACCAGGAGGGGGTCGAGCGTGGCACCAGTGGGACCAGAACCCATTGCGCCACTCTCCTTTGGATTTCTACGCAATCTGGTAAGGAAACGAACCATAATAAACATTACAAAATATGGTTGGAGCTAAGTGAGTGCAGGCAGGCTAAGGAAGCACTTCCTGCGTTCTATGCCAGCCTCACGAAACAGGTTCTCCGTTTAACTAAATCACAGTTGCGTACAGTTACAGCAATCGTAACTGCCCATGGGTCATTTAACGATCATCAACATCTCTTTGTCATAGGAGTAACAGACAGTCCGCTGTGCAGGGCCTGCATGGAGGACGACGAGACAGCGGCGCATGTGCTGTTAATCTGGCCGGTGGTCGGTAATTACAGGGCAAAATACTTTGGTAACCCAGGTACCCTACGTGAGACTGTCAGCAACACCAAGGAGTTTCTGGCCTTTCTCGAGGAGCTGGGGTGGATCGAATAACTGATTCTCCCACCCGTATGCAAAATACGCGCTTTGACGTGGAGTTGCGGACAACAGCCCGTTTTACCTAATACCTAATAATGCTGACTTCGGTTACGATGACTGTTTATGCGGCATATTGGTCAACTCGCACGAAAAGACTGGCCAGAAACACACGATTCGCTATTTTTAAATAACATATGATTGTTTGTAGGCGATTCGCACGAAGTAAATTTATATGTGTTCGAATGAACAATTCTAAAAATACGTACCTATTAGGCAAGTGGTACGTTTATAATATAGTAGGCTTAAGTTAAAAAGAAAGTAAAAGAAACACTGCGCCTATCCTGCGGGCTTTTAGCATGACGCTTTGTATTTCTACGAAGAATAGACAGTGCTTTTTCAATACAAAGTGACATTTCGTTCCTACATTTTTGTTATCGCACCGTAGATATCCTTTTACAATCTGTCATTTAGTCTTTCGTTTCTAACGATATTTTGTCTAGGTGCTTATAAATGTAGACTATTTCAGAAGAATATTTCTTCCCAAACTGTCAAAATCACTCTGACAACAAAACTTTTTACTCGACGGCCACAAAGTATATACGATTATCTACCAAATCATGATTCGTTTAGAACGCATAACTGTGATTATGAATAGAAAAACATAGCTATGTTATCCTATTGTACATCATTTATTTAATAGTCATGTCTATTCTTCCGTCGACAAATCGTTGCTCGTGTTAAGCCTGCTGGGCGTATTGTATCTTCTACTGCCATACTCGTACTTACCTACATGTCTATCAGCCGTCATCTCAGAACCGAAACAACTTTGATGACTGCTGCATGGATTTTATTACAATTAAAACTTGTACGACATATACCTATCAAAAACATGGTTGTAATATACGACATGTAGTTAAATACGTAACTAATTACAAAAGCCCCTTATCTCCAAGATCGAAATTCGTTGAAGCGCGTCAAGTTTAACAAATTTCGAGGCGATGACTCGACGATTACAAGTTCCTAACACTGAGTGACGTCATGAATAATATTACATAGAAATACGTTTTACCCAGCAATACCTCATACATGTGTCCACCACGCCGTAATGGACTTGTCATGTTATGGTAATAACTAACAACCTGATAACGTCGTATATCATTTTATTAGTGTATCTCAGAACCACCAAGAATGTTGGTAGGTATCTTATCCGAAATTTTTGATTAATGTACGGGTGAGCCTGTATTGGAGCGCCTGGCATATCCGTGATGTTTGAGATTACAATGAAATATATTGTGACCGTAACGAGTATGGTGATATAATATTCTTATATTTCTTGTATTTTTATCAATGTGCGACCGGTTTGATATCTGTGTTCTCGGCTACCGTGCTACAACTGTCTCGAATTCGAATTGAGAATCGAAGTAAAAATCCATGTATCGGCTATACTAATAGGTCTTTGCACCATTATGGGAATGGGTGCAAGAACATTAATCATGAACGTAATGGTAAAGGAAAACCGTGTGGTCAGCTAAGAAATAGGCCAACGTGTTTTATTTGAGAATTTCCTGAATTCAATAGAGTTATATAAGGTGAAAAAGAAACATGTTCATCATGTCACAGTTCTTCTTCTTAGCGTGTCGATAGCATTCGTCCTTGCTGATTATTTCCTTGATAACGAAACATCATCATTTTTATAGAACAGTGCAATACGTACGCGGCCAAAATGTATGGCAGAGATTTTTTTTTCAACGTAGGTGGATTCAGAATCGTGTACTAGATATATGGTATCAGGCTGTGCGTGGACATCCCTGCCACTCCGTATAGTCAACCGAAAATTTTCCTACGAACTTGGCGCTATCCGTAGCGTACATTAACTCCAGTAGCTTGCAGACAACAGGCCACGCTGGGCATTATATTAAGTACTCCATTATTTGTGGATCAGCATCATATTTACATTCTTAGACGAAGTTATTTTTGAGTCTCCACCTAAGCAGGATCTCTTTGCTTCCAAGTCTGAAGTCTATTTAAAGACTTCCAGGTAAACCAAGGCAACTCATGTGTAAAACTTTCAGCAGGTGGAACGAATGCGTTTGATAGGGAAGCACTATCTTGCCACAGCTTCAGCCTTTCCTATCACACTAGGAAAAAATTGCATCTTAAGTATGTCATAGAAGATATTCTATAGCCTGGTGGAAGGCGCTGTTTTAGTAATAAATGCTTCATTTTGCCAAATTTATTATTTAAGGATGAAATTTCTAACAGATTTTATCTGGCCTTATTAACCTAAGCTTTAGAATCTACTTCGTTGTGCACTTATTGGCTCTTGTTTACTGTTAGACTTGACTTTCCTGTGGAGTTTAACGGATAAATGTCTAAAGGTCAGCGAGTTTTCGGAGTCTAAACCTGATAGTCATTTTTCTAGTGTTAAACAAATCTAAAATTGTTGTTATGTATGTTTACACAAGCATCTTTCACAACATTTATTTACTAATACCCTGTCCTTATCTCCCGGTGTTAATGACCTGAAATTGTTGTCTTATCACAAAGAACTGGCAATAAATAGGTCAATTTATTGTTTTGTCGACCAAAAATTATGTGTCGGCTGTATCGTAATTCGTGCCATGAACTGTGTGATTATTTTGATAAAAATGTTTGGTCCCACCACTGATAAAGGTGCTAGATCAAAATAATGTATGTGGTAGTTAGAACAGTACTTTAGTTTTATTATGAGATAAGCTTCGCTGTAATTAATATGTGTCTTGGGACGTGGGCCGTCTAAATGTATGAGATATGTGGAAGATTTAAGCTCTGCGTTTATCTAGTGAAGAAAGTTTATTAGCTTTTGTGTAGTTAGGTAAGTAGTGTAGGTACCTACTTCTAAAATTAGCTTCAGTTCTGTATTTAAATTCAAGACATTTGATTTCCCTGAAAAGATAGGTAGACATGTAGGTACTATACCAAAATCACACCGATGACCGCAGGTCCCATATAGGGGAAGTAGCTGTTGCTTTCGGAGTAGATACTAAGACTGAGAATTCCTAAATGGAAAACCACAATACTTTGACTATCCTAGAAATAGAACTAAGAACGATAGCTTTGATAATTGTGCTTACGGCATCGGACTGGATCTCGCTGCTTCGGTCCTCAATGTAGATAAACTTTAGTAAGCATAAATAAAGATTCAACTACTTCCGCAGTTTATCTTCCACACGTTTCTAAAAAAAAATAGTTTCACTCAATGCCATACAAAAGCAGCTATTTCAAACCAAAGAGTAACGGTTAAAGAATAAAAAATGACCAACAACCATAAACCTTTCTGATGCAAATATTCGGGAAAAAATAAATTATTACATGTCCATAAAGTAGAGAGGAACGCACCAAAACCGTTTTGTATTCCGTTTTCGAATATCTGAACGCATAATTTTAGAATATGGAATGAAACTCTACTGAATATAAAGAGTGGGGTACCTGTTTCAATGTTTTCTAAGTGCCTACGCGTTTTGCCTTTGACAAATATGTATTGTAGACATTGTTGAATTACTGAGGAAACACAAAAGACAAAAGAAACACGTAATATGAAAGCCTTAGCTTCTTGGGCTTTTATTATACTGGCATATGAAAGAGTAAAAATTTGTGACCCGGTTGGCATATTAAATCTGGGTAAGCTTGTATTACATTGGCTGTATACAACGTGACTTTGAGTACTGTGACCAAGAAGCTATCATACTTTATTTACTTACTGCAATTGAAGAGATTTACGGTTCTACAACAAAAATGTAGACGTTTTTAAATCGATAAACTGATTCTAACGATATATTCCATACAAAAATATTCATGATTTTTTTTAGAGACATTAATATATTTCCTCAACTTTTTCTTAGACATCTATAATTTGTATGAGTGTCAATGCTCAAAAAGTCATTAATCAAAATTATTTTATCATGTAAATGAGTACGATCACCCTCTCGTTAGTGAGTTACTCATGTATGCATGCCTATATTTGAATATTTCCATAATAACGTTTGGCGAGCTATAGTTTCTCAATATTTTAGCTTTTGTAACATGTCTAAATCGTGATATTTACTACTCAATAAATCACGAATATAACCAAAACTCGTTTATTGGCAGATTTAGTATATTAAACTAATAATGTGCCAATACAAAGACGTAAACCGATATTATTATTCAATCATTTTGTTAACGAATTTGACATTTTGTACTGAACATGAATTTTTTTAGAATATTTTTAGTTTTTTGTTCATTAATTAGGACGCAGTACAATGTGTGCGATAAATTCTTGGAAAGCGTCAAATAAATATGCAGAAAATTAAATTCAGATGTTACAGCTGAAACCTTCCAATAATTAATATCTTTTGTTGTCATATCAAGCCAATTCAAATTCATAGAGACAAACAAACCTATTTATAGCATAGATAACAGGGACTGATCCGTCACCCACAAATAAAATAAGAAGCTTATACAAAGTATCAGAAACTAGGTTACATTACAGGTCTATTTTGGAAACTTCGCTTTTACCAAAGATGCTCAACACACGCACGTTCAGAATTTTATAAGCGTGGAAGGGAAGATATGGCACAGAATAGACAATTGACAAGGGTAGAGGAGACATAAAGAAACTTTGATGTGAGCTATTGAAGTACAAGAAAATTCGCGACTCGTGATCGGAATTTTGCTTAGTTTGATTTGCGACTGATATCTTTTGAAGATACTCCTCGGAGAATTTATTCAGGCCAGTAGAATTTTGTATCGTAAATTAGTTTTGATGAACTGGACGGTGAGAACAAAGAAATTTTCTACGTAATGGAAAAGTTTTGAAAGCAATTTCTTAGTTAGTAAAGATAATAATAAATTCGTTATTTCTATCTTACTTTGATGATAACTTAAAGTAACATAGTGATTGGAGATCTGTTTTCCATTTCATTCAAATAAATTTTAGTAAAAAAAACAAGGCACATTTTTATAGGTCAGCAAAAAAAATATTGTCGTTTTGTATATGGAACACTCAATGAAAGCGGATTTTCGAAGTACTAGTACTAAATAAAAAATACGCACGCACTCTAGCAACAATTCATACGTTTCGATAACCATAAGCTTACTCATTCATACGCTGCTCGTATCGCAAGATAAATTGCTCTGGCACACAAATAAACGCGTTCCACGAGAGAAAAAGGAACAAAAACCCCACGTAGGTATATACGTAGACATACCTACATACTATCTACGCATCTTGACGCATAGACGCTGTAATTTATTATATTCAGTTCGCTCCGATCCATTGACTTTTGTGGCCGACCAGCGACCATCTTTTGTCACCCCGTCAAGAGTTCTAAACGGCCGTGTAATATGAATTAATAAGCACAAAGAATCATTATAGTGCGTTTATTTGTCGCCACGACAGAATTCCCCGAGAGGTTTTAGTTTTATTGTGAGATGTTCGCCGCTCGCCGCCTTTGTATGTGTCCGGAACAAATTTTGGTGTATCGCGTGCGCAAGATCATGCTTGTTGAGGCGTTTGATAGCAAAGAGTATTGGGCGATGAGTATGGACAAAAAAATCACAGAAAAATGTTCCATCGTCTTTGTTAGTAGTAAGTTACTGATGATAACTACGAAAAAAAAAAGTCTTCACAAGTGGTATTTCATTACGAATTTCATTTAGGTGCTGTGCTTCGTTTTATTTAGGTAACTTCCACCATCACAACAACACAACATTGGGCTTTGTTTTCCCAAAGGCTTGGGTGGAGGAGTATCTATAGTACTCACACCCACATTTTACCAATTATGTGTAAGTCCCAGTTTATTTAAGTTACTACCATAATTTAAAATTAGAATAATATCCTCTTCAAAAATCATTCAACCGAAACAGATACCGACCCAATTGCCAAAACTAATATAAACTCGTTTCCAGTCTAAAACCTATTCGGGAAGTTTTGCTTACAGTTTTCCAGTTTCAAACTCAATTAACGTGTTTTGCCTCTCTGAGGACTTAGGTAGAAAATTGGCACCTGCTAGACACGTAGAGTTGTCGAATCTAACGATAATGACTTGGACAGGGAGATGAAAGGGTCGCCGAAGATCGGCAGTGACTGAACAGATGTAAGTAATGGGCGGAGGTTATCGAACTAGCCCGAATGAGCCCGAAGTTGGGGAAGTATGGGTGTTTGTTTTAAGTTATTTTATCGACAGGAATGAGTTTTGTCAATACAAATGATCATTTCCGTCAATTTATTTCAGTTCCATAACGCAGTCGTGGCGAAAGCCAAAAATTCTGCTATTTCATAGAAAAATGCTATACCTACGCGGTCAAAATGTACTAAACAGCATTTTTGTTTACCGACGAAAAATTTCAACCCAGGTTCAATGTTTACAGGCTGCGCGTCGATGTCCCCTGTCTGTATGAAATGGTTTGGAAAATTTACTCAGTTTTCTATATGTAACTATAAAAATGATGCAGTTCACGAAGATTTGTATTCAATTAACATTTTTTTTCTGCCATAACTGGAATGATTTTGTGAAAATTCGTCAATCTTTGCAATATATAGATATTCTAAATTGAGGAGTGTTTAACAAAAGTATCGCTTTCATCATCGATGACACAAGAGGCTAATAAACTAACATTTTATGGTGCTATAAATGGAAACCGATAATTTAGTAATATACAAGAATTATGCGCATCAACGTGGGCGTTTATTATCTTTTAAATTTTCACAATGTGATGATAGTTCTCATAAAAAGTTGCCATTTATAATATTACATACAAATCTATTGTCTGATGGTTAAAAAAGTTATATTAAGGTGACACTTGTCCACATTTTTTCCATACAAATTTCGGGAGGGTTTTACTCCACTGTCTGACTATGTACATCAAAAGTTAAACATGGTATGGTTTTGTCTCGTTATTATTATTGTCTGTACGGGAACAGAATACTAAAATAAAAAGCTATTAAAAAGTTATGAGCCAACAAAGATTCGTTTTTCTTGCTAATTTAACCTAACTTTGAGCGTGTTTAAGTAATAAAAGGAGTGTAAAATCTCGAAAACCAAGACGGTATCGACAAAGTTCAATTAACAATAAGTTCAATAAACTTTATTGGTCATTGATTTATGCAGTGGTTTTTTCATAAAACCCGATCTTCTGAAGGACTTTTCTTAATATTTTCGCGATTTTTTTGCCAAAAATACTCCTGCATCTCACTCAATAACGTTGTGCGTGTAGACTAGAGTCTAACTGCTCACCACTGATACTATCTCTGTCGGGTACGAAGCCTGGTGAGACAGCGTGATTTTTAGCCAGGCCCACCAGTGAGTTCGAGCCCGCGCAAAGTGTGCCCTTAATAACGTGAGAGAACCTTCGTCAGGGAGAGTCTTTAGCAAGTATTGTAAATAAAACGAAAGTCACATCCGTGTACGTCAGTAGGTACGAACGGTCATAATTACTGCATGAAACTTCGAAATAATCATACAAACTAGCTTTATTATTATCATCATCAGCCTATAATGTTCCCACTGCTGGGACTCATGCTTCGTCTCTGTGAGAGGGAGTTAGTCATATTCCACCACACGAGTCCATTACGGGTTGTTAGATGTCACGTGTTTGATTTTTTTGGTTCTAGGATATGCCGGTTTCCTCACGATGTTTTCCTCCACCGTTTTTTTTTTTTTTTTTTTGGGTGGCAAATCATCAAATGACTCCTCCTGCTGAGTAGAGCAGGAGGGCGTGTCAGACTTTTACTGACTAAAACCCACCCGTGTTCCCTCAGTAGCCCGTATGCCAGGGGCTGTGGTATCTCTTTCGAACAAACCCGCACCCCTGGCAGGCATCGGCCCTTGCGGACCCCACCGGTGGTTGCTGACATCTGTGACGGCGCGCGTGTGGAACACAACGCGCCGTCCCGTCTACCACTTTTCGGCCGCAGGGGATAGGGAGAGCGGCTGACGCTATACCGACACTCCTCTTCCCCTGCGGCCCCACTGCGTCCGCCATCAAACGGTGGCGGCCCCGTCTAGGCCACGGAAGGGAAGAGCGCTGCTCAGAAGCACCGGCACTCCTCCTCTACCGCAGCCCGTAACCCTCAGCCACGATGCCTCCCATTCGACATCGCGGCCCACCTCAGTTGCGGTGCACCTCACCGCAACCTACTTTTTGGCCGCTACGTCGTCGGCTTTGAGGCAAAAGCCCTGACGAGCGGCCCCACCTTTGGGTTCCTCTTGGCTTCACCGTGGCCGGAATCCACGGTTACTGAGCCCCCCCGCAACGACAATGCGGGAACCCACTCGGGGGGGTTCCTCCACCGTTTGGAGCGCAATGGTGATGAAATTAATTCATAAAGTGAAGCACTTGCATGGATTCGAACTAATGAGGCCAATTATTAATAAATTTTATATAATTAAAAATGTTTGGTTATTATATAATTTTCTTAAGTTAATTTTATTTTCATTATTGAGAAATTATATTATTAATTCATTCATAAAAAGCTTTGATATACATAAAGTATTCAAGTAATTCATTGGCACTCCCCATAATATCGATAAAAACGATTCTAATACTTAAGTTTAAGCACAGGTCAAGTTACTAGCACACATGTTCACCTGTGTGTTCAATCAATGACACGATTTACGCCAAGCACATTAACTTTGACGGCACAGTCGTAACTGATCTAGTGCTAAAATAATAACAATTTACTTAAAGGAAGATGAGAGTTCGACCTCAGCACTTTAAACTGGCTATAGTTTAATTCTTCTTGCAACGACTTCGTCAGAAAAGCGTCATTAAGACGTCATTCTACTAACTGTTTTATACGAATACTGTTTCGAAGACTTAAATTACTGTAATAGGGTATTTTACTTTATATGAGAAAATATGTAAAAATATATTGTTAAGATAGCTTAGGCAAAAAGCAGACGGAAAATGTTAGTTTTAGTTCATGAAACAACAAATTTACATTTTAAAATTCAATTCAAAGATTTCAGTTTTTTTAATCTGTTTTTGACAAACTGGTAGCCGTCATTAATATGTCATAATCATCATCATCATCATCATTTCAGCCGAAAGACGTCCACTGCTGGACATAGGCCTCCCCCAGGCTCCTCCACTTCGACCGGTCTTGTTATGTTAATATGTTATACGGCTGCATAAACTAAGTGTCAATTACAGTCAACTGAACAACTTTTTACTTTTTAACCGACGAAAAAACGGAGGACCACGCATAACTTTTTCCAGAGTAGTCCGATTTTGATAATTCTTAAATTGAAAAATTCCAACCCTAAGGGTAAGAAAACAGGGGATGATTGATTGTTTTTCTCACAGATTTTAATACTGAGTTGTGTATTACAAAAAGTAATCAAAAATTAAGCATGTAGTAATTAGTAGATTATAGCCACAAAAAAATATAAAATAAAAACTTTTTAATAAAAAAAGTAAACCGCCGAAAAACCGAAAAGTAAAAAATAATAAACTTGCTTTGTCCAAACCCAATAACTAAGTTCGGAAGTCGGTGACTATGGATATATATTTAATTATATGTCACCGCCTTCCGAACTTAGTTATTGGGGTTGGACAAAGCAAGTTTATAATTTTTTTTACTTTTCGGTTTTTCGGCGGTTTAATTTTTTATTAAAAAGTTTTTATATTAATTTCGTAACCAAAGTAATTTTTATTGAAATAATGTCCTACATTCAGGAACAACAAACCAACGATAAGTAGAATAATAACCCATTTTTTAATTATAAACAATTATCATAAAAAATATCAGCGCATTTGTTTACACAGAAAACTGACGTCATACCCACAGAGCAATATGGCGTCCACTGCGTCCAGAGTTTTCGTACGCGAGAAATTTGAAAATATTAAATTTTAATGCATTTTTATGGCACTAATCAATTGAATTAAATGTTGTGAGTTTTTAGTGGTTTTTAGCACTTAACTAGGTATATAATCTTATTAAAATACTTTTCAAAAATGGGTGTAATACCCTATTTTTGCCCTTCTAAAATAAATACAACAATTTTGAAGTAGACTGCAATAGAAAAAGCAAAAGCATTACTTAATATTACTTATAAAAACTACCCACTTCCGAAAGATTGTGTGGCTAGGTAATTACAGCCGCATGGGTCGATCGATCAGATTAAGCTACGCTTGCCGCGGTTGGTCCGTGGATGGGTGACCATCTTTACATACGAAGACTCCTCTGTGCCTCGGAAAGCACGTTAATCCATTGGTCCTGGCTGTCATTCGTGGATCTTTGACAGTCGTTACGGGTCGTCAGAAGCCCGAAAGTCTGACAACTAGTCTTACCAAGGGGTATCGTGTTACCCAGTAACTGGGTTGTGGAGGTCAGATAGGTCGCTCCATGTAAAATACTGGTATTCAGGTCTGTCCGGTTAGATTGGAAGCCGACCCCAACATAGTTGGGAAAAAGATAGGCAGATGATTATGATTGCGGAACATGCATACAAAAAAATCCAGAAGTCTCGAGAACCTCGGAGGAAAAGCAAACGAACAGGACAGAATTACTTAATGATGACAGCAAAACAAATAGTAACCACATTGTTGAAAAAGTATCGGCATTAAAATATCTTGTAAAGCGTCTGCTTGGATTTATTAGGAGATTAGGACGGACAATAAAAAGCTAATTTGACAGTAGCACCAGTCACATGTGTGAGGGATAAAAATAAAGTGTTGAAGGGGGATACTTAAAACCACATGTTAGAAGGTTATTTACCGTACTTTATTGTCATGTATGTACGTCACGTCATCGCTTCAGGCGGCTTTTGCCTGAAGATATATGGAAGAAAGTAAGGGAAGTTTAAGTGAAGGAAGAAGATTAAACTGGTGATTACTGTATATCAAATGAATGCATAATAGACATGAAAATAATTACAGCCATACCTAGCCATCATGAAGCTGCGATTGGAATTAATTCAAAAATAATACAACAAAAGACAATGATTAATGATGGCCACGAGTTGAAAAAAACTGCTGATGGAGATAGTTTTAAAGAAAATAATATTCAACTTTTCACAAAACTGAAAAATCTGGTAGCTATTTTTATTCCACCTTTCATTATTCTACGCGTACTGAATACCAAAACTGCAAAAATAGAACGAGGTGAACTTCTACCAAAAAACAATCTTGTAGATGTTGCAACTTTCGACTTGACCCCTGACAATACGAAAGTATACGAATAGTAGTGTGCGTATGTATACCACCTACGTGACAGGGCGTTTATATGGTTCTATATTGGGAACACCTTACTTCGATCGCCGGAGGTCAAGTCGTGCTAATCTTCGCTTACGTAAGTCTCGCATCCATTCCCGTTAAGGAAATTACGATAAAATTGTTTTAATTTTGCCTTCTCGAAAGTAAAAGAAATGATTCGTCACAATTTGTGACACGCAACTTAGGTATAATAGGCTGACGTTAGTTTCTTTTTCATTTTATAATTCTTTGAAACTAAATTTTGTCCACCTTTAAAAATATGTATTTAGAACAAATTTAAAAATGCTTTGTTACGAAATGTTGCCTTATTGTACAAACCTAGATAATGTGATTGATAACATAATTTATTATAAACTCAGCGCATAATTAATAGAAATAATAAAAAATTGTTTACTGCTGTTTTCATTTTAAATTGGTGAGAGCATGAATAAACCAAAAACGAGTTAGTTGTTAGCAAATAACAATGCTGAAGCTAAAACTACAATAAAGAATACCATGTATCTAATTTTGCACGAAAACTAATTTATTATAAGAAATGTTTCTCTTATGACGTGGGTGGTTCAATGAAATGTCCACGATCTGCGCTTGAAGAGCATAAGTTATTTTAACTACTCATCAATCACTTGTAAGTCGCTATAGAGCCAGGAAATAGAAAGAACGGGTACATTTTATTAAAGCTTAGTAAACAAAGATTCTATTTCTAGCGTAACATTATGGTTTAGTCTATTATGTAACTGCTAGAAATAGAAAGACCACAGTTGTTTTTATTGTTAACATGTATTTGAAGTAGACAGAACGAGGTGAGTTCAAAGAAACGAACATTCCATGAACTCTTTCTTTATAAGGCTTCTATTTCCAAATTTAACCAACCTTGGAATTAGTTGGAGAGTTACGGAGGCATTACAACGAAGAGTAACCTTACTAATAAGTAACAAGATTACAAATAAACAACTAAAAACGCTTATAGACGTAGTTAGTATTGATAAGAGTAAATTTTAGAACAATATCGATCTGCCAATTAATTAAGCCAGTAGGCTTGGTAGTGCGCAACTAGTCTTGCTAAGCTGTCCCTACGGTTTTTGTGGAACCGGCCGTCAAGATAAACTCACAAATTATAAGTACCTTAATAAATATTCTTAAGTAGCCAAAATTTAAGCTGATTGCTGTTGTGCCTAATTAAAAGTTATGATCTTCGTGTTTTTGTATGGTCTAGAAATTAAAAATTAGCATTCAAATGAAATTATGCTTGGAATAGTGGCTCATTTTATGTCTATTTCGTATGGGTTCCAAGGTTTGATCTTATGTGATTACCAACTTCTGTCGTTTAAAAATACAAGTTCTCCTAAAAAAAATATAAAACACTCGACAATATTGTAAAGTTCCCATTAGTTACAGAATTTTTGTTATGGGATTTGTTGTTACATAGATTACCCTCCACATATAAACGCAAAAATTGGACCCTTTTATCATTAGAATAGACTAAGGATGCAAAACTCGGAGGATACAAAAAAGATCATGGTAGCTACGTAACTCAAATTTTCTCACATTTTGTATTTATTACTGTTACTGTACCTACCAAAAACCACTTTTCCATCGAGCAATACAATTTTTAATATAATTTTTCCCATCGCGTTACGAATTTGTTTTATTATGGGCAGTGTATCCGCGAGAATTGCCGGTAGGTACTTATTATTTTATGGACCCTTGATTTTCATTAGCAGTACAAAAACAAGTTTTTAATGTACATGCTTGGTAATATTCTACTAAAACGAACATATCTAACGTATTAACATTTATATGGAAATATAATTTCGGAATCGTGATAGTATAATTGAATGCTGATTAAGTCTATTGCTTGTTTTACGATATCAGCTTCCGTACGACGAGAAAAACAATTTACATCATTATCGTGTCCACTAGTAATGTGAAAACACCAATCAAAGCATGGAGATTTACGAACGCATTCCAATCAAACTAACGAACCGAGATTTAATTAAAAAAAACGTATGGTCCAAACTTGACGTTAACCAAATGAAATTTACGACACCGCTAAAACAGAGAACCCGGTAAAAATTTAACTCATTTCTAATAAGAAAATTATGTAAAACGATCCTATTATAATTAATAATTCAGTTCGAAACGAGGAATACATTAACGATATCTAAACGAGTGATGATGCTTCGTTTTTTCAACAAACTAATACATTAAAGTTGGGAACTTAAAAAGTAATGTTGATTGGAACAACAATTAATGTATGTCCTAACTAATTTCGGGTTTTATAATAAAGTTGAATGTTTAATCGTAAAGGTTTTGAGTGCAGCAACAAATGAGCTATAATTTTTATACAAATCGTGATAGTACGTGGATGTGACAGCAAATTTATAAAATTGGTCACAAGATTAATGGACTGGGAGTGACATAATGAAATGTTGGTTTTACTTGATCTCGATGAATTATGTATGGAGGTACTACGGAATACAGAAACCGAAATCCAACGATAGATTTATGTCGGATGTATATGTATCACTTGTATTTTCATTCATATCTCCTCTGAGAACACTTCGTATTTTGTTCTCTTATTCACTGGTGTGGCAAAGCAGTGTGTGTTTTTTCAAAACCAATAAAAATGGACCTTTTTGCAATTATATCATTTGTAGCTGCGATTAACGTATCGTTGAAATGACGTTTCTAGGTTATTACTTTAAATCCGGGAGTGAAATGAAACAATCAAAATTAACTGTTAATATTTCGCACACATTCAGATTTTGTATCACAAAGTTAATTCTAAGGGTGATAAACATCTGATTTACGACTTAATTACGGGACTCCTTTTAATGAAAACGTAAATTTTATGTTGAACAATATTATGTACGATTCTTTTGTTTAGGGCTAAAAGGGTTCATCACATTGTTTGTGAAAAATATTGCTCCAACACATTGACTTATTTTCGCTGAGCATTTACATTGTCAAAAAGGCAGTGAAAAATTTAAAAATAAATCTTATTTTTTACTCCCCAACAAAGTCGAGATGGAAAGTGGTTTATTACAAAAAAATCCCGTCAAAAGTTCCCTGGCGGTCGCCATCTTGGATCACCGACCGTTATGCGCGCGCGCATTTGTTTGCGTCCAGGTGTAGCGCTGACAAAACAATCGGCTCTCGAGCGAGAAAGGGGCGGAGGGGCCATTCATACATTTTTATAAAATTCATCAAAGTAAAAAGCGAAACTTATAAAAAAAGTCGAATGCTCAACCAGAGGTGGCGTCGAATCGATAGCTGGGTAATATTTCATAATATTAACTACTTAGGGATGTGAAGAATGGGTGGGGTTACAAAAATTATAATTGTTTGGGCCTATTGAATGGACTTATTTATTTTGATCCTCCTTCTTATAAAATTTTACAACAATATCCTTAGATTCATATTATTAGAAAACGTATGGTCTGCCAAGTGCTTAAAATAAATCACACGCTATATTTTTTACATTGCTATCTCATAATTTCCTAAACCATAGTCATTTATGGAGATTATTAACATATTAAGTGTTTTTAAAGCGTTAGATAGAGCTCTAACTTTTTCATAAAATATTAAAAAGAATATAAATTGAGTTCCTTGTATCGTCCAAGTAAGTGTGTACCAGCTAGCCAGTGATGTAGAGTCCTTAATTTTAAAGAGAAAACCGACGGTATGATAGTACGCAAAAAATGTGCAGCCACCTATCATAATAATACCGCGCCACTGGATACTTATTGTTACATGTTTTCATAAGCCTTGAGCACCGCCTTGTCGGGTTGAAGATCTTAACGCATCGTCACACTTGAAAGCAAATAATTAGGTGTATATTCTACAATTTGCCAAAGATCTCTATTGTGTTCTTTGTCCTATAAGTGGATTCTGTTACTACAAAGGGCCAGCCGCATGACACTGCTACCTCGAAACTGTGTACGTGTGTGTATAATGTTATTATTTGGAGCCGCATCTGTCACACAAAAGGCCGTTGCGTCCGTAATTTTACAGTTTAATCAGCGTTAAATGCTCACAGAGTTACCACATTTCGAAAGAAGAAAAAAAGATATGAAAGACTCCGCAGTTGCGGGGACCGTGCAGTAAAGAATTTCGAGTCCATAAATCATTGGGGATGTCGATGACGTTGGCAATAAAATAAAACGTCTGCAATAACTATTCATGAAGCTTGCGGGTAGCCACAAAATATAAGAAAGAATTGCATAAAAACCGTAAGTGGAAGATAGATGAAAACTTTGAAATAATGAACCGCCAATAAAATTTGTAACACAGAATCACGCTTCGGTTAGTTTATTACTTACAAAATATTTGAAATATAAATGCAGCACGCTTGCCTATGACAGTTCTCAAATTACCGCTGTCACGAAATATTTTATTTACGTCAAAACTAAATTCAAACAATTCGCAACATGTTAAACAGTTTTTATGGGATAATTTACAAATCACTACACATTACTATATAACACTGAATAACTAGTCTTACAGTATAACACGAATATCATTATACATTTCCGTATATCAAATAAACTGGATTATGGAAGCCAACGGCAATTATAATGATGGATATAAACACTGTACTTCAAAGGATGTGGAAGATATCACGTAGCTCTTTATAGAAATAATATTCTACGACAAAATGAACGTTCATTCAGTATAAGATATGTCATCCATTATGTCTCATTGTGCAGTGACCACTTAGCGTGGAGAGGAACTAATTTATTCAAAGCATACTACGTTCTATCTACTTATTGGACCCCTAGAGGCACTTGTGTCTTTGAGAAAGTGTAGTTACATTGTTAGGTGGTAGAAAATAAAAGTATGCACCTAAAATAAAGGTCCAATGGGATTAATTTATCTTACATACCGATTTATGGTGAATGAAAATTAAAATGAATCGGTTCTCACACAAGTTCATAAATTTCAATTGAGGAAAATGAATTACTGCTGTTGCTTCCGTAATTCATTATTTATTAGGGAATACCATTGAGACCATGTTTTAGATTACCTAAATGTAAAAAAACTGCCAAAGAAAAGTAACCTTACGTAGCGTAGCGAAATGATTTCTTTTCATAAATACTCATTTCCTAACACTAATAGATTTGTTAGTTCTTTATTAGTAAGACGAATCAATTAACGGCTCACTGTGTGGTAGCCAAAATTAATTAGCCAACTTCCCTGATACGGTTCACAAAAACAGCAGATGCGAGATCGGCGAGTATACAAGCTGCATTATTAGTTGTTCAGTAATGTTTTAGTTTTTTTTGTTGTTTTGCTAACCACCCGCACCAAAACACCATCTGTGTTCGGCCACGGTTCACTGTAATGATACATACGGACAAAATGATGATACAATGTGTTGATGGATTGCACTATAATGATGCTTTGGTGGCTACTCAGAATATTTTTTAGGTTTCTCTAATCATGAGAGTATCTTCAAAACTAGGATTTTTAGTAGTAAAAATGTAAGGTGATCAATAATAGTAGCTTTTTATGTCTATATTACAGTTAAGTGAATAATACAAGGAATTGAATACATCGCTTAAACATACTTTTATAAAAATCAATAAGGAATAAAAACAAAAGTTCAAAAGTAACGAAAAAGAACGTCACACGTGAAAGCAATATGTAAGTACGCCGAGTTTAACTTAATTATAACACTCTTGTCTATACAACCCGACGTGATTGTATGACTGTATGGGAAGGGAAAGATTTATTGCGATCTTGCCGACTCGGTTAGTAAGTGTTGCCTGACTTTTTGTTTCATTCCTTCCACGCTTAATCACTGGATGATCTCGAGCTAATGTGTTTTCGGTATCGACTGTAGTCGGCTTAATAATTGCATCAAATTTATTTTCTTTTTCTTATTTGTGACCGGCAAAAACTTGACCATCGACAAAACTGAAGTTTAGTATGTTGTAGAAAGTTGTAGATGGTTTCTTTACAGCATTTTTTTTAAGTCATTTCTATAATATAATTTATCACTGAAGCACCGCCACCACACCTATTACTTACAAAATGAATGGTACTAATTAAAAGTAAGATACCCAGAACTGGTTTTCAAAACACAATATTTATCATGGAAACTATAACAAGACGCTCCAAGTTTTTATTTAGAATCTGAACTTGTATTAACTGGGAGCAATAAATTTGTTTTAATTGATTACCGTTAATTCACAAAGAAACAGACCGCCTCCAGTCTTTAATTACATTTATGATGATTACAATCCGTTTAAAATTGTTTTGCTTTGCGTGGCTATCTGAAATAGTAACTTATCTATCCGCTTTCGATATACGGCAAAACATTTAATAACATTAAAGAAACATTATTATTTTCTTTAAAAGTTTAAGCAATTTTAATGGAATATAAATTAAAATTTCAACAATGCGTCGAATCGTCGATGTTAGTAAATCTTACTTATTAAATTGGATAACTTTCCTATTGCAATACGATTTTATTGAAAGCCAAACATAACACTACATAACAGCTTTTTAAAATCCACTCGTTTCGAACGATGTATCGATTTGTACATACAATTACTTGCAATGACTTGTGCTATAGCAAATGATAATGATACACGTAGCGTAAAATAACGCCCCCAACTAGGTGTTACAAAATTAGTATTAAAACGTTAACAACCCAACTATTTATAACCACAGGAAGCATAAACAATAACACGACACTTTCTAATGAGTAATAAAAATTTGTAAATAGCTGCCATAGTTCATACTAATAAAAACCCTATTCCATAAATTATGAAGCTTGACAAAATGATATTTAATGTCCCTTCATTCTATCACGTGTGAGAGTTACGTCATTACCGAAAAACTCATTTAGGGACAAAACCCCTTAAGGAATTCATCCATAATTTTGAGGGCACGTTTTTTCAACGCTGCTCTATCATCAATCTGTTGGTCTTGAGCACTACTTATTTCCTTGTTATTTCTTTCGTCCTGCTCTTTAGAATCACGCAGAGGGTAACAAATAGAGAACGTATTATCTATTTTGTCTTACCCGTGACAATAATTAATGACTGGATTTAAACGCTTCCTCACGCCCGTGACATTAACATAAATAGAATGATCTTCGTTTGCTCGTTCAGCCCCTTTGATTCCAATATTTTTAGCTTTGCAGCATCAGGTTTTGTATATTAATTTGTTGGCTGTAGATAGATTGGTGATTTCAGTACTTTGATGTTTTGCGTTATAAGGTGGCTGGTGATTGTCGGCTTATGGGCTTTACAGCGTGTTGGACAGTGTTTAATTCGTTAAGTGAGGGCTCTGTTCAGTTTAATAGCTTGAGCTTGGTTATTATCACATAATTACGTCTAGAGTCGGGGTCTTCTACAGTTCGTTTGATCTCGATCGATCCCTATATTTTATGGAATGGATCTACAAGTACGTCCGTACGAGAAAAATCGAAGCAGAAAAAATGTGCAGTTTCATTTAGTTACATGTTTCTCAATTTCTTACAACAGCAAGTTTTACTTTGAAACTTTTAACAAAGGGTTTTTCCTGTTATGTTTTCCTGTTCTTTGAATTTCATCATTTGCAACTGCCACCTCTGTATAACAAAGACATACAGATTTATTAACTGTGTCAGATATGATCATAAAGTTAACGATTAATGGAAATAGCATTGGAAAGGAGGTTGCCAAAGAAACAATAGTGTTTACGAGTTATGAACGACAGGCTGTCTCTGAGTGTAAGTGAATTATAACAATCAGCTGCTCTTTTGTTAGAAGACATCTCTGTTGTACTTATTGTGTATTTTATTGGCTTTTGAAACTTTTGTTTTAATGGGAACTTCATAATTTTTGTCCTTTGTTGTTGTATTTTGAACCGACGGAGGAGGTTACTCAATTCGACGCGTATATTTTTTTTTTTTATGTATGACTACGCATAACTTTTTCCAGAGTAGTCCGATTTTGATAATTCTTTTTTTATTGGAAAGGGTATACCTCGAAGTTGGTCCCACATAAATTTTGAAGCAAAATTCCAACCATAAGGGTAAGAAAACAGGGGATGATTGATTGTTTACTCAGATTTTAATACTGAGTTGTTTAAATCAAAAATTAAGCATGTAGTAATTAGTAGATTATAGCCACAAAAAATTATGAAATAAAAACTTTTTAATAAAAAAAATTAACCGCCGAAAAACCGAAAAGTAAAAAATAATAAACTAGCTTTGTCCAACCCCAATAACTAAGTTCGGAAGTCGGTGACTTTGGATATATGTATTTAATTATATGTCACCGCCTTCC
The DNA here is from genome assembly GCA_949987655.1 of Polymixis flavicincta. Taxonomy (NCBI): domain Eukaryota; kingdom Metazoa; phylum Arthropoda; class Insecta; order Lepidoptera; family Noctuidae; genus Polymixis; species Polymixis flavicincta. Next base: position 15,187,111 of record OX465182.1, read on the forward strand.
GAACTTAGTTATTGGGGTTGGACAAAGCTAGTTTATTATTTTTTACTTTTCGGTTTTTCGGCGGTTAAATTTTTTTATTAAAAAGTTTTTGTTTTTTTTTTGTCACTTTATTTTAGTAATTATACTTCGTCGTAACTACAATAATTTAATAATAATCGGAGACCGTCATCGGCCTCGACTATCAATCGGAGCCTTTAAATTCAGCCTGTGGTGTATTGCAAATTAATGTTTAAATAGGTTAATTGGTGAACATTATATTGGTTATCGCGCAGAGGTTCATTACAGTAATATCTAGTAATGCATGTATTTTCAGAACAATTGGTTACAAATTAGCTTCCATGAGAGATACAAAACATGCAAGCTGCATAACGATAAACGACAAATCAGATTACCAATTCGTAGACAAAACAAACACTGAACTCGCCAATAAATTGTATTGTAACAAAACTATTAGTGTTCGAGAAATTGGCTTCTAATTTCTCGTGCAGAGTCCGTCGCATTGGATTTATTTAAATGAATTTATGATGCAGCGGTCGCCATTATTGTTAAGTCAGTAATAAGCTCACTTATTTTATTGGTTCGTATCGGATAATTAGTTTTAAATGTATTGGGTTGAATTTCCCATGATATTTAAAGCTTTAGTTAGGTTCTGTTGATGAAATGCTAAATATCATTTCAAAATTAAATAGGGCAATTAACTTATTGTGATTTTTGGTGAAATTTACTTGATCGAAGCAAATTATAGAATGTAGGTATAATCGATATTCACTAACATGAATAACATAAAACAATCAGTATAACCTACTGATAACGTTTTTAGCATTAACAGACTCCTTATAACTTTGAACAAATTAAAATAAAGCAGACAATTACCTTTCATATTATTTGTCATTTTAGAAAAAAAACTGATTATTAGTCAATTAATGAAAGGGATTTGCTAATTCATTATTATAATTAACTAAAGTTAGTCGTGCTGTTTACGTGAAACAATGTTATAGAGTTAATAAAGGTATGTAACAGTAACATCACACGTGAAACATGTTGCAAACATTCACAGAAACACTAATTAGGGAAACTAGACATCACGGTGTACAGATCTTCATCTAGTAGTTCACAATATAACTAACAGGTCTCTCATATTTCACGAGAGACGAGATTGCTCAACGATTGCCCTAACCGTTATTTTAGCATCTGTATACAGGGCTGCTACCATGAAATACAGGATGACTAATTAGGAAGTAAAGGAACAGTAAACTATTCTAGGAATCGATGCAGTTCGCAGAAGGAAGGAGACTGTTTTAAATAGGGTATTTTACTCTACATGAGAAAAATCATAAAATACATTATTGAGATAGCTTAGCTTACCAAAATGCAGTCGGAAAATGTTGGTTCTAGTTCACGAAATAAAAAAATAAATTTTGATTAAAATACTATTTAAATATAAAAATTATTTTCGTAACCAAAGTAATTTTTATTTAAATAATATTTTGCATTCAGGAACAGCAAAACAACAATAAGTAGAAAAATAACTCATTTTTTAAATTATAAACAATTGTTTTATAAAATATCATCGCATTTGTTTTTAGAGCATACTGAAGTCATACCCACAGAGCAATATGGCTTACAGCGTTTTCGTCAAATTATGCGCGAAATTTGAAAATGTATATTTGAATGCATTTTTATGGCACTAATCGATTAATTTTTTTTTTTTTTTTTTTTGTGGTTTACTGGCACTCTAGAATCTAATTATGGCACTTTTCAAAATGGGTGTAATACCCTATTGCTCAACAATTACTAACTTTGATCTAATTAATTGGGATGTGTCAGGAGTTTTGGATGATGAAACGGATAAAGCTGATATCGCGGGCGAAGGGATTTTTCGCAATGCTTAACGCCGAGAGTTGAAAATCGAACCGTGTGGTTTTTCGACGTGCTAATGGGACATCCGTAAATTACGTCACACAATTTTTTTTATTGACGTCCCCCCGTCCTTGCCACAGGTGGTCACACTTGTTAAACGCCTCCCGCTTGTGTGAAGGCACATATTTTTCAATTTTATATTTAGAAGTAAGTTACAGAGAGCAGTGGTAGCCCAGTGGTAACGGCCGCGACTTACGAGTTGTAGGTAGTGCGTTCGAACCCAGCCAGGCATATTATTTTGTGTAAATAATTTCATCACCACTGCTCTCAAACAGTGAAGGAAAACATCGTGAGGAAACCGGCATGTCCTAGAACAAAAAATTCGAAGACATGTGACATCTACCAACCCGCATTAGGCCCGCGTGGTGGATTACAGCCCGCTCCCTCTCACGGAGAGGAGGCCTGTGTCCCAGCAGTGGGAACGTTATAGGTTGAGTAATGTATGTATGTAACTAAATTTAAACAGCAGTTTCTTTTTTGTTATATGTTAAAAATAATAATTAAGAAAAGGAAAAATAAAATCAAATATTTTAGATAGAAGAAGCCTTATAAATATAGATCGGGTATGTAATATTTTTAACTTTTTGGTTTACATATAAATTACGAGTTTTAGTATTTTAAATTTTGACGTCAAAAAACTCGTCACAAAACATTGTGACGTTACAAAGCTTTTGACTCCCCCTGTCCCTTGTCACATATCACATTTCGTCGACGTAATTTATGGATGGCCCTAAAGATTTTTTCGAAAGAAGATTTGTTGGATTCTCAGTGTTCGGTTTGACACCGAAAGTTGAAAATCCATTGCGCGACAAAATCCCGCCGCGATATTTTTACGTTCTTGTGAACGTCGTTTTGACACAATACTTGCTCGCAATTGGAAAACAGAAATTGAAATTTGTTGTCAGACTTTCGGGCTTCTGACGACCCGTAACGATTGTCAAATAATTAAGACGAATATAATTCAGAACAAATATTCATAATAAATTACTGTAAGATAAACAACCCTACATCTGCATGTATGGCTTGGCTAACAGCTTGGATTTACATCGTGAGTCTACGTGATTCTTGTTGATTGTGTAGATAATTTGACTGGAAATATACATGCGTGGTTTTAAAGTAACGCCCTGGCGCCAAGTGATTGCAGTGATTTTGGAAAAGATTTCGTTCGTTCGAGAACTGAGACGCCTATCGAAATGTGTTTGTATAAACCTGTATTTTTTTAAGGCAACGAAAGAAAGAAAGATAAATGCGTTTATTGGTATGCATTACATAAATAAACGCATTTTTTTTTAAATAAATGTAAGCATGAAGGATCATAATGCCAATAGGGCCTCAGTACAGCGTAAAATTGCCGCCCATTATATATTTTGCAGTATACCTTGTTTTTTGTTATGTATTTTTGTGGTGTACATTAAAGTATTTATAAATAAACAATAAATAACGTCAGTTGACAACACAAGGCGTTGACAACACGTGACGCTGATTTTCAGCTGCAATCCACATATTTAAGTAATCTGTCCCGATATAAAGATAATATCATAACACCAATATCAAAAATCATGTATTGTTAAAAGCCTATGATGATAATAATCTTCAAACGTTAAACGTTACCTGCTAGAGTAGTCATACATTAGCTGGATTCAAAATTAAGCTCTGTAAAGAAAAGAAAGAAGAATAAAGCTAAAACGACGAAGGAAAACATCGTGAAGAAACCGTCTGTCAGTTACGCTTTCACGCCTAAGTCGCTCTGCCAGGGGTGCGGGTTCTTCGAAAGAGATACCGTAGCCCCTGGCACACAGATAACTGAAGGAACACGGGTGGGTTTTAGACAGTAAAAGTCTGACACGCCCGTCCGCTCCACTCAGAGCAGGCAAAGTTATTTGATGATTTCCTAACCTTAACAAAAAAGCCAGCATGTCAATTTGAAGACATATCATCTATCAACGCGCACTGTGCCCACGTGGTTCATAACGGCCCACTCCCCCTCACAGAAAAGAGGCCTGTGTCCCAGCAGTGGGATTATAAGCTGATTATAAATTACAGGTTTCTGGTTTGAGGGAGGTATTTCGTAACGAAATTAAAAGTATTTAATTATGCAATTACCTTTATCGTCCTGTATCTTACTTATTTTTGAATAAATATTAATTACACGACTTACGTAATTGCACCTACCACTGTTTGTCTCTGCTTCACCCAAAGGTCTACAATGTGGTAGAAAATGTCTATAGCATTTAGTCCTCCTATAAATTTATGTACAGAGGCCAGCACATCAAGCTACCCCAATCTGTCAAATCTCTTTGATAGTTTGTAAAATTTTCCAGTTTGAGATACTCGTAGCTTGACCTGCTGGCGACTGTACGTGAAGTATTAAATAAATAAACAAACCTACGTTATACTCCTTTATATTTTATGTTCCGTGTGGTGCCGGACGTAAAGAATAGCACCATCTCATTTCTTCTCGTGGGTGTCGTAGAAGGCGACTAAGGGACTTACTAGAGAATGGGCAGCAGCGTTCTCTATGCATTTTACCAACATACTGCGATTGTCAACCCGCCTGCCAAGCGTAGCGATTATGGCAAACCCCCCAGTTTTTTGGAGGAGGCCTATGGCCAGCAGTTTACGTCTGTCGGCTGAAATGATGATGATGATGACTTTATACTCGACGCTTCACGTGAGGTTGCTGTGTCATTTTTTGGCCAAAGAATTAGCATTGCCATTCAACGTGGCAATGCCAGTCTTCTGGGCACGTTTCCTGATGACAGCGATGCGGACGAATACTTCGACGCTTAAGAGTGATTTTACTTTTGTATTTATTTGTTTAGTTAGTTTAATTTTTTTATCCAAATAAGTAAACAAAATATACTTTATACTTAAGCATAAACATATCTTCGTATGTTTTTATCCTAGTTAACCAAAAAAGGCTCGTTGAACTTCATGATTAACTCATCTCAAACAAAAAATCGTGAGTGGTAGGTCCCTAGCTACATATAATTTGTAACATTTTTGCATTCAACTTCGTCGTGATTATCTCACGTTCTCGTGTTGTTCACACGTCAGGTCCGAGTAACAGCTACATGTTTTTTGTTTTTTCAACTAAAATACTGTGTAAGGCTGTTTACACGCTTCTGAGTTTATTCAAATCTGTTGTTATTCTTTATTTTGTTGCTGAAATCTTTCGCGCAGAAGCATTTAGGATAAACCCCATGCTAGTGAATTCAGTGAGCATAATGGGACATCATATTTTTTCTGTAGAATTTTAAGTAGGTACTAAGTTTTGGATGCAATGTCACTTAGTTAAATTACTGTACACTTAAATAATTATAAAAGTAAGTAAAATGTAGCGTATGTCCTTCCCAAGTGATCAAAACATCCCCATACCAAATTTCATCAAACCGGTCCAGCCGTTTCGAAGATTAGCCGGAAAAAACAGACAGATAGACTGACAACAAAAAAATGATTTTTACATTATATAAGTAGGTACCGTATAATACTTTTAAAAGCATTTAGTAAAAAGCTGGGCCTGAATTCACTATGACCACTTGACGATTCCTTACTCGTAACCACGTCAATCACACACGAAATCTGCGAATATCTTATTAATAATACCGACAAATTGTCTTGGAACATACAGAATATGAAATTACGATTCCATAGGGTTACATTGGTTTCTACAAAACACGATATTGACGTAGTTTCAACATAGTAAGATTCCGCGGGGAATCATTATAACGATACAGAATTGGGGCCCTGGTGTGCTATAAGTACACCTCTGCCCAACGCTTTGGTGAAATAAGGCGTGGTGTTATGTATACATAATACTAGTCTATTATTTACCGACTGCAAGGTAAAGGCCTGTATTCTCATCCAGTGAACACACGAATATTTAATTTATCTATGCATATAAAATTATACATCTATCGTTGTACTTATTTCAATAATATAAAACAGTCACAAATAAAGCTGCTGTTACTAAAAACAACAGTTAATAAATAATACATTCTTAAATTAATTACGAAGTCGTTATGTTTATCAATAGTTTTAAACCAATACCAATGAATGACCGGACCTATTTTAAAATATTAACGATGTTTTACATCCTCTTCGGATTTAATAATCAGTAAATTTTTGGCAACATTAAAAACTTAATGGTTTAAATATATGTCGACAAGTAGTAATTAATGCATATTAATGATTATTAAAAATACATTAATTTTCTTAGGAAATAGTCTTGTCTTGACATGATTAAATGGAGCGTGTTTTTATTGAGGTGGTAGGATATTTTCATAATTTTGCCAACTAACTGGTTGACTTGTTAGTCAACTCCCACGAAAAAACTCGCTCGAAACGTGCGAGTCGTCACTTTTAAATATTAGTAAAGTACATTTTGTAAGCTATTTAAATTTCGTAGGTACTTGTTGTGCGAATCGACAATTCCACAAAACAAAACGTTATGGAAACAACGAAAACTTAAGAAAAAAATACACTAATTTTAATACATAAAATATAAAATGTGCCAGTTGCCTAATACGTATTTTTAAAATTGTCGATTCGCCCACAACCGTGCGAGTTGCCAATACAAAATATTATATTATTTACTACCTGTGTCCCAACAGTGGGAACATTATAGGCTGATTATATTATGTATGTATGTATATTATTTAATAGTGTCTATCCGGGCACGTTTTTTCGTGCGAGTTGACTGATAAGCCAACTAGTTTCATCATTTTTTGTAGTTAAACTAGCCAAATGTTTAGTCCCATCTAAAGATAACATCTTTAGCAAAAATCCACGTTTACCTACTTGTCAACGCAAAGTAGCGATGTAAGCTAGTCTTGCATGTATGTGGCACTCATCTTAAAGATGCTCAATTTTTACCATTTTCTGTTTAACATCATATAAACGGATTTAATTAAAAAAATTACTTGACTTTTATGCCCAGTTGATAGCAATAGACTAGGCTAGATAAAATTTAACTCTGCGTAATCAACTTATACCTAATGCTCCCACTGCTCATTAACTAGGGCATCACACGTTGAAAGTTGAGTCTATTCATGATTAAACTTTGAGCCTTAAGCTCTACCAGTTCTAAAGGATAAACCTTTTGAGGTACGCGAGACTCATGATGAAATTAAAGATTTAATGAGAGCAGTTGTCAAGTGCTTTGATAAAATCAGTCTTTAATGTACCAACTGCTTGGACACAGGCCTTCTCTCTTCGAAAGGGATCGGGCTGTGTTCCACCGCACGGGTGGGTTTTAGTCAGTAAAAGTCTGACCCGCCCTCCTGCTCCACCCAGAGCGGAAGAAGTTATTTGATGATTTCCCATCCTCAAAAAAAATCCACATACCTAGGCCAATCAATATCAGATGATCAGTAAAACAGAATAAGGGGTCAATTGAGTTTCTTTCCATAACTTTCGCGTACGACTTCGCTCGTATCTATACGTTGTTTCTGCGAATCAGCAAATGGTCCGAACGATACGTGAGTCTGATTATATCCAGACGATTGGTCCGTGAACTGGTCTAGATCTTTACCTGGCGATGCTTGTCTTTGTTCGTTATTATCTTTTTAAATAATATTTGTTGATGGGGATTCGTGTTACAAAATATCACTGTGCATGTACCCATTAGGTATTTCTAAAATCTTTGGTTTCTAGTTGTCACCAATTCCTCAATTTTATTATAGTTATATTTTATTATTAAGTGTTTTTAGTTTTATTATATTGGTCCCGAATGTCATTCGTGGATAGGTAGTCGTTACGGGTTATCAGAGGCCTTAGTACGATCGAACGCTTCGAGCGTGTTTGGCGCTCCGATTGGCCTTGGATTGGTGACGGACCAATCGGAGCGCCGAGCGCGCTCGATGCGTTTGTTCGAGATGGTTAAATAAAACTCACACTAGGGCCACTGAAGCCCGAAAGTCTGACACCCAGTCACACCAAGGAGTATCGTATTACCTAGTAATTGGGTTGTGGAGGTCAGATAGGCACTCGCTCCATGTAAAATACTGGTTTTCAGGTGTATTCGGTTAGACTGGAAGCCGACCCCAACATAGTTGGGAAAGGGCAGCTGATAAAGATTCGTTATTTTGTGTAAAGAATTTTACTGTTCCTTTAAATGTTTTAATGATAACATCACGCCTGCTTTCCCCGAAGTATTAAGGCCCTGGTAATTTTGAATGTACTCGTCGTATTGTCATTATGAGCGATAATAGTTCTTACTGCAATCCGATACGGGTCAAAATGCAAATAAAATCGTATAAAATTAGATATTAACTATTTGATAAAAAATATCCATCACTGGATGCAGTTTGGTATTTGTAATTTTATGGTATATTTTTAGTTACAATAATAATTGTAATTGAAGGGATAAACTGGTTTCAAAGATAATTAAGAGGTGAATTTGATGATTTTTTTGATGCATTAAACTATGTTTAATTATGTTTTGACTTCCATCACTGTATGCAAGAAATACTTGAAAATATTATATATATTTTTTGCTTTCTAAATTATTTACGGTTAAAGAGATACACTGGTTTAAAAAACCACCTTTTTGAGCGTTTTTTAGAAATCTCCGCCTTAAGCAGAACGTGTACCTTTAAACATTTCGTTATTTATATTTGATGCTCTGTAATTTCCCAGAACTCCACAATATGGTATCTAAGGCAGACTGATAAAGCCTGTTCGATATTAGCATACTTATCTTAAACCAGTTGAAATATCCGAAAACAGATGTTTACACATGAATATTTACAAACATACAACCATATAAAAGATAAATAACAACCACAACAGTATTGCGTAAAAAATAAATTTGAAAACGTCGTTACTTTTTAGAGTTGGCAATTTTATGTATAGGTAAACACGAAGACGATTCTTTTATTTATAAGTTTAGATATTTCTATCCTGTTTTCTACTCTTATAAGCAGTGTTGGAGTAAATTATTAGTTTTATCTCACGAAACTAGGCTAATATTATAATACGTGACAAAATGTGGAACCGTAACTGATCATAAGTCTTGTTTCCAATTACTTTCCATGTTGCTGTGATTGTAGAAGAAAATTGAAATGGTGGAGATAGTATACCCGCATAGTTTTTATTTTGTAAGTACCCGCAACTAAGTAAAACATTTACTGGGATAAAAGCATCTTATAATATGTTTATCCATGTTATAAATAAACTATCTTTGTGCTAAATTTCGTTTACAGATTTTCAAATATATTGTATTAATCAAAATCAAAAGTCATACTAGGCTGAGAGTCAGCACTTTTTGAACGTCAGAATTGCATAAGCCAGTCCCCCAAAACGCTCGCCCTTTACCACTTCCTAGTGCTTTAGGTGGGACGAAGTGGCGCAACACACTCCCCAGCAACACAGCTTTCTGTTAAGTTAGAAGAACTTAATGCTATACAATAGTAGGTAAGTAATTAAAATTACTAAACATAAAACATAAAATTAAATGATATGCCATTATGTTAGCTAGCACACGCCAAATATATCAACAAAACATAGTAACTAAACTCAAGCAGAAATTAAAAAATAAAATCAAAAGAATACAAAATATATTAGTAGAATAGTTGGATTACCTAAACAAAGATTAGTTTTTCAATTCAGCCATCAACGGAATTGGCACAGGTTAGTAACTTTACAGAACGAAAATATATAATTTTACTTCACACTCATCAACATGACGTACATTATCTTTTTAAAGAAACTGTATTTGCGTGCATTTATTTTTTGAATACTTGGACATTCCAGTAAGATGATAGTGTACGTAGTTTAGAACCCAGGAATTCCTTTTACAATATTAAGTACCAACATGATTACTTCACAAGAGCGGTGATGTTCAAAGCTGTGTGTCGATGAATAGGTAATACCGACATAGAAAAGTAAGGAAAGGATACATGGTAAGCAAGTTTGCGGTAACTTACCTGGTAATCACGTAGGCAATAAACATAATATTCTCTCATATGAACATGTTTTACCTCCAAGTTATTAAGATAACACTGTGGTATAGGTAGTGGATACTATTATATAAATTTTTTTATAAAACTCTGTTACTCAGTTCCAAACTGTTCAAATTGGATAAAAATCAAATGAAGGAAAGCTTCCTAGAATTTTTGTTCATACAATACATTAGGTACTGAGAATTGTAAGAATTGTTCTGTATAAGAAAATACTTTGAAATCTGAGATAATAATTTATGCGATTTTATTGTGCTTGCTTTTTAATATTGATGCTACTTGTTGAGAAATTATTGTTATAAAACAATAATGTATCTCAAACAAAATTATTTCAGGCAATTTTGTTATTACCCCTTAGACAACTAAGGAGTAATAACGAAATTGCCTGAAATCAGGACCAACGCGCTCAATATTAAGCGCAGCCCCATGGGAGGATACACAAAATATACCAATTTGTTTTTCTCATACCCGAAGGGCAAACGCTCCAAAGTCCAATTATTAAATTCTTTGTCGAATATCATGCATCAGAGAATGTCCACCAAACAATAGCGACGTAAGAAATATGAATCATAAGAATTGAGTTGTACCATACTTATATCAAAAGGCTTTTTCTCGTCATAATTCAGACGGGCACTTCATTATTAATTAATAAAAAAATATTTATGAATTATTTATTACACAGACCGATCTCGGAGAGAATTCTACGCATTGTTATGTATTAATTTATTGATCTGTTTGGACGTCATAAATACTGATTTTAGAATAAGCTTTCAAATGAAATTATAGACTTATTTCAATGAAGAGATTCAAAGAAATAGAATTTGATCAGATTGATGTTAATTTATTTAATAATATGGCGAAATTAGATTTAGCACATAACTGTAATAATAACAATTAAAAAACATAGTGTTATCTCGACCTCTGATGCTCATATTTTATTAGAGACTCGTTATTATAATAATGCTAATCACATCGCATGTAATAACTTGACAACCAAATTCGATACAATAATGAATGTAAATCGGCTCAAATGTCGAATTTAAGCCAATTTACATAATAGGAGGTGAAACATTTGAATTATTTAAATAATTTAATATTCGTTTTATTAAAATCCAATTTGAATATTTCGTCCTGGAGCAAATATGATGAATAAAATATCAGTGGTATTTTGTGAACGATTTTTTTGCATTCCAATAGTCTGTTTCCGTGCATAAAGCTTTATGAAATGAAAACCATACAAAAAGAGCCGATATATTGTAAAATTTTCTAGGTGCTCGTAATAATAGCAGCACGGGTCTATCGATCAGGTTAGGCTTCGCTTACCGCGGTCGGTTCGTGGATGGGTGACCATCTTTTCATGCCGTAACTTCCCCATGCCTCGAACAGTACGTTAAGCTGTTGGTCCCGGGCAAGGATAAGGAAGCCAGGATGTCTGACAACGAGTCTAACCAAGGGGTATCGTATTACCCAGTACGAAAGTAGGTAATTACATTTTAAAAGGCAATCAAGTAATTCTTTAAGGTCAAATAAAATACGCACGCTCAGAAAAATAAATAGATAAAGGTAGCAACCACAAAGTTCTTATCTCTCTCTACGCCACACACTGGAACTTTTTCTTATCCGCAACATTGAGTGGACTTAAGAAGTAGACAACACATGCACTCGCAGTTTTTTGAAAGAAAACAAGCAGTAGTGAAGCAGTTCTTGAATAGAATAAAAAACAATACCATACACTCAACTGACGCACTAATATATAGTCGAAGTGACAAACTATAACTCTATACAGATATTCCACAACATTTTTTGCTTGCGTGTGATGGATGATAAATTACACCGCGACTCAGCTTGAATGCAAATCTCTCGAAGTGGGTCACCCTGTAGATATTATTTTTCACATCTAACCACAACTGGAGGACCTTGTCTCAAATGATTGATCTCTTATTGTACCGTGACATTTTTACGATTCAACGTTGTAATAGAAAATTTTTACAACTCTTGGAGTGGTTCTTTGTAGTTTTGAATACATTGTGTATGGGCTTACTTATTTCTATTGAATGTTGAACAGTTCCGGTCAATGATGGATGGAATTGTCTGTTTATCTAGTGACAGAACACTGTTCTGAATCGATGCAACATTCTTAGGACAAGTTATTGTGATCTTTTTCATGCCATTCAACTACCACAAGTATATATTTTTAAGACTGCATATATATTTTACTTATTTTTTAATTTGACATTTACTTATTATTACTATTTTTATTTTGACATTATCATGAACATAAAATCTGTCATTTTTTTACAATCACAATGGTAACTGATGTAGTGTTGTGACATTTTTAAATTATGTAATGCATTGTGAAATTAAATATTTGCAATTAATTTATTTAATCAGACATTTTGTGACGTTTAGTGAAGGAATATTATGACATTTTTAATAATTTAATTTATTCGGAAATGAAATATTTGCACACCGCATGTAATGGTAGAATGTAAATGGGCCACATTAATAAAAACAACATACTACTTTGTACACCTACATTTTGGAAAATAAAGCATTACTTACTTGCTTATAACAACTCTCGCATAGTTGTAACGACTCTGTGAGAGTTGGTCGTATATGCACGTGTTTTACCACCTACTGATCAAAATATTAAATTCATGTGGATATAAGAGATATTCAAATTAAATTCCAACATATTTCGGTATTTGTGGATTCATTTTATTAATAGGTTGTGCCGTTATTTTCCAGATCTCGTTCATGTAGGCTGATGGCGGCAGTAACCTGTATGAGTTTATCACTATTTACCTTTAATGTAACATCAACATAACCAGTAATTTAGCTAAAAGGTACTTAACTCGGAAACAACGTATTATTATATTAGTTAGAGAATGCAGAAAATCTGAAGAGAAGCTTGAAAAAAGTAAAGACCGAACTAATAAAGCTCTCAGCGCAATTATTGAAGTTTAACCGCACGGGATCCTGCTTCCCTTGTACCAATCACGCCATTAGTTTGCTAAATTGTACGCTATAAAATGCAAAAACTTCGGATTCCATGATTAAAGTTAAAGTTCTGTAATCATCACTGCAGATTCCAAAGTTGTTTTTAATACTTAGCGCCTCAGGCATGCAGTTTCGAAGATTTGTATTGAAATACGAAAGAAAGAACCTCAAAAAATTAGCGGCTCTGAATACGTAATTTGACTTGTTGCTTTTGTTATAGACGTTTTATCATAATGTGGTGTTTTCAAAGCGATGCACAATTTGAAAATTTGAATTACTAATTGTTATTTGGGAGACTATAAAAGAAAACATGTGGACATCTGCAGTTTCTGTATACAGGCGTACAATTTAAATGATGGGTTAATTTTGTGTTTCAAGTGCTTTCACGTTCAATTTAAGGTATAACGTTTAGTGAGCGAGTTATTTATTAACATTAATGCCAAAAAAATAAATGGTTTAAATACCTAATTTGCCCTCATAATAAAGTCATAAATTAAGGACACACTTCACCAATGAATTCAAGAACAATCAATGTCAATATTTCATAACAATGATGTCACTTTTGCCTTATGCAGTGGTGGCCCAGTGGTAACGGTCACGACCCACGATTTGCAGGTAGCAGGCTCGAACCTAGACAGGCGCTTTACTTTGTGTTCATTATTTCATCACTCTCAAAACGGTGAAAGAAAATATGTGAGGAAACCGGCATGTCTTAGAAACAAAAATTCGAAGACAAGCGACATCTACCAACCCTCAGTACTGGACCCGCGTTATGAATTACAGGTCACTCCTTCTTGAAGAGTAGAGCATTGTGTCCCAGCAGTGGGAACATTATAAGGGTAGTCATTATAGCACTCTAAAACGCAGTCAGCAGATCGCGTTCAGTTTCATTTGTGAAATTCGGCCTTACTCATTCAACACAACTCCTAAAATTCTAGTCGTATGCTTTTCAGAATAGTTTATATCCTTAGTGGCCAGTTTTTTTTTTAAATCTGATATTTATTAAAGTATTCAAGCATATTTTTAAAGCTAGTTCACCATCAGTATCAAGTCACCCATGGAGAATTTTCGAGGGCACTTGTATATACTTTGAAACTCATCAGTCGAGAACTGTAACTAACTAAGCGAACTTCTAATTTTAGTAGCATTATGCTCTGCCGTGCGTCGTCGGCAGAACATCAATCATGATTCACTTGGAATAGATCGAAACTTGTTCAACAAGAAAAAGGTTCTGCCATAGTTTTTATATTGCGTGGAGAGCGATTATTGGGTTTATCTTTTGTTTGATGTAATATCGGCTGATATTCGATTTTGATTTTTTCGACGGCAACTTATTTAATATAAGTTGCCTCCAAGTCTTCTCGTAAAAAGACATGAGGAGGTTCGTTAATAGCAACACAATGTGTGCATACTTTTTTATTGGGCACTCATTTTAGTAAATGCCCTGTATTTTCGTCCTAATGTGCTTTTGTCCTTCGGCACAGTCTGCATAAAATTAAAATATACTTAAGTACGGTAATACTTTGACCTTCGCTTATTTCGACTTCCTCTTTAAAACGATATCAACAAAATTTCGCGGGACATTGTTACGGTTACCGGAAAATATTTTGACATCATTAAGGAATTCTACGAGAGTCCCCGACATTTTCTGTCACAATTACGGAACCCTAATAACGGCTCCGTCCCCTCCTTACGACAGATTCACAAAATTTGATGATGATGATGACTTATGTAACGCAATCAAGTATAACTTTTGACGGACGTTGCCCGGAGTAGCGTCAGCGTTACAAGAAGGAATCTACTTCAAAAGATTTCTAGTACGAGAAGATTTAAGAATAGTAAAAGATATAGGGTATAACTAACTATAATAACTAACTTTAATTAGGCATCATCTAGACTATCTAGTCTAGGTGACGAGGCTGATATGAGACAAAGCTATTTCATTCCCGCATATTTTCAGAATAAAATTAATCTAGGAGGATATTGGAGACGGATAGAATTTCGGAAAGAAGAATAAAATTTTAAGTCTGAGAATCCACCAAGATAGCCAACGGTGGAGGACATGGAACTAACTCGTATCAAACCAGGAATTCAATATGCAGTTATAAACAACATAAAATCAACCCAACCCAACTTAATTCTCCAACGCTACGCGTGTTGATGACGATTAAAGTAATACAGCGTAACATCCAACCCGCCATTACTACGGCACTAATCTGTATGCGTACGCACAGGTAGCCGGTGCCGCATGCAGTCGACGTATGATCGCTGGATATTTATACGATTGCGCAAATGCATCAATGAATGGTGGCGTATTGGTTCTTGACCGCAAAAAATAAACAAAATATTCTTATGAAGTTGTTAGGCTGGACATTAAACCTGTCGTAAGTTTTGTAGTAATGTCACTGTTTTAAGTATGAATGGAATCCACAACAAATTGTGTGAAAAAAAAAATGTATTTTAAATCTTCTTCTTGAAAATGCAAAAGAAAAGTCCTGACTGACTGACTCAGCAACAACGCCCAGCCCAAGCTCTTGGACCTAGCAAACTGACATTTTGCACAGAGGTTCCCTTCATAATAGAATAGAATAGAATAGAATATTTTTATTTCAGACAAAGTCCATAGGGTTAGTAACAATTTTGCTTATCCTCTAGTGTTAGTACAAATACAGATTAATATTAAATAATTAAAAATCAGCGTGGAGCTGCATCCACCTTCGCAACATCAGGGAATCCCACCGATCTGCGAATACACTGAGAACACTGTTGGTGCTGCCGCGAACACGTGACATCAGGGATGCACATCTCTTTCTAATAATGGCGGCAAAACCATCATAATGTAGATAAGGAATAAGGAAGGATTTTTCGAAATTCAACCCCTAAGGGAGTTAAATAGGGGATGAAAGTTACGCGCGGGCGAAGCTGCTGGCAAAAGCTAGTTAGGATAAAAAATTACATCTATTAATGTTGGTATAGAAACGAATGAGTAACTTTTACTGTATCATTCTATCTTTTTATAAAATAGCATGGGCACTCTATATAAACTATAAAGATTGAAAAATGAAACGTTAAATTGAAAAAAAAAAAGATGATGATTAAACTCTCACTTGTCACATCAGTAGACAATAGAGCCGCCAAAACGTAGCCATAGATACGAAAGATTGAAAACACCATTATACTCTCGAAAATTACAGACGCAACTAGCCAGAAGCACCCGGATCAACAACCGTAAGCAATAATCATACTCTCGACTCATCAGCCTTGAAAGATGTTTTATTGTCTCGATTCGGCTTGTTGTCGACTTGTTACGACTACAAAATAAAAATAAAAAGATATCATCAAACTTGTATTATAAAACCTCACGCAATCGCCGCGCGCGCACTGGAAAAAAGTTGAAAAAAATTCTGTGTTTGAAATTTGAATCGAATCGCATTGGTAGGAAAGAGTATGTCGGTTTTGTATGAAACAAAACATAGAACAAATTTGAATTCCGTGGCAGTGATTAAGTAAAACCTAAAATTAGTAGTGTTTAATTTAATTAAAGGCATCGTAAAAAGAAATTAAGCTCTAATGTTAACCGCAACCGACAGACGATACTGGAAAGCTCGCTGGCAATGTTAATGTATCCTGTAGTGTCTCTAACTAAGTAAGCCAGTGAAGAAACGATGTACGCAAGTTTGTATTTTACCTCTACATTATGTGCAAGTACACTCCAACCTTTGTTCACATATCTGATTACATTACATGGATTCTTGCGAGTTCCTCGTTCCTGCGGCCTATAGATTTATATATCTATGCAGACCCGCTTGCTACTATCATCCAAGAATGTTTTTGAACAAATCGCGAGAGTTCTAACAGAATAAACTTTATCCACACGAAACTGTTATTTCTTTATTGTTATGGCAATCTAAATCCCTGTTTGTAGACAAAGCGAATACAAGATAAAGTCCATAGAAAGTATATTTTCCAGTAAAGCGGCAATAACTTTTTAGGACTATACCATGAAAGTAACTTTTACGATTGTTAGGAATTAATATCTGAAAAATGGGTTTGGACCCTCATATCTTACCGATAAAGTTCGAGTATCGCGGGAAATTGCTGCCGATATTCTTTGTAACATGGTTTTCCAATTTTTGCACTTCAGCTAAAAAAAAACTCCAATGTATTTTTCTTTATTACGCTGCCGGATCTTTTTCACTCGGATATCTTTAAGGCTCAGCCGGTAATTAGATATTTTCTTACAAAGCCGGCTGGTTAAAGGGTGTTTTGAAGATAAACGGTTTAGGGAGATATTTTTACGCTGCCGTGAAATCTTATCGTTTCTTGGTTTCGAATACAATCTCTACTTTAGTATCTGCGTTTAGTAAAGTTAACCTTTACTTTTCCTCCAAGACAAAATCAAATCGAGTTGTGTATTCTGGGAAAATTACATCACATAAGAAATGCAATGACAACTCCTTTCATATCAGCAGCGCGTGTAATATCTCAAAACATATTCGGGGCGGTTGCGATATATAAAAACATCTATTTCTCTCGCCCCAAATAGGGATATCCAATTGGACCTAATGTTTTTATCACATAAATATGAAAAGTGGATACCTTACGTAAGCAGTATTTTTATATTTAGGTCTACGTGTTCACGTACCGAGTGGTGTAGATATAAAAAAGAGATTGTTTTTTATACACGTGGTATGTACTTTAGGGTCGGATATGTAACATGTTTATGAACTTTTCTATACGTGTATCAGTTATTATTACAGAAAATCATATTTTTTGTTGGTACCTATGAACGTTTACTGAGAGTGTGAAAGCTGCGGGATCCAAAACGATAAGCAGATTTTTCTGTAGCTATCAGAAGTAAGTACATACATTTATTATTTATAATTTATGTCCCATACATTTTATCTCTGTAATTTGGAAACATTGTTAAAGCCAATTATTTTTAAAAGAGTAGCCGTGGAGTTTCTTGCCGGCTCTTCTCCATAGGAAACAACAATTTGGAACCGTGCACCTAGCTTCTGACGTTTCATAAGTGCCCATGCAGGCTTATGTGAAATAAAACATTTTGATATATTTTTTTAAGTACCTTAAAATATTTGTATGATTAACGGAAACAACATCATCATCTGTTTAGCGTTTTCTGAACTATATTGGGGTTGGCTTCCTGCCTAAACGGTTGCAGCTGAATACCAGTATTTTACATGGAGCGACTGTCTACCACCACCCAGTTATTGGGTAATACGATACCCCTTGATAGACTGGTTGTCAGTTTGGCCATCTGACGACCCATTACATCTGTCAAAGATACACGAATGACAGCGGATATAACCTTTTAAAGAACAGAGGTAATTATTCTGTGATGGTTCTTCTATATGGCGCGAATTACACAGAAACGGCGTAAGGCGAAGGCGCGGTGTAGGCGCGTATTTTTTGTATGAAAACGTTTAAAAGTGGCATCATGCCTACATACAAAATGTACTGCGTACGCCGCGCCTGCACCGCGCCTTCGCCTTACGCCATTTCTGTGTAATTCGCGCTTAAGGTAACAGAAAACAAACGCCATGCTTTCCAAATATGTACTAGCAACTTTAGAGGATAAAAGAAATGGCCATGTGCTTGCTGTGAGCGCACAGCCTTTAACAAACCTGTCATTGGCAAGACGCCAAAACGCTAGAAACTAGTAAATAAAACTGAAAAGAGCTAGGAAAAATCATAAAAAAGTTTTTATGAAAATAATATATTTTCTTTTTATATTTTTTATTCAATAACTAAACCACCTGTTGAATAAAAATAATCTTTGTGAATTTCGACAGAAAATATATTTCACATAATTTGAATGTAAAAAGTTACGTCAATGTTTCGTGTGAGTGCGAAAATTTTGCAATGTTCCAATAAACTTCAATATTTTTTTTCAATTTAAAACAATTAATGCATTAAAATATTTCGGGTCACCGCTCGTTAAAAAATCATCTGAATTAACAACCGATACAAAAATTGCTCGGGGTTACATAAAAATATTGTAAACATTTACTTTTATTATTTTATGAAACAATCTCAAAGTTCTATACTTAAACAGAAACAGGTGCCATACCTTACCCTTAACCACATTCATAACGAGTTACTCAAAACGAATTCGACTTTTCTCATCATAGCCACAACCGAAATTGTACTCGGCTCAACTCGGCAGCAGAAATAACATCCAAATAAAAGTTCTTTTTGTTATTTCAAGCACCCACCACTGCCATCTAAAAAGGTCGCCTAATTTGTCGGACGGAATTCGACATTATTTCACTCCACCATTGTTTGTGTTCCGATTACCGCGAGGGTTAAATAGCGCGTTTAAACGCCGACTTTTTCGTAAAACTTCCACGTTGTTTAAGGGGAGTGAAGTCGGGAAGGGTTAAGCTGCTGGCCTTAATCGTAAACTGCTTGCGAGGCTCTTTTGTTTTAGATTTGGAGCATTTTAGAATTCTGTCGGAGATTCCGTAATGGAAAATTTCTTTGGGGTCGTAAAAATAATTGTGCTGATTCGGGAATTAAGGGAATTACCTACTGTTGCGAATGGCTGAGGTTCATAAGTTTACTTAAAAAATGGAGAACTGTTATTGCATATATTCTTAGAATCATCTATAACATAATGTTACATCACACCTGTAATCCACGAAGAGTTAGGCAGAAGTGTAGAAACCTATTTTATATACTTGCCATATAATGGAAGCCGAGCCTATTGGCATTAATCGGGCACAATTCTAGACGGCTGCTACAAGGAATTTCGTAATGGAAAAACGCAGTAACATTTCCCGACCTGGGAATAGAACCCAGAAACTCATGCCGACGAGGCAGTCATCGATTTACCTACCATAAAATTGCCTATGTCGTATATCCACATGACTAACGCTTCAGAAATAAATTGAGCAAGAACTAACTGAAAAACATGACTGAGCAAAAGAAAATTCTTCAGCGACTTTTGCTAAATAAGAGCACTCGAGGAATGAATCAAAATCAATCAAAATCAAAAGTCATTTATTCAAATTAGGCTGAGAATCAGCACTTTTCGAACGTCAAAATACATAAGACAGTCCCCCAAAAACGCCCACCCTTCGACACTTCCTAGTGCTGTAGCACTTCCTAATGCTTCATTATACTTGAAGAACAAGTCTCAAGAATTAGTTTTTACTAAACAAGATAATATTTCTTTTGATACTCAATGTATACTTTTAAACTCAACTATTATTAGTTTAGTTAGGTATTTGTATGAAAGGGATGACGTTTGACGTTAATAATCTTCTAGTCAACTTAGAAACAAATTCAAGTCCACTGATGCCGTGATGTTGGATAACTGTTTTTAACTAGATAACAAGCTGATGACGAGTTCGGGCTGATCCATCATCGTCATCATCATTTCAGCCGAAAAACGCCCACTGCTGATGTTCAGCAGTGGGCGTTTTTCGGCCTCCCTCAAAAGGGGGGGTTTGCTATAATCGCCACGCTTGGCAGGCGGGTTGGCGATCGCAGTATGGTGGTAAAATGCATAGAGAACGCTGCTACCCATTCTCTAGTAAGTTCATTAGTCGCCTTCTACGACACCCACGGGAAGAAATGGGATGGTGATATTCTTTTACGTCCGGCACCACCGGAACGGGCTGATCCATCTTATATTAATTAGTCACTGGTCCCCACCTCCACCCGTATACATATAGTCCTCCAGACCGTATTTCGGCCATGGTGGCCAGTCTCAACGATGACTAGCCTCCGACGCGGGAGATATTATAGTGCAGAAGTGTCTGCGTAGATTACAGGTGCACTCTCTCTTCCTTCACTTTCACAGTCCAATGGGACGACAATCCGACACGACTGCAGGCACAATGCCAACGGCTTAACATGCTTCCCGAGGCACAAGGGTATCGCACCAACAAATTCCAAATTTCAGGCTATTACTAAGAAATTCCTAATGGACCAACCCAATTATATAGGAAGATTTTCGCCGAACTGGGAATCGAACCCAGAACCCCACGGTCAGCAGTCGCGCTGGCAACCATAACCATAGAATGTTCGCGGAGGCAAGGCTGAACGCGTTCTATGCCATTCAGAGGTGCAGAATTGCTTCTTTCATGTCCAGGGTTGATACGTGTAGAAGCACCTTAGTTAAGGACCTACGAGTATGCCTATGGTTGAAAATAGCCGCGTAAAATGTTTGTACTTATCAATGTGCAAGAGAACGCGTGAGTTTCTGTGTGTGTATGCATGTTATTTAATTGTATATTTTTCCCTTCTTTATTCAAAATTTTAATTTTTAAATGTACTTATTTTTTGTAGTTTTGGATATTTTTGATTGTGTTTTTTAATGGATCATGTGGTATACAATAAAGATTTTTTATTTATTATTTCGTTTATTTTCTTTTA
The DNA here is from genome assembly GCA_949987655.1 of Polymixis flavicincta. NCBI lineage: Eukaryota > Metazoa > Arthropoda > Insecta > Lepidoptera > Noctuidae > Polymixis > Polymixis flavicincta. Next base: position 15,208,395 of record OX465182.1, read on the forward strand.
TACATATTCAGTATATTTTTAAATATTTTTACAAAAAATATAAAAAATAGTAGCCCACCGGTATTGGGAACAGGGAACAGAACTTATTTATTATTAATATTTTTTATTTATAAGACCAGAGTCCTCACATGTGATCCCATATAAATAGCAATATGAAGAAAATGTGTCATGTGCACGTATGTTCAACAATCAAGATAGATGACATAATCAGCAAGACTAAGATAATTTATTTGTAGGTGAAACGACTAGTCCAGAAAGACGTATTAGGCAATTAGTACGGTTTGAATTTTACGCACTTTATCGCATGTATTTTACTTGTGGTCACCTTTTGTCCTAAATTTGTTGCATGAAATTCAAAAGTGCCACTTAAAAAAAATACCAATAAATACTTTTTCTTTCTTTCTTTTATTTCTGGTATTGTCGATTCGCCCACAAATAAATTACGTACATACGTGCGAGTCGCATTTATAAAATATATTACTTAAAAGTGTCGAGTCGGGAAATATCGTGCGAATCGACTAATAACCCGAATTATCTACAGCCAATCGCATACTTTGAGTTGTGTTGAATTTTTACGCCTAAATCATTTTTGTTCCAGAAACTGGACCTTTATACCTCTACCATATATATGTATATATTTATATATGTATATCTACCTATAGCTCTATGCCAGCATTATTTAGAAAAAAAAAAGCTAAAAATAATGAGGAACTTAACAACAATACAATAAACCAGTATTAAGTAGCCAACATTATGTCTAAAGTACCGTCGACTACATATTTAGAACAATGAACTGCTATTAATTTTACCCTAAGTTTCCACTATCAGCGGTTGGACGAGCTACGGTATATCAACTGCGGTTCCTGAAGCACTACACAGATAAGCACAGAAGCACCACTTTATTAAAAGCTCAGGCTCATATAAAACACCATGTAACATTGTGTCTTAAACCTTTAAGCGCAGGGTTGAAATTTGATTGCAGCAGTCTAAAAACGTCTAGTTCTATACATTGGCGTCCCGCTGCACTGAATGCCTTGGTAAACTCAGTGTGTTGGTCTAGTGACTACGACCATCGCTTTACGATATTAAGCAAATTCATGAACGATGTTGAAGTTTATTTTATACGTAAACTTAGAGATTTACTACAGTGACTACGTAATATTGTATATGATTAAGAAGAGGTTACTCCATTGGTAAGATTGCTGTGCAATCTATATCTATATAAATAAAAAGAAAAGTCCTGACTGACTGACTCATCAACGCCTATTCCAAACCCTTGGGCCTAGAAAGCTGAAATTTTGCAAAGAAGTTCCCTTCATAATGTTGATAAGGAGTAAGGAAGGATTTTTTTAAATTCAACCCCTAAGGGGATTAAATAGGGGATGAAAAAACCGCGCGGGCGAAGCCGCTGGCAATAGCTAGTATAAATACAAATGTATGGATTCATTGGCAGAAACTAGTAAGGTTTCTAAAACCAAAAAATCGAATGAATCACAGCTTTGCAGCATTTCCAGTCGATCTAATGGCACTGCACCTAAATGTTCTTGGCGTGATTCATAGACCAGCACCCTAATGGCGTAACACAAGACCAATTATAATCTGTTTCATTTTGACAGTTCAACAATATTCATTGCGCTATTATTAACAGACACTTTTTTCGAAAATATGAAACAATTATTTAGCAATCTGTTTTAAAATGATTCAGATTATGTTTGACCGTGCGTTATGCAATTAGGGAGCAGGTCGTTAAAAAAGACCTTGTCTCAGTGAGACACACACAAACACAGAATTTTTAAGACTTGGTCTACTGATATTTTTTACTGTGGAATGACTCCCGCTCCGCGATTTAATTATCTGTCTCATCTTTATAATTAGTGATGACGAAGTCTGAAAGTTTTCATACTAGTTTTAGTAAATTGTTTTTTATGTTATAATGGACAAAACGTGTCCAAATGTGATATCCTTTTAAGATGAGGAGATTGAATGTAAATAGAGATAACTGAAAGATAGGTTTTGTTTGTGTTTGTTTAACTTAGAAATCTAGTTTGTGATAAAGTTTTTTTTTTTTTTGTGAGGGGATTCAATCATGAGATTTTGTTTTAGCGTATCTCTCGCTTCATTGGGGTCATTGCCAGTGCGTTATTAATAATACACTCCACTGACCAGTAGGGCCACAGTGGTAACGGTCGCGACTTACCGTGTTGTAGGTTCGACTCCAGGTCGGTGATTTATAAATAATTTTCGTTCATGTCGTGCCGGATAATCCCCGATTGTTATAATGAAAATATTTTGATCCAGCCTATCTCCACTTGCTGAACGCCAGTGACGCCCTGAGATGAGGTCCTTACCCCAGAGGGAGTGCCAGCGTGCTGTCGCTTTAGTTTAAGTAGGTTTTATGCCCTGGCTGGAGGCTTTTAGTTTTACTAAAAATGCCTTCACAGGAAACTCCGGTTGAGTAGTCACGGCCTCTCAAGGTCAACTGCGAGATGCCATACACTAAAAAAATAATAATAAAGAAAATCGTGCCGGATCAAAAGAATAGCACTATTCCATTTCTTCCCGTGGGTGTCGTAGAAGGCGACAGAGGGACTTACTAGAGAATGGCCAGCAGCGTACCACTAATCTGCGATCGCTAACCTGCCTGCCAAGCGTGGCGATTATGGCAAATCACCCCCTTTTGGGGGAGGCCTATGTCCAGCAGTGGACGTCTTTGGACTGCTATAATGATGATGAAGATGAAATTGTTTTATGAACTGCTATCAAAACGGTGAAGGAAAACACCGTGAGGAAACCGAAATATCCTAGAACCAGAAATTCCAGAACATATTTTGTAGCATCGTGAGACCCATGTGATGGATTTCGGCCCTCTCCCTCTCACCCAGAGGAGTTCTGTGTCCCAGCAGTGGAAATATTATGAGCTGATTATGATAAAACACTCCACATACATTCCGAGAAATTGTTTTGATTCATAATAAAATGAAAAGTTTTCCAAAAAAAAAAAACAACCGACTTCCAAAAAACACTGGAAAGTGAAAAATAACTTTAATTTCGGAAGTCAGTGACTTTGGATAAATGTATTTTATTAATTTATTCTCACCGCCGAAATTAAAGTTATTTTTCACTTTCCAGTGTTTTTCGGAAGTCGGTTGGTTCGGGCTCCAAACGAATCTTCTGTCCGTAAGTGATACGGAGTTGGAAACGCACGTTGCTTTGACCGAAACGACGGACTTTGTGCTTAGTGAGTAGGTAGGCCCCCTGAACGCACGGCTACGTAGGTACGTTGACGTAATGAATCTACTTCTAAAATTTAGTTTCAGTGCGGTTAGTGGAAGCGATCAGATGCGGTTCAGACAAGTGCTCTTAAAATCAATGCTCTGAGTGGAATACCCCAAATAATCGAAACCCCAAGAAACAAAAGTTACTTACTACCAAAATTCGCTTTAAAAACTGATAGCAATTTACATTACACCCATAAAAAATTCTCGTGCAAATATCGCCAATAACAAAGCCTTTATAAGGTGTGAAGCTTCCTACAGTTTAACAAAGTGCTATCTCGATTCAATGGCTGACTATCAAGTCGATTCGAGCTTATCAACAATCGGTCCTCTTAATTGTTGCTCGGCGCATGTTGGGCCTTAATTAATGAAAATACCCACAGACTATCTGAGCGAACATCTTTGATTTTGAATGCAATTATTGTTCTCTTGATAAAGGGACGGTGTTCAACGAGAGGGTGCCAGTAAATTTTAATGTCGAGTGGGGTAGTGTTTATGTTGTAAGACGCAAGTTTTTAAGCGTAATTATCTTAACAAAGTGTATAAAAATACCTAAATCTTACGCCCTGAGAGCCATGGTGGCAATAATAAAAGCCCCGACTCACAACTGAACAACTGGAAAACATCGTGAGAAAACCGACATGTCCTAGGACATGTCGGCTCCTAAAACTTCGAAGACATGTGACATCTACCAACCCGCACTGTGCCCGAGTGATATATTCTAGCCCAATCTATCTCGACCAGAGGAGGCCTGTGTCCTAGCAGTGCGAACATTATAGGCTGATTATGCTACGTCCTGACAAGTTCTGAACACCGTGGTCAGTCTGCCCTGATTGACTTGACCTTTCTGACTTGGCAATGTTTTTAACCCCCGACGCAAAAACGACGGGGTGTTATAAGTTTGACGTGTCTGTGTGTGTGTGTGTGTGTGTGTGTGTGTGTGTGGGCTGAGGCAACGTAGCTCCCGAACGGATGAACCGATTTTGATTTAGTTTTTTTTGTTTGAAAGGTGTATTAGTCGGGAGTGTTCTTAGATATGTTTCATCAAAATCGGTTCAGCCGTTTGAAGATTATCAGCTCTTTTCTGGTTGAAAAAGGGATTTAAGCCTCTTCCATGGGCAGACCCATGGAAGAGGCTTAAATCCCTTTTTCATCAACTCAAAATTTGGGATTCTATTACTTCAATGATATTAGACGAAAAAAAAAACCTTGAACTGATGCTGGAGCAACACCTGGAATTTCCAGGAAACCCAAGTTATTCACCAACAAACAGCAGAAGTATCGTGTTTGGGCTCATTGAAAAGGTCTCAATGAATAGATTATAGATAAATGGTGATTTAAGGGAGACATTAAGTTTAAAAAGCAAGAAATAAAAATTATATTAAAAATTTTAAAAACCCCCGACCCAAACAAAAACTCTAAAAAGTAAAAAATAATATTTATAGGCCTTTTAATTTGAACGTAATATTTTAATCAGGGCATTGTCAAGTCGGGGGACGGCTAGGCCTCTGTTTGGCGTTTTCATTGACCGTCCCCCGACTTGACAATGCCCTGATTAAAATATTACGTTCAAATTAAAAGGCCTATAAATATTATTTTTTACTTTTTAGAGTTATTTGTTTGGGTAGGGGTTTTTTTTATCACAGCGTAAGCTCTTCTCATAGTTTGTGCTGATATACAGAGAAACAGATTATTTTTAAATTTTTTTTATTATTAATAAACATATTCAAACGATATTTCTGCAGCGAAACTACCGTTACAAGTCTTTCAAAAATATTTTCTTGTTCCAACGCCAACCGCGTTCCATTCAATTTTCTCTGAAAAATGCACCACTGGGGGTGCTCCTTGCCTAACATGCTGGAGGTAATTTAATATCTTCTCAGGTATAGTTATTTCTTTAGAGATGTTTTCTTACATCATAACTGTAATGGATAGAATTAGTTTTGTGTTACAAATGCTCTTTGATATAAAATATTGTTCATTCTTAATATTTCGTTCGTGAATTTAATTTGACATGTAATAATAATTTAGTTTTCAACAAAAATAATGTTTTTTTCAATTCGTTGAGCTGAAATGAAAGTTGCACGTAATTCGACACGAAACCGTCTGACAGATAAAAAATAAGATTATCAAAATCGGGGTATATACGTCATCTTTTCATACAAATGCGGTGGAGTGAATCCTATCACATATCGAATACACCTGAACAAAAATTAAAATTTTAATCCGCTCATACCGCATAAGCCCATTCAAATTATCTAACACGGTTGATCTTTAGTTGCTCACTGAAATGTGTGCTTGCAGCCCTTTATTCTGTGACTGACGCGTAGGGAGAGAACTGAAAAGCTTAAATTTTAATTAATTTTTCACTCCACGGACTTCTTTAATAATACCAGAGGCTTAATTGCCAAAAATATTCTACAGTCCCTTTTAAAATTTGGTGCAGGGAGCCAAAATTAAGACGTGTTTAATTAGGAACGTTGGATCCATTTATTAGTTGTAGACGTTTCGCAATAAGGCGACGCACATTTGTTTACGATAAAAAATTACATCCATCCACTTTACTGTGTGTTGTTTTGTTAACAACAATTAATGCGAGAAGTATGTTGGGACTTGGAATCCTAAATAAAATATGACACTAGAATAAACCTACTTCAAGTGTTTTCAAACACGCTTGAAAAGTATGTAAGAGTAAATATTTACTGTTATTTATAACCTTAAACAATATTCATTTAAAAGCTCTTTATTTTTTATCCTCTCACCTACCATGACAGTACACATTACTCAAGCTCTATCAAAATTCAGCCAGGCCCAAACACTCGAACATTATGTTAAAATTATATGAGCATAAAACATTTTACTTTTTATATCGCAACGTTAAATACGTTTATACCCTACACAAAGGTCTTCCAATTCATTTGCTTATCTATTTAAAAGAGCGGGTTGGTCGGGGTACGACACATTCAAAATCAATGGAGCCTAATGTCACAAAATGTCGGCGGGGCTCATCCATCCACCAAACATGTCGGGCAATGAATTGAGAAAAAAATGTAAATATGCCTCTCACGTTGCTCGACCAAGCGAGAGTTTTGTAGAGCTACCTCCACAATATATCGTTAATACGAATACGTCTACCATTTACGTAAAATATTGTTTATCGATGAAGACAGACAGTGGTATTTTATGCGTATTCTGAGCTGTTTGTAACTGTCAATATTCACCAAATACGTGAATAGGAGTCACGTATTTGGTGAATATTGACAGTTACTTACAGCAATATCGCACAAACGTTGGAGAAAAAAGGGATTTTTTCAGCAGTATTTATCTCACTTATCCTGACTTTGTGCTTCAGTATTTAAGTAGCACTTCATTATTGGCTCTTATCCCGGCCTTCACGACGTTCAGTGGTGCATAATTATCGATATCGAGCTTTAATCTATTGTATCCACGAACATTTCTTTCTTTATCTTTAGGAATAGAAAACTTTCACTGTTATTTTACGGTTGTATAATCAGCCTGTATTGTTCCCACTGCTGGGACACAGGCCTCATTTTTGTGAGAAGGAGTGGGCCGTAATCCACCACGCGGGCCCAGTAGGGTTGGTGGATGTCACATGTCTTCGCATTTTTTGGTTCTAGGTCGTAAGCGGTTTCCTCACGGTGTTTTCCTTCATGAGGTCAATAGTTGTCAATTGTGATGAAATAATTTACACAAAGTAAACCGCTTGTCTGGGTTCGAACCTACGACCTACAACTCGTAAGTCGCGGCTGTTACCACTGGGTCACCAGTGCTTCTTTGCGGTTACATACTAATTTCTTTGTTGTCTTTTGTAGTATTCTGAAAAACTATTTTGCCATCAGAATTTTATCGCAACGAAAACTATTAAAACTAACTGATAAACTCAAACAACTAACTAAAACAATTCGAATTGTATCGAAAGAACTAACTTTACCCCTAACGGAAAGAAACCCCATACCTTAAATTCAATTCGGAACTCTGAGGCCTTTTCGTAAACAAAATATTATCGGAATTCAAAATCGTATTCCCTTGCCAAATCCGGTAGTAACACTAGTGTTGACAAAATGGCAAACTTTATATTCAGTTACATTATCTATCTATATTTTGGGCGTATATAGCTTGCCAAATGGTGTACTTTAATACCGGTCGACTTGGGTAAATTGGCAACGGTAATGTTGAAGCCTTCATGTCTATAGCGGAAACATAAAGTTGTATCTAGCACACCACTATTCTGGCCGAAACTCTTCCACCTCGAAAATAACTTTGAGTACATTGAATATGTGAGTATTATTCACCATTTATTTGGTAGTAGTGCCCGTCAAATAGCTTTTTCTTGTTATCTAAATTATCTATTATCTTCTTATGCGAAGGTATTTGGGACTCGAACGGTATTGGTAGCCGGGATATGTAGAGGACTCCTCCACATAGGTGTTTTATGTTTGTTTTGATATGATCGGATTTCTTTTTGTGTCGGAGCTTTTCGGATGTATTAGGTTTAATGTTTTCTTTTATTCCGAGTGAGAAGACGTGTTAAGTAGTGACATAATATTGCTTACTTGTTATTTCATTGCCCGGCTGGGTTTTATCCTCTAACGTTAAATAAAATGTTAGGAGGTACTCAAGTCTTAGGCGTATGAAGACTTAAAAACTTTTTTGCCTGACACTTATTGTCACATAAAACAGAGGTCAATGGCTAGAAAACTACGTGTATCGTTACAGTCGTAAGCAAAAGATGGATCATCGTTTTTATTCATCCATTCCATCCAGCGTTGGATGATCTATGCGCCCACGCATTATCATAGATAACCTGAATAAGGCTGAATGTTTTTATCAAGATGAAAAATAATATATACTTAAGTGTATGTTTTAAAAGGATCATAGAAAGGGTCGTCCAGTTGAATAGAAATCCAGTGAACACCAATATTCAACGATACAAAAGAATCAATGTTTTACGAACTTCTGCAAGCACCCGACAAGGAGCGTGCAATAAACGTTTTATTGTGCATAAAATATACAATGAACGCAATAAACAATGAAAGTAACTTCATAAAAATACCCGATAAGACTATGTGGAAATATAAAATAATGGAAATCTAGGCGCGCCATCCAGTAGCCGAAATAGGTGTTAAACGGACGGCGGTCCATCTTATCAGTATAACGTCAAGCATCCCGACAGAGGACGTGTCGCTACCAGCATAAGTGGATCTCCCATTACCCATTGACAAACCCACAACTGGAAAGGGTTTATATAGGCATGGGGGGACGGGGCAGGTCTTTTGTGAATGGCGACATCATTCACGCGTGTACGTGGGAGGTACATTTGGAAGAATCAAGATCGTTGCACAACGGAAGCCAGGTGATGCATTGCCAAGTCCGCTCCCTCAATCGCTAGATCTGAGATTAGATCGCATTCGTTTTCTAGCGCAAACGGCTTTAACGTACTTGGATTTGTTTGCTCTTGTGATTCATTTTCTACATAGTGGATACTTTATTTTCTCTTCAGATTGGAAAAAGTAAATTAAGATTTAGTTCCTTTCTGTTGGCTCTGCCGTTGTTTACGCAGTCGTTTGTCAATACAATTGTATTTTATTTGCTCTTACGGATGGTCAAGGTGTGAAAATTTTGTGAAATGTCTTTGTAAGAACCGTTAAGTTGTATGGACGGTTGAATTGTACGTAAACTTTCTATATGAGATTAATACAGCGGAAATAATGATAACCTTATTAATGCCACATCTAGTCATATAGACGAGTCATCTTAAATCATGTGTATCGAATAATAATGACTTAATCCATTTATCCATTCTTTCGTATTCGATTAGTTTGTAAGCTAATCGAATTTCGAACATGTTTTTTCGATTGCTGAGCAGGAAGTATCAAAGATAAAATCTCGGTACTCTCATATCGTTTGTTAATATCGATAAGGCAGCGCCAAGCGGTATTCCGGCTCTCACCACACGAATTCCAATTAAAATAATGGACGTACTAAAGTATATTTGGAGTAATTGTTATTCAGATCTTTAGTACTCTATTACTTAGCTTAATTCGACCGTTGGAGGAATTAGGGCAAGTCTGCAAGGTCTGACGATGTTCTGACAATGTGACAGGGGACTTACTAGTATCTATTCGTGTCACCGGTTACAATTCCTGCTAGGGTTAGGACTTACACGGACGGTTGACTAATCTTGATCTAAGTTTGTGTCCTTCGACTTTGTGGGAACGGGACAATGGCGAGAGTTGAATGGCAATGCTAGAGCTATGTTCAAAACTTCAGCCGCTCTGACTTTTGAGTTGAATAACTCTAACAAGTATTTGAACCTAGCTAAAGTTAAAAGAATATGATGCCATGGAGAAGAGCTAAGAAAGTTGTTGACCCCAGCCGAAAAATGTACCGGCGAAACTCAACCTGAATCATCCTGGATGTAACGGCATTAAAAGATGCCCATAGATAAATATCACCCGTCTCTCCACTAGCCCAATTCTCTAGGATGCATATCAGGTACGGCTCGCAATTCTGCCCCATTATAAGGGCACGTCTTCGCTATCATTACGGCGCCCCCAAGGCCTACTCTATTACTACTACTTGATATGCAATGGTATCTGCAGCACCATGAAACATGAGGCTTCTTGGGCTAGTCCAAATCTTCGGGTCAAACCACGCTGGGATCGGTACATTCAAAAATTTGTTTATTTTTTCATAATGAACGTATATTAGGTAGGTGTTCGTCAGATTCTATTTTGACTTTATCAAGAAAGACATAAGGTACCTATTCAAATGTTTTCACCTCTAATTTGATTTACAAACTATACGTAACTTTTGTATTACCTGTCCCAACAGTACCAAACTAAAGCAAACTTTAGCCTGGCCCAACGTGTAACACCGATGGGCCAATCACATGAATGATTAAGTTTATTTACTTGTCCGCCAACGCGTTTCATACACGCATGAATCGTATACGTAATCGTGTGTATAACAGTATGTATGACCTAACGTGGGTGTTCACATTTCATCAAGACAACAAGTATGCGTCGATCATTATGCTTTAATTGAAAACGTTTTACAACGCGTAAACTGGCATTGATGGATTGCGATTTTTGTAATTTGTCAAATGTCGATATTGTTTTTTATTTACATGCTAATTGGGTTGGGTTTGCGTTGTTTGTGAATTGTAATTGATTCAATGAACTGAATTTACTGAGTGAATACCTCTTTGGTCTACTAGGTTGCAGGCGATATTGCTGAGATCCTGGACTAGATTCCCAAATCTGGCGAAGTGTTATTGGGTTTTCTATCTGTTACCTATTACTTAATTATGTAGTTTGGATTTATGCCCGATTGATGGCTATAGGCTCGCCCTATATTATTTGGGACTTAAAGATAACAAAACGTGGTTGTAGATATACCTCTGCTCATTGGGGAAACAAAGCGTGATATTTCTGTATGTAACTCAACTCGAATTAAAGGCAAAAAACAGTTTCATTGCTTATGGTACGTCTACACAGTGCAAGTTACTTGTAGTCTCCTCTAATTGAAAGCGCACACTGTATTTGTCCGTGCTCTATGTATATACTATAGTGTAATTTATGTAGCCTCTGTTGGAGATCCTATAAATAAATATGTTAAAACAAAAGAGAATTCAGTAATGAATTTTACCAAAACAAAATGTCAGTAGGAACCTAATCTCTCAAAGTTCCCTCAATATTTTAAATATCAGCAATTTGTCGTGATTACCTGAATCTTACAACGAAAAGCAGCAGGTAATCAACGGCCTTATACAAACTTCCGAAACTCAATCTCAATTCGAGTACTTTATAATCCAATCCGTATTTGACCTCTAACAACTCCCAAGCCGTTATCTAGTGAAGTAACAGAAGATAAATCTTTGGTTTTAAACTTTGTCCCGTGCGAATATAAATTACGAATCCTTACGTCCTTCCTAGATGCGTTAAAATATACGAGACTTAGCTATTCCTGAGATAAGAAAATAATGTCTCCTTACAAAGGCGTACGCAACATCTTTCTTACATACTGTATCCGAACTCATTATCTTTTAACACGCCGCAAAACTTATGCTCCTCTGAGGTTGTTCCCTATCGCGCCTTTTAAACACCATTTTCCCCGTCTTTTGCTGCGTCCCGTTCTCATCAGATAGCAGCTCGGCCCAAGCTTACACACTTATTTTATTTACCGAGCTAAGACGATTATTTACGATGTAAAGCGTATAATAGCTTGCAGTATCTTGTTTTTCTATAAGAGATCCGGCTTCCACAACATGCATCATTTGAGGCAAAGATTCGACGATCGCGCCTACATACCGTTTCTTTTTTCTTTTCGAATATATTCGCAACACGGCGCAGATTAGCATAGGAAAGTAATTTAAACAAATTGCCTAAACGATTTTTGTGAGAAACGCGACGCCATTTGTTTAGATAAAGTAGGTAGGCCTATATTTTTACGAGATATAGGTTTGTTTGACCAACTTTTCACTTCGTATACGGCCCGTGTTAGTATGTTTACAGGAAATTTTTAGATCGCGAAAGTTTTGTCATCCAAGCGTTGTCACAAATTCCTCTGTTGAGATTACATAACTCGTAAACTTCGCCGAAATAATGCCGCAATAAATCTAGTAATGTGTACGGTATTCTCGTCAAACTTTTTGTTTATTTTTCTTTCCTAAAACCGACGACCGCGAACGCTTTCATAATTCTTCGAAATTACTTTATATACTTTTGGCGATAACGCAGAAAAAGACCGTCACATTAAAGGCCTCGGTTAACTGTTGGCCGATAACATTTTGTTGAAAAATACATAAAAATGTACATAAAGATAAGTCCTTGTGCGCTTTCCTAAAATTTCCCCAGTAAATTTCACTCGTATTCGCACAAAAACGGTTTTGGATAATGTCCTCCCATTAGTGGTTCGGAAAAATGATTTTTTGCAAGCATTTTGCGCTCTAAATTGCTTTTAACTTTACAAAAAGTAATATTTTATAATAATTTGAGGCATAGTGAAAATATTCAGCCAATACAAGGACGTAAATGGTAATGGAAATTACATGAACGCCTTACGCCCACCCCGCGTTATGAAGATTGTAACCTTTTTTAAATGGCCATAAAATTATGTAGTAGCGACACAGCTGTTATTAATTAGGGAATTAATATTTACAGCGGAGCCTTTTAACGTGCGCAGGGGCAAACAAACTTTGGTTACTACCAATAACGTTCTCCGTAAACGGTCGAATGTGGCGCCTGACCAGACTAACAGTGATCGTAAAACTCCCGTCTTTTTTAGTTATATTGTTTGACGGGTGGCCGACATAAAATAAAGACTATTTATAACCTGACAAAGAAAGTGTTTCGTATAAACATTGAAGGTAATAAATATTAATATCGGGCGTCCCAACTTTCGTTTATAACCGCCGATCCTTCGGCAGAATAAAATACGACATTGAGAGTTCGGTTGCCTTGAAAACTAATTTACCCAAGGATGAGAGCGAAAGCGGATCGCTCTTTTGTTATTATAACAACCATTTTGTAAGTTTAGTTAATGGTTGTTGATAGCTTCATGATTATTTTCAGAAGAAAATAGGTAGTCTATTTATTAATACGTGAATCTAAAACCTTGTACCCCTTTTTACGAAAATTACGCGGACGGAAGAGAGTGAAATTTAGTCTAGTTAGAGTTTAATTAAAGAGGAGTGCAGAGAGTTCAGGAGGCTGATATAATAATGCATTAGAAATACATTAAGTTTTAAATGAATTTTGGTGGAATTATGAACACTAGATGATCACTAGTGCATATAAAGAACAGAGACAAAACCACTGAATAAATTTCATGTAATAATGTAACGTTCAGTTCAATAAAATTGATTTTCAGGATAGTAAAGGATTGCAGAAAAAAAAATGACACAATGGAAAGATGTCTAAATTGCTTCCAACAAAAAATTCGAAAGTTTTCGCTGTGATTTACTTTTAAAGCTTTTTTAGATATATTCTTTCTTACTCACCAAATGAATGACATCACAGTATCGTAAAAATCTACGACTCAGCCAGAACACATCCTCTGATTCAATTCTAAACTCCCGCCATTAAAGTTACGAACAGTCGAGAAAAAATCACTTTGAATTGAATTGTTTCGTATGGCCTTCGGTACTCAGGGATTTCCTGTATGCAGATTGTTTTCACTTTCGACTTTTGTTTGTTTATTATTGACAATATCATAAAATCAAGGTTCGTTTTCACAAAGTTGTTGTAAACGTAATAAAAATGAAAGTTGTTTCTGTTTCATTGTTTACAATAACAATCGTTTTGCTGAGAAAGGGAACTTAAAAGTGCGTCATATTTGTTTTGTAATATTAACTATGTATATCAGTTTTTTTTTTTTTGGGAATGACTTCTCGCAGCTCAATTTAAGAGATTGTCGGGTGCTTAACTGGACTAGCCTGTGGGGAAAACACAGCCCACACTATGTTTCGTCTTAAAACTCCGTATCTCAGTTGTTTCAAAATTAAATGAGCTGTAATTTTGCACACATATATGTACTTGGATGTATAGGGCTGAATGGAAATAATTATGATTTTGAAAATTATGGTAATGAATTAATTAAAAAAGTTAGCAAAAAAAACATTCATTTTTTTAAGAAAAAAAAAAACATCTGTTTTACGCTTATTTTAGTCTTCACCATGATGCAACGTCCACTATAAGAACAAGGTACGTAGTTAGTTTCTGAAGGAAAATGTGGTTAGTATCTATAGAAGAGGGGCTTGTGGCTAAGTAATAGGCAATAGCCGCACGGATGATAGATCAGGTTAAGCTACGCTTGCCGCTGTTGGATGGATTACCATTATTTACATACCAAGAGTATTTTTAGTACTTTCCGGATTAGAATACTTTCCGATACACGGAAGTAAGCCGTAGGTTTCGGCTGTCATTCGTGGATCTTCGACAGTCGATACGGATCAATAGAAGCCCGAAAGTCTAGCAACCAGTTTCACCAAGGGGTGTCGTACCCAGCAACTGGGTTGTAGAAGTCAGATAGGCAGTAGCTCAATGTAAAATGCATCCGGTTTCATTGGAAACCAACCCCAAACTTGTTGGGTAAAGGCTAAGCAGATGATGATCTATGGAAGAAAGTGTGTGCTAATAATAAACCAAACAGGACAAGTATCACGAATCATTGTAACTGCGCCATATGGTTCCGACACGGAATTATTTTTTCATTGTATTATGAAGAAAGGAGATTTTTCGTGAACTGTATTTTAAACGCACTCCTTTGGAGCTGAAAGTTGAAAATCCAGTGTACAAAATATCCTCCCGAGATTGTATTACGTCCGTGTGTATGGCGACTTACAGAAGACACTAACCAATAAATACCTGGTTTCCATCCAATGCTAAACCTAGCCCCCAATAAATCGTAAAACGTAAGCTACAAATATACGCCATTACTCGCGCGACTGATCCGAACTGTTGAAATAAAAGGAAACTAATTAGATGTGGCATGTTGCTCCTGTAACTTGACAGCGTTGAGATTAGTTGCAGATTTTGTACGATAAGTGGCGTGCTATTTTGATTTAAAGATGAATATCAGTGCAATAATAAACTGAATTCAGAACTGTATTACACATGGAGGAAATTAACTAAGTAATTAGTCAAAAATGTATTGTGCGGATAAATTTTACTTGCCCGAAACGGGCGAATCGACGCATTTAAATAAAATATTATTTTCTTTAGATTACTCGTACGAAGTTAATTTATTTGTGGGCAAATCGACAACTCCAAAAATACGTATTAGGCAACTGGCACGTCTTGAATTTTATGCAATAAAGTAATAACATTAGTTTAATTTTCTTCTTTATCTAGGTAGAAAAATATAGTTTCTTCCTATGTTGCATAAAATTGGAATCAACTGTTATGCCACAAAAACGCATTTTTGCCAAAAGTTTATACCTAAGTACTACCTGTATATAAAGTGGTTTTGAAGCCAATATTAATAATCTTTACTAGGTTCCTTCGTGTATTAGTGTAACAGATTATAATTAGGGCAAGTCCAGTTTACTAAATGGCGTAGTTTTCATAACTATTGAAGTCATTTCAGCAGTTTTTGTGGCCAACAAAATAATTATTTAGCATAGATAAATGGACGAAATTGAGTGTAAATTCACTTTACTATTTTTTTTTTAGTTTTCATAACTAAGTATTTAAATTTCATGATGTGCAAAATACTGCAGTTCTTCGATCGAAATTGTAATCAAAATATCAACAATAATGTTGCAACTGCGACTTTGCTCATTTGAATGATCAAAAGTCAAATATATAATCATTTCTTTGCATGACGGACTGCGAAAGATTGGTCTTTCAAAGCACTAGACATAGAGAGTGGGAAAGAGAGTATGGATGTCTTTGCCCAGCTGTGGGACGTTAAGGGCTAGTAGCCAATTTCATGACGATGTATCATGTAGGTTCCAGTTTCACTCATCTATACTAATATTATAAAGAGGAAAGATTTGATTGTTTGTTTATTTGCATTGCATAGGCTCCGAATCTACTGAACCGATTTGAAAAATTATTTCACTGTTGGGAAGCTACACTATTCCCGGGTGACATAGGCTATAATTTATCTCCGTATTCCCACGGAAACGGGAACTACACGGGTGAAACCGAGGAGCGCTGCTAGTATATTATAAGATGAACGACTTAAGTTATTAGAAGTACTTGAGGGCACTTATGCCGCAGTGTAGGTGTCAATTACTCGTGAACTACTTTTTATGGGTGCTTGAATATCGAATTAACAAGTTAACAGTTCATACACTTGTGACGGAGCTGTTAATCTGGAGTAGCCCTTCTAAATTGATCTTCATTTGTTTTTTAGATTCGTCATGTTCGGCATAAGAATTCTGACATTTAGAGATGGCCAGAATTATTTTTTTAATAGCTTTAGCCCGCGTTATCGCCCGCGTCGATGTCGGCAATTAACCCTCAAGAACGTACTCGTACTATCGCGATAAAAAATATCATATGTCAGATTTTTTTTTATGCCAAATTGCCAAATTTCATCCAAATCCTTTCAACCGTTCTTGTGTGATCGAATAACAAACATCGAAACTATCACATTTATTAAAATGAACCACTCAGTTTATTAGTGAAAATCGTATGAAAATCCGTGCAGCCGTTTTTGAGTTTATCGCGAACAGACAAACAAACGGACTTTGTTTAATAATATTTAGTGATAATAGGAAGTAGGATATCCTATAATGAATAAATTCATGGTTACAGTTTGTGCACTGGTTAAAAACTTATCATGTATATGTAGTATGATTTCAAAGAGAAGTAAGTAGGTATACGTATTTCGCGTTGCTTTTCAACATAATATAGCTCGTGAATTAAGATCCTTAAAATCATTTCTAGATAAATACGATATATCCATTCATCAATTTGCCAGCTGTAAGTAGTTCAAAGTCAACGTTCTAAGAAAAGGTAAACAATACATTTTATGTTTCTTGTGGCTTGTTGTTCAATCTTATTCCCATTTAATGTTCCTTTTATAGCTACAAGAGCTAATTAAGGAACCATTTCCCTAACACCAACAGATCACGCGCCATTCTTACAAACAGATCCTTTTTACGAGCTAAGGTTACATTTCAGGGCGTATGTAATGCCCCAATAAAATGTTTGTTATTATAGTAAATCACATTAAGGCCGAGTATGGTTGCTACACGCACTAAATATATGGGAACAGAAAGCCAGCTTCATGCGAAAAGTGAAAACGGTCGCTTGCATACACAGACGCAACGTGCGACAAGTTCAAACTAACATAGGGGGGAGTCATGGCTAAGTTATAACAGCAGCACATAGCGATCGGTCAGGTTTAGCTACGCTAGTCATGTTCGGTCTATGGATGGGTGACCATCTTTACATAACGTGATGTGAAAACGTCTTGGAAAGCCTATTAAGATGTTGGTCCCGGTTGCCATTCGTGGATCTTTGACAACCAGCCTTACCCAGTGACTGGTTTTTGGAGGTCAGATAGACATTCACTCCTTTTTAAATATTGCATTCAGCTGCATCCGGTTAGACTGTAAGAGAACCCAACATACTCACATCAAAGAGTCATCTAGAGAATCATTCGTCGATTTACACATACGAAAACATTTCATTTCATAAATCTAAATATAATTTTTTATTAAATTTAAATAGGGCAAAGCAGTAGTTTTTTATAATTACCTCGTTCTCCAGACATGTGTGTTATTAGGAAAAAGCTAGGTACGGCGATCAAATGCCAATCGTGAGACCGAGTGCAACACTTACTGTACAACGGCGTGTCTATGGGTGCGTGCAGTTTTACTTGCTACATGAAGCTGACCTTCTGTCCCTATCTATTCTATGGTACACGTATCACGTAATAAAGTCGGAAAACCAGGCCTAATTAACGCTGAAATACGACACGCTTGTTAAAAATGAGAGACAATTTGCAACGAGGATCTAAAATCCCCTTAATTATCAGTTCGTGAAATAAACAAATTTGGAAATGGGCTATAAGGATTGGATGCTCGTATGATGAAAGGTTTTTACAATTTGGAATGGACTCTTTGTATAAGGTTTTTTAAAGTACTTACGTAGATTTGATGCTGTTGTCGGCCGTTTTTTTAATTATATTATTCAATGCTATTGGTTTTTGTGTTATTTAAAAATATGTTTTGTGTGTGTTAAAGTTTTATTTTTTAAGAGGGGCTTGTGGCTAAATAACAATAGCTGCACGGGTCGATCGACTAGGTTAAGCTACGCTTTCCGCGGTTGGTCCGTGGATGGGTGACCATCTTTACATATCAAGATCCCGCCGTGCCTTGGAAAGCATGTTAAGCCGTTGGTCCCGGCTGTCATTTGTGGATCTTTGACAGTCGTTACGGGTCGTCAGAAGCCCGAAAGTCTGACAACCAGTCTTACCAAGGGGTATCGTATTACCCAGGCACTGGGTTGTGGAGGTCAGATAGGCAAATGGAGCAACTCCATTTAAAATACTGGTATTCAGCTGCATCCGGTTAGACTGGAAGTCGACCCCAACATAGTTGGGAAAAGGCTAGGCAGATGGTGTCTGTGAAAGTTTTATTCGATTATTTTTTACTAGCAGCGCCCTGCGGTTTCACTCGCGTAGTTCCCGTTCCCGTGGGAATACGGGATAAAATTCAGCCTATGTCACCCGGGGATAGTGTAGCTTCCCAACAGTGAAATAATTTTTCAAATCGGTCCAGTAGTTTTGAAGCCTATTCAATGCAAACAAACAAACAGTCAAATCTTTCCTCTTTATATATTAGTATAGAAGTATAGATTAATAAAAATCATTTTATTTAGACATCTAGCTATTGCGATATCACTGTTTATTCTCCTCTGCCGCGTCTGTCTGTCTGTTCATGAGAAAGTCAAAAACCACTGAATGGATTTTCGAGCTGTTTTGACCAATAGACAGAGTGATTGACGAGGAAGGTTTAGGTGTATATTTAGTTAAGGTTAAGTATAAATTGATTAATGTGGGCGAAGCCGCTGGAAAAAGCTAGTTTTTTTTTTTAAACTGGTATTACTGGTAAAATTCATATATTTCAGGCAAAACTTAAATAACAAATGAAAATAGAATAAAATTTCACAATGATGCCACAGAAAAGAATAAAAATGTCATTTTTCGAACGTCAAAATATATAATACAGTCCCCAAAAACGCCCACCCTTCGACACTTCCTAGTGCTTTAGCTGGGAAGAAGAAGTGGCGCAACAAACTCCCCAGCAGCACAGCTGTCTGTTTAGTCGGATGGACTTGATTCTATAAATGACATTTTTATTATTTTCTATGGCATCATTGTGAAATTTTATTCTATTTTCATTTGTAATTTAAGTTTTGCCTGAAATATATGAATTTTCATTTAATAAAAAAAATTAATAAGTGCATAACCTACTAATGTCATAGAAAAAGAATACATACAAGAATAAAATTAATCAAACCCTCACAAAGTACCTAAACAAAACACGCAGTATTTACATTTAATGTCCCTTTACAAGGACATAATGCACAAAAGGGTAGATTAAACTAAAGAGTACCATAATTACACTAAATGTTCGCGCGTCTAACATTTCGGTCTCGGAGTCTCGAGCTTTGCTCACTGTGTGGTAGAGAAAACAATTCTCAATTTTCCCCGCCTTCCCCTTTAAGCAAATCCGCACGAATTCCTAATCCTTATACGGTTGGAGTCCCGGAGGATAAAACCGTTGATGCAACGTTACTGGATACGATCTTCGAATAAGCCCACTTTGGTGTAAATTTTTCCAATGGAAATAAAAAACAGTTTTCTCTTCTGTTATCATGGTTTTTATCTAGTCAAGATTTTGCTTCGATACTTGATTGAGTTTTATTTAAATTTAAGACTAATTAAGTATTCGGTACCGTGTGGGCCGGACGTAAAGAATAGCATCATCCCATCACTTCCCGTGGGTGTCGTAGAAGGCGACTAAGGGCCTTACTAGGGAATGGGTAGCAGCGTTCTCTACGCATTTTACCACCATACTGTGATCGCCAACCCGCCTGCCAAGTGTGGCGATTATGGAAAGCCCCCCAAATTGGGGGGGGGGGTTTGTCCAGCAGTGGACGTCTTCCGGCTGAAATGATGATGATGAAGTATTCGGACAATTCATTTAACCAATCTGCCCAGTCTTTTCTCAATTAAGTTGGGGTCGGGTTCTAGTCTAACCAGATGCAGCTGACTACCAGTATTTTACATGTATCGACTGCGTATCTGACCTCCACAACCCAGATATTGGGTAACAAGATTTCCGTTGGTAAGACTGGTAGTGAGACTTTCGGGCTTCTGACGACCCGTAACGGCTGTCAAAGATCCACGAATGACAGCCGGGACCGATTCCGAGCCATGGAGGAGTCTTGGTATGTAGAGATGGTCACCCATCCACAGACCAACCCCGACAAGCGTAGCTTAACCTGATGGATCAACTAGTTAACTGTATTCGGACAGTTAACACCTGAAAATGCCTTTGGTCTAACCTAACCTAGCATTTGTGATCATATACAGATTTTAGTGCGTTTTTAGGAATACATAGGTAGTAGATGGGAAATAATGTTCTTTTGTTTTGTTTCGAAAGTAACTGGTGCAATTATGGCTTCTTCATTATACACTGGTACTAAGTTTTAACGCTCATCAACCGCAGTAAAAGTAAAGCGGCACAATACTCTAACATCAAATTGCTTATAATGGATATTTAATTGTTGTTCCGTCTTACAACGTTCGTGTTAATCTAAACATCTCAATCACTGCATACAAGCCTTCTAACAAGGCGTTACAAAAACTTACCTACTTATTACGCAAAATTATATACTGGCAACATAAACACGTGCAAGGCAATCGTTCCACATATAAAAACATTTCACGCTATGTGCGCTCAAGTTCGTTAACCCTAACAGTTAGCTCCTAGACATTTCTAGAAGAACTGTATATCTGTGAAACACAGCACCATTCCCTCTATGGTTTAATGTCAGTCGGGACTACGTTTAGGAGCTACTACGTTGAAACTAGCAGACCTCCTCTTAATTACCATGCCTTGCTGGAGAAATAAAAAAGTTAAAGCCGTCGCCAGCTCTTTTTGTGGGTCTCTTAAAACAAAACTTCGGTAATTTTATTTTTTATTGGATGCTACACTCAATGAATTAAAGAGGCATCCCTTTGAATGTTTTAGTAGAATTCTTCGCTTTGTCTAGCCGTTATTTATGATGATAGGTGGGTGTTTACTAGAAACTGTTTTACGAGCTCGTAGTTGAAGTGTACCACCGCATCTCTTGACAGCTAACTACATTTATAAAACAAAATTCTATAGAAAAAAAAAAAAAAACAGAAGAGCATCTATCACATCTCATACTTTGATATAAAAACCATTATTGTACTCGAATGTTATGACTGGTACTTAGTTCAAGAGAAAAAAGACCTGAATTTATCTCGAGGGCAATAGTAATCCTCAGTTTTATTACTGCTAATATGTAATAGAATCACGTATAAATAAAAAGAGTCGTAAAATATTCCAGAGTCGATAGCTAAGCGTTAGTATCAAGTGAGGCGTGATCGGGCGACTCGTAAATGGCTGGTTCTGATCGCTCCAATTCAGTTAGAGAATAACTTGGAAAGTTCTATCTAAAGACACACATTGATATAATCGATATTAGCTTGAAATTTATTCTTCGTCATTTTTCTTTTTTTGCCTTTGTTACTAAGATTTTCTAGACATTCGAAGACATGTGACAACTACCAACCCGCACTGGCCACCCGCCACCCGCTTGGACGATTATACCCCACTCCGGAGGCCTGTTTCCCAACATTGGGAATATTATAGTCTGATTATGGTTCTACACACACCGGCAAAATTAGAGAAAAAGAAAAAAAAAATACATACGTTTTTGAGATTTAATGTCTTTATATTTATTGTTTTCGCTTCAATTGACTTCGTTTGTTTATTAAATATAAAAAAAAAACTAAATTTACGGTTTGTTAGTATTTATTTTAAAAATAAACAATAAAAGTGGCTAATGTGGAAATTTTTGACGTTTTCTAATGCGTGGACAGAGCAAAAAAACAATGTAACAAAAAGCTGAGGCTGAGCTTGTGAGGCGCTCGTGGCTAAGTTGTACCAGCCGTACAAGTCGATCGACCAGGTTAAGCTACGCTTGCCGTGGTCGGTACGTGGATGGGTGACCATCATTACATACTGAGACCCCACCGTTCCTCGGAAAGTACTTTAAGCTGTTGGTCCCGGCTGTCATTCATGGATCTTTGACAATCGTTTAATATTATAGGCTGATCATGCTATGCTATGCTGCTAAAGATTTTATAGAGACCTTTGTCGCAGACATACTAACGTATGCTAAAGCTATATAGTTTCTTCTATAGTCAGATAAGCAAAAAGTGTTCAGGTTTTGGTTAGAGCAGTTTCAGTGGAAGCTAGAGGTAGGCAATGTATGACTTCTTGACTGACAGCCCGCTTTCCGTAACTTCGCGCACTATGTCTTCAACAAACTGCTCAGAACCGAGAGCTGAAAATCGAAAATTGAGTTTTTTCGAAGCGCTGCGGCTCACTCGCGCTGCACGCTGTTGAATTCTCACCTGTCAGTTTACCACAGAGAGTTGAAAATCCATTGAGCGAAAAACTCCTGCCGCGATTTTATAACGGACGCGGCCGTTTGAATGTCGAATTACTTACCTTTTTCATAGATAGATGGAAGATTCGATATGTTGGTCTTTGTTTGCAGATGTAAAAATATAAATTGGGGTACATTTCTGCGATAATAGCTCTGCCAGAATCCATGTACGAGTATGAATAATTCGAACATTCCCACTTCGATTAAATATTCACATCAATTATTGTAGTATCCGCGCTATCGAATATCGTTCGGAGCACTTCGGTATGAATAGCTCTTCAATTGAATTTTCATTCAATTTAGGAGAAAATAGCATTACAATGATAACATATTGAAAGCAGGTTTGTGATTTTAGGATAAGCCCTTCAGAATGCAAAGCTTCTTAGTTTAGTGGGTCATGTTGATACTATAGAGGAAATGTGGTAATATTTGGTGGAGAAAATCGTATCTTATAAACAACTAGCTACCGCCCGCGGCATCGCCTGCGTGGTGTGTTGTTAATGAGTAGCATAATATTTCCCTTTGCTCGCTAAAGGGCAAATTCTCAAAATGGCAAATCCTCTTATGGGCAAATTCTTATAATGGCAAATTCGCATACGGACAAGAGTACAGTTAAATTGAAAGTCGTTTTAAAATAATGAAAATTATGTATTCGTCAACTTGAAGTGCAATTCACTCTGCAATTCGTTCTAAGCATTCTTTAGCTGTAATTAAATTGTTCATTTGGTCGTTAATATTTTTTGTATTTTTAATTATTTCCGCCGACCTGCGTTTCTTGTCGCTACAGTGAATATTATTTTGTATGTTTTTGGTATCTTGTATAATATGCCAAGCTTTCCATATCAACGCTCTAATCAGATCATTCTTAGCGTAGTAACTTTTAAAATATTCGTCCAAATTACTTAGTTTAAAAGACAGAGTTTATATCAAATAAATACTAAATGCGATAAAGGTATTATTTTTCATAAGAGTTAACCAAGTACTCTAAAATATGCATTGATAATAAAGTATCTTATGTATTTATGGCTCACTATTTTGGCTATATTGACTCCATCATAAAAGATAAATATACTGTCGTGGATTTTATTTAGAACTATATAAGATAAACAATCTCACGATACATTATCTTCGTGTAACTAACGATTTAGGCAGCGCACGCCAAGATAGCTCTGAAAGGGCGGGAATTTTTCCGATACTTATCGTTATATTCTGGCCAAATGATACGAAATCTTTATATATGGTAACCTATGTGTTATTCTTATGTATTATCTGGGGACACGGCAGTGCCCCCGCCAAGTCGAGCAACAACAAGCGGCACGACCGTACCATACCATCCTTTTCTCGAAATAGTTCAGGCCATTTTCGACCCCCTTGTAACTTCGTTTTAGATAAAATTAGAAGCCTGATTAAGACTTGGGAATCGCACTAAACAATCTAATTTAATATAATATGTATTACTTGTGAGATACATTGTGTTTTAATAAAAAAAAAAAAAGATACATCGTGTTTTCATGCGATGGCCAAGTCAATTTATTTATTTAAAACAAAAGATTTTAATATTGATATTGATATGCTCACTATAAGATGTTGTTAGGTTAGCTTAATTACGTTATAACTTAAGACAGAAGGATCTTTAAGTAGGAACTGATTAAATTGACCGACTTGGTATTATATGGATCTCACAACTTTTTACGATAGAAGAACTGAGTTGCGAGACTTGTTTTTTTTTACAATTTATATTTTTATATTTTATATTACTATACAGTTTCTTCAAAATCAGTTCAGTAGTTTTTGCGTGAGAGAGTATCAAAAATTCATCCATATTCACAAACTTTAAAAAAAAAAACCTGAATGGGCCTGCCCTTGACCTCGATCTTGCCTGATGGGAAGCTATTGATGAGGTCTATGATGGGTCGAGTGTACCCAGAAAATACCGGTTCACTCTCGTTTTGAAGGTAGACGGGTTAAATGTGGAAGGGAACACAGACGCACGCAGAAAGTTCCATACTTTCTGCGTGCGTCTGTGGGCATTATAAATGTGGAGGAGTAGCGCTGAGTACGACTGGTCAGGATATCAACCAATTCGGATGATACCCTGCAGTGCGTCTGGTACTCCGGTAGTAAAGGGCGATGGTGGGATCAGATCGTGGAGCTCCTGCGCACACTCTCCGAAGTATAGTCTGTAGAAGATGGATAGGCAAGCAACATTACTCCGATGTGCCAAGCTGTGAAGCTTAGCCACTAACGTTTCGTCGCCTATGAGCCTTTTTGCTCTGCGTTCCACCGAGTAAATGGCTGCAAGCTGGTATTTTGCTGAGCTATCCTATAAGTGGCTGCAATACTCCATACAAGAACGCACCTGAGCTTCATACGGGCTGTAAAGTTTCTCGTTTAAAATATTAAATAGCATAGTAAGATATTCAAGTAGTCTACTAGGATCAAGTCAACTGATCGATCAATGTCGATATTATAATATTGAAAATCTGTGGCCCGACTGTCAAGATGACGGTCAGATTTTTTTTCACCGTGCATTTTTCTAGTATTTTTAAAAATAAATTATGAAACAATGTATTGATACGTACATCATATGCGTACCTATATCACCATATTTTGCAACATGATAAAACATATTACTTCTAACAACATGCAAGAATTTACTAGAAAACGGAAAATAGTGCAATGCTGACGAGAAGTCGGGCAAGATATCGCACCCAACATCTTCTGGGTCGTCGCTCAGCTCCGCCTCGCAGTTGCCGGAACCTACTCCAGACGTGAGTCCAGTGATACCGGCCGCTGAAGTTGCGTCGAGCTCGAGCGACGAATACTTCTCGCCGCCGACGACACCACCACCAGTACGTCGGCGCGTAAGAGGCTGACCACCGGCCAGCTTAGGACTCCGAGGCCCACGAGGTCCCCGCTGCCGGTGGAAGTGTGCAGCGCATGAAGTGGACACAAAGTATCAACGAAAATGTCATGCGCGTACTATGGGGCTACAGAGGGAGGAATTCTTTAGTAAAAAACGGACTCTGGACAGTTTTTTTTATCATATACATATTATTATACTCCTCGAAAACTAAAAGCTCTAAACGCAATTTGTTCGTAACAGATGAGCTGTCATCTAAATCAAGCATAATAGCAGCCTCTAATTTATTCATTGATTTATTTAAAATGTTCCTAAATAATTATTCTTGAGCATCGACACTATTATTTTAACTATTGTTTAAGTTGCTCGTTGAAATATGGCAGCGGCACCGCGTTGATTTATATGTATCTGTAGGCGTCATATACAAATGTATGAGAATATTCATCGTGCACATGATAATTAAATTTGACCTCGGGCGATAGAAAATACAACTTTTGCTTTGTATTTATGACCACGAAGAACTTTACTTGACACATTGGGTAGACCAGGTGCTAACATGTATCCAGCTTTAGCAGTAAATATTTTTAACGCTGCATAATTAAGTTGGAAATTATTCAGTAATAATTTGGTTGGGAACACCTAAGAGAAAGTTTGGTACTTTATGTAAAATACTAGTTTTTGCCCGCGGCTTAAATTGGAAGTGTTGACTGGCTTCATAATGGCGTTCTGACAAATTGGTGTTAGGTGTTCCCTCGTTCCAGACCTGCCTACGCGTGGCGTTAAAGAGCGATAAATAAGTTAATATTAAGTAGATTTATGTGAGCAGTGGTGGCCTAAAGGTAAAGGCTATGACTGGCAAGTTGTATAGGTCGTAGATTCGAACCCAATCAAGCGCTTTACTTCGTGTAAATCAAATTATTTCATTATTCAGGCTGTAAAAAGGTTAAGGAAAACATCGTGCGGGAACCGGCCATATATTATGTTCTAGAACGAAAAATTCGAAGACATGTGGCATCTACAAACCTGCACTAGGCCCATGGAACACACTCCCTCTCACCAAGAGGAGGCCAGAGTCCCAGCAGTGGGAACATTATAGGCTGAGTTACTATTACGGACACATACTTCCCTATAGTTTTCTGTTTTTTTTTTTATAGTTAAAAGGTTTTTTTAATGACATAATGCCAATAAACGCATTTTTCTTTCTTTTCTGATAATGCGATGTTATGCTAGATTTATTTTCAACAAGTTCTAGTAAATATAACATGGAGTACATCATTTCTAGGAAAGAACTACCAGCAAAACAAAACACATACGCGTATTTCACTGATATCAAAAAAGGATTCTCGTTTCCATTTTATCTCCGTTGACAATCTAAGGTATTATTAGAGTAACTTGCTTTTTTTGTGTTTACCAAACAGTATCTTATTTCTAAGTCGGCTTATGCGACCTTAGAAGGGGT
Source organism: Polymixis flavicincta (assembly GCA_949987655.1). Classification (NCBI taxonomy): domain Eukaryota; kingdom Metazoa; phylum Arthropoda; class Insecta; order Lepidoptera; family Noctuidae; genus Polymixis; species Polymixis flavicincta. The sequence goes on from OX465182.1 coordinate 15,235,185, forward strand.
AGATCTACCGATATCATAGAATGGAGTAAGACACATTTTAGTGTTTGAATATGGTTCGCTCAGAAATGATTGAATTTGAGAGTAATGCTGGCTGTGATGCCTGATTTTCACTGTGTCACTCATATCAGAAATTCAGAATGTTAGCTTCATTTTCTCAATCAGTGGGCTTCGGTTATGTCTGACGGTTTATATACCTACTAGCATTTGCCAGCGGTTTTTCCCGCGGGAACGTACCTATTACCGGGATAAAAGTAAGTAAATAAAATTCAAATGTGTTAATCTAGGTAACTATCAGTGTGCCAAATTTCATCCAAATCCATTCAGTCGTTTTGCGTGATTGAGTAAAAAACATCCAAATATGCCAACTTTTACACTTATAATATTAGTAGGATAGATAAAATGAGAATGAGTAGGAGCGTCCTCGGACTTGTATTTTTACCCGACTGCGCCAGAAGGACGGTTATGTTTTTATCTTACTGTAATCACCATTTTTACTGCCAATGGCCATAAGCGACAATAATGGCGATCGATTTAGATCCATGATCAATAAGGATTGTTCCTTTGATCTAATAGACGCAAGCGTCACTACTGACTATGAGCTCCTGAGTACGATTCCCGGGTCAGGCAAAGTGTTGTTTTTCCATCTGATTTTTCTCAATACGAGCCCGGAGTTTGGATTTAGGCCAAGTTTATGGCAATTGGCAATAGCCTCGCCCCTATTACACAGGACTTTAACATTACTGGTGAAATTTGACCTCTGGTGTACCTCTGCCTAACCCATCAAGAAGTACAAGCGTGGTGTTGTGATAGGTGAACTTTTACCAGTTGATATTATGAAATTCTGCCCACAGGAGCCCTAGTTCACACTCAATGTACAGTAATTTAATTGGGTAACGTATCGGACCCTCTCGTTAGATGGAATCGACCTCCAAACTAATCTATTCGTCCTGATTTGCAGTAACCCTAGTTCAAATAGGTACGAGACGTACTTTGCACTGCGATAGACAGTTAAAATAGGACAACTAGGGCCTAAGTTTAATCACGTCAAACGTAACAGTATTCTCTCTATTGTGATTTTTGACATATTTTGAATGGCAAATCTGTCCAAAATTCACAATAAAGAGACGGTTGCAACGTTTGTAAATAAGTAGAATGGGCCCTCTGTTAATTGTAAATAAATCTAATTATTTTCATGATAAGTTTATAGCCTACTAACTGCTGCCCGCGGCTTTGCCTTGATCCCACGGGAACGTGGTTCTTATTCAGCCTATAACATTCCCACTGCTGGGACACAGGCCTCCTCTCTGTGAGAGGAAGAGAGCCCATCGAAATCGTTTCTGCTGTTTCGTAGAGTAGCCGGAACAAACAGACAGATATACAAACAAAATAATTTTAAAAAATCGTTTTTTTTTTTTTGTTATTAGTAGGTACCGTATATACTTTCCGTAAATGCTGTTATTTTGACGTTAAAAACAGACATTTCAATTTTATAAATTGGCGTAAACTTTGAACCGATTGAATTCTAAATAGATGTGCTGTAGAATTCATAATAGGCACTTGTGAATTAATGAATACGTAAGTAATTGAATAAGAAGGTTTTATCTAATTACATAAAGTAATATAAGTTTTCAGTTTTCCTATCAGAATACCAGCGCTGCGACACTTTTTAAATGTCGCAGCATCATGCTGAGGTAGGAGCCTTTTGGCCTCGTGCAGGACTTTCTGTTTTATTTTTAATTATTTTTTACTTTCAAGAAATTTGTTCTTTTTTATATTCTTTGTACTTAAGTGTGTATATTTTACGATGTGATCTTCCTGTGTGAGTCACAATAAATACTTTTTCTTTCTTTTCTTTCTTTCTTTTTCATTAAAGTGCAAATAACATTTCTAAAGTCATTTTAGCAAGAAATCGTTCCACAGTGAAGCCATCATAAAGTTCTAGATTCTACTTCGGCTTTTGAAAAGTTGTGCCTACAGATATCTGGATATTTTTTTACTCCAAAGCCTTTACAGGTATTTTTACCCTCACAATCTAACCTCACAAATAAAGATATTTACAGAAACAGATTGGTACGTGAGTGTAAAGTTGATCGGTAGCAATCAAACTTGTGCCTAAAATGGAGGTACCTTAAATGCTAAACATGTCTAGACTAATCTTCATGAACGTTTATATTGAAATTTTGTAATCAACGTTATACGTGTAATCTGGAGGGGTTTTGAAGAGGACGATACAGGCTTTGTAAGCAGATTATTCCTTCACTAGCACATTTAGTATATCACTTCTATCTACATAGAAGTAGTGAATAATATTGAAATGTCGGCAACATGGTAATAAACTAAATAGTAACACACATAAATTTGGCAGAATAGTCGACATCGGCTTTGCTTGCCAAAAAAAAAAAAAAAACTTTTCCTTAAATATTTTTAAGGAAAAGTTTAATTTGTTTCTGCTTTTGTTTATCTCCGTCATTATTAGTTAAGGCTATAATAATTTTTAATTATCTAATCTGAATAAATATTTACGTTCTTAATTTATTGTTAAATCAATTTAAATATTTTTGTATTACTTTAATTTGAATTTTGTTTGAATTTTACCATTTTCTCTTACAGAGTCTATATTTTTGTAAACATCTAATTTACAATATGGAATGAAATAAACTATTACGAATATGAAAGACAGGTATGTACAGTATGCTGCTCGCCAGTGGTAACAAAACAAGTATAAGGTAGCCTCGCGTTCTATTGAAACTACGTACTACGCTGGACCAGCTCAAGGTCAAAATGTTAACATCAATGTGTTGCAGACTGTATCTTCATTTTTCTATACAAAAGAAATATTTCTACAATTTGTCTTTCGTTTCTAACGTTTCTACTGTGTTCGGTGTTGGTGCTGGTCAGATGCTTTTTATTTTAAGGCGCAGAAAGCCGACTTTTAAGGACTTTTTATTGAAGATCACGTCTAAACGGCTTGTCTTATGTATTTGAAAAAAAATATATGTGAAACTAGACCATTTTCTTCGTATTTTGATATGTGAATATTTATAATAATATTTTTAAAACATAATGTTATTAATTGGTAAAGTAATGTCTATCGCGGACATAAAAACGACAATCACGCAAAAACTATCGGGTGTATTTCCATGAAACTTTCACCATCTAAAAGACAATTTAATCACCCAAAATTTAATATACGGTTTTTCTTTGAATTGTGTTTCATAAATCAACACGGTTTGTTTTTCGAAACACTTGATGCGCGTTGAGGCAGGGTCTCTTGCATCGCTGTAGGTAGCTGTCATCTATCGTCGCCTTAAGAAAGTAAAAATGGAAACACATTGTCTACAGCGTAGAATGAGGGCCAGTCGAAAATCCGTTAATTTTTCATAAGTTTATGAAACCTATATATTTCTGAGTACCTTTATAAAGTTAAATGAAGCCTTATTTAAACCAACATATATTAATGGAATGTAGCTATGTAGATATAATGCACAACAAAAATATACGAAAAATATGCTTTTGGTGGCGTATCATTAACTTTACCCAGAACTGCAGATTTTTTACGTGAATCATTTTCAATTACTCTATGTAATTTTTAACAAATCTACTAATACACGAAGCAGAAACTTTGTACACCTTTTAACGTATGAAATTTGGCACTGTTAAAGTTTATATGGAAAAGTAGTATAGAAAGCTGATACCTATACATCTTCTATACAGATAAATAAAATTGGAGTGTCTGTTTGTAATATTAAAACAACCGTTATTTATTATATGCATATTTAACACGGTACATGTACCAAAATAGCATTTTTTACAATTGTTTGTCTGTCTGTCTGTTTGTTCCGGCTAATATCTGAAACGGAGTAACTAAGGCTACTTTTGTTTTACAAAGTGTATTTTATTTTATTAATATATACAGGAAAGTTTAGACCCCCTACCGCAGAAAACAGCTGTTCCATACATTTTGACCGTCTAGGTATTGCACTTTTCTATGAAACAGCTGTTTTTTTTTGTATAATTGACGTAAAATTTCTGTGGTAGGGGGCTAGAATGATATGCTGAATTCATGGTTAAAATTTGCGCACTGGATAAAAACTTATCCTGAATACAGATAAATAAATAATAAAAAAATTACGATTCCGCGCGGACGTAGTCGCGGGCACAGCTAGTTTTTTTATATCAGAATGGAATATAAAGAATTTAAAAGAAGTAGGTATGTTCGAATTTCAACCACTGGGTTGCGGTTTGAGAAAAACATTTAGTCATAAAACAGTTCTTTAATTACCTAAGTGACCAACAATTTACTAACTATTAATAACAGTATATACTCGTTCAACGTGAAGGATTATTAAGCACAAAGGTTAGTGAGAAACCTCTATTTTTAGCCGAGTGAGTACAATTTAAGTCGACTCATAGATCTCTTAAAGCCAATTGCAGCTATAACGGCTTTTATAGGGTTGAAATATTGCAATGGTGCATTACGAAGAAAAAGTAAAAGTCATTCGACTGGCAATTCTGTTGGAGAGCTGAATTTTTTAGAGCTTATTGTTTTTTTTTTTGCCATTGCCAGCGGCTTTGTGCATGGCGACAGTTAAACCTTTTCCGATTTAAAAGTTTATCAAATTTATTTTTATCAGTTTTCTTTTAGTCATATAGTTAGGCTACTACTGAGCATGATGTCCGGGGTTCGATTCCCGGGTCGGACAAAAGTGTCATTAGGTGTTTCTATCTGGAATTTCTTAGTAACAGCGTGGAGTCTGGATTTGTGTCCAGTTGATGGCAATAGGCTCGCCCCCTATTACATGGGACTTTAACTTAACTGGCGAAATGTACTATAGATACGTAACACCTCTGCCGAACCCCTCGGGGAAATTAGGTATGATGTTATGTTTAGTTTTATAGTTTAAGAAGTTTTTTTTTTGTTTTCTGTGCTCTTACTACATATACGCTTTCAGAACTTCTAACGTCACGATAAATTATCGTGGTACCTATGGCCAAGTCCATAAGATCTATAGGAATACGTGCACGTTATAAAGTTTTCGTGGACGAAGATTTAAGTACGTCTTCAACTATATAAATAAAATAAATAAAAATTCTGACTGACTGACTCACTCATCAACGTGGAGTTTCTTGCCAGCACTTCTCTATAGCAAACAACAATTTGGAACCGTGCACCTAGCTTCTGACGTTTCATATGTGCCCATGCAGGTTTATATGAAATAAAATAATTTTGATTTTGATTTTGAACGCCCAGCCCTAACCCTTGGACCTAGAAAGCCGAAATTTTGTACACAGGTTTCCTTTATAATGTAGACAAGGCATTAGGAAGGATATTTCGAAATTCAACACCTAAGGGAGGTAATTGGGTATGAAAGTTCCACGCGGGCGAAGCCGCGTGCAAAGCTAGTATAAATATAATGGTGACGATTCTTTTGCTCACCACCTAAACTAAATTAGATTACTGGTATCTCTTACAGGCGGACCACGACAAGTGACGTTATAGAACTGTCAAACTAAATTGCGTCTCGATTGTTTTGAATTTGGCGTGATTTTTATTTAGTATGATGAATTTGGTTCGTCGTAGTTTGGTCGAGGAAAATCTTAGTTCAACTAAATTTGACTGCTCTTATTTATTTCCGTCTCTTTCATGTTTCATTAGAAGGAAACAGATAGCAATAGCCTAAATTAAGTTTCGTTGATGCACAACAGAATCATCACCATTATTTCCTTGTCGGTGTTATCCTGATGACGTGACAAGAACGTGGAAGGCAACGACAATCGTCACGTTACTAATTATAAAAGCGCGCAATCTGTCTGTTATATTAATTTATTTAAACTTTTAATCAGTTTTCCATGTAAGTTAACAAATGAATTTCGAAACTTCACGTAAACATTAATATAACGTTTATTTTTTATTGTTAGACCGTTATATTAATACAAATTTAGAATTTCTCAAATTAGTTGGACCACACCCAACGTTTTACGCGACAAGTTTGTCACATAAATTATAATGAAATGTTTTGACTTTACACTGATGATATTCCAGCTGTTATTGGTGTTAAATGACACATAAATACGTTTGCGGAGTCCATATATGAGGAAAGTCCAAAGAGTTTTAATATTTCATTGATGTGTTCCCGGATACAAAGCTATTAGTAGCCGGCAGTATATCTTACAAATTAGTAGTCTATGACAAACTAAAATTAATTATTGTTTCAGCCATTTTTTAGGTTGTCTCTTTACTCTAATGATGGAGCAGATGTCAGTGGAGACTGAATGTGAGACACGAGGTTTTTTTTCTCCTTTTGGTAATGTTTGGGTCATTGTACTTTTGATGACCTTATAGACTGATCTATTTGATCTGAACCAATAAGTGTTTGAATAAACTTATTTCCATTTTGTATCGTTGAGCTTTCTACGAATAGTGAATTTAAATGAAAGAAAAATGGAAAGTATTACCAAAATGATAGACGTTTGGGTAAAAGGATCAACATCTTTTTCAGATGAAATCATGTCTGTAAGATATCAATAACGCTACGTTTTGCTTTCAAAAATGAATCTACAATTCACGCTCAGGTATTTTATAACAAGTAAAATACAATACGCACAAATATTTTACAGCAACTAGAATTCAAAACCCAGCTCAGTTACAATTGTTTTGGAATAAAAAAATTGTTTCCACTGCGCTGTATTTTCAAATCAAATAGCAATATAACAAAACTTTTGTGATCAAAACAAGTCGGCGATGCAAATAACTGGCTCTGAAACGCTATGGAACCCATTAAACTGTATCCGTACCGATACACTTGGGGCTGCGAACTTTGATTAAATTTTCATAACATGAAGCTTAAGCAATGCGGACTCATTGTAAATTATAGCGTCATCCTCAATATTTAATGAACGGGACTCGTGTTAACATGTGTTACGAACCGATCGCGCTTTACAAATGTACATTTGTTATGCAACTGAATAATTTATGTTAAGTCTAATGAGTGTTGTGATTTAGGAGCCTTCCTTTGTGAGATTATGAATTTTGAAGCGGATGAAGTACCATGAGGTCCTGGGTTGGATTCTCTAGAGTAGCAACCCGGAGTCTGTGCCTGGTTGTTGGAAATAGGTTCCCTGTTACATGAGACAAAACATAACTGGCGAAATGTGAGTGTACTAAAGATATACCAGTGGCCAACCCTGCGGCGAAAGAAGACGTGATGTTATCTTATGAAGTAACATTTTATCACGAAAACAGTTCTACTGCCAACTTCAATTCCAACGAGAACATCACTAGTCATGTCAATAGTAATGACGCCACAAACATGAAACATGCGGATCTAAAAGTTACGACGGGTAAAGACGTTAAGCTCATACATAAACCTAACTGAAATGTTATGATTAGTCCAGCGCAGCTAAAGAACTACTTTTGCGACTTAACAAAATGTCTCGCGTTCCCCCGGGACCAAGACCCGGCTATAACTCATCCAACTATCGCCGTCAAACCGCCGAGAAAGCTATATATCAAGTTTGATAGTCAATTATTGGCACTCGGTTCTGGTAACCACCGTCTCTGGGTTATCTAACCCATATACCCCCGCTTGGGATAGGCTTTCAGTAATATGCTATTCATAAGCCGACTACTACGCAAATAAAGGTCGGAACATACACTTGGGGCGTTTTGATTCATAGTCTAATTTGATAATACTCGTGTGGTGTAAATTTAATACGGCTCCAGTTCAGTTGGTATTCGACTCAATTAATATTTGCAAGGTTCTGAATTGTAATTTTGTTTATATAATTTGTGTAAAATGTTTGACTAATATTTCTCTTTGTTTTGGAAGGGTTGTAATTTATATTGACACTCCAATTCAGAAGAGATATAGGTACACTAGAGAATTAAGAAGATAATTAACCATTTGTTCAAAATAGTCGACATTTTACAGTTACTGAGCAATTAAAAAATATTTACTACATTAAACTGACGAATTTTAACGATCGGTGCTAAATTCTGTTGGATATTTCGCGAACACTTTTATTTTAATGGCGTTGATAAAGCGCTCACGGGATTTACTATCGAATGGATGGTAAAGTGTCATCCAAATTTAATGTTGGGAAACTCGAAATGAACTCACTATAATGACGGTCTCTCTGTGGAGCTATTTACTGCGCTCCGAAATTTCTCATGGCAGACACTCTATTCAAATTCTTCACCAACTTCCAGATTGAATTAACGACACTAAAAAGTGCACGAAATCACGGCATTCTCAGTGAAATTAACAGTACTAGAGATCTATTGTATTACTGAACGCGCCCCAAACATTCTTTGAAACGATACAAATTTAGAACACGACACCCAACCGTTTACAATCCGAGGCGAAGTTTTAACATTTTGACAACAAATTCTACTCGAGAGTATGTTGTAAGCCGGTTGTAAATGCACAAATAGATGTTCCAAAATAGATGTGTTAACGAATAAATACGAAAGCTTCGAACTACCAAATATTTTTTCGGGGGCAACAGTGCATGTGATTAAGGGATGGCATATTATCTGATGCTTTCTGTCCTCGATTGTCCTCGTTCTGCGGTCTGTGGTTGACGTTTCATCAACAACCAATAATAGATCTTATTACGTTCTCATTAAGATTTACGTTTGTGATGGAATGCCATCTGCTATAAATGTATTGAGTTACGCAAACCCACCGTTGGACGAAAGCTGATCTGTGCCGGTGACATCTCTAGTGCGTAAAGGATTATCGAATGACAACGTACATTTTTTTCCGTACTTGTGTATTTAGACGATATTCAAAGGGATCCGTTGCTTATACTAGGATGCTATTAAATTGCGCATGCTCCTTTTGTCATACCATATGGCATTATCCAGCAGATGGCTCCTTTGTTGGGCCTACATGTTTAAGTAAGCTAATATCTTTACGTATTAAGAAATTCAAAGTTATTTCAAATGACATTGGACGTACTTCAAAGGAATGTGCTCGTATTAGGTTTGTTGATGGGATCTTCTTTGTGATTAATGTTTGATTCCAGTTTTTATTTTTGCTTTGATATATTCGTAGCCTGAGTATGTAGATTTGCTGTTTATTCTCATATCGAATCTAATTTATTTTTTGGCTATGACGTAGGAATGAAAATGAGAGATTGCCTGGTACCAAATTAGATGATGGAACACCACATAATTTATCACAAAACTATTCACTTAAAAAAGAGATGATGCCAAGACTTTGACAAGTTTTTCCTGGAATTCGCCTATTTATAGTTGACGAAGATGACTTAATTTAGAAGAACATTTGAAGCAAATGAATTTATCCACGCAATCGTTATGATCAATTGTTGAGGGTTCTGAAATCAGATTCCAATGGAATTTTAGTCAAAGGCAAACAATTCATCACTACTCCACATTTATCTTCCATTGAGAATTGTTTAAAATTCGTCCCTTTCTAATGTTCTATGTTGATAGTATTTCGTCTTGTTCTATTCCATGGTCGTGTTTTATGAACCAGTTAAAATCTGGGCATAGAATTGTAAAAAAAATAGTGTTTAGACGACTGTAGTAGTACGAAGTATTGTATATAGGGCAAGTTTATTTTAAACAAATAATGATTGTTTGAAATATTATTGCTTTCAGAAATCTGTGTCAATGTCATGGATAACAGAACTACACTAACTTTATTACACTACCACATATTTTGATCCATTCTAAAATTAACTGAAACTCGTTAGTTAAATCAGCATTGGAGCCATTGTGCCTCAAACTGAACTAAACTCGTGGCAGTTTGAAAATTCCGGTATTCAATTAAAACAAATGCTGGAGCCACCCTACATAACGACATTTAAAATTACATTTCCAACACAAAATCTAACACGAATTTATATAACGAACTGTTTACATAGCCCCCATTTGCGCGGTGGCAGAACCATCCCTTAATACATATAATGTTCGGTCGTATTTATGTCTAATAGTACCACAAACAGATTAAACCTTCGTCCCTCTTAACTTTAGTAAATACTGGTGGTTCCGTAATTTCCATTTCAACATACAAACGTATGGGACTTGAGTTTTCATCGCAGATAGTACTGAGTATCCCCTTTTAACGATAAAGTAAGTTAATTACTAAACTAATTCCATTATGGTGGCTGTGTCCGGTGCTGGTCCCGAAATATTGGATTAAATTATTATTATACACACGTTTATTGTTTAGTTTAAAATTTCGGACGTGTGTTGACGCCCTTGTCCGTCGGACAGGGCTCTCCCTAAAATATTATTAGTGAGAGAATCTGATAACGTCATTTAATTTTTGGTATCTTTCGTAGGTATATCAATTTTGGTCTAAATACTCCCGTTCTATGGTGGGTTGTTGTTTTGTTCTATAAGCAAGTAGAGAATGACGGGTTATATAAACTTTCATATAACTTTTTATCATTTTTTGTGTAACTATATCTACGGATCAAATAAACGACTGGTTTTCAAAGATCCTTCCAAAACTAAACGATGCACGATAGTTTTATTTATCGACAATAAATGACCGGAAACACTGGATTTTATAAGAAAAAACATAACATTTCCACAAAATATGTTAAACATAGATTCAATCTCATTATGCCAAACAAGATCTAAATGTGTTTCCAAATCCATTAAAATGAACACTAGATTTTAAATCACCTCCTTATTCGATTTAAACTGAAAGAGAATCAAGCAAATATCAACAATTGTGACCCTCCACAAAAGGTTAGTTCACATAAACTTGTCATAAAGACTTCTACGTATCATAAATTTGCTCGGCACATTGGCCACAGTAGCAAACAAGTTTTCCCATTACTTCTACAGTAAGTAGCGACACCAGATTTCGTTGACGCAAGGAGACAGATATTGCTTCGGAAAAGGGAGTTTTACTTGTACCTACAACCAATAAAGTATCCCTAAATAAGTGACAAATAGCGGAAAAAGGAAGTTTTGGATCAGTAACTTACGTATGTTTTAGTTACTGTAAAAATATGTGAGCCGCATTTCTAGAAGTAAAGATGTTTGTCGGGTCCTACGGATTAGATAAAGAACTAAACGAAATTGAAAATGACAAGGACAAAATTTGCCTCTTTTTGTCCTTTCATAACCACCGAAATGGAAATAAAAACATATTTCTATTTAGAGATACGAAAAAGTGGATAAAAGAGCGACAGATGTCTAGAGAGACATTTGGACATCGTACAAAACACTATCCTCATAAATCCAGAACGTCTGGCAATTCCTAAACTGACCCATCTACGGCCTTTGATAAGGGTGCGAACGACAAAAATAACTGATGTTGATTTCGTTTTGATTCGTCCGCAAACAGATAATAGGAGTTTCATGAGTTGACGACTAGATGCCGTTAGTAGTAGCAGGGGAAATATAAGTTGGCTTCTTGGGGTGGAAAATATGAGAATTTATCGCTGCGTGTATGTTCATAATGGGAAGAAAATGGTCTGACGAGTCAAAGGGCGAATTGCTTCATAAAGTGTATGATGAAGGCGATGTCAGGAAATGTATGGAGATTGTACGGCTAATGGAGTGGTGGTTGTGACACGCCTCTACAAGTTAACATGGAGTATCTTTGTATGAATTTTCGATACGTAAGTGTTTTATGATGGAATCTGTGGAAGAGCATTTGAAGCATCTAAGAAATTAGTTCTGAAGAGAGAGATATTCATAATTTTACGATCGGTAGGTTATCCATAACTACAAGTGCAAGATAAAATGTCTACAAAATAATATAGTGCTTTGGGAACCATTCCAAGTGGACTTAGTCAGCCTACTTAATGATATTATGTGTGCTGTTCATTGTTTGTAAATACTATATGAATCATGAAGTAATTCTAATACCTAAGTGTTAAAAGTTCGATCACAGTTCCTTCAGTATACTGATGACCTGCTCTGAAATTGTGTACAGTTAACAGTGGGTCAGCTAAATCAGATAAACGGTTTTCTATTATCCCCGCAGGCAAACAATTTGTCACTGTTAATGCAGTATTGCAATACTTCGGCTCAATAGTAGGTTGATAACGCTGTACGTCTACGTATATGGTCACGGATTATAGGACTATAATATGTCATCACATCAGTTCAACATGTCATAGCTTGTTATACCTATATAGTACGTTGGGGATTCAGCTAGAAGATAATATTTAGTATGAATCTACAAACAATAAATGTCCGTCTACATACACATAAAAATCTCTATTACATTCGAGTAAGTGCTCCTCTGTCAGAGTTGTTTGTACTGAACAAATGCAGAGCGTAAATTGTAATGTAAGTGATATATATCCACATTTTACGATGCGTTGTTTCTCAAACAAACATCACGTCATTTTAGTCTGCGGTTACTTACTAACGCAATAAATATAGCAAAATTAATGTCTATCATTAGTCACGTAGTTTCTTTATTACCCATATACATGATTTCTTTCTTTCTACATTACTTATTAGGTCCGATAAATTCGACATCCCCAACTTTCTTATTCCCTTTTTTGCTAAACTTGAGAGTCGAATTGAATTAGTTAAGGTTGGAAGTTCTAAAATAATTTCTATCTACTTTTAAGACAAGTTCTTTCGTCGTTTTTCTTTAAGTGGACTTTTTGCCTTGCAAACAAGACATTTCTTTATTGAATAACTTCGAGGGGCTAAAAGGTGTAATTTATGTAATGTCTTCATTTTTTTCCAGATGAGATAAATTCATACAGATTCTTTCTATTTATCAGTATTGTCTTTTAGTTCTTCTTTGTTAGCTTTATCTTTACTTTTTTTAATGTTTTGTGTATTAAAATTAATTTCACTTATTTTATTTTTCAAAGTTAATAGCAGAATATGCTTGTAAGTATGGTTTTGACTAAATTTTTTTCTTTTTTTTTTTGCAATTCGTATCAATTCTATCTGCTTTGGGTATGTGTGATTTAAGTTACGTAAGTATGAACTTAAACATCAATTGAGTGAATTATTCAGTGTTAATTTTACTAGTTGAGTAAGTACTTGAACCTATTCATGAATGTACTGAAGTTCAGCAGCGATATGCGGAGCATAGAACTCGGGGTACCATTTACCCGCACTAAAGTTTGCTAGAGTGACTTCGAACCTACTTTCATTTTAACATGCCGATGAGTACTTTAGACTTGGCAAGTGTATGCAACTGTGTTAGAGAACTTCGCCGGTACTTGAAGGTTCTTATTATTTAGTTATACTGTCTAGTATGCATTGTACTGAACTAATAAAAACCAAAATGAAATGTCATAAACAGAAAAGGTAACACAATAAATGAAACAAAAGGAAATAAAATTTTAAAAATGTGTATTTCTTGTTTTCGTTTTTTTCATATCATAATTGTTTTGCGTATTTACAGTTTTATATACAAAATCATAATATTTACAGACTCTTTATTGACAATGATTGCTCTAAAAAAACTATAGTAATAAATGCATCTGTACATAGCTATAAGTTTTAAACTTTGGCATTATATAATATTTAAGCGATCCGAATATTATTTATAGTCACTGAAATATTTTTAACAAATAGGTTTTAATATTTACATCGGATTTACCGTAATCTATAAATTACTATCGCAGAAATCAGGAAATTATTCCGTAACAACTTAAAACAAAACTAGCGGCCTACTCTATACAAATAAATGCAAGTGGTGTCAGGCTTAGTAATTCTTATGCTATACAATAAATATAATGTGGAACAACCTAAGATTAATTATCACCATTTTATTGGACTAATACGCTTAAGCGTTGCAAGTAAAGTCAGTGTCTGTTTACCTGCGTTGGAGCATACGCTACGCCCAGAGCTGCGCTTGCGGCGGCATGCGGTGGGGGTGCACGTCGCGCGTGTGCACGCTGGTCGGCAGGGCCAGCCCGTCGCCGAGCAGGGGGGGGAGCTTCCCCGGCGGCGGCGGAGGGGGCGGCGCCGGCGCCCGCCCGGCCCCCACCGGAGACACCGAAGCGTAAATATTCACTGTCGACCGGTGATACTGACACTTCCGCAAGTCCGGCATCGCGAACCTCAACTTTTGCCAAAATTGTCTATCACCCCACTCTATACAGGTGTTCGCTTTCAAACACAACCTGAGTTCTGGATCGATGTCCCTATTCGGTAGCTCGCCTAGCAATATTATTATCAGTCTTCTTCGTCTCTCTTTCAGTACTTCGTGGAGTGCCGTCTTAAATTCGAAACGACACCATTCGTTATTGATGAAATTTTTTGACAGGACTATTATCGTCCTTTTAGATGACTCTACGGCCTCTATTATTGTATCCGCCACGTATGCTGATGCGTTAAAGTCCCGGTAATGTAGACAGAGCCGGAAACTTGGATCGGTGGATTCTAGGCCGGGCGCTAACATCTGAGCGACGAATGCCTCGTCTTTCACGCTATAACTTATGTAGGCGTCAAAGAGGCGATCTTTGTCGGCTTCATCGTCGAAAGCTGTACTTTTGTAGCACATTCTGAATCCACAGTGGTAGTAAATCCAGACTCTAAGCTCACGCCGCCAATAAAATACGCCGCAAATTAATGCCGAGCTAGTAATGAACACGCACAGAGATATTAGCAGCAGAGGCAGATAATCATTAATTACTTGGTTCTCGATTATTGATGAGCTTCCTCCCACATGACTTGTGCATATTGTTGAATTAAAATCGGCCATCAGTGGACCCACAGCATTCGTCACGTTATCGAATACACACGTGATTTTAAGAGCATCTTCCACTTTTCCTAGGTTATTTTTGAACCAAGTGCGAAATTTATGCATGTACTGACAATCGCACGACCAAAGGTTCCGCGAGAGACTTATCTCTACCAAATATGGATTCATCGTGAACTGCCACACCGCAAAGCCGTAAATGTTATTTCCTTCCAAGCGCAACACTTCTAAATGTCTCAACTCCATGAAGGTTCGATTATCGATATAGTGTATTTTATTGTCTTGTAGATGCAACTCGCGCAAATTCTCCAGAGGTGACAATTCAAAACCTAGCAACTCTTTTATGTTGTTCTTTTCTAAATGCAATGTAGTTAAGCGTTTTAGTCCACTAAACGTATTATTATAAAGTGCGTCAATGTTAGAATTATTAGCGTACAATATTTTTAAGTTCTTACGTCCAATAAAAGCGTGACTCGTTAAACCACCAAAGTTATTACCGTCTAAATATAGTTCAGTAGCGTCCATAGGTATACTACTGGGTATTTCGGCATACCCGGCAGCAGAACAGTCTACAATATTCGCTGACCACGGTTGGTCATGATAACACGTACAGTTCGATGGGCACGTCATTTCACAATCACAAGCGTCAAAATCACAACAATGACACAGCGTAAAACAGTGCGTTTTATATGTACACAAAAACTGAGATGATTCGGCTTCGATGAGCGGAATATAGGTCCTTTCACGATTGTATAATAATTTACAATATATGCTCTCCAAGTCCATGACACGTGGATGTTGTCTAAGATGGTCCAGTTTGTTTATGCGTTGTAGCCACTCCATAGTACAGTCACACTGAAACGGGTTTCCACCGATATAAAATTCGGGTAGCGGCCGTCCCGGATCGACCGGAGTTAGACGAAGCGCATTGAGATCCATACTAGTTATCTGATTTGCATACAAATCGACTCTCGTTAAATTGGTTTTTCCAACAAAAGTTTGAGCTTCAACTTGTGTAATTTGATTATCATTCAGGAACAGCAACTCTACACTGCTGGGAATTGAGAAAGCCGAGATTTTTGTCATTTTGTTAAAACTTGCGTCTAGTGTTTGCAAGCGCAATTCTTTATCCATACGGTAGTTGTTTCCCAGTTCTTTGATATTATTACTGTGTAGATCCAACCACTGAAGTCCCGAAGGGATAACAGTGTAATCAAACCATTCTATTTGGTTATCTGATACATTTAGCCACAATAGGGATGGAATATTTACAAACAGGCCTTGGATTTCTGTGAGTTGGTTGGCGTCCAACCTTATAGCTTGTAGAGTTGATAACGTTTCGAATGCGTTCATATCGATGTGCTTCAATTTATTACGTGCCAGATTTAAAATTTGTAGGGACGGTAAATCTGTAAACACATCTTTACTTATGTTTTCTATCTTATTTCCGATAAGACGAAGGCCATATACGTTATGCAAACCGACGAAGCCGGGTTCCTCCAGTGATGTTATCTGATTCTCTCCCAGATCAAGAGTCCTTAGTAAACGCATATTTCTTAGCGCTATGGGTACTTTCTTTAAACGATTCCCATTTAAATTCAAATCTTGCAGGGAGGACGTATTCCTGAATGCTTCTGGATGGAGTTCTTCGAGATGATTATTGTCTATAGATAGTAGAGACAACACATACAGACCATTCAGTGCATAGGCATCGATATGGGATATCTTGTTGTATGATAGGATCAACGTGTGTAGATTATTCATTGGTGCAAATGTGTCAGCAGCAATGCTCTCCAACATGTTATGCTGCACGTTAAGTATTTGTAAAGTGTATAAATCTTTGAAAATCTTGGGATCCAGCTTCGTTAATCTGTTGTTAGATAGGTTCAACAGAACCATTCTTATAAGACCGGTGAAAGTATTCTCATTAATCCAAGTACTTGTTAAATGATTATTAGATAAATCCAACGCCAACAGCTGATCTAGGTTAGCGAACAGGCTTGGTGAAAGCACACTTATAGAATTGTTTTGTAAGTATATTTCTTTGATGACCGGTCTGCTATCTTTGAACAGATCTTGTGGAAGAGCAACTATTTTGTTGTTTGAAAGATCAATTATCTGCAGCTGTTTCAATCCAGATAAAGCTTTGTCAGCAACCATTGATATTTCGTTATCGTGAATGTGCAGTTCTTTGAGTCTACGAAGAGCCATAAATCCGTTTTCTGGCATTAGCACAAAGTGGTTGCTGGAAGCGTCTAGTACCTCAATATCTAATGAGCAGGTTGCATGTGACATAGAAGGTGCCGAGGGAGCTGGCCCATCCTGTTCACTAATCAGTGCTTGATGCATTGCTCGCTCTCTGAATCCCAAATCACTCACATCTTGAAGACGATTCGAAGACACATTCAAATAAACTAAATTTGTTAACGGACAGAACAAGTTTTCGGGAAACGACCAGATGTTATTAAAACTGAGATCCAACTTTTCCAACTGTCGAACAGCCGTAAAGCTTTCTGATGCTATCTCTAAACTCATAGCGGCCCACTCTGTGTTTTTCGTTCGAATCGTTAAATTTCGGAGGTCTCTCAAGCCGGAGAGTACGCCAGGCGGCCATCTTCCAATTTTACAGTTATCTAAAACAAGTTCACGTAGTTTCACTAGATGTGCGAAACTCCGATCATCAAGGGAGCTTTTATACATCATTTCTTCATTACACTCTATTCTTAAGGACGTAGTATGTTCTGAAGGAATAACACTGAAGTTAGTTGTGTCGAATTCACTGTTTATTGTGCGTAGTTTACAAGTGAGGGAAACTTCATGTGCATCATTGGGGCCTCTCAGCCACCACTGGCAGTCATCGGGTGCTTCATATTTCAGTGGCAGAGAGCTCTGGTCAGCTACATTCAGGCCAATGATGAACCAAAACAGGATTTGGCAAAGACGATTTCTTGAGAAAGTTTTCTTTTGAGCCATCATGGGGTAAATCAAATATCAAGGAAGAAAGAAAACAAGACACGATAGGCTCAGTGTCATGTTTTTTCCGTCGGCGTTCGCGTATTGCGTCCCCTTGCCGGATGTGTAGTATCCATCAATTTATGAACACTTTTTCGGCTTCAATTTAACAAATAGTCCTTGTTGAGATAATGCTCATGATGCGTCAATATCAATTCACAATCCGGTGATTTAGCGTCGTTAGAAACGTAAACAAAATTTTCACATAAACTGTCCACATCAGCTTTAACGAAACGTCCAATATTCACTGTAGTTATATTCGAAATGTTTTCTGAATACAATTTAACTGGTTGTATTCAGGAAAGTCCGTAACTCAATTTCGTATCGCGTAAGTGATAAGCGTGTTTTCACCGTAACGTAAGTCCGTTCAGAGCGTCGTGTGGCGCGACCGTGCCCAGACGCTGCTACCAGTCGACTGAATTTTGGTAGAACCATTGCAGTCGAGTCGAGTTTACGCTCGGGAGAGGGGTGCGGAGCGGGCGAGATGAGCCGAGCGGTGGCGAGTGTTCACGACGACTTATTACAATAAATTATTTTTTTCGGAGCTTTAAGCGATCGACTGTGCGTCTCCAAAACCGCAAACTTTGAATGAATACAGGCATCAGCTGCTTTGAGAATTTGAACTGGATTTTATATTTATCATACCTACTGCGATTTGTAACTAGCCTTGAGATTGTAAATATGAAAATAGATAGGATTTTGAAGTTAGTTGTAAATCTTAATAAATTTAATAAAAAAGAATATTGCTATTAACATCTTTTGCGGCCTTAAAAATGCTCAATAATTTTGCACCACAACTTTTTGTTCAAAATTCCGGTCACTGTGAGAATTTGGTGCGAAACCTTCTAAGTTATGGAATAATTCGCGTGCCTTAACGCGATCGATTTAATACCCTATTAAGACTTCCCAGAAATTATGAGATGCCTGAGGAAGCCTAGTTTTAGGATGTTGTGGTTTATCGGATGCCATTTCTGATTAATTTACCTGGCTTACGAATCTTATGGCTATGAGTCACAAAACACTTTAGATATAATAAGTTTTTATTTTCAGCGTCGCAACGGAAGTAGCAGTGTAAGCTCTTCCTTTAAAGTTTCAATATTTTACTTTTGTGTCAGCCCATCTACGATACAAACCCGAACGTTACATAATTTAATAGGATTTCAAAGATACACATAACCTTTTTTAATTCCATTATAAATATAAAACTCCATTCCATTTCTCAAAGAAATCGAAATTAACTTACCGCAATAAGAATATAAACTAAAAATCTAACAAAAGACATCGAAAACGTTTTCAAAGTACACGTAATCGGGATTAAAACCAACCCTTTTATGAAATGCTAAAATTAAAAAGCAATGGCATAAAGGTATTAAGAGCTTAAGGTAACAAAATTCTTTAACAAAAGAGGTTTTCTGTTAACGCTTGGCAGACCACACTGGCTGTCAGACGACGGAAGATATCATTTTAATCCTTTTAGTTAAGTTGACTATGAAAAGACAGATGCCTTGCCGGCATCCGTGTTTTTCTTTTGTCACTTAGCTGACTCTTAATGGATGACGTGAGATAAATTAATAGTTTGTGATTAATTTTGATAGCGGAGGGCGGGCTTATTTTTGATGAGATGGAACTTTTTGGAGATATGGATCTCCGTACTGACGATGTTGTGTTTAGGTGCTATATGAACTGAACCCTAATTGCGTTACACACTTTTATTCAGAACTACCTTTTGCCAGCGGCTTCGCCCGCGCGGAACTTTCATCCCCTATTTAACTCCCTTAGGGGTTGAATTTCGAAAAATCCTTCCTTATTCCTTGTCTACACTATAAAGGGAACCTCTGTGCAAAATTTCAGCTTTCTAGGTCCAAAGGTTTGGGCTGGGCGTTGATGAGTCAGTCAATCAGTCAGTCAGTCAGGATTTGTCTTTTTATTTATATAGATTATTTAAAAGGTTATTGCTAATCCGTGGCTTCATATTTTCAAAATTTGGTAGTCTGCGCAGCAACGTAAATAATGCAATGAAATATTGTTGAACTGTCAAAATTAAAGACATTCAAAATGTTACTGTGTTCCGCTGATATAAAATAAAATAATAATAATAAATTTTTTGGTTAAAAAATCTAAAATGTAGGTAAAGATACTATTAAGTCAGCTCTGCCTGTGCCGAACCCTTTGGGGAAAGCAGGTGTTATGGTTTTACTGTTTAAATTGTAATTAATAACGCGGAACAGTTACTTTTTTAAGCGAAAACTTTAGGCGCGTTGGGCGTTTTTTCAGATTGGAAAAGCAATTGAACTCGCGACACTTACAGACACGAACGTACGAACGAACAATGTTTAACGTACGTTGAATGTTGTTTAAAAAGACGATTCAAAAAATATTTCCTGACGATTCAAAAAATAGACACGTAATTGTTCAAGTTTTCACTTCTATCGGCACTCCCGGAGTGCCACTGTTTTTTATGTACTTACATTGCATATTATCACACCTGATTAACCCAACTTCTTCAGCCACAAGCAGAGAGAGTATGATTATGTGTGATTTAATTTGAATCCAAAAAACCATGAGCTGGATATGCAATAGGGTTGCAACAGTATCCCACATGGTTCTCGACTTAAAATAACCGACCTCGTTCCCTCCGTTGAGACCTAAGGGGGTGATATCATGTGTACTGATAACATCACACTGCGGTTAGGGTTGATATTACAGGGACATCAAGCCCGTTGCCTGCTTTGTTAGAAAGTGTTCCCTATACGATGAGGGGCTCGTGGCTAAGTAACAATAGCTGCACGGGTCGATCGCTCAGGTTAAGCTACGCTTGCCGCGGTTGGCCCGTGGATGGGTGACCATCTTCACATACCAAGAGCTCTCCGTGCCTTGGAAAGCACGTTAAGCCGTTGGTCCCGGCTGTCATTTGTGCAGCTTTGACAGTCGTTACGAGCAGTCAGAAGCCCGAAAGTCTGACAACCAGTCTTACCAAGGGGTATCGTATTACAGTCGCTCCATGTAAAATACGGGTATTCAGCTGCATCCGGTTAGACTGGAAGCCGACCCCAACATAGATGATAGTATCGCTACTCTTACTTAACAGTCTATAATAATCCCACTGCTGGGACACAGGCCTCCTCTCTTTTGGTAGGGAGTGGGCCGTAATCCACCACGCATATTGGTAGATGTCACATGTCTTGGATTTTTTTGGTTTTAGGATTCTAGTTCTTCTCTTTCCAAACGATGTTTTCCTTCACCGTTTTGAGAACACTTTTGAAAATCAAAATGAAATGAGTTTTTTTCATTAGAATGTAAATCTGTTTACTTCAATCACAAAAGATTACACGGCCTCTTCCATTAGGACTTGTGTAGTTCGCAACTATCTTATGTTTACATTTAGCTTATAATTTATTATTCAAGACTTTATACAGAAAGGTCACCTATTGGAAAACTGCGCATCAAAGACTCTTTATAATTTTCTGTCTCACAAGTGTTTTGTCAATAAACGTTTTACAAGTCCTATTAAATATTAAATCACTTTTCAGTCGCTACAAGAGCCGTACGTTCAAATTTACGATGGCTTTTAAAAACAATACCTCTGTGAACCAACAGTTTACGATCCCTGCGTATATTCATAAAAAAATGTTCGTGTGTTTGTCCGTGGCTGTCACAACAGGAATATCATTCATCACGATCTGAGACAAAAGCTCATACGTAGCGATGACGTAATTACCGCGTGTATCTAAAAAAACACATGTTAACGTTTCGTTATTTCAAAAAACATCTATCAAGGAGACGCCGAAGCGTGTTAAAGTTATTACTCCGAAGTGTTTCACATCACAATCTGTCAGCTGAAGGAATGAATAATGATGAATCGTTTTCGCTTATATTCGCCGTAGGGGTATCTCCTTACCCACGGTAGGTATTTATGTTTTTTGATGAATGCGCACGTCGGTATACGATGAAAATTGTTTGTGCCGATCAATTTTACGATCGGCCGAACGGTCGAGTGTGTCTATTTTTTTCTTATAAATAGGCAAGCAATTTTTTGTTTACCTGTATCCCATCCTTATCCCATGGTCGAGAACTGTTGTTTAGGTGGAGAGGCTATCAATTTTATTGTGAGGTCATTGTTGTTTCTTTAGATATTATTTTGCCCTACTATAAAAATTCTTATTCTACCATTTTATATTTCATGTGAAAGTTTGGATGTTTAAATGTTTTTTACTCAATCACGCAATAACAGCCGAACGGATTTGCATGGAATTTAGCACACAGATTGTTTATAACCTGGATTAACCTAACTTAAAAAGTACCCTACCACATGGTAGGGTACTTTTATTTCGGTAGTGCGTTCCCGTTGGATAATTTTTGACCTTCACGCGGGCCAAACTGCTGGCAAAAGGTACATAACGTGTGTTATGATAAATGGAAAAAGACATAGACCGTCTAGCTTCCAGCTCGACAGTCTTCACAGATTTTCTATTTATTGTTACAGTAAAATGTAAGAAACATAAGCTTTTGCTATTGTATTCACAATTGCAAGACATGGATATTTAATTAAAAAATCACGCAAGCGAATAAAGCTTCAAAATATTCGAAAGTGTTACAATTACAAAGAACACAATCATATTCTCCATTTACTTCTAAAACCCTGAAGTATGAAAACTTCTGAAAATCTGAAGTGTAATTTCTCAAATCCTCACAAAATAAGTTTCACCAAAGTATAATTTCCGTAAAGACATGTTAAAGCAGCTCACATAGAAAATAAAATACGAGATGAAGAGCATAATTTGAAAACATAAAGATATGCTACATTTCTGTGTTTCAAGATTGTGTACGATTTGTTGGGAACTTTACATAATTTAAATGCTTTATATTATAGATCCGATAACATTTGGAACATAAATTTTGTTATCAGAAGACTCTGCAAGGATAAGATAAAGGGACGAGTTATATAGACTGTAGGTACTTAGGATACGCAAGGCAAGAAATAATCTGTCGGCTTTGAACTAAAAACCTTTGTCGTTACATGACAGAAAATGTTGGTGGTGTAGTTGGCCACGAATATCTTCTGTTTAGAATATCTATAGTTTATAAGATATATGCTAACAAAAGCCTTAATAAACAATGTTGAAGTAACAACTAGGTGCCTACATGAAAAACAAGTAGGTAGAAGCGACCATGATTCAACTGAAATTATCTTTATTTAAAGCTTGATTTACATAATTCTAGTTTATTTAATAGGAAATTCGAGTTATCTGTGTTAGCTTTTTCGTATGACATCGATGAACGAAACTACACAAGTAACGGATGAGAACTGATTAGTGAAATAAATATCTCCAAAATTAATGTCGTATATTTGCCCTTTTGGTTTAGTTGTGCATGAGGTCCTTGTGTTCAAATCCTAAGTTCGGAAAAAAGTATTTGGTGGGTTTTCACATGAGGATTTTTTCAGTAGCAGAGTCTGGATTTGTATATAGGTGATGGGATGTGATTATTTATTACTTTTTTATTTATGTATCTGTCCGTGACATCGCAGCCGGCCCTATCAGAATACCAGCGCTACGACACTTCTTAAATGTCGCAGCATCATGCTGAAATAGTGGCCTTTTGGCCTCGTACAGGACCTTGTTTTTTTATTTTTACTTTTTTTATATAAATGTAATTTTAATTTTATTAAGTACTTACCTAGCGTAGCGTAGTAGTGTTTTAGATTTTAGAGTTTAATTGTATTGTGTTGTAGTTATGTTTGTGAAATTCCTGTGCGAGTCTAATAAATACTTTTTATTTATTTCTTTCTTTCTATTAGACTCGCTCCCTATTACATTGGACTTAAATATAACTAGCCAAATATGGGCGTACTAGGTACACCACTGTCTAACCCTTTGGGGATAACAGGCGTGATGTTATGGATATTTGTGGATACATCTTTCCATATCTTCAGAAACACATTTCATCCCAAAAAATACCCTGACGTTATCATGATCCCTTATCGAAAACTGAAGCAAAACTCAAGTGCCTTGTTAGAGCACTTGAAACATTTCAAGAGCGTGTTTCGTCACTCCACAGAAAAAAAATATAGCAAATAAAAATCTCCAGGAAATGTTTATTTACCTTGGATACGTAAAGACGTAAAACAAAATGTGTAAAATATTCACCCCGTGTGTTTTGCACCCAGATAGCGGTACAAATACGATAACGCGCGTATCCTTGTTAGCATAGAAATTGCGTTTGAGCTACGTGCTCGAGTATTTATGAGTATTTGCGCTATTATAGTTGTTAACGTAATTTCGTCTTGGATTTTTTTAGGCAATGAGCATTTAAAAAAAACAAGCTATTTAAATATTAAAGTTATTTTCGTTTCTTTGATTTTTTGATTTCAATGCAAAAAAGATAGCGTTGATGCTCGGCAAAGAGCGAACTAGATGGAATAGAATATGCTCACCTGATATACTTCAAATGGTAAGCATTTACTACGATGTTATCAACTTCACAAGACAGGGCAGTGGTACCATTTTTTTCCATAACTAAAAATGTAGTTGCTCACAGGTGGTAGATGGAGACCATGAGGCTAAACTTACAATATGATTTATCTAAAACATTAAAAATGCATGACATCCGCTCATTTCACGGGGCTTTAAAATAGTAGGAAACAATTTTTCATCACATCTTCTGAATCAAAAAAACCTAATCCCGATTTGTTTCGGATTAAAATATTTCCAACGGTAGCTAGAACGTCTCATAAATCCAAACATACAAAGAAAAACGTATGCAGTGTTAAAAAGTCACAAAGTAAATTTACTGAAGGAAGCTTAGGAGGTGCGAAATATTTCCGTCTTAACATTTTTTATTTGACCTCAATGTTGACAGTCACGGCTACTAACAATACTACATCGGCTATAATACACAATGACCCGAACCCGGGAAGGGTAAACATGCCCATTGAATAAGAAAAACCGCATTATAACAAACTGACACCATACAGAATCAAAATATATGAAACTTGACAAAACGCGTGAATCATTATATTAAAATCCTTGAAATCTAATCAAAGCAATTAACAACGCTTCTTTCTTACCGCGGGCTTTTTAGGTCTCTTTCTTTCTTGTATAATTTTGTATGCTGTGTCCTGTTCTTGGTTTTTTTTTTTTCGAGTTTATAAGGCAGAAATGTGACAGAGGATGTCTCGCAATATTTCACGTGCCGAGATCTAAAACGCACCCATGCTCAGGTAGCAAACATTATCACTATAACGGTGTTCATAACAAAAAAAGGAACCTTTTTTATGGACAGAGCGTAGAGTCGATCTCTTCTAAAATATTTGTTAACACGTTGCCGTGCATAGTTTTCTGTTAATAAATAACGTATTGAACATGGAATGCAATTAATTGAGAGGAAGGAGCTTTTTCGTACCTCTTAAAATCTTCAGAAAAATTTAAAAAATTATATTTTTTTGATAAAAATAGAAAAATATTTATTAATAAAAGGAAAAAAATCGTTGCGTAAGAATAACATAAAATAAGTATATTCAGCATCCAAGAAGCTCAGTTTAAATTTTATTAAACATATGCTATCTATCTAGTTAAATTCCATTACATCATTCTAAATTTCAACGTTACTTAAGTGAATTCCAAATAAATCAAGCGTTTCTATGCATTTTCTCTTCCCAATTCCCGACGAAACTATGAGAGAGATAAAAAAAATAACTTCGAACTGCGAATAAAAAATGACTAACAAAAATATTAATCTCGAAAAAAGATAAAGAGCTCTGTGTTCGGATTCGGACGATCTTTTCTGCGATACGCCATCTTTTGTGCCAATTATGAGGCAGTTTTTGATCTTTTTTGTTCTCTTTTTAAAAATGTCAACGGTGGGTGGGAATTTGTGGACAAGTCTAGTTACAAGGTGTCTTTTATGCCGATGGCTTCCAAAGCTGCAGTCTTTTTAAATTTTTTTTTTTTTGTTGTTATCATTCAAACAAAGGCACACAACATAATGTAATCAACTATAGTAATCGTTTAAGCTATTTGCAAAATTAGCATTAAGTTTAGGTTTCTAAAAGGAAAAGCAAAGAGTTTTTATTTTACCATAAACAACTTAACCCTAAAAAAAATAGGTACCTAGGTACTGATATATTGGAACAAAAACGTCGATTATAGAATAAACGACTCAAGTCTCGAGACTTTGAAAAGTTTTAAAAAGCTCATCTGGTAAATCTTATAGATCACTTTCAAATGGTCCAGTGAACTGTAAAAATTGCTAATATCATGCAGATGTGAATTTTCGTGGCATTGTAGAAAAGCGTCATTGAATTAGTGCGTGCGAAACAATTATTTAAGTTTCGATCTAACTCGTTACTTATTAGGCTCACGTTCGTATCTTTTCAACAACCCACCATGACAGTTTAGGTCTACACCACAATGCGTGGTTTAAGTAGATAACGATGCGATGATACCATTTTTCATTATTTTAATATGATTTTTTATATTAGGATAGATTCTTTTTCTTGTGTAGGCACCAATTAGGTACTTTGTATTTATAACAAACTAGCAGCGCTCCACGGTTTCACCCGCGTAGTTCCCGTTCCCGTGGGAATACGGGGATAAAACATAGCCTATGTCACCCGGGGATAGTGCAGCTTCCCAACAGTGAAATAATTTTTCAAATCGGTTCAATAGTTTCGGAGTCTATTCAACGCAAACAAACAAACAATCAATCAAATCTTTCCTCTTTATTATTGGCATTGATAATAATACAATATTCACGATCAATACCTACTCCTACTTTTAGACATAGTCTCTGCAAAATGTTCTAGTCTAGTCTGTCTTCAGTTTTATGTAAATCTTTAGAGCTCTGACATTCTGAAAATTTGTGTCGACACGTGTTCAGAATAATGTAAAAGTACTACGCTTATAGAGTAAAACAGATGTTCTTACGGCTTTAAATTTTAGTCTAAGTGCCATTCATATAAAGATTAAATCGTAGGTACCTATATTAGAAATGATTCTCGTAACGAGTTGCTGAAACAAATTCAGTCCATAGAGCAATGGCTTTATCATTTAAAGTGCACATTTTATTGCAACATTTATACCATTGCTCGCAGAAAAACGGATGCCCCTCTCCCTAAGCAGGCTTGTAATTTTGTTAATCCAAGCGTGTTAGCTGAAGCAGTAATGCTCGCGAAGAGGGAGGCAGCGCACGGGAGGTAGAAGCAGTATATACGCCCTCACGGCCCTAGTCGCTGCAGTCCCGACCGTCCCTTGCTCGTTGATGCGCCAGCCCGCGCCGCAGCTGAGCCAGTAAGCTTTAAATTCCCCGTCTAATAATCATGAAAACAACTTGATCCAGCCTGTCCCTGATAGTACTAGCTGCCCCCCCCCCCCCGCCAGCGACTCCCTGAGCCGAGGTTCGTACCCCACAGGGGGTGCTCTCAGTGCGCAGTCGTTTTAGGTTTAAGTAGGTTTACGCCCTGGCTGGAGGCTTTTAGATTCCTAAAAACCTTCACAGGAAAGTCCGGTTGAGCAGTCACGGCCTCTCAAGGTCAACTGCGAGATGCCAATACCAGAAAAAAAAAAAAAAAAAAAAGTCGCTGCAGTAGACGCCCTGGGGTCGGGAATCTCAGGCTGATTCCCGGCCACCTTAGTCGCAAGCTTGCGGATGGCGAGTAATGGATAGCTCGCTGTCCGGTACGGACCAAGCCCGGGTTGACGGTGCGTTATGTTACATGCGCGCCTCAAAGAGATGTCAGCACCAACTGGTTGGGTTCGCAAGGGCCGATTCCTGCCAAGGGTGCGGGTTGTTCGACAGAGATACCGTGGCCCCTGGCACACGGGCAACTGAAGGAACACGGGTGGGTTTTAGTTAGTAAAGTATGACACGCTCTCCCGCTCTGGGAGCGAGCCTGTCAGACGTTATGTGATGATTTACTACCCTCTAAAAAAAGAAAAGCGTGGTAGCCAAGGACAGTGGTATGAAAAATTGTCTAATTTGATGGGTTCCATGTCAGTAAATTAATGCTATGTTAAATTTCCAAACCAAAAAACCCAGTTGGTAAAACTTGATGCAACCAGGGAAACAACCTTTATGTCAGCAGCAGATTTATTTCCGAACACTAATCAGATAAAATTAATCAACCTTAGAAGTTTTTTGAAGCCTTTAAAAATAAGACTGACACTGATTGAATTTTACTAAAATATAAAAATCAAATTAAACGTATGACGTGAGTGGGACTTCAATAAATCAATTCACATGAATTCATTTAAAAAAGATTTACAAATCTACCTAAAACACTCAAAATATCTATGATTTTATCAGAGCAACTCATTGATATAATAAAAAGCAAATTTTCTAACGATGACTGACATAATGTGATCACCATTTATATGCAGATTTTATTATATGAATGTTCTTTTTTGCAGATTGATACAGAAACTAATAAACGTCACATAAATTAGCACTATTTTATTATTTTTTGAAGCTAAGTTGGAAATCAGTTTGCGTTTAAGTATTGTTTATATAATTTATTTCTGAAGAATATAATTAAAAGCCTGGATCACACCAAGGTCATGGACACTCGCGTAGGGACCATTAAAAATTAAACAACCTAGCTTGTCGAGAAACTACGTGGCGGCACTGCGTTGAAGATCCAGTAGCTGAAAAAAACCGGTCAAGTGCGAGTCGAACTCGTGTGCCGAGGGTTCCGTACCTACCCATTATACCGTCATAGTAAAAAAGATATGGCCAAATTTAAATTTTCGGGAAAACTTGTGAATACCAAAATTTACTTTAATTTTAAACTTTTTCATTTTTTTTTTGGAATTTTCCCTTTATTTGTGCTGTAAGACCTTGCTTTTTGCCAAATTTCGTGATTCTAGGTCCACGAGAACTACTATATTATAGGTTTTAGACCCAAAACATATAGGGTACTTCCAGCTGACCTTGATTTTTATACACCTCATAGGGACTATAGACTTCCGTATCTGGTAAAAATTTCAACTTGCTATGTCCACCCGTTCCTGGGAAAATCAGTGGTGACACACGGACAGACAGACGGACAAGAGAGTGATCTTATAAGCGTTCATTTTTTACCTTTTGAGGTACGGAACCCTAAAATTATGAAATTATAAAAAAAATGATAATTATATTTAAGTCTACATGCTCACAGCTTTTATTTACTTTAGAATGATTCATTTCACAAAATCCTTTGTAAAATAGAAAATCATTAGTCAAAATTAAAACTTTTGCACACGTTCCATCATAGGTGGTCAAAAACTTTTC
This sequence comes from Polymixis flavicincta, assembly GCA_949987655.1. Taxonomy (NCBI): domain Eukaryota; kingdom Metazoa; phylum Arthropoda; class Insecta; order Lepidoptera; family Noctuidae; genus Polymixis; species Polymixis flavicincta. The sequence goes on from OX465182.1 coordinate 15,264,134, forward strand.
AGTCTTTCAGATAAAATAATTAAAACTCACTGAGTGGTGACGCATTGCTAATGACTGTAAGGACTTATAAATCTCAATTATATCATGAACGTAAAAGCGTCCACTTTGAAAAAAACTTATCCAGTGACACTTCACTTGATAGGGTTAAGCCAGTCCATTTTACACCTGCCCTCAGACACAAAGGGTTATTATGATATACTTAGCTGTTTTCAGTGCTCTAGTTCAAAAACATGACTACCTAAGCGTCAAAAATGTGAGATACGATTTTTCGTATTAACCCTCCTAAATGTGGAAAACACGTACTTGAATTGAAAATTAACCTTCTAGAACTAAACTAAAACTGTTGCGTAAATTATATTGTAACAATGCACGGTTGTTAAACTATCACATTCATTATAAAATAAATAAAATAAAATCGATCGCAGTTTTCTCATTCATTATAAAATAAATAAAATAAAATCGATCGCAGTTTTCTCATTCATTATAAAATAAATAAAATAAAATCGATCGCAGTTTACTCATTCCATTTATAGTTTTCATGATTTTGTTACATTCAATGTTGTTATTTTTTACATGTAAATCCTGTACGTGTCTCAAATAAAATATATTTTTCTTTCTTCCTCTCTTAATTTTTTATATAAAGTCAGCTTTATCATTTTTCTAACACGTTTCTAATGCCTATATCTTTAAGCCCTAACTTAGAAAAAAGATACGGTTACTGTACGTGTTCTTTCAAGTTTGTCCAACTAAAATACAGACAAACTTCTACCGAAACAAGCGGAGCATAACAAAGTATTTTAAAAACGAAACAACAAAGTTATACTCTTTATTACAGGTAGGTACAGACTAGGTACATAACATTTTTATTGAATTTGAGACAAAGGCATTTTTCAATTGCAGTTCCCTTTGCTTTTGTCTATCTTGCGTGCGACGTTGGCTATGGAATTTCATTTACTGCACGGTTGCCCTAACCTCATGCGGCTTCAGGGGTCCTACTATGTGAATATAAAGACCGGAACGCGATATTGGATTCAAGTTTTCATTGCGGCATTTTGACCGCACATCCTTAATTTTAACATGAAATTTGTAGAGCCAGCGCAATGTATGGCGAATACAGTGGCTAAGACTAAGTTTTCTCGTTTCGTGGTAGATCTATTTACTCGGCGCCATCCGTACAGCGCCGTGCAGGCAAATTATACCACACTCAGCGGGACACAAGACTCGCTTAGATATATAGAATATCTCTCACTAGTATAACGATTTATCGGAATCTGTCGAATGAATACTTTTTTCTTGACTAAATCATTAAAACATTGTTAAACAAGTGCGTCTACCTATTTCTACCAAAAGGGACCTGGAAAAATCAATTTATTCTTAAATTGTTTCGTTTTTCCATTTATTTGGATTTGCTCTCTTGCTGCTTTGACACAAGTTTATGTTCTTTCGTAATCTTACAAATTCTGAGATTTTAACGACAGTTTAAAAAAAATTGACTTGCTATAAGATAACGTGGACAGATATAAAACCTTTATTAATTCTAATTAATAAAATACTTCACTGGGCTTTAGGTGGCGACCCCATGTGTTATAAAACAAGTAACTACGCAATTATTTCCTAATCTAATCAGTATCTTTAATGACCAATTTTATAACTTTTGACTATTATGTAGAAGCAATGAAAACATGATAAAGAAATTTTAATTAATAGCTTCACCAGTGATATTTAAGAATTTCGAATCGGATAAAGGTGACCAAGATTTTCCATTTAAGCATCCTTGGGCAAAGTTAGAACAAATCAAATAAAAGTCCGATCCAAAGACTGAAAGGAGATTTCGACAACCGTTAACGCAAAGTTATTTAACGTTACTTTTGTTACAAATAAACTCATTAAAATTACAAAAGGTAGAGTAAACAGGTAAAGTACCGAACCAATCTTCCGAAACAGAGATAATCTCAGTTAAGATAAAAGACAATACTGAGGGCTGACAAAGATTAAATTAGCATTACAAGATTACAAAGACATTTCAATGGCTAAAGAGCTTAAATACGACGATTTTTATGTAACAATGTAATGAATTCATGCGTATTAAGATGACGGAGAAAGATCAATAAATTGATAGTCTACGCAAGAAAGTGTCTCACAACGCAGTGAAACAAAGTACATACTTAAAAACAATTGGTTGAAATAAAATCCATTTAAATGTGAAATTTGAATCTTCTGAATTCAAGCATCAATAATCAAAATCTTCTCATGTAAGTTTGCCTTAACTTAATTTAATTTATGAATTTCTAATATCTTTGTCAATATCAGCAACAATCTAATCGCAAAATTTAATACGTCACAAACTTTCTAGACATGTAAAAACTTTCAGCTTATTGGATATTAATTTAGAAGCCCCGCCATGGAATTAGCGCATAATTAAAAAACTTGAGGCATTGACTTAAAACTTGGAAATTGCAGTAACCAAATACGAGTTCAAATATAGTCATACTTTTGCATACATATTGAATCGGTTAACTCGTTTTAATGAAGATGAAATTTTTATGATTACCTGAAAATTATTTTCTGTTTCTTAGATTAAGTAACTGATAAGCTTTATGGTTCTCACAAACAGGCGCAACGTGACAGCACGTCGTGACTTTCGTAGAACAATTTCTACGAAAACTTCATTGAAATTGTTCTATAAGTGTCGCGTCGCGCCCGTCTGAGGAACCCCTATTCAGCTGTAAAGTTTTAAGTAAAACAAAATTACACCCTACATACCTAGTTCATGTTTTTACATTGTTTATTTACTAAATTACGTCATGCATTCGCGAAAAGGGAAAACTGAGTGTGAATGTGAGTACCATGCAGGCTAGAATGAGTACATGACTTATAACCGTCTGGCTGTTTTGGGTATTTTGTATATTTTCTACGCAAATCTCCTGCAGATCTGATAGCGTCTTGTGATGGGTCATTGAGCTGCCTAAAATAGGGTTGAACTACATGATGACTAATACGTACATGCCGTCTATTGGGACAGGTTGGCTCAAAGCTACAATGGCTCTTTCTTCAAAAGGCTCTTCAGGCATTGTTAGACTCATATAAAATTCTAGTAGATTCTGGACTGTAAAATAGACCTCTGAGTTTGTTTTGGCATTTCTTCTCAAGAATCAGTCAAGCTCGAGTCAAGTAAATTATTGAAGAGTAAAGGTGTGTAAATAAGCATTTCATTTAATTTCAAACACCATATTTTAAATCTATATTTTCTGAACTACGTAACCACTGCGTTTTTGTCGCCCAACTTCCCTCATCTTCGCTCACTCTTAATATTGTGAACGTAGTCCCGTAAGTCCTCAGTTAGTTACACAGCGTGTATTACCAACTATTAAACAATCATGATCATCCACATTAGCAATAAGGATGAAACTCCAACTTGACGCCGCTGAAGCGTGGCCGACCATAACTGTATTATCTCCGTCGACGCGACCATCAGTTATATGAGGGATCCTCACAATAGGGTAACTTAATCAAAATAACATATTAACATCCAACTTAATAGCTATTATGTTCCGAACTAAATATCAACTGTACATAGCAGTTTGCATAATCGTACCCTCAGCATTTAACAGGTCTTCTAATGGTTACAAGTTGGGATCTGTTCAGAAAGTTGTGGGGAGCGGTTGCGATGAAGCGTCCTCGGACCGACTCGTATACACAAGTCGCAGTGACCGCATACACCGCTTGTTCTATAATATATTTGCCCAACTGTATCGTCTAACAGTTTGTAATTGCAGAAGTCTGTTAGGGAACGAATTTATTATGTTTGAGAAGTGAGTGCCCAATTCCCGATAACTGTTATGATGAAAGGCGGTGGGAAGTTCTCAATTTATTGTATGACTCATTTAAATATAAATTGATTTAAACAATGTTACAATTACTATCTTAAAATTAGTTAAACGTAATACTTCTGTCTGTAACTGTTGGTGACATGCATTTTGTTATACCTGCCATCTTGGGTACCTGAGTTGTGATCATTTTATTTTTACTGGTTATATGGGAATAGGTAAGTAGGTGCAAACTGTAAAAAAAAATGATGACATCAAAGATAAAATGATGACAACAAGAAGCCACCATGCTTTACAGTTAACCCACAATAACTACCCTACATTGACAAAGTTCAAAGCAGACTTTCGATTAGCAAAATAATTAGCACTAATCTTATTACTAGCACACGTATTTTTTGCTTCAGCAATCGTTCTTGCTCTCGCGCCGCTAGTGTCATTAGATCACTACGCTTTAGTTACTTCTTTTTTTGAACTTTTTGCTTCGAGCTAGCGGTATTAGTTTAACAGTCGACATCGACACTGGTGATGGAATGTTACGAAAGAATCCAAATACAAATAGTGAGTAGATATTGTCAGTACAATGCCTAACAGTTCGATTCGATTCGGACCTTTTGTACAATCGAGACGGGAACTCGATACTAGCCATCGTTTCGGTCGGTAAGTTTTTTCAATCGAATACTACGAATCGATGCGTGATGTGTGATTAAATGCTCTGATTTTGTTTTTTTATGGAAATTAAAAATAAAAGGTTTTTTGGTGATTTTGCGTTGCCAACTAACAGTTATGTTCATAAATAGAGTTTGTGTGTTTTTCTGTGAGATTCGTTGTAGAAGGAACATAAAATAATGTTATCTATAGATATATTTATTTAGAAATTCCTTCACCAAACAAGCGGTTAAATATAGCAACTAAAGCTTCCCTCGTATTGCTAAATAAAGATTTGCTATCTCTCAGCCAGTATTACATTTATGATGTTCATTTGAACTCATGTCATTTTTCTCGACAAAAGTATAGCTTTTTGAACAATTTCGCGAAAAAGACAGATTTTTAATATTCATTTCAGTTTGTGGAATTTTTTCTCCAGAATTCTTTTATGTCAGTCTATACCTACTTTCCTGAATGAATTAATATAAAATTTTCTGTGAATTCCTTGCTAGCAATTTGATAGAAAGGGAAACAATTTCTTTTTCTGCTGAATAATATTAAGCAATGTGGATATGTTAATACTAAAATATTTGAAAACACTGGTAATACTCACTACAGTATTTTGGAAAGATCAAATAACTCGAAATAAAAAATGTATTTTTGGACCTAAACTGCGTTTTATAGACATACTAAATATTAGCGATGGGCCGAAAATGGATAGTGCTAATCAACTGACTTTCTATAGTAACTAAACTATTGAATATGAGATTTGTTGTTATTGCGGTTTGGCCCGCGTGGAAGTCGAAAATTATCTCACGGAAACGTACTACCAAGATAAAAAGTATCATATGTGTTAATCCAGGCTATAATCTATTTGTGTGCCCCATTTCATCCAAATCTGTCTAGGCATTTTTGGGTGATTGCGTAACAAACATCTAAACATATAAACTTTCACATTTTTAATCTAATATTAGTAGGATAACTCCTCGACTTTGTCAATATTACAAAGTTTAAGATTAAGTATTAGAACATCCCTAGGAAAACAAGAAAAACATAAGCACGTGTAATTAAAAAAAAATGGGCTTTGTAGGTACGTACGGAACGGGGAGAAAGGGCCACTGCTGCATTCGTGCCATACCCTACTTCCCCTTTTAACCCTTGCCTCCCTTACCTCTTTCCTCTCTCAAATTACAGTAGCTTTAATGAAGTAGATAAAGATCAAATCGGAATACTTAAATTCTTCTAATTTGCGTACAATGATACAATCAAAATATTGTTGGTCTGAATTAAATTCATTAATAGAACTTACATTCTTTTGAGCGTGATCTCGAAACTGGCTGTGGTCGATAATAGATATTATCTTAGACACGTGCAAGGCTATAAATACTGTGAAAGAAAAAAAGTTGAAAGTTTTATTGTCATTTAAGACCATGTTAACTTTACAGAGTGTCGTTATAAGCGATAATAGTTCTTATTGCAATCTGATATAAAATCTGTTGTAATGAATTCGAATAATAAATGAGCAAGCGTATGTCGTAAAATGCAAAGAAAATCGTGTAAAATTACATATTAACTATTTAATAATAAATAATCTATCACTGAATGCAGTTTGGCATTTGCAATTTTATGGTATATTTTTAATTATAATTACAATTGTTATTGAAGGGACAAACTGCTTTTGAAGACTTTGATGATTTTTTTGATGCATAAAAGTACGTTAAATTATGTTTTGAGTTCCATCACTATATGCAAAAAATAGTTGAAAATATCGATTTATTTTTGCTTTCAAAATTTTTTACGGTTAAATTAAAGAGATACACTGCTTTAAAAAACCATATATTTGACCGTTTTCAAGAAATCTCCATCTTAAATTGATACTGCCTCGTTGTTCTAGTTGTCGCGAGCGCAACTGTGGTGATTAGGGTGGGGTTTTTGGTAGATTAAGACAAAAATATTCATCCCTTATTACATCGTCATCTGCCTAGCCTTTTTACAGTTATGTTGAAATCAGCTTGTAGCCTAAACGGATGCAGACAGATACCAGTATTTTACGTGAAGCGACTACCTATATCTGTACTCCACAACCGTTACCTACTGGTTTTTTTTCTAGGGTGGAAAATCATCAAATAACTTCTCCCGCTCTGGGTGGAGCAGGAGGGCGTGTCAGACTTTTCTGTTCAACTTTTTACAAACCCACTCGTGTTTCCTCAGTTGCCTGTGTGCCAGGGGCCACGGTATCTCTTTCGAACAACCCGCAAACCCTGACAGGCATTGGCCCTTGCGGGCCCCTTCAGTTGGTGCTGACATCTCTTTGATTCGTGCGTGGAGCACAACGCGCCGTCAACGTCAAGTCAGCGAGCTACTCATTACTCGCCATCCGCAAGCCCGCACCTACGGTGGCCGGGAATCAGCCTCGGATTCCCAACGCTCAGGGCTTCTCCTGCGGAGGCTAGGGCCGTGAGGGCGCATATACTGCTTCTCCCTCACGTGCGCCCTCTTCTCGAGCATCACTGCTTACCAGAAGGAAGCGACGGCTACCCATTCACACTCGTCCGTACCATGACCTGTCGGACGCGAGAGATCGCCGCCGCCGATCCCTTCCACAAGGACACGGCGTTGCTTCACCCAAGCCGGGCAGACCTCCACCGTGTACACAGGGCGATCTTCGCAATAGAAACACCCGGGCGTTTCCTCCCGCCTTATCCGAAACAGGAACCTCCCGAAACAACCGTGTCCGGTGAGGACCTGCGAAAGGTGGAAGGTGAGGACGTCATACCGCCTCTCAAGTCACTCCTCAAAGAGGGGACTTACCGCCGCAATCGTGGCGTGCCCAACTGTTACTGGATTAACGATACTCTTTGGTGCAATAAATAGTTTGACAGGCTTTCTGGCTTCTGCCATCCGGAACTACTGTCAAATATCTATGTACGACAGGTGGCACATACATTACGGGACTTGTTACATAACTGGCAAAATATTTGTCTACCTTCTTTGCAAAAATACACTTTTGTGTATTGTGCGTGATGTTACTTAAATAATGTGTACCTAAATTTAAGTCTACTATAATAAGGACGGCATAAGGTTTTGCATGCTTAGAAGTAAGTAATGTAAGTTCCTAGGGAAATCATTTCAATTATGATGGAGACTACGCTTTAATAAACAATCTAGTTGGTGATAGTTTCGGTATTCCCTAAACAGCCTTGCTGTCTATAAAACCAGAGAGAATCGTTTTTTATAGTTTCATTTTCATAAAGGCTTACCAATTATAAATAGTAAATATTTACAGGCTCAAATCAGATTTTCTGTAAATTTTATTGAAATCTTAATCATTAATTGTTAAACATTATTTCAGCGTCGATTTATAAATATGTAATTGAAGCCGAATTAATTTACGAAATTCTTCATGAGTTTTCACATTTCAGAAATTCACAATACAGACGACTTAACTGTAGTTCGAATTAAATTTAATTTCATTTCACATATTTATTACACTCGTAAAATTCCACGAAAACTTTTAATTAGCCCAGAACACTTTATTTAAAGAAGAAAAATAACAATATTTTCAAAAGATTCTTTGATTATCACGAGCATAATTCTATCAATCAGATATGACGCTATTCTTACCACTCGACAAAAAAAAAAAAAACATTGTGAGGAACTCGGTACATAGAAGTCTTAATTAACTTCGGAACGGACAAGTTATCTGGCTACCGATGAAAATATTTCATCAATCATAGAACGCTTGATTGATAATGCAACGTGAATTACTGATAGATTGTGCTGCCAACCGCGGGAATGCTCATCTCAATTTATTTACATGTGTTTGTATCACTTGTTGATGTGGCCAACAGTAAAAGATAGTTTTGAAGGCGTGGAGTAAGAAGGAATTGGACCTGACTATTTTTTTTTAAAGAACTATTGTTCTCAAAAAAAAAAAAAACCACAACTATTGTTTTGGACGTGTGATTTGTAATCGGAACATTCTAATTGTGCTATGTCTTATGTTACCTTAGAATATACCTACTTAGGTACAGTCTTAGTTGGTATATTTTGAGGTAAGTTACTTACCGAATGAGGCCTTCCGCAGACAGACGCGAAGCGAAGGTGCGACGCGATTCTGGTAGAACAATTTCCATGAAGTTTTCATCGAAATATTTCTAATTGACTCGCGTCACTTGTCTGCGAAAGGCTTCATTAATTACTTAATTATATATATTAAGTAATTAAGTATATTCTGAGGTAAGGTACTTACCTTACCTCAGAATATATCAAATAAGACTATATCTGAAAGTAAAACTGAGCCAAAATACACGTACCTACATCAAAATATTGGTTCTCTTTATTAAGAAGGGGAAGACAAAGAAACATTATATTTTAATACTATGATTTGTGTTTTTGTTTCGTCAACGCTCGTAATCAACCAATTGGCTTGATTTATTAATGGACTAACTTTGATAAATTTTTACACGCAACTAATATGACCTCATGTGAACGCAACAGTGCAGGAAGATGCCCAAATAATTAATACAAAAACCAATGAGACTTATAAATTCTAGAAAGAAGGTATTTTGTTAAACTTTTGCGGCGGCTTCGAGGTCAGAAATGATCCCACGTGTACTTACTTCCGGGATGAACAGTATCTTATATGCTAATTTAGATTATGAACTATCTGTGTGCAAAATTTAATCTGAATCCGTTTGGCCGTTTTCGCGTGATTCAGTACCTACCAAACATCCAAAATTTCGCATTCATAAAATTAGTAGGAGTGGAATTTTACACTTCACACTCATAAAACTGTTTTATTTAGACTTTTCAGAAATCGCTCTTTCCTTGAATGAAATAAAATAAACATTTTCTCTGTACACATCCATAGCTATTTTCGTTTCGCCGATGAAAAAACTGCCTCATCCATCACAACATACGTGCGAGGGCGACCGATCATAGATACGAGAGCTAACGAACCGTCGGATGTGATTGAAAATCATCGCAAAGGAATGGTGTCCTAGTCGGAAGCCATTATAAATCATTGCTAGACGGTAGCTCATACATCAATAAGGTCGATTATTTGATAACTTCACACAAAACACGACCAGCGCTTGTTTTAAATGGAAACCAGTTCTAAGTGTAATTAAAATAAAGTTTCTATTAAATATTTTCTATTAGTGAACCGTTTTCGACGTGGAATGAAAGTTGTGAAGGTATTTTGATTGGCAGTATGACCTTTGATGGGTTTATAGACCTGATACCTATGTGAATGTGCAAGATATTTGGATTGTAGAGGTATGCTGTTTATTTATTGGGTGTTAATTTTGACATGCTCGGAAAGAATGTGTTTCACACTGTTTTCAACGCAAATTAAGAGTGTTGTAGGAATTTTGGGCCCTCAAATTACACTCACCAGTTCTACTGTGCTCTATTTAATCTGTTTCGTTTATCCAAACTCTTTCATCTGTCTGGACACCAATGGAGTGGCCTTGGCTTGGATCAGGGGCAGTCCGATAATACAGTGTATCAATGCTTGTCTACTTGTACTTCTTCTTCGTTTCGATAGTAGGTGGGTACTGTTAATCAAAATCAAAATATTTTATTTCACATAAACCTGCATGGGCACTTATGAAACGCCTGAAGCCAGGTGCACGGTTCCAATTTGTTGCTTCCTATGGAGAAGAGCCGGCAAGAACCTCCACGGTTACTCACGGTTTAAAAATAATTGGCTTTTACAATGTTTTCAAATTACAGTGATAATAGGTATGGGAGGACAGTGCAGGCTTGTCAATAAGTACCACGTACTTAGAGGAATGAAAATACAGAATAGAAAATCGTGTACACGAATACTTTCATAGTCCACTCAAATATATTATGAAGACTAAAAAAGCCTTAATAATAATCAATTTGACTAGCTTTTTACCTACTATGTTGGGGTCGGCTTCCAGTCTAACCGAATGCAGCTGAATACCAGTATTTTACATGGATCAACTGCCTATCTGACCTCCATAACCCAGTTACTGGGTTATGCGATACCCTTTGGTTAGATTAGTTTGTCAGTCAGACTTTCGGGCTTCTGACGACCCGTAACGACTGTCAAAGATCTACGAATTCCAGCTTTTCGAGGGACGAAGGGGTCTTGGTATGTGAAGACCGCCACCTATCTACGGGTAAACCTTCAAGCCTTCAAAACGAACAAATTATAAAGTAAGTACCCACTCATCAAAACAGCAGAAATCTCACCTTTAAAAGCTCACTCAACACAGCTCATAAAATCGAGCAAAAAACGCAACAAGGAAACTATTCTTAAAATTAACGAGGTCACAATTCACAATAACATCGGTTCACATTCAAGCAAAAAACTCAATACTTAAAAAGCCACAATTACTTAATTAGAGATTTGGACGATAACCAGGCAGGTGTAGGTAACCATCAACGATCATGAGAAACGCCGGACATTGATTCGTTTCAAATACGTTTCTTTAGTTACACCTCGTTGAGTCAAGGACTTTAAACTCATTCCGTACACAATGAGATGAAAAAAATGATACAAATTAACCGATTGAACCTGTTTGTCAGGACCCCTAAAGAGCGGGTTTCTGTTAAGTGAACTAATTTATACTCACCTGTATCATAAATAAGAATGAAATGGTCCGAGTGTGAATCATCCCACGCTTTACAAGTTCCGTATTTCTTTAAAAAAATATCATTTTGTGTGAAAAGATTCGAGTTTTATATTAAAAATTTGGTATTGCAACTCTATGTAAATTCTGAAGATAAGGTAGGAGAATAGGAAAATAATATAACAATAAATAATCTAGAGTTTATTATTGGATAAATTTATGTGATCAAACATAAACAGGTGGACAAATAAATCAAAACAAAACGATATTGGAGAATGGACAACACAAATATTTTTTAACCCTTAAAAGCTTGACAAAAGTTAGAATAAAAAGGGAATGCCAATGACTTAGCGCTTCTCACACCGTTTCGTATTGAACCCTAAGTTTGCTCGGCGGCGCGCTACGTTATTGAAGGCATTTAATAATTTTATTCGATAAAACAGACGGCACCGCGTTTTAAAGAGATGTTAACATGTCAAATAAAGTTCGAATGTGCCAATTCTCCGCTTGTTTGTGAGATTACATGCTGAGTTTAAAATATTCGCTTGTCATATTGCATTTAATATCACCGATATACTATATTTTAATTCTACCTTTTAGAATTTGTGACTGTTACGATTAATTAACTCGAGTGTGAAATTGCATCGAATAGGTTATTATCATTTTATACGTTTGTGTTAAATAAAAATTGTTCGTTAATTTAATTTTTGTTTTCTCCATAAGTTTATTTGGTTGTAAGGCTGCGTCCTCAGTTTAACTCAGCGTCCAATTAGGGACTGCAATTTTCTTTTAAACTACGGTCCTAGAAATTTATCTTGCATATCAAGTAGCATCATAATGGTCATATTACGAAGCAGACACACCTAGCTAAATGTGAACAATTTTCCTTATCATCGTTCCAACATATCCAATTCCCATTATTACGCCACCGTTTTATTGACTGTTACATTAAAGTATTACTAGACATACCTACATATAAATTAGTTTCTCTTTGGCGCCCGTTATTAAAAAGGTCCTATTCGGCTCGCAGTATTCCATTTCGTTTGCCAGTGGGGGGTTAGACCGTTTCAATCGTTGCGACAATTAATCACAGTACAGCAATGTCATCCGGCGCACCGGTCAGGCCGAAAACACGTCAGACGAATTGATTGTACCTTTTTTTCTTGTTTTTTTCGCGCGGTTAACCATATGCGAGGGTGTGATTGTGCGTCGCTTCTCTTTTTGATACGTAGTAAAAGTTGTTGATCGTAGATACCTACGCAAAAGCTTTGAGTTGCAATAATAATAAACTAGCTTTTACCCGCGGATCCGCCCGCGTGCCTATGTCGCCGCGTGGTTATTTTCTTATATTTTTGCAATTTGCAGGTCTTTGTCCGGTTGTATGTTCAACAAAATTAATATTAATATTGTTTGTCATTAAAGAATAGCTGCTTGCGATCCATAACTATGATAATCTGAGTCAGCGTCGCTTTGTAAAACGATAAAAAACTTTTTTCGAAACATCAATTCGAAATTTCATCATCCTTGGGGTCAAAACAATGCATAATTATGCTATAGCAGCAATTTCGCTTAATTTGCTGTCATTTTTCGAAGAGTTCCGTTGTCTGTCTCCGAAACGCATCATCCGATCTATATGAAATTTAAATGGGACCATTTCGAAATAAAACCCTTTCGAACAAAAAAAGAATTTTGCAAATCGGTCTTATGACGGAGTTATGCCCGAACCTCCACCTAACTCCTAACCGTTAAAGAGTTGTACCTTCCTTCATCAGCTCAGCGTCATGAAATAATGATGACCATACGCAAATGTCTCAATAGCTTTACAAAATATATACGAAAAACATTGTTAATACCTAAAAAATTTGAGGGTTGCCCTCGATTTCCCTGGGATTCCATCATCAGATCCTGACTTGGTGGCAATAGGACCACTTCAGGAGTATACTCTTTCAAATAAAAAAATAATTTTGAGAATCGGTCCTCAAATGGGGGAGAAATCGAGTTACATCATAAAAAATAAAAAATAAATACATACAGTGGAACATAAAACCTCCTCCTTTTTTGGAATTCGGTTAGAAATACATGCAATTCTATTCAATTTTTCAATAGAAATAAAAATAATTAGCTTGGTTTGCTTTTGCCTCAAGCAATATCACTTTTGTCAAGAACAGATTTAATTAATGGTTTACTTGACTAACTTAAACTTCAAACTAATGGAATTTAAATAATGCTGATTTAAAAGCATCTTCTAAACTGTTTATGTAAGTTTTAATTCAAGCTTTATGAATATTTTCTGCTCTTAAGTTCTTACTCATTCATTTAGTGACTGATTAATATGTAAAGAAATTAAAAGAAAATTGAATGTTTTAAATCGTATTATAATATTCAGAAATTAATTAATTTTATAGTAAAGGTACAGTCACGAGCATCAATATGTATACAAATCGCCAAATTCAAAAGCGATCTTTTAAATAGCGATTGCAACCTTGAGATAACTTAGGTATTTCATTATAGTGTGGGTTCCAAAATATTATTTTCATAATAAAATGAGATTACAATTAGTAAAAGTTGAAATAATCACTTTTAAAAGTTGGTAAGCGTATACATATTATTGCTCATGACTGTACACCAAGACAATGTTATAAAATTGATGCATGAACATCTTGGAATAATTTGATTATAAGATGATTATTATTTAATCGAATAAAAAGCCATAAAGAAACCTACAGAGAAGAATACAAATTATAGCTGTAATCACCATATTACAGCTTGCCAAATTGATAATAGTGTTAATACAAAAGCCGATGTCGAATTGTACCGGAATATTTTTAGATCATTTATTATAGCTGACTGTGAGACGTCAAAGAGTAGAAGCGAAACGAATTCTGTGGAATCATTTCGTCCAATACACTTTTTTTAAGAAACGCGGACTATTGTAAGTAAATTAATTTATGGTGAGAAAAAAAAAACAAAAAAATACCTGTTTTTTTCAATAAATAGCAACACAGACTTCGCCCGTCTTTAATTTTCACGTAGGTTTGTTTAATCAAGGATTCGAGAAATCACAAAATTTCGAGTGAGCGTAAATGAGTTACTACAATTTTATAAATTGTATTTTAATTATAATAAAGGGGCCATTAAAAACTTACTCGACTGCACTTCAAAATATTTCACGTCCACTTACAAAATAAATTACAATTAAATAGCTTTATTTGTAGTCTAATAATATTATTCGATTGTACTGCACTGCAAATTTCGCATTGAATACCCATTCATGTTAATTACAATGACCTCATTAACACAATAAAGCCACACAACGTTAAAATTAAATTATTACAAATATTTATTTCAAAATTCATATTAATATCAATGCAGTTAAAGCCTTAAAGCGGGGTCTACATTATGAAACTAGTGACGTGAAACAATAGCTTGACTCCACTGTTTTGAACTATAGCTAATTTTCACCGGGGTTTTGATGATAATAACAAACACGCTAGTATTTAAAGAAATATAACAAGTATTTCAGCCAAGCCCAACTAATCTGAGCAGTTAGTATGAAATACAGGAAAAATAATACTAGGGCGTGAACTGTAACGATATATTGAGCATTACGATTCCAAACCAGCAACGTAGAAAATTTTCGTCGGTTCTATAAAAAAAAAAAATTGCTGTTTCATACATTTTGACTCCATAGGTATTGCCATTTCCATGAAACACGTGTTTTTTTTTATATGACGAAAATTTTCTACGCTGAATTCATTGTTACAAGATTATTTTTTTATCCGGTGTGTTGGATGGATTTCTCTGTTTTTCAAAAAACGGGTGTCAGTAAGCTATAACCCAAAACAGTACAGTCAAGCTCTTTCACGACACTAGTTTTATAATGTAAACCCCGCCTTAATGCAGGAGCTTGCAACACAAATCGTAAAACAAACATCTGCTTTAAAGGGTGGTCTAACATTATATAAAGCCATTCCGAGTGTAAGTACCTTTTACTGTTTGGACGCAGAACGCAGGGTCATGGAGTAACCTGAGCCTGGGCTAATCAAAGACGTAAAACTGGAATTTATTGTTTGCAGTGTACCCTAGCCAGTTTATTGTGCATTACTATGACGCCAATTACTCAACTCACATGTAACTGGGTATTGTAGGCGTATCCAGATGGTGGTTCGCAATGTATGGGGTATTTAGTTTACTGGTCGACTGTACTGGTGCAGTGATTTGTTTGGCATTGGTAGTTTATATTGGGATGGGTTATGGATGGTTTTGGTTCTGTTATAGAATGGTTAGTTCCTTGTGTATTTCTTTACTTACGGTTTTGTTTGGTGTGTCTAAACGCAGATTTTGGAAGAGTTGAAAATATATCTAGACACTTTTTAAGGCAACATTTTATTAATCCCACTTTAGCCAGTTTATTTATTTTACTAGGTTTTGCCAGTGGCTTTGCTCGTGTAGAGGTTGGGAACGTAATACCCGAAAATCAGTTTTTGCGTGATTGAGTAACAAACAAGCAAACAGCTTTCACATTTATACTGTTATTAGAATAATCTTGAACAAAGGTACACTAACAGCTTCTATATATAACATGTCTTAAGTAAGTACATACTACGGTTATAGCCTTGGCCGCAAACCGTCACCAATTATAGGTTACCCAGTAATTTTAGAAATATGTGATAAGGATAACACATTAAAATAGAACTAAAGGCTCTAGAATTTAGACATTTTGGCAAAATACTATTTAAACTAAAGATTACGAAAAATAAAAATATATGACGCCACAAAAGCAATATAAATTGAATTTTTTAGAACAGATCGGAAAGTTTAGCTTCTAAAATAAAAGTATACAAAGGAGAAAGAGAGGAAGACTGTAATTGTATTATTATTAATTATTTTTACCATAACCAATAGTATTGACATTATTATAAATATTGAACACCCCATGGATATGTTATAGTGATACAATAATGCTAATTATAAGAACTATCTTTTCACCTGTGACAAACAATAAAAAATGAATATGAATAAATATGAATGTTTCCAAAATATACACTGAGTATGTAGTTGTTCAAGCATTGATTATTTGTCTACAAATTTTTCTATGGGTAGGTAGATATTTACTTAAACTGAAATAATGATATTAAGTATTTACTTATTTGTCTAGCCTGTGCAGACATAATATATCATAATTTCAATGTTATTTGTTTTATTTAAAGTTTCGCATAGAGCTTTTAAAGAACAATGTTTTCAAAACACAAAACATCTATTAATATTTAGTTTTTAGTTCAATTCAATCAAAATAAGGTCACACAATGACGAACAATGTTAATAAAAGTCTGATGTTAGATACATTTCTCTGATGATCTAAGATATGAAATATGGAAATTTTTTTTTGAAAACAAATGTATTCTATACTAGCTTTTGCCAGCGGCTCCGCCCGCGTGGATGTCGGTTATCGCTTAAAAAAGTAGCCCATATCCTTCTACATATCTCTGCCAAATTTCATGACGATCGGTTCTGCAGTTTAGGCTTGAAAGAGTAACAAAAGCAAAATCAAAATATTTTATTTCACATAAACTTGCATGGGCACTTATGAAATGTCAGAAGCTAGGTGCATGGTTCCAATTTGTCGCTTCCTATGGAGAAGAGCCGGCAAGAAACTCCACAGTTACTCTTTTAAAAATTGGCTTTTACAATGTTTTTCAAATTACAGTGATAATAGGTATGGGAGGACATGGCCTGTCAATAAGTACCAGACAGACAGAGCTACTTTAGCATTTATAATATTATAAGTAATATAAATGCGAAAGTATCTCGGATGTAAGGATAATATGATTTGCAACCGTAACAAATACCAATGGCTTTACGTTACTTTATTCATTTAAATCATCAACACAACCCTCTAAGATCCTCAATGAGATGTCAGCATCAACTGGTGGGGTCCGCAAGGGCCGACGCCGGACAGGGGTTGTTCGAAAGAGATACCACGGCCCCTGGCACACAGGCGACTGAAGGAACGCGGCTGGGTTTTAGTTAGTAAAAGTCTGACACGCCCTCCTGCTCGACCCAGAGCGGGAGAATTTATTTTATGATTTTCTACTCTCTAAAAAAAATTACACTAAGTTCATTTAATGCGATTGAATTAACAATTTCATGAAAAAGTCATTCAATCTCGATCGAGGGAGTGGGCCGTAATGCACCACGCGGGCCCTGTGCGACTTGGTAGGTGTCACACGTCCACGAATTTTTGGTTCTAGGATATCCCAGTTTCCTCAAGATGTTTCCCTTCACCGTTTTGAGAGCAGTGTTGATGAAATAGTAACGGAGTCTGCCTATTTTATATTCCAAAGCAGTACATACGCACATGGGCATACATTTTGCTCAAATATGTATATTTTTTGGAAATATCTGACTGGTTGTACTTTTTTTTAGATCGCCGACAAACATAAAGTATCGTATTTATAATTTTCCCTAAAATGAGTTCAATAACCTCGTTATAACTCTCAAGTCACCCCATAATATAAACCTACTTACCTATTTTCCTCTTTTGTATACAGTAATGCGTCAGCCCGAAGCTAAAAGGGGAGAGTCTTCTAATTCGTACCGTACAAACGAACGAAGCTTGTACAAAAGTCCTGTAAAAAGTACAATCGGGAAAAGGGTTGCAGCCCCATTGAAGATTACAAGATAAACGTGGAATTCGTCAAGAAAGGAAGGGGTAGCGCCTTGGAGTAATAATTCAGACTATAGAGTGCAAAGAAGAAGCTCGTGGTTAAATCATAACAGCTGCAAAGGACGATTAAAGGTTAAGCTATTGCCGGTCCATAGATGGCTGAACATCTTTTACATATCGATACTCCTCCGTGCCTCGGAAAGTATATAAAACCGTTGGTCCCGGCTGTCATTTGTAGATTTTTGATATTTGTTACGGGTTATCAGAAACCCCAGAGTCTGGCAACCTGTCGTACTGAGGGTATCGTAATCAAGTGATTGGGTTGTGGAGGTCAGATGAGCAATCGCTTTATGTAAAACACTGCATCCAGTTAAACTGGAAGCCGTCTCGAACATAGAAATAGGCTAGGCAGATGATGAGAGTGCTAGGAATTCTGAAGTGCTACAAGATTTAAAATTAACACGATGCGATAACTTCTGCTAGATTGCCAGATACTAGCTAGCATAAAGATATCCTTTTATATTTCTAACTTAGGTAGACTCACTGCCGTTTGTTTGGTAAACTTACGAAATGACGATCTTTATGAAAAGTTACAGTCCCAGTAGGTACAATACGCTGATCTCGCACTGTACGGAAATCCTATACGATCAGCTTATAATGGAAATGTATAGCTTGATGTGTAGCCGTGTGTACGTCTCTATCTACTTAAATCATATTTTTTTCTCTAACTGCTGGAAATGGGGAACCTTTTACCTAGTTATTTGTCTTTTTAAACCCAATAAAATGCGGTTTCATTTTATTTCGGTAGACCTTCACAATCTTCTTTTGAAGAAGAGAAGAATCTCAAAAACTGCGAAGTTCGTCTAATTCATACTCTAAGGTATTTACTCAACAGTTTTAATTTTAAAGTTTCCCGTTTAGCTGTGGTTTGCAACGTTTAATTTCCGGCGTAGAAATTATTAGGAAGGAATAAGGTGCGGCTTTCAAATCTGCCGAGCTGTTGCAGTCAACCATCAAATTCTTTCAAAGCTTTTTTATATAACACTGCAAAATTTCATGAAGCTTTGATGTTTTAAGCAAAAATATTTTCTTATATTTTGAAGATATTTTGGCTATTATTGTATTTAAATGCACGGAAATGCTGATGGAATGAGTTCCAGGTTTTTATGGGCAAAAGGTAAAATAGAAAGGGGTGTAGAAGGCTATGGCGGAGACCAGTATACTGGAATTATAAGAGCATATGTTTTAAAATTAGGTAAATTCATAGAATTTTCGACTAATGAAGTATGATTTTCGACTAGTGTACATGCATACACCAGACATTTCTGATACGCTTCGTTTTCCAACAACTTCACGATTTCTGAAATTTCATTTAAAAACATTTTAATTGTATTAAAACTGACTGCTTTGAAATTTAATAAAAAAAAAAAATAACGGGAAGAATAATTTAAATATATTACAGTTCCGTGCAGTAATACTCACTATTAAATAGACACCAAACCTAATGTGAGTTGAAATTTTACTTTTGAGAATACGTTTTGTCCACGACTGCGATCGCGTGGATGTCGGAAAAATAATCCACGGGAACATGCTACCGGAATTAAAGAACCCTTTTTGTTCTATGTTTAGGTTATAAACTATCTGTATATCAAAATTCATCCAAATCCGTTCAGCCGTTTCTGCGCCAATCCGGAACAAATATCCAGACAAACAGACAAACATTCTTCGTTAATATTATATTATATTAATAGATACGGACATGACTTAGTAACTGGTCGTTATTAAATTTCACTTTGCCTCGAGACAAAACGTTTGTTTGTTTAATTTCCGTTAAACAATTGTTATTTGTAACGTTATAATAATTATGAGAAAAATTAAATTGGACTTCTCGAATTTTTCGTCATTTGATAAAATAGCATAAGAAAACTAGTGATGAGTGCCTGATAATAATAATTGAAATACTCTTTGTATTTCAATTATTATTATCAGGCACTTTCGAGTGAATCAAATAAGACAAAAAACTCTCTGAGGAAAACAATAAACATACTGTTTAAAGATTTAGTTTGAAACAGTATTCACGAAGATAAAGACCTTATATGTACAAATATAAGCTCTATTTTTGACACGGTATTTACGTAAAAAAAATTAAACGAAACTTCTCAAATATTTCCATAACCAAGTAAACTATATAAAAATCGTCTTCCCAAACGTATGAACGTAAAACAGCTTTTACATCGTAAGAATATGAACCGTGAAAGCGCTGAGGTAACAGGAAATAGAGGTATGGATTCAAATAAGTTCAAATAAGCAATTTTCTCGAACAAGTCTTGATATCGTGAGCAGTAAACCGCGGCTGAATCCCAAAGTTACCGCGAGTTCTATTCAGATTTTTGCTCGTGAGAAGAAAAAACAAAATTACAGACAATTTGTTCCGATATCCTTATTGAGAGTTGCGAGGTAATCCTTGTGTGTTATGGAATATGGGGAAGCTTGTTACTCTATCCTGATCTTGTGTATATCGTTTCTGTAATACAATTTTATTGGCTTACAATGTATCATGCAATGTATTATTAGAAGGCTTAAAGTCACCCAAAGGGCAATGGAGAGGGCTATGCTTGGAATTTCCGTACGTGATCGAATCAAGAATGAAGAGATTCGTAAGAGAACCGAGACAACCGACATAGCCCGAAGAATTGCGAATTTTAGTGGCAATGGGCAAGGCAAATTGCTCGCAGAACAGATGGCTGATGGGGTCGGAAAGTTCTGGAGTGGCGACCGCGTACCGGAAGGCCTCCCACAAGGTGGACCGGTGACCTTGCAGATCCGCTGGATGCGGGAAGCACAGAACCGGTCGAAGTGGCGGAGCTTGGGGAGGCCAGTCCAAGTCCAACAGTGGACGTGTTTTGGCTGAAATGACGAATGTAACATGCCTTACTATCAGGAAGCACACGAATATTCATATATTTTGGCTTACGTGCTCTGAATATCGTTTTCGGACGTAATTAATTTTGTGAGGATACTTTCTATTTTGCAGCACCAATTAATCTTTAAATAGGCTGAAACTGGAGCTCCAGATTGAACTCAACGATAAAGGGTTTTGAGGAAATAAAAGCATTGTCACAGTACCCTCAAATCGGAATAGAAGAAGAGAAATTCAAAGAGGGATGCAGGGGTCAATTGGGATGAAACTATTAAATAGGTTTTAACGTTGGTGTATGTAATAACGTTAGTTGCCAAAAAGTACCAATGTGCTAAATGTATTGCCATTGTTGGCAACAAACTTTTTAGTTATTTCAACGTTAAAATATATTTTTAATGTTTAGTCCCATTTCAGTCCTGCAGCATTATTCGCCCCATTTGTAGGTACTCGTTATTTTGGTTTTATAACAACAAGAAATTATGCTACTAAGCTTTTTTAACATTCGTAAAAAGGCTCTAAAAACATTGTTACGAAATTATACACCATGCTCACACATAACATTACCTTTTAAGTAGTGCAAAATATATCTTGATAACACATAACGCTATGGCAAATTCAGACAGGCGGAAAAGTTGGCTCTAAAAAACAGTCAGTGAATGCAAGACTGTACCTATCTAACCAAGGAGAGAGCATTACAGACCCCTAATGACTACCTTGTAGAGAGCAAAAGTTCTATGATCAGACTGCGCCGTACTAGAAGTTTATCTTAATAAGACGGTTTCAAATGACGCGGATGTAAGAAACGGACGCAGTTTTTTGTTTGGAGCAGTTTTTGAAGATGATAAGAAAATTAATTGAGAAGACGGAGAAATGAATTGGTGAATTATTTTGTTGTAAAACAATAAAAATAAATCTATCTTTCTAGATTTTTCCTAACAACGTTGGTGTCGGCTTGTAGTCTAACCGGATGCAGCTGAATACCAGTATTTTACATGGCGCGACTGCCTATCTGACCTCTACAACCCAGTTACTGGGTAATACGATACTCTTTAGGTAAGACAGGTTGTCAAATTTTCGGGCTTTTGATGACAGTGATGATCCGTAAGGAAGGTCAAAGATCCACAAATGACAACAAGGATCGTGCTTTCCGAGGCGAGAGGGAACTTGAAATATAGAAAACGGCACCTATCCACGGACCTACTGTGGCAAGCGTGAAACAATGACTGTCGTATATCAAATTTTAAATGCAACATTTTTATTGCATTTTATGATCTTTTATACAAAAAAAATCAATTGCTTACTATAGAAACAACAGGAAGTGTATAAATTACGTGTTCACTTTTTTCAACCGACTACAGCTAACTCCTTGTGAGAGTTTCTTAGTAAATTCTCTTTGACTACTTGCTCCTTCTGTCTTAGAAAGTAATAGTGTTGAAAGTTTTCAACCAACATAATTAACAGATATTTATCTTTAGACAAAATCCCAATGAAAACAAATGTTCTACCTAATTTGGCTTCATGACGGTATGAGATTAATCGATTGGCTTATCGCTCGGCACGGAACAAAGAATTCACTTCGAACACATTAATCCTATCTAGAGCAATTAAACCGTTTTAATTCTAAGGCATTCGATTAAGAACAGACAATTTGTACTTGACCGCATTTCTCTTAGCTTAGAGTAGACAACCGATTTTAATCCGGCACCGATTTGAGTCCGACTGTCAACAAAAATCCGTGAGAGTCGGCGCTCGAATTTCAACAAACTCTATACCACATACTGGCAGTACAATTTTTTATTTGTATCACTAGCTGTTCCTCGCGTCATCGTCTGCGTTCTAAGATGAAAAGTAGACAATTTATATTTCCAATTCCTGGGCTATTTATCTGTATTCCATAACGATCGGTTTAGTGATTTAGGCGCAAAAAGGTAACAGACGCAAAGAGGTACTTTCGGACATTATAAATATTAGTCCAATCCTTACTAATATTTATAATATCCGGAAATAATTCTACTATTGTAATTCTTTGTCTAGGTGCAGACTGTCAAATGTAATAAATTTCGTGTCTGTACCGTTGTCCATTACCGAGTTCCTTCCTCTGGAGCCAATCTTGTGTGTAGAACCATGTCATGCATTATAAAAATGCATTGTCTTCAAAACGGAATCTATGTGTGACATTTCAGCCTCTTATGATAAGAGGAAGTGGATATAATTCAGCTTGCAAGGTTTGACCCGAACAAACGTACATGGAAACATTGCAAGTCAAATAAAAGCTATAAAAAGAGAAGAGATAATTTTTTTCATTGACGTTTATGTTGAGCTACTAGTTGGTTATGCTTTCGCCAACTTTTGTCGGTCCAATTAATAGTCGGTCGTCTGAGCCCCATTTAGCGTTGGCCATCGTCGCGTCTCCGATTACGTAACACAACTGCTACTAATTGCACAATTATCTTATATTGTCGTTGACAGTGAAGGTTCAATTGCCCATGTTTGGGAATGTAACCTATATCTCGACAGTAATTTGCTTGAGTGACGTCATAAAGTGATTTTCTTTCATTTCATCTTTTTGCGTATATTTTTTGTTGATTTCGTGCCAGTAATGTTATGTTATGTAAATGAAGTGGACTTGTATTGTAGTTACCTACTTGCCAAACATGTCATATCATTGGACCGGACATGGCCATATTAACTTTTATATTTCCCCATGGTTACGAAAAGTGTATATGAAGATTGAGGATATCTTGTGCAAACACAAATGGTATAAAGTTACCTCGAAAGATTTTATTAAATTGAACATAGTATTGAACTGTTTGGCACAGATTTGCGAAGCTGACCATCAAAAGAAAGAGAAATTATGTGGTTACCACTCTTACTTTTGTACCGATGCAGCGATGCCACGAATGAAGAGACTACTGTACCTAAAATGATTAAAAGTCAGACAAATTTCGTAGAAAGAAAGATAAAAGTAAGTACAAGTAAAATAAAGGACTTCAAATAAATTACATGCTTCACCTAAATGGAACATGATCATAAAGTAAATAGACCGCTCCCATTCAGTGTTCGCTGAATTGATTTAAGTTCTTCCAAGCTTTTGTACTCAAAAACAAATTACGTACACCCCCATACATCACGCGGTAGGTCTCCGTCCATGAACTAAAGAATCAAACAGAACCTTCCAGAAACTAGATTAAGGCGCTCATAAAGCGTAGTGCATGAATGCTGGTAACCTGAGACTTGGCAGACAATGCTGGCTCCCTTATTGCTCAGCTCTTAAATTGTAGTGCGGTTTCAATGCAAGTGCCGTTGACGTTAAATTATTGTCGCCATGCAACGTTACACCGCCTGTGCTGGCACTGTACACGTGTGCACTAGGCTTAAAGCCTGTTAAGCTAAATGTAGGTCTATTATGGTCATTCGATGTGGAGCTACGAAATTCTCAGAGGTGGTCGGATTTTATATCGAAAGCAAAAGTTGAAAATGGCGAAATATTGTGCTGTGTGTAGTCTCCAAAGTATAGGCATTTTAAAAGGAATTTATTATGGAATGGTTTCATACTTTTTACGTGATACCTGATCTATTTATGCATCTTAATAGATAATGAGACAAACCGACAAACAGACGAAAATGGTAGAAATGGCATCTGCTGGTCCTCTAACAACCCAAAAATATATTTTTTATATTCTGAATGTACTGAAACAGCTCGTCTTCAGATTTAATATATGTATAGATTTCAAAATATTAAAATAGAAGACTAATATAGTAATCAAATAACTGATTCAAACATAGGTGGGTAACAGACATCATTGACAGATTTATCTGATGCCGAGCATACTTTAATTTCCGACGGATTTCAGCCGTGTGTAATAGAATCCGCATATTCTCATTAATTTAGTGACAGGTGTTTTAGCACGCCTCGAACCCATTAACTACTGTAATAAAGTGTTAATTTAATAACAGGGCAAAACTAGTGTCGTCACTAACTGTCGTTAAAACAAGCTATAACAGCCTCGACCATAGCGGGCGCAACCTGTTTCGCTCTCTTAACTTTACAACTTGAATAGAGTGATTATATGAGAGATATGAAGACAGAAGTTGTAGGAATACCTTTGAGATATTAAAAGGATACATCCGAATTATTTGGTATGATTTTGCTGTTAGCTAGATGAGTTATTGCACTTGTATTGTGTGGTTTAATACTGCAAAATTTCGGTCATATCTAAACTCTATGATCAGGCAATCACTTAGTACCAAATTCGAGTTTTTGGCGGGATCGCGTTGGAACATATCGCACGAATTTTCATTTTCATGAAATTATGTGAAATAGCGAATTAAATTGTATAATTTTGGTAGTGAATTATCCAATTTAGTTACGTGTGAGTGCACAAGTGTGGTGAAGGTGAAAATAAGTGACTAACGTGGACTTTTCGTGTTCCCCCCAAAAAGTCCTAATAGGTTGTTGTAAAGTTACTACCGCTTTACAATAACTTTGACTTGACTGACTTTAGACGACTATGACTTTTTTGTAACTTCGTGCCTGATAACGGGCCATTTACTTGATCGAAAAGATTTTTTTTGTAGATTCATTACTTGACACTGGCTATTTGCACAAACCGTGCGAAGCCAAAACGCAAAAAAAAAGTACCAAATTCAAATCATAACTCTTAAACATCACGCCTTGTTTCATCGAAGGTTTGAGCAGAGGTGTGCCTATAGTACACGCTCATTTCGCCACTTACGTTTAAGTCTCATGTAATAGGGGCGAGCCAATTGTCATGCAGGCCTAAATCTCCAGGCATAAATTCAGACACATGGCTACTACTGAGAAATTTCACACCCAGACAAACCCAATAAAAAATAGCTCGACCTGGGACCTTTGAAACCCTTAGATCAAGGAGGTAGTTAGATCATTGTAAGTAAATTTAATGCCCCACCTGCTGGAGTGCCCTAAGTGGCCGATCACCTGCACCTTAGATAATCTCAATAATGCCAATGATGCCGCAATATACGTGGCCACCAAAAAAAAAAGGGTACGAATACCATCGACACGAAAAGAAGAAAAAGTAAATAATCCCGAAATCAATTAATAATAAGTCTGCGAAGGTCGGTTACCAATACATCTTTGAACAGGAGTGATTCAGTGTTAAATTATCGTGTACCTTATTATCTAAAATTTATTTCATGACACCTACACAGTTACACACGAAATGTTTCGTCTAAAATGATTCTAGTATAATATATCTCTCGAGCCATATTTGTATAGTATCGTACGAAATTATTGTTTGCCCGAGGGAGCTGTTAACAAGTCTAGTACCTAAGTATCAGTAAGTGATGAAGATGCCTTAGGCGAGTAACGGACACATAGTACTATTTGCCTCTCACATAGGTATTATTATCACAATTATGTCCATTTCATTGGCACATTAAATTAAGTAAAAAAATAACCCAAATGTAAGATCAAAGGTCTGTACAATTACTGAGGGAATTGTGCCAGATTTTCGTACATCATCGTAGTATTTTGGCATCATATGATTTTGGTTTGTAATGGTGTATCATTTTGGTCGACGCCCGAGCAAGTGCATGCGTACGTACTTATTATATTACGTCGATTATAACCATCATTATCTGCTGTAAGTCATCAAATTACCATAGGAACAGCAACCTTATTCGCAGGGCTCAAAGTCTACGATAATTTTGTTGTTGTTTATTGGCTGTAAGTGTAAAGTTGTCTCTATCAGAAGTTAATACGCGATCGTGGTTCGTCCATACATTTGCATGTTACATTCGACTGTTATTATGTGTTATTGTGGAGATCAAAGTTAATAACACTTTCTAATTTCATTTCATATGTTTATAATTTGACTATTATACATATGGGTCAGTTTAGTAACATCGAATATTCTTCTTTGTACAAATGTTTACACACCGTGTTTACAGTAAGCAGTGGTGGGCTAGTAGTAACGGCCTTGACTTACGAGTTGTAGATCGCGGGATCGCACCCAGGCTTTACTTTGTGTAGGGTTCCCAAACTTATTTTGTCTACTGCCCACTTTGAGAATAAATTATTTTTTGCGCCCCCATTTTTTCACATACTTAAAAACCACTATAACTTTAAATTAAATTAATGATTGTTAGCTATATTAGCGGAGATTGAGTGGAATTAGCAGGTCTCTTACCGCCCCCCTTTTGGCCTGCAGCGCCCACAAGGGGGCGTTATCGCCCACATTAAGAAAGGCTGGTGTAAATAATTTCTTCACTACTACTCTCAAAACGGTGAAGGAAGGCATCGTGAGGAAACGACCATGTCCTAAAACAAATAATTCGAAGACATGTGACATCTCCCAACCCGCACTGGGACTTCGTGGTGGATTACAGCTCACTCCTCCCAAAAAGTGAGGTCTGTGTCTCAGCCGTGGGAAATGATAGGCTGATTATTAGTATACATAATATTTTATCATCTGTAAACAACTTTAATTAACTTATTACGTATGAATTTGGAAAAACTGCGCATTTTCATTAATTGGTATTTCGTCCTTTCAACCTTAACTACATATTATTCTATGTCCTTCGAAACATTTATTCTAGACCAAAACAACATGGCTATAATTTCTCTCAAGTGATCCGATAAAATAACCTTCAGATCAAATCTTATCTTACGATCCCAGTACAATTAGCTAGAAGCGAAATCTACTAATTGTTGCAACCTCTTCGCTTAACATGAGCGCCTAGTCCAAAGATGGTCCGAACAATCGAATAATGATCGAATCTAGCGGCCGCAAAACGAATTAAACAATCGATTTAATCGTTCACTTAATTACGTAATTAATGTCTGAATGCACAGCTTACCCACAGAGCCTGCTTAATGCCTCTGCATACGTACCGCAGTGTTGCAGAACACGGGACCGCGAAACATAAAGTATTATGGCTATAGTACGGTTTTTAATGATCGAAATCGGAATCGGACTCGCTGCTGGCGAAACAAGGCCCGCTGTTTGAAAAAAGAATCAAGTTTCTGTTGGAATTCTTTGGTAAACGCTTTATTTAAAAATCTTTCTCTTGATGTTGGTTGTCAGCTGTTTTTATGACGCAGAGTAAGCATTCGATGAAGATTCGCATAAAGATATGAAGCCGTTAGTTCTAATACTTGCACGGTACTTTATCGGTTAAAAATAAAATTAGCCATAAGTTCACGCCAACTAAAACGTTAAATGAAATTTTATTTAATACAAACAAAATCCGTCATAAATCTTCGGCACCAGTTACTAAAATTTATGTTTAAAGTATGATTGCATGCCAGTGTTTTAAGTGCGAGAGACAGCCCTACAATTAACTTTGGGGCTAATTGCTCGTCAGTAGATCATACATCAAAAAATGTACCGTAAGCTTTCTTTAATTACATTACCGGCACAAGTCACGTTTCAAATTGAACGCAATGTATAAATTGAGACAAAAATCGCAACAAATTGTACCGAAAGTAATAGTTTTTATTAATAGGGGACATCCCCAGTTTCGACTCCCAGACATACTGAAATTGTAGTTACAAATTAAAGTGAAACTTTAAATTACATTCTTGTGCAACTATTGTCTGTGTTGCACAAACAGTAACATAGAGGTTGTATACATTCTAGTAATTAAGATCGAACCTTCACTCCAATAAAGGTTTTGAGCGTAAAACGTTCTGGTCCTTCGACCGAACGGCGTCGTAACTCTCGCAATTAAGTCGAATTAAAAATAAAGTCGAAAGGAGTCCGAACTGTACAGCTGTTGATTAAACGCCATCTCGCGGGTCCCCATCAATAACAACACTTTAATGAAACGCTTTTATTCGCGCTTGAATGGCTGGGACGCTAGTCTCGGCTTTTAATTTGCTTTTTTATTTCCTTTTTATATTATTTTTTTCTTAATAGAGTTGACAGTGTGCGCCCGGTTCGGCTACTGTTGCTAAATAAAGGGCGAAACAAAGGACTTTAGCGGTCCAGTGTTGCATAATAACGACAAAATTGTCTTCTTTTATTCATAAATGATATCTGTTGCCTTTAGAATGTAAAGCATAATGGTTTGTTATAAAAGTACTCTCATGAAGAAAGAAAAATGCATTGTTCGGTTGTATTTAGTTTTATAAAAATGTCGGGTACATCGGCAACTGATATTTTATAATTTAGTTACTCGAAAAAGTTACTTGAATTTAGGTTTTTATATAAGTACCAGATGTTACGCCGAAAGATAACTTTGAGCAATTAAAAATGTGCCATTAATTAAAGTTCTAATCGTACTTTTCATCGAGCAATGAAATTATCATAAAAAGTACATTACAGTACAATTCTAATTCTGATAACATTATGTTATCTTCATGCTTTGATACCGTTACAATTTATGTACTATTTCAGCCAAAGCTTGCTATGGTTAGTAGGAAATACGAATAATTAATGAATTAAATTACCAAATATACAATAAAATGAGTTTTAATGAGGTGTAATTTGTTGTTATTTACATATCAGTTATGAGGCCAGAAAGGGTGGACACGCAAACAGTAATGGGACTTCGTTTCCGGTTTCAAAATATTCTAAAATCATTCTTAATTCCGAATAGTACGGTGTAAAATCGCGTGAGACACTATTGAACTAATTTGACCACAACCGACAATTAATACTGAATATTCTGTTTAAATTAAATTAACGTTGAAACGACAATTAATTTATGGTAACTGCAATTGAAGGGTGTTGGCGAATACCAATACATCCTGAACCATACATACAAAATGTCCCATATCGAAATATCCGGCATTATTTTATTAGTAATGGAAGAGATAAATGTTTCTTCAATACATGTTTTTCGATAAGCAGCCAATCGAATAAAATTCGAGTCACATTTTACTGTGGGAAAGGGGACGAGTGACGATTGACGAGTTCTTTAATCTCTTGTTTTGTATGAAGTTTCGTATGTAATTTCCCGCAGTTTATGTGGAATATAGAATATTTATTGTCTATACTAATATTATAAAGAGATGTGAGTTTATTATGTAGGCGATAATCTTCGGAACGAAGATTCGATTTTGCAATCTCAGTATTTGGAATTCAAAATTTTGCAACTAGCTATGCGTGTGAAAATGATTACATAAACGGTGACAGTAACAACGACGCGCAGACTGTATTCTGTAACCGTAATTATTATAGACATGATTTTAGATCCCTTAGCGTACAATTTTTTTTTCAGTTATAAAAATTAAAAGCTATTTCATAGAAAATTGCAACACCCACGCGGTGATTATTTTATTTGTAAACCTACGAAAAATTTCAACGCATCCATGGTATTTATAGACTATCAAACCGAACAACTTTTTAAATGGGACCAGCAATGTAATCGCAGAAAAAAAATATCAACCCGCACAAAATTTTAATACCTACTAGACCCAAACGTATGAGATGGCTGATAATATATTTTTCGCGATTATGACGTTGGACCCATGGAGAAAGTTGAGCAGTTTGATGGTCTTTTCCACACACTCAAATATCACCACACCTTTCTGTAAAATATGACTACAGCTTACTGATAGATGTCGTACATAGATATGTAGATTGATCTCCCTGTGAAATAATATCCAAGCTTACACAGCTTACAGGGTGCTCCTATCAAAGCACTCCTGACGAAGAAGTCTAGGATTAGCCCTAATCATTATTGTTGTAACAGACTGGTGTCTAGACGATACTATTCTATATCTATGTTGCTATGTAGGTACCCATATACAAGAAAATTTAATGTTGCACATATTGACGAACCACGGTTGGTCATGGAAGTTTTCTTAAATCTGATGTACCATTTAATATAGCTTTTAAGCATTAAGTTTTTTTATCTCAATTCTATTTAGATTTACCTGATACAGCCAAAGTTTCTTCTTTGAGTTGTATGCCATAGGTAAAAAACTTGCTTCGTATAACCTTTTATACGATGGAAGTTTCTTTCCTGTTGCATACCATAAAATATAATCGTCTATAATACCATTTAGCATTTAGACAGTGCAAGTCTTTTGTTGCTTGTTGCAGCTGAACTTTTCGCAGAAGGTGTATTTCAACAAATAATCTTCTACTATTTAAAAACTGTACACATTAAGTACATTCCTTAGTTTTATCTTTGCCATCGACACGCTAAGAAGAAGAAGATCTTCTACTATATAAAAATAAGTCGGGTTTTCCTTCCTGACGCTATAACTCCAGAACGCACGAACCGATTTCCACGGGGTTTTGCATTCGTTGGAAAGGTCTCGGGCTCCGTGAGGTTTATAGCGTAGGTAGGGTAGGTAGGGTAGGTAGGGTAGGTAGGGTAGGTAGGGTAGGTAGGGTAGGTAGGGTAGGTAGGGTAGGTAGGGTAGGTAGGGTAGGTAGGGTAGGTAGGGTAGGTAGGGTAGGTAGGG
Organism: Polymixis flavicincta; assembly: GCA_949987655.1. NCBI lineage: Eukaryota > Metazoa > Arthropoda > Insecta > Lepidoptera > Noctuidae > Polymixis > Polymixis flavicincta. The sequence goes on from OX465182.1 coordinate 15,295,206, forward strand.
TAGGGTAGGTAGGGTAGGGTAGGTAGGGTAGGTAGGGTAGGTAGGGTAGGTAGGGTAGGTAGGGTAGGTAGGGTAGGTAGGGTAGGTAGGGTAGGTAGGGTAGGTAGGGTAGGTAGGGTAGGTAGGGTAGGTAGGGTAGGTAGGGTAGGTAGGGTAGGTAGGGTAGGTAGGGATTCTGTATGAATGACTATTGGACGGACAGGACAACGTCTGTCAGGTCAGCTAGTAAAAAATAAATAAAGGGAGTCCTTTAATTGTCCAACCAGAAACGTGTTTTATTTAAATACAGTATTAAATATGTATTGTACGGTGGTACGGAAGCCTTCATGTGCGAGTCCAACTCACACTTGGCCGGTTTTTTTGAAACGAGGAAAAAACGGTAGAGGTTACTCAATTCGACGTATTTTTTTATTTTATTACTGTAACTAAACGTATTTCCTTCTTTATTTTTTTTAATCTTTCAATAAAACTCACCTTTAATTATTACATAGAACGTAAAAAGTCTTATCATATCTAATACTATCGTTGAAGATAGCAGTCGCGGATTCTGAACTACACTTTATGGAAGATATTTTTTTCTAAAGTGCCTCTGCAAACAGCTAGCGTTTACGTTGAAACACTTTTCAGCGGTTTGCAATTGAAATAAAAGTTTATGAGCACATTGCATAGTTAATGTAGCTAGGTGAATCTGCGTTGTGTATTCTGTGATATGTCTGTATTTCTGCAGTTTTCGTGGAAAGAATTTTAAATTTTATGCCCGTAGCTAAGGATTTTTTAAGTGCTTGTACTCCTTCACATTTTAAAATTGTCTTAGCTTAAAGGCTTATTAGTTGATTCGCACGAATTCATTCACCCCAAACGGGCGAATCGACACTTTATAATCATAGGTATTTTACTTTCTGTAGGCGAGTCGCAGGTTAATTTACTGGTGGCCAAATCGACAACTCCATAAATACGTAATAAGACATTGACACGTTTTGAATTGTATGCAATTAAGTAATAGGTCAGTATCATTAGGTCAATTTTCTCCTATTATCTACTATGAAAAATATATTTTTGGTTTTAATTATGCTACTAATATTACAAATACAGAATATTTTTTTAACCAGTGCGCAAATTGTAACCATGAATTCAGCATAATCATTCTAGACCCTCAGCGCAGAAATATTTCGTCGGTTTAAAAAAAAATGCTGTTTCATAGAAAATGTCAATAGGTACCTACGCGGTCAAAATGTATGGAAGAGCTGATTTTTTTTTTGTATAACCGACGAAAAATTTCTGCGCTGAGGGTCTAGAATGATTATGCTGAATTCATGGTTAGTTTGCGCACTGGTTAAAAACTTATCCTGTATGATGTCAGATAAGTAGTCACTCCATGCAAAATGTATTCGGTTAGACTGGAAGCCCACCTCAACATAATTAGGAAAAGGTTAGGCACTGGTCACCCAAAAATCTCAAAGTTATCTCTAAACCGTACAATAAACGGAAAATAATAAATACAAACCTTCAAATTACATCATGAAAGATTGCAGGATAATCGAACCATAATATAAGGTAGGTAGTATTTTTAGTCTTAAATATCGGTGAAAATAAATTAGACATTCTAAACTCGTACAGTCGTATAAAAATCAATACAAAAAATATTGGCACACAAAAAAGTTTTGTTTCTAGTAGCGATTCGATTTATTTTAATGTGGTGTCAAAACTATGATTAATATTTAATTATTTATTTCTTGTCTGCTAACGAGGTCTAAATCTCCCACTTGATTAATTTATAATCGCTGTTGTAAAAGATGTAATCAACTAGGATGAAAGTCTATAAATTTTTATGTTTGATTGAATATTATATGACATCATACCTACAGCTGTCAAGAGCATTCAAGAACTAGCTAACATACTGTTTTGTAGAGAAAACAAAGAATTGTACCTCACTGTAAATACTTTCTTGGACACAGTGAAGTAGGAAGGTAGTTCTGACATCCGGGGAAATTATTTGATATCCTTTGTTTATTTGCCGTGGTATTGCCATTTCATAAAATGTCGAAGAATTATAGTTGTGATTGGAGTAAACGGTCGATTTAAGTTAGTAGTCTATTTGCTTAGTCAATAATTTCCCTGATGAACTTACCAATTGAATATAATATGTCACGTTCCGTGTGGTGCCGAACGTAAAAGAATAGCACCATCCCAGTTCTTTGCGTGGGTTTCGTAGGCAACTAAGGGACTTACTAGAGAATGGGCAGCAGCGTTCTCTATGCATTTTACCACCATACTGCAATCACCAACCCGCCTGCCAAGCGTGGCGATTATGGAAAAAACCCCTTTTTAGGGGTGGCTTATTTCCAGCAGTGGGCGTCTTTCGGCTGTAATGTTGATGATGATGATTGAAATTATTTTTTAAGGGCAAATGTTCCCAGAGGATCCTGCTTAGTGGTAAAAGACATCGCGCCAGGCCCAGACGGAGATAGCGGGATGAGCTAGATTACTATAACAAAGATTGGTCCATGGCAGTTCTGCACAGGGAGCGGCTGAAAGAGAATAGGGAGGCTTTTGTTTGCAGTGGGATATTATGAGCGTTAATTCCACGCGGGCAACTGGCAACAACGAATCACCAGCCCGCGTGGGATGAACGTTACTAATTAATATAAATATATTAATTTTGTTTAATGCCTAGTAAAAAAATTAAACAAAATATTTTTGAGTGACTTATAATATTTCAAAAGAAAATACTCTGCATTCCTAATCCTTGAGTTAAGTGAGTACAATACTGTCAAGTAAACCTTAAAGAGGTAGTAAATCAGGAAAAAAACCCATTAAATACCATTGATATAATTTCACATTACAATTAAATAGATGACGTTGTAAAATAACAACATGTAAATTCTTATTTATAATACTTCTGTGAAACATTTTTTTTTAATAATATCAGAACATTCCAAATTAGGGATGCCGATTCAATAAGTGATTGATGTTCTATTATAATATATAATATCATTCTCCTTGTAAGTTTTTATAGCAATAATTGGATCATAAATTACAAACACTATACCGATACTTTTTTTCTATAATTAATTGATTTTATAACCTACGTATTTGGTTGAAAATTGATAGAAGGAAGGAATTCATTCATAATTGTTGTAAATGAATAGAAAAATCTTTTCATCCGTTTAATACGATCATCTGCCTCGCCTTTTCCCAACTATATTGGGTTAGCTTCCGGTCTAACCGATGCAGATGAATACCAGTATTTTATATGGAGCGACTGCCTATCTCACCTCAACAACTCAGTTGCTGGATACCCTTTGGTAAGACTGCTTGTCAGACTTTCGGGCTACTGCCGACCCGTAACAACTGTCAAATATCCATGAATGACAGCCGAAATCAACGGCTTAGCGGACTTTCCGAGGTACGGAGGATTCTCCATAATTATGTTATTGATGGTCACTATCCACGAATCGACCGCGGCAAGCGTAGCTTTGTAGATCCACCCGTGCGTTTGGTATTATTGAACCACAAGCCCGTTAATGCCATAATACAGAATTAAATGCAGGCAATATAATAAAACTTTCCCACTAAAGACTAAAACTATTTGCAAAACGTTCTTATTTAGTGATTGGGCTACTCCAGGTATTCGTAAAAGCCGGGAAAAACTTTTTGAACTTTATGGCCTAAAGCAACAAATGAATAATACAAGCTTTGATCAGTATGTTTCAAAATATTCAAAAACTTTTAAAATTTTGTGCAAATTAGTTAAATCGCTTTATATTAGCAATAAAATAAAATCAGCTGATGATAAAATAAAAACGACCTGGCAAATAATAAATAATGAAACAGGTAGGAAAAAACAGCGTAATACTGAATTTAATTTAGAGACTGCAAATGGCTCCATCAACTCAGATGTAGAAATAACTCAGGAATTTAAGAACTTTTTTGCTAATATTCCTGTTAAAACTACTGAAGCTTTAAATTCTTCACCCGCGCGTTCTGCTGCTTTACTCAGGAAGAATGTAACGGCATGCCCTTTGGAGTTTAGGTTTCAGCATACCGACCCCCAAGCTGTTATAAAAGCTTTTAAAGATCTTAAAATTAAATCAACAGAAGATCTTTGGGGAATGTCTGTAAAAGTATGTAGTGCTTTTATCGAAACCATTGCGCCCTATTTAGCTTTCATATTTAATACCAGTATAGACCAAGGAGTCTTCCCGGATCTCATGAAACACAGTAAAGTAGTTCCGTTGTTCAAATCCGGTGATAGTAAAGAACCCAACAATTATAGGCCCGTGTCAATTCTGCCAGTCCTCAGTAAAGTGTTTGAAAAGTTGATTCTCAATCAAATGTTACGTCACTTTAATAAAAATGCCATCTTTCATGAACAGCAGTACGGTTTCACCAAAGGGCGTTGTACCACTGACGCTGGTGTTACCCTAATAAAAAAAATTTTTAAAGCCTGGGAAGAAGCAAAAGATGCCATTGGAATCTTTTGCGACCTCTCCAAGGCGTTCGATTGCGTAAACCATGAGACACTTCTGCTGAAACTGGAGCACTATGGGATTAGAAATACAGCTCTAGATTTACTAAGATCACACCTGAAAAACAGAAAAGTTAAAATTCAAGTAAACGGCATAAACTCACTAGGGGCTGAAATGGCAATGGGCGTTCCCCAAGGTTCAATATTGGGTCCATTCCTCTTTTTAGTTTACATTAATGATTTACCGTATATACTTCTAAATCAACCGAAGTTATTGTTATTTGCAGATGACACATCATTGATATTTAAAATAGACCGACGTACACAAAATCTTGACGACGAGAATAACTCTATTCTTCAGGTCCAAGATTGGTTTACGGTAAATAATTTGGTACTAAATGGCACAAAAACCAAATGTATTAGATTTCAATTACCAAATGTTAGAAGTAGCGAATGCGACATCATATTGAATGGAGAAAAACTGGAATTTGTTAATCAAACGGTGTTCCTGGGAATCACGCTAGACGATAAATTGCAATGGGGACCTCATATAACATCTCTTGCGGGGCGGCTAAGCTCGGCCGCTTATGCTGTTAGAAAGATCAGACAGTTAACAGATGTAGAAACCGCGCGTTTGGTCTATTTTAGCTACTTCCACAGCATTATGTCGTATGGCATTTTACTGTGGGGTCGGGCTGCTGACATTGAATCCATCTTTATTTTGCAAAAGAGAGCTGTCAGAGCCATTTATAATCTACGTCGCCGCGAATCCCTCAGGGAACTGTTTAAAACGATTAATATTATGACAGTACCTTGCCAATTCATTTATGAAAATATTATCATGTATGTGAGAAAAAATCTACATCTTTTTAATAAAATAAGTGATAGACATAATTTTAATACTAGAAACAAAGACAAAATAGATCAACCATTTTTCAGATTAGCTAAAGTACATTCATCTTTTATGGGGTACTGTGTTAAATGCTATAACAAAATACCTTGTGATATATTACAATTAAATGAAAGGAAATTTAAAACTCATATTAAAAGTACACTTTGTAAACAAGCGTATTATAAATTAGAGGATTATATCCAAGATAAGAATGCTTGGAAACATGCTGGTCCTGCTCCATAGGACAATCTAGAGTCTAGACAAAATCAAACTGGTTGCTAATTGAGTTAAATAAATAATTATATTTATGACATTGATTTACACTCACACACTGACTTATTTCTTGTTAATATTCTAGGAAAATCGTATATTTACTCTTACAATGTTTGTAAATATGTGGGCACCATGTATCTATCATAGAATTAATTTATCTTTATTGCTTCAGTTGCATTTTGTTACCTTTTTTGGTATAGTAATTTTATTCTGGGTGCATCGTTTTCACATATAATTATATAATGAATGTACTATGATAAATTGTATGTAAAACATTTTAAAAGAGTAACGGTGGAGTTTCTTGCCCGTTCTTCTCCACACGAAACTACATTTTGGAATGGGCGACTAGAATCAATTCTGTTTAAATGTAAATGTTGACGTTCAAAAGTGCCTTTTAAGTGCCTAATTGAAATAAATGCTTTGACTTTGACTTTGAATGAAAAAGTTGTCGTATAGTAACTGTAGAGCAGTGGTGGCCCAGTGGTAACGGCTGCGACTTACGAGTTGTAGGTCGTGCGTTCGAACCCAGCCAGGCGCATTACTTTGTGTAAATAATTTCATCACCACTGCTCTCAAACGGTGAAGGAAAACATCGTGAGGAAACCGGCATGTCCTAGAACAAAAAATTCGAAGATATGTGACATCTACCAACCCGCACTGGGCCCGCGTGGTGGATTACGGCCCACTCCCTCTCACTGAGAGGAGGCCTGTGTCCCAGCAGTGGGAACGTTATAGGCTGAGTATGTATGTATAGTAACTGCAGTATTAGAAAATGTCTGCCCAAACTTATGACAGAGTCATGTACATTGTTCCCTGTCTATAAATTCCATAAGTTAAATAGAACTACTCATTTAACCATAATTTAACTAGATCACTATATTATAACCTTGTTACCTAAGGTGCTATTTAAAAAATATAATCCGTTCGAACGACACCGCGACCCATAACTAGTTTACACGAATAATCCATTCCACCTACACGTCCATAAAGAACTATTTTAATAACACTTTAACAAGCTTGTAAAATAGCTCGTTTTATATAACAAGAAGTGTTCATAAAAAGCCCAGGTTTACACTTAATTATGGCAACCCGATACGTATACAAATACTTGAATATTTGAGGTACGGAAATCGGGCTTTGATCTGTCAATATTGAGGTGAAGAATTTGGTTAATAAAGTCGAGAAAATCAGGACTCGGTTTTTCAGGTAATTTTTGGTGAAAAATTGACTTGTACCTATGTTATTACCTACATATAATTAGATGTAAATCTGTGTATTTTTATTTAAAGGTATATTTTTGCTGGTAAAGACAACACATTGTATTGTGTACCCTATGAAATTATGCAGTATATGCGCCCTCACCGTTCCGCAAGAGACGCCCTGGGCGTCGGGAATCCCAGGCTGATTCCCGGCCACCGTAGACGTGGGCTTGCGGACTGCGAGTAATGGGTAGCTCGCTGTCCGGTAAGGACCAAGCCCAGGTCGACGGCGCGTTGTGTTCCACGCGCGCCTCAAAGAGATGTCAGCACAAACTGATGGGGCCCGCAAGGGCCGATGCCGGCCAGGGGTGCAGGTTGTTCGAAAGAGATAGCGTGGCCCCTGGTACACAGGCTACTGAGTGAACACAGGTGGGTTTTAGTCAGTAAAAGACTGACACGAACTCCTGTTCCACCCAGAGCAGGAGAAGTTATTCGATGATTTCCCAACCTCAAAAAAGAAAAACCCTATGACATTGCTATATTCTAAGCTGCTCCGTTGGTCTGGTCTCAACAGCTAAGCATGGGGTCCTGGGTTCGATTCCTAGGTCGGCCAAATGTTCCATTTGAAATTTCTAAGTATCCACCCAAAGTTGGCGGTATGATACCCCCGTACGTCAGAAGCACCTTAAGCCATTATACCTAGTGTATTTGTAGAGGCCTCGTACAGTACCTTGTTTTTTCTATTTCCTTTTTTTAAATAAAAATGTTATTTTAATTTTATTAAGTAACTAGCATAGCGTAGTAGTGTTTTATTTTTTCAGTGTGTTTAATTGTATTTTGTTGTTATTTTTGTGATATTCCTGTGCGAGTCTAATAAATACTTTTTCTTTATTTTTCTTTCGCAATTTTACAGTGCACGCTTGTGCACTGTAAAATTGCACGACTATCCGTCGATAGTCTCCGCTGAGATTGGCTGACATAGCCGAAATTCGGTCAGGAGGACTATTACTTAAAATAGGTATGTTTATTTATTATTTCTTATTATTTTTGTGTGTTACTATGATACCAATCAATTTCCGAGGGAACTAAATGAATGAGTTTTTTTGTCCTCAAGTGTCAGTACATAAATTATCTGTTAAGGTGGCGATACACGTTGTAATTTTTACATTACGATGCAACATCAAAATAAAGTGTGATGTTTCCATCATCGTTTAGCTAAAGTTTTAGTGAAGAAGTTTTAGCTGCAACAAAGTATTGGTGATAGATCACGTTTGTCAGTTTATGACTAAGAAAAGTTTTAGTATAGGTATCAGTTTAATGCATTTTTCGTCGTTATGTGAACTTTTATACGTACACTGCACTTTGGTAAATATTATGTGTATGGCTATGTGGAGACTTTGGTACACGTAGTTCGTCTGCGTGAAGTTTCTTGATACCCTGACCCAACCCGTCGTATCGCACTCGCGACCGGTCATATGAGTTACTTCATATCAATGTTTATTTTATTTGACTAATGTAAGCGCCCACACCCTGTAGACCAACTAGATGGACCGACGACCTTAAAAAGGTGGCTGGGACAGACTGGATGCGGAAGGCGGAGGATAGAGTATTGTGGCGCAGCCTGGGAGAGGCCTATGTCCAGCAGTGGACTGCGATAGGCTGAGTTGATTGATTGACACCCTTTATGCCTGGAGGCTTTTATTTATGTTTACGTTTATTGTTTTGTTTTTATTATTTACTTGTCTCTGCTTGAGTTTAATTACTGTTTGTTGCTATATTGGCGTGTGCTAGCTGACATATGGCAATTAATTTAATTTTATGTATCTTGTTTAGTAATGCTAATTACGTACCTATAAATAAATAAATAAATAAAATAAAATTCATTTATTTCAGGCAAGTTTTTTAGACATACACCCATAGCATTAGAAAATTAAAAATTAAATTAAAAAGAAAAAAACAAATAAATCAAAATTAGAATTAAATCAAAATCAAATCAAAATTAAATCAAAATTAAATCAAATTTAAATTAAATTAAATCAAAATTAAATTTAAATTAAATCAAAAGAAGTGTAGAATCAAGTTCTTCTAACTTAATAGACAGCTGTGCTGCTGGGGAGTTTGTGGCGCCACTTCTTTTTCCCAGCTAAAGCACTAGAAAGTGGTGACAGGCGAGCTTTTTGGGGGACTGTCTTATGTAATTTTGACGTTCAAAAAGTGCTGACACTTGGCTTAGTTTGAATAAATGAGTTTTGATTTTGTTTTTTTTTGGTTTTGCACTATTGCTTTGTTTTCGTTTATCGTTCTTTCTGACTTTTTCCTTTTTACACGACTGTTTAGGATTTCTCGCGTGACATTTAATAGTCGAATGCTTTACTCAAGAATTGCGCTACCAAATGCCGTACGATTTTTTTTATCTTACCGGTAGTTCCAGGGATTAGCGCGTTCAAACAAACAAGCAGCTTTATTATTATTATAGATAAGACATGGAAAGTTATGGTTTGCTCAGAGAGAATTGTCTCTGAGCAAACCATAATTTTCCTGCGCTAATGTCAGTAATGTCCAAGAACTCAGAAAGTACATAATATAAATACAAAAAAGAAAGAAAGAAAGAAAATACATATATTTAGCACAGACTAAAAAGGCACACAATATACAGCAAAAAATAAAACTAAAAATTCAAAACAACAAAAAGTGTAAAGTGCGATGTTAAAACTAGCATTATTAAAATGTGCCCCACGGCTGCGCTAAAAAGGCCCAGTTCAGCAAAAATGCCAGACAGCTTGTGTCTGACGCAGGTTTTCAACTGGACCTGTAGTGTGAAAGTCACATGGATACTTGCCCGAGTTTGAAAACAAAACCTCGTGGAGGTGAGGCCTTAACCACTGGGCCATCACGATATTTATTCATAAGGAAAAAAAAAAATACACAATGGCCGTAACATTGACAGAAATAACTTTTAATTTAATTAGATAGTGTAAAGTCTAAACTTATCTTTACGACTTCCTTTTTCTACAAACATAGGCCTTAAATGACGTTGAAACATTTTAGCAGTTTTCTTAACGACTTATAATGAGTTATCTATTATAAAGGTTTCTCAGGGCGTGCAAGGTGTTGTTTGGTATTCCCATCAGAAAATTCTCAGTAGCAACCTGGTATCTGGATTTATGATCGTTTGATGGCTATAGGCTCGAACCCAATTACATGGGACTTAAATATAACTGGCGTAATGTGGGTGTTCTATAAGTACACCTCTGTCTTACTCTCTCGGTACTAACTCTTCGTGAGTTCGAACCCAGCCAGGCGCTTTATTTTGTGTAAATTATTTAATCGCCACTGCTCTCAAAACGGTGAAGGAAAACATCGTGAGGAAACCGGCATGTCCTAGAACCAAAAATTCGAAGACGCGGGCCCAGTGCGGGTTGGTAGATGTCACATACATCTACCAACCCGCACTGGGCCCGCGTGGTGGATTACGGCCCACTCCCTCTCACCGAGAGGAGGCCTGTGTCCCAGCAGTGGGAACATTATAGGCTGACGATGATGATGATGAAGAAAACCTTCCAAAGTAGGTATCGCAAAAACTATTAATGTTTTCTTTAAAAATTCAATTCATCGTAAATCATTTCAACTGCAGAATGGAAGATATCGCAATGCTATAATGAGAGTACAGATAGCATGACAAGATGTGAGGCATCGTTTGTGATGGTAGACAGGAACCCGATCCCAACAGAGGGGAGTTGCGAAGAGACTAGGCAAATGATAATAATTTTTTACTATTTTAGCGGTATTTTTACCGATTTCAAAAAGAAGGAGGTTATCAATTCGACAGGTTTTTTTTTGTGTATATAGTGTGACTGGTAATTAGTGACCGACATTTAAACACATGATTGTACTCATAATTATGACAAACCTGACAAAAAATCAGCTGTTCCCTACATTTATGTTCGCATAACAGATTTTTTTTTTCGCGATTTCGGGTTTGGTCCCTTAGTAAAAGTTGTTCATAATGATGAGTACTCGTAAGTCGCGGCCGGTACCACTTTGGCCACCACTGCTACCGGCCACCGGTTTTCTTACTATCTTTGAAATTCTCAGAAAACATCTTAAATAGCACGCATAAAGCAAATAGGCCAGGGTATCTTCAGTTCCAAGATTGCAAATAACTCATTCTACACGAAACTTTGCCCTAAGAAATACAAATGAGATCATTACCAAAGATGTATATTTCGAGAACTCATAGTATACAACGCACGTATAACATTACCTTCACCATAATAATTCTAACAAGGTACAGTACTTTCTCTTAATTGCCTTCTCATACATACATGTTGTAGGGGATACACACGGGTTGATTTTTGCCATGTGGCTAGTCGTGCTCCACATTGTCTCACAAAGCTACAAAGATACCCTATTTACACAGTTGACTGAAAGCGCAAGTGACTTATTCATCTTTTTGTAAATTAAAAAAACTACACGGGGAAAGCTCTTTTTCATGGCAAGCGATCGCCTGCGAATGCGCACTTACAAGGTCGATCCCTGCCAGGGGTGCGGGTTTGTTCGAAAGAGATACCACTGCCCCTGACATACCTGAGGGAACACGGGTGGGTTTTAAACAGTAAAAGTCTGACACGCCCTCCTGCTCCACCCAGAGTGGGAGAAGTTATTTGATGATTTCCCAACCAAAAAAAAAAAAAAACATGGTCGATCCTGTGTAGCCACTCGCCGCTAGCTGTTCTGCAAAAGTTGAAACTTACTCTAGTTTGACCGTTTCGATTTTAATTACATGAGTGAGGGGCATTTTTCTTATTTTTATGAACGTTAGCAGTCCATTATAGTGAGAATTTCACCAATGAAAATGAATCAGTACATCTAAACCGCTTTCAAGAGCTGTCAGTGTCAATATTCCACAGAAAATAATGACATTTACAGCTTTTATACAGGGTTTACGTACTGATCGCGTTCAGTTTCATTTGTGAAATTCACCCTAAATCTCTATCTGTCAAAAATACCTCTATTTTTCCTGAATTTTTAACAAGTTTTTGACATTGACTGCCGCTGAGATGAGATTGCAACTAGATTTTGACGTTTTTTAAATACGGAAATTCGTCTCCAGTTTTTCGCTGTGAGGCTTAATCGTGCGGCGAAAATCAACCCGTGTAAATCCACCATAATGGAAAACTTGAGGTGCTGGGATAAAATTAAGTTCTTAATATAATCGTCTGAACGCGCCTATTTTGTTACGCGGGAATTATATTTTGAGGCGTTCTGTTTGTGAGCTTTAATTTCTGTTGCGTAGTTATGTAAAGGGTCTATTACTCTAGTAATGTCTTAAGTGGCTGCTTTAGTTGTGCGTGTTTCTTAATTTGTTTGGAGGTCATCGAGCCTTATATTATGAAGAGGTAAAGTTTGTAAGTTTGAATGTAGGATCTAATCTCCGAAAATACTGGACCGATTTCAAAAATTCTTTCACTGATGGAAAATTATACTGATGCCATGTGTGCTATTCTACTTCCTGCTTACATTATAAATGTGAAAGTATGTGAGAATGGATGGTTTTTCTTTTTTTTTTGGGTGGGCAATCTTGAAATAACTTCTCCCGCTCTGGGTGGAGCAGGAGGGCGTGTCAGACTTTTACTGACTAAAACCCACCCGTGTTCCTTCAGTAGCCCGTATGCCAGGGGCTGTGGGGTCTCTTTCGAACAAACCCGCACCCCTGGCAGGAGAATGGATGGTTGGAAGGAGCTTTGTGACTCTTTCACGCAAAAACTACTGAACAGATTTGGATGAACTTTGGCACACAGATAGTTTATAAGCTGGATTAACAAATAAGGTACTTTTAATCCCATTAGTATGGTCCTGCGGGATAGTTTCCGACCTCTACATAGGTGAACCCGCATGCAAAAGCTTGTAGGATATATTTTATGAGTTGTTGGCTTCCACACGAAAGGCGTTGCAGACAGAATCTTGAATGTAGTGTTGCTAATATTAAATATTTATGACTAAATTCTTCTGCCTGCAGGACGTATTTTGAAAATAATTGTGGTTTTTCTTAATGGATTTCATGATTTAACCTATACCTAACCTAACTTCTGTAGTCAATAGTGATAGGTTTTTCAACTATGACAAAAAATAACAGAAGAACAAGAGTTATTGCATACTATGTACCCATTGAATGGTTTGATACGACCATAAAACACTAAAACGAATCTCTATAAATTATTATCGACGGACATAAAATAAAAAATACACAGATTCATAATCTCGCAAAAAACTTCTATAAACGGAAGATAAAATGTGACGATAAAATATTCACACTTAAACCATACAGTTTGTAGCATGGTAATAAATAATTATGCGTATTGTTAAATAGGTATAATTATAGAAACTCGGCGAAGTATTAAGGAAAACAATAAAATATAAACTTAACATAGATGTGCAAATGTAATGTTAACAATGACGGAGTGTGCTTGTGAACACACTACAGAAGTGATAACTTGTATCAGTTGAGTGTACGCAATTTTGCGCCGAGTAAGCCATATGCGATTCAGCGTCACCGACCCTAGCGTGACGGTTCAGTATAGAAAGAAAGAAGAAGTTTTCACTTGAAAAATGTTGTAGTGATGGGATTCGGATACTCTTGTACCAATCGACACTAGATTGTTTGCTGAAACAATACAACTTTATCGAAAGTTGATTACTTTTCCAATCAACAGAAGAGGCTACAAAAACTGTTAAGTTTTCGGGTCAAAATGCCTGGGGTTTACTGTATTTCTTATATATTTTGTATATAGCTTTAAAATTGGCAATTCTGAACCCTACACCTACATCTCACAAGTTATGTTTAAGTCGCATGTAGTAGGAGGTCTTTGCTTAACTCTTCGAGGATTGCAGGAGTGTTTTTTTTTTCGCATTTTTAATAGAGTCGTTTAGGTCAATCATTAAACGATTATAACCTACCGGAAAATAGGGTAGTGATTATCTAATAAAACGTTAAAAAAAAATCATCTTCCAGAAAAATACCACATAATGTTAACTTAATTTACTATGTTGATGTTTTTGGTTTTGAATTTTCGTTTTTGTTGCCTCCAAATTTCGAAATTATAGTACCTGATGTTTCACTTGGCAGTGTTTTTTTGTTTTGGAAGTCGAAAACTAAAAAACTACTAATCATAATTTCACCGAATTTATATGGAAACGGAAAAGAACCTCCTCCTTTTTTTGAAGTCGGTTTTTAAAAAGCTCTTAACTGGCTGATCAGCTTCGCAGCTTATAAAATAAGAGAATGGAGATTATGAGAAAACAGATAAAGATACAACTCATACATAACGTTGTGGCGTAAATATAGATTTTTATTTGTCTTCAGCTAGTCACACAATTATTCATTTAAATCCTTGTTATGCTTCCAATATATTGACTTCCCAGCGTACAGAAATTGATATAATAGAAAACATATTACTCGACTATAATACTGATCACTTATCGAATAACGTTATTCGAGTAGCATCAATTACTCGAGTCACTATTTTAATCGGATCTTTAATATCGAATTTAAAATATCGAATTACAGTAAGGTTGATTTTAAGTAATCGTGAGCTAGAACGATTCGGTGAAACGAGTTCAACCACAGAACTGGTTCTATCGAAACCTTTCTCGTAAGTTTGTTTGTAAATATTGAATGTCGTAATAAATTGTATTGTGCGAGTAATAAAAATATAATTGGTAGTCTAAATCATGGAGGGCAGACTATTTAAATTTGAGTCATATATCTTCAAATTAACGATAGTTGGAAAACGATTCTGTGTTTTAATTAATGAATATTGTGTCAACACTATGCTTGCTTGCTGGTTAATCTTTGCTTCTATCTATTTTTGAAAGGATGTGACAAAAATGGCTTGATTACGAACGATTCGCAAAATTTGACTTGCCTGAATCGGGCGAATCATCATTTTTAAATAGTAAAATATTTTCTATAGGCGACTCACATGAAGTTATCTAATAAACGCGAAACGTAAACGTTATTGCCTAAAACGTATTTTAAAGATGTCGAATAACCCAGAGATAAATTAACTCTGGGCGAATTGCCTGTAAAAAAAGTAATTTATTTAAAAGTGGCGATCCCCCGATTCGGATAATAATAATAGGAACAATTACGGGCCATAACACCCATAACAAACACGTTTTTAACATAGGCGCCACAGACAGCCCGCTTTGCAGGGGCTGCCTTGACGCCGAGGAATCAGCCACTCACGTCATCTCGGAATGCGAGGCCGTGGCTTCTCAACGCGAAGAAATCCTCGGAACAGTGAAGTCGCTCCGCGAAGCCTGTGAAGCTCCCAGGAAGCTTCTGTGCTTTTGGGCGGAGCTAGGCTGGCTCTGCTAGCCAGTATCCCCACGCACAACGGACCGAATGGGAGTCTACGTGCGGAAACGGGAGTCCCATCATCATCATCCCCCGATTCGGGCGAGTAAATTCGTGCGAATCGAATAATAAGGCCTATGAACGATTGAATTTTCCCAAAAATCACAACTCACCTTTAAAAAAAATCGATTTTTTGGACATTTCAATCGTTAACACTAAATGAATGAGCAATTTATTCTCTGATTTCCATTTATTGAAGGCCTCTAAATCCGCCAAAATTACAGTACCACATTTGAATAATCCTGTTTCAAATGAATCTCCTTGTTACGTAGTTACTGAAGTGAATGCAGAGATTACTACGTCTAAATAGAGGATATCAGGTTTTCTAGGAAAACGACAGCTAAAGCCGTGTGGTTAGACATTACATTGTGTCAAAGGAACCGCGGTTGGTGCAACCTGCACTACGTAAAATCGAGGTATTTTGTAGACATACCTATCTAGGATTGATAGAAGTGTGTGATAGAGCAGAGCTGACGAGATGTATTTCGTTCACCAACTCTGTTGTATAAACATAAAATCAGGTCAGCACCCCAATTACGTAACAGACTTTGTTTCGCAATCCGAAGGATTTTGAAGGAACTTCCTAATGTATAGCTGCATAACTTTGAAATATTTGTAAGCTCGAGTAGGTACGTTTATAACGCAATGCATGTTGTGGAATAATCAAAATAAACGATATTGCAAGTGGTTATGTATTACGATAATAACCGCTGAATTCCATTGTATTAAAAGTGGATTATGTTTTATGTTGCTAGAATAAGAATAATTTACTGTCTTGTAAGTTACATTCAAATGCGTTGCTTCCTGGAACTCACACTAGGATTCCCTGTGTCGTGAGATCCAGGCTCCTTCGTTCCGTTTACATTTATTGCTATGATTCTGTACATGTACGTTACAATAAATTTCTTAATTTTTTCTAATCTACTAGAAAAGAATATACAATAAAACTTACAATAAAATAAAACTTAAAACAAAAAACAAAATATTTAAAAAAAGAGAATAACCTATTAAGTTGTTAATGTGTCTGGTTTATTTGTTTTTCCAAAAATCTTTTCTAGTCTTGTCGAAAACTTATAAACTGTATGGTTGTTAACGCGGGGTCAGTGGCATAAATAAAGGTGTGTTAGTCAGTTGTTCTGTCCAACAGTTAGAATGACAAAAATAGCAATATGTGGTTGCCCTTTGACACCTCTGCATTCTTCACCAGGGCGTAATTGCACAATAAATTCGTTATACAAAAACAAAATCTCACGAACATCTATTACGGATAACAGATCTTCTAAATTAACAGTTCGAGACTTACAGTAGATTAACATAGATGTGCTTTAAGCTCAGTAATTCGAAGTAACATCTTAACACAAATGATGTATATGAGAACGCCCATAGATGAAGATGGTAATTATCGACTAACTTCACTAATGTGATAATCTTTAAATGTTCTGTTTTGATGAGTTCATCGTAACGAGGGTCGATGTAAGTACACTTCCAGGTCATCAATTCTTTTTTTTTTGGGTAATTTTCCAGTTTAATATCTCGACGGCTAATACGGTTATATGCGCGTTTAGTCCACTATCGGCTATTCGACCCCCAATAAATAATGTGTCCACTGGACCCCTGACAATAGTTTATTCTCGAACCTTGGGGGTCGAGAGTGGATTTTGTTTTCCAGCCAAGTTTTAGTTTGCTCTCGACCCCCAAAGTAATCTGTACCTTACTGTACCAAAATATTACATTTAGGTACTTACCGAACTAGGGGTCGAAAGTGGACGAGGTATACCTGTCTTTTGTATGAAAATTAAGCCTTACCCCCTGGGGTTTTTTTTTTTGGGTTGGAAATCATCAAATAACTTATCCCGCTCTGGGTGGAGCAGGAGGGCGTGTCAGACTTTTACTGACTAAAACCCACCCGTGTTCCTTCAGTAGCCCGTATGCCAGGGGCTGTGGTGTCTCTTTCGAACAAACCCGCACCCCTGGCAGGCATCGGCCCTTGCGGGTCCCATAATTTTTTTGTGCTGACATCTCTTTGAGGCGCGCGTGGAACACAAGGCGCCGTCGACTTGGGCTTGGTCCTTACCGGACAGCGAGCTACCCATTACTCGCCGTCCGCAAGCCCATGCCTACGGTGGCCGGAAATCGGCCTGGGATTCCCGACGCCCAGGGCGTCTCCGTATCCTGCGGCGGCTAGGGTCGCGAGGGCGCATATGCTGCCTCTCCCTCGCGTGCGCCGCCTCCCTCTTCGCGAGCATTACTGCTTCGCTGAAGGAGGTGACGGCTCCCCATGCCCTCTCGCTCCGTACCATGGCCTGGACCAGGGCCGGACGTGAGAGATCGCCGCCGCCGTTCGCCTCCACGAGGACACGGCGGTGCTCCGCCCAAGCAGGACAGACCGCCACCGTGTGCTCCACCGTGTCCTCAGGGCGATCTTCGCAGTGGAAACACCCGGGCGTTTCCTCCCGCCCTATCCGAAACAGGAACCTCCCGAAACAACCGTGTTCGGTGAGGATCTGCGTCAGGCGGAAGGTGAGGACGCCATGCCGCCTCTCAAACCACTCCTCAAAGAGGGGACTTACCGCCGCAATCGTGGCGTGCCCAACCTCCTGGGGGTCGAGTATGAACTATGTTTAAGGGTTGAGAGAAAACTAATAAACAAATCTTTTTTTAGGGTTGAGGGGCGTATATGCGGCGTCTAATCTTGATATTACTACTATTTTGTAGAAATAATTTAATCAGTACTAATTTAGAAGTTTGCAACAAAAAAAGAAAGATAATAATCCTAAGTATGAACTGCCAATTTTAAAACACATAATTTTATATAATTTGATAACGTCCTTAATAAGATGCTCTTGAGCGTAACATAGCCGTCACGCCCATAACCTCCAAAAAACCGAGACCAACTATCGTATATGAATAGTTCGCCAGTAACGGTATCTGAAGCCAATGTGTTAGAGGACGCGCCCACTACGTTTCACGCATGGAGTTTAAATTAGTATATATTATACTACAAAATAGTATAGTAGGTCCCTATAAAAGTTCAATAATAAGAAGACTAGCTTTTGCCAGCGGCTTCGCCCGCGCGGTACTTTCATCCCCTATTTAACTCCCTTAGGGATTGAATTTCGAAAAATCCTTCCTTATTCCTTGTCTACATTACAAAAGGAAACTCTGTGCAAAATTGCAGCTTTCTAGGTCCAAGGGTTTGGGCTGGGCGTTGATGAGTCAGTCAGTCAGGACTTTTCTTTTTATTTATTTATGTCAATATTGTCTGTACGGAAACAGAATACTAAAATAAAAAGCCATTAAAAAGTCTATTTTTATTTATTTAGATTATTTTTAAAGAACCATTGTCTATATTATAGCCCCCAACTTGTTTAGCTTGTCAAGGAGGTCCCCTGACATCTCTACATATTGGTAGCAAAGAAAATTGTTATGATGACTATGATTGGCAAAAGAATTAGAGTATTGGGGAAAGCATTCACTTATTTTTGAAGCCACACCTGATCATATTATTCTAGCTTAAGTAAAGTGATACTCAAAAAAAAAAAAAATACAACCGACTTCCACAAAAACACTACACAGTGCAAAATAACTTTAATTTCGGAAGTCGGTGACTTAGGATGCGTACCTATTTTAATTATTTGTCACGCCTTCGAAATTAAAATTATTTTGCACATTCTAGTTTTTTTTTTTGGAAGTCGGTTGTTATTTTTTTGAAAACAAGTTTTTATTTTTCACTTTTTAGTTACCTACCCACACCAATTCTAAATTTCATCATCCTTGGGGTCAAAACAATGCATATTTTGCTGTGCTGTTGCTGATTTGCTGTAATTTTTAGAAGAGTTCCGTTATCTGTCTCCGAAACGCTTCATCAGATCGATATGAAATTTCAATGGGACCATTTCAGAGTGAAACCCTTTCGAACAAAAAAAGAATTTTGCAAATCCGTCTATATACGACGGAGTTATGCCCGAACATACATAAAAAAATATATATATAAACATGTCGAATTGATAACCTCCTTCTTTTTGAAGTCGTTTAAAAAAACATACACTGTGTGAAGGCTAATTGATAAGTTTTTCAGACCCTTTTTCTTAGCAATGCTGGTAGCATAAAAATTTTAATTTCTAAATTAACTTCAATCTTTGATACTCATTCAAGATCAACTAATCTAATACGTTAATCTAATCCGCCCTTAAGTTAATCTACTTAGTTATATCGATTTAATTCACATTGAAACAACCCAAGGCTGACTTTGACAAGAGGTCTGGAACACTAGACACAAGAATTATTAATGCTTTAAATACTTACTTGCATAATTATATAACAGTACTTGGTAAGTTGTCTAACTTTAGATAGTCATGGGAGGTTTTCTTGGTGGAATACGCCATTAATGCACGAAGTAATTACGGTGTTTGAATTATATTGCTGCCCGGTTGGGATGCGCGAACGCAGTAACAAGACAACATAATGATACGACCGCCTTTTGTCTGGGTGTTTCGCCACCTGCCCAAACACTACGAGTGTTGGAGAAAGTATCGATAGAACGTAATAATAATTTACGTGTATACGACATTGAACCTCTGTGTCAAATAAGGAACTTTTGTATATATATACAGGACAAGTTTTTATCCAGTGCGCAAATTGTAACCATGAATTCAGCATAATTATCATTCTAGACCCCAAAAAAAAAATCTGCTGTTTCATAGAAAAGTGCAATACCTACGCGATCAAAATGTATGAAACAGCTGATTTTTTTTGTATAACCGGCGAAAAATTTCTGCGCTAGGGGACTAGAATGATATGCTGAATTCATGGTTACAGTTTTCGCACTGGATAAAAACTTTTCCTGTATATAAATATATGAATTTTTCATATTTGTTACATGTTGTCCCCACTAGGAATTTCTCCTGTATTGTGGGTGCGTTTACAAACATTTAAACTCACATACACAAACGGCCAGACCCGGAACAACTACTTGTAGGTCATACAAATATTTGTTCCGTGCGGGAACCGAACCCGCGACACGCAACGCAGCAGTCAATCGCTTAACCACTGCGCCAACCGTGCCGTTTAGAAGCTTTTGAGTAAATTAGGCTTGAATTGCTTATAAAATAAAAAACAGGTTCTCAGTCAGAAATCTATTCTACGTGCCTGACGTTTTATTAAGTTGTAGGATCACAATAACATTGACTAAATGAAATCGTGTTGGAAAAATAATGGCCAAAAATGTTGATTAACTACCAAACATAGGTACTTATTCCTATATCTTTGTGAACTGCTAAATGCTAACGATGATTTAAAAATAGCAATTATTATTGTGCTAATCTAGTGGGCGGGACCATAATATAGATTGACCATTACGAACAATTCTTATCGTTTTTATATCCTATTCCATCACCGCTTAATAAAAACAATGAGCAAAAAACTATCGATATGAAAGATTGTGGGTTGAACATCCTTATAATGATACCTTGTTAGCGTCTGTTAGTCATTCCTTACCGCTGAGGTGCCGTCGTAAGGGAAACGAAACTCTTAATTTGAACTTCAAAGGTGTGATTTCTGTGCCGTCGGGAAGTGTTAAGTAATCATTTAAAATCGGCTGTGCGGCCGATTAATTTTTTTAACGACGACTATTTTGTTTTTCTCAGAGTTGTCGTTCAGTGATTACTTGTAACACGTAATTCCTTGGCGTCTTAATGACAGACATCGAATTTAATCATGCTTTGATCACCGCTAAGTATACTCTACAGAAAAATTCGAGTTCACTCGCGAATGAGAATCGATAAAAACACAATGTTCCGTTAATTGAATATTATTCATACAAATATTTTCGTCGTCAAACTATATCAAGTGCTTGACAAATATTTAGCGTTAATTGGCTTTTGATGCGCGACTATCATAATTAATTAAAATTGAAATAATTACTACATTGAGAGTTAATAAATTATGTATTTATTCGCTAAACCGACTGATTTATTGACAGTACGGGTGAAATAAGGTAATTGTTATTGGAAACTACTAAATTGTGTTATTAAATCACACAAATGAACGTGATTTTTGAAAGCTGTTTGTTAAGCACGTTTTTAACATTGAGTGCATGTAATTATTGTGGTAAATAACTTTATGTACCTAATAAATTAAGAATTTAAATACCTTATATTTGTTTTACTGAAATTCAAAATGATTCATAGGTAGGTATGAGAGTCACATAGATGTTGGTGGGACCTGCTGTGGCCTGCAGTGTCTGGGATGACAATGAGTATTTTTGAGGCAAGTTGGAAGAGGACAATGTGGGAGTTTATGCATGTTCAAAGAGTAACGTTACTTCCTGTAAACAATGTATATTGCCCATTATATTTCACAACGAACCGCTATCAAAATAAAGTTTGACGTCTTAAAATACATTCCCATTCTTTTCACTTTATAGACTAAACTAGACACATATACCGCTTAACCACAAATCATTGCAGTAATTTATGTAACCGTTTAGCACTACATCGCCGTAACAACACATAATTCAAAGGTCGTGTCTCAGCGTATCTTACCAAAAGAGACTTTACCGGGACACGCAGTATGTATCCCCGTTCTTTGTAAGGCGATTTATAGCTATTTCATGAGCTTTATTTACTTTTATAGACGTAAAAGTCTAAGTAATAAATTACATCAGGCTTGGTGAGATGGCCGGACACTAGTGCTGTGAATAACATTTTCCCCCTATTATGTTTTGGTATATAAATTAAAGAGATTTATGTGCCTTGTAGCAGCCTACCGCCAGTTTAGTTTGACAATCGGAGTGCGACTGCGGTGTCTTGATTGCTCGAGATATAAGTGTGATTGTGATCATGTAGGACATGCTGCTGACACGATAGGTAGGACTTCTTGCATACTCATAAAAATTCTTTAGTAGTTCCATTTGCGCGCGGTATTTTGTTTGAATTTGATGCAGCGAAGAGCTAGTATGTATGATACGTCTTGCATGCTATCTAAAAATTTTACTGAACAGCAAAGATATCAACTTCTTTCTACCCGACTACGGCGAAGCAAAAAAGAGTGTTATGATTTTGACCTGTATGTTTGTATGTTCATCTGTTCCCTTATAAATTCTAAATCATTTATCAAAATGTGACAGATGAGGTATCATTGGAAACGTCTTGATCGGGTATCGTTGAATTGAATAAGGCGCCCTCTAGGGGACAGGGAGATAAATTAAAACAAAATAGGGCTTCGATACGCAAACGACTACGGCTTTCAGGTGAGAAATTTTTGTTTTATTCTTTACCGAGCGTGATTTAGGTTCTACATACATAAACTCACGCTTTCTTCCTACGGGGGCAGGCAGAAACTACAAAACGCTACCCGCTACGATTCTTAGGTACATACTCCCTATTTTATGCATACCTCTTTCTTTTATAGATCGAGTTAAGTAAACAGGATAAGCTTTTAACCAGTGCGCAAACTGTAACCATGAATTCAGCATATCATTTTAGACATTCATTTTGACCGCGTAGGTAAATGCACTTTTCTATGAAACAGCTGATTCTTTTTTGTATGAACGTTTCTGCGCTGGGGGGTCTAGAATGATATGCTGAATTCTTAGTTACAGTTTGCGCACTGGTTAAAAAATATTATATAGAGGACTGAGGTTATATCGAGGAATATAAAGCGTGAAATTATTGATCATGTTAGCCCTTTTGTTTATCTCCAAAACACCTCCGGACAGTCAAAATTAAAGCATTTATTTCAAATAGGCACATAAAAGGTACTTATGAACGTCACAATGTAGATATTTTTTTTTATTGATTCTAGTTCAAAAAGGTAGTTTCATATGGAGAAGAATGGGCTAGCAACTCCACCGTTACTCTTTTAAATAATTCGCAATATTTTATATAGTTAAATTAAAATATATAGTTTTATGTGATGATAATACACCAAAAAAATATTACTATAGATACCTACCACAATAGGTTATAAGAATTAAAAATAAAGCAGTGACAGGTTAATCAAATATGATAGATACATATTTACAGGTGCTCACATATTTACAATACAAGGGTAGCAAATATGGATAGCTCCTGTTAATAATCTATATATACCATCAATATTTTTAATCGAATACCAAAATCCTTTATAAATATTAGAAAATATTTGCTTGATAGGGATATAGCCGCGGGCGATGGTCCCAAGAAAACATTTAATATGTTATTATTGGCACTAGGAAGTACCTATCGAGATTTTCAAATATTGTTATAGGACGATTTGCGCTGGTTAGCTTTTTTCAGACATTGGCACATAAATTAATCAAATAAACCAATATTTGTCAAATGGATTGTGAGTTGTAGCCGTGAGCGCGCTAAGCCATTGACCTCGGTTGTCTTTTGTGGATCTTTGACAGGTTGTCAGAAGACCGAAAGTCTGACAACCAGTCTTACAAAGAGGAATCGTATTACCCAGTAATTAGGTTGTGGAGGTCAGAAAGGCAATCGCTCGATGTAAAATACTGGTATTCAGCTGAATCTGGGAGCTGACCCCAACATAGCTGTGAAAAGGCAGGTAGCTGCTAAACCAGTCTTTGGAGAAAGTGGTATAGTTGATAGATTGTGGCTAGCCTGCAACATTGTCACTGCAGCAGGCTCATTACGAGAACCGTAGACCAGCGTATTGTCGTCGGAATAGTAGACAAAAATGACGTTTCCGTATACACAGTAGACAGTTTTTCACCGAGAAATGTAGACAAGAGATTTCTATTCTACAGTAGAGTAGAAATGGAAAGCATCATGCTAAGCCTGCTGGAACATAGGATCTCTGTGAGAGGTACTGGGACTACGCGTGCCCAGTGCGGGTTGTAAAAGTCACCTATCTTCGATTGTTTTTGCGTCCTAGGACATGGCGGTTCCTCACAATGTTCTCTGTCGATTTGAGTGCACCGGTTATGACATAAATTGCACAAAGTAAAGTGTTTGAGAGCAGTGTCGGCCCAATGGTAACGCCCGTGACTTACGAGTTGTAAGGTCGTAGGTTGGAACCTAGATTAACTAAAATTACTTTAGGTAGGTACGGATTCCGTAAAGGCTGTAGCACCGTAGACCACATACGCTACGGCAGGTTATACAGAACACCGAAGAGTATAATCTGCCTCTCTGCTTAGCGTTTGTGGACTACGAAAAAGCCTTCGATTCGATCGAGACATGGGCTGTACTGCAGTCTCTTCAACGGTGCCAGATCGACTATCGGTACATCAAGGTGCTGAAGTGTCTGTTCGCGACGATGCGTCACTACATAGTTATTTAGTTTGTTTTTGACATTCATTTAAATTCATAGTGATAACAGTGATGGTTAAACCAATAGACAGTGGTGAATAAGTGCCTAGTATAGAAAACCGTAAGTACCACCCTTATAAACCTCATTTAAGTGGGTTGTATAGCCGTAATATATAATATTGAGTGCGTCCAGGTAACCTAAAACCGAGACCTAGCCCTAGGCGTAACTATCCTTGAGATAAATCCACTTAATTGAGCTTTGAAAGTCGTGTTGCTTTAGTTTTTTTAAAGATTTGAGTTTAGCTAGCCTTCTTTCAGGGCGCGTCACGCCCTGAAAATCATAGTTGTAAAGCTTAAAAAATCAGACAGTTTTAGGTCTATAGACCAGCCTGAGATATCTATAACTAGATTTGAAATCATTTCAGTAGTTTTCGAGGAAAAGTAATATGTAAAGTAATATTTAGTAACATTTTTCATAATTTTTCGGGATTCCTCGAAATATTCTTTCAGAACGGGAAGATATAGTTGATACAGATATCTCAGGAGATGGGAAATTTCATGGGGAATACATGGATATGTAACATGCCTTATATACTATAGTAAATTGATGTGTTATCTATAAGATTCCAATGTAATCGAAGTTCAAAATAGAACAAACAAACTTAAAAACAGGATGCGGTAAAGATTCGCAGTACGTTAGAAAACGAGAAATTCAAGCAAATTTGTAGTCATCGGCAAGATAATTTTGTTATTTAAACTTAATTAACATGTAGTAAAAGTAAAAGTTCTGCAATTGCTTCCTGAAGATTAATTTAATTAGGTAAAGTACACCTGAAAAGAGGAATCTCAAATGCAGCTTGTATACAGCTTACAATGCTGCTTGGGATCCATCGGTTTCTTACTAAACTTCAGCTATATCCGACGACCCAGGTTACCAATCTCTTTTGGTGACATGTATAAATCGATATAATAATGTAACAAATAATACTTTTGATATAATTTACGAGATAAACAGGCACGGATTGTGTTGAAACGTCGTAAAATACAAAACTCAGTCGTGTACCAGCAATATCCGTTTTAAGTTCACTGTTAACACAATGTAAATTGTTACAAAGTTTTCTCTTTACTTAGAACATACGTTATTTCAGTTAACAGTTTTACTTACTGCATTACGTGTGACAAGACTGACAAGTGACAAATACGTAAGTAATAATAGGAACAATTACGGGCCATAAACCCTTAACAAACACCTTTTTAACATAGGCGCCACAGACAGCCCACTTTGCAGGGGCTGCCTTGACGCCGAGGAATCAGCCGCCCACGTCATCCTGGAATGCGAGGCCGTGGTTTATCAACGTGAAGAAATCCTCGGAACAGTGAAGTCGCTCCGCGAAGCCTGTGAAGCTCTCAGGAAGCTTCTGTGCATTTGGGCGGAGCTTGGCTGGCTTTGTTAGCCAGTATCCCCACGCACAACGGACCGGGAGTCTACGTGCGGAAAAGGGAGTCCGATCATCATCATCATCATCATCATCAGAGGTAGACCCATATAACACCTTAATTTCGCTAGTTGTGTTTTACGATCCTATCGCGGGTCAATCGAGCACAACTCCAGATTCGATACTGCTACTGACAAATTCATAATGTCAAATTCTAATAACACTTTGTCCGACCTTGCAATCGAACTCAGGACCATGCTCGGTAATTGTGTTCACGACCACTATTTCAACGAGGCAGTCGCAAATCGTTACGATTTGCTCTTTATATAAATGATTAGTTGTAACTAAGTTTTACAGTATTAAAGCAACCTCTGTCAATAAGGTGATCTAAAACATTTGCCAAAAACCTTCATTCGGTCTTCTAGACAATTGACAAAGTCAGCTCGATCAGGTAAAGAAGTCTCACAGAATACATACAAAACATAATCAGCACAAATCGTTCCCACTGCTGGGACACAGGCCTCCTCTCGGCGAGAAGGAGTGAGTTGTTATCAGCCATGCAGGTCCAATGCGGGTTGGTAGATGTCACATGTTTTCGGAATTTTGGTTCTAAGATATGCCGGTTTCCCCACGATGTTTTTCTTCATCGTTTTGAGAGCAGTGGTGATGAAATAATTTTCAAAAAGTAAAGTGTCCGTCTGGGTTCGAACCTATGACCTAAAACTCGTATGTCGCGGTCCTTACCACTAGGCCACCACTTCTCTCCAAAACTTCTAATAAGTAACTAACCTATTTCCATAAATAAAAACAAATAGGTACTGCCAGATATAAATAAGCTGAATAAATAACAAAACTTTACTCATAATATTAGATAGGTACCTCTTCTGGCGCTTCCTTTCCCAGTAATTCTAATAATAAACATCAGCTCAATATAATATTGCGTAGGCTTTATCAATAAACGGCTGCAAGCCTACCCTTATAATGACCCTAGAAAATGGTGCACGTAATTAATAGGCCATGCCGTCGAGGGCCATTGTACAATTTATTGTTTTACAGCGCGTTCTGACTATAAATTTCTTAATTGGCCTCCACTTTATGCTCAACGGACCCCTAATCTACAAGGGCGAGCACAGACAGTATCAAGGTTTTTTTCACTACAGTACTTTTGGACTGTTAACAAGCACCATCATATAATTTGGGAAGGGAATCCAACATTGTTAAAGCATACAGCTGCTTTGCCGCAAACTTGATGTACCTAACAATTTTCACATCAAAAAAACAGTCCAGGAACTTTTTTCGTCGATCTATTCGTCGGCACTGGCTAACAAGGTTATATTGAATCGATACAACCGTAATTTGTAAATTAAAAACGGGTCTGGCATCGTAAATGCTTTGAAATTGGCCTTTCATTAGATGTTATTTAGTGATGTTCCTTACAGATTAAAATTGATTTGAGTAGATAGATATGCGCTATATTATAGTAGGTATCTATGGCTTATAAAATGGGGACTAACAATCTATCGCTAAAAAAATACGTTCATTTGTAATGAAACACGATCTTAGGCCGTGTCCTTCGCTACTCCAATTTTTAAATAAATATTTTTCAAGTTAAAGAGAAAAGATGTCCTTGTATAAAAACGGATCAAAAGCTTTGGTATCAATTTCATGAATAAATTCTACTGAAATTTAAACTAGAGGTGTGATTTAAGAAATAAATCCAGTAAGCTTAGGTACTTTTATTTCTGGATTTATTCAAAAATTGCTACAAAATTTTCCTTTTTGGTAAGAATTTGAGATACGACGGGGAAGTGCTAACAACTCCTAACTTACATTTTTTACGAAAACGACTTATAAATGCAGTTCGATAGAGAATGAATTGCGCGTCTACTGATATATGAATTAAGTTGAAATTCGCAATATTGACGTAGCAAGGCACCGAAGAAACATCTCCTATATTAAGGTCCATCACAACCTGATTAATTTTGGCAGGAAATATATTCTAACTTACAAATGGAAACATCTCGTAACTTCATTTCAAATAAATTTTGAGCTAATATCTCCTACCTTTATGCGCTAGTACAGTGTTCCCCGCTCTAGAGCGAGACAAAAACGGTGCGTATCTCGAGTATTTCTTCGAATATGGTTGAAAACTTCAACGAGAAATGATAATATTCAATGACTTGACTGTTACTTTTTTGAAGTACCTATGGAAATTACTCCTATTTTCAAATTTTCAGCCACACCAGCTTGGTGATACCTCCTATCTTACATTATCTTGCCAAATACTTATTCCAAACAAATTTTGATTATTACCTTACAAGCGGGTCCATTTAAGTATAAAATTGTCATTTACACATTTTTTCTTAAACTTGTGGGAAAAATAAAAAACGTTTTTTTCGCCTCCTGTAAAATTTGGTTTTTGTAAGTTAGGAGTTGTTAGCACTTCCCCGTCGAATTATTCTTTTTTATCGTTTTTCGCTTTCGGTCTTTGGGATTCGCGGTGGAATATCTAAGCTGAATTTATTACAGATTTGAAATTTAACAGAATGTTAGCGAACCTTATTTCCAATAGATATACCTAATAATAGTTGCAGTTAGTATAAAAATATTTTTGTTGCTATCATGTTTTTTTTTTTAAATATGTTATTTCATCTTGTTATATGCACGTGTTTTTGGGACAAATAAATCCATTTTTCTTTCTTTTCTTTTGCAGTTCGGTCACTTATAATTACGAATCGTAATCAAAATTGCTAGGTATATATTTTCGAGATTTTACCGACCAGATAATCCGACATTCCTAGGTTCTATTTTATTCAACCTCGAGTGATATTTTGCTCACAAGATATGGCGTTTCAAAACGATGAATTCTTTTCGCATAGCACAACAACGTCAGCGATTTCAGACACGAGTCTCGTGTGGTGAGATGGCGCCGCCAGGCACACCAAGTAAAATATTCAGGGCAAAAGTCAGTCACGACACACGATGCTCTTCCGACTTTTGAGCCTCTGGTACTACCTCTGTGTGTTTTAGGCTATGCTCATAGGCACTTATAATATTCTGTTGTAAGATTTTTAGCAAGAAAATATCATTTTTGCTATTGCAAAATTGCAACTGTC
Organism: Polymixis flavicincta; assembly: GCA_949987655.1. Classification (NCBI taxonomy): domain Eukaryota; kingdom Metazoa; phylum Arthropoda; class Insecta; order Lepidoptera; family Noctuidae; genus Polymixis; species Polymixis flavicincta. Next base: position 15,324,263 of record OX465182.1, read on the forward strand.
TGCCTTCAGAGCAAACTGCAGAGTTTCTGAATAAAATATCACATTACTGTGCTGTGCCAAGCCAAGAACCACCAGCTGAAATGGTTGCGTAATAACCCTTTGACTAAAGAAAAAATATCTAGAACTCACAAAAATCAAGTACCTAGGTAACCCACAGCTTTGCAAGTAGATAATCCAACAAACAAGGTGATTATTACGTAAACGAGGTGTTATATCGTTTTATTGAAACGATTGTCATAGCTTAGCACCTAAGTTTATATTATATAATATGAAGTATCGTCGTAAACCTGATGATAGGAACGATGCGTCTTATCATAAATTGTCCCTTACAGGTTAAGCTGACATTTAATAGTGTTAGTGGTTAGTGTCCAACATTGTATCTGTCATATCAATTTCCATTTTATGCCTTCATAAAAGCAAGGAATGTATTGATAAATAGGATTGCTATTTGATGAAAATATTCTCACCTGTATATTACCTGCTACAAATTGCTCCACCAATATCATATAATTTTTATTACCTACAATTCCCATTAAATCTATAGCTATTCCAATTGCAATATCGTTTCTGTTCCGCGTAACGAAGTTTGGGTTAACCTTTGAGTCATCAACGAATTTCACTTTTAAACAACACATCGGCTACACAACATTTATTTTTATTATCCCAGAAATATTTTAAAAGCGAAACACGAGTATCGTAAAACCGTAAATGAAAGCTAGATCATTTGTAACCAATCGCAAAATGGATCCTTAAAAGTGAAACTTCTAAGCTTCTGAGTCATAACAAACAAAATGGTTCAAACAATAACTTTAGAGAATAGTGTCGCAATGAAAAACTGAGATAAAGCAAGTGGACCATAAAGTTACTGTTGTAAACATTGTTTATAAAACAATTCGGGCGACTGAGACACAAACTAAATTTCCGTAGAATTCCGCGCCACCCTTTCGGCATCCTTAAATTGTTATTGCGGTAATAAGCCTCCAACGAACATGTGACTTTTATGGCCAACCAGTTTCTGGAGTTTTTGGCTGAGAACATTTTGTTACTGGCACAATTACTGGCCCAGTACACCAGAAGAACAATGACGCGACGGGCTACTTTTGACATATTGTGCGAAGGACCTTCTTGCAATACGTTTACTTTTTATTTCTTTCGGTTGGACTTCGTGACGTAATGAAGAAGGGAACAATTATTACTTCACCGAATTGTTCTTGCGGGATGTTTGCGCTTTATCAGGTCCTTCCAACGACCAGCTTTTGGGTCGTAAAAAAGTTGTCGTGGTAAGCTGAAATGTACTTTGAGGATGGTACTGGTTTATGTGCAAAGTAGGTCATTGATAATATAAAGACCACGTGCATTTTTTGTTGTTGTAGTAGATAGCTGTTAAGCTACATTTTTTATAGCTCAATTTGACCAATTTTTTGAAACTTCATCTAGTCCAGTCTTATCAAAGGACTTGTCTTTATACGTCCTTAAAGACAGAGCTTAGAACGGACTCCCTTAGCCAACATGATCATTCCAATGGCTCAAAAAATATTTACTCTCAAAATTGGCTCACAATGTAATACAAACTTCAAAACGCCCTGTTTAATACCTGTCTTTATTACACAAAGTACTCAACTGAGAGTTCCTTCAAAATTGTCGTTAAGCCGTGTTACGTGTAATTAATTACCATCGTCGAAGAATCCGCCGCTCTCGGGACAATAAAACGCTTTCGGATTATGATATGAAACGTTGAAAGCTAATTCAACTCGTAATAAATCTGAGAGTTGTTAATTATCTGACGTCCTCAGTGAGGAGCGTCGTAAAGGGCCCACCTCTTTGTTTTACGGAACTTTCGTCGACTTCAAAAGATTCCAGTGTTATTAAGTTAGCCGTAATAAATAGAACGTCTCTGGAGTAACGCCCGTATTGTAAACATTCACAAAACTGCATGATGTTTACCGTCGTGAATATAAAGTGCTTATAAAAATGCTACGACAGTCCGTTCTGTTCTCTTCTTCCGTTTATTTCATTACGGCCCGTTCAAAGGAAAATATGACAATTTTGTTAGGGGAATTAAAAAGTTACCTGTTCTTACAGTAATGTAGTAACAAGTTTAATTTTCTTCGTCTCTCGTCCGACATTAGGCGGGCCCAAACGTAACTTTGGTATAAAATATTTAAATTGACTTTAAGAGCGAATAAGATATTCAGTTTGATCGCTTTGCCGTCGATTTACATTCAAGAACGGTTATAATGGTAACTTAATTTTATACTTATTTCTTGTTATATTGGTTTTAAATAAGTGCTTACTTTTATACAATGGGAATAAAAGTGAGATTAGAATTTTACTGTTCTTTTTAACGCCTTTTTGGTCCTAACTCTCCCTTAAGTGATGTCTGGTCTGAGACTTACAAAACAGTTTGTTATAAGAGTTTTACTTCAATCGCTTTTTTCGTAAATTAAACGAGAACAATAATAATGATGGGACGTTTAAAAGTTTTGTTATGCGCTAAATAATTTGGGCTGTATACTTATACAAAGAAGTCGGTGTCGATTATTTTGGACGGAGCTCGTTATATGAAAACCATTACCCGCCAAGATCTACGAACCGTGAGACGATATCGGGTTGTATAATACATCCTCTATATATCGTTAAAAAGGCGGTGTCTATATGGTAGGGGCCGGTGCAAACGAAGCATAACCTATGCCGTTTTTATTCCATAACGAGCCTACAAACTATTATTACTACGTCACCGTGTCAAGCCCACATCACGTGTACATCCGCCCTAAATCCAGATATACCAACGCACAATCAGATATCGTTTGTTTAACCCTTACTAATTGAGACAAGGTTCTAATTGTACATTTCGGTCAACCACTTAGAACTTTGTCCAAATAAGTTAGGAGTAAATCTAAAGTTATAAATGATAGTTAAATGATTTCTTGACAATTTAATGCTGAGGCGCCTTATCGTATGTTGAAATTCGTTAATAACAATTATGGTGGAATGAAGATAAGTTCTGAGAGAGTTACCTAGGCACCTGTTGGTCACGTTTGTGTATTTAAGGAAGTGAGTTAATGTGTTTTTAAGTAGATATCCTTGTCTTGATTGATGAATTGTTGGTTCCCGCATTTTGTTCGCCGGTAGATAGCCGGCGCTGGGCGTGTTCGGAAACAGAGTGATTTGAATTAGTCTATCTTAATAGAGATTAATGTTTGGACAGCATAGGATGAATCAAATATAAAAGAATACTCATGCGTGAATATGTATGTAATTTATCTTCTGTTAGATAATTTTGTATTGGAAGGAGTTAATTTATACACATAAATTTAACTCGCCTTTCGTGTCCATTTTGAGGCAGTTTTCACCTTTATTTAGAGAATTTACTCCGAAAGGTTTATACGTATTATACATTAGTGATATATTTGCGTATAATAAAGAAATTTCAATGTTTTGTCAAGTGTTAACCCGTGCACAGCGGGCCCGGGTCGCTAGAAAAAAAAAAACTTAATAGTACCAACGGGGTTGGTAAAATAAGCAGTAGTTAAAAAAGAATAGACGAAGAAAGCTTGCTCAATTTCGGATACCATGAGGATGATGATATAGCAATGTTCAAAGAATTCCATTAAAAGACCTAACTATAGCATAAATATCCGCTGAACATCGCACAAGAGCTTAGTCTAACCACACAATAATTTCCATCTCACTTATAACGTACAATACAAATAGTTCAGCAACTTATCTTCCTTACACATTACGTGCTCTGAATACCGAAGTAGGATACTCGAACGCTTAAGATACACCATTATAATACAGGATCATCGTAATCCGCTCCACGTTCGAATCACCCAAAGTGCCCATTTTTAGAAAGTTCCATCCTCGAAAGACCATTTCATACGTCCAGGATTACACAGTACCCGCAATGAACGTTCTACTCAGACTTCATTAAAAGCAATAACGTGAATGTAGCCTACAACGCAATCCTGAAACTAATCTCTTTTGTTTGCATTTTGTACGAGAGCCAAATCTAACTCGTAACTCGCAACTGAGTACGAAGGAGCGGGATCAAAAGTTCAGAGTTCTTACACTGCGTTATTTGTATAGTGTAGCGACGGAGATTGTGGAACAACTGCGTAATGGAATGCTTAATCTAATCTGCTTCTTGCCTTAGTTAAAATGTAGACGAGATTGTATGAACAAATAGGTTGTTAGTGAAAATTATGACATGGAGCTCGAATTATAGAAGAATATTGTTCGTGGAGCCACACTATTTCTGTCAAAAAAATGTCCGTATATGGACATACCTAAAACTACACGAAGGATGTATTATTTGGAATCAATAGGATCATTTCAGCCCGGAACTGCTGGATATAGGGGATCTTCTTTTTTTTGTCATACTTCCCGGTTCCGTGCGTGCCTAATCCAGGTATTTCCCGCGAGTTTGAAGATATCATCAACCCAACGTGTTTTTGGACGTCCCTGGTTTATTTTGCTTAACCTTGGCCACCATTAGGTCACAGCTTTATTATTTGGAATATGTTATTTTTAAACGGTTTTATTTAGCTTGCCCTGTTTGCTGTTGTATTTTGTTTGTTTGGGTCAAGTACTTGAAATATTACCCCCTTCCTGTTGACATATTGATCTGATATTTGGCACACACCTTTATTTTTGATAACAATACAATTTAATGATTTAAAACAATTTGAATGATAAATATTAAGTAACAAAATAAAAACTAAAAACTGGAAAATAAAAAAAAAACTTTTTTTAAAGTTAGACGGTTTTAACTAAAAAATAATTGAGTAAAATAAAATCATGGGGTGCGTGTAACATATTTAGGTATTCAGGTTCCGCTACGCCCCATGACTTTATTTTACCGAATTATTATTCAGTTTTTGTTAAAACCTCAAAAAATCTAGTGGTCGTTGGTGCAAGCTGCCGACGCTGACCTATGTGATATAAAGTGGCTATTAGGGATTGAAGATTGAATAAGTTTCAACGAATGATACTTATTTATTTCCACGCAGCTAAGTCCAAACCACATAAAACTTAAAACCATATTATCGCTTTTTACAGTCAATAACATCCAATAAGCCGTAGTTCTTTATATGAACCAATAAAAAGAATAATCAACGCAACATAGGCCAAAGACGAATCTAATGACACTCATCTATAAATTAAATGATAGGGCTGTAAATACAGATGAAACTGTTTATAAAACCAATTATCATTCTAATAAAGAAATGGATGACGTAAAATACAGTGCATTTAAAGTTCATTTGGACCATTTTAATAGTGCATTCCGTGCAATTTAACGGCCGTACAATTGCTATTATTTTTCAGTAATAGCAGCACTATTAAACGTACTGAATTAGATGGTTTAGGATATCGTAAACTAAATGCAATGCTATTTGATAGTAGCGAGATAGTCGGATTTTGGTGGCGTGTTTCTTTATAAATTATATTCAAACGATTATTAGGCATTTTTTTTTTGTAAATAATTCTCCGTAGATTTGTCAGCCTTTGCAATGTTTTATTTTTAACAGTAAGTATCTACAAATGTATACCTTAAGTTTATTGATGTACACAGAACGGTATAACAGTTATTTGATGGTTCATTTATTTTTGTTACTTTAAAAGTCCTCTAGAATATGTACTTGAATGTAAAAATAAAAAAGAGAGCTGAAAATAGCCAGTCTGCAGTTCCTTTGGGACCGCTTGCCATTCAATTGGCATTTTGAATTGTGTGCCAATTACGCTATCGAAAATTTACTCGGAATAAAATTAAGTTGGTGCCTAATTATTATGAGCTATAAGAATGACTAGAACGGCAGTTAATTTGTGCCTAATTCTGAGTTCGTAGCGCATAATTTAATTTTGATTAGCTTAATTTTCATTATTCCTTTCTGGTTATTTTTAAGCAAAATGCCCTGAAGATTTGGCAGTTTAACAGTGTATTTTTATATGAGTGTCATTCAAGCTCAAATTATCGTAATATTTTCGGGAAATTAAAACAAAAACAATTAAAATATAATTTATCTGCACACGGAGCCTAATTGACGCATTTTAACGACTTACTGAAAATAAAAAACTGTGGAAGCGAAGTCCAGGAGAAACAGAATCCAAAGGAATTTTTGAATCGAACGTTTTGCAACACCGCGCGGTGTTTAGTTAAAAGAGCCCCTACCTTTGCATAATCGACGTTTCCACAGGTGCATTGGCAGCGCATTGGCAGCTGATTTAAGTACCGTGCCAAGTGACAAGAGGGCTCCTTCGTCGTATAAGGCAATATGCTACGGCCGCTATTTTTATTTATCGTCGTTCGGCGAGCGTCGCGGTGTTTTACGTGGGTTTGTGTCGGCCGCAAAAGTGGTCGTGGTTTTTTTTACTTCATTTCAGACTGACGGGACATCTTGGCGTTTGTTTTCAATTGAATGGTCGTGGTCTTCAGTATCGAACGTTTGTTGGAGTCTTGTGTCTTGTAGATCAAGGTCGATCTACGCTTGTCTTTTGAATAACAGCAGATTGCTTTATAGATCTTGTTTAGCATAATCGGCCTATAATGTTCCCATTGCTGGGACACAAGTCTCCTCTCTGTGAGAGGATATGGGCTGTCCACCACGCGGGCCCAGTGCTGGTTGGTAGATGTCACATATCTTAGAATTTTTGGTTCTTGGACATGCCGGTTTCCTCACGATGTTTTCCTTCACCGTTTTGAGAGCAGTTGTGGTGAAACTAGTACTACTGAAGTAAAGCGCGGGTTTGTACCTACGACTACAACGTAAGTCACAGTCGGATCTTTAGATCTTGTGTATATGTCACCGTAACATTATGAACATCGTTAGTATATAATAGAGTACCTAATAGTATAAAAAATATCACTACAATATAATTTAAAAGGGAGCTAAAAGAAATTTTAATTATGAAAACCTATTACACGATTGACGATTTTCTTAATGATAATTCACTGACTGATTGACACAGTTACTCTGACTGACATGATAATTTTGATGCTGGTTTTTTATTTCTGTTTGACATTATATAGTCTTTTTTATTGCTGTAACCACGCTGACATTTTTGATTTGTATTTTTCCTTCTTTAATTTTTTTTTATTTGTAACACCAATGTTTATTTTTGTTTTTTTTTTTTAGAAATGTAAACCTTTGCATGCCCATGTGACGGTAAAATATTATGGAGAACCTTATTATAAAAAAAAAACATCTATGTACTATACCCATGTTTGCAAAGAAATAAATGATTTGATTTGATTTGAGTTTATAATCTATCTCGCAAGATTATAAACTGTAGATAAATTGTGAGTTGCAAAAACCATTTACAACTTAACGCACTATTTTTCGATAGTTTACTCGTATAATCTGTCCGTCAAATTGTGAACTGGTATCAAGACAGATAGTACCTTGCGCTATTACTAAATAGTCAAGTAACTGCCACTAACTTGGAAGTAGCGCTCGCTCGGCTCGCGCGCGCTTTGTCGCAGTTCTAACCTAACCTATACGGTCGGTGAGGACGCAAGCGAGAGGGCATGGGGAGCCGTGACCTCCTTCAGCGAAGCAGTGATGCTCGCGAAGAGGGAGGCGACGCACGTGAGGGAGAGGCAGCATATGCGCCCTCGCGACCCTAGCCGCCGCTGGATATGGAGACGCCCTGGGCGTCAGGAATCCCAGGCCGTTTTCCGGCCACTGTAGGCATGAGCTTGCGGATGGCGAGTAATGGGTAGCTCGCTGTCCGGTAAGGACCAAGCCCAAGTCGACGGCGCGTTGTGTTCCACGCGCGCCTCAAAGAGATGTCAGCACAAAAAATGATGGGGCCCGCAAGGGCCGATGCCTGCCAGGGGTGCGAGTTTGTTTGAAAAAGATACCACAGCCCCTGGCATACGAGCTACTGAAGGAACACGGGTGGGTTTTAGTCAGTAAAAGTCTGACACGCCCTCCTGCTCCACCCAGAGCGGGAGAAGTTATTTGATTTCCTACCTAAAAAAAAACCTATACGGTCGGTAAGCAGTATGGTGCAGTTCACAATTTATCGACATTTTATAATCTCGCTAGATTGATTATATACCTACTAACTGTGTTCACAATATATACGGTAACATATCTAAAGATTATCTCAATGGGTGATGGTGATAAATTTATATTTTATTTCCATTTAGTTCTAATTATCCATAGCCTGACTTCACCTACTGCTGGGTGGCCTCTCTTTTCTTGTACCAATCCCCACGTTCCTGTGCCAGTCTCACCCAGGTTTTTCCCGCGATGGCAACAATGTCATCCGCCCATCTCGTCGCTCAACGAATAATATCTCGTCTTCCAGTCATTGTTGGTTCTAATCAAGTTCTAATTTCATTCAATAGGATCTGTCACCTAACTCGAATAGATATTTGAAAACTAAATGCAACATCTACCTTAAGGCTAAATTCTAAAACTAAAACTTTATGTACTTCGTATCTATTCCAAACACTACGACGTTTGTTAGCATATTTCCCTAGCCCATAAATAATGGAAAACGGGGTGTTTAGGTGTTATAAAGAATATTGAAACGATTTTGTTTAAGCCTAGCCTTCCACGTCGCGCGATCTGCGCTTGCGATGCACTCATTCCTCCTTTTATGACAAAGATTAATTTTGCCTGGAAGTGTAACCGATTTTCTTATTACAAAACTTAGACATAACTGAAACCTATATAAATTGCTTATATCTACTGCTACTAATAATGAACAAATTTTAAACGAGTAAACAAATAAGCATTATTTAAATTAAAAAAAAAAAATGAATACATAGACTTGCACATATAATATTAAATATAATAAGTAAATGTATAGTAACATCAAATATTTAATAGGATATAAAAAAAAACAAACAAAAATTAATAAAGCGCTCTTCCTCTCTCTAGTTATTAAGTTATAAAAAATGTGTTGTGCCCGACAGGGACCATAATTGTTTCTATTTTTTTTTCTTTACCACCTGTGAGTGTATATTATGGATTGCAATAAACGATTTGATTTGAACTGCAAAAATAATGCAATGTTTGACAAGTGTTTTGAAATCTTTATTAGTTTTAGTAACCCCGTTTCATTTAAATCCGGTTTTTTATGAGTAATTTGTAAACCAACAACAATACCATAGTAGGTAAAGTAATATTTTTCTGGTAATACTGATGTATTACCCGAAAACGCACTTAATGCTCTCAAGCATTATAAACAGGTACGCGCGGCGACATATCAATCTATATATTTGCAGTATAAGCTAACTTCTCATTGTACCAAAAGTCTATATACAATGCGAGGTCAGGTAAAACGGCCACGGTTGTTCCGTGGATGTGTGACCATCTTAAAATACGACACCCCTCTGTGTTTCAGAAGGCACGTTAAGCTGTTGGTCCCGGCTGTCATTCGTGGACCTTGGACGTTTCGGGTCGTCAAGCCTCGAAAGTTTGACAAACAGTATTACCAAGGAGTGTGGTAATACGCGGAAAAGGCAAGGCAGGTGAATAGATGATAAAGGTCAGGAGAATGATAATTCATCAAGATTTTAATATAACAAAGCAAAGGGCCTTCCAGCGCAACGAGTTCTGTGCAGCCCAACATAAATCACAAACCATCTATATTCCGTGCGCACTACACCTGCGAACAATCTGCCACTTTTGAGACATAACGAAATCCAATTAAATACATCTAGATATTTCAGCAACTGATCATTAGGGCAACATGGCTTGTTAGGGTCCCCTGTTTAAACGTGCCAGTACACCAGTCATGATTTCTGGTGACTTATTTCGTAGAAACGTCGGTTTCCGAGAAATTTGTGTTTTGCAAGAGAATATTTATGTTGGAATCGTGGCCGGTCAATGTTTGATATCATTTATAGAACAGACAAATGGAAAAAATGGAAATGTGGGTTTATTTATGCTTTAGGGTTGAGGTACGTATTTCAATAAAGGATTTTTGTAGGTACAGGTTAAATTATAGATAGATTTATTTATTTTATGGAAAAGATGGAACTATAGCCACAGTCGGTATCTCTTAAGTGCATAGAGAAATATCTGAGACTAAATCAACTAATATTTCAAACGTTAATTTTAATAAGATATAAATCAAACTTTTTTTGTCGTGAGACTTGATGTTATGATTTTCGGCTTATTCCACAAATCCCCCCTGAAAATCCCCCTTAGGGGGAAAAGTGGAATCTATGAAAAGAAAGTGTCGAATTCCCCCCTGATAATCCCCCCTAGGGGGGGAAACTGGAATCGAAAAAAATAGTTATTCCACAAATCCCCCCTGAAAGTGCCGTTGAGGGGGAAAACTGGAATAAAAAAAAATAAAGTCTCGAATTCCCCCCTGATAATCCCCCTTAGGGGGGAAAACGGGACTCTGAAAAAATCAACGTCCAGAAATCCCCCTGACGTCCTTACAATTTAAGAACGCTTAAGGCGTGCTTCTGCTTACTACCAGCGCTGGGCACCGACTTGTTCGTCGGTGCTGGTTGCTAAAATATTTACCGCGGGCGCCGGCAGATATTTAACTTAGAATGCAGGAGCGAGCGAAGCGAGCTTGAAAAAATTTTTTTACCATTCAAAGTAAACACTAATAGAAGCACCGCCAAGCGGGCCTTCGTTGACATAGTCAATAAAGCTAATATTAAAATGTACACCTATTGAATTATTTTATGTTAATCGAGTTTAAATACTTTAAATATGCAGTAATGTTGTTGTTCTTTATTTATTAATAACTAGTTGCGCCTTGCGCCCCGAGGTTAACCCCGCAGTCTCGCTCGATCCTGTAGGCATATCGGGATCAATAATCCTATGTTCTTATCCAGGTCATGGTTTACCCATGGCCCAATTTTATCCAAGTCCGTTCAGCCGTTTTAGCGTGAAAGCATATTAAAAAAAAACTCACTTTCGCATTTAAAATATTAGCAAGGATTCTACTCTACAACTATAATATTTTAAAGGCGAAAGTGCGTTTTTTTGTTTATTTGATTTGATTTCTCTTCACGCTGCCGCAACAATGGCCCAATCGATTTTTATGAAACTTGGTTTGGAGATTCGAAAACACATAGAATACTTTTGTTTCAAAATTTTAAACTACATAGATACGTTAAAATTCCCTAGGGAACCCAATGTAACCGAAGACACAAGCAACAAAATTAATTAATTGAAAAACTTGATAATTGTTTAACTGATGTTATTTAGGAAAACTTTCACTTTTTATGCTAAATAATTTAGTTTTCTAGGTAAGTCGTGTGTACTTTGTTTTAAACTGTTTTAATTATTATTTTTACAAAAATCAACCGATTTCCCTCATCCCTGTTTGTTTGTGATTGTTTTTACTCTTCATCATATTTTATTTTAACAAAATTCTGTGAAAAAAAGACTGATTAATGCAAATATAGTCAGTCGTTTTTTTGTTTATCACATTGTATCAGATCACAATTTTTTTATTTACTTTAAGAGCGTAGAAATCAAAACAAAATTCTGTGAAAAAAAGACTGATTAATGATTACATATAATAATGTCGTTTTTTTGTTAGTTACATTTTATCTAAATCACTATTTTTTTATTTACTTTATGAGGGAATAATGAGGGGGAAAAGTGGAATGATCCAAAATGAAAAGGGGGATTTCTGGACTTTTTTTATATTCGGGTTCAGTTTTCCCCCTTGAGAAAGATTCTCTCAGGGGGGAATAGTGGAATAACTTAAAATGATAAGGGGGCTTTCTGGATTGATTTTATATTAGAGTCCAGTTTTCCCCCCTGAGGGGGATTCTCTCAGGGGGGAATAGTGGAATAAGCCATGATTTTCCATACTGCAGCCCTTTTACTAGATAAGCGTTAAGCCCTAAAAGTTGTTTCCGAGAAAATGCCGAAAACGCGCGAATCGTTATTTCTTAAAAACTGTTATACTTACGTTACTGATTGTAGGACACGTCAAATGATGTTTCTTTCTGCTTATCCTAAGGAATCATTACCATTAAACTCGCATATCTTAGGAACTATTTTAATTCTAAAAATAATTGTTAGACAGAAAGATAGAGAATTGTGAACTCTCTTAGATTCTATTAAAAAGTAAAAATTTACCAAGTGAGGGTTAACTCCTTTCTAGTTAAAGGACGGCTGTGTAGGTACACATCCAATTTTTACAAATTTCGTGCATAAATCCAGGCTGCTAATACTGCTGCTCCAGATGAAAATCCCACTTCAAAAATATAGTTTTTTGAAGTGGAGTTTTTTGTGGGGTGCTGCATGCTTACTTGCATGCTGCATGCTAGCTTGCGTGCTGCATGCATGCTTGCTTGCATGCTGCATGTATGGTGTATGCTTGTTTGCATGCCTGCTGCATGCTTGCTTGCATGCTGCATGTATGGTGTATGCTTGTTTGCATGCCTGCTGCATGCATGGTGTATGCTTGTTTTTTACAGGGAAATTTTGCTTTGTGTCTTTACTAGGCGTTTTTATCATATTAGACTAAAAAGGTTTTATGTCTTTTGAGTGGTATATCAAACGATTTTATATTCAATGTATGTTATGCTTAAAAATAAATAGTTGCTTTAAAATTGTATCAATCCTTTATTATATTAACTGATCTGTTCGCGACGATGCATCACTATATAGCTTAATAGTTTGTTTTTTGACATTAATTTAAAATCATAAAGATAAGTGATAGTTAAACCAATAAACAGTGGTGATAAGTGCCTACTATAAGAAAACCGTAAGTACCACCCTTTCAGACCTCATTTAAGTGGGCTGTATAGCCGTAATTTATAGTCTCAAGTGCGTCCAGGTAACCTAGAACCGAGACCTAGCCCTGGGCGTAACTTCCCTTAACGTAAACTTAAGATAAACCCACTTAATTGAGCTCTGAAAGTCGTGTTGCTTTAGCTATGTAATTATTAAGTTTTGAGTTTTGCTAGCCATCTTTCAGGGCGCGTCACGCCCTGAAAATCAAATGTGTAACGTTTTAAATATTAGATTGTTTTGGGTCTGTAAACCACCCTGAGGTATCTGTAACCAGAATTGAAATAAGTTCAGTAGTTTTCGAGAAAATCAACTTTTAAAATATTTATTGGTAACATTTTTCATAATTTTTCGGGTTTTCTTGAAATAATCTTTCAGTGCGGGAAGATATAGTGCATACAGATATCTCAGGGGATGGGAAATTTCAGGGGGAATACAGGGATATGTAACATGCCATATGTACAGTATTTTAATAATGTGTTGTATGCAATATTCCATTGTAACGATAGTCAAAAATAGAATAAATAAAAGTTAAAACAGGAAGCAATTTGCGGCCCTCGTTACGGTAAAGTTTCGAGGCACCTTAGAAAATATAGAATAAAACTAATTCGTAGTCATCGGCAAGATAAATTTGTTATTTTAAACTTAAATTAATTAACATGTAGTACAAGTAAAAGTTCTAAATTGCTTCCTGAAGATTAAATCAAAATGTGTGTTATTTAATCAGGTAAAGTACCCCTTCACAGAGGTGTCTCAAAAACAACCCCTTCCTAGACGAAAGTCTGGAACCCGTTTCTTTGTCAGTCGTCAAAACGTTGGTAACGTCGTGAAGAACGGAAGATAGTAGCCGCCCCTGAAGATATCTGGAACCTATAGGTGCAGGACGTCAGCGCCGCGTGGACTGGGAGACCTACATACACACCGGGATAAAACCTGGATAGGAATACAGCCTCCCTACACACCCTTCGTGTCCAAGCGATCACGCCCGTCCGGTACATGATCATTATATCAAATAAAATTATAGATTCAGTTGTTATAATTTTCTTGTAAATATTAGTGATTTTGCTCAGCACTACTGATACTGAATGTTTTTTTGCTATGTTTAACGTTCTCTTTTTTTATGTGTTTGTTGCTGTTGTGTTGTGTCTGTGTCGAATGAATGTTTTCTATTTTATTCTATTCTATTCTATATTACTTACCCTTTATGATCACCAGCAACGTTTGCGACTACTAGGTCAATGAGCCTGTCAGTAATAAATCATTATCTAAGACTGAGTCTGCCAGTTCTCAGAATATTCAAAAAATTGAATTAAAAAAAAATTGTTAAATAGAATTGAGAGCTAGTTTTTAGTTTGATCTAGTCCAATTAAATTCAAAACGTAGATAATTAATCTGATTGCTGAAGCGTCGTTTAGCTAGAAGATTTCTAATTCTAGTGAACCTACACAAAATAAACCTACAATATCATAATTTTATTATTATCTTTTTCATCAATAACTCAACTCTTTTGTTGGCTTCAGCACCGTTTTAACTGACTTCAAAAGGAGGAGGTCCTCAATTTGCCTGTACTTGTTTTTAATTTAAGTTCCGCGATAGGTATCTCCGGAAATTGTAAATCGATTTCAGAAAATATTTTTAAAGGATAGAACATGCCGCAGTGGTGGTCTCATAATTTTTTAACTAAGGTTTTGTAGTTTTGGCGTTACCTTCGATTATGAAAGAGGAAAAGCTTTTATCCAGTGCGCAAAATAATAACCATGAACACAGCATCATTATCATTCAAAAAAATCAGCTGTTCCATAATTTTGACCGCGTAGGTATTGCAATTTTCTATGAAACAGCTGATTTTTTTTATAACCGTCGAAAAATTTCTGTGTCTAGGATGATAATTATGCTGAATTCATGGTTACAGTTTGCGCACTGGATAAAACTTACCCTGTATATATAATCCACCTTGAGTTCCTTGATGATTTTCTAATACTTTCTGTCAGTGTTGTTAACATGTAGTGTAGTGTAGTGATAAAGGATTTCTTGTGGAGTCGGTCTCATAGCAGAAAAGTGTAAAATAAAAATTACAAAACCTTGTATTAACGTTTTTTGCCTCTTTAATTTCGGAAGAAATTTGAAGTTATTTATAACCGACTTCAAAAAGGTCATATTTAAACGGATGTGCAAATATATATTTTTTTTTATCAAAAGAGATTTATTCTTGAATGGTCCGATTTTAATTTCATAATTGATTTGATGATGCGTTTCGGAGACAGACAACGGAACTCTTCAAAAAGTTACAGAAAATCAACCGCGATCGCTGTTATCGCATAAATATGCATTGTTTTGATTTGATTGACTTTGAGAATACTCCAAGGATGACAAAATTTAGAAGTGTTTGTTTTTGAAGCCCGTTGTTTTTATGAGCCGGTTGAGCTCAATTTACCTATTTTTAATTTTGCTTACCATCACTCTATAAAATAAATATCACAGTATATCATGGCTCCGCAAAATAGCCCATGGCGATTTCTCGTTACTTTGCTTGATCTTTACTCAGTGGGTACTCAAACATAGGAAGTTGAGTAATGTTCTAGATAGTTGAGCGTGCTTTAGTTCATTATTAGTTTAGTTTTGTGTGTACGTGATATCATATAATAAGGTAGGTACGTTCATAATCCTCGAAATTAATTTCGCTATTATGAAGGTAAAAGTTTTTATTAGCATATAGTGACATAATAATAATAATACGTTGCGGCGTGGTGGCGGTGGTTGAACGAGTCATTTCATACCGGCTGAAAATTATAACAATAATAGTTTGATATTAGTGCATACATGAGTGTCAGGTACTACAGTAATGGTATGATTATAGTTCTGCCTTTCAATGATTTTCGATATGAAATGTATGCCAAAAGACGATTCTGACCATGAACTTTCTGCGATATGATAGATCTACTTTTTAAATATTATGGGTATATTTATGCCTAAAGATAATTCTGACTTACAAAATTATGAGTTTTGAATGTATGCCAAAAGATTTTCTGCAAAATAAAGTTTATACTATCCGCTGTTAAGCAAAATAATTTTATGACATAAAAAGTTCTGCTATAAAGCGTAGACCCGATAGAATAATAAACAACTCATCATCACTTCAGCTGAAAGACGTCCAATGTTGGACATAGGCCTCCCCTAAGCTCCGCCACTTCGACCGGTTCTGTGCTTCCCGCATCCAGCGGATACCTGCCGCCTTCACAAGGTAATCGGTCCACCTTGTGGGAGCCTTCCAACTCTACGTCTTCCGGTACGCGGTCGCCACTCCAGAATCTTTCGACGAAAACTACTAGCAATTACTTTTATTTGGTATAAAATAGACTGCAAAAAGCTACTTTAAGAACGAAACTACTATAAGACTGCTATAAGCTTTTGTTGTTGTCGATTTAGTTCAACAACAAATCTGACCTGCAATCTGATCTTTTTCTCAACTATGTTGGGGTCGGCTTCCAGTCTAACCGGATGCAGCTGAATCCCAGTATTTTACATAGAGCGACAGCCTATCTGACCTCCACAACAGTAACTGGGTAACACGATACCCCTTGGTAAGACTGGTTGTCAGACTTACGGGCTTCTGACGACTCGTAACGACTGTCAAAGATCCACGAACGACAGCCAGGACCAACGGCTTAACGTGCTTTCCGGGGTACGGAGGTGACTTGGTATGTAAAGATGGTCACCCATCCACGGACCAACCGCGGCAAGCGTAGCTTAACCTGAACGATCGACCCGCGCGGCTGTTATTACTTAGCCACAAGCCTATTAATTATAACCAATCTGACATATTCTTAATTTTAAGAATACAAAGTCGATAGTTAAGATAAAAATACATAGGTAAAGTTATTATCAGTGCTTCCTTATTCATAACTATTAACAAGACTGCTGTTAATGTATGGCTGAAATAGTTATTTTCACTTTGATGATTATTTTTCTCTTGGAAAATATTTCCAAAAAATTATGATCCAAAACTTTCTAAAACTGATTTGTTTATCATTTAAATTATTGAAAACTTTAATACAACAAGATTATTGCATTTGTTGCACACGCACATTAACTCTATGGATGACGCTTCGAAATGTTGCCACTACATAAAGAGTAAAAGTTTATTGAGGATGATATTCTCGTAGCATGTTTGTCTATTTCTTTTTTTATATTGTTTTTATTATTTTTTATATTCCTGTTTAGTTCTGTCATATTTTCATTTAGTTATATTAATTTTTCTATAAGTTCGCTGTACCAGTTCAGTGTCCTATTAATTGTTTGAGGCACCGGGCGACGTCAATACGTCAAAGCCGACTGTCACTGAAAACCAGCGCTGGGGCTCTGTCTTGCATAGGGTCGCAGCTAATGCTGAGCGATAGCCGTTTTGCGTGGATGTGATGCATGTTTCCCTCAACCTTTTCTTATTTTTGTATTCCTGTTCTTTTTGCGTCATTTTTACCGCAAATAAACGTTTTTCTTTCTTTCTTTAAACAAATATTAATAAGCGTCATAAAGATAGCTTACTGATCCCGAATCAATCATTTATACACGCTACTCTCGTATCAGCATAAGTTAAACATGAATATATGGGAAGCTCGATGTTTGCCAGAGAGCTATGGAACGGAGTTAGGAATACAAAAATCCTTTCCATTACGAAAATAACTGATGTCATTCGGAAAGCTTATCAACCTTGAAGAAACTATTGAAACGCCACATTTTGAAGGATCTTTCAATAATGGAACGATAGGGATAGATTTGTAAATTTTACTGACACTACGAAAACGAACCCTAAACCAAATAACCTACAACCCTACACCCACTTACTTACCGTACGAAAAGTACCATTTTATGTATGAAATCCAAAAACAATGTATCTGTTCATATCGCTTATTCAAACGCACTGTGCCACGGTCCTTATCAAACAAACTTTGTTCGCGCCGCAGCGTATGCGCGCACTCGCTCACAATCTCCACTAACATTTTTAACATCTACCCTACTAAAAACGCTAATCGGTTGTTTTGTTTACTCATTATTGTATTTTCTCTGTAATTGATTATTGTAATCTTTTGAGAAAATAAATGTCTTAAACCATAAAGCTACCACGCTCAAATGGAAGTGGGCTGGACACATTTGCCGTATGTCATGTCCATCAATGGACCAAACTTACGACCCAGTGGGTCCCGCTTAATGGCAAACGACATCGCGACAGGCCCAGACGGAGATGGCGGGATGAGCTGGATTCGTTTAATAAATTGGTCCTTGTCAGCTTTGGACAGAAAGAGGTGGATAGAGAGTAGGGAGGCCTTTGCCTACCAGTGGGACGTTAACGGCTAATAAAAAAAATGCATGGAATGATCAGTGGTGGCCCAGAAGTTTCGGACTCATATTACGAGTTACAGGTTCGAACCCAGACAGGCGCATTACTTTGTGTTAATTATTTCATCACCACTGCTCTCAAAACGGTAAAGGAAAACATCGTGAAGAAACCGGCCTGTTCTAGAACCAAAAATTCGAAGATATCTGACATCTACCAACCCTTACTAGGCCCGCGTGGTAGATTACAGCCTACTTCCTCTCCCAGAGAGGAGGCCTGTCCCAGCAGTGGGAACCTTATACAAGATGTTGATTTGCATCCTAGTCAAATTCAAGGACGTTATTATGCTAATGATTCTCGACCCAAATCAACAATAAAATGGGTAGGTATTTTTTTAAATATTTTTTCCTGTTTACTAAAATCCGTAAGTGTGAACCAGCCGTATTTAAACGCCGTCTGATACTAGCCTAACCGCGCTTTCACACACAAACGCAAACAATACATCCATTCACAACGCATGCGCAATCGTTCGTTCGGGCGCCGCGTGCGCGGCCCCCCGCCCGCCCCCGAACCAACAGTGTGTTTGATGTCGCCGAAATGTGCGTGCGCGCTTCTCAGTTCTCGGTAAATTGTTGAGACGTCATTCGATACAAAGTGCAAGATGACGAACAATTACACTAATGTCGAGTTGGTGAAGATGGTCCGCCTGTATGCCATCAGTGGAGACAGCCTACGTGGAGCCATCCGGATGTTCACGGAAATGTTTCTCGATCGGGAACCCCCATCACAGAGCGTCATGCTGGCTGCTACGTAGAGACTGCGGGATCATCGGCAGTTTAACGTTCCCCGGCATGCTCAAGCTAGCGGCAGCGTAGGCCTGCCTGTCGCCTTGCAGGAAGACATCCTGGAATACTTCCAGCGAGAACCACGGGCAAGCACGCGGGAGTCTGGTCGAAGCTTTGGAGTGCACCGCACCACAGTGTACATGCAAGGATCATCAGTGCTTTCGACACTTTAAAACGAATGTGTTAGTGTTACGTTAACTAAAGGAAAACCAGCTACCCACGTCGTGCTCGATTGTGCCAAGAGTGTGATGGTGGCAACTTTGAACAACTCCTCCGGGTAACTTAAGTAGGTAATTTATTTATTTGTACATTTTGTAAATACGTTGTTAGCTTAATCAATTTTATTAGTGTAAATAAGTTGATTTTAAATTTTTAACTACGCCAATAATACCTAAGAGTCGAAAGTATCACCACCTACTTACACTTAACTAGCAAATCTTTCCATTTCCATCAAACCTAAAAAACATTTTTAAACTTAGTAGATCGGTACATCAACTAAGGTAAGTAGGTATTATTACCGGTCCTAAGCCCGTTAAGTAGTAAGGAAAATTTCAAATCAACCAATTTAATCCACAAATAAAAACAAAATCATTACGAAAAGTTTAGGCTGAACGATAGCATTAGAGCAAAACGAACATTTATTAATCATCTGATACCAGGTCAGTGAACTTTTCTTTGGCGCGCTAGTATTACTGTCATTAGTAAGATTTCCGTATTCTAATGATGCTTAAAAAGAGGTAATTATAAAACTAAATTTATGACAATAATGTAGGTGATTTTCGAAATAAAATTAGGTAAAATTATTGCTACCGGTCGCTCAGGTCATTCATTGCTCGCCGCTCGGTCGCGCACGCTTGAATTTGGTTCGTAGGTAAGACGTCGACACTCACGCACACAGCTGCATTGTCGCTGTGTGCGTAGTCGGGTGATTCTCTTTTATTTGTATTGAATTAAGGGTTTAATTCTGAAATACTGTTAAATTTCAACAACAAAAAAAAGCAGCGCTTATTAGTTATTGCCCGGTACTGTAGTTTCAATTGATTATTTATGTCTTTCATGACAACTACCTGAAATTTGACGAGGATGCAAAACAACATCTTGTATAGGCTGACTAGCTTCCGTCCACGGTTTCGCGCCCGTGGAGGTCGGAAATTATTCCACGGGAACGTACTACGGGATAATAAGTATTCTATTATGTTAATCTAGATTATAATTTATCTGTGTGCCAAATTTCATCCAAATCCGTTCAGCCGTTTTTGCGTGACTGAGTAACAAACATCCAAACATCTTCGCAAACTTTCACATTTATAATATTACTAGCTTTTGCCAGCGTCTCCGCTCGCGTGGATGTCGGTTATCGCGTAAAAAAGTAGCCTATGTCCTTTTGCATATCCCGGGCTATATCTCTGCCAAATTTCATGACCATCGGTTCAGCGGTTTAGGCGTGAAAGACAAGTGACAGACAGACAGAGTTACTTTCGCATTTATTATATTATATTACTAGAAGGGAAGTAGGGATAGTATAAATATTAGAAAGTAGGAATATAATTGTAAATTCATGGAATGATGAAAAAATTTGTCAGCCAGCAAGTCTGGTAGGACTGACTGCCCAAGTTGCACTGGACTTACATGCATTGTAACTGTAATATTTATCGAGGCACTTCATGCACCCTAAGTCCACATAGCAGACACCACAGGAAGATAGGGTTAATATTTGCACGTGCCTCTTTGTCAAACCTCGCTTTAATTAATTGGAGACCAAAATAACCATGTAGGTAGGGAGATGGGTTCTCCCTTTTGCGCTGAATGCCTGTCGACCCACGCAAAAACAGTGTCTCCGTCACACACGGTGCCAACAATATTAAACTATCATCCGTACAAGAAACTAGCTCTCGTGTTCATTAATTAAACGTTCACCCTCGTTAATATCAACACCTGTTCTTGAAAAGCATTTAATAATCACGTCAAGTAACAGCTGGGAACGGTTGCGGGCACAGCGCTAGTTTTCCACAGGAGTGCCAGTAGGAAAATTAAAACTAAATTAATTGTATCGAGGTTGGGTTAGCGCTGGAATTAATAACGTTTTTCATTATAGATTTTTAGATGTTTTTGTGTTTGTATTGGCTTGATTTTGTGAATGTTTTGTCTGACATTCTCGGGGGTTCATATACAAGGCCAGTTTAAATTAGCTAGCTAAACTATGCCGACGTAATGGGTAGGTTGAGGTGTCGACGGGGATGGGATCAAATGACTGTTTAGCAACCTTTTCTAAACAATTGCCTTTAAATACAATGTGTGTGGACTGTATTTTGGTTTCAAGAGATGAATGAGGATGGCGGAAAATAATAGATATCACGCACTTTTCTTTAACAATGAATCCATAGACTGGTTTTATTTTTACCCAACCAATGGTAAGTACAGAGGCCAGCACATCAGGCTACCCCAATCTGTCAAATTTCTTTGATAGTTTTTCAACTTTATTACAAAGGAATAAGGTTTATGTTCAATTAGGAAAATTTGACAGTTTGGGATAGCTTGACCTGCTGGCGACTGTACAAAAGTCAGCTGTCAGATAGATGACAGTATAAACAGTAAGTCCATATTATAATATTGACTTAAATGTAACAACGTTCAACACAAGATAAAGTAAAAAAAAAGATTCCATGGTTTTTTTTTTTTGGTGAGTCAACGACCGCTTGTAGTGATGTTATTTAAAGATTGATTTAAGAAAATCTGTTTTGTTTATCGTGTTAGGATATCGATATCCTGAATGTTAGTGAAGTTTTCACAAATAAAAATGGATTTCTTGACTGATATTTCAAGTGACTTCACTAGTGTGGCTGATGGACCCCACAAAAATACGTCAAATTAATTTGTTTTGTTTGATCATGTTTAGACATCGATATCCTGGGGGTACAGCTAACTAATTTAGTTTGACTCTGTCTATCAAAGCTCTGCAACATTTCCAGAAAGGGAAGGATTACTTTTAGAACGAAGTTCCTTATGGTAACTTATACTCTGCAAACTTGGCGAATTAAAACTAGACCGAAAAAAGTGTAAAATTTCACAACACCCGCACGAACAAAAGTTCAGTGTCATCACGACACTTAAGTGTAAAATCAAAATTTACAACCGGGTGTCCCACGACACCTCTCGACTGTTTTTGTTTGATATTTTAGTAAACATAACATCACGCTTGTATTCCCCGTAGGGTTGGGCAGAGGTACCTATAGTACACTCACATTTCTTCACTTCAGGCTTCTACTGAGAAATTCCGGATGGAAAAACCCAATTTCACTATGCCTGACTCGGGAATCAAACCCAGGACCTCATGCTCTGCAGTAACGCTTTCCACCACTAAGCCAACGAGCAATTGTTGTAAAAAGTTTATACTTGGTCTATTTAGAAGAAAATCTAATTTATTCTGCATTTAAGACTATTCACCGAGCATGTTTTATGCAGATACCTGAATGGAGTGATTAGGTTTTAGTAGGTAATCGACTAACCGTGTATTTCCCATGAAACTAATCAACGGATCCGAACTAACATTTCTGTTCATTATCTTCTTCCAATTACAATTTAAATCAAACGCATTCGAAATTCTTTGAATTTAGTAGTGAAACAGAATCGGTATGAGCAACGTAACATAATAGGTTTGATGTGGTCGAAAAAAAAGTCAAATAACAAAACAAATTTTTAAGAAAGCTCGTGCTCTACTCTGAAGAAGCTAATTATAGAGGTAGTCCGAATCGATCCATTTACACGATTGCACAAGCATCGAGTTCTCGATTACAAAATGACGTATCATCGAAACTCGGCTGCGTTACGAACGGCTGATTCTTTAATTAGTGACTTATCAAGATCGATACTTGGGGAGAGTAATCGGTGCGATGTAATCGAATGCTAATGCAACGTAATGTGTGTCTCGTCTAATTGGATCAAACTTTTTTGACGCTCTCAGTACTTTATGTCGTAAGCATATCCAATCGGTCTGCGTACTAAACCGATGAGTATCTAATTAAGACCGCGACAACAGGTCAGACAGAACGTTAAAAAAGTTCGGTTGACACGCGCCATAGTTACACGGACCGTTTGTATTTTGTTGATTTTAATTTTAATTATCTGTCTTAGATACAAGACAAGAGCTGGTTTACAAATTTCCGTACAAGCGATTTATCTTAACTCTTCACTATGTTCTGAATGGAAGTCGTAACAAACTTTTTGTCTTCTACTAAATTTACTTCACTATCGTCCCCCGCATCATTATATTCGAGATCTTCCCCATGTCTTTTACTTTCGAAAATAGGAATTAAAAATACATGTCCCTCTGTTTCCATCCGACTAACACCAAGTCTCATTACCGGTGGCTACTGATAACATCTGAAAGCCTGCGGCACTCCCGACACATCACAAAATAACCATTGATTTATAAAAAAGTTTATGTTGTGCTCTACGATCAATCAATTTACGAACTTATCTCAAAGAGATAAGGTAAACAATCCGTTGGTAGGCAATCTTTTATAATCCATCGTAAACCCTAAAATTCTTGGCTTTTGGATTCAGGAGACTTCGAAAGTAATCACGATCGTGTGTGAAATAATGAAAACAAATCTCTTACAATTACGAATGATCCTCATTTATTTCGACCTACTGCAATATTTTTCATTGGAGGTGAAATAACACAAGGAGCATGATAGGTCTCACATTAATCAAATATGAAATTGTTTCATTGTAGCTTATCTACAAATAATAGGTCTTTACCTATGAAATTGCCGTTTTGTATGAAAAAATTTAAACGAATTTTTTTCATGAATTTTTTATTTGTATTAATCGAAGTAATCACCCATGCAATCAATGCATCTTTGCCATCGCAGTGGCAGTTTATTGATGCCCTTCTTAAAGAAATCAGCTGGACGGGAGGCAACAAATTCTTCAAAGGCATTTTGTACTGCCTCTCGGGTATTAAATTTTTTTCCCGCCAAGAAGTTATCCAAATTCTGGAAAAAGTAGTAGTCTGTAGGCGCAAGGTCTGGTGAGTAGGGCGGATGACGGAGAGCTTCCAACCCCAGTTCTTGCAACTTGGAGACCGTCTGCTGTGCAGTATGAGGTCGCGCGTTGTCGTGCAGGAGCAGCGGAGACGAGCGATTGACCAATGCTGGTTGGAGATGCGCCAGCTTCTCCATCATTGTGTTCAGTTCTTCACAGTACACATCTGCAGTAATGCTCACCCCGTTTGGTAAGAAGCTGTGATGAATCACACCGGCGCTAGACCACCAAACAGTGACCATCACTTTTCTAGGGGTAAGTTTTCGTTTAGGGCATTGTTTAGGTGCTGAACCAGGATCCAACCAACTTGCTGAGCGCTTACGGTTATCAAACAGAATCCATTTTTCATCGCAGGTAACAATGCGGTTCAAAATTCCTTCATTTGTGTGTCTGTTGAGCAGTGCAAGGCACGTCTCGACGCGTACTTCGCGCTGGCGATCATTGAGTTCGTGGGGCACCCATTTGTCAAGCTTTTTTACCTTGCCAATTTGACGCAAATAGACCAATATTGTTTTGACGCTAACGTCGAAAGCTGCTGCTAATTCAGCCGTAGATTGTGTATCATCAGCTTCCACAATCGCCTTTAATTCGTCATTGTCGACCAAAGTCTTCGGACGACCGCGAGGTTCATTTTTCAGGTCGAAATTTCCAGAACGGAAGCGAGCAAACCAATAACAGGTGGTGCGTTGGTTTGTAGTGTTAGCTCCGTAAACGTCGTTGATGTTGCGTGCCGCTTGTGCCGCGTTGCTGCCACGACGGTACTCATATTCCATAATTACTCGAATTTTTAACGTATCCATGATGACGAAAAAGATTGAAATGCGATGAAAATGTAACACTAATCAATAAAGAAATGACTACTTTTAGAAAAAAAAATCCATGTTTTTAAAATAAAATTAATTTGAAATTAGAATTCTTAGCCAAACAAAAATTATTTTGATTTGAAATGGCCAGTACTGCAGAACGGCAATTTCATAGGTAAAGACCTAATATAAACATAATATGATTTATATAAATAGTAGCTTTGCAAAACAATATCCGGCTCTTTAAAATAGTCAGCCCTCTCAACAGGGATTTAATGCGATTTTAACCAGAACGAGATGCGATAAAACTGGAATATAGCCTTTAAACAATGTCAAAGTAAATCTATCGTAAAACAGTTACAGCCATTTAAACTGTTACCGATCAATACAAACATTACGATCGGTAGAACGTCGCTCAGGTCATTAAACTTGGCGATAAATTAATAGCAGTTTGCATTACCACACATCAATCGAATAGAACATCTGTCAATCTAAGTCGATAAAGATAAATTTCAAGATAAATACTCAGTTTTATAGTTCGATTATTGTATGTCAAAAGCGCCGGTTGCGCCGCCTGGACCCAATTTGATTACACACGACGTTTATTTAAATGGAAACTGATTTCATTAATTACAAATATGGCCTCTAATCTTTATTATGTCAAATGTGTAATAAACTTCTTGTGTGGGTTCGAGAGTCGGATGTTGACTTTTATTTTCTTTCTCATTAAACTTTTGCCTCTAAGGTTTCGTTTAGCGCGTCGTTTTAAGTTTTTATTGTGGCTTGTTATCGATATCTAAATCACTGGGCGCATTAATACGACTGTCATATTACTTTTGGTAGCTCCCCTATCAGAGGTTCGGATACGATTTATTTGACTGTCGACACAGGTTTTGAAATATTATTTGGAATTTCGATTAATTAATGATATAACACGTAATATTTAACAATGGACGGGTAAGCTTTTTCTGGAAATTCAAAGCGAAATATTTATTTTATTTTGGGTTGCTCAGCATAAAATCATATTACATTTAAGTCTAGCATGAGTAAGTCAAGCCTGCAACTGGCAACTACACGGTGCATAACAGTAGAATTAATTTAGTGTAATTACGGTTTGCGTTTTTGGAGTACAGAAAACTGCAGTAGGCTCTACAAATATAATTACAACGCGTTTCACGTTTTCAGTTAGACGAGGTGTTCTTAAAGGTATATAACTCTAGTAGTGATATTAAGCAAATGTTTTTGCACAAACATGAAGTATTCACACAGCGTGTACTTACCTCTCTAAGCAATATTTCAAACTCACCTTGCGTTGCTTCTTGCCCTCTGCTGTATCATGTTGCTTTATTATGAATAGTAATGTGGATACGCTTTTGTGTTGCATTTTCTTCGTCTTTCCTTTTAGTTTGTGGTTATTGCTTATGCTTTTGTAATGTTTATTTACCTGTCGACATTATTGGGCACGCCACGATTGCGGCGGTAAGTCCCCTCTTTGAGGAGTGGCTTGAGAGGCGGCATGGCGTCCTCACCTTCCACCTGACGCAGGTCCTCACCGGACACGGTTATTTCAGGAGGTTCCTGTTTCGGATAGGGCGGGAGGAAACGCCCAGGTGTTTCCACTGCGAAGATCGCCCTGAGGACACGGTGGAGCACACGGTGGCGGTCTGCCTGGCTTGGGCGGAGCACCGCCGTGTCCTCGTGGAGGCGATCGGCGGCGGCGATCTCTCGCGTCCGGCCCTGGTCCAGGCCATGGTACGGAGCGAGAGGGCATGGGGAGCCGTCACCTCCTTCAGCGAAGTAGTAATGCTCGCGAAGAGGGAGGCGGCGCACGTGAGGGAGAGGCAGCATATGCGCCCTCGCGACCCTAGCCGCCGCAGGATACGGAGACGCCCTGGGCGTCGGGAATCCCAGGCCGATTTCCGGCCACCGTAGGCATTAGCTTGCGGACGGCGAGTAATGGGTAGCTCGCTGTCCGGTAAGGACCAAGCCCAAGTCGACGGCGCGTTGTGTTATACGCGCGCCTCAAAGAGATGTCAGCACAAAAAAATGATGGGGCCCGCAAGGGCCGATGCCTGCCAGGGGTGCGGGTTTGTTCGAAAGAGACACCACAGCCCCTGGCATACGGGCTACTGAAGGAACATGGGTGGGTTTTAGTCAGTAAAAGTCTGACACGCCCTCCTGCTCCACCCAGAGCGGGAGAAGTTATTTGATGATTTCCCAACCAAAAAAAAAAAAAAAAAAGATGTCGACATAATAGTATTTTGGACATTTTTGTTGATTCACTAACAAAGAGATTTATGAGATAAGTATTGCAATTAATATAAATATGTCGAATGTAGTTGAGTAAGTAGGAAACAAAGATATGTGTTTGTGCATTTCTAAATTGCACATGGTGTACATGAAGCTTGAAAACGATGTTGAATATAGCAATGGTTTATTAAAACGGTTGGTACGGACACCTAAGCAAAAAATCTTGTATCAGTAAAATTATCACAAACCAATTTAAAGCTTCAAAACAACTCAAGATTTATCGTCACCACCATTACAGGAACGACAGCAAATCCTAAATCGAGTTGCAAACTTAAGGCGTATCTACACATATCCAATGTTCGCAACAGGAAGTCGGTATTCAGTTGCGTACTTGCTCATCAACGAGGGGATTCGCCTCAATCCACCAAACTTCCTCCTCGCAACATGTTAACCGAGAATTTCTAAACTTTAGAGACTTAGAGAGATAATCTCTTGTGAATTAACACGGAAATTGTGACTTTGATGGTCTCAAACTTTATCATCATCGCTTACTGAAAATCTTTACGAGTGTTCCAAACTTCACTTCCTAATGTGACCAAATCGAGGCTTAAAAAACAAACAATCTAGTGGAAGCCGATGTTGTAATAAAATTTCTACACGAGAAAGCGCAAATTAGCTTGTAATTAAAATTCTGGGAGTTGGATAATGAGTGTACACACAGAAAATTAATAAAGGCAACTGTTATGTCGGGAGTTGGGATATTCGTTGGCAAGAACAAACAATTTCGTATCTGATAATAAGTAAGTATAAGAAAGAAAGTCATTAGACGTTTGAGCTCAGGGAATTCCGAAATAATGGAAAATCAATCAACGATATTATATCAAAAGAAAGTAAAACTAAGAAAACGGGTAAATCTTTTTTTTTGTTCTATGTATATTGCATAGCACTAGTAGATGCAGTATTCCTACTGTATTCCCGCGAAGCGCATCCGGGTGTTCTTCTAGTATAACACACAAATTGCATCATATTGCACTATAATGGGCCTTTTCCTCATAAATCCATAACATGATACTGCTAGCTGGAGCAATATCCTACGCCTCATTAAAGAGTCGTTTCTATAGAGCGATTGGAGTTTGTTTATTATACGTATGTAATACTAGACGAAAATTGTAATAAAGGCTGAGGGAATCCCGCAAGACGGTAGATAACAAGCTCGGAGGCTAAGTGAAGGATCACTGTGATTACAAGTAACAGGCGAGTGAGATTTGGGTGAAGAATTTGGCAAAAACACGAGAGAAAATTACAGAGATATAAACAAAGCGCTATATAAAATACATTGGTAGGATGTTGAAAATGATAAATGAAAAGAAAAGATCTAATTATTTTTGCTTAAACATATTTTTTCTAAAAAAAAACAAAGGTTCAGACTTGTTTGTCTCGTACTATGAGACTACAAATATTATGAATAAACATGATTGTTAATAATTTCAAGAGAATACCGTTTAACTTCGGTTTCAGTTGTATTTTACAAACAAAAATAAATTATAAATCTCAACAGCAAAAAAAACTTTGTAGTCTATGTCAAAATAAACGATTCTGTCTGAAATATGATGATGATTGCACCAACATAATGTTCTGAATTTGTAATTGTAAAATTACTTGGCAAACCGATTTCAAGGCCCCATACGTCGGCATCGTTAAGGATCATGACGGTATGATCTGGCATGCATTTAATATGTTCCTGCTTTTAGAACGTAGTTTATTAACACTTTCGTTTAAATTAATATTAATTTCGCAATTCATACCAGGTTTTGCATCACTTTCATACATAAACATTACCGCCCAAATCTTCTAACTCAAACCTAATAAATTCACAGTGCGGAGTTGATTTATGTTCACATACGGTACATATGTTCCACGTGCGTTGTAACTGTTTCTGACCTCAGTCTCATCAGCATGCGTTAATCCCACAGGATGGTTTTGAAGCTTCACTCTTCAGATTAATCATGAAATTTTAGTAAAGGGGTTTCTCTGATGTGGATAGTGAACCAAACCTTCGCGTGGTACTTCTAACATGACTTTTTAAGCGTCAAATGTCATCTCTCGTTCTTCATTAAGTTCTTTTGATTTATTTTCACTTTTATTGACATCAGAAATGAGTTCGATAACTAGATTTGTGTTAGTATCATTGACTTTTGGAACTTAATTTATTATGTTCGGAGATCTAGTTTGCTCAATTTCAATAACTTCATCAAACAAACTGATCTCAAACAATATCAGCTAACTAACTGTTTAATTGAGTCTAGGTTTGTATCTTCGTTAAAATTATACTTAATTGGAGAGGTTTTGTTACTTTCTGTTGTTGCTAATTAGGTCAGTCTTACAGACACTTCGTCCTACTTACCTCAACTTTCCAAATTAAATTCCATTATTACGCCTTAAAATTACGGTCTCATGAAACGCGTTCAACTAGTTATCTAAAGCAGCATATTTATAAAACTCTACGCCAATACATCAACTCTTTGAACTCTGTGAACTTACCGTGATGTATTAAGCTAAATTGCCAACCACACGGGACTTAGTCCGCCGAAACACGTTAGCAAGTATCGAAGATAGCTTCAAAGAGCCTTCTAGACCAACAGTTTCATTTAGGTGATCAATCTCTGCAAAATAAAAACATAACGAGTGCTGGCGTGAACGTCGGCGGATAAATGAAGGTCCAAGCAATCTTATCTTCATTTATAGAGCAGTAAAATTACGCCGCGCGCAAAACATAAAGGCCCGTTTATCATCCTCTTGGAGGGTTTAGGCAGCATATTGAAGATTGATATCCTTGTACTTCTCTTTTTCGTGAAATATTTTATTAGTCTTATAACTTTTTCGGTCTGGGTGTAGTAGATTGTTCCGTACTATTTTTGGGAGCACAAGATTGAAATATGAATTATTCAGATTTAGATTGACATAGTGTTTTGGATAGCAAGTCTAACAAAGGTCGCTAGGGAAATAGTTTTTTTTTTTTCTGTTGACGACGTTCGGTAACCAACAAGTGAAGTAACATTTCAGATGTTTTTGTATATCATTTCGTGTCAATGATTTGATTTTCATGTTTATTTTGTTCTATTTGATGACTTTTGTACCACAAATTGTAGTTTAGGAGATGTTGATATCATAATATTACATAACATAGGTGAATAAGAAATAATATTGGCAGGTATCTTCTCATTAATACAGTCCTAGTCTATTTCAATAACCTTTTCAATAAACTCAAACAAATTTTAACAAACCTAAAATGTTTGTATGGCTACACTAGCTCAGAGGAATGCCAATGAAAATGAATAGGTACACAAATTGGATAGGATCCGCTGCGATTTAATAACAGTACATCAAAGTCGACAATGAACAACAGAACGTATTGTAACAAACGTTCTAAGACGGAAACTGAACGAATGAACGAGGTTAAAAGCTCGCGAGGAGCGATGTTTTGTGAACATGTCGATCATTGTGTCAATCTCGAGAAATACGATTAAAAATAACGAAAGCAAAACTTTTCCAGTTGGTTTTTGTTACATGGTCTTGAATGGTGTCACATCTGACCTTTCATACAGGTAGATCCTCAACTATGCGTAAAATTATGAAAGAGCTTTCCTCAATTGTGAAATCAAGTGGATGGCATTTTTAGTACATTTCACACTACGTACGTACATTCTACAATGAAACGTACTAAAAATCACATTGATACAATGCTTTAGGTACCGGATTTAATATCGCCGGACGCACAAACAACTTTACTTGTAAACCAATTAAATTAAAGTCAAAGCTTACAAAAATCTTGTACAGATCTTGAACATGGTGACTGGTAGTGCCACTTGTCGCTTTGGACATGGACTACCGTTTCAACGTAATGCATCGAATGCCTAGAAACCACTTCACTGACAAGCCCCAGTAACTCGTAATTCAACTCACACTTTTAAAGAAACCAATATAACGTTTTTTTTTGCTTTTATATTCCCTGTAATGAAATTTTTCTTCACGAAAATATCGAAACAACTTCATTATTTTTGCGCATGGAGAATTCTAACATTGGTTGTCCATTAGTAGGTATATTGGAGTTATAAGGAGTTACAAAGTAAAATGAAAACTCCAGCCGCAGTGAACAAACATAAACCATGCTATCATATTTAAACTTTTCTTCGCACTTCGCCAGTTCCAAGAAAACGAGAAGCTTATTAAAATTGTTTATGAAAACCGAAGATGGTATTATTACTTCCGACGAAGTAACTCGGTCTCCAATAAAATTTGAATAATCAAAGTTTAATGTTTACACATCAATCTGTGTGAAATATCTAACAGTAAACATTTCATGAACTTAATAAATTATCACTAACAGTGTTAAACGAAGTTCGAGCTAAAACACATAGTAAATCTACTTCAAAGTAACCTACTTCTGAAATGGGGTTTCAAAACCAAGGTTCCGGAGCCACGACTTGAAGAAAAACATGTGACTGATGTCTATCGTTAATGTCACCTATTAAACTGATGTAATTTTCACTGCACCGGAAACATTAGAATTGTTTATCAATATTAAAAAATTTAACATCAAAGATTACGCTATATGCAATTTTTATGATCAAGAAACATTAAAATACTAGAAGAAAAAAATATGCATGATCACTTATGAAGGGATGGAAAGCGAAGACCCAAGGCCAAATAAATTAGGGCTGAGTAAGTAGCAGATGACCCCACCACCTATCCACCATTTTCGTATGTTTAACGATCTGCCGAACATCCTGTATATAAACTTTTAAACAATGTCAAAGCTAAATATCCTGAAATAGGATTTTTTTTCATAAATACACCGGTTTTATAATAACAAAATCGTTCGCCATACCCTATCACGTAGGTCCCATTACAACATTTCGACATGAATGCAGTTGGGCCGGGGTGTTTTGAAGTTCTTCGGATAAATATCGCGTCGTGAGCGAATGTGCCTGTTAACACGTAACGAGGTGTGGAGTATAAGCTCACAAGTCATGATCATGTCTTAGCGAGTTATTCGCCGACCACTGACCCTATGGTGAAAGTGAAAAGGTCTTCAATAACCGACCTTGAAATTTTAATATTCAACCTTCTAGTCTCATCTTTAAGATCGAATTTGGCTGCTAGTGCTTGTTCACACTCGCCGATTTAGACTTTAACGCGCCAGACGTCGGCACAAGCGATAATTTGTATGCCTCATTGTAGTATTATCTGTACGTGAGCTACGTATAACAAGTGTAAAAGAAGGAATAAGAGTATAAATAAGGAAATAAATGGGTTTGAATTATGAAGTCTGGTGTGGATGTGAATCGTTTCTAATTATAGTTTTGATGGGAGAATGTATGGAGAGGTTAGCAAAGATTTAACAGTTTCCTTCCAGTTTCAGAACAGGTTTGAGTTCTGTATGGATTTATCGACAAGCAAGTTCCATCTGTGGCTTCGGTAGATTCGCGTCGGGATTCCGAAAGTATGTTTATTGTTCTGTCTTCATGACATCGCGTGATAAATTACCCGTATTTGGACGTATGGAGATGAATGAACATAATCCAGGGGTTATCCCAGGGGTTACCTTATTGTAAGCCACGTTAAAAGCCATCCAGCAAATATTTGTTGACGGTGTTTGTATTTATGCTTCTTATTTCTGTATATTTTGTTCATTCGTAGAATACGGACAGACTTCAAAGGTACGTCCTTTTTCATGGTTGGTATTACTATTATCATATAATTTTCATTCTTGTCTTTTAAAGCATTTGTAATAAGTATCTGCCTATTTATACCGATTGGTTTGTCTAGATCGCTGTTATTTGCTGATATTTAGTAAACCAGACTGTCATATCACTTGATATCATTTATTTTTATTGGATTACATCGCTAACGTTACTTTTATTTTCCTTTGCAGTGTAAGCGCGGATAGTTAATCGAATGTCAGTTACTGTGTTGAATGCTTACACTGGATGTGTCTACGTTGTACATTTTTTATTCTATTCGGAGCCCATTACTTTGCCAACAGAACCTAATTTTATCTTTAGTATCAAAGAGATGACTAGAATACGTACTTACGTCTTTCTTTGAAGAGTAGAATTTTTTACTTTAAAGACCATTTTAGGGCCATTTTGCGTTTGTGTAATTACTAACGTGCCGATATTATCGTGGACGTCGGTTGACCGTCCACGTCCATTAAATTTATGGAAAATACGTGTTATTAAGCTATTGCATAGCTTTTATCGCGGGCCTTGAGCGTGGAGACCGAACCCAGAAATTCCGTAACGAAAATAATGTCACACCTAGCAACAGGTCGGACTGTTACATTATTTATATTTACATTATTACATTATTTATATTTCACACTTTGTTTTTTGTATTAGTACTCTGCGAATCGGTCTTAAACGATTCGTCTATTTAAAATTACCTGATTTTACATAGAATTTTCCATCTTTTTACATAATAATATTATTGTTATGACATTTAAGTCAAACGTGTCAAACTGATGTCTACTTATTCTTTTAATTGTCAATGCAGTATATTCAAGGCAAGGAAGGTTGCATTATGATTGTATTTACCACAGGTATTTACTAAAAATAATTTTATATCGTTTTGGATAGCCCAAATTTGGTCTACCTAATTACGTTGTCTACTAAATAACGGAATTCTAAATTATTATTATAAGATTCTTAAACGCACTCTCGGTTTTTATCAAGGAGGTTTGATGTCTTGGCTGATCAGACCGAAAAAAAGGGACATGACTGGAGAAGTCAAGGGGGAAAAAGTTACTAAGCTGAAAATTCGGGGCTAAGGAGATGGGATTGAAAGTGTCTATCATCATGAAGAACACGTTATATCTATAATTGCATCAATGTTACGCAATTGCCGAGTCAACTAAAAGACAACGGCTACTAGCGAAGTTCTCATGAAGAACACGATACTCATAACTGCATCAATATTATTCAATCGTCAAGGCAGCCAAAGACAACGGTTACCTTCTAACGAAGCTCACTGAAAATTAGCTTGAAAAGGTGGACCGGCTCCTAGAGTGGCATTTCAAGTATATTGACTAGTGGATCGAACTTTTTGACACCAAGACTGAAAACATTGCCATTGTCAATCTTACCTTTTACTTTCCTTACCTTTACCTTGAGTGTGTACTTTTTACACAGGTACCCTTTTTTATAACTACACTATTTTGTTTATTTTTCTTCTTTATTAAATTGAACTGTCTACCCTATTTCTTACCTTTTATTTGTTAGGAATAGGTAGACATGACAGGGGTGTTAGGTTATTTTCGTTATAATTGCATAAGCTGATATAAAATGCTATGCAATAGCTTTACCGCGGTAGTCTCCGAGTGCCACACGTTTTTTTGTTATTAATTTTTGTTTAGCCTATAGTGTCCCACTGCTGGGAAAAGGTCTCCCCCAAATCGTTCCAGGAACTCTTTTCCCGCGCCACTTCGAACCAGCCCTCGCGGTACGCACCCAGGTCGTCTCGCCACCGCTTTCTGGGCCGACTGCGGCGGCGCTGTCCATCTTCAGGCACCCATTGTGGGCGAAAATTTAAAAACGTCTTAATAAGTTCATCACATTCATTTGACTTTAATGTAATGTTGTGATGTGCAGGTGCACGTGGATGCACACGAGAATCTTATCGTCACGTTTGAAATTGCACACATAATAGGACATACTATGTCACATTTGACATTTAAATAAAAACCACTTTTTACCCAATTTCAGTTCAGGTGCGGTTTCTTTAATTGTATACCAGAACATTACGTTACGTTATTTTGATACAGCAACTAATTTTCACCACATATCTGAAATTCACGTCACCAGTTCTAAGTAAGCTTAATTTGTTAGACCACAAGTTCACTGGAATAGTTCAACGGCTCAGGATTTGCAATCATGACCACTTAACAGCCACTAACGGTTAAGCTATTTGGGTTTTGTTCCTAGAATAATAAATGAAGTTGACACCAATAATTCTGGAAGTTGTAATAAAATGTTTCAAAAAATCTTTTTTTTTAAACAATCGACTTCCGACAAACCCTTACAAAGTGAAAACTAACTTTAATTTCGAAACTCGTCTTTGGATCTGTATTTTTGTTTTTTTTTTGCCAGCAACTCCGATACTTTGGAAGTTCGTTGATTTTTTTTGTGAATAAGATTTTTTGAAACGTATTTTTTTTCTCCTTTTAGTT
Organism: Polymixis flavicincta; assembly: GCA_949987655.1. Classification (NCBI taxonomy): domain Eukaryota; kingdom Metazoa; phylum Arthropoda; class Insecta; order Lepidoptera; family Noctuidae; genus Polymixis; species Polymixis flavicincta. Next base: position 15,359,500 of record OX465182.1, read on the forward strand.
ATGGTAAGTAAACAACGCAAGTTAAGTTAGTAAAATCGTTTCATCATCGGGTTCGCTTTGCCTTTTTCCAGATGGATAACTGATAGCAGTCTTTGTTTTATTTAAACAAACATTCGGCAGAAACTGCTGTCCATTCTGCTGACATACCTAATCGCTTCTCTTACTCTATCTACATCAAGCCAAACTCATGTCGCCCAACACCGCTTTCGTCCACCTTCTGAATATTTCCCACAAACCGGACCAGAATGACTAATGAAATAAATATTCTAATTGTTTGCAAGCTCACCGCTCAGCATTCATTTACAATGAAAAGGCGCGTCCAAAGCAAACATAACGTAAAGTCGACAAAGCGTATTCTAACGCTCAGTGTATCCTAACACAGCCTTTGTTGCGAATCTCCTTTGGTGTTGATGGAACATTCCCAGTTAACTATGAGGTTCAAGTTATAAAATATCTGCTCATAACTTAGACCTATGGTGGCGTTTACTTATCTTTGTCTACGGAGGAGTACCTCTTTATGTTCTTCTTGGTATTTAATAAGAGCTTGCGTGTACTGTTAACTTGTCCGCCTGGTGCAAAGTAACGTCGTTTATTTAGGAAACAAAACGATAATTTAACTTTCATAACTTAAAGGAAACTTACAATGGAAGCAGTTGGTTTTAACATGTCATCTCATCATCACCGCGCGTTCAAGAACTGTCTATGTCAAAATTGTTATGGAGTATTTGCCACTAGCAGCTCTTGAACGCGGTTAAGAAGTATCGCTCATCGCTTTCAGTTTCATTGGTAGATTCCGCACTTGTACAGCCGCCCGCATGTCCATGGACATCCATGGGGATTTCCACCCGTAATAAAAAAAAGGGGGACAGCAGAGTGATGATGAATTATTAACCCCTTTTACCCACTTCATCCCACATCTTGCACCGCACCCAGCCCTGTTTACATAACATAACGTAAGACCGCTTGCACCCAACCACCAGCACACTGCGTGTCCTCTTTCCTTCTACCAAGTAAACTTAGCCCCACAGTAACGTACCAGAGATAATGCATTTTCAGCTAATTCCGGGACACTTGAGCCTAGATGAATTGTTTAATTTACACTTTGTGGGGTAGGAACTTGAGATAGCAGTGTTAGATGGTGCATAAATACATCCTTATTAGGGTTGGGAAGCGTTAAGAGATCATTAGACCGCGATTTGCATGTGTAGGAGGATGTGTTTCGTTTGTGAGTTTAAGATTGTCTTTGATAAAGACTGATTGTGAATGTTTTGCTGCAAAAATGTAAGGATGTAGAAGATGGGCTTATTAGTCGATTCGCACTCATTTACTGGAATAAGACGAGTCGTCACTTTTAAATATTGTAATATTTTCTATTGACGACTCGAATGACGTTAGTTTATTTGTGGGCGTATAGACAATTCTAGAGATTCCTACTATGCACTTTTTGTATTTTTATTAATGAATTAAACTTCGCCTGTAAGAAATATCATAATATTTAAAAGCGTAACTAATAATCCGGAAGATGAATTGATGTATTTTGGTAATAAACTCATTATTTAAAAAATTAAAACCTGACTATCAAAAGCTTTGTTTAGATTCGTAGATAATCATAAAATTTTAAGTAGCAATAGAGCTATTTTCGTATTTAGCACTAATTCTAAAATGTAACTTTCTTACACAAATGTTTTTCTTTATTTTTCTTCTTTCTTACAGGCTGAAACATCTTATTAACAAGATAAAAGGAGAACACAAATTCTAATACAAGATATAAATGGTCAGTGTTATGCACTGGTAAGGCAGTAAATTTTTACGATAATCGCAGCTGCATGCAGTAGGCGGGATCATTGTTAGTTTAACATACATACTTATGCGAAGGTAGGCTTAGTTATAGAAAGGCTTTGAAAGACGAGAATTATAAGCCTGGCTTGATAGGATTTTGATTCATCTAAATCCTTTTTGTTAGGTAATTAAAGACCATATTGTTTTGCATACTGAGAATGAGCAATTGTTTTGGCAGACATCGCACGGCCGAAAGCACTGACTGAAATATGAAACTGTATAACTAGCAAAATGTGGGTGTTCTTAGATAAGTACACTTCTGCTTAACCCTTCGGGGCATATAGGCGTGATATTATGTTAAACACAAAAATTCCGGAGATAGAAACTACACAAAAAAAGGAGGTACACATAAATAAACCTGAATCCTTCAAGTGAATAAAGGGGTTAAAGTTTGTAGACTAATAAAGTTTCGGGAAGAGATTTCAAATATGCAAAGGAAGGAAACATATTTGTCCATGTTGGTGCTAGTAAAACTTGTGCCAGTTTTTTCAGACGACTGTCAAGATTAGCGTCTGTCTAAGTACCGAGTCCTCGCACATAAAAGAATCGAGCAGTTTTTTGTAAAAAATAACTACATTCTGTATACAGCTATTCGCCTAATTGGTCTAGTGGGTTCAACCCCGGGTCAACCAAAATCTAATTAGATTTTCCTTATAAGGTTTACCCCTACAACGTGCTCTTTGGTTCAAAGTTCGTTTCGTAAACTCTTCATTTGTGAAAAAAGGATTTCAATGAGATTTATTTACTATCGACAGATTTACTCTTGTGGACCCAGGAATTGTAGAACTCCACTAAAAACTGAGATTTCCTTATAAAATGTAAGTTTTATACTAATGTATTTGATACATAAACCTTCCAGAATTAATCATCTCATCATTCATCATCATTTCAGCCGAAAGACGTCCACTGCTGGATATAAGCCGGGGGGCAAAAGGGGGGAGGGTATTGCCATAATCGCCACGCTTGGCAGGCGGGCTGGCGATCGCAGTATGGTGGTAAAAAAGTAACATAAAAACGCTGCTGACCATTCTCTAGTAAGTCCCTTAGTCGCCTTCTATGACACCCACAGGAAGAAATGGGACGTTGCTATTCTTTTACGTCCGGCACGACACGGAAAGGATAAATAAATCATCAATATGATGGCAAAAACCACATCAAATCGGTCTAATAGTTTAAGAGAACACCGCGGCCAATTAAAATATTGTATCCGTATGAGTTAAGGAGCCATGTCTCATAATACCTATAAACGCGGGTAGATAACACCAATATTTGATCTTGGATTTTTTTATGCAACTTTATGTTCAGAAATACTATTTTTTATGTATGATATTCTAGGGTCTCTTTGTACCTATTTGTTTCATATTAATTGTCACCTTCGCCTGTACATACTAGCTAGTTTCAAGGCCTCAAGGAAAACTTAAATGAAACAGCTACTCAACACGCGCTGTCGTGGCCAACAAGGAATTTAAATAAACAATGTACGTATTTAGATTGTGTACTTTATGGAATACGTAACTTCGTTTGAAACTGTAGTTGTAATTGAAATCGCAATCTGTGTTGTTTTATGTTTGTTCACGGTAGAATAGGCGGGACACTTAGGTACTTACACCATTAATTGATGGCTAAATCAAAGATTATTTAAACTTTTTTAAAAGTATTTTTGTCAAGACCTGTACTAAATTTTATCACGTGAGTTCAATGGCACTGGAATTCCAACAGTAATTTAATCCGGATCACCACTACGTTCGACGCAAAACATCTCCTGGGAGCCATCACATAGAATAAACTCAATTCAATACGAACGAAATGAGTAACAGTGCTGACCCTTTCATTCATTAATTAATCCCAAACGTTCGAACGCAAAATAATAGACTCTTAAATCGATTACTCACGTGGAAGCGTCAATCGTTCTCGTAACATACGTCAATTAACCTCGATTTTCAGACACGAACATGGTGAAATGCCGATTGATCGAGTTCTCGGTCTGTAGTTGGACCATACATTACCTTACTTGGCTAATAAAGCCTGAAACAGTAACGAAATGAAGATTAATTTTCACGATTCTTGAATAAGAAAGTTTATCGAGAAACGAAAACTTATTTCCTGCTCTATTTATTTTGGATACGCTATCTGTTTCCTATTTATTTGGTGTGAAAGAAATAATTAGTTCAATGTTTTAAAGAAATTTTGCATCGAAATGCTACATTGAAGAAAGAGTACCTAAGGATGCTTTAACTTTAGGCGTATTCCTGAATCTCCCTTATACTGGGACTTAAAGATACCTACTGCCTTATAAATCTTCCTATTATCTGTACAATAATAATACATGTATCTTCTTAAGCGCAGACGAAACAAACATGAAACACCCAGAAATCTTTATGAAAATTAAATTAAAAATTTAAAAAACCCCCGACCCAAACAAAAACTCTAAAAAGTAAAAAATAATATTTATAGGCCTTTTAATTTGAACGTAATATTTTAATCAGGGCATTGTCAAGTCGGGGGACGGTCAATGAAAACGCCAAACAGAGGCGTAGCCGTCCCCCGACTTGACAATGCCCTGATTAAAATATTACGTTCAAATTAAAAGGCCTATAAATATTATTTTTTACTTTTTAGAGTTTTTGTTTGGGTCGGGGGTTTTTTAAATTTTTAATTTAATTTTTATTTCTTGCTTTTTAAACTTAATGTCTCCCTTAAATCACCATTTATCTATAATCTATTCATTCAGACCTTTTCAATGAGCCCAAACACGATACTTCTGCTGTTTGTTGGTGAATAACTTGGGTTTCCTGGAAATTCCAGGTGTTGCTCCAGCATCAGTTCAAGTTTTTTTTTTCGTCTAATATCATTGAAGTAATAGAATCCCAAATTTTGAGTTGATCAGACCCATGGAAGAGGGTAAAATCCCTTTTTCAACCAGAAAAGAGCTGATAATCTTCAAACGGCTGAACCGATTTTGATGAAACATATCTAAGAACACTCCCGACTAATACACCTTTCAAACAAAAAAAACTAAATCAAAATCGGTTCATCCGTTCGGGAGCTACGTTGCCTCAGACAGACACACACACACACACACACATACACACACAGACACGTCAAACTTATAACACCCCGTCGTTTTTGCGTCGGGGGTTAAAAATATAGAAAATTAAATTTCGCCTCTTCAGTACTCCGTCCAACAAACATAAAGTGCTTTCAAATCTGTGTGGCAATTTTTCACTTTTCTATGGCAGGCACTTCTGCTTTCTAATAATATATAACTATGTGTGAAACTTAATAACATTGAAATAACAATGCAACAGAATGGTTGATTTCAGTAAACCGATAATACATTTACCGATTACCAAATTGCTTTTGAATGAAATTGTTACAATTATTCCAATTTTACACTGTTTTGAATCTGTTTCTAAATATCAGATATGGCTTTACTAGTATTCACTAATCAGTTTCAAATATGCAATTTTGTGCATTGTTTGTTGCGCTTACAATAAGTTAAAATAAATAATAATTTTAATGCGTAACAGTAACAGTGACTTTTGACAAAGAATTAAAAAAAAAAAAAAAAAAAAACTGATCGTTGATGAGTTCCAAAGACAACAATAGCGGGGGTTTTTTGTCGTTTTGTTCTGATTATTTTGGTTTTTATAATGTACAAAAGTTTGTTGAAAAATGGGAAACAATCATGATAGTTAGAAAATAAGGAAACGTATACCTGAGCAGTCTCAGGACTAATGGATTGAAGGGTAAAGACGTAAGTATAATTTTTTTGAGTAGAGGTCCCAAATCCACTGAGTTTAGCTGTTACTTTTAACAAAGGAAAGGAGATTTTGTTAGGAATCGTCTTAGAAGGGTATTTTCATTCATAATCATAGTCTGAGTGCACTATAAAGCTTTAATTCAAAATTTCATTCAGATGTAATTGAGAAATAAATCAAAGTAGCGAAATATTTGACATTTATTTGCGACATTGCCTACTGTGAGAATTCAGATTCTTTAGATTGCAGAATAGTCTTCTGCTCTGAGAGTGTTGGTCTCTATATAATCTCTTATCACAAATTAGTAGTTGGTCAAAATTATTAATTTAATCTATCTACCTACAACCGAAATTCATGGGCTGTTTCGAAGTGTGAATTAACATTAGGGCATTATACAGGGTGTGTCAGACTAAAACCCACCCATGTTCCCTCAGTTGCCTGTGTGTCAGGGGCCACGGTATCTCTTCCGAAGAATCCGCACCCCCGGCAGGCATCGGCCCTTGTGGACCCCATTAGTTGGTACTGACATCTCTTTGAGGCGCGCGTGGAACACAACGCGCCGTCGACCCGGGCTTGGTCTTAACCGAACAGCGAGCTACCCATTACTCGCCATCCGCTAGCCCTCGCCTACGGTGGCCAGGAATCAGCCTGGGATTCCCGACGCCACATCACACGGTTTAAGTAGGTATTGAAGTTTTGTATGGAACAGTAGATAAAATTATTTACTTTCATGGACATATTTATGGTACATCCTATATGATCATTATGTTCCAAAATAGCCATAACCTCTTGTTAGACAAACCAATAGCCTATAGCTAAATCAATTTGGACACTTCATTTACCAATTAAAGCCGGGATGCGTTTATGCAACGACAATAACGTCCCCAGACATACATAACATTCACCATACAATTAACTGATTGGCAATTTCGTCTGGTTAGAGCTACCGATTCAGTTAATTGTGCTAGGTCGTTTACAAAGACAATTAGTGAAGCACTGCCGGTAATTAGGAGAATATAAACTAATTAATTGTTTTATTAAATTAGGCAGCTGGTGTCGTGTAATTTCGAATTGTGATATTAGTTTTGATTGCTTTTTTGTGCCTATATGTGTGCGAGTGACTGGTATCCCATTTGCACGATGTATTTTCAATAATTTTTTTCGTGGAATAACGTTCGATTTGTGCAACCATGATTTTTATGTGAAAAGTGTACCTAACTAGGTTTTTAAAATTTTCATATGAATAACAATGTCGCTGTATTTAACGATGAATAATTAAAGAGTCACCTTAGGAGAGTTATAATTGTTGGATTTTTGTAATCTTCTTGATCTAAGACAGAAATGGTAAATTTTTATCGTCTTGCAACCAAGCTATAAATACCTTTATCGGCGTAAATAACACAACCACACTAACTTACTAAATGTCTTTTGATAAACCAAGTACATATTTGGAAACGACCAAACATGGCTTAATTTTGTTCAATAAGCAAATTAAAATCGGTAGTAAAGAAGGCTACACAAAGAGGTATCTACATTAGACCTTATACGGAGTACCTACATGTGTGAACAAGCCTGGGAAACTGGTGGGACAGGCTGGAAAGCAATAGGCTGCGGCTGTCCAAGGTGGTGTCGAGTTACCCGCCTGATCGACTGGTAAAAATGTAGAAAAGTGATTGGGATTATTTTGTGGAGACGGCAAGTGGCGCGCATAGCTTTTACAAGTTGTTATGAAGATAGTTTGTGGTAAAAGCCGGATAGTTGCTGCACTTTTTGAAATCACTCTTCGAGTATTATCTCTCAGTACAAAAAACAAAATACTTTATTTGTAAAACTGGCCGACACTTTGATCTTTATAAATACATTTGTGAAAAGTAAATAAACATTATCCCTACTAATGTTATAAATGCGAAAGTAAATCTGTCTGACTGTTACGCTTTCACGCCTCAACCGCTAAACCGATCGTCATGAAATTTGGCAGAGATAAACCCTTTTAATTACGTTTAAAATAGATATCCCGCCTAGAAACAGGACATCAATCCCGCAAAAAGTTTGATTGCATTTTGCCTTCCCATGCAATCGCACAAAGACAAGTGACACGGTCAACTTAGTGGTAGTTGGAGACTTCCTCGATGCGGTTCATGTGAGAAACTAGAGTAGTATAATTGGGGCAACTGTACCCTATGCGATAACTAACATCCATGCGGGCGGAGCCACGTGCAAAAGCTAGTCTTTTATATTTCCAGAGTAGGTATTGGCGATTTTTACGGACCTCTATATTTTGGGACATCTATCTCACATGGGCGATATTTTCCTAAACCATATAAATTACGTTTAGGATAGATGCCCTGCCTAGAAACAGGACATCTATCCCGCAAAAAGTTTGATTTAATTTTGCCTTCCCATGCAATCGCACAAAGACAAGTGACACGGTCAATTTAATGGTAGTTGGAGAGTTTTTTGATGCGGTTCATGCGAGAAACTAGAGTGGTATAATTGGAGCAACTGTACTCTATGCGATAACTAACATCCACGCGGGCGGAGCCGCGTGCAAAAGCTAGTCTTTTATATTTCCAGAGTAGGTATTGGCGATTTTTACGGACCTCTATATTTTGGGCCATCTATCTCACAGAGGCGATATTTGCCTAAACCATATAAATTACGTTTAGGATAGATGCTCTGCATAGAAACAGGACCTCAATCTCGCAAAAAGTTTGATTGCATTTTGCCTTTCCATGCAATCACACAAAGACAGGTGACACGGTCAACTTAATGGTAGTTGGAGAGTTTTATGATGCGGTTCATGCGAGAAACTAGAGTAGTATAATTAATTGGGGCAACTAAAATGGAGTGAAGTTTACTGAAGGACTTGTTTAGTAGATAAACACTAGCCACTGCTATCTCCATTCAACAACACGGATACTATCAGTGCCTTACTGTCTCTTCGTACAAGGCTCTTGTTTACCAGTAGATTTATTAGCGAATCTCCAAGATAAGATCCCACCGTTTTCGCTAAGATTTTATTTACCTACTTAGTAGTAAATAGTTTGTACAATGGTACAATTTATGATGTAGCCAAAAGAGCCAGAAAGTTGAAAGTGCAGGAAGTCTGTAGTGCACATGTAAAATTGTGCTCTGTAATAATGCAATTGAATAGTACAGATCATTAAAACCGTAGTTTTTTTTTTTGGGTTCAAATAATTAAAATTTGAGTATTTTTCACTTTTTTAATCATCATTATTTTCTTTCGACACTCCATGTTGCACGATCAAGGGAGTCCCACAATGTAACCCTATAGCTGCAGCGTGCCTACGGTGGCGATCTCCGCGGTGTTCACTGATCAACGTCATTGGCTCTGGAATTCTGTGACGTAACTAATCATAATGAAGATATGACTAACGATCGGTTTTTTAGGGTTGAATCCGTGAGTCACTGGATTTATTAGGGTGTCTCACTTTTCAAATTAGGATTTATAATTTTAAATTGATAGAAGCGTATGTGTCTGTGGCTGAATCGGTAAAAGGTTTACCTGCACACGTTTATATGTTTATATGAATCTCATATGCAAATCAAATCATTATGTGATCCACCGACAGAAGAACAGCGTCACTTTTTCGAAATGTAAATTTTAGCAATAATTCAACAAACGAAAATAAAACAGCTGTAATACAATATTCCGAAAGCATAAGCAATGTCTGCAACAACCAGCGTCCTTAAAGTTTAATTTTGAACCGAAAGAAAACACCACTCATTTAAATCACGAAATAAATTTTTAACGATTCAGAAAACAAATTAAACTGAAATAGCACAATCAAATTAAAGACTTTATTACACACTGGTCACTTTATTTATAAACGTTGCTGAAAGTTATTTGACGTTTAGACGAAAAAAATGTATGGTAAATCGGTAACCAACTTAACTTTAAGCAACCTTTATCAATATATACAAGAGAGCCTTCCGTCTGGGCACGCGTTACCGTGGATGACATGGAAATCTCTACAGAGGCAAAGACAATCTCCACAGATCCGTCAAAATCAGATGACTTAGATCTCGATCTTAGATCTTCATATGCCGCGTATGCAGCACCTCGCCAGCCTTTGACGATCCAATGACTGCGTCAGTGAGCGGAGCAAAATTTTGGGCCGAAGATGTTTGAATTTATTTGCCATCGATACGCTAAGAAGAAGAATATGTACCAAATGTGTAATACCGACCATAGATACCGAACTAAACACGTTATTATTAAACAGACTTATAACATCAACATTTCAAGATGGTTACCCATTCTGCCGTTCATAATGACTGATCCCCTTCAATAAACACAATTAATTTAATTGAGTACGGTATTCAAGCATCTTGCTTATAGGATGATCGGTAAACTAACAGCTCTATATTATTGTGTATTTGAATATTGAATTATAATTAATTAGTATTATAAATAAACATGCATTTAACTAGGTTAGTTAGGTAGGTTCAGTTGTGAGCAGTGGTGGCCAAATGGTAATGGCCGCGATTTATTTATTTATCACCAACACTGGTTACAGATATTATGCAGATAGGAACATATAAGCAATAGTGTCTTAAATCTAACTGCACAACCAATTACAGGCAAAAACCGCATGCAAATTGCTCTTTGTATAATTTTATAGACTTAATTTAATTAAATTCTAAATAGTTAAATTATTAAAAAGCTAATACTAATTACGTCTGACAAACGTCGTTATTGAGTCTGCGTGGACGTCAACCAGCACCCTAATTGCGTAACTCACGATTCATCATAATCTGTATCGTTTTGAAACGGATTGTTAAACCATTGCTTCATATGTTCGAAAAATGTATCTGTTCGACAACATAAATAACGTAATGAATATTGTTTAACTGTGAAGACGAAACCAATTATGATCAATCGTGAGTTACGCAATTAGGGTGCCGGTCGCTGCGAGCTTACGAGTTGTAGGTCGTAAGTTCGAACCCAGACAAGTTTTTGTTAATTATTTCATCACCACTGCTCTCAAAATAGTGAAGGAAAACATCGTGAGGAAACCGGCATGTCCTAGAATCAAAAATTCGAAGACATGTGACATCTACTATCCCGCACTGGGCTCACATGGTGGATTACAGCCCATTCCCTCTCGTCGAGAGGAGGCCTGTGTCCTAGCAGTGGGAACATTATAGGTCGATTATGAGGGTTTTTTTTTTTTTTTTTTGGGTGGGAAATCATCAAATAACTTCTCCCGCTCTGGGTGGAGCAGGAGGGCGTGTCAGACTTTTACTGACTAAAACCCACCCGTGTTCCTTCAGTAGCCCGTATGCCAGGGGCTGTGGTATCTCTTTCAAACGAACCCGCACCCTGACAGGCATCGGCCCTTGCAGGCCCCATCATTTTTGTGCTGACATCTCTTTGAGGCGCGCGTGGAACACAACGCGCCGTCGACTTGGGCTTGGTCCTTACCGGACAGCGAGCTACCCATTACTCGCCGTCCGCAAGCCCATGCCTACGGTGGCCGGAAATCGGCCTGGGATTCCCGACGCCCAGGGCGTCTCCGTATCCTGCGGCGGCTGGGGTCGCGAGGGCGCATATTCTGCCTCTCCCTCACGTGCGCCGCCTCCCTCTTCGCGAGCATCACTGCTTCGCTGAAGGAGGTGACGGCTCCCCATGCCCTCTCGCTACGTACCATGGCCTGGACCAGGGCCGGACGCGAGAGATCGCCGCCGCCGATCGCCTCTATATTTATCATCATCATGATCATCTTCAGCCGACAACAGTCCACTGCTGGACATAGCCCTCTCCAATTGCACGCCGATTCTCGGCCACTCTCATCCAGCTGCTACCAGCCGCCATATGAAGATCGTCGCTCAACCTGGCCTGAGGGTGTCCTACCTTACGTTTGTCGATTCGCGGTCTCCACTCAAGAATATCTTTCCTAACTTTCATCGATTCTACAGCTAATAGGGCTGGCCCACTGCCACTTCAGCTTGCTTATTCTGTGAGCTATGTCGATAACTTTGGTTCTTTATCGGCTCGCCTCATTCCGAATTATATCGCATTTTTATAAATTCATTAAAATTTATTTTCCCAACACTTTACTTCTTGACCTATACCTATACTGATTTTTTCGGAGTATTTGATAGTGCTTCTGAGAATCGGTGCACTGTTAGACAAGTTAAAAGCTTCGGTTTAGATAAAAAATTGCAATCCTTATTGCAAACTTCACCGGTTATATTTTTTGGAGCTTTGCGTGTATTTAGGTAACGTAGACGCAAAGTTCTAAGATAAAAACAAAAAGTACTCTTAAAATATATTAATACCCAATCCTTGTGTAGGTTATATTTTTTTTTTTTATTACGAGGCTTTGTGACCTCATATGAATAGAAACTTTTCTCTGCAAAGATCAGATTAGTTTAATATTAAAAAAAAAAAAACACAGGAAGTGGTTATACTGTAAACCGACCTAAAAACTCACATTGTATTGGTGTATTTTGTAAAAGTTTATTTATTTATTTAGAGTTTGTTCTATTCTTCTCTAGTAGTACGCCAGCATCACCTATATTCTATTTTATATCAATAAAACTCAGAGATCTAAACCATAACAAAGAGACTCATCTGTTTAGGCAGATCCCCCAACTCAGAGCCGACCCCAAAATGAGTTAGGATTAGGTTATGATTAATTAATATAAAAAAATTGGGGGCGGTTTTCAGTCTGACCGGATGCAGCTGAATAGTAGTATTTCACATGGAACGCCTATCTGACCTCCACAACCCAGTCATTTGGAAACACGATACCCCTTGGTTGGTTGTCAGACTTTCGGGCTTCCAATGGCCCGTAGCGATTGTTATTCACTAATGGTAGAACCAATAGCGCAAAAATGGTCACCCATCAACAGTAGCAAGTGTAACTTAACCTAATCGATCGACCCGTGGTATCAGAGATGCTACACCGTATTATTTATTAACGAATATCGTCAAATAGAAACATATCATAGTAAGTCTATTCATAGCTCTGATATCGATTATAAAGTGAACTGTCTAGTAATTACTTGTGTATGTAAACCATAATCACCTTGTGACTCTCAGATGCTATTCATTATCATTCAATCATTCGGAAATTTGCCTTCAAGGCTCCGGGATCCGCAAATTGTATGGAGCGGTTGTGATTGAGAAATAGGATAATTAGGGATGGGACGAGTCTGTATCTGTTTGGTAGGAATTTTGTGGTTTTAGTCTTGTATCCAGAGATACGTAGGTAGTTCATAAAAGGGGATTGAAGGATTATGTCGTAGAAATTCTGGAGTACATTAGGGACTTAAGCTCTGCGTACATTTAAGTAAATAGATATCATTAAGATTGACAATATTATAGATCAATCGCAAAAGATAGGTACTTCGACAGATTTTTGTTTTGAAAACCATGAAAAATATATTTAAAAAATTTAAAAGTATTTTTTTTTTTTAATTTTAGATCACGTTTCCATGAACGTGCGCGAAAAAATCCAGCCACGATTTTATTACGTCCGTGTAAATTTCGACTTATGATAAACAATATTCTACAAAAAATATGAAAAACAACAAAAAATATGTAAATAATTTTATAAGTTAATTTTTATTTTTTAAAGTCAAAGATTAAGTGATGAAGGCAATGTTATCAAATAATTTGTATGTACCGGACCAAAACGAAAAATGATTACGAAGTCAACCAAGCAGACAAGTTTATTCAAAAGTATATGACTTCAAAAGTTCAAGGGAAGGTTCATTATAAAGTGACTAAACATGGAAACGACTGCCCAAAAACGGAACAAAGAGGCTGACGTCATTTATGCCAATATTGTAACTGTATAGGTGGCCCAGGAAGACGTAGAGTCCCGGCTGTCATTCTTGGATCTTTGACAGTCGTTACGGGTCGTCAGAAGCCCAAAAGCCTGACAACCAGTCTAACCAAGGGGTATCGTGTTACCCAGTAAGTGGGTTTTGGAGGTCAGATAGGTAATCGTTTCATGTAAAATACTGGTATTCAGCTGTATCTGGTTGGACTGGAAGCCGACCTCAACATAGTTGAGAAAAGACTAGGCAGATTGATTTTTAGCCATTTGATAAAACTGTCAAAGAATAACGTTATGATACATGTGTTGTCAATTTAAGTGGGTAATCAATTGGTTTTACAATTAATTTATAGTTATTGTAGATACTTAGTTGATTGTATCGCTAAACACAAATTAAACAGTAAATATGGCACCTAACGTCTGATACGTTTGAAGTCTTCTCACGCGGTATAATACGCCTTAATATGCCTTTGTTTGAACGCATATCCCGCTCCATAGTTCACAAATTACATTAAATTGTTAATACCAGCTAATATCATCTAACGACGCGCAACGTTTAAGCACATTAGAGAGTCGATCCAATTATTAGTAACACGGTTAAGTTATAATAATTATGTTATTGCTATACCTATACTTACGTCTACTGGTTTAAGTTGACGTCCATATGGACGTAATAAAATCACGGCGGGTTTTTTTGTGTCCTAGATTTTCGACTCTCGGTATTGAAGCGAGGGTTGACTATCCAACAGAGTACCTACAGCGCGAGTGAGTCTCAGCGCGTAGAAAAATCAGTGTTCGTTTTTCAAAAAAAAATCTACCGCGATTGTATTATGTTCGTGGGAACTTGGGCTTAGGGCAACGCAAAATCAATAAGGTATGATAAAAATCTACCATCAAAAGCGGCTTGCTAAAGAAAAATACCCTTACAGCAAATCTCGTAAAAAGTTGTTACGCCTCTTAGCTGGAATGAAAACCTACTGGGTTATATGCGAAATCTCGTGTGTATTCCACTAGAGTACCTCTGAGACGCTTACGTCATTACTTTTCGTGTAGAACAAACTCTAGTGCAGAAAGTAAATTCAAAATTAAATTTAACTTGAACAACTCATATGTTACTTAATGTGGAGCAACTTTTCTCTGAAAACACATCAGAAATAACGAAGTTCGCGGTCCTTTTACAATATTAGCTCTACCAACAATTTAGTATAATGATGTTTGCAGGGATTCCATGAAAACAAAAACACAAGTAGGCATTACGCGCGTACTTCATTACAAAAGGCTTACCTGATTCAGAAATCTGGAGCGCTGAAAGAATTTACATTTTTAACTTTTTGCCAAAATAATGCTATAAAAGTATGACCCTAGATAAAAGAAGCGCTTTTCAGGGTTCCGTACATAAATGTTGCCAACGGAATCCTATTACTAAGCCTCCGTTCTTCGTCCGTCTGTCTGTCAGCGGGTTGTATCTTATGAACCGTAATAGGCAGACAGTTAAAATGTCAAAGTGTGTATTTCAATTGCCGCTATAACAACAATTATCAAAAAAAAAATAGAATTAAAATTAAATTGTATTATTGACAAAACTAAAGGTGTATAAGTGATGGGGCCCGCAAGGGCCGATGCCTGCCAGGGGTGCGGGTTTGTTCGAAAGAGATACCGCAGCCCCTGGCATACAGGCTACTGAGGGAACACGGGTGGGTTTTAGTCAGTAAAAGTCTGACACACCCTCCTGCTCCACCAAGAGTGAAAAAAAAAAGTAAAGTAAAAAAACTGTTTTGTTCAATATGGGGGAGAAGTTATTTGATGATTTCCCACCCGAAAAAAAGAATAAAAAAGGTGTATACCAAATATCAGATCAATCTGCCAACAGGAAGGGGTTAAAATTTCAAGTACTAAATTTGACCCAAAAAACAAACAGGGCAAGCTAAACAAAACCGTTTAAAAATAAAGGGGCTGTATCTAAAATTTGGTGTCAAATATTGTGCGGTAGTACGGGATCCTTCGTCTGCGAGTCAGACTCGCACTTGGCTGTTTTTATATCCGTTCTTCCCTACTACCTTTCAAGTATCATCATGGTATGAAAAATACTACCTTTTCGCTCCTTGAAATAATATAATAATAACGTCACAAGTTCACAACAGACAGAATTTGATGCGCACTTGAACATGCAAAACAGTTCGCTTCGTGAAACCATAAACTGCACTGCAGTGTACTGCACGGTGATTCAGTAAAGTATATTAAATTACAGGTAATAAAAAACCTTACAATGGGTGGTAAAAAGGTACACACTGGCGGTACACTGGCAAGCCTGTGAAGGATGCACGCTTCCCTGCATCGGCCTGTGATTTTATGCGACATTAAATTAAGGAAGAGGATTTATGCTACACCTTAGTCGGTGTGACCAACGGCTTGAAGGGTTCTGAAGAGGTTAGCTATTACCGCATTATATTACAACATTGTAACGATATTGCCCACATTTGTACAATGATTGTTATTCCGACAAGGAACGAGGTAAGGCAACTGTTCCATCGCCGACGAGGAAGTGACTAGCTATCAACGATCATCTCTCTCAAGAAACGTAGAGCCGAGACGCCAGCACATGAAGCTATCCCAAACTGACAAACATTCCCAATTGAACATGAACCTTATTTTCTTTTAATAAAGTTGAAAAACTATTACAGAAGTTTGACAAATTATGTGTAGCTTGATGCGCTGGTCTCTGTATTCTCTGTAGGTTAGTAGACAGTAAGTAAAAGAAACACATATTTATTTATTTATTTAATTTAAGTGAGCTTTCACTGACTCACTGCTGAGCACAGGCCAAATCCTCCCAGGCATCCTTTTCTAGAGAGATCAGTGGTAGCCCAAGAAACACGGCGGTGACTTTTGAGTTGTAGGTCATAGGTTTGAACCCAGACAGTCGCTTTACTTCGAACAAAACGGTAAAGGAAAACATCGTGAGAAAGCGCCTGTCCTAGAACCAAAAATCAGAAGACATGTAACATCTACCAAACCGCACTGGGCCCGCAAGGTGTATTATGGCCCACTCCCACTCACCAAGACGAGGCCTATGTCATCTACCAACCCGCACTGGGCCCGCAAGGTGTATTATGGCCCACTCCCACTCACCGAGACGAGGCCCGTGTCCCAGCAGTGGGAACATAATAGGTTAATTCTGCAATCCTTTTCTAGAGCTACGAGTACCTCGATCCCACCCTTGCAGTACGCGTCTAAGTCGTCTCGCCACCTCTTCCTGGCCCGGCCTTGACGGAACGGAGAGATACAAACAGAGTGTAAAAATAAGTATCTTCACGAAGAATCCACGCATCCTGTGTATTAAACTAAGTAACTTTGTGTAAAAAAAATATTACTGAGAAGTAACTTTTTTGCTCGTCGCCTTCGGGCACAACCTACTATTTGCTTGCCTACTCGTTTTTAGCTGCTAGCTCTACTCGCTTCTCGTTATAGCCGGCGGTGGAACAAGTGCCTAATGCTAAGTTCTTATTCAACTAAGTTTGATAATATACCTGTTTATACCTTTTATGTAAAAACTGTAAGGTAGGGTAAGGTGAGCAGTGGTGGCCCAGTGGTAACAGCCGCGACTTACGAGTTGTAGGTCGAGCGTTCGAACCCAGACAGGCGCATTACTTTGTGTAAATAATTTCATCACCACTGCTCTCAAACGGTGAAGGAAAACATCGCGAGGAAACCGGCATGTCTAGAACCAAAAATTCGAAGACATGTGACATCTACCAACCCGCACTGGGCCCGCGTGGTGCATTACGGCCCACTCCCTCTCACGGAGAGGAGGCCTGTGTCCCAGCAGTGGGAACGCTATAAGCTGAGTATGTAGGGTAAGGTGGTTTGCCAAAACTTGGTTGAATATTTCATAAGGTTTCGTTTTTAATTACTTGGGAAAATAACACAAATGTGTATTAATTGAATTTGTTATGTGTGTGTTTACATACATAACACAAATATTACGCCTTGTTTCCCCATAGGCTTGGGCAGAGGTGTATCCACATTTCGCCAGTTATATTTTTTTAAGTCCCATGTAATAGGGGGTGAGCATAATGCCATCAATGGGGCACAAATCTGAACTCCGGGCTGCTAAAGAGATATTCCAGAATGAAAAACGCAATAACACTTTGCCCGATCTGGACCTACAAAAAGTCCCACCAAAAATAACATGTAGATACACATGGCTACACATCAAGCTATACCATTTCCAG
This sequence comes from Polymixis flavicincta, assembly GCA_949987655.1. NCBI lineage: Eukaryota > Metazoa > Arthropoda > Insecta > Lepidoptera > Noctuidae > Polymixis > Polymixis flavicincta. The sequence goes on from OX465182.1 coordinate 15,377,146, forward strand.
TTTACGCTGGTCTCGCACTGTACGGAAACCTTATACAATGCGAGATCAGCTTATACTGAAAATTTATGGCTTGATGTGTAGCCGTGTGTAACTAAATTAGACTGATATGACTTAAAAATCGCTTTTGCTATTAAAGAGTTTTCAGATCCAATGTAGATCCAAGCCCGTAACTCTACTGGGCACGCCAGGATTGCGGCGGTAAGTCTCCTCTTTGAGGAGTGGCTTGAGAACCGGCATGGCGTCCTCACCTGCTGCCTGACGCAGGTCCTCACCGAACACAGCTGTTTCAGGACATCATGCTCAGCAGTAACGCTTGCGACCACTGGACCAACGAAGCAGTCTTTTAATTTACATACGAGTACTTAGGTGCCACAATCGACCTAATTTATGAACAAAAAAAAAACATCCGACTTCCGGAAAAACACTACAAAGTGAAAAATAACTTTAATTTCGGAAGTCAGTGACTTTGGATATGTATTTAAATTCTTTGTCACCGCCTTCCGAAATAAAATTAATTTTTCACTTTGTAGTGTTTTTCCTGAAGTAGGTTGTTTTTTTTGTTGGATAACGTTTTTAATTTTTTAATTTTTTAGCTATAGTACCTACCCCACACCAATCCGAATGACATCATCATCGCGGTTGATTTGCTGTCACTTTTTAAGGAGTTCCGTTGTATATCTCCGAAACGCATCATCAGATCGACATATATGAAATTGAAATGGGACCATTTCAAAATAAACCCCTTTCGAACAAAATTTTGCAAACCCATTTATACTTAATGAAAGATTTATGCCCGAATATACATTAAAGAAAATATTATATAACAATGATAACCTCCTTATTTTTGAAATCATTTAAAAATATTTAGCACTCATGCGCACGTTGATACTTGTTACCTGATTTTACAGACTATATGTAAATTTATATTTGAAGACAGTTTTTGACTAGTCGAGAACGAGCACGCAGACTGGGGCTGATCATTTGTTGAAACGCGTTTTACTAAACGCTCATTTACTGAGCGATCCGCCGTCAGGTGGCGGAAGTGACGTCACGAAGCCTTTCCCAATTAAATAAAACGCGGCGATAGCAATTTGTTGCGTATGTAAGCATGATTTACATATGAGGAGGTCCCTTTATGGTATCCCACGTTCATTTTCATTATAAAGTATCGTAAAGTTATATTATATGATGCGTAAATTAAACGAAATATTGGGCAGTTATTCGCAATCAAATTGCCACATTATGAAAGTATGTATGACTGTATAATATTTCCATGAAATTATACAAAACGCAAGAAAATATTTGCCCGTATAATCCCTAAGTACGACGATGTAAAAGTAAAAAAATATCTTCAAAGGAACACTCCTGTAAGCTTATCGACTTCTCCACTTCACTGGTTCCTCGAGTAACCTAATTTCTTTACGTACAAATCATAGTAACACGTATATAAGCAGACTCAAAAAACTCACGATATACGCCTGCTACATATAAAGGAAAAATATTATTGGGCGTTCGTTTTCATTGCTTCTTGAAAGCCATTTTTGTGGATGAAATATTTCTCATTCACTGTACACGAATTTGGTCATTATAAAGTAGTTATGTGAAGTCTCGGGTTATAATGAAAAATAATGAAAACCTTTTTTTAAACAGCCCTTACTGTCCCACTTCTGCCAAAGGCCTCCCCCAAATTCTTCCAGTTACTCATTTCTTTTTTTAAAGATTATTATATATTATTAATTTTCTTGAGGTTGTACCATTTGTTGACCTCCGAATTCTTTTACAAAACAATTCCTATTAAACAGAAAGTTGAGATATTTTGAAACGATCTAACTGTCACTAAGATAAATTTAGACCTTGGCGTTTTATGACTTGCATGTGATAATCAATCTTGGTAAGTATATTAAAGTAGTTATGAGGTTGAATATACAAAAATGAAGAAATATGCATTTCATTTTGTAAAATTTTACATAAACACTATCTTGGAGAAAATAGCTCGGCACTGACACGAATATGAAAATAAAGAATAATTTTTCAAAAGCTAGGTAGAAGTTGAAGAAAACAAAATTGTTAGAACAGCTGCTTGCTAGTCAGGTAATATTAATAGTAGATTTTACAACAAGTGCACAAAACAAACTATTTTTATCCGAGACTTTTAGCAGCCCGAGCCGAAGGCGAGGGCTGATAGTAATGTCGAGGATAAAAATGGTTTTGTGGACGAGTTATAAACTCTGCTTTTCACTTCGATTGCGAGGAAATAAAACAGTAGTTTATCATAACATTTCTTTAATTAAAATTCAAAGTAAAATTAGAACAGTTTTGAATACCGCCGCTTTATTTTTTTTTAAATCTTACGACATTGATATTAGGCTGCAGACCTATACAGCCTACTATTAAATTAATTTTGTAATAATAATTTTCTTAAATCAACTAACCTACCGTACTTGAATTAAAATTTTAATATCTATTATATCTTAAAAAACACATAAGGCAAATAAATTAAAGTAAATATTATATAATAACAAATTCTATCTATGAACTTCTTATTGCATTTGGCTGTATGGCTCATTTTCTTTGCCTTAATATAATACATTTATGAGTAGATACGTTAATGCCCTTGTGCACAAAATTCGATTTTGTGCAGCCTATACCCTGCACAAAGAAGCACTTTCAGAGCATGAGAAGTGAAAAATATATTTGATCAAGACAGCAAACAACTTTTTAGACTTGAATCATCTCCAGGTGCAATAATTTCCATAAACCCACCATTTCTTAAATTTTCGGCACTAAAAGTAGGCTTTAAAACAGAAATTAAAAACTTTCCGAGAACTCGTATTCATGCAAAGATAAAACTCTTTTCATTACTTAAGTTTCCAAATTAGATCAAATTATACACCTAAAGTGGAATTCTTCAACTGTTCTTGACTCCGCTGACCAGCAATAAATTCAATGAGAACAAATAACTTAAGTAACAAAATTAGCCCTAGCTTAATTGTTGAAAAGGGAATAGAGTTTGAAACTAAGAAAAGACGAGCAAAACGTTTTTTGTATGAAGATGAGGATGGTCACAATATAAGGTTGACTGGTGCTGCTTAAAAAAACACTTTTAATAATCAAAAAAAATTTTTTGTAAAGAAATACTTATGTAGGTAGGTACTTTTCGTTAAATGTAAGCCAGTAACTGAAACCGCCAAAATTTTATAAAAAGAAAAGTCTTGACTGACTCATCAACGTCCAGCCCAAACCCTTGGTCCTAGAAAGCTGAAATTTTGCACGGTGGTTCCCTTTATAATGTAGGTAGACATGGACTATCGAAAGATTTTTCGAAATTCAACCCCTGAGGGAAACAAATAGGGGATGAAAGTTTGTATGGAACATCGTCATTTTTGTAGTGTCAACCATGAAAATTGGTGTTTATTTAATTCTGATAAAAAATTAAAACCATGTGTTTCAGTGTTTTTGGGAAATCAGCCCCTGAGGGAGTAAAATAGGGGGTTAAATTATAAATGGGAAACCCGTTAGTTTTCTAGTTGAAACCATGAAAATTTCTGTTTTGTCTCCAAAAATTGGCGCTTGCATAGTTTTAATTCCGGTAGTACGTTTCCGTGGCATATTTTCCGGCATCCACGCGGGCGAAGTTGCGAGCAAAAGCTAGTGAACATACAAACATGAACTCACACCGTCTTCTCAAGCAGAAACTACACAGCGCCACCTGCTACGGCTTAAATACTCCTTTTGCCTGGTTTATGTTCATACATCTAGTCACCTAACCTGACCTTTCTGAAGAACATCATCACTATAATAATGTCCTCCTAGAGCGTCCCATCCCGGCGTTTCCACTAACATCTTCCTTGATAATAAATAAAAATAATAAGTAAAATTCTTTATTGGCATAAAAAGAGGACACAAAAAAATATGGAGCCCTGACTCCTGCGCTAGGTAAAAACACGTGTGTTACAGGAGCCAGTGTCTTCACCCAAGTGGTTCTGGATTTTATGCAACATACAACCATTATATTTACATTATGATAAACAAATTTAATAGTTAAAAAAAACTGGAATTCTGGCTAACTGAGTCAGCCTAGCTCTGCCCAAAAGCACAGAAGCTTCCTGGGAGCTTCATTGGCTTCGTGGAGCTACCTCTGCTACTGCTACTGTTCCGAGGAGTTCTTAAAGTTGTGAAGACATGGTTTCGCATTCCAGGATGACGTGGCGGCTGATTCCTCGGCGTCAAGGCAGCCCTTGCAAAGTGGGCTATCTGCCTTGTAAATCCCTTTTGTTAGTCGCCTTACGTTCATCCTCCAAAATTTTATAAACTGTTAGGAGACATTATTGTTAAATAATTTTACCGCCAAAACCTAATCTATCTAGCTTATGGATTGATGATTGCAAGTAAGTTAAGTTATGTAAGGGTGCTGCTTTTCCTTTTGATAACATCACCAAGTGGCCACGTAATCATTAGGATTAATTAACCTAACTAATATTTTAAATGCGTAAGTTTATTTGTTACTCTTTCAGGCTGAACGGTTTTGGATGAAACTTGGTGATCAGATAGACAATGAGTTAGGCTAAAACAAAGGATACTTTTCATTCTATATCGCAGATGAAATCGCGGGCCACAGCTAGTTCTTTATAATTTTATCGCTGAAATCTACTACATCTGGCATATTATGGATTGATAAGGGAAGGGTACTGTGCTCATTCTTTTGATAGCATTTACTAAGTCTCGTAAATCATACATCAGCAATGAGGATTTATTAAGTTTTGTATAGAATCGAGAAACTTTAGCGCAAATATTTTAGTGTCGTATGCAATCCTTTCGTCGTTGACAATTTCACTCCGAGGAAATGAACGGTACCAAATAAAAAGGCATGTCGTTACCCATTCGAGAATTTATATATTATAAGAATGTTATTTCGAGTTATATTATATTTTTCTCCGTGGAACAGTTATTACTTCGCGTAGGTTCATAGATATTACTCTGCGCGTTATACGTTACGAGAATACTAATTTCGAATTACTTCATACTTTTACATGAGGACTATTTATATACGTCTACGTTATTGTACGGCAAAGGGTAGGCAACCATGTCTGTTACAGTGGAATTTCATTACAATTACACCTAGTGCAGAATTCTTCTTCACTCATAATTGAACAGTGATGGGACTACATTTTGGAGCCTCTGCTACTGTAACCTTTCTTCTGTGTTATGTGTATTTGAAGACCTATTGTTAGTAATGATTTCCTAATATTGTTCAAAGAATGTATGTGAGGTGAGTCACGATTAAATAGGCTCCACGAGTTGCAATACTGTACCCTGGACAGTGTCTAACATTTTTTTTAACATGGTAAGACTTAAAATTGGGAATTTAGCCTAAGTAAAAACAGCTGCACAGTTAGATTGACGAGGTTAAGCTACGCTTGCCGCGGTCTGTCCGTAGATGGGTGACCATCTTTACATACCAACCCCCGTGTCTCGCAATAGGGTATTTTCCAATTTGATAAAAACTATTTTAATTTGAAGATTGGGACGATATAGTTATCAGAAAAATAAAAATAAATTTATTTATATCCATTTTCTCCATTAAAAACGATTAAAATTAAATTCATTTTTCGTTGTTTTGAATTTACCGCCAAAACGCTCCTTACGATGACTTTTTATCACGTGACATCGTGACGTCAGCTTTGTGTAAACAACACCAGTACAAATACTTAGTTTGGCGAGGTTTTAGAAGTATTTGTGCACAGAGGCACCGCACACCAGTGATTTCACTTTCTATCCATAAAAAATCTTGTTAATTATAAACTCGACACTCACTTGTTTACTTACTAATTACTTTAGTTTACAGAAAGTTGACGTCACGTGATAAAAAGTCATTGTAAGGAGCGTTTTGGCGGTAAATTCAAAACAACGTAAAATAAATTTGGTTTAATTCGTTTTTAATTGAGAAAATGGATTTAAATCAATTTACTTTTATTTTTCTGTCACATATTTCGTCCCAATCTTCAAATTAGAATAGTTTTTAATAAATTGGAAAATACCCTATTGGTCACGGCTGTCGTTTGTGGATCTTTTACAGACATTACCCAGTCAAAAATCTGAAAGTCAGACAGCCAATCGTAAGACTGGTTGTCAGACTTTCAAGGTTGGAGGTCAGATAATAGGCAGTCGCTCCATGTCATCGTCCAGTCGTCGATGGTACACGTACACTTTATTTATACTAGCTTTTGTAAACTACTGGTATTCAGCTCAATCCATTTAGGCTTTTTTTTTTTTTTTTTTTTTTTTGGGTGGGAAATCATCAAATAACTTCTCCCGCTCTGGGTGGAGCAGGAGGGCGTGTCAGACTTTTACTGACTAAAACCCACCCGTGTTCCTTCATTAGCCCGTATGCCAGGGGCTGTGGTATCTCTTTCAAACGAACCCGCACCCCTGACAGGCATCGGCCCTTGCGGGCCCCATCATTTTTGTGCTGACATCTCTTTGAGGCGCGCGTGGAACACAACGCGCTGTCGACTTGGGCTTGGTCCTTACCGGACAGCGAGCTACCCATTACTCGCCGTCCGCAAGCCCATGCCTACGGTGGCCGGAAATCGGCAATCCATTTAGGCTGGAAGCCGACCCCAACAAAGTTGAGAAAATGGCTTGGCAAGTGATAGCAGTGAAAGTAAAAGGGCCCCGTTGTGACCTTTTGGATACGGAACTCTAAAAACAGTTGTGACTTATAGTTATTTTGTAATCACAATTGAAATTAAATGAATCAATTGTGATTCCTAAATAGCTAACAGTTACTACAAGTACCTATCTATATTCCCACGGATATTGTGACTGCGCCTTAACAAGGAGCATACACTAGTGATGGTCGTTAGTGAATATCAAATGAATATCGGTAAAGTAACATGAGGATTGTGACGAAGCGGTTAGCTGGAGACACCGACAGGCGACCAATCATAAGCACCTGCAAGGCAATGCATCCTCTTTGAAATCTTGGAACGTGCAAGAAGCTGTCACAAGCGGTTATTAATTTAATCGTCTTCCCAGGAGCAGTAATTTTCTTATGAATACGCCATGCGAAAATGGATAAATAAATTCCGATTTTCTTGTATGAGTTTTCCTGTTTACTGTGTTAGCATCGAAAAACCTTCAGATGTCAAGCATATTAATGTCTTTACTATTAAAGTAAAATTACTATTAATGGTGAATCAGCCGTCCGTATATCTAAGTTTATTAGATCCTATCCTATTAAAAGGCGGTGCTGTAGGTAGGTACTTGTAGGGTATATAAAGCGAGATGTCTCTAAGATGGAGTGTAAAAGCCTTTATTAACTCGTTATGGTTGTTTTATAAATAACCTTGATACTCAGTTGATCGATGTCAGTAATACATCGATATACTTCATTTTTCCTCTTAACGATAACTTCTTGCAATTACCCACCATGCAAGGTGATGCTTCAATAAGCGAAACTTAATCACGATAATAAAAACCAAATGACACGCTTTACTAGTGTTGTGAACAATAGATATTAACATTTTATCGATACATTACACGGCTTTGTTTAGCATACGGTAATATATTGCAATGCCTATCAAATTAAATGTTAATTATGCGTCTATTCAATTTGAAATATGAATCATGTTTACATAATCCAGCTAATGCTTCATTGTTTGAACAGAACAGATTGTTCAGGTTTCGGTTTTCACATTTACGTTTTATGATAATGGAAAATTACATTACCTTGTTTAGTGTAATAACGTCCGTTTACAACGCGGTTAAATTTGACCGTATCACAATTAATCCTGTATGTCTTTTATTGGGTTGACATACCTCAGCATTCGCACTAAATACATAGTTTCACAGCTAGTAACGTCACGATCGCTCATAAACTCACGTCGCCCATAAAAATACATACACGTTGCGGTAAATCGTTTAAATTGTATCGATACGGCTCAGATACGTGTTGGCAACCCTACATAATCCGCTCGCGGCCTGTAATCGAGCAAATTATACACTGCATCGCTCACTCTTACAGTTTGCACCTCTCGGTCGTTTCGCAAATTTATATGAATCATTATTGGGTTGAATTATAGCGTGGCGTCGTGCCGAGGGACCGCCGCTCATGGACGTGAGAAGACGTTATTCCTGGAGATGCGTGATTACTGAATTGTTACTATTAGCCTTTCACCCTGGTGTGGAGTTGGGTGTATGGCTCCCAATTTGCACTTTTGACGTGAAAGGATAATTATGTTTTGAGTATTTGCATTCCGTACTTGAAGGTGCGTGTGCTTATTTTAAAACAAAGCGGCTTGAGCTCGCTTTTCTGATATGGACGTTCTAGGTATTTAATAATACTTCACGCACAGAAATGCACTGAGGAGTTTTAATGCCATAGGCATTTTCTATCAGTGGACCTTTGGGTGATGGAGAGACGAACAGTGGTAGGTGCAATTACGTAAGTCGTGTTATTAATATTTATTTAAATATAAATAAATACAAACTATAAAATAACAAAACGTTATATAGGTATACCTTATTAAATATAAGCACAAATACACATAAATATAATGAAACAAACAATGGTAAAACGTTATCGTTGTGAAGACACTGCCAGCGATTGTTTATTTTATTTCACAAATTTAAACAAAAAACTGTAAAAAAAAACCTTTTTCCTGGGTTGGAATTCGGAAAAGCCGACTGAAAATTGTGCTAATTTTTTTTTGTTTCTTCTTTCCTGTATACAGAATAAAGCCTTAATTGCCTTCTTTCTACAATTACATCTCTTCACGTACCTTCACGGTACGATAGTGTTCACGGTACGTTTTGCCTTATCCAGCATTTCCTAGATCAATGTTTAGAGCGCATCAATAACGCATAGAGGTGTTATCAAGTTTCCTTTAACGCTGGTTAGTCCTTACATATCGTGCTTGACCGTGCATTGTAACAGTAACGAACATTTGCGTTCCCATACGCATTATACTACCTATGCATCATTGAGGCACTCAATGCACAGGTACTGGTGCATACACCAAATATGTAGTCATAAGAATAATTATAAGTTATAATTAATAATAATAATTATCTCAGGAGGGTCTCATTGCGCGGCTGCATCAAGGGCTTGATTCAGAAAGCAGTACTCCTAGACTCGGCACGCATAGTCAGGAGGTTCCTTTCTCTAGAGCCCTGACCACCGGCATCTTGGACTCTGCTCCTGATGCCGATGCCGGGCCACTATTTTTTATATTTTTAAATGTATTTGTATTATTTTTGTAAAAATATTTAAAATATACTTACTTATTATGTACAAAATAAATTAAAAGAATTATAAGTTTATCAAATGTGATATAAAGGACTATCATGGTTATAAGTGTTGATGGGCGTTTGTAGTAAATTTTTTTGGCTTAAAATCATGTTTTTGAATAAATATCTGTTGGGTTTAATATTTTATAAAATATTATTTTACATCCCAAAAGCTCCCAAAGTGAGACCAATTTAGTTAATTTTGTATATTCAGAATTTTAATGAAACAAGTGTAGTAAAGTGTAAAATTGTTGGCCGGAGCTGTAGGCCGAAGAAATTTAGCAATTTACTTAATAGTCCGTTCTGCTGTTTATTGTTTTATGGCCTCGAACTTACAACATATAATTTCCTTGTGCAATTTTCGTACTGCTTCATTTCTGAGTGGTCCAATGTTTAGGCAATATTATTGCTTCTTTTAACTACATACCTAAGTACAGTTTATTTAGGAAATCGTAAGAAGTAAAACAATAGCTGTTACATTTCCAGTTAAAGAGATACAAACTCCTTTGAAATCAAAAACAAATACTTCTTTACTAGATAGATTAAAAACGCCAATGACATTAACTAATGACATTACCAGACATTATTCAATAACCACAAAATGTCGTACGTAAATGTTCATCATCTTTTTAGTTTCCTTGTATTATTCTCATTATTTCAGACAGTTAGAACCGACTCGACCGCCGATATTAAAGAAGCAGCGCTCGAAAAACGTTTTGCAGAAACTGTGGTTTGTAACATCACAACAACGGCTCCTACATCTTCAGTAGACGATAAAAAATGTAACAATATTGAACTAAATAAACAATATATGAGAGATTTTAACTTCAATAAAACTTCAAACAATGACACAAATAGAATTAAAGCACCTCAGAGAAAGCCAAGAACTGTGGAAAATGGTACAATTGGTTATGGAGTAGAATGCCTGACGTGCTTCGCAAATTCTAGTTTATCTAACTGGAATTGTTATGCAGGCCGTTCGTAAGTTTTTTTTTTTTTTCAAAGTAAGGTTTCATGTAATATAAATTTAAGTTCATAACCTAGTTTCTATGACTGTAGTCTGCTAAGAAAATCATTGATTCAAATCAAATCAAATCAAAATATTTTATTTCATACAAACCTGCATGGGCACTTATGAAACGTTAGAAGCTAGGTGCACGGTTCCAAATGGTCGATTAAAATATTATTCGCACCTTCTAGTTTAAACATTTATCTCCGAATGATTGTTGGTATATTGCCCTTGTAGGGTATTACTTAAATTGTTTTATGCTGGCAAGGAAATTTTATTACTAAGTTTTTAGAAATTATTCTTTTTGAAAGTCCCAGTTACGCCTTCTACGATAAAGGTCTACATCATAACCACTTTTAATCAAAATATATCATCGTCATGTTTTTTTTTTACTTAATTATATCTGCATGACTATATTGACTTGGCATTTTTCAGTGTACCGACAGTAAAATGTGCTGATGCTGAGCACTGTTACATAGAACTTAATCCTCAATTTATAAAAAGGGGTTGTGTTTTACCTGGAAGGGTAAATAGAACATTTATATGTAAATGTCCCCTCTGTAATGACAAACCTTCCTTCGACATCAACCATTACGAATATAAACAACTCAACGATTGGGAGTATGATAACGCTCGACTTCAAACACCTTTGGTAGGAATGGATCTGATGTGTAAAGTTTGTGAAACTAAAGGGACAAATCCAATATCTGACAAAAATTGTAGGTCTGGCAAAAAGTTAGTAAAACTATCTTGTATGTTTTCTTCGTATAAAGTAAGTAAATAATAAGACTGCTTCCATGTATTAATAATCTCACATTTAAATTTTACAGTGCTGATTACATGGTATGTGCACGTAAACAACTTTGTTACACAAATATTGATGATGAGACCGATTTTGTGTCAAGAGGGTGTACGGATAAACCATTGTTTAATTCAATTTATTTCTTTTGTAATAATACCCAATGCAATAGTGCAGAATTCCCTAACCCTACACAAAAAATAAAGTTACGCACTGAAGCAATACACTTAAGAGATGATCGTGATAAGAAGGGGTTAAAATCGTCAACAAGTTTTGGTTCAAAAACATGCACTACTGATTTCTATTCAGTGTTCATGATCATAATATCGACAATAATACAGTGTATTATGATTTCATATAACTCACAAATTATTACCCGTCATGATATTTGAATGCTCACAATATGAAGCTTGCCTGTAATAATTGCATTGAAAACTGTGGATTAAACATATTCTTTCAAAAGAGTCCGTCTATGAGTTACCTAGTTTATAAATTGACGTCTCATAGATTACAGGTCGAAACTTCCAATTTTGGTTACTGACAATTTTATGAAACTTGTCAGTAGTTTTGGTAGCTCAACAATGAACAGAAAAATAATTTTGTATTCACTTTTATTTTTAAATATAATATACGTAAACTGCGAACCAAAAGAAGCCCCAAAAAGTAAGAAAATCCCCTCTCTACCATATTTTAGACGAAAAGTAGAAGAACTTGGTGATGCAGATTTTTTACAGACAACTGAATCTGACGATCCCCAAAATTTAGTGTCATTTCTGGTTAAAAATGTGAAAGAAATCTTCGACGACATAGTTGATTCTCCAGAAGCAATAAATAAAGAAAATGCTGTCACCTTGAAAACAAGACCACCGATATCATTTATATCTAATACGAGTACAACGCCCCATAGTTCCTTATCGACTGTAATAATTAAACCAACACCTGATTTATTTACTGTTGAAGATATTATGAGTAGTAGTAGTAGTATTCCTACTTCTACGCATAAAAAGGAACTGATGCTAAATGAAAACTTATCTCTTACTACTTTGCTAGATGAGAAACAATCAAGTACCGCAAATAATGAGATGAGTAAAAGGAGCGAATATATGCAGCTTGCGAAAGAATTTAAATTTAATACTATAGCTGATAAAAAGGAACGGGATGTTACTACAGGCCGTGGTAATACCTCGGAAACTGATTTAGAGATGAGTGATCCGAGGCGATCGTGTATAATGTGCAATAATGTCGCGGCTGAAGATTGTAATGACCCTAGAAATAAATTGTGAGTATACAGTAAATAGTGTCTGTATTAATTTAAAAAAAAAACTAGCTCAATTTGGAATGGTATTATGCATATTCCACTATAGTCTTAAATGACTTGAAACTTTGAATATCCATCTTGAAAACAAATATATGCAAACAAAACATTTTCCTCTAGCAAATTCCAAGTTTACACTTTTTATTTGCAATTTGCTTTCTCTTGTCATTATTGAATTTTCAGAATAACATCGGTAATGTGCGAACGTGACGATGATTTGTGTTATTCGCTGCACACTCCTTTTGGAATAGTCGATCGTGGATGCTTCAACGTAAATCACAATCTCACCACCTACGTATGTTCCTGCAATCTGTGCAACTACATATCCATTTCTGAGATGCCGTTTATGTTCGTTAAGAAGCGAGATTGGGTCGATAATGTTATTGAGCTCTCACGTACAAAGCATTTTAGAAAATCTGTGTTTAAGGATATGTCTTGCTTGAGATGCGAAGTTAACACGACCACCAGAACTGGAGATATGCTGGATAGTGCAAACTGTTTAGAAGGAAACATGTAAGTGACAGATACAAATTATACCTATGTAGTACTTTCCATTTGATTACTAAATTGAAAAAAAATATGTTGACGTTTTATAACATTTTAACTAGTTTTTTTTTTTTTTAATAAATATATAGATAATCAATAAAATTAGCTGATTATATTTTGCACTTTGGTTTCTGCGTGTCGAAAAATCTAACTATTTGGACGTTCCCATATCCATGATAAGAGGCTTGATACTGCTAGCTGTGAAACATGCTAATAATTATAATAATGTTACCTATCTTATTTTCAGAGGTAATTTACCAGTGGAAGACTGTAACCTTGATGAGATTTGTGGAGTAAAAGCGCTTAGAGCAGACGGTTATATCTGGCGAGGTTGTGTCAAAGCCCCGCTTTACAACCATTGGTGGTCGGTGTGCGACCGAGATCTCTGCAATTATGATACCCTGGTTACCCTGTATGACTTCATTATTTAAGTATATGAGCCATCACTTTGTTTTTTCTACCAATATTTATTTTTATTTTATTTAGCAAAATATATTTTCATTTTAAATATTATTTTGTTATATTACTATTTGATTTTCACACAAAAACACACAAATTTGGAACCAACCCAAGACCTCATACTTCCCCATTAAAGTATTGAGTTAACAGCAAAACAGTGACCAAAACTGTTTTTTTTTATAGCTAACTATAATGCAGGATAATAGTGTTAACCCCAGCATTCATTTTTAGCATTTGATATTTAGTTACAGTGTCTTAACATAAAATTGAATTTTCTTTGGTTCATGCGGCGTCATTATGCCAAAAGTTTTGAAAAAAAAACAATTCCCTTTTTAAAGTAACTGAAATTATTATAAACTGCAGAAGAGTGTTTTTTTTTTCCCCAACAAGATTTCAACAGTTATGATTAGGACTCATGTAACAGCGGACCAGCCTAAAATCCCAACTCACAAAAATACTACTTGATGGTTCTGAAGATCCAACCATGTTTAGCAGACACACTTGCGATGCGACTAACTAGATCAACGTGGCCGTCAGTGAGGTAGCGTGTTGCAAGAACAGATTTAATTCGATAACTTTCTTACGTTCTTAGTTCTACACTTTAGTTAGGAGGATTAAAGTTAGTTTTTGTGATACCAACTTATTTACTCACATGTCAAAACTGCTGGAATGCTGTAAGTACGTCTCTCTTTAGCATTTTATTACTATCTCAAATCACATATCTAGTACTCCTATTTCCATATTTTTAAACAAGACATTCCAATTGATGAAAAGTCCATATTTATTTCGTTTAACGTATAAAGCAGACGGCGACTTGGGAATACTTTGAAGAAAGCAGTCGCGATCAGAGGGGCAAGCCCTAGAGTCTGTAGGTACCCATAATCTAATTGAATTTCACGGTTGTGGATGCATCCCTTTGAAGGATTTCATCTGGTGGAAACATTTGTGGGCTCGCCGGTACTAAAACTCTGTACCGCTGATCTGGATATATGTAGGTATCGGAGTTCAATTTTACATTCGGGTGCATTCTAGGCCTGCATGGAATAGTTGATTTGTAAAGTTTTGTTTCGATTACCGTACAATAGTCTAGTCAGATAAGTAAAGGTATGAAAATTTATGTACTCGCATAAAAGAGACATATAGTCAGGGTAATTAAGTGTGAAGCTAGGTTAGTAATCTATATTTATAAAAGAAAGTCGTGTTAGTTACACTATTTATAACTCAAGAACGGCTGAAACGATTTGGCTGAAAATTGGTGGCGAGGTAGCTTAGAACCAGGAGACGGATATAGGATATTTTTACTTTTTATCCCGGTATTAGGTAGGGTAGGTAGGATAGTGTAGGGTAGGGTAGTGTAGTGTAGGGTAGGGTAGTGTGTAGGTAGAGTAGGTAGGCAGGGTAGAATAGTGTAGGGTAGGGTAGGATAGTGTAGGGTAGGGTAGTGTAGGGTAGGATAGTGTACGGTAGTGTAGGGTACGTAGGGTAGGGTAGCGTAGGTAGAGTAGGTAGGGTTTGGATTTTGTATGAATGACTTTTGGATGGACAGGACAACGTCTGTCGGGACAGCTAGAATTAATCATTTTAATTGTATTGTATTATGTTGTATAACCGGCTGGTGTCCGCAACTCTACGTCTAAGCGTGTATTTTTCGTACAGGCTTGGACTAATTTTAATTGCCCATATATTCTAATTGCAACTGTTATTGTGTGACAGTTGAAAGAAATGGCTGTAAAACGGAAAAATGATGGAGTATGTGAATTTTATAAGCAACTAGCTTTTGTCAGCCCTTTCACCCGCGTGGAGGTCGAAAATTATTCCCACGGGAACGTATTATCGCGATAAAAGTATACTATATGTTATTTCAGGTTAGAAACTATGTGTGTGCCAAATTTAACCAAAATCTGTTCAGCTGTTTTTGCGTGATTGAGGAACAATCATCCATACATGTAAACATACATGCTTACACGTTTATAATATCAGTAGGATTATGTATTATATTATCATAATCATCATTTCATCTAAAAGACGTCCACTGTTGGACATAGGCCTCCCTCAAATGGGGGGGTTTGCCACGCTTGGCAGGCGGGTTGGCGATCGCAGTATGGTGGTAAAATGCATTGAGAACGCTGCTGCCCATTCTCTAGTAAGTCCTTAGCCGCTTCGTTTGACACCCATGGGAAGAGATGGGTGGGTGGAGATGGCATTATAATAAAGTAGGAATAATTTCCCTAACTTTATATCCGCAAGGAGACATTCGTACTCTGTTTTTTTTTTTCATTCATCATCAGCCTATAATGTTCCCACTGCCGGGACACAGGCTTCCTCGGTGAGGAGGATTGGGCCGTAATCCACCACGCGGGCCCAGTGCGGGTTGGTAGATGTCACATGTTTTCGAATTATTGATTCAAGGACATGCCGGTTTCCTCACGATGTTTTCCTTCACCGTTTTGAGAGCAGTGGTGATAAAATAATTTACACAAAGGAAAGCGCCTGGCTGGGTTCTAACTCACGATCTACAAGTCGTAAGTCGCGGCCGTTACCACTTGGCCGCCACCGCTCTACGTACTCTGTTTGCAAGAACATAATTATTCTTGGAATTCTATTCAGTGCAGCAGAAAAATTATAGCTATGATTTTGATGTTGAACCGGAGGAGAGATTATGTTGAATATTATGTGTCTGCCTATTTTCAACGCGTAGAATGTCTGGAATGGCTTTGAGGAGGTAATATTTGATCATAGTATAGGTATAGTTGTGTAGTGTGCCGACCCCAAATATATTAGGATAACAGCAAGAGCCGGTTGCCTCGTAAATTTAATTTTGAAAAATCCAGATCAAATATATTACTGAGATAAAATAACTAAATTCTTAAGAAAACTATGACGCATTTTAAAAGGGTTTTGTAACATATTTTACTACTATAATTTTACATACATTTAGAGTAAATGCGGTGAATCTTGAGAGCTCTTTTAAAAATAACGTATCAAGTCAAAGCACTGTAAAAACTCAAGTGGCTTGCAGTTTTCTTTCTTACACTCAGCTCCCTTAAGGAATACTTGGTTCAGTCGCTGAAGTCTGTACGACGTTGTTTTTAAATATTTTATCATAAAAAGAACGGTACATCGGAACATTTTTGTATGCAAATAAAGATGGAAGAAAATTTTACACTAACATTTTTCTAGTAACTATGGTTAATAAAATAATGTTACTTAAAATGTTAAAGTTTTAGCTTCAGTAATAAGTTTTTCTTTGTGTATTTATCGCCAGTCATGTGGCGTGCAGTAATGGGTGAAATAGTAGCACTATAATGTATTTTCTTTATCTGAGAACAGCTTTCAATTCACGAAACTAACTCTTTACACTAGATATTAATTAAAACAAATGACTATCTAACTCTAAATATTATACAGATTAATTTAAAAAACCTGTGTGGTCCTAACGCTTTTTCTTCAACTCTGAATGTTACGTCGCGTCGTTTGCTGAGGATAATGAAAACTTTGGAATTTTTTGCAGTCGCCGTTTTGGATTTTCAATTTGATCTCAAAATTGGCTGCAGCCTCCTCAAAAACCATGACAACTATCTGTTTTTCTCTCTTTCACTTATGTATAACAAAAATCCTTTTCGTTTTTTTGGTCACGTCAAAGAATATCATACGCACTGCTGTCATCCGGAACCGTGGCCAGAAGTCTGGCAACATTGTCACGTTTAATGTAATTGGTTACTACTTATACTGGTACAAAACGAAAATCTAAATAGCAAACATAAGGTAACATTCTTCTTTAAATCATACCTCTTAGATACGTAAGATTCATGACACACACTTGAACCACAATTGGAAAATACATTCGAGTTGGTTACGTTCAAAAGATTTAATGATATTACTTCAGAAGGTAGGGAGGTGCCATGAGACTATTCTACATTGGAACTTTCCACAAACTTACCTTGATATTTGAAAAATGCTGATGTCAAAACGTACCTCCTATTACCTGGCTTCTTGCCTAGATCTAAAGGACTTTGGCTTTAGGCCAAAAGAAATATTTGATTTTAAGCCTTGACCTTAAAGAAAATTCAAGTGTTTTTAAATTGGCTATATTTTATTACGACTACTATTTCTTTTACTTTCTTTCTCTTGAAAGTTATAGTTATATATCACTAGATTTTGCCTATGTCCTTCTCCATATTCCAGGCTATATATCTGCCAAATTTCGTGACGATTGGTTCAGCGGTTTAGGCGTGAAAGCGTAACATACAAACAGATAGAGTTACTTTCCCATTCAAATCAAATCAACTCAAAATATTTTGTTTCACATAAACCTGGATGGGCATTTATGAAACGTTAGAAACTAGGTGCACGGTTCCAAATTGTCGGTTCCGATGGAGAAGAGCCGGCAAGAAACTCCATGGTTACTCTTTGAAAATTAATAGGTTTTTAAAATATTTTCAAATTACAGTGATAATAGGTATGGGAGGACAGTGCAGGTCTGTCAATAAGTACCAGGAACTTAGAGGTCGGATGTTGTAAGGCCTAAAACGTTCTCTCATTCACAATATGTAAAAGAATCTACATAGATAAAATGAACCATTTGAACTAAGTGACATGATTTCCATGACAATCTATCTATCTATATAAATAAAGAGAGAGACTGATTGACTGACTCATCAACGCCCAGCCCAAACCCTTGGACCTAGAAAGCTAAAACTTTGCACAGAGGTTCCCTTTCTAATGTAGACAAGGAATAAGGAAGGATTTTTCGAAATTCAACCCCTAAGGGAGTTAAATAGGGGATAAAATAACGGCGCGGGTGAAGCCGCTGTTAAAAGCTAGTCACTAATAAATAGTCGATAAAATTGATGTATAATGTGAAATAATGACGAGAATATGTCAGGCATTGTAAAAAATAAAAATAATAAAAATTAACATTGTAATTTTGGAGCAGTTAATAGACTTTCACATAGTTATGCTGTTAATAAGGTACCAGGGAAGCCACACGTGCAGAAGGAATTAATGCCAAACTTCCCTGTCTTCAACGTAGTCTTTTCATCATATAATATGCTTTTTTGATAAGGACACGTTTGATGTGAGTTTTAAAACTTGCTTGAAATGTCTTGCTAGTTTTAGTTAATCTAAATTTTGGAATCACAATTTCATCTTTACTACGTTTAATTAGATTATGGAAATCGCATCTTTTTTTGAAAAGACCTAAGTTTTTGCGAACATACAAGATATTTTCTAGGATGTAAAGAGAAAATAGAGTTAGTGTATTAACTTCGTTCAATTTGTTTCTAAGAGACATCTATAATATTAGTAGGGAATTAGGGATTACTGGCTGCTGCCCGTGGCGCCATCCACGGCAATGTTGTGAATTTGTTTTTTCACACAAACTTCCATCCCCTATTTCATCCCTTTACGGGGTGAGTTTCTCAAAATACTTTCTTAGCTGTTGTCTCCTACTCGTAATGTACCTTTGTGCCAAATTTCATCTTCGTAGGTCTAGTCGTTTTTGACATTTCGTGTTTAATCAGAGAGTAAAAGAATGCGCGACCTGTATGTTTTTAGATAGATGCATATAAGGCATAATATTTAGTTCGTTCACAGTTATTTTTAACAGACTTCAAAAAGAAGGAGGTTATCAATTCGACAAGGTCCCATTAAAATTTCATATAGATCTGATGATGCATTTCGGAGACAGACAACGGAACTCTTCAAAAAATTACAGCAAATCAACCGCGAATGGTGCTGTCGCATAAACATGCATTGTTTTGACCTCAACGATGATGAAATTTCGAATTGGTGTGGTGTAGGTAACTAAAAAGTGGAAAATAAAATCTTTTTTCAAAAAAATTACAACCAACTTCCAAAAAAATAACTTTAATTTCGGTGACAAATAATTAAAATACACATTTAAAGTCACCGATTTCCGAAATTAACTTGGAATTACCAAATATTCGGGAATTTCACGCAAAATCCCGAAATAACTAGTGTAACTTTAATTAATGTATTCGAATTATATTTATGATCCATCTAACTGTTGTATCAAATCATTGAATACAATATGTTTTGTCAATAAGTATATTCCGGGATTTTACGTGAAAATCCCGAAAATTTGGTAATTGCAAGTTTAGTTAAAAATAGCCTTAACACTTAAATAAAGTTTATTTTCAAACTTACTGAAGATCTTTCCCGAATCCCGGAAAAAAAAATATAAGGAAGTCTCCACTTTATGTCTCTGTTTTCTGAAGTTTAGGCAAATATAGTCAGCCTATTCAAAGTCAAAGTCAAAGTCAAAGCATTTATTTCAATTAGGCACTTAAAAGGCACTTTTGAACGTCAATATTCCGATCACTGGCTATGAGTGCCTGCGAAATGGTTTAATTGAAATAAATGCTTTGAGTGTGAGTTTGACAATAATCTATATCGATATCTATATCTATTAGCTATACTTCTATGTCTATATCTATACTACTATTAATAAAGGGGAAAGATTTAATTGTTTGTTTTTTTTGTTTGTTTGCATTGAATAGGCTCCGAAACTACTGAACCGATTTGAAAAAATCTTTCACTGTTGGGAAGCTACACCGTCCCCGAGCGCCATAGGCTATATTTTATCCCCGTATTCCTACGGGAACGGGAATTACGCGAGTGAAACCGCAGAGCGCTGCTAGTTATATGTAAATTAAAACAGTTCCTCAGTAATGTTATTATGCATCATTCATATCATCAATCAGTCATATCGGTCTATCATTTATTTACAGAGACTTAAATTTCATATTTCTAGTAAAATACTTCATTTTCTCAAACGTGATTAAATTAAAATACAAAGTATATGTCCAGCACTAGATGTATTTCGGCTGAATGATGATGACTGCTAAAAGAAGTTCATCAGGACTATGCTTATTTGTGATAGCTCTAGCCGTTTTGTACATAAATTTATTCCTAAACTAGCATCAAAATACTACGTAATCCCTTCTAAAATGATCCAAAAGCATCGTTGATATATAATAATCCGATAAGTTACCACGAACCGGGTATTAGCATGATACGCAGTCGGTACGTCCTCATAATGACCACATTTATCTTTTTAATGAACTACTAGCCTGCTTTCGCTATGCGACTTCGAGCTTTCCTGACAATTCGCCAAAATATATAGTTACCGGGAACTGCTTTAATACTTACGGTAAGTGTATTTTGCCATTATAATGACCCAATAATATTATTGTCAGGTATGTGAATAGTAAAATAATATTTTGGTATAACTTAACAAAAGCTAACCATATCTAGTGGATAATAAATAGTGAGTACAAGAGTACCTTTATATATGATGGGCTTGAGTGAAGAACCTTTGCATGACCATAAGATATCCTAATTACATATTAAGTTCTTACAACTGGAGATTATTACTATTGTAGATCCAAAGAAAAATATTTGAACTCGTCAACACAAATTACAAGTTGTAGCAGCAATCCGTCGGTTTGTTCAACACCAGTCGAAACTGAACAAAAAAAATGATAATCACATCTCGAAGACGCGATCATTGCTCGCCTTTGCCTGTTTATAATAACAGTGTTTCGACTTGGAACGGATAAAATGGTAATGAGTGGTGTAGAACGTACGCTAGTTTGAGAAGCCTCGCGGCCCTGTGCGCGTTTCTTTCAACACGTAGCGCACTGTGTGTTTAATGTCTAACGTTCCGATCAAAGGCCTCTGAGTTTGCCTGAAAGGATTCAAGATTCGCAATCGCTTTGCCGTAAACGAGATACCATTTAGCCAAGGGCAAACACACGGACGGTAATATTGTTTGGAGGATAAATTCTTAGATCGGATTGACAATGGTTAAGGGTAGTCGGGTAGTCAGAAACCCAAATGTCTGATATTCAGTCTTACCAAGAGGTATCGTGTCTTTTTTTTTGGGTGGGAAATCATCAAACAACTTCTCCCGCTCTGGGTGGAGCAGGAGAGCATGTCAGACTTTTACTGACTAAAACCCACCCGTGTTCCCTCAGTAGCCGGTATGCCAGGGGCGGCGGTATCTCTTTCGAACCACCCGCACCCTCGTGTTACCCAGTAACTGGGTTGTCAAGGTCAGACAGGCTGCCACTCCATGTATAATACGTGTAGCTCTTCAAATATTCTCAATTTTGACATTTAAGATTTCACAACACTATTAACTAGGAGTAACTACAATACGTTAATATTAGATTATGTTCATGTACAGAAAGAATGCTTAATGATTCAAGAACGTATTATTCATCTATCAGTTTTGCAATGTTCTGTCCAGTTCGTTGTAATCATTCTTCTACTGTTAAGTCAAGCCACGATTAGTAGGTATTAAATGTCAACAATAATTAACTCATCAATTTTAGCATGAGAATAAAATCAATTCAGGTTTAAATCAAAATTGAAAGTAAGTTATTCAAACTAGGCTGAGATTCAGGACTATTTGAACGTCAAAATTACATACGGCACCTCTTGTTTGCTTGACTGTCAAACTCCATAGACCCCACGTCATGTCGGAAATTTTAAATCGTGTCAAATAATTAAACATTTCGTGCAGTACTAAAACATTTACGGTTAGGTCGCCGTGTGTACTGTGAGAGCTCTGCCGAGCTCTCAAGGTACCAGAGACTATGGTATCTATAAATAAAATATTTGATGATCTTTAACCGGTGGGACTCCATCTTTAATTTAAGGAATTAGCTCATTACAGCGTCGCGCCTGCCAATAGAAATCAAGCTTCCGCAACAATATGTAGCTTTTGGATAGGGAAAATTATAGCTCCGCATTTTACAAAGCCTGCATTTTGAGTTACAAAAGTGTTTTACACAATCGCATTCCCTGTGCCGGAAAGGAAGTGGTTGTCCGATTTACGTGTTGTTTTGTTTGAGTGTATTTTAACTTTGTTGCTAGTGGGATGACAACAAAAATAGAACGGATATCAGGTGTGTATCCTGTCGTGCAAGGTGCTAGAGTCAATTGCAGAAAATTGATAGCCTTACATTTTAAAATGCTATTAGCAAATGACGATTGCGGCTTTTCTTCGGTACTAATGGAACTATTGCACGCGTAGATATTTGTGTGCCTGCTGCGGCATAGATGCTTCTTCGTTACTTTATAGGTATATTTTGTTCGATATATTTCGGTATATTAGATGCGATTTCCATAATCTGAATACACGTAGTAAACATGAAATTGTGATTCCAAAATTTCGATTAACTAAAACTAGCAAGTAATTTTTAATAAACAGTATCCGCTTCTATAACAAGTTGCCAAAGTCGCTTACAGAACTTAGTGATTGAAAGTTTAAAACTCACATCAAACGTGTCCTTATCAAAAAAAACATTTATTATTATAAGATAAAAGACTACATTGAAGACAGGGAAGTTTGGCATTCATTCCTTCTGCACATGTGGCTTCCATGGTACCTTATTAACAGCATAACTATGTGAAAGTCTATTAACTGCTCCCAAATTACAATGTTATTTTTTATTCTTTTTCTCTTTACAGTGCTGACATATCACGTTATTATTTGACATTATTATATTTGACATCAATTTTAATACTTATCGACAATTTTTGTGATCGTCATGGAAACCTTTGTTTAAATAGGCTTATTTTATTTATGTAGATTATTTTACATATTGTGAATGAGAGAACGTTGTTGACCTTACAGACTGTATAGCTTTGTAGACGATTTTCTATTCTGTATTTTCATTCCTCTAAGTACCTGGTACTTATTGACAGGCCTGCACTGTTTTTCCACACCTATTATCACTGTAATTTGAAACATTATCAAAGACAAATATTTTTAAAAGAGTAACCGTGGAGTTTCATGCCGGCTCTTCTCCATAGGAAGCGACAATTTGGAAACGTGTACCTAGCTTCTGACGTTTCATAAGTGCCCATGCAGGTTTATATGAAATAAAATATTTTGATTTGATTTGATTTGCTTTGAATTAAAAAAGGTTTATTCAAAACCAGCTTTTGCAAGCGGCTTTGCCTACGTGTAGTTCAAAAAATGATCCCACGGGAACGTACTAACGCGATAAAAAGTATAATGTACGTAAGATAGTAGGATAATCCAATAATTATAAGTAGATTTTTAATATAGATATCAGTTTAAACAAAAAACACGTACCCAAACGAGAACAGACATACACAAGTCCTCTGCCTTAATTATACGTAAAAGGCGTAAAAATAAAACTAAAGCCCACTCGAACTAAAGTGTTAACGTTATTTATTCGTTTTTAACATTCAAAACACCGCAGAAGCTCGTGTAGCCGAGGACGATGATAAAAAATTGTCCCACTAATGAGAGAACCTGCAACCCTTACTGGGCACCAATAAATAACCGTTCACCGAGCAATTTAACTTCACCAATGAAAAATTAAACGATGTATCTTCGCCATTCGTATTGCGTTTATTCGAACGGGCACTAAAAATAGCAGATTAGTGATAGGTATATCAAGTTGTGTTGGTGCAAAATTTAGTAATTGGCCCAAGGGGTTTGCAAGTTTCTGCGTCTAGTATTTGCATTTCTTATGTGTCGTGGATATCTTTACATGCATAGACGTTACACTTATGCAAACTTATGCCGTGCTTTAAAGTTGGGTGCTAGATACTTTGACTTTGGCATCTTTTATCTTTCTTTAGCTTAATAAGCCATGCCACTGAAATTAATCAATGGTGGTACTACGTCTACAGTTATAATAAAAACACAAAAAACTACGTTTTCAGACCAGTTTTTTTTATTTAGAATTGTCAGACATATTAAACTAGGTACTTAAGCGTACCTAAATTTCACCCATTCAATCAACTCGACATATCGCAGTCCACTGATGGACATAGGCCTCTCCCAGGCCCATCCACCTTCTTGAGGTCGTCAGTTCATCTAGCTGTACCTAAATATACTGAAAAGTTTATAATATCTAACGTTTTATTTTATTATGTTGTATGGAGGTGTAGCAACTCCAAAAAATATGTAATTTTTAAGTAACTTCAACCAGATAATTCTTAGACAATAGCACGTTCTTCAAGCTGAAAGTGAGAAATAATTACTGTTTTTTTACACGATTGATTTATGTATTTGAAGTCGCCAATTTGCAAATGTTTGTTCTTCAATTAAGTGGAGTTATGAAGACTCGGAAGACCCCGTAATTTATTACTTTCATTTTATTACGACAGACGAGGTTTGTTTCACTCAATTTGCGGCCTTTCTGTTGATACGAATAAATATTTGTCGGTATAAATTACTGTTCGGGTTCACGTGTGCAATTTCTTGTTAATTTCATATTTGTTTGTGGCAATTAATCAATGTTTTGTTGTTATAGGATTGGAATAATTTTGGGCGTTATTGAGGGATGAGTGGCCACGAGGTACATTTTTAATGTTTGCAAAACATGTATGATTATTGTATATTTTGCGTTGATGCTCTACGCGACGCCAAAGTTTCGCCGCCGTTATGTAAATTATTTCATCATCACTGATTTCAAAACGGTTTAGGAAAACATGGTGATCGGAAACCGGCATGACCTAGAAATTCTGAGAGGTACATGTGACATCCACCTACCCACACTGGGCCTGCGTGGTGGATTATGCCCCCCCCTCTCTCAGAGAGGATGCCTGTGTCCAAGCAGCGGGAACATTATAGGCTGATTATGTACTGTGCTTTCCAAAAAGAAAAAAAAAACTTATAAAAAATTGTTTCAAGTCTTCCACGTGACACTATTTTCACATTAAAGCTTAAATACTAGGTATACACTAGCTTTTGCCAGCGGTTTCGCTCGCGTGGAGGTCGTTAATTTTATTATCTCATTGTAACGTATTACCGGGATAAAAGTATTTTATGTGTTAATTCATGTTATAATCTATCTGTGTGCCAAATTTCAACTAACTCTGTTCAGCCGTTGTTACGTGATTTAGTAACAAACATCCAAACTTTCACATTTATAATATTAGTAGGATTAGTAGGATATATAAACTCACGCTTTTTCCCAAGGGGGTAAGCAGAAACTACAGAACGACACCAGCTATGATTCTTATATACACCTTTTTTGCTTCGTTTAAGTACATACATCTGGTCATACACGCACGCAGATTGCGAAAATAAATATTTTTTATTAATAAAAATAATATTCATCATCATTATAATTTCAGCCGAAAAACGTCCACTGCTGGACATAGGCCTCCCCGAGGCTCCTCCACTTCGACCGGTCTTGTGCTTCCCACTGTGTGTTAATGGAATAATATTTGCTTAATTTATATTTACTCGGAAAATCACTATTTAAGTACCATATTTTAAGTTCGACCTTCTCTCCCTAGCTACATAAAATGCCATTCCATAACGGTCACGTTCAACACTATTCCGTGTAACCATTACGCGGTCAGGGAATCTCATAATTGTGGCAACTTGACACGAAATTCAATAGCGTACGTTCAAACCGAAACCGAAATTTTAGGAAATTCTATGTTAATGTTCGAAATATTTCAATAGTTACCGACGAGTACAAGATAAAGGAATGATGAAGCGAACGCTGATCGATATCACTCGTAATTAAGGTAATATTTAAGAAATCTCACCATATTATCAAGAATGCGGTACGGTCGGTGAAGACAGTAATATATTGCTGACATAAATGTT
Source organism: Polymixis flavicincta (assembly GCA_949987655.1). Lineage (NCBI taxonomy): Eukaryota > Metazoa > Arthropoda > Insecta > Lepidoptera > Noctuidae > Polymixis > Polymixis flavicincta. The sequence continues at coordinate 15,403,199 of OX465182.1, forward strand.
GAGATTCGGGTAGATTGTACCTGAATACATAGTTGGTTTCCGCCCGTCACCGAACCTTCTAGTTGGAGTTCACAAAAATGTGAAAAATTGTACAGATAACGTCTTTGTGAGATCCATCAATGTCGAATTTTAAGCCTTCTTTTGTTATTCCATTTCCTTTGACTACTGTTTTAGCGATTTTTGTCTTTGACCCATGCGTGTTGCCAGTGATGACCTATGGCCCTGAAACGTGGTCGCTCACAATGGCTCTCATTAGAAGGCTGAAAGTTAAAGGACAATGGAGAGGGTCCTGCTTAGAGTTTCCTTACACGATCGAATCAGACATAAACAGATTCGAATGAGAACCAAGGTAACCGACATAGCCCAAAAAATAGGCAAACTTAAGAGGCAGTGGGCAGGGTACATTGTTTGCAGAACAGATGGCTGATGGGAACGAAAGGTTCTGGATTGGCGACCGGGTACTGAAAGATGTAGCGTTGGAAGGCCTTCCACAAGGTGGACCGAAGTCCGTAGTGTAGCGTAGAGTGACCGTAGCAATTCGCAGGATGCGAAAAACCCAAAACCGGTTGAAGTGGCGGTGCTTGGAGGACGCCTATGTACAGCAGGACGTTTTTCAGCTAAAATGATGATGATGACGACTGTTCTATAAAAAAAAAATGTGAAGACAAGGAACAAAAAGAAAACAGTCGAAATTCCAACGATCACTTTAGCTAAGTATTCGATAAAAATAAAGGGTGAAAGTTTAACCTTCCATTGCACCAAGTGCGTCAGTTTTCAAAGTTTTGTTCCAAACTGTCGGTAATGTCGTTCAAAGCATACGTTATCCAAACATCATCACAGCCAACGAGATAAGATTGGAAGGTTTTATGATCGCATCAGGGAAAATAACATGTGTCAATGAGCTATAGACGATGGAATTCTCTGGTACAATTTTATGCTCTCTCATATATTCCATCAGCTATTCCATCAAAATTTTATTACAAGCGATGGCTTATTGTTGTATACGGAATCTGTGCTACTGAAAACAAAGACTTTTTTGGGCAAACAATACGTTTACGATGCATTTCGCCGCAAATAGACTGATGTTGATAATATGGGAATCATAAAGGATGCTTCGAGGTTCTCTGTGCGTTGCTTCACATGGTTTGTTTATAGGAATATATAGTTTACCTTTTTTGAGTTATATAATAGAAATATATCTGCCTACCCCTATGAGAAGGAGGCGTGAGTAAGCTTCAGTATTCAATGCCCCAAATAAGTCTTCCTTTGTAAATTCCGGTCATTTTATTGCATATATCCAACTACTTCTTGTGTCCATCCAACCATACCCTTTTACAGGTCGACCAAATGAGATACAACCTTTACATACAATCTACATAATAGTTCTACATAGGTCTGACGGATCCTTAAACCACGTTACATCAACATTCTCCAAGCTCCTGCGGTATCCATGATCCGAGGAACGTTCTAGTTTTTGCCGTCGACCATTTTTACATCCCACGTTCCATGTTCAAATAAACGCAAATATCTTGTTCAGCTCCGTTTTTACGAGAATCCACCGCGAACGACTGCCATGCACAAATGCATCCCGTTTTTTTGCGAAAGGATTAAAAAAGATGGATTTTGAATACCGAAATTTTTGTTCTTCGAAGCTGTAATCGGTTTATGTTGAATATTTTTTTTTAGAAATAAAAGTCAACGATTTGTAACGACAAAATTATATGCCTACGTTTAAACACAAAAAAAATTTTGATTAAAAAGATGGATCGACCTACTAACTTACGAAAGCGTCACTCCTCTCGAGAATCAATTTCAAAAATTGTGCATTCGCTATCAATTTTACAACTTTCGACACTAACTGTACAAGATAAATTACATATAAATTATACTAGACGGTACAACGTGTTTTGATTCCCAATTGAAGTTCGGAAAACTGGTCGATACAAGTAGGTGTTAATTGATTGCCCCAAAGCGCGATGCTAACGGTTATTGGCTCTTTCTCATTATATTCAATGAGCTATCATCAAAATGTTGTGACTTACCCGCTATCATACAATCTGGAGGTCATATCGGTCAATGTATTGATGTTTTGTGCATTGTTTCGAATGTCAAGAGGACCATCAATCAGTGTACCTACATATACAGTTAGGTAGCACGGTTGTCAGTGAACTCATTGTATTCGTAAGCTTATTAGAATATTCAGGTTATAGCATTGTGGGAAGTGGTGAAATGAAAGGGTTTAGAGGCTTTTGTAGAATTGCATATTGTTGAGCAGTATTCATTAGGATTAGTATAATGTTATGTATGAAGTTTTTTCTCACGTTATGTTGCAATAAGGCCGCAAAGATGAAGCTTGCGGTTCCGACTCGTATTTTGTAATCGTTTGGTTGCTCTAACTTACGTATATGTATATCACAATCTTCTTCGTATTACACATGTTTGGTAAAATTGTAGGGTCGAACCCTTTCGCAAAAATACACGGACCGTGTTTTGTGCAAATTATTCTAATTTTCAAAATCGATATTCGAAAATGTATAGAATGGATATGGTTGAATAGTTTTCATGTTAAACTTTAATTTTATAAACCTGTTCTAGTTTATTTTTGCGTAGGTGCTCTAAGTATCATACGTGGCTAATGGAGTTTGATAGTAGACAAAGACTTCTATGATATAAATCATAACCGCACTTGACCGGTCGTCAGAAGCCCAAATGTCTGACAACCAGTTTTTACAAGGAGTATCGCACTACCCAGTAACTGGGTTGAGGAAGATAGATGCCTTCACAACTGCGTCGGCCTAGTCACTCCATTCAAAGTAGTACTCACCTGAATCCGGTAAGACTGGAAGTCGACCCTAACATACTTGGGAAAAGGGTAGGCAGAGGATAATAATGATGACTGTCTTGAACTATGCAAGGTGTACTTACGTATCTTACGGGACCACGACTATAACAAAAGCACTGAAAAAGAAAATCGGATTTCATTCTCGATGTTTCACCCGATTGAAGAATTCCTATTAAATTGTCAAGTTCATCGATGTTGTTAAAAGCCCCGTAAACTTAAACAGCTATAAAGCCAAATCTTTCAATAAGCACAATGACATGCATATTAAGTCACGACCACTAAGATTAACATACGAGCTCTTCAAACACAACTGCATCCACTCACACTTTCTCGGCACCATTTATATGCCAATTACTTTCACCGCCAAGTAATCGATGTTCCATTGTATGTAGAGGACACTTCACCGCATAGTATCGGACGGTTTTGTTTAGGGCCAGTTTACACTTGCACTGAATCCTTCATTGGCCACAACACGAAGACAGCTGAGTTATTAATGCCTCCGGCTGTGCCTCTTGTCGCTACTAACTCGAAATGTAAAACCGTTGACGCGCATCCATTAAGAGGTTTTACCAGCACTTTGGAGAATATGGTAAGATTGGGTGCACGATGAGTAGAGAATAAAGTACTTATGTTGTTTTTTACTTAGGTACTTCGAGTAAATTCAGGAAAGTGAAGGCCCAGTGACCCTAAATTGGTCGTGGGTTTGACCCAGAAAACCACTTTACTGTGTGTAATTTATGTCATCACCACTGCTCTCAAAACGGTGGAGGAAAACATTGTGAGGAAACTGGCATGTCCCAGAATCAAAAATTTGAAGACATGTGACATCTACCAATGCAAAAGCAGCCCGCTTAGTGGATTTCGGGCCTCTCTCTCTCACAGTATCCTTTCGGCCTATGTTCCAGCAATAGGAACGTTCGTTATAACTGATTATAGTGATTATGCTTCTATTAAATTGTAACAGTCTGAAAAAGTGTCAAAACTTTTGTAGTAGAAAGAAACGTTACCATCAGTTTATTTAAAAGTGCACTCCATTTTTTATTTTTACTTTCGAGCACTGGACTGTATTTTTACGATAACAATGGACATTTTCCGTTCAACCCCTTTTTCATCAAGACTTGTCTTCTGTCAACAGAAAATAATTTTAAGGAACTGAAATTCAAAAACATATAAATGTTTTTCTACTTCCCGCTGCATTTCAGACGCAGTTTTTATTTAGATTGGCAGTTTTTGCTATTTTTGTATATTTAACAATCACAGCATTATTCCATCTAGTGGCTACTGCACTAACGATCAGCGTTCATGGGGCAACAACAATCACTCGGACACTACGCGTCGGATGCAACACGAACAAGACACGAGACAATTATGTATACGTCGCCGCGGGTTCGCACTTCTTTTATTTGTTTCCAGTGTGCGTCGCCCTTTACGAAACCATGTGGCTTTTTGTTGGTGATTTAAAAAGTTAAAACGAATGTAGACAATGTTCACAAAAATTCGGGATTATTTTAAGTCTACAATGTATTTATGTAACAGAAAGTTGCTAAATAATAAAAGGACCGAGGTTCTAATCGTCACGGGTCGCCAGGATCCTGAAACTCTGACAACCAGATTTACCAAGGGGTGTCGTAATACCCAGTAAATAGGTGGTGGAGGTCAGATAGGCAGTCGCTGCATGTAAAATACTGGTACCTATTTAGCTGCATTCGCTTAGACTGGAAGCCGACCACTACAAGCTAGGAATAGGCTTGGCAGATGATGTTGATGAAGGTTCTATGCATTGTCCTATGGGTAACTATTAATTTTGCTGAATTGCCTATAAACATACTAATATTTATAAACTAGTAGGACCTATATGTATGTGAATCAATCATGAGCTTTTCTCAAAAAGGTACGTAGTAAATTTTTCTTCTAAAAAATGTGCAGTACCTACGCGGTCAAAATGTATGGAACAGTATTTGTTTTTTTTTATAACCGATTGAACATTTTTACGCTAGCGGGGTATAGAATGATATTTGTTGAATTTATAGTTACAGTTTTGCGCACTGGTTAAAATTTTAGCCTGTATAATGAAGCGCGGGTATGAATCTACAGCAGCAGTCGTTCTTGTGGGTTTAAGAGATTTATATACGAACCCAAAACAAAACATAGAGCAACAGCCAGAAACTACGAATGTTAATACTTGAGCTTTAAAACCGCATACAAAACACTTTGCTGTCCCATTTGCATGCATTTTGGTATAAACCTAAACAAAAATAGAATCTACAAACGCTTTTAGCCTACAAAAACAAAAGACATCGCTCACGAGTTACATAGCGCGACTTAACACATTGTTCCGACGTTCGTTTTGTCGCTATAGCAATGAAACCCGAAGTGTGACTGTTTCGATTCGCATCGGCGGCTTTTATTAAAATTCTCCTTATTTGTTGGCGGGTAGTTTTTTGCAGGAAACGTCAGGCTAACGACGGGCCATGTCTGCGAGCTTTCTAGGGTTCCGCGTCTTAAATGGCAGCGTTTTTTCTTCGAAAGCGCCGTATCTCGCCTTACCATGATTTTCCTTTGAAAATAACTTCCAAGAAAATTTTATCTTGATAAACAATGTTTCAAATAGCTTATCTAAGATGTTAAAACTCAGGAAACTGTAATTATAAAAAAAAAACAAAAGGAAAGTTTGAAAGCTTTATAATAAGAACAGAACTTCAATAAGTTATAAATGATTTACTTTAGCAATAACATTCATAAATAAATATGGCAGAATTAAATACACTTCCCGTACCTACTTATACTATATTAACTTTTGAAAAATACGTATGGTCCCCACCCACCCCATCTTAGACACTTATATTTCGTCGTCGTTTTAGAATATGCTTTTACCGTCTCGTTAGAGATCCCTGCACGTCTGAAGGGGTATTCACGATGCATGTGCTGCCGCAAAATATTCGCAGACATCTCTGAAAACCACTAGAACGCTGTTAAAGCTTTTTGTTGCTATCATAAGCATGCCGCTATCGTGTTAACAAACGCTTTTAGCGAATACTTTAGTAAGGCATTCCTCACTGGTTCCAGAATTGGGCTACAAATTCTAACACAATTTTAATTCACTATCGATATTTTTACCTTTTGGTTTCAATGATGCCGAAACGTGCTTTCTGTCTTGTCGGGCCGAAATGTGCTGATTCTATAATGCCACTCATACATCGTAAGTGACTTAAACGTGTCATGGCGTGAATAACTCACGTGTACTTTTCTGGAAATCCCGCTTTAAGATTCCTGTTGGAGAGAATTTCTGTTTTAACAGCCAATTTGCCCTGAGGAAAGTCCCATTAAAAGAACTTTTGAACGTCAGTACCTTCCGGATTGTAAGCTTATGTCTACCAATTTGTAGATCTTCACGTGGATTCAAGTTCGCCGTCATTTGTAAAACTTTCGGTTTTCTTTTATTAGCTAGCACCTTTCTTTTGTTTGTTTTTTCGGCTTCGGTACTTTCTGTTGACTCTTTATTACCTTCGACATTGTATTGTGAAGGATTCAAGAGTTTACTTTGTTTTCAAGAGTCTTATAATGTAGCAGTTGCTTCGCCAGCAATATTGACTTTACTATTCTCAAATATTTCTATTTCCGTCATTTTATTGAATACAATAAAGCCTTTTCCGCCAACACTTGAAACGAATATCGCTTTTTGATATTCGAGCTGTTCTTACAGAAATAAATCACACTAGCATCGTTATTTCAAAACATCACTTTGTTAACGCAATGTTTGCATTGTTTCTATTCGTGTCTATCCGAACGGGATTAATGGCGAATCCTCAGCGCTAAATCACCGGGAGGTCGTAAAAAACACCTGTCGCTACTGTGAATTCCAAGTATCAAACTTGATCGGGGGAAACACTATTGTTTTGTGCCGGATATTTTTATTGGAAAAGGTCGAAGTTTCTGATAAACGTTTCGATTTTTGATTTGTTATTACTCTTCGTTCAAAGCAGCAGTTGCTTAATGTCTAGAAGTAATTATTCTTGAAAGTTTACAGTTGTTGATTGCCATTTTTATTGGAGAACTTTTAGTTTGGAATTGCTTTTTGATTCGAGAAATTCTCCTTTGGGATTAAGATTTTTGCTGAAGAAAAATACAATGTATTTGCTAATCGGGTTTTGAATATTCAATCGGGTCTTATAAACAAAGCTTAATAGCTTTTGTTTTAAAGTAAACAAGTTTTTAAGCTTATAAAATACAATTTTATGTAAAATGTAATACACTATTTACTTAGTGATTCATAAAAATAATAATTCGAAAACTCCTTCAGATCAAGTAACACTCCGCCAACCGCTACAGTACATACACCATAATTCTGGAAAACACTCAAATCTATCTCAATAACGTCAGCCATAGCGTACACTATAATATCATTGCCCAACAAAGCGCAATCATTTTCATTCTTCATCACACAAATCCCCACCCTTTATAGGGTGTAAAAGACGTTTATTTTCTGTAAAGCTGCAATCTGTGTATATTTTCCCGCAGGAAACAGTTTGTTTATTGTTTAGATTTCATGGTCCACTCACGGCGAATGCTTGCCAAAAGTCGTTAACACTGTACAGGCACACTTCGTAAATATCTGGTTTGTGTTCGTGATATAAGTGTTAGGTTGTCGAATGGGTAATATTTTGGAGGAAGTTTCGATATTTCCGATGTGTAGTATGTTCCGTTTCATAATTTACACTTACTTTTTACTTAAAAATTATGTATCTTACATTGGTGTTCTATATCGTCCCAACTCGTGAACTGCCACTGTTAGTAAAACTAAAAACTAAATTTTTGCCACAATCTCCACGCTCAGCGGACGGACATGTTGAAAATTCAAATAATCTCTAAAATACTAAAATTCTGCTGAACTGCATTTTTCAAAACTAACAGATTTTTTTAGACCTCACTGTTACTGAAATAAAAACTGTAATGTAGCTTCCATCCACTTAGTCAGACTTTACCACATTAGAAAAAAACTACTGGTTTGATGTTCAGAATATAATTTCTTACTGAAACCTCAAGGCATCAAAGGCAAATTCCCTAAACACAAAGAGCTATATTGTACTACCTAGTACCTCCAGATAATATGTGTACAATAATCTAAGACACGCCAAATATTTGGGTCAAAATTAATTATTTTAATATACTGCGTGTTGTAATGTGCAATTTACTGTGTGGTCCAGGGGCCACACATCATAACGGCCAAAGATATTTATATGGGTGATATAAATTAAACTCATGTACATCCCGGACTACGGAATACAAGACGTTGGAAGCTAGCCCGACCTTAATACCACCCTAAAGCCTCCAACCGATGTGCTAAGAGTGGTGATGTAGTGTTAAGAGGTAGCGGGAGCGATATATGCATAAATGAAACAATCCACCACCATCACCATGCAAACACTACTGTAGACATATTATTTTCAGATTAAAGTTGTTGTTTTGTTTGTATTGCCATTAACGGTTGCTGTTGTTATCATCATCTTCGCCCTTTCTCAACCCACTGCACCTTCACTCTCTTTCATATTGTCTGTTTTGCGTCAATCTTGACCAGTTATTTCAGTAATTCGTCAACTATCTTGCCTTCAGGTCTAGCCCCGTTATTGATTTACTAAACAAACCAATTATTGTTTCATCTTCTCTAACATCGAGAACCACCTGATTATTTGGTATATGAAGTGTCTTCATTTCATAAAACACATCAAACTCAAAATCGCTTCATATTCCACTTTCTCTCCAACAATGGATTGCAGCCTTAATCATGTTATGGAGTTTGGTGCCAAAGTCACAGAATAATGGTGGTTAAGTTTCAACCACGCTCTAATTCACGCTGGTTCGTTCACTACACTAGTGTTATTAATGAAAATAGTAGCAGATTGTTTGGACTCCATTGTTATTTGCATTCCAAATCCAACGTTATAAACTACACTGTATTATTAATCAAGTTAAAAGATGAAAAAATGTTAGGATTTTTTCGTCAATTTAGAATTGATGGAAAACATAGTGTTTGGATGTGCCAGTGAGTAAATAGATGTTCAATCAGAATTGGTCGTTTTTACAGAACAACTTCAGGCAATTTTAGTATTTGCATTGTCTGATGTTGAAATCTATATATTAACACGTAAAGTAAGAAGTTTGTACTCCGTTTTATGATATTTATGCGGACTGAGAAGTATGTGTTAATTTTGAACGGTAAAATTTTATATGTAGAAGTAGTGCAGAATGCGAATTCTTAAACACGAAAGCTTGTGTGTATGGGTGTTTGTTACTCTTTCAAAAACTACTGAATGGATTTGGATGAAATTTGGCACACAGATAGATTATAACCTAGAATACTTTTTATTCATAAAATACTTTTATGGAACCTAGTATTTTTCGAAAAATACAGTAACTTCTAAGTGCATTATGGTCGAATTTCGATCACTAGTAAGAATTAATGTTAACCTGCACAGTTGAAACTCACAAGCAACTTGAACAAACCTATAAACTTTTTATTCAAATAAATAACACACCCTTAAGCGACGAACGGCCTCGAAACTTGATACCAAACTCGAAGATCCGCAAACAAAATATTAAGAGATTTATGAATCTGACAGCACTAAAAGTTTACCCAGCGAACCAAAACCAGGTCGTTTAAAGAAAATTTCGCAGGTGAGATTCGAGATAATGATAGTTGAGAGGTTGGGAACTTAACATCCTACCTATAAAAGCTTTTCAGGAAAATGAGCTGTAATGACAGCGAAAACCACTTTCTGGTCCGATGTTTCCTTTTGCTCAATGCGTTTAAAGTAAATGTTGAAGTTGGACTGAAATGGAGGCGTTTTACGCTAAAAAAGAATCTAGGAAAGATTTAGTTTGCTGTTCAGACAAATTCGATTAATTCTAAAAACCAATTGTATGTTTCTTATTTCAAACTTGGGCTTGTGGTTAAATTATTAAAGTTGCACGGGTCAATCGCTTGTCAACCTATGCTTGCTGGGATTGGTCCGTAAATGGGTGACCATCTTAATGTACCAAGACCTCCGTGCCTCGGAAAGCACATTAAACCGTTGACTTTCGTGGATCTTTGGCAGTCGTAACGGGGTCGTCAGAAGCCAGAAAGTCTGAAAGTCTGTATCTGATATCGTATTACCCAGTAACGGGTTCAGACAGCCAGTCGCTCCATGTTATGCTGCATCCGGTTTGACTGGAAGCCGACTCCAGCATAGTTTAGGAAAAGAATAGGTAGATAATGAGTATTGATGAGTATTGGTTGAACTTTACTGGCCCTGAATTTCCAAGCTTCCGACTTTCTGAAAGAGCAGCATTTTAAGAAAAATATTATATTTTTCTTCAACAAAATTTACATAAACACATCAAACTCAAACCAAGTAATCCAACACAGATTACAAGCTTCTACTTTAATAAAACAAAATTAATCATATTTTAGCCGTAGCTTAGGGGTCTTATCGACGAAAAACCATCATTCGTGGCTACAAAACTTAAAGTTTCTTGCCTCGCTCGCTCGAACATAGAAACTTGGTGTCTGTTTAGTTTAAGAGAGCCAGTTTATGTCAGATGACTTTGAGAAGTACGTATTTCTTGCAAGAGCCACTGCGAGGTGAAAATAAAATTGTTCACGACGCAGAAAAGAGGTTATGTTGAGACGTTTTGACAGAATCTTGAAACTTTTATTAGGATTACGTATTTCAACGAGTTTCTGTGGGCCTAGCATGAATGCATGGATTAAATGTAAAGTCATTTCGAATGTTTTTTTAAATTTCACTTCGCACATATTAAGACGTTTTTACTAAATACCTATATTTCGGTGATTGTGCTTATCACAAAAGCCAAAATGCGTATTTTCGATAGAATAAAAAGGCGTATTTTCGATTTAAAAAAAATCGTCGGAATGTACGTTACGTTTACGTCACGCGTTCATACTATGCCTCTGAATTAATGATAGTCTGTTTCGATTTCATTCGTAGAGTGAAATCATAGGTAGAAGTAGGATTGAAATTATAGTAATGAATGAAAAATGAACACCTACCTTTTTCATAGTCTATTTATATCTAATATTCTTTTCATCTTTTGATTTTATCTTAACTCATTTCATTTTATTAGCCAATCTAAGTAGATACTTAGATAGATATCATGCACACAAAATACCTACCTACCTCCTCTAAAAACGTTGAGTTACATCTTGAACTCCACTGAATAAAGACCCATCCATTCAGTGAATTGCAAGATGTGCTCTTAGTCGAAGATCAAACGGCACAACAAAGTATTCTAGTACATTTTGTTGAAAAGAGCTGATCGATCAAAGTCGCAAAATGGCAAGACCCTGACCTTTCTTCAATCCTTAGGTTATCTTCGGTCACGTTTACAATGTTTGTATTTTCAACTGTTACTGGGAATATTCAAGAACTTAAATATCTTCTTATTATGAAAAAGAAGATTGTGATTTCAAACTGTCCTCAAACTAAAAATCATTTAACTTATATATCTGCCTATCTATATTATCAATTATAATGAAAATCCCATTTACTTGATAGCGGATCTGTAATGGAATATAAAAGGACGTTATTTTAGAGAAAAAAAAAAAAACTAAAAGCCAGGGTATGGAAAGAACCGGGGGATCTTAAAAAAGAGCTTTCCGAAGTGCTCATTACGACACTCTAGAACGTCTTGAAGGAGTCATAAAGGCAATTACTTCAAATTTTTTCCTCTTTGAACTTTGAGAAATGATACCTATATTTTTCTGTTTTATTTTATGTTTTATTTCGTTCACGTTGACAGCATCTTCAACTAGTAGATAAATGAAAGTACTTCTCGAAAGTGGTACTATAGCTTTTAATATTTAGATCTTGCACAAGTATGTCATAATTTTCCATGTTTATGGTATAGTTGGCTTTTACTTCATTAATGAGGTGCATTTCATCTGTGGTCTTGTCTCTGTAGTCGTATTACAGTTATTGGTCTATAACACGCTTGAGTGGCTCATTAAAATGAGTTTTTATATTTAATTTAGTCTAGTTTTATAAAAGCCTTTCTAAAGTTTGTCCAATATTTTCGTATGTTCTATTTAGGTTACCAGCACATATATGTTGGTTTTCCAACCATGACTGAAATAATGAGAAAAATGGTTTTTACACAGTAGAGACTTCGAATTTATGTGATAAGAATGTTCATAATTTCTCTGAAAGATTTTTTCTGTTACAAAATAAGCCGATTATACGAAAACATAGATTGTTTGCCACTTGCAGCACGAATAAAGTCAACATGAAACATTCATTTTATTTCAGTATTCACTATATTACCTACTTCGAAAAATATTGTTCTATCTCAGACACAAATGTCTCCGTTAAAATAGATTTTATATCAGGACTAAAACATGCTCGAAATAATGAAATACCTCTAAACAAAAATGCAATTTTAATATTACTTATTCAACTCTATATTATACCACTTTAACCTCCATTTCTATCATTTCAAAAGCATCTTTGCGCTATATTTTATTCACACCATGTGTCATATTCGAAGTGGTTTGATATTTTTTTTTCAAAAGTTACCACAAAAAATGGTAATAGTCTGCTCACGTCTTCATCATATCAGGATCATGCTCCCCACTTACCATTACGGGGCTTAGCTTCACTTAAGGGTCTTGCAACATTAAAAAGTTGCGAAAATATCTCGCAAAGTATGTTTTATCACTGTTTGAAGTTGGAAGTTTTCCACACGTAAGCTTGTGGTTGTCTGTGAACTCGCTAACGACGTAAAATACCTCTTGGCTAACAAAATGTGTCTTGTTGCCTTAGGGTCTATGTTATATCATGATTGAATGTAAGACTTTACGGCTTTAGAATAAAGCTCATTCTTCTTTAATTAAACCAACATCTAGTTGAGTAAAGTTGAAGAAGTTTAATTACTGTCTATCTCAAAAATATTTGGATTGGGTTTCTACTGTTTACGAGTTTAATTTTCATTTACATAAATTTAACTTCAAATTTTTTATTTCAAAACACTATCTTAGTTTTTTTTTTTTTAATAAAGAATAGTGCAATATTCTGTTTCAGGTAAAATGAAAAACCTAGTTTTTCTTCATAACTTTTAACAAGTATTAACATAAAACAGTAGCTAATTGCAAGACTTGAGAATCTTGGTGAAGTAAGTATTTATAGTTCCAGTTTCAGAAGTTCTCCTTTTGTATCACACTGGGCAGGTGTATTAAAAAAGGCTTACCATTGTACTTCTCATAATGTTTTTTAAGAAGAAAAGAATTTATGCATCACATAATATCTAGTAATTTACCAGCAGTGTACCTATGTGTTCAGCAGCTTTGAAAATTAAGACCTTTTTAAATCATTATTTTTGTATTGTGAACACTACAACGAATGTTCACATAGGTAATTATAGCAATTTATGTTTGAATTACCATCACTAAAAGGAAAGAAAGAAGAAATATTTATTTACGTGCTTAGACGACGTTTGCAATAACGCAAAGTCTGACGCTAACATATCAACGCGCAAACTATAACCATGCATTTCAGTACATGATTCTGATCCCTCCTGTGTTGAAATCTTCTCGTCGTTTATAATAAAAAATAAGCTGTTCCATAATATTTCTACCGCGTAGGTATTGCACATTTCTTTTTGATAACCTCCGAAATTATTGTTCCGTGTGGTGACGGACGTAAAAGAATAGCACCATCCCATTTATTTCCATGGGTGTCGTAGAAGGCGACTCAGAGAATGGGCAGCAGCGTCCTCTATGCACTTGACTACTATACTGCGATAGCCAACCCGCCTGCCAAGCGTGGCGATTATGGCAAATCCCCCGCATTTGAGGGAGGTTTATGTCCAGCAGTGGACCGTTTTCGGCTGATATGATGACGATGATGAACTGACGAAAACGTCTACGCAAGGAGGTCAAGGATCGCCTGCTAAATTATTCCTGTCCCTGACGTACATAAGCTCACACCTTCTTCCCATGAAGGTAAGCAGAAACAAAATAACGCCACTTGCTGCGATTTTTACATGACAGTAATATAAAATATACACTTTTAATAAAAATAATTTAAAAAGTTATGACAGAACGAAAATAACCGGACGTAGCACCGAGTTAGAATATTAAAGAGTTGAAGCAAATTAAAAGTATTAAAACAGTCTGTTATAAGTCGTTTCATTACAAATGTACAGACGGACAGACACTGACGTGGAAATGACTTTTCCCCGAGTTAAGTCTCATGAATATTTATCTCACTTCCTGACGGAAAGTAAGTATAAACTTCTGAACGTTTCCCACTTGATCAAACTTTACTCTTAAGACAGCTCCGGGAGCTACCGTGATCCCGAACTCTTTAAAATCGCACTAAAAATACACAAGAAAAAACACATTAACTCACCTTGGTTTATTTTCAGAGCTCAACTTTGGCTGTAAACGCTAGCTTTGTTTAATTTAAGTTATTGAAGGGGTTGAATTTCAAAGTGTGTCTGTGGGTAGGTTATGCAAATCAGACAACTTTAGGTAAATTCATGGTATGAGTTATTTTATTTAGATTCAGTTACCTCACAATTTTCAGATCATTCGGGGACCTTGATACCCACTGGTAGACCGAGTAATATGGTCACCGTATATTCAGAATACACAATACTGTGATGATTTGTGGTATATGTATAATCAGCCTATAATGTTCCCATTGCTGGGACACAGACCTCCTCCCAGTGAGAGGGAGTGAGGCATAATCCACCACGATATTTTCCTTCACCGTTTTTAGAGCAGTGATGATGAAATAATTTACTAATAGTAAAGTGCCAAAAGGTTCTGAAGTGGCAACCGCATACCGGAAGACGTAGAGTGGGAAGGCCTCCCACAAGGTGGACTGATGACCTTGTGAAGGCCGCGGGAATCCGCTGGATGTGGGCTGTTACTAAGAAAGTCTTAACAGAAAAACCCAATAACATATTCCCCGATCTGGAAATCGAACAGGATCCCACGCACAGCAGTCAAACTTGCAACCATGACACCAACAGGGCAGCAACAAACAACGACTAATAAGATTACACAGTCAAGCCTCATGACACAGTACGAATATTGCCTCAAAAGCCTCACTCACTCAAACTTTCAATATCAATAAATCAATTAACTAAGTATCTTTGTAAGTCTTATTGAAGTCGGGAACAGAAACCACTTTATGACTCAATGTTATTTAATAGTTAACAAACGAATATACTTAGTACATGAAAGTATATTATTATGTATAGGTACTTATCCTATCGTAATAGGTATACGAAGGTAAAGGAAAACATCGTGAGGAAACCAGAATGTCCTAACCATAAATTTGAAGACATGTGACATCTACAAACTCGTACTGGGCCCGCGTGGAGATAGCCCAGTTCCCACAGAGAGGAGGCTCGTGTCCCAGCAGTGAGTTGAAAAAAAAAGACAAGTTGTACGTCAAACTCAGACAAACAAACAGAAACAGAATTACAGTAAACTGAAACCCTGGTGGCGACCGCGTACCGAAAGACGTAAAGTTGTAAGGCCTCCCACAAGGTGGACAGATGACCTTGTGAGGGCCGCAGGAATCCGCTGGATGCGGGAAGCCCAGAACCGGTTGAAGTTGCGGAACTTGGAGGAGGCCTATGTCCAGCAGTGGACGTCTTTCGGCTGAAATGATGATGATGATGATGAAACCTTGGTTGCTTTTAAACCTTCGAACTTAAGTTATGGTCAGTGAAAGCGATTTTATTATTTAAACATCACAACGTTCAAGACAACATGAGTACTTCGTAATGCTACACTAATATTTATGTAAATATTTTTCCACTGGTTTTATTGTAACAGTACAATTACTAGTGAAACCTACATCTTTTAGGTAGAGAAAGGTGAACAAATCTCACAGGCGGAAAAACAGCAAATCTCCCAATAAATATACCCTAAAATGTGGGCCAAGTACGGTCAGTACTTGTTTCATGCTTGTATGAACTACGAGAAATCCTTACAAGGGTCTAATAAGCTTCGCTCCATTTTTTGTGCCGAAGAAACTTGGCTCCGTTCAGTACAAATCCGTCAGTAAAAACGACTACAGCAAAAGACAAAGTGTACTCAAACACTGTCGGGCCGTTCGCACAACTTTTGTTTGGAATTAGAGGTAAACACATTAGGTAGTATGTTTGTGTAGGCGCTGGCATTACTCGGACCAACTTGTTTGATCTGAGACAAAACATACCCGGCCTAATCAGGGACAAGTTTGGCGATCCACATTTTTAAACTGTTGTTTTGTCGAACACGTTTGTTGCGTTGTTCCAGAATTAGCCGGTGTCGGAATGAAAATGGGATCACATTGTGTTTGATACGATCAGAGAAGACAAGTCGATCAAAGCAGCATTTTAAATTCAACACATTTCTGTATACTGTTTTATTTCTTTTTCCTTTCCTGGTATCTTTAATAAGCTTATCTATATCTGTACACACATTACAAATTACGACACATTTCATACCCGCGTCATTATTTACAAGGCTATTTACAACTCAATCACTAATAACTCATTCGTACAAAATACGCGCGTATTGCACTGAACAAGCAGTGCGACATGCAAAATGGACAACGCAGCTGGATCGCTATCAACACCGTAAATTATTTGACAAGAACGCATTAATCTTTATCTCGCAATACCTGACTTATGCCCCACCGGCCCACCCTTTGTAAAGGGATTTAATTAAAGGTGAATACGATAAATGTGTGGTCCGGGCGTGTTATCGCTTGACAAGAGTTAAGCAATCTCAAACGCGTTCGAAATGCCCAAAGGATTAAGTACGCAGATTAAGATGAGTTTAACTTTAAACCCTGATTCAGTGTTTTGATGTTTTCAAATGTAAATTTTTCTTTTTACCTCTCTTTACTGGTTGGACTGTGCAATATTCTGATGCGTCCCAACATTTACATAACAGTTCGTGCATTGTTATTTTTATACCATGCATCATTTATTAAGTACGGTGAGCGGAATTTTGGTTTAGTAGTAGTATTTTATGGAAATTGTACCAAAATTGGATTTTGCTGTTGAGATAAATCATTCTAAACAAAGATGAGAAAAACTGAGTACAAAAATAAATGTACCTAGGTACTTTTAGATAAAGATCAATTTGTTTTAAAAGACACTATTTAGTTCTCTGGCGCGTAAGAATGTATTAAACATTGATCCATATGAGTGGTAGACTTTTATTGAAAAAACAAACCAACTTTGATCATCTTCTGTAAAGTTGATTTAGGTACTTTAATAAGTGTTTTCTTTTAAAATTTATTCTATCTTGCACGATTTCAAAGAAAAACTGTGTTTGAAGTTCACCTCCAACATTATTTCCAATATTAAAAATAATATCTTGAAGCTATGGTAATGAACGAACAAAATTCTTTTCGAGTCAGTTGTGAAAGCAAAAGTTTGTATTGTTGTTTCGTAACGAATTTTATCAAATTAATTTCCTAAGGAATTTCACTGGAAACTTTTTGGAGTTATACTTGTTTCTGAAATAAGATACACGTGAGCAAACAATCCTTGTGCAAACTGTCTTTATTTAACTTATATTTAATATCAGAGACGTGTTTTCTAAAAGTTCTATACGCATCAAGCGGTAAAGTTGGATCAAGTTTAGAATTTGAAATTGCTTTCGTTACGAATTTGTTTAAATTTATTCCTATATCGTGGAAATATAATGCTTGCGCCCGTTTAGTTTTACTTAAAGGCAAGATGTTGCTTAGAATTGTCGAAGAAGTTGTCGAAGAAGGGTGCATTTATGAATCTCAAAAAGATTTCTTCTGAATTATAGAAGGGCAGCTGTGCAAGATACAGCTCGGATAGTATATTCCGCATTTATATACATTTTTCTCATTTGTATCCCATTAGAAACATAAATGTGAAAATGGGATCCAACTTCAAAATTAATATTAAGTACCTGCGTATGGTATGTTTGGTTGGTGACTTCGCCTAAAAAATAATTGAGATCTAAATGGTTGCTATCATGCCAAGTTCTGTAGATAACCGTAAAATCAAAAATAAAATAAATGTCTGCTACAACAATGTTTGTTATTTAAAAATGTAACTTCGTTTTTAACAGTTGAGTTTACACAAAGCAGATAACTTAGAATAAATTGAAGCTAAGGATTTGACTTTAAATTTGGTTTTGGGTAGTGTCAGAGTCACCAAGGTAATATCAGGCTAGGAGTATATTGTTTTATTATCGTCAGTTCTTATTGATTGGCATTTTAAGACTGAGGAGTCTAATGAACCTCTAGGGTCTATAATCATAATACAGTGAAACCTGGTTAAGTGGGACCTGGATAAGTGAGAAACCTCTATTATTGAGAACTACAATGAGGTCCCGGCACTTTTTCATCGAATTACCTCTGTTAATGGGACTTTTCGAACTTGGTTAAATGAGATTTGATTTCTAGGATTTTTTCGATGTTTACCTCTATAATTGGGACTCTGGAGCTCAATTCCCTTTATAAGTGAGACAATTTATCAGGTTGGGACAGGTTACGACACGATTGTTTATAAACATTTGAATTTCTTTCACAAAATTTCCACCTATATAAATGGAATAACGGTACATTTCGACCTCTATAAGCGGGCCCTCTGTAAATGAGACAACTAAATTTTAAACCTGTCTAATTGGAAAACTGGATAAATGAAAACTTCTTTAAATGGTACAAAATCCTTGGTCCCTTGAGATCACAATTAACCAGGTTTCACTGTATAATGGAAGCAACACACGAATACCTCTTCTGAAACGTGCTACATCTTTGGCAGAACACAGGGGAAACAAAGTTATTACCTACGTTACTCTAGTCTCGTTAAGCAAGATGTTAACAATAAATATCAGATTGGCATCACTAAATACACGCTCACGATTTCTTTAGGGTATCTAATTTCAGTACGTTCCAATTAATAGCATCATTCCGTAAACAGCTTGAAAGATGTACAAATATCTATAACCGCGTCTCAATTGGGAAGCATCCCACGCGCAAATATCCAAATCCGTGGTGAAATTAAACGTTTACACCATCGTAAATTATTCACAGAGTTTATCGCTAGTGAATATTTATTACAGACGTAATTAGGTTCGTGCCTTCAGGTTTGCGCAACGGGAGACTATCTAAATAAATTAAACATTCCTTCTGAGCATGGAGTGTATGCATGAGGGAACGTCGTTTGGGATTGTCGACTAATATCAAAGAGAAATGGGAAAACACTTAGAGCTGTTTACACGGATCTTGTGAAGACTTGAAGTTAGGAACGTTTGGAGTGTTTGTTGTACAAGTAGTTACAGAGATACTGTTTAGTGTTGGATCTGATTCTGTATCTGCTTTGGCTGTCACTGAACGAAATTTAATCTGATAAATGAACTGTTTATTTTCTATTAATTAAATTAAATTTTATTCGAAAACATCCATCGATTACTAAACGTCAACTGTATCCGACGACCCTAATAACTAATCTCTTTTGGTGACTGTACATTGGGTCTCGGGAAATTAATAAATTCCTTGAAGTGTTAAGCATCTTTTACGTCCAAAATAAAATACCTTTTGATAATCATCGATAGTTATGGGACTGAATAATCACTAGACTATTACCTAAATCGATGGAGTAAGTGAACTAAATTCCCTATACTTATTTTAATCGGTGCCTTAACTGTTAGTAGCTGTTGCCACTGAAAGTAATCCTACGATAATATTATAAAAGTGAAAATTTGTATGTTTCGATGTTTGTTAATCATTCACGCAAAAACGGCTCAACAGATTTGGCTTAAATTTGGTGAACAGATAGTGTATAACCTGGATTAACACATAAGATTAACACGTTTCATCCCGGTAGAACATTCCCACGAGAAAATTTCCGAGCTCCATTCGGGAAAAGCTGGTGGAAAAAGCTAGTAAGCCATATATTCACTTAGGAAAGCGACGTGTTTGACGGAGCATTAGTGTTGGTACTAAATTGTATTATAATAATATGTGTACGAAGAAAATTAAGCGCCTGATATTCAAAGGAGTTTCTCATCTACCTACAATGTTGCCTCTTAAGGGGGACCTAGTCGCGGGCTCGAACTTACTGGTGAGCCTGGCATAAAAGCACGCTGTCTCACCAGGCTTCTTGTCCGACATAGTTAGTACCCGTGAAGAGCAGTTAGACACTAGTCAACACGCACAACATTATTGAGTGAGCTGCAGGATCAGTTATAGTAAAATAGGCGCGTAAAAAATTAAGAAAAGTCCTTCGGAAGATCGGGTTTTATGAAAAAACCACTGCATAAATCAATGACCGATAAAGTTTATTGAACTTTTAGATAATTGAGCTTTCTCGGTACTTAGTTTTGAAGATTTTACACTTCTTTTTTTACTTAAACACGCCCAAAGTTAGGTTAAATTAGCAAGAAAAACGAATCTTTGTTATCTCGTAACTTTTTAATGGTTTTTAA
Source organism: Polymixis flavicincta (assembly GCA_949987655.1). Lineage (NCBI taxonomy): Eukaryota > Metazoa > Arthropoda > Insecta > Lepidoptera > Noctuidae > Polymixis > Polymixis flavicincta. The sequence goes on from OX465182.1 coordinate 15,423,517, forward strand.
TCTTAGTATTATGTTCCGACAATATTAATAATGAGACAAAACCATACCATGTTTAAGTTTTGATGTATGTCAAACAGTGGTGTAAAACCCTCCCGAAGTTTGTATGGAAAAAATGTGGGCAAGAGTCACCTTTAGGAACGCGTTCTTGTTCAACCATAAACTATTAATTTTTGTATGTCCTTTAAATATTTGTTTACTGTTTCCAAATTTTACCTATATTTAATATTTTTACTATGTTAGCTTAGTTTTTAACTCAATTGTGCATGCTGTGGTCTCATTATAAGTGAAGGAGTTCACCTACTTAATACCTGTTGTTGCCTTCTATTTATGTCATGTATTGTGTACATCTTTTGTTGGAGATCTTTAATCAGTAAATAAATAATGAGAAAGCTTAAGGACTAAGCACCAAGATTAGCTTGATAAATAAAACTTTTATGTTTTCAAAGCATAAAACTACATCTTTATCAAAAATGAACTAACAAGTCAAAATATTTATACTTAGATCAAAGGTACAAAGTAAACCTAGAATTTTCTATTAAAGTTCGTGGAAAATATATTCTTTGAAAAATTTACTAGCGTGGAAAGTACGTAAGTTCGTAATTTTAATCGTCTAGAGGCCGTCAATTTCAAGTAAATCTAGTTTTATGCTTACTTTATTATGATTTATAGATTTTTTTAAAGCACATAATTTTGATTTATTCTTATCTTATGTAACAAAATTACATATACAGGGTCAAATTAAAATTAGCTGGCAATAGTTTACCCACGTATTGAAATTTCGATATCAAAAACGAATGGAACAAAAAAAAAAACACGTTTTGATGAGTAAAGGTCCGTAATCCATAATGGATCAGCTGTTTTTGTAATTTTTCGTGGAATATAAATATTTTTTACGAATTTTCAAAAATTTTAATACTTTGGTTGCCTTAATGTGCAACAATATCTGGATGACCGAGCTTTGTTCGGTTTAATTTTTTTTTTTGTTTGACTCTTTCTAAAAATGAAATCTAGCTAGATCGATTTATTGCCCCATTCGCCCCCGAAATCCCCTGTACACAAAATTTCATGAAAATCGTTGAAGCCGTTTCCGAGATTCAGATTATATGTATACAGGAAAAGTTTTTATCCAGTGCGCAAATTTTGACCAAGAATTCAGCATACCATTCTAGAGCCCTTAGCGCAGAAATTTTTCGCCGGTTATACAAAAAAAAGTCTGCTGTTCCATACATTTTGACCGCGTAGGTATTGCACTTTTCTATGAAACAGCTGTTTTTTTTTTGTATAACCGGCGAAAAATTTCTGAGCTATGGGCACTAGAATGATATGCTGAATTCATGGTTAAAACTGGTATGGCGCTTTGTTTCTCAGCGGGTGAATATGCCTGTCCAGTATGGAGCCGATCTGTCCACTCGAAGTTAGTGGATACCGCTCTCAATGAGACACCAGTGATGTGCTTATCACAGGTTGCTTGAAACTGACCCGGTTGCGAATGCTATATCCACTGACAGGGATTGCGCCTCCAGAAATTCGTAGGAGCATAGCCAGCCGCATCGAGATGGCGAAGCTACAGGACGACCCACGCCACCCAATGCACAACTCTAATCCAGTGCCACAGAGGCTTAAAAGCCGCAGAAATTTCCTTGGATACGTGAGTCCAGCCTATGGCAACCCCTCCACAGGAAGACGCGATCTTTGGCAGGAAATACTTAAGCCTCCTGATTTCTTCGTTGAACCATCAGAGAGCCTCCCATCCGGTCACAAGCTACCGTGGCCTACTTGGAAAACCTTAAATAGACTTCGAACCCAAGTAGGTCGCAGCAAGGACAACCTCTACAAATGGGGATTCATCGGGTCAGATCTCCGGTGTGTGTGCGGCGTCTCTCCACAGACAATGGCTCACCTCCCATCTTGCACCGCATGCCCTAACCTGCACACGTGAGAGGTATTAATTAGATGTCAGTGTCATTTAAAGTTTCAAACAAAGTTGGAATGATTTAAAAATAAAAAACGTTTTTCATTCGTTTTCGGTATCGATACCCAGCACATGAGTAAAGTATTGCTAGCTAATTTTAATGTAAGTAACTGGCAGTTTATTACACTAAAATAAAACAATTATCTAAAAATAGTCAAAAGAAGTTTTTAGTTATCTGGTAAAGGAATTGAAACATGATATTCCGATTAGCAGGATCAAGCTGTACTACGGTTAAATTGAAAGGAACGGACTTGCCCCAGGCAATATTCTTCATTAACTCTTTCGAACTCAATCTAAAAAATCTTTTTCGATTCCGTCCTCTAAAAACCTTTTATCCTTAATTATCTACTTTTAGAATCAAATATTTTAAAGATAATTTTAGATGGAAATTATGTCAGTGTTAACGTATTATGCTTCTCATTTCGGATGTAAAAACTCTTCATCCCTTCACCTTGAATGATTTCTTCTTCAGTTCTAGGTTCACTATTCTTGACTATATCTGCCAAGCAAGTTGAAGTGGCAGTGGACTAGCCATGTTTGTTGAAGGACCGTGGTGGAGCAGACGAGTCCTGGAGTAGAGACCGCACATCGGCAAACGTGTTGTAGGAAGCCGGCCAGTTACATGAACCGACGACCTAGCGATTAATACATAGTTTACAAGAAAAAAGGTTTTATATTTGTACTTTGCATGTATAAACTAAAATAATAAACTTTTTTTTTTAAAGTGAGATGGACATTTGTGTTATATTGTATAGAATAACATTTTTTTTTTAAGATAATTTCGGTACGGGTTAAAGAGAAAAATGTTCAGTTTCAGCACAATTCACATACGGGTATTGCAGCTTGGGAGTGGCCTATGTCCAGCACTGCAGACTGCAGTGGACTGCGATAGGCTGAGTTTGTTGGTACTGGCAATTCTTTACCTAAACCTATTGTGTGTACTAGCCACTAGGTGTATTGAAACTATTAGTACCAAAAGACCCAACGGGGGTGGTATTAATCGTGGTATTTCAAGCCATTATATTTGTGTGTATTTGATGAGGTTCAGTTGACCGACATAAACGTGTACTATTTACAATTTGTATTTGGAAAGTTTGTTTTTTCTTTCTCCTTCGAGTAGGTAATAAACTAATAACATTCCGTTTAAAAAAAAAACAGACGAATTGAGAACCTCCTCCTTTTTGAAGTCGGTTAACAAAAAAGCTGTTGATGCGTTGTAATTCTGTCAATTGTGATGTTCTTTTGTAATTAATTACGTAATTACCATATTCTGTCAAAGTGATGATGGCTTCATTGCATAACTTCGATAGTAATATTACTGTTTACAACAACGAGATTGACGTTTAATCATTGTATTTCGATGAATTGCCTGCCAGAAATCTGGTTCTTGACATTGATGATTTGTTTTGATGACACAGTACCTATGGCTAGATAATTTTACATGCTAACATAACATTGTTTTTACTAAACATAGGTACTGAATTTAAAAAAAGATTATAATTAAAAAAAAAAGTTATTCTCTTATATTTTTTTTATTATCATCTTTTTTAAATTCAGTATGCATGTATATGCAACATCAGTTATGACTTAATATTCACAATAAAAGTTTTTCATGTACAATTTAGTACGAAACGAGCTAGTTATTATTGATATAAGCGAAAATAAATATTTATCATAAGTAATGAATGATAGACACTCTGTATCAGAAATTTATGTTTATATTTAAAGATCTATTATCACTGTAATTTGAAAACAAAGTAAAAGCCAATTATTTTAAGAAGAGTAACCGAGGAGTTTCTTGCCAGCTAATATCCAAAGGAAACTTCCAATTGGAATCGTGCGCGTAGCTCCGGACGTAATATAAGTGCCCTTATCTATGTAGGTTTAAGGCTCCCGCAGATAGATGCAACGCGACTCTAATAGAACATTTTGAATGAAAACTTCACGGAAATTGATCCACTAGAGTCAAGTCACGCCAGTCTACGGGAGCATTTAAGTGAAATAAAAAACGTAATATGAAAAGAATAAGAAGCGCCATATTGCCATAATTAACCTAACAATTACTCTAACCATTACAATGCTAACCAAAATAGCCTTTGAATGAACAGAAAAATAAACGAAATAATTTCGAAGCAATAATTAGTGCCGTAATCTTGAAGCCAACTGTCACTGATGTTATCGCGTTTTATAGCCTCCGTCGTCCATATGGTGACATTCTTTTAAAAACACATTATGTCGCCCGATATTTGTCTATTGTTTTTGAGTTTCTTGTTTCACGTTCAACGATAAAAAGTTTAATGGCGGAATTAAATGGAATCCTTTTAATGTGATTTGCCATATGTTGCAGTCTGTTGTTGATTTTTGAGGTTGTTTTTCAAAAACTTCTAGGTTCACTTCACGCTCTTACTGGAGAGTGAACGAAACTGAAACATCGCGCTCGGGTTGGAGATGCTGAATCGGGTATACCGGGCTCCAGCTCCAGCTCCAGTCGGTCGGTAACACTGAACTGCGTATTCTCGGAACCAATTGTAAGTTTCACTTTTTATTGCGTGGTGATAAGCGCACACCCTCTTTTTTACTATTAGCCTTCTGCAATTAGCACGATCTTCATTTGTTCTTGTCTTAAATTAACTAAACATCTGACGACTCCACATCCAGCTAGCTGAAACAAAAGAGCATCAGAACAAAAATAAATGACCGTGTCACCGAAATTATAAGAATAAGAATCATCTGCCGCTGACAGCTAATAATATTAATTACAGCGTGTTATGTCATAGCGGGGACCTTTGTTCTATGACAATCGGTACGACCCGACTGCCCTTTCAGTTTTTTATATGAGTACCAAGTTAAGGCATCTGTTTTTGTGGTCACGCGCCGCGGACCGGCAGAATGACTGATGTCATGTGTCAGCTTCTTTCGTCCAACGTAGATTAAATAAATAGGACAGAATGTCGGGTCTATTGGGACATATTTATGGTTTAGGGGAAATTGTAAGATGGTTTTTAAATTGATTGAAGGACAGGACGTTTATTTCTTTTAGATTGTGAGAGATATGGTGGGGCAGATCCACACTTTTTTTACTCTGTTTTAAGCTTAACTGACCCGTAGAGCATTTCACTTGTGTTTAAGAACGTTCACATTCCAGTCTCAATCACCCAAAAATACGTTTAAAATACCTACATTTTTGATAAGTTTTTGACATTGACCCCTTTATAAACGTTGCTTAAAGTTAAGTAACGATTAGCGAATGTTTAACTATACATTTTTGACGTTTAAATTTATTTTCTTCTCTTCTTCTTACCATAGTATAAAACAAATTCGCTTTTCGTGTTTATTCGCTTAGAACTTCTAAACTACGTAACGGATTTTAATGCAGTTTTCATCAATAGACGATACGAGACATTGGTGCCGATTCTGTTGTACACCGAACTAAACTAACTAAACTATAACTAAAATTCCTTACTTTTTGCTATGAGAATCTAAACGCTATTCTGCAAAAAAAAATATCTCTAAATTAAAAACTATTTTGACACAACTAAAATCGAATTTGACAATCGCGACTCGCACGTGGTATGTTTTGGCTTCGCAACGTGGTACTTGTTTGCCCTACCCCGTGTTTTTTTTAGAGCCAGTAGCGCACCGGGGTCGGCAATCTCGACGTGATTTATATGGAATTTTCATGGAAAATATGAAAAATTATTATCCACATGTTGAGTTTTAGAGGTGTTTGGGGTTTTATAAAGGGGGTCGAAATTTTCATTATTTTTGCGATAGGACACACCGTTTTCGAGATAAAAGCAAAAGAAAAGAAAAAAATACAGTACTATTTTTGCACCAGGTGTCGGTGTGAATTTTAGTTCTTGACAACTAATTTTATTCCACACCTATTTAATCGCGATTAAAAATAGTCAGATTTAGTTAACCAAAATTTTAGGTTGAATACAATAATGAAATTGACAACAACAGAATAGCAAAATTACCATTTTCACTAAACTAATAATTCAGTGCAATCTTAGTGCTGTCAAACTAAAATATAGTTAAGTTGTGTCACTTTAGTCTATTCTATTCTATTTTTATTTAATGGCAATTAAAGCCGATGTCGACTATTCTGCCAATGTCTAAAGTGAATTGGAAAAACAAGTGTGCATGTTAAAATTGGTAATAATAATAAATACACAAGTAAAATTCTTCGATTGATACAGTTGAGCACAATGTAGATCTTGATTAGGTCACTTTAGTCAATTTCAGAATAGGAAATCGTCGTTTGACAGGAATAAACTAAATTTTGGTGATTTTTAGTTTAGTTTAGAGAATTTTGTGACAACAGAATCGGTACCAATAGCGACTAGATTTAGAACGTTTTTTAATTACGCGAATTGGCCTACACTTGATTTTTTAGTACAATAAAAATAACAATCCTCTTTTTCCGTTATTTTAAATAAGCTTCAACGTACGTAATTATTAAATGGAATATAATAAAATGTTTTTAGTTAATATTTCGCAATTTCTGGCGGGATGCTCGTTTCAAAATTCTCCACTCTGTCACAAACGTGTCACTTGGTCTTTGTATACTAAATAGGCCGACAAAGGCGCCGTCACCAGCGTGCGAAACTCTTCACACATTGCAACAACCACACGTGGTGGAGTAAAAACTGAAGCGAATCATATTTCCTATTGTGATTACGGCTGTTTGATGATTGCCGTTCAACGTTTGAGATGAAGAACATCTTGTTAGCGTTTTATATAGGTACTATCCAGACTCTTTAAACGCTGTTTAGCTATACATTTTATCGTCGTTAAACGTCTTTAAACTTTGAGCAACGTTTATAAAATTTATAAACGTTGCTCAAAGTTTAAAGTTTAAAGCTGATTGGGCTTCAGATAGATGAAGAGTTTTCTTGCCTTGCAGCAAAGTAATTTCTTCATCAGAATCAAAGGCTCGAATCTTCATTTCCATGTGGTCACATTTTCTACAAGAATCACTAATAGGAGCATAAAAGGAGAGATTAAAATGTTCATTAAATATTTTCCTAAAAATATAGTCAGACACTAGTGTTTTTGTAGTGCAATAGAAAGAGTACATTTTGTTAATATTCAAATCTGGACTCAAAAATTGTCTGTTCTAGCTCTTGTAAGGTATAGTGGGACTCATCCCACTATACCTTACAAAAGCTAGAATAGACAATTTTTGAGGCGGGGAAACATAAAGTTGTTAAAAATGTTAACATAATAATAATTAAAACCTACCTTCCATCCGTAGTTCAACATCATTCGATCCTTGATTTTCACCTTCTTGATTTATCTTCTATTGAAATATCCATAATTTTTTAGATTTTTACACCAAAAGTTCAAAACGCTCGTAATTTAACAGATGATAGCGGGTAACAGGTGACCTATTTGAATGCTTGTTTCAAAGTTTCATAGTGTTGCCAGAACTATACTGGCCTATGCAGTTAGGCCACTATGCCGTTTGCTTTTCGGACCTAGTTGCCAGAAATTCATAACAGTTCTGTGCTGCCATCTGTTAATAATTGAGAAAATTAAACATAGGTTACTCTGGTTTTTTAGAAGACCCTACGAGTAATGCGGTATAGGCCAAAACTCAATTTTGAAAAAAATGTTAGTTAGGCCACTCTGGTTCTCATGGCCTCAAATAAAGGGGTATTTATATTAATTTATAAATTGAGTGGCAAACCTACCTTGTCAAACTTAAGTGGCAGTGGCACATTTCTAGCAGAACAGATGGCCGATTGGGCCGAAAGGTACTGAAGAAGCGACCGCGTACTAGAAGACGTAGCGTTGAAAGTCCTCATACAAGGTGGACCGATCATCTGGTGAAGGCAGCAGGAACCCGCTAGATGCGAGAATTATTGAGCCGGTCGAAGTGGCAATGCTTGAGGCCCATGTCCAGCAGTGGAAATTTTTCAGCTAATTATGATAATGATAATAATTACATGGTAACAAATTCTTGAAGAGAGAAAGAACACCTATCTTAAGATGATTGACACTTGACCAATGATTGAAATTGGACTCTGCATGAGCTGGCTCTGGTGACAAATTAGTCTAGATACTATAGTATCTGTTTATTACTTATACTGTACCTACTTAAACTTCTTTTTCATTTATCCACATCATCTTTTTAGTATCCCTTTTACGACTTATCCTTTTACATTATTTATATTTCACATTTTGTTTTCTGTATTTGTACTCTACAAATCGGTCTTAAACGATTCGTCTGTTTATAATTACCTGATTTAACATTACAATTTCCCATCATTTTATATAAAAAATATTATTGTTATAACAATTAAGTCAAACGTGTCAAACTGATGTCTACTTAGTCTTTTAATTGTCTATGCAGTCTATTCAAGGAAGGTTGCATTAGGATTGTATTTACTAAAAATAATTTTATATCGTTTTGGATAGCCTAAAGGTTTTTTCTACCTAATTACGTTGTCTACTAAATAACGGAATTCTAAATGATAATTTTAAGATTCTTAAACGCACTCTCGGTTTTTATCAAAGAGGGTTCGTCTTGGCCGACTAGACCGGCAGGTGAGATGATCCATGGCTGCGAGAAAACGAAAAACGATGGAATGGAAAAGAGAAAAAAAGGAGGATGACAGCAGAGAAGTCAAGTTGGAAAAAGATTTCTAAGCTGAAAAAGTAATTCGGGCTGGGCAGATGAGATTGAGAGTGTCTGATCAAAAGATAAACATATTTAATCACATGAAGAACACGTTATATCCATAATTGCACCAAAGTTACGTGATTACTTTATCAGCCAAAGACTACTACTACACTACTACTACTACTACTACAATTACTAGCGAAATTCTCTGAACATGACCTTGAAAAGGTTGACCGGCTCCTAGAGTGGCATCTCAAATAAATGGACCAAGTGGAACTCACTATTTGAAACTAAAACTGAAGACATCGCCATCATCAAGTTTTATCATGATTTTAAAAGAGTGTCCATGGAGTTTCTTGCCCGTTCTTCTCTATAGGTACCTACGCTTTGGAATGGGCAACTAGCTTCATCTTTCTAACTCACCGACCTTGACAATTCAAAAGTGACTGTAATTGGTTTATTTGAAATAAATGCTTTGAGTTTGAGTTATCTACTACTTTCCTCACCACTTCCTTGAGTGCGTATTTACTAGGCAGGTAACTCTTTTTATAACTCCACTATTTTGTTGTCTACTCTATTTTTATCATTTTATTTAAGAAAAACGGTCTAAAAAGACGTGTGACAGATTGAGATGACCTTGCAGATACAAAGGAAAACAAAGGTTTAATAACTCTAGAAAATAAATATTGACTGGTACTTACTTAAATAACCCTTTTGTCTGTAATGAAGTCTCAATCTTCAGCGACACTGACGTTATTGCATTTTCTTGCCCTCACACGACGAGAAGTAGTCCATCTCAATAAAGGACTTTTCAAGTCTTTTTCTCTTTCGAGCATACTTACTTAGTATGATACTTGAACTGCTCGCTCTCGTGGGTACTTCAAGGACTGTAACAAATAAAAGTAAATACCATCAGATAAAACAAAATGACAGTCAGAGTCTTATCTTAACAAGAAAATTACACACACAAAAGGTCTCCCCCGACAATTTTCGTAAAATTAGTAATCCCCTCCGCTCCGTAACCCCAAACAAGTCTAATACAAAATTAACAACAATAACATAATTTACTTTAAAATTCAATTAATTCTTAATTAACTATTCATACTAAACAAAGTGGAAACTCCTTAGAGCATGCTGAATACTTTCCTCTAACATTGTTAAAGGATTAAGGGGGTAACAGGCAACTTGCGAAGACTTTGCAACGCGGCTAACTTAAAATATACATGAAAATGTGAAGCGTCTTGAACAATAAGGGTTCTTCGAGAGTCGGCGGCAATATACCGGCTACGAAAGTATGTCGGCTTGTTCCCTCGAACGGGGAACTAATTAATCCAATGAGCGGCGTCTTTGCACTAACGAGGTTCGTCGTTTGTGCTCCTTCCATTCTGTGCCACTGAGAAATTGTATTTCGGAAATCGATCCCGACAAGCTTCACGCTTCTATAAAATCATTATCTCAGTGATGAACAAAATCTCTAAGATTTAGACGAAACAAATTACGTTGAAACATAACTCCTTCAGTTATGTTTCAACGTAATTTGTTTCGTGGGATCAGAGTAATTTTGTGATCTTAATTATTAATGATGATTTAAGATTTGATTGGAGATTATTTCGGGAAATTGTTTTGATAGTAATTGAGGAAAAACGGTTCCCATAATACTTGGATTACATAAATTAGAAGATTCGAGGAAAGACGGCCTCACTGTTTGATGCGATAACTGAAAAAATAATAATAATTATAAACGTGTCGAATTGATAACCTCCTTCTTTTTGAAGTCGGTTAAAAAACAATTTTAATTTAAATCTTTTAGTAACGTCCATGGTATAACTCCTAAAATAATCAATAAACCATAACTTCGAAATTTACATTCACTAAAATTCAAGTGCAAAAATCAGAAACTCAATTAATGAAACATGGAAGGAAAAGAGTCTACAAATAAACCGAGATTGAGTTTTGATGAATGACCTACAGTAATATGATTTATTTATTTGGCAACTCCCTTACAAATATACGGCGATAACGGCTACAATTGATATAGACGAGCCTTTGCCGTCACTTAATGTAAGTTGATTGATTGCTGCTACTTTATCTTTCATTCAAACACTCAGTTTTAGAAAATAAACAAACAAAATGTTTGCACGTTTCAAAATATCTGAACTATAAAAAGGGAAAAAAAAAATGTCCGTGAAAGTTTCCAAAGTTCAAAAACTTTTTCTTCATGAACAACAAATTCTGCTGCAGCAACTAACATTTTTTTCCGAACATTTCTTTACAAAATCAGGTCCAACGAAGGTGAAAACTTTCAGCACGTACCAGTATTCACAACAGAAGCGTTGATCGCGAGTGGTCCAATTCGTTCAAATTAGACTCATTTCGGCGCCACTTCAGGTTGTAGCAAAATCGCAGCAAGTGAAAAGCACGTTACGGTCCGGACCGTTCTCGTGATATTGCCGGATAATGGCCGTCGTTAGTCGGACCACGATCGTCGTTTTGGGGCGTTACTTTTTCAAGTCATTGAGTCAATCGTTTATCACAGGCCTGTTGTGTTAACTTTTGCATCGCAAGGGGATAAAGGTGGCGTGGAGCGGGTTTTTATGAACAACAGAATCGCATTGTAGCCTTGCATGTGCCAAAACGGTTTCGTGGTCTATTGGCAGACACAAAAACTAAAAGTGTTTTGATAAGGAAAAACAATTCAATTTCATTTATCTAGTAGTTTCTGTGCATCTCAGTAATTTTCCCAATGCTAATAAATATGCTCTGCAAGACATTTAAAGTGTTTCTTTGCATTATACTATTTTAGCTAAAACTACGTGAACAAAATAAATCGGACCACTGATCAAATCTGTTTACTTTGGTGGACTACTCCATACTTTTACTGTTCTTGTTTAGGGTAAGTCATGGTGGACGTCAGCCTCATTAGTTGAGGTAACTGGCCCAAATTTTACCAAAGTCATTTTCCGGCTGTTTCCCTGAAAGATTTCTACAGAATTCGCAGTAATAACGTATTGATAGATTAACTTTGCCATGTCAATCGTTAGAGAAAATTGCGAAAAACATGGCCCAGTTTTGTAGGATTATGTGTATGGAGCCGTATCCCCAATTAGTGGACTTATAGGCTTGTAGATTAATGGACTGATAGCGTTGACATCATGCGACAAAGGATCGATATAGTTTGAAATTGCATTTCGTTGTCGAACAGGTAAAAGTCAGTAAGGATAATCATAAAAGGCAGTGTGTCGACAATTAGCGGTTTATTTGCAAACAAACTGCCTGAAAGGCGAGCTAATGAAATCATTATTTTAATTAACGTTAAATATGTATGATTTTCATAATGATCAGTGAAACCGATTACGGGTTAATCCATTTGAACAAAATTATTTTGAAACAGTAGTCGTTAATGAAATTAATAATTCATGTTTTAAACAACCTGATTAAATAAAAGGGTTCTATTAAATGCCTTAAAACATGCCACGAAGAGGTTTTCTGATACTTCTCATGATTCGAAGATAAAGACATATTGAGATGACGTAAAAGTAACTTAATATGACGTTATTAAGTTAAAATCTCGTTTATTATGATTAGCTCAGAAATTAATTAATATTAGATCCTTTTCATAACTTAATACTAAATCCCTCTGAATTCCCTTTTAACACAAATTGTAAAGGAATGTAAGTAAAAGTACAAATTGTACCTATTAATGTATTGAAACTTTTAAGAAGTTTATTTGGATGTCCCTCACTTTCAAACATTCTTTAACTTTGGTTCTCTTAAAATTCTGTTGCTTAATTAATTAATGTTGCTTTCATCATCAAAAAGCAACCATCACGAATCAAAAATATACTTTTCCGCCCCAGCTTAGAGTATATTTTTTGTTAACAGAAATGAGTGGGAGATTTGTAACGAATTTGTATTTCTAAAGAGGCTATGTTACAAAAATAAACAAGATGCTACCGATATATTTTCATTTGATGAGTTTGAAGTGATTATTAGTACCTCATTATCGGAGACGGAAATATCTTAGACGCTGCATTATTTTATTTTGTCAGTGGAAATATGTACAAACGCAAGCAAATCAAGCTACTACAAACTGTCAATTTTTTTTGATACATTTTAAACTTTATACCAATGGAATCAAGTTCATGTTCAATTGGAAAAAAATTACAGTTTGGGGTAGCTTGATGGGCTGGCGTCTGTACCTAAGTGTATTGAAAGAGAGGTGAGATAAATTTAATTCAAACACGAAAATCGAATTCAAAGTCTAGTCAAATCATGAATTATATTAGGCACGTCAAAGGCACTTTTGAACGACAACATTAACAAAAAAAAAAAGAATTGATTGATTCTTACTAAACCCTTCCGAAAGGTAGTTTTGTATGTCAATGAGCGAGAAACTCCACCGTTACTCTTTTAAAATGTTTAACAATAACAATATTTTAAAGACATAAATTATACCATTTACTGGGAAAACCTTGAATGAAATTACTGTATGACAAAATTATATTCTCGTGCCACGAATAAGTCTAAATATAAAGACCCCATGCACACGCCCCGTGTTCAAAATCATTAAACCCGGCGAAACTTGATACCCAACTACCGTTCGGTATAACCTTACGTCATAATTGGGCAAAAGTGTTCGGGAGGCGAAAAAAGGCGTGGTTGATATTCATCAGCAACTTAAATATCATAATAGTGGATGAAAAAGGGGACAGAAAAAGGGGACAGAAAATAATGGCAGGTACTTGAGAAATGAAATGTATTCCGTTGGGATTTTGGGGTAAATAATAACTGTGATGCATAATCATATCATTTAAATGTCCTTTCTTTGGTTTTGTTCATCAAATTGTTGAGTTCCTCAAGTTCAGAGTTGAACTGCATGATTGCTGATAAGTGCGTGCACTGATTGCACTCAGTGCACGCATCTGTGTGGTTCTTTCCTCAAAAGACCATTTAAGACACCAATCCACATGGTTTTCACATGATCTGACCAAGATTTTGTCTGGACTTTAAAAGAGACTGTGACCTCTGAGTTTGTTTCGGCCTTTCTTCTCAGAGTAGTCATATACAAAACGCCGACCTCAACTAGTTTAAAAAAATATGATTAACGTGTAAAAGTGTTTGTATAAACCTACTTACAGAAATACAATCATTTGTCATAGCTTAATCAGCCTGTAATGTTCCCACAGCTGGGACACAGGCCTCCACCCTGTAAGAAGGAGTGGGCTGTATCCACCACGCGAGCCCAATACGGGTTGGTGAATGTCACATGTCTTCGAATTTTTGGTTCTAGGACAGTTTCCATGCGATGTTTTCCGTCACCATTTTGAGATCAGTCGTGATGAAATTAAATACACAAAGACTACGAGTCTTTGTGTATTTAATTTCAGTCGGATCAGATACTGATGAGCCATATTCTTGTAATGAAGTGGCCTAGAACCTGATAGGATCCCATAGACACCTGCCACACCAATGAGATTTAATAGGCTTTGCCAATTACGTTATAATGATTCGCTCTCCGATAAGGACCAAGCCCGTATCGACGGCGCGTTGTGTTCCACGCGCACCACAAAAAGATTTCAGCATCAACTGGTGGGTTCTGCAAGGGCCGATGTCTGCCAGGGGTGCGGGTTGTTTGAAAGAGATACCATGGCCCCTGGCACACAGGCTACTGAAGGAACACGAGTGGGTTTTAGTCAGTAAAAGTCTGACACGCTCTCCTGCTCCACACAGAGCGGGAGAAGTTATTTGATGATTTACCATCCTCAAAAAAAAAAAACATACTATTCAACCGCAAAATAGCAATAATCTAAGTAGTCGTTCTTCCCCGGATCAGAAATGAGAGGATCAGACTGGTATTTAGTCTCATTCTCAATTCCAATCCATTGTTATTAAAAAGACCAGTATTCTACCAGTGGACCAGATTAAGGGGAATCGGGTCACTATAACTGCCCCGAACGGTCTTTCCAAAAAGAGGCCTACAACAACAAAAAGCATAAAAATGTGGTATAAATAACACCCGTATTGTTCCCTTAATGAAAACATCCATAACGGATGTGCAGAACATGGTTAGGTATATTTGACTGACAGGCTTAATTACTGCAATGTCGTACTAATAAGGAGTGACAGTTTGCTTTTCCTACGTATATGGCCGAACCGCGTTTGCTCCAGTACCGAATACCAGAATTATCATTTGGCTTGCCTTTTGCCAACTACATTGGGTTCTGTTTTAAATGAAAGACGGGTTGACCAAGTCTGTTTTAATTATCACCATGGCAACCTACCTACGTATACACTATACGACATCGCCTCATTTTTTTTTTAATGATATTGACTGTTACCATAACTGTCTTTTTTCAACTAAAATCGGGATTTTTGGATGTTAATTTCAATTAATTAATCCCACCGCTGCCACCATGTTATGAATGAAAGACGGGTTGACCAAGATTGTTTTTATTATCACCATGGCAACCTACCTACGTATACATTATACGACAGGTTTAACTTCCATGGGTGGGTGGAATCTCTAGATACTAAGACCCGTGCCTCGGAAAGCGCTTTAAGCCGTTGGTACCGGCTGTAATTCTAAAATCTTTGACAGTCATTACCTACAGGTCGTCAAACGCCCGAAAGTCTGACAACCAGTCTTACCAAGGAGAATCGTATTTCCCAGTAACTGGGTTTTGCATGTTAGATAGGCAACCGCTCCATGTGAAATACTTGTACTCGGCTGCATCCGATTAGAGTGAATGGCGACTCTAACATACTCGTAGTTGGGAAAAGGCTGATGATTGGGGTCAGCTACCAGTCTAATTGGATACAGCTGGATACTGTAGAATTTCATCATCATCATTTCAGCCGAAAGACGTCCACTGCTGGACATAGGCCTCCCCCGGGCTCCTCCACTTCGACTGGTCTTGTGCTTCTCACATCCAGCGGATACCCGCGGCCTTCACAAGGTCATCGATCCACCTTGTGGGAAGCTTTCCCACTCTACATCTTCCGGTACGCGGTCGCCACTCCAGAACCTTTCGGCCCCATCGACCATCTGTTCTGCGAGCAATGTGCCCTGCCCACTGCCACTTAAGTTTGGCAATTCTTCGGGCTATGTCGGTTGCCTTGGTTCTCCTGCGGATCTCTTCATTTTTGATTCGATCGCGTAGGGAAACTCCGAGCATAGCCCTTTCCATTGCCCTTTGGGTGACTTTAAGCCTTCTGATAAAGCCCATTGTGAGCGACCACGTCTCTGTACCATAGGTCATCACTGGTAACACACACTGGTTGGAGACTTTATTCGGTATTTCGGTATTCGGGACAAGAACATATTGCGAAGCCTCCCGAACTCCCGAACCCGAAAAAAAAACTTGTACTCGGCTGCATCCGATTAGACTGAATGGCGACCCTAACATATTTGGGAAAAGGCTGATGATGATGATTGGGGTCAGCTTCCAGTCTAACTGGATACAGCTGGATACTGTAGAATTTAATGATGACTTTAATGTCAGACCTACAAATTGATAATACTTAGAGAAAAAAAAAACACGTTTTTAGACAGCTTGTGTAGTAAGGTTCTAGTACCTACCTACCAAAGTCCCAGTCAGGGCGACACGTAGACAGTCCCAATGATTAATGGCCCAAGGGGCAGCGGGGCGGGACGTCCCGAATCAGATGCACGTGACGTCACAGAATAACGTTCAAATAATATTTCGCTACAGCCAAGCGCAAAATGGGTTAAAAATTACTGGAGACAAGTACTAATGTTGAAAATCTGTATGCGAAATTCGAAAGTTTAAAATGAAAATGTTACATTCGGTTTTTTCTGTTGTGAAATGTTTTGTGTTTTTTGACGTTTTGTTCGTTAAAAACATTCCAGTTTTATGTTATTTTGTATAAATTGTGCTGGTATACAAACAACTTTTAGGGATTATAAAATTAAAAGGTAAACGGTTAGCAGTCAACAAATGTCTCCAGCAACATTTTTATTTTAAACTCAGTGTAAAGTTGACACTGACACTTCAATTAACAAATGAATTAACTAGATTTTCTCAAAAGAAACCCTGCTATAAAAGAATCACAGCTTACCCTTCAATATCCGGTCAAAGACGCCACTTCCGCCACCGTTGCAACATTTCTATGAGTTTTGAAAGGAAAATTCTACATTCTTTAGAATTGACCGCAACGGCTACCCGTGAATACCACTGACTGTGAACACTCTTTGAAGGTTGAAATTTGAAATTTATTCGATAGAATTCGTTATTTCTATAAAACGTGAGGTGAATTTCATTTTATGTTGAGTTGTAATTAATTAATGCGATTTTGGATTTAAGAAAAATAGTGTTATAAATGATATCCAGCTTTTGGAAAGCTAACAACAGAAAATACCTATGCGGAATAATTTTTGAAAATATAGACTCGTTTTCTTTATAAAATTATTGTAGTCTTTGCACAATTCAGGGGTCATAACAATATTCTGTTTGAAAATTATTATGATTTGGTCTTAATACCCCTCTTCTTTACATTATTAAGTGTGGCAGTTCCAAATATCAAGTTTTTCTGAAATACAATTATTGTAAAAGTAATAAAACGTATTTTTTTTTAAACGTTGCCCCAATATAGGAGTTTCTCCTGTATTGTGGGTGCGATTGCAAACATTTAAACTCGCATACACAAACAGCCAGACCCGGAACAACTACACTGCCAGGACCAGCTCATACAAATATTTGTTCCGTGCGGGAATCGAACCCGCGACACTCAGCGCAGCAGTCAATCGCGTAACCGCCACGCCAACCGTGCCGACAAAACACACAAAACTGATTTAGATCAACAAAAAGAGCCAAATATAATACAATCCCACGCCACTCCACATGTAACAAGTACCAGGAACACAGAAATTCAGCGGAGTAATGTTATAGTATAATAAAATCTATAATATTGGTAAGTGCAACACGCGACAGATGGCTGGGACGGTTCTGTGGCCGGAAACTACGACTCTCCGGATATTGGACAGTAACTGCTGCTGTATCAGTTTGAATGTTTAGCTGCGCTTGCAAGCTTGCAGCAAACAGATAGATGTGTTTACAGCGCTTCAGATAAGCTATAAAATAGCTGCATAACATTATTTTGTACTGGATTAGAACTGTGGCTATCATTTAGATTGTGCACTAGTTTCTGCATGCGTGGGATTATCTGGAAATGTGGTGACAACGGGATGTTAACGCTTCGTGTATTTTTTGAGAAAATTATTATAAAACGATATATTTGTAAACCCGTGCGTAAGTCCCGTGTGGTGCCGGACGTAAAAGAATAGCACCATCCCATCTCTTCCCGTGGGTGTCGTAGAAGGCGACTAAGGGACTTACTAGAGAATGGGCAGCAGCGGTCTCTATGAATTTTACCACCATACTGCGATCGCCAACCCGCCTGCCAAGCGTGGCGATTATGGTAAAACCCCCTTTTGGGGGAGGCCTATGTCCAGCAGTGGACGTCTTTCGGCTGAAATGATGATTATAATATTTGTAAACCTAATCAAATAACTATATTAACGTGTAAAATACAAAAATTGCATAGTAAGTAGAAGACAATTTAAATTTCCATAAGGCTTTTATGGTGAAGAGCAAAAATTAACATTAACAGCGATTAAAAATAAAATCTTCAATAATTAAATCTTATAAATATTGTGAAGTCACACTTATGAGGTGAGACTTAATGGAAAATAAATTTTGTAACCAACCTATATTCCAATATTATAACGCCGTCGATGATCACACATTTAAAATGTATAAGATTGCACAGTGGACCGAATAATTCAAAAGCCGTTACCTAAAATAAACACAAAATCGCGACTATTTCCCGCCTCGGGGCTGTGGAAATGTGGACAGCACAGCCTGTCCGCTCGGTGACATGTCCGGGCAACCAGGAATATCTGTGCTATCCGCAACAAACGGCTTTCATAAAAGTAACATTCGCTCCAATTGTCCATTTGTTCGAAAATTAAGTTGAAATATTTTGATTGTTTGTGTGATATTTCAACGCAGCTTATTTTATTCGGATTATGGTTTGTGTTGGAACTTTAATAAAGTATTGGACAGATAAATCTGAAAACTTTGAAGGCAGGCTTAAATAATTTATTGCGTTGACCTTAGATAAAAGTTAGAGCGAATAATTTAAAATGGACTAAGTTAATCTGTCTTGTTTATAAAAAAAAAAGTATTCAGAGATTATCAAATTAAAAACATCAATAATGATCACGTTTGTTGAACTCAATGATCAGATGTCAATGCAGGCCATACACCACATGGAAATCTATGCAAAGCAAATACTTTAGTTACCAGACACAAAAATAAATTGGTACACGAAAACTAAATGAAGTAAAATCAGGAACGCTAATCTCGGCAACAACGTAGTTGGGATTTATGCACTAATTCTGCTTTCCGAGCAACTGGCCGTTTGGACACAGTTTTGTCAGATCCGCTTCGGATTTGGCACACTGTGCAACTGTTGTTCTACTGCGGTTGTGGTGACACTGTATATAAATTTGTATTTAGATATTATTTTGGGAATGCGGTTTTGTATTTTCTGATTCTCTATTCATAAAATATTTGGCAGATGCTTTAGTAATATAATAATACCAGCGTATTATGGTCCTACTTCCATGTGGTGACTAAAAATGTCACCACATGGAAGGGCCCGCCAGGCAAACGCCGAGTAGGGAGACCCTACATGAGATGGGAGGATGACATAAAGAAGACCGCAGGAGCAAACTGGTTAGTAACAGCAAAAAACAGAGATAAATGGAAAGCCTTGGAGGAAAGGGAGATTATTGAATAAATGTTGCTAGATATAATTTAATTTTAAATAACTAATTTACATTAAATGAACGAACAAGAGCAGTGGTGGCCAAGTGGTAAAGGCCGCGACTTACGAGTTGTAGGTCGTGAGTTCGAACCCAGACAGGCGCTTTACTTTGTGTAAATTATTTCATCACCACTGCTCTCAAAACGGTGAAGGAAAACATCGTGAGGAAACCGGCATGTCCTAGAACCAAAAATTCGAAGACATGTGACATCTACCAACCCGCACTGGGCCCGCGTGGTGGAATATGGCCCAATCCCTCTCACCGAGAGGAGGCCTATGTCCCAGCAGTGGGAACATTATAGGCTGATGATGAACGAACAAAAATGAAATGTACTCTAATTAACTTTTTTTAATAGTAGGCAATTGTTAAAGAAACCAAATGTTTTTATATTACTAATAATTTACTATTATGATCAATGCATGACAATTAATGTGTAAGAAGAAAAACTTACTTAGCTTTAATCAAAACGAAAGAGAAAACAAAGTTATTAATATAATAAAATTGAATTGTTGCATATTTTTAATGTAAATAATACTGTACTATGTGTTGCATGGAATAAAAGGCTTTTTTATTTTTTATTATGGTCCTACTGCCGATGCCGGGTTAGGTCCTATTTCCATAAAGAGGAGGCTCGAGCATTGATGCTATAGTATTGTACGAGTACTTTGTTTTATGAATGGTTGTCGGGTTGTCAGGAAAAAAATGGGTTAAATCTGTTTTTAACTCATGTTATGGTTTCTTAAAATCTGATGCATCAACAAAATCTAAATATATAAAAGGAGAAACTGACTGACTGACTAATAAACGCACAGCCGAAACTACTAGGACTAGGAATGTGAAATTTTGCACACGGCTTCCCTTATAATGTAGGGGAGCACTAAGAAGGGGTTTTTCGAAATTATACCTTGAAGGGGTGAAAAGAGGGGATTTTATTTGTATGAAAAATCTTATTCCTTGAGTTAATAAACTTGAAACTAGGCACGAATACACGCACGCATGGCACGCATGGCACGCATGGCACGAATAAGTAAATTATAAAGTTGGTAATTTATTGTTTTTATATACTACCCCCAGAAGGGGGGTGTCAAGGTTTGTATGGAAGAATTTTAACACGCTGTCTGATTAACTTGAAACTCGGTATTTATACCTAAAATCAAAAAAGGGTAGTGCGTTATATAAATGTGAAAGTTTATGAAAATTATTGGATCTTTGTTACTCAATCACGCAAAAGCGGCTGAACAGATTTGGATAAAATTTGGCACACAGATAGATTATAACATAGATTAACACACAAGATACTTTTTATCTCGGTAGTACGTTCCCGCGGGATAATTTCCGACTTCCACACGGGCGCAGCCGCGTGCGGAAGCTAGTCATTGTATATTCCATGGAAAGAAGAAGGAAGATAAACTGCACTTGTGCACACACACTTGTGCACTATAACGGATATCTCCCGTGTCGAAGACTGGTCGTCGCTGAAGTTGGTCACCATGGCTGAAAAACAGTCTAGAGGAGTGTTTTATTTATTTTATTTCATTTTATTCGGGAAACTTACAGGTAACATTTTTTTTAAACGATATGAAACTGAAGGCCATTTACAAATTTCCACTAATAAACACTTTACTTAAGCAATAACGAAAAAGGTGGGTAGGTACAAAATATTATTTTAATATATTTCATGAAAAAACATCGACTATTTTATAGCCAAAATCCACTATTATAAGATCTCTTTTTACGGCTATTGATAACTTTAAGCTTGGTAATTTATCGTCTCGTTTGATGCTATATTTTAATCAAACTACTGACGCTGCATAAAATATTTTAGTCTTAGATAGACATAAAAATCTTCGGAGAACTTCACTATAAGTTCCAATATTATGTCAGGTGGAAATTCGTAAAAGATTTAATAAGATAGAGATTTTTTTGCTTCAACTCCATACAAAATTATTTTTATTATATGCGAAACCTGAATATAGTTTGTTCAGAAAAGTAACTGAATCGATTCCAATAATTTTTACACCATGTTATATTTTTCCCAAAAAAGTTTTGCATGTGTGATGGAAAATGTTATCACCGGTTAATTACAATACAATCACCGTACGGCTAGGTATCTACTGCCTAATTATCATCAATGAGCACAAAACGGCGCTGGACGCGCGGGCGGCGCGTGGTGACCAGGGGCCCAAGTCTGCTATTTTTTTATATTCGTCATTCCAACACGATCCCATTGTCATTTTGCAAAAAGTTCGTAATCTGCTAAATTCATAATGGTCGATCAGTGGTCGATCAATGGTCTCGTAATAGAATTGTGTTATAATGGCATTGTCGTGTTGCCATTATTATAAAACCTGTTAATAGAAATGATTTTCGAAAAAATACTACTAAATTTGAACATTTATTAATGCCATATTTCATATATTTTGACATATTATTTTAGGAACTGTCATTTTTTTTTTGCAGATTACCGCCTAAGTCAGTCATTCATTTGTCATTATGTACGAGGTTACCATTAAATGGCATTTCTTTCAATGGAGTGTCAGTGGCTGACCATTGGAAAGTCATAATGTCGCCATTATATTAGTAGATTACCAAACTTGTCAAAATCAATAACTATGAAATCAATGATAGCCCATTCTGACACTATTGTAATAGCAGACTTGAGGCCCGGGTTTGTGTAGACAATTACGTAACATTACTAGCTTATAACTTTGTGATTTTTCATGATACAGTTATGAAATTTTATACATAGATTCTATACATATTAATACTAGACACGTGTTTCGGGTTTCGCACATACTAAAACTAGGGTGTGTGATTTGATTTTTCATCTCGCTAGCCTTTTCCCTTCTTTACATATAGGGGTTTGCTTCCAGTATTACTAGATGCAGCTAAATACCAGTACTTTACATGAAGTGCCTATTTGATCTCCACACCCCAGTTACCACAGTATCTCAAGACGAAAGTCTTTGACTAGTGTGTGTTGCCAGTGACAGTGTGTGATGACCTATGGTACAGAGACGTGGTCGCTCACAATGGGCCTTATCAGAAGGCTTAAAGTCACCCAAAGGGCAATGGAGAGGGCTATGCTCGGAGTTTCCCTACGCGATCGAATCAGAAATGAAGACATCCGCAGGAGAACCAAGGCAACCGACATAGCCCGAAGAATTGCCAAACTTAAGTGGCAGTGGGCAGGGCATATCGCTCGCAGAACAGATGGCCGATGGGGCCGAAAGGTTCTGGAGTGGTGACCGCGTGGAAGACGTAGAGTGGGAAGGCCTCCCACAAGGTGGACTCTCCCACCCGTAAAGACTGTATCATCGATAGCAGGGATCGATAGCTGAACTTGCTTTCCTGGGTACGGATGGAGAGGTTTTTCATGTACCGAATGGTAACCAACCCACGGACCGATCTCAGCAAGCATTGCTTAACCTTGAAGATCGAACTGTGTCGCTAATACTTAGCTACGAGCTCATGTACGAGACTCCACTATTCAGAAATTAATTAAATGTTAATTGATTCAATTATTTAGTAACTAAGCATCAATCAAACCAAAGGTTAAGTACAATTTATTTCGTAAATAAAGATAAATTAAGTCTTTTACTGAAATTAAGGCCAGACATACTTACGCCAGGCAATCTATTAGTTAGTACAGAATTAAGTAGGTGCACATACCTACACAATTACTTACTTAGTTAATATCAATCAAAGTAACTTAATTTAAAGTGGGTCTTTTATTATGTGTAATATATGAACTCACAGAAGGCAATTTAATGAAAAATAAGTTAACAAAACAGTGGTAGCCTAGTGGTAACGGCTCCGACTTACAAGTTGTGGGTCGCAGGTTTTAACCCAGACAAGCATTAGCATAGTGTGAATGATTTCATCACCACACCTCTCGCAGTTGAAGAAAACTTCGTGAGGAAACCGACATGTTCTAGAACCAAAAATTCGTAGAGATCTACCAACCCGTACTGGGCCCGCGTGGTGGATTACGGCCCACTCCCTCTCATCGAGAGGGGCCTGTGTCCCAGCAGTGGGAACATTATAGGCTGATTATGAAATAAACAGGGACGGACGCGAAAAAAACGTGCACAAAACCATGAAGTTGACAAACAAAATGACTGCAGGAAAGACAACGAGTTTGATTATAAAAATGAATAAATAAAGTCAAAGAAGTTAAAAGTACAATACGGATCTTAGCATCTAAAGTTAAAATTTAATGCGTCCCATAGCGTGCAATGTGAATGTTTTCAGCTAAAACTGGGCCCCAGGGCCGTACTACGGGGCCATTATAAGAATAATGTCGTAAATAAACTCGATCCCCTGAACAACGTCTATTTGTAAAAAAAGCAATTGCGAAGCTGGAGTTGAAGTGCTTATTACTGGGAGTTATATTTCCATTTATATGAAAACTAATGTTCCCGTTATTTTCCTGTTTGCCTTTTATTGCGAAGTTCCTGGCGGTGCGTTTAGAAAAATATTTTTCAGGTATTGTGCGCGGACGTTAATAGAAAATGGAATGTCTGCCGTATAGTAGATATTATGGAGATGAATATTTTATTATAGGTATAGCAGAAATAGTTGTGAGCGAAATGACAACCTTTATAACGTTTCATTTGAAAGACTACTTTACTTCTACAAAATAGAACACTGTTGTCTTGCTTAGGTAACAGTCGAATATAGTATTTGTTGCTTCACCCGCGTGGGGAGCGGAAATTATCCCACGGGAACTTACCACCAAGATTTAAAGTATCCTATATGTTAATCCCGGTTATCAAACATCCAAATTAGACGGCACGGTTGGCGCAGTGGTTAAGCGATTGACTGCTGCACTGCGTGTCGCGGGTCCGATTCCCGCACGGAACAAATATTTGTCTGATCAACAAATAGTTGTTCCGGGTCTGGCTGTTTGTGTATGTGAATTTAAATGTTTGTAAACGCACCCACAATACAGGAGAAATTCCTAGTGTGGGGCAACGTTATTAAAAAAAAAAATCCTTTCGGCCATTTTTGCATGATTAAGTAACAAATATACAAACTTTCAGCTTTATAATATTAGGATAGATAATTATTTATAGCCCTTATTAACATTTAACCAAAAAACTAAATAAAAGTGGATTGCAAAAAAATTACACTAAAATTACTCTAAAACAATGTACACTTTTTCAACTAGGTTATGGTCCCTTTTCTGATACAGTCCTCCTCCAATTTTCTCCAGTTTTGCTTATACTTGGTTTTGACCATCTGGTCTTTTCTTATGCTTTTTTTGATTTCATCCACACCGGTACCATGTGGTGCCGGACGTAAAGAATAGCATCATCCCATTTCTACCCGTGGGTGTCGTAGGAGGCGACTAAGGGACTTACTAGAATGGCCAGCAGCGTTCTCTATGCATTTTACCAACATATTGCGATCGCCAACCCGCTTGTCAAGCGTGGCGATTATGGCAAGCCCCCCCCCCCCCAAATTGGGGGAGGCCTATGTCCAGCAGTGGACGTCTTCCGGCTGAAATGATGATGATGATCCACCTAGCCTCCCGATGGTCATCGTTTATGAAATTATACATAACAATATATTTGTATACATACTGACCACATTAAAACCTTAAACGGGGTGTACGTAAAACAAAATATGCAAATAGAAAAAAAAAACTTTAACAGTAAATATTTTAATATTAAATTGTTAACATATCGTAAAGAAAACTCGCTCCCCATCGACTTATATACGGTTAAAAGTTACAAAATATTAAGAATTTATTGGGAGCAACGCTAAAGTTATTCAGCTTATCCTATATTAAAGGTCCCGTTATGGGTTTTCCAATATCTTACATTCTTTAGAGGGAACCGTTGTCTAGGGGCTGTGAATATTTGAAATGTTCAGTGGAATCTTACAGTATATTATGATAATTTACTTCCGATCCTTAAAACTTGACCAAGTTTAGGAGAAACTATTTCCTGTAATAACACATTCATTTCGATGTTATTTTAAATTATCTTTTTAGTTCGTTGTCTATTAGAATGGATTTCTCGTGACCCGGATTCTTGAGTAACGTTTTATAACATTTAGTGTAAAGACTGTTTACAATTCCACTTTCCACAAAGTAGAAAAAATAGTTAAATAATTGAGCTCATTGATAGGTATGTGGTTCATAGGATAAGAGAATGGGTTCATAAACACAAACCCATGACATACCTTTATAATAATATGCTAAGATGGGTGATAATGCTGGGATGACAGGGTGCAAGGTTCTCAACAAATAAAGTGTCTATACCTATACCTACTTATCGACTGTTAAATTAAACAAATTATGATGAGTTACTGTAATATTCAGAGATGCAAGTATAATTATCTCTACGTACTCTACTTATCTCCCCTAACGCTTAAAAACGTATGCAAATTGACCATAAATACATAAAACAATTTTAATAAACGGACTTTTTCTACCAAAGCTTTGAGTAACTAATTTAAATTAACCATTAAAGTAAGATTATAAACCCTTACAAAATTAATTAAAGCTTAAAGAAGTTTGGTCAAGCTTATTGCAACTATGAGTGGAGAAATAACGAAGTTTGAGCTTTCAAGTAACCGACTAGAAGTTTCCGAAACCGGAGCCGGGATAACGAAAAAAGAGGTTTTAATTGAAACTCTAAACTTTCTTGCTTAATCTACACGATGGAAGAAAATATTAAAAGCAAGTAAATTTTTGTGGAGAGAAAAAGTATTTTTCATTTAATTTTTGTTTAATTTACTTGCACAAGAGTATGAGCTTTAAAATTTGTGCTTTATTATATTTTATCTAAATACGACCCTGCGCTCCATACTACTTAAGTAGCGGATGTTGGATTAAAAACAACCAGGCTAAAGGGGGTTTTTGGCGGGATCGCGTTGGAACATGTCGCACGAATTTTCATTTCATGAAATTTCGTGAAATAGCTAATTAAATTGTACAATTTTGGTAGTGAATTATTCAATCTAATTACGCGTGAGTGCACAAGTGTAGTGAAGGTGAAAATAAGTGACTAACGTGAACTTTTCATGTTCCTCCCAAAAACTCCTAATAGGTTGTTGTAAAGTTACTACCGCTTTACAATAACTTTGATTAACTTTGACTTGACTGACTATGACTTTTTTAACTTCGTGCCTGATATAACCGTGCGAAGTCAAAACAAAAAAAAAAAAACACAAAAAACCCAGGCTAAAGTGGGAGTGCGCTGGCTACATCGTAAGAATGCAAAGATTGTCACACGCTAGACGCCTGATAGAGGAAATCGTCGTCGAGGTACACCGCGGCGAAGATGGTGTGAAGATCTAATCATTTTTGCAGAGCTAACATGATCCTGCATGTTCGACGTCACAGTTAAAAAAAACAACCAACGGAAGTCAATGGCTAGACGTAGGCTTCACTCACCTTACGCAACAATATTCAGTCTTTCGTTTTCTACTTCCAGTCTATTTGGTCAATACCCCTCAGTAACAAGTTTACGGTTTTCTTCTTGAAATTTGGTCTACATTCATGTACGGCAATAAATTATTACAAGCTAGATCTTCTTACTAAAATCTTAAATACATTTCTTGATTCATAGTCTAGGGGCATTTGCACAAGATTGCTTTATATTACGAAAGTGAGCACTAAGGAAGATTTTTTTTAAATTCATCCCCTTAAGGGTTTAATTAGGTGGTAAAAGTTTGTAGGGCAGTTTGTCATTTTGGTCGATGAGAATTCCATCAGGCACATATATATACCAGTAGCTTGTATTGCTTGGTTATAACACTGTTAACAATATATTGTCAAAATGATTCTTTGTAGGAAACTCAATAATAAAACTCAGTTACAATTTTGAAATAACAAATACCATATCCTACTAAAAGTACAAGTATAGCGTTACTCAAGTAACAGACACTTGAAATAAATGTCAAAGCGCAAGTTGAACCGACAAATAAAATCATAAAATATAGAGGATTGTAACTCAGTCGTGTTCGAGCGATTCATTCGATGACCGCGGTTAAGCTGTGGTTAGTTCACCCACAGATTGTAAGGCCTTAGATTTGATTGCCTTGTTAAGGCACTAGCTTGTTAGGTCACACTTTGATTCAGAGTCGTTCGACCCTGTTGAACCTAGTAATGGTAGGAACATACTTAGCAAAGTGTTAACTTGAGAACGTTTGGTTTATGAACGACATTTTAGTGAAAAGGTGTAGGTATGCAGTTTGAATTGAACTGCATTTTTGTCTCAAATTATTATTTATGATTATGGTACATATCTTGAAAATAGGAGGTAGTATTTTTTTAAATAACGTGCAATCAGTCTATGTACCTATATCAATTTGCCGTGTTATAGCTCTTTTATACAACATATAAAAGAATGGCAGTTATGATTTGAATATGCGGATAATTTAAGTTGGTACTAATTTGCATTACAACTTACCAACCTTATTTTACCTTACCTTAACAACAAACACCGCTCCCATCAACGTATGTTTGTAAAAACCAAGTGCGGTTAGACTCCCCACGAAGAGTTCCGTACCGCCCCGTACAATATTTAACACTACAAATTTGAAAAAAAAAGCTTTCCTGCGTGTGGATTTATTATTTGTTGTTATTGTGGCAATAGAAATACGGTTTATTAGTCGATTCGAATTTACTCACCCAAATCGGGACCTTGAAATTACAGACATTATTTTGTTTAAGCCACTCGCCAGAAGTTAATTTATTTGTGGGCGAATGGACTATAGTGACTCCAGAAATACGTATTAAATAATTGGCACGTATTTAATTTTATTCACTCTATTTCATGTATTTGCAGCCCATAAAATAACGATTCGTGTAGTGTTTTCATATTTAAGGCTGCCCTCAAAAAAAAAAAATGGTTGAAAACAACATGCAGATGAAACCACTTTTCGTCGGCATTTACAAAGAAATTACATTTGAAAAAAATAGTTAGTAATCTACATAATGTGATATGTCATTTGGTTTAGGCATAACTTTTCTGTGGGTATCCTATAATAAGAAAAAAAAAACACCAAATCACCTGCAAATCGTTGAGATGAAACCATTTTACTCCTTCATTTTTTAACAAAAGAGTAAAAATAAAATGTCTACTGCTTTGCAATACAAAGGAAAATGATTTGATTTTGTAACTTTTTACAAATATGCATTATTTTTGTTATAATAAATTAAAAAGGCGACCGATTGAAGACTGCACGGCAACATCACCCCGCACTCGCCCACAAATTTAGTGCGCCCAAATACTGAAAGTCATTGGCGTGTATACAAGCCTCAGTTTCCGTATTAGTTTACTCAAAACCACTCACTCCATTATAGACTCTCTAGCCTTTATCCCTTTTATAATCATAAAATCGACAAACTCGTTAATAGGTTCAGAATTTATTTGACCTAGATTCGCAAAGTTCCAATACTGAAATATAGTTTTCAATTTCATCAAACTTGTGTAAGCTCCAACTGGTATTAATGAGTAATATTGAGCTTTGCAAATTCATTACAAAGGACGGAGTTATTTAAGATTTGTTCCACTTTAAGTTTGCTGTAAATTAATTGACTATTATTTATGTTAATTTTGCTTTTGTATTTATTTATTAATCACGCCGTTAGGAGCAATGGTGGCCCAGTGGAAACGGCCGCGACTTACGTGCATTACTAAGTGTCATCATCATTTCAGTCGAAAGACGTCCACTGCTGGACACAACCCTCCCCCAAAATGGGGGTATTGCCATAATCGCCACGCTTGGCAAGCGGGTTGGCGATCGCAGTATGGTGGTTTAATGCATAGAGAACGCTGCTGCCCATTCTCTAGTAAGTCCCTTAGTCGCCTTCTACGACACCCACGGGAAGAAATGGGATGGTGCTATTCTTTTACGTCCGGCACCACACAGAACCGGAATTACTTATTGTAAATCATTACATCACCACTGTTCTCAAAAACGTCGTGAAAGAAAAGAACGTGAGGAAACCGACATATCCTAGAACAAAAAAATCGAAGACATGTGACCTCTAACAACCCGCACTGGGCCCGCGTGGTGGATTACAGTCCGCTCCCTGTCACCAAGAGGAGGCCTGTATCCAACAGTGGGCACATTATAGGTTAGTTATGATTAATCAGGTCAGTTACTTCTTAATGGTCTATGTTTAGGCAGTACTTTAAGACCCGTTGGTCTCTGCCATTGGTGCGGATTGTTCAAAAGAGATACCGAGGCCCCTGGGACACACGCAACTGAAGGAACACGGGTGGGTTTTAGTTAGTAAAAGTCTGACACGCCCTTCTGCTTCACCCAGAGCGGTAGAAGTTATTTGATGATTTCCCACCCTCATAAAAAAATGGTATTTGTTTAGGCAGCTAAGCAGCAGTCGCGCTTGCGACCACAAGACCAAAACTTGCGACGCTTGTCCTGGATTTGATTCCTAGGTCGGGATAAAGTGTTATTGAGTTTTTCCACAAGGAATTTGTCAGCAACAGCCCATAAGTTGGCAGTGTGATATTTTTGATGTTTCGGAGAGCACGTTATGCATAATCCTAAACATAATCTCTCTCCGGTCGTGTCGGATTGTCTTTCCATCAGACTATGAGAGGAAGGGAAGAGATAGTGTGTCTGCGCACACACTTGTGCATTATATCTCCCGCGTCGATGGCTGGTCTCAGTTGAGATTGGACACCATGGTCGAAATTCCATCTGGAGGAGTATTATTTTAGAAGTCTTGACAGGATACGGTAGATGAAACACGAAATGCTTTGGTTAATGTTTATTGAAATTTGAAAAAAATAAAATAAAATAAGTGGGTACCTATTTCATTTACTTTATCTTCGGTTAGTGTAGATGTAGATTTTATACTCGTAATTGTTTGCAACTTTTGAAGCCCTTTGCATTCATTTACATTTTTTGGAGAAGACAATTTTTTTTTTTTTTTTTTGCTTTTAATAATATTACCTTATTATTTCCTTTATTCCAACATACATATAAATTACATTTTTAAATATAAAATCATCATCATATCAGCCGAAAGACGTCCACTGCTGGACATAGGCCTCCCCCAAGCTCCTCCACTTCGACCGGTCTTGTGCTTCCCACATCCAGCGGATACCCGCGGTCTTCGCAAGGTCATCGGTCCACCTTGTGGGAGGCCTTCCTACTCTACGTCTTCCGGTACGCGGTCGCCACTCCAGAACCTTTCGGCCCCATCGGCCATCTGTTCTGCGAGCAATGTGCCCTGCCCACTGCCACTTAAGTTTGGCAATTCTTCGGGCTATGTCGGTTACCTTGGTTCTCCTGCTGATCTCTTCATTTCTGATTCGATCGCGTAGGGAAACTCCGAGCATAGCCCTCTCCATTGCCCTTTGGGTGACTTTAAGCCTTCTGATAAGGCCCATTGTGAGCGACCACGTCTCTGTACCATAGGTCATCACTGGCAACACACACTGGTCAAAGACTTTCGTCTTGAGACACTGTGGTATTTGGGACGAGAAGATATTGCGAAGCCTCCCGAACGCTGCCCAGCCGAGTCGGATTCGACGATTGACCTCTTTCTCGAAGTTGGACTTACCTAACTGGACAGTCTGTCCTAGGTAAACGTACTCGGCCACAACTTCGAGTGTAGCGCCTCCGATCGTCATGGGAGTGGGTGTTACATGGGCATTCGACATGACCTTTGTCTTCTCCATGTTCATTTTAAGACCCACTCTTTCGGAAGCTCTACTGAGGTCATCGAGCATTGCACTGAGGTCCTCCATGGTCTCAGCCATGACGACTATGTCATCGGCAAACCGAAGGTGAGTGATGTACTCGCCATTGATGCTGATGCCAGCCCCTTTCCAGTCCAGAACCTTGAAGACATCCTCCAGTGCAGCGGTAAACAGTTTCGGAGAGATAACATCTCCCTGTCTCACACCTCGCTGCAGAAGGATAGGTTTCGAAGTCCGGTCCTGGAGTCGGACTGACATAGTGGCGTTTTCATACAGAGACTTCAGCACCTCGATGTATCGATAGTCGATCTGGCACCGTTGAAGAGACTGCAGTACAGCCCATGTCTCGATCGAATCGAAGGCTTTTTCGTAGTCCACAAACGCTAAGCAGAGAGGCAGGTTATACTCTTCGGTCTTCTGTATAACCTGCCGCAGCGTATGTATGTGGTCTACGGTGCTAAAGCCTTTACGGAATCCGGCTTGTTCGGGAGGCTGGAAGTCGTCAAACCTGCGCGCGAGACGGTTCGTGATGACTCTTGAAAACAGCTTGTAGACATGGCTCAGAAGTGAGATGGGCCTATAATTCTTAAGAAGAGTATTATCACCCTTCTTAAAGAAAAGTACCACCACACCTCTGTTCCATGCCTGTGGCGTTTTGCCCTCGAGTATGACGGAATCAAACAGCTTCTGGAGGGCCTTAAGAACGGGTTTTCCGCCGGCCCTCAAGAGTTCGGCCGTGATTCCGTCATCACCCGGCGCCTTGTTGTTTTTTAGCTGCTTCAGAGCCATCCTAATCTCGTACAAGCTAACGTCCGGGATATCTTCGGTGTAGTGTCGGGTCAATCTGGCTCTTGGGTCGTTTGCCAGATCCGTAACGGGGTTGCTTGTTGACGTGTATAACTGTCCATAGAAACTCTCGATCTCTCTCAACAGCTCAGGCTTGGAGGAAACTAAATATAAAATATAAAAACATTAAAAATAAATAAAAATACTTGCCCACCGGTATCGGGAACAGGGTCCAAGCTACGGCGGTCAGGGCTCCAGAGAGAGGAACCTCCTAACAATTCGAGCCGTGTCCAGGAGTACCGCTTTCTGGATCAAGCCCTTGATCCAGCTGCCCAACGAGAGCCTCCTAAGATGTTGGTCGAGGCTCTTGGCTATAATGCCATTGGCTGTAACCACTATCGGTACAATGATTGCTGAGTTCACATCCCACATGTCGACAACCTCGCGAGCCAAGTCTATATATCTACTTGATTTGTTTATCTTTCTCGGCTTTCACGAGGTTCATACATATACCTTAATCATTAATCATTCTTTTTCCCAAAATTCTTCAATCTTAATCAAAAAAACAGTTTTACAATTTTGAATACATAACCTACCAATAGCCGAGGAAATGTCTCGTTTTACAAAGCTCCGGTTCCACTAATCAAACACAATTATACTGAACCAAATGAAAACTCCCATCAAAGATCCACTTATTTAGTGTCTCTTCATTTAGCGGGAGTGTTTACTTAAATTAAGATAGCGACTGATGGAATCGAACTCTAAGACACGAGGCTTCTCCGTTACTATGAGGTTTTAATTATTATGCGTCGAGGGTTAGAAGTGTTTGAGGTCATTAATATTAACATTTTCATGTCTCACTCAACTCTATTTTAAAATAAGTTTTTTTTTTTTTTGTCAGGTATCAAATAGAAACTGGTCAAGACCAGAGAAAAATACGAAATCATCGCAGGTTAAAAGTACATTAATAAAAAAAATTGATTTATTTAAATTTATCTATGACAATTTACCATTTGGATATTATGCTTAGTTTATAAAAACAGCATCCACCGCTGTGCCTTCTAATTAAATTTATTATAAAAATAGAAAAAATAGACATAACACGTAACGGTTGTCACATTCAAATAACGAATCTATACGCTTCTACAACCTTTTCGAAGTAAACATAAAAATCTCATTCCTGCTAACCGTACAAAATGAATATTTTGTCAATAACAATTTTACAAAATGAATTGTTTTCGAGAACTTCCCTATCACGCAAGCTATTTGTTCCACTCCTGCGCAGTAGGGCACTGGCACTTTCTATTAAAATTATCATATCCATAAATAAGATTCTTGTTTTTAATATCATAACAAAAACTTGAGAAAATGGGGTAGCCATCATTTTAGACATGCCAGGAAAGATTTTAGAAAATATTTCAAACAAATTGTATTTTTAATGTAGACAAGATTTAAGTAATATTTTTAAGCAAAATAGTTCAAAGTTTTGAAATAATAAATATCGATTCAGGAGTGCCAAATATAAGCACTTGTTATTAGGTGTAGTATTCAGTAGGTAATCAGTTGATATTCAAGATTGAGATATCAGTTGCTGTAAAATTAATTCAAGTAGGTGAGTATTCTCACAAATTGTCCTCTAAAAGCGGATTAAAGCCCTTAAAATCGATATCCAATTTAGAAAACCAAGAAGGTCGCCCTACAATCATTTTGCACCTGTAGCCACTTCTGGGTGCCGTTGACGTGAAAAACTAAACCGAAAAGGACAGGTGCGAAATCCTGTCGCAGCGGGGGTCTACCCAAGGGCCCGTTGACTCGACCCATAACCTTAATTGATAGGAATCGTTAACCTTTAAACGCGCGCCTTCATCGTTTCCTTAACATAAATACTTCGATTCTAATCTCCGAAGTTTTTTCTCCGTTATTTTATACGTCTGGTTAGCGATCGTTTTATTTTCGGGTGCCTTCGTCTACAGCCGCCGATAGATCGTTATTTCGTAATAAACAGTCCATTCTTTGTCATTCGATATTTTCGAGATTGTTGGTACCAGATAATATGATATCGTCTTGGCGCCGTCGGCTCAGTTATAGGTTATAATGTCCAGTGTCAAATTAGGGAAGGCCGAGTGGCGTTGGAATTATTGCTCGTTTAATGTTAATTATTTTCTTCTGAGGGAGTTGGACGTGTGTAATTAATTCGGTGGTCAGCTCCCTTATCTGGTAAGACATGATCTGATCTACTGCTCTAGATGTTCCTTTTTGTTTGCGTCCATTTCCATTACTTCAAATATCGAAAAGATTGATAATTTGTTTTGGGTTACTGAACTGACATTCCATTACTTCTAACACTAGAATCCGATCCAGGTCCAAACAAAGCCTCGTTCAAAGATTCCCAAAACAAACACAAAGATATAAATTAACAGTAATTTTGCTTGCCCCTTGAATCAAAATGAAGAAGAAGCAATAAAAGATCTCTGCAATTTCAAAACCAGATAATGAATGAGCTACAGAAAGAAAATCAACATAAAGGCCATCATTAATTTGCCGCAAATGAACATGGTGTTGATATATCTCGCCATTAAATCAATTAAATTTATAACTTACGACTTTGAAAATCTCGAAAGTGTAATCAATATCTCGTGCGGCGTGACATAAATTTGGTAGGACCCACATCACTAACTCTGTCCGGTTTGTCATCAAATCAGTGATCAGCTAAAGTATTCGAATTCTAGTGTATTTTGGGACGTTCTGCTGAAAGAAAAAGGCGTATGGTTTATATATTTATTTGTTTTTTTCTGTATTTTTTGTTGGCGTAAACTGTTTAATTGTTCGCTTTGTTAATTCATGTATAAGTTGGTCTAACATTGGCAGTGTCTAGTGACTATTATTTTGTAGTTAACATGTTCCAAACATTCTCCCAAGAAGAAGTAAATCTATACTTTCTTATTATTTATTTGTGGATCATTAGTCAGCGAAAGGAGAGATTTTTCAGACGGATTCCTGGAACACATTGATGTGAGTAGTTTCTTCAATTTATGATTCCTAAATCTGACCCCTACTTTTTATTTAGTACGTATAATATTAAGACCAAAAATCATAACTGAACAAAAATATACGCAAGCCTTACAGACCGTTCCTTACAACGGCAACGTCCACAATAAACACATTTTTCTCAACCGGCTTTCATAACCCCGGAGCTGGAAGTTATGTATTCTAATCTTTATTAATTTTGCTGAGCTACCTAACCTTGCTAAGCTTACAAGCCTCGAGAATGAACCGGCTGTGTTTTCCGCACATACAATCCCTGGAGCCCTTAGAAAAGCATATTATAATCAGGAACGCTCGCATATTCATGAGTTTATGGCATCATCTGGAGAATATAGGCCTCCAACTAGTACCTAGAATACAACCATATATGCGTTAGAAAAAAAAATAGATCTTTTGGGCATTCGTTCAAACAAAGCGAGAAAAAAATAGCTAAAAAATTCTGAACTTTTGTACAGTGTGGGTACGTTTTTTTTACGGCACTCAAACTCGGTCACCTCTGCTAAATAGACCGAACAGGTGCATTAAAGTTTTTATAAAGTCTCCTCGATCGTAAATCGCCTTAAGTAACAAGGGTGAGCTTTAAGTTTTTTAGAGTACTTTTAATAAAAAATGAACTAACTAAAGTTGCCGAAAACTTTGTTGGAGTGGCTTTGGTAATACTGTCTTTAGTTTGAAAAGGGTTTGATACCTATTAAGAGCGATAAATCATTAGTTAATCACGGAGTTTTTATCAATAACTTTTCGGGTGGTTGTGGAGGAGTTAATTGAGATTTAGAAGTTTTAATCTTTTGTAAATTGGTTTAAGGATTGTTGCCTTGAATGTATTTTGACAGGTGATTCACGCCATAATCTAGATTACAAACGTTTAAAATGATTATCTATGTTTGTGTACCAATCCGTTTTGTTGGACAACAAAGTATTTTTAAAACATAGGCACATACCAACATTATACAAATTCTTGATCTGCGTCGTTATCATTCAGTATCAGAAAAAAAAAAACTCTAAACTCTCTTACTCATCGAAATAAGAGCATGGGTCCATGACACAATAAGGGACTTAACACACACGTATGTTGTCGGTAGTCCTTTAATGTCGTGTTGTGCCTTGTAGATGTCTAGATAAAGGGAAAGGACATTGTGTGACGCAACCAGGAGGGTCGCCCTCCTTCTATTTATGGCTACATGTAATCGGGCAACCATGTGTCTGTGGGTAAAGATCAAGAGATTAAGAAGGCATTGGAAAATTTTAATTTTAATGACCATTAACGAGAGATAGGAATTTACTCAAACAAAGGTAGGCACGGATAAATGGAGCCAAAACGCTAAGTGGAAATTGTACATCAGAAAATACTTTATTACTGTCATGGGACTTTAAAATTCAATTTTCTTAAAACATACCTACCTACTGAACAAAATGAATCAACTGAACTTTGTGGCCTTAGTACATTAAATGTTTTTTTTTTACATAATGAAACCACATGAATTCGACATATTTCCGACTTATTCTGCTGTCATGAAGCCGGGGCGCGTCCCTAGTTCAGCGATCGATTCCCTATACGAATCGATGAGGTGGCATCGATAAGGATTTTAATTCATTTACTCTAAGTGCATCTGCTATTGTCGTTTTGTTAGACGTTTTAATGTTTCTGAGAGCTTCGGTTAGGAAGAAGTAATAATAGTTTTGTATTGTCCCGCCCTTTTAACATGGCCGCCCCATTTGATAAAAACTTCAAGCCGAAGACGGATTTGATGTAACGTGGTATATGTTACCGGGCACTTTTAATGAATTTAATTTTGGGGATCTGTTGATACCATTGACCGTTGTAACAGATTTGTCAATAGAAAATCAGTAATTCAGTCACTTGCAATTAGGTAGGCAGAGAGTCGAGCACCAACGTGCAAAGTCTAGTACTAATTTAGCTTTTCTAATAAAAAAATTACAAATTTGTCGATCCAAAATTCGTTCTAAACTACGTTCAAACACCTTTTACATTTCAAATCTATAAATCAGTACAATTGTATTTTCTCCTGATCATGCATTAACACTATCTTCAAAGTGAAATGCTATAGCGAAGCTACACTGTTCTCATTACAATAACTAAGTACATGCATGACGTCCACTAACAGCCTCTTAAATAGATTTAGGACTGACATTGATGAGCAGATAAGATCATAGTGTCCGATTCATTAAACGTAATGATACGCTTCGTTAATATAGAACAATCGTCGATTCCACAGGACCTATGGTTATTTGCTACTCAATGAATTTATAGGCCCAACATCCGGTGAAATTGATAAAAATTGTCTTGAGAAAGTATTTGATAATGGGTTGATAGTCATTGAGTTCGAGTTTATTGCCTTTAATTACAATTGTTTTTAGTTTAAATTCTACTGGAATTACGTTGGGTATGGCAAGTACTGTGGGATTGTATTGATTGTTTTGAATACTGTTTAGGAAGTTATTGATTTTATGGCGATAAATCACGCGCTTATTGATTCATCCTATGTATGTTTGATTGAACAACTTTTCGAGTCTTTAACCTCACAGGCAACTGATCAACACGGGTGGTTTTTAATCAGTAAAAGTCTGACACACCCTCCTGCTCCACACAGAGCGGGAGAAGTTATAAGATGACATCTCGCCTTCAAAAAAAAAAAACCCCTTTACATCCTAACTAATATTATAAATGCGAAAGTAAGTTTGTTTGTCACGCATTCACAGTAAAACGGCCGAATACATTTATGTTTAATTTGGCACATGGGTCCATGACCTATGGCAATACATAGGCTACTTTTTTATCTTGGATTCTATACGAAGTCGCGGGCAACAACTAGTTATGTTATAATCGGTACAAAAAATAAATATACTAAAAGCTGTAAAGCTCTCATTTTTATTGCACTGTCAAAACCACTTAGTTTATTCACGAATCAATTTTTTAATCCTCTTGAAGCAATTGCCGAATAAATCAATTAAGTGTATCTACATCAATCATACGCATCACACTTAGACGACCCGCTTAACTAAAGATTGAACTCAATTGAAACGACACTGAACTTGAAAATTATTAGCAAGAACACTTAACACTGCCAAATTAGATAGACCCTTCAATTCGATAGTATTCAAAAGATTAAAGTTCGTAAAAATCCGATGGGAACAGGTCTTCTTAAATTGGTAGTATTAATCGTGAGTCATGGACGATTGTTTGCTACAATTTTGTATGTTCGATACTCCGGACCGTCAAGTATGACGAGTCATATTAATCTTTATGAAATAATCAATTAAATAGTGGGGGAAATCTGGATTAGATGCTATCAGTGCTCTGTCGGCACATGCGCACAGTCGTGAGGTCCGTAACAAGATTATTTGCAGAGCAAACGGTTTTGATATTCTAAAATAGGTTATTTTAGTATTTCGTTTCAATTTAATTTCTACAAATTATTTTAATTCATGGTAGGATGTCCTCAGGCTAAGTGGAGCGCTGCCCTGCTAATTGTAAACGCGGAAAACTAAAAGTAAATTGTCTTGCAAGTACTGTAAATATAGTATCAAAAAAACACATTTCCAGTACCCAAATATTTTATATTTCCCATATAGATTTGCCTCTAAGGATGCCATTTCTGCAAAAAAGTGAAAACCCAAAGTGTCGATTACTGCAGATACAATTAGTAGGGCAGAGCGACAATCTTCGTAGGATGACTGGTAGCAATTGGATGAGAGTTGCCGACAATCAAACTGAATGACGTGCGTTTGGAGAGGCCTATGTCCAGCAGTGGACTGCTGTAGGCTGATGATGATGATTCAATTGCTGTTAAATAACATAGGTGTTTTCGTAATCCTACTAATTTTATAAATATGAAAGTTTGTATATTTCGATGTTTGTCGAAAAACGGCTGAACAACTTTGGATGAAATTTACTACCTACTTACATAAATAAATCAATACACAGGATACTTTTTATCCCAGTTGTACGTTCCCGTTGGATAATTGTGAAAACCACGCGGGCGAAGATGCTGGCATAATATGTTAATGTTTAATCATAATAATTTAATCATACAAAACAATGCTACTTTTCACTTAGGTTGTTTTCGAGTAATAATTTATGATAGTGACATTTTTATTATATTAGATTACACAATATTAAATTAATTAAAGAAATACACATTAAATGAAGCCTAATTTCCACATTTCCCATACGAAAAACGTTTAAAACCTAGCACCTAAAAGCCCCAAACGATCAAAACCACCACATCGAACCACAATGACGACCCAAAGCGGTATGTTTTGGTATCGACTGGTCAGGCATTCGAAGTATTGTCAGTGATTTAATTGAAACAGTATGGGGCCGAACCAACCGCGGCACAACACTCCGAGTGGCCACAGGAAACAATGTTTTGTATGAAAAACTTCATCTAGTACATTTTAATTGCCTTCATATAGTTTAATTAGAGAGTTAGAGACGTTCCGTGTAGACCATGATTTATGTTGTAAAGTAAATGGGATATGTTTGATGACTATAAAATATGCGTCCCAGTCTATGCTCTACTTTGAGAATGGTAGACGTTAATTTTGTTTCCGTTTTGATAAATGAGTTTTGTATGGATAAATTGTTGGATTAGGATCTTTTTTTTTGTAGTAAAGCTTGTAAAACATTTCGTGTTTTAATTTTAAGTCGGGTGTTCTTGGATAGGTAATTTAAATTTTGACTTGTCATATTACTAATAAGCTTATTTTATTCAATAACACGTATCTACATGACGTGTTTAGATATTTAGATAACTTTGATTATTTTTTAATACTTAAATTATCATTCATTTCAACAAGTACTTACATTAGTAGACAATCATTGTACCTGCGCAGGTAGAGATTCACAGATGACTGCGCCCTGGAGTGTAAATGTGGTGCTGTACCACAAACAATGGGGCAGTTAATATCTTGTCCAGCGTGTCCTGCTGTCTGCATGCAACAGGAGCTGATGGACGCCGCTGAAAGTGCTAAAATCTTAGTCAAATTCTCGGCTGACTGTATTTAGATTGCTATCGACACGCTAAGAAGAAGAGTAAAAGTATGATTGATGAAACCTCTACTAAAACCACATGGTACTGCCCATTCCCACGGAGGAGGAGTCCTGCGTCCCAGCAGTGGGAACGTTATAGGCTGCATGTGCCAAATGTTTGAGATATAGGATGAAACACAACTAGTCACACCGTTCTAATTAAACACGCTGCAACCTACAAACGATCAACTCTTTGATGAATGAGAATACTCTCAAACTAATCTGAACATCTGTAACTTTGACAGAGGAGGATTAAGGGGTACAAAATGTTCTTAAATACTTCAGTTGAATATTGATGTCTAGGAAGTTCAGCGGCCAGTTATCTAAGTCTGAACAATAGTCCGTTTCCTGATTTAAGTTGCCGCTTAGCAGTTTGATGGGACCTTAGTAGACAATGCGAAATATTTATAGGGGCTTTGTAGTGATATCAAATAATTACATCACGAAATTTAATAGTCGTATTCCCGAATCTTTTGTACTGTAAGTAGAAAGGTACTTGAGGAAATTGGGAATTGATATCAGACTGAAAATAAATAAGGTTGACGCTGAAGAAAAAATGTTAGCAGAAAATTCATTTTTTCATGCAGAGTTTGGACAAAAACTGGTTGGCGTGTTTGTATTTGAAGTGTGGGACGCCCTCCAGCTAAATGGACAGACGACCTTAAAAAGGTGTCTGGGACAGACTAGATGCGTATCACTCAGCTCCAACCAGCCCCTGGCTGCTCTCTTCCAGCGACGCTCTAAGCCGAGGTTTTGTACCCCTCAGGGTGTGCCCTTAGCGTGTAGTCGCTTAGTTTAAAGTTTTAAAGTCCTGGCTGGAGGTCTTTATTCATTGAGACAGCCACAGGCAAGTCCGTTAGAACAGTCGACCACCTCCTAGGTTGACCTGTGAGATGTCATTTTCAAAAAAAAACTTAGATGCGGAAGGTGGAGGACAGGGTGTTCTAACGCAGCCTGGCAGAGGATGCAGTTGACTGCTTGGTGTAAACATAGTTACTTGCATTAAACCTATGTATGGGTTCCGAAGCGCATTACATCTAACCTAAATTAGGTTTGCTTGGGACTTTTACCGTCCTTCCTAGGATTTGTACCATCAAAGTCTTAGATGTTCAAGCAGAAGGTAGCTGCTTGATTTAACCGAAGGGGCCTGCAAGGACCGATGCCTGTCAGGGGTGCGGGTTTGTTCGAAAGAGATACCACAGCCCCTGGCATACGGGCTACTGAGGGAACACGGGTGGGTTTTAGTCAGTAAAAGTCTGACAAGCCCTCCTGCTCCACCCAGAACGGGAGAAGTTATTTGATGATTTCCCACCCAAAAAAAAGCTACTTGATTTATGTTTTTTTTTTTCTTAATTCAAGAATAGCCTAGCTTCTATCATTAAACTCGCATTCTTCACGAATCAACTAACTGCAAACCCAACTAATGATGCGTCCAAACCATAATTATTCTGATCTCTCACAGATTTACACAATACTCCCTGGCTGACATCCTGGTTGTCGGTTTACTGCCCTCTCCTTGACAACTTTATTACCGCATCTTACAGCGGTCATTGGGTTTAAAATTTTAATTAGCTCCCTTGTTGCCTTGTTAAGGATATTGGCCCGATTTTATTATGGTACGCCTGTTGTTACTTCTTAGTAAACATCAGTGTTTTATCTCTGATCGTAATTATGAGGATTTTTCTCGTAATCAACAATAATTAAACGGACAATTTTATGACTTTATTATTGTTCGTTAGAATTGGGCATAATTGTTTTTTTAATAAGTTGATTAACATACACGCATACATACATACCATCACGGGTTGGGCAGAGGTTTACCTGTAGTACACACCCTCATTTCGCCATTACTTTTTAAGTGACATTTAATAGGGGGCGAGCCTATTGTCATCAAGCGTGCACAAACCCAGATTCCTAGTTACTGAGAAATTTCAAAGTGATGACTAAAGAAATGGTTGGTCACGACTTCTTTCGATACGCTCTAAAATTAGTGAAAAAGAAAGACCACTTTTGAAAGTATGAGTGAACTGTAAGTAAGCATCTGAATTTTGTGCAAGCTATCTACCGTAAAAAAAGTTTTAAGAATTTTGTGCACGCAGATGCGTCTCCTTCGCCCTCCCAAGTGATAAAACTTTAAGGGCTAAAAAATATCATAATTAATCTTTAGCAGATGGTGCTGATAGCGGCGGTAATTATGCTCCAAAACCACGCCACAGATTAAATGGCGGTATAACAAAGAAATTGTCACAAAATAAACGGGTCCTTCAAAAAACAAGGGCAACAAATAAAACAATAAAGAGGACAAACACAAAACAAAAGAGAAATACTATAAATCAGGTGTTGTGGAAGTGTCTCGGTTTATAAAAGTATGGATAGAGGCAGACGGTTGACGTCGGGCTGTTAACTGGGAATTTATTGTTAATCACGACCAAAGAAGTCTCATTCTCGTAAATTTTTGTGTAATACGAGTGGATTGATGCAAGATGCGACCCGATAACTAGGGAGCGGAAATAATTGGAAGGTTTTATGGAGAGGACTGCCTCAGAAAGTAGCTGGGATACCATGGGAGAAGTATATTTAGCTTCCAGTATCCTAATTTTACTTTGTAAGGTTCAAATTTGAATGGGAATTTAATTCGAAGCGTGTAACTCTTACTGGTAATGGCGGACTCGGTTCTGGTCGTTGGGCATGTTTTAAAATTTGAATTTGTTTGAGCATGAGACCCAGTGTGGGATTATGTGGACATCATTGCAATGTATCTGCTTAATTAATAGCTTTTGTTTGTTAATTGACTTGCCTAATTCCGTTGAATTTATTGTTGCTGATGCAATTTGGGGAACAATTAGCCGTATTTTATTAGCCTTATCTTAATTTTTAGATGTCATGATTTAAATTGTGATAAAGTGAACGAAATTGAGTTTCTAAAACAGTTATCTTCCTTCAGTATTCTTTTGTTTAGAAAGACAATAAATAGTGTCGATACGTTTCCAACCTAAACAATGCTCGCCACAACCAATTGTCTCCAT
This sequence comes from Polymixis flavicincta, assembly GCA_949987655.1. Taxonomy (NCBI): domain Eukaryota; kingdom Metazoa; phylum Arthropoda; class Insecta; order Lepidoptera; family Noctuidae; genus Polymixis; species Polymixis flavicincta. The sequence continues at coordinate 15,466,575 of OX465182.1, forward strand.
GAACCTAAAACCACTGCTATCTGAAAAGCAACAGAACAAGCAATCAAATTCGGAATGTTTCCCGTAATAAAATGCTTCTACTATCTCAATATGCTTCTCATCAGCGTAGCGACCTAAACTAACTTGTACACCTAATTTATTAGGACATTTATTGTTAAATTTTAATGATCAATAATGTACATAGACGTGGCTTGTGGAATGCTAAGAAAATAAAGTTATAGCTTACTAAGTTGCGAAGACTTAATACAAAGTTGAGCAAAAAGTCAATGTTTCAAGATCAGAAATGATAACGATGTAAAATCAATTTGGAGTGCCAGAGGCAGTCGCTCATGAGAGGAGCTAAATGTACATAATTAGGCTAATAAGCTTAAAATAAAAAGGCTTCTTTGTAAGATAGCGTCGGTATTCCCAAAAATAAATCAACAGTTTACCGTTTACACACATTCAATGACAGATAATGCACAGCCTAAGCTGCTGAATACAGAAGCATGAAATTTTGCACAAGAGTTCCTTATATAACGAAAGTGAGCACTATGGAAGGATTTTCGAAAATTATTTTTCTAAGGCTGCCTCGAATTTTGCGGGCAGCGGTGCGGCGGCGGCGGCGGCGGCGCGGGAGCGGCGCGGGCAACGCTGACCAGCACCCTAATTGCGTAACTCACGATTAATCATAATCTGTTTCGTTTTGAAACAGATTGTTAAACCATTGCTTCATATGTTCGAAAAATGTGTCTGCCCAACAACGTAAATAGTGCAATGAATATTGTTGAACTGACAAATTGAAACAGATTATGATTAATCGTGAGTTACGCAATTAGGGTGCAGGTCTCGAAACCAGCGGGCAGATCGCGCGGCACTATAGCGGCGTAGTGTTGTGTTCGTGGTTGTGTCGTTGAGATATTTGTTTTTATTCGCGAACGAAATGTCTGAACAACGGCGACAACATCTTTTAATTTATTCCTAACGCCCGATTTATTGTGGGCAAAAAAAAGAAGGAAATACCGCGGGCGCGGTCACCGCTTAACTGGAGTGCACCGCTTGCGCCGCTCGTTGCCCGCTCCCGCGCCGCTGCCGCGCCGCGTCCTTTTGATTTTATTGCATTAGAACCTGCCGCTCCCGCGCCGCCACCACCGCAGCCTCGCTGCCCGCAAGATTCGAGGCAGAGGCCTAAACGGGCTAGATAGGGAATTAAAGTTTGTATGGATGTAAGTGATTATTGCCGATGGGAAAAAATTGTACAGTCTTATTCTAGCGCCAACCTTACCCAAACATGCTCTAGTTGTTTCAAAAACATCATAGCTTCTAGTTTTATGAACCTTCTTCTCCCTATTTTATTTCAATTCTGCATGTGAAATATAGCCAATAATCTTGGTTGTAATATTTAAATCTGCGCTCCTGTTACGACAGCTCCCCCATGTTATTGCATTATTTAAGTTCGCCACTGTCATAAAAATAAAAATATTCCATTCTTAAGCCTAACTAGCTAACTGTGAAATCTCATCTGCACTTATTGTTGCAGTTGCAAATAAGTATCCCAGTTATGAATCACACCGATACAAAACAACGTTAGTCAATCTGCCTGTTACGTAAAATTCAACTTTAAAAGTGGGATGTTAGATAACAAAATCGAGAGATGAAGAGTCACATTTGCAAGGCACGTGGGTTGGCTGTTGGCTATACGGACTCCTTTGACGTTCACAGAGCAAAAAATAAAGAAATGTGCATCGGCCGTTGCCGTTGTGACGAGCCAGCTCGCCGTTTATAAATATTTATTACCTAATTATCGAAGGCTGGTTTAACACCTCCAATGACTTTTTAGCCAGCGGCGAGCATCCAACTTTGAGACAACACCAATTTGTATTTTTAATCCCGAATAGCAGAACCGATATTTTATTTTTAGGGTTCCGTACCTCTAAAGGAAAGGGTTCCGTACCTCTAAAGGAAAAAACGGAACCCTTATAAGATCACTTTGTTGTCCGTCCGTCCGTCCGTCCGTCTGTCAAGACCGTTTTTCTCAGGAACGCGTGGAGGTATCAAACTGAAATTTCTATATGATACTTAGTTCTACTCTCCCTGGAAGCTGTAGAAAAATCAACCTTCTAAGTCAACGCAATCAAAAGATACAGCCATTTAGGCCGCAGATTTCCGCAAATTTTCGAAACTCGCACGGGAATCAAAACCTACAGGGTACTTCCCGTGAACTTAGAATCTTGAAATTTTGTACGAAGTCACGTCTTATAGTACAGATATAGGAAAAATTACGAAAACCGTAAATTTTTAGTTTCGTCATATAAAAAAAAATATTTTTGACAATTTTGAACTTTTACTTATATACCCACAGGTTTGTACGGAACCCTCGGTGCGCGAGTCCAACTCGCACTTGACCGGTTTTTTTCAAACTTGTTATCACCGTAATAAAGTTGTCCATTACCTATCATTCTGTCAAGTCAAACGAGATGTTCGCTTTGCGAAAGCTCTCTTCATAATGAAGTGTTAAAAAACTCATTTCAAAGTGTTATAAAGTTGTTACGTTATCAGATTGTCGAAATAATCGTAATTTTCTAATTTACATTATTTTTTATTTGGACACGAGGCTGTTAAGCTACATGAACTTTTGGTTGTTTTTCTTATCAGTGTGTTGCATTATTTATCTAGATTTCATCTTCGTTTACCATTCATGATGTTTCTATACAAAAAGGTAAAAAAAACAAACTAACTCAGTGTTCCTCAATTACAAGGTTCAAATTTGAGTCGATTCTTTCGAGCCATCCGAAAACTTACGCTTGTATTTTTGTGTAAATTTCTGTAGAACGTCGATACTAAACCCGTTTCCTGGTCGCATCTCCTGCTAAATAATCGAAATGATACGTTTTATCAGAAAAGAACAGCAGTTTACACTTAAACAAGTGTCAGGGACACTATCGGGCTCAAGTTATGCGTTTAGTCACCTTATTAAATAAGGGTTTATCAACGGTGCGGCCACGCGGGCCCTGGTGCGGAGATAATAGGAAAGAATAATGTGGATGTTCTGTTGTTCGACACGGAAAATTGGGTTAGCAAAATTTATATTACGTGCATCGTGTGTTTAGGACAGTGCGAAAATGTTACACATTTACCACAAACTTGCTTCTGCCCACGACTTCGTTCGCGTGAAACTCGAATCCCATCGACATTCAAATCGAACTGATATTTCCAGAGATTACATACGAACTTTTACCTCTCTATAGAAGATGCAGAAGTATACAACGTGTCGTTTTGCATCCTCGTCAAATTTCAGGAAGCTGTTATGAAAGACATAAATAATCCAATAAAATTACGATATCTGCTCACTAATGAATACATACTTGTTTTTTTTTATTTAAGTTTAACAGTGTTTCAGAATACACCTCTTTCAAAGAACAGAATCGCCCCGTTCCGTATGCGTTAGGCTGTAGGCAGTGTCGCACGACTATGTCGCTGTGTTTTACAATGCGGTATCACACGGGCCGCGTTTAACATGCGGGTCCCACACATGCCGATTTCAGAAAATATGAAAAATAAAAAATCTACTTATTTTATTATTGATTCGTGTCGAGAATCATTAGCATAGTTACCTCCTTGAATTTGACGAGGATGCAAAACGACTCGTTGTATAGGGCTTAGATAACAAATAAATGTAAGGTTACCAAGCAAAACGTAACAATAACTAACAAATATGTAATTAGGAACTTTATTTAAAATTGATGCCTTTTCTAAATTTTAAATATGTATACTTTTACCTATTTTAAGCAGTTTCACTCATTTCAGCCATATTGTACATGGACCGAATTCGTTCCCTCAGTACACTTACTTTCACATCGATCCCTTTTAAACTACTAATTACTAAAAAAGAATTTTCTCTTTCAAAAAGGTACAAGTAAGATACAGGGTATCTAGGTTCGAACCTTTGTGAGAGCTGGAATCTATAATAGGTTTGTTACCATTATTACACATCTCCAGACTCACACACTTAAAATTAGAAAGTACAATGATGGATATTCCCTAGCAAAGGAATATCCATCCTTTGAAACATATTCTAATGTTAGATAAAGCACTTTACACCCATAGATTACTAGTTTATTCACAAAGTTGCATAGAAATAACGACTATGAAAAGAGACCAAAGCAACACACATTAGATACGAAACTTTTATTTAATTTTCATTGAAGCTGCTTTCAAATTTTAAATATTTAATTTTAAAACCTATTTATTTAAATTGTTGATAGTTTATCAGTTTTGATTGTAATTTATTTCTTAATCTACACCTAAGGGACTTCCTACTTAATTGTAATTATATACATTTAAGCATTCAGTTTCTTATCTATGATAAGCCGTTTTACTTAGAAATCGAGCGTAAGATACATATTAAAATGTTACTTAATTTAATCTAGTTGACAAAGAAAGCTTTTCCTCGGAAGCACACAAATAGGCTTCCCTTCCTTCTGCTGAGTAGAGCAGGAGGGCGTGTCAGACTTTTACTGACTAAAACCCACCCGTGTTCCCTCAGTAGCCCGTATGCCAGGGGCTGTGGTATCTCTTTCGAACAAACCCGCACCCCTGGCAGGCATCGGCCCTTGCGGACCCCACCGGTGGTTGCTGACATCTTTGACGACGCGCGTGTGGAACACAACTCGCCGTCCCGTCTACCACTTTTCGGCCGCAGGGGATAGGGAGAGCGGCTGACGCTATACCGACACTCCTCTTCCCCTGCGGCCCCACCGCGTCCGCCATCAAACGGCGGCGGCCTCGTTCAGGCCACGGAAGGGAAGAGCGCTGCTCAGAAGCACCGGCACTCCTCCTCTACCGCAGCCCGTAACCCCCAGCCGCGATGCCTCCCATTCGACATCGCGGCCCACCTCAGTTGCGGTGCACCTCACCGCAACCTACTTTTTGGCCGCTACGTCGCACTATGGAAAATATAGGTCGGTATCGGATCAAAAATCTGTAACTTCATGAATTTTTGTCGTATCGTAATGAAATTTGGCACAAATATGCAGTAAGGTTCGGAGATTCGAACAATGTAGTTAGAAATTGTTAAATTGTAGTTTATAGTGTTTTCTTGTATATCTATGTATGTTTTTTTGCATAGAATGAAAGAAATGGGAAAAAATCACGAAAAAAATTGTTAAAAATTTATTTCAAGTGAAATACAAGTTTATAATGACTAAAAAGATTAAACCATGGTTAATTACAACAAGCAAAGTAAACAAAATATATATATATGAAAAAAAAAAACTAAATTAAAATCATATTACTAATAGGTACATCCTATACTCTGGCTTCAGGAAATGATGTAGCTAGGTACAAATATAAGTAATAACTAAATATAAATATTATTTTTAACTTATACCACTTCAGAATCAGGGTCAGTAAATGTGGGTTCACTTTCAGGTGCCACGTTTAAAAGACTTAGTGCCTCTTCTTCAAGTTCTTTCACATTTCTTACGTACGGTTTTCTCAAACTTGTTATATATGGATCTGACGTGTATAAAAGCGTTTTAAAGACATCTTCATTTGTAGCAGATCGGGAACATTTTCTGGCATGATGAAGTCGTATGTTTCTGTAGTCTTTGTTGCGAGACTCTTGTGCGTCTTCCGATAGCTGTCCAATAGGAAGCACCGCAAAATGTTTGATAACGTTTTCCCCGTGTATGAGTATTTTATGAACGGAGGATGGCATATAATACCAATCGTAATTACTTACATAGATTCTTGCAGTTTCTATTGCATATTCCCCAAATTTTTCAGGGTCGATCATCATTCCAGAAGAAAGAACTTGCAAGATAATGTATAGGCGTTTAATCAATGCCTCATCTACACCTATTATTTCCGATGAGCAAGTGCTATTATAGAAGAATCTTCGTGCGGTATTGCCATCGTTCGTATTCCCGCTAACTTGCCGAGGTTTGTCGACGATTAATCCCAACTCCTCCCTGAAACGTTTTTGAACAACTTCTTTCTTTTCTTTTTGAATCTCTTATTTTCCTCAGTTGAAGCAGACCAAGTCCTAAACGAAAGATTATAGGAAATATGCAATATCATTTCCATGCAGCGAATCCAGGCGTGTAAGGTGGACAATCCGTATTGGTAGGCGTTTTCGTTTTCGGGTCTGGCAGTTACTTTCGATAGGTCATTCATTAGTCGTGGAGTAGCTCCACATATCGTGCATGTGGAACCAGATGGAGTATCTGTAAGGACCTGAGCCACCTTTCCATCGATCATCGTTAGAAATAGTTCATGCTTCACATTTACTACAACACCATCTTTGTTTATAAGTGATGCTTGTGCAGCCCTAATTTGTTTTTTAATATCATCAACAACTGCCTTGGTTTTTTCTGGAGTTTCCTTACAAAACTCAAGAGAAATGGGTCTGCAAAAACGGACAGATGAAGGTACCGGATTTTGCCAAACAACGGATCCCGATTGCACATCAACTAATCTGATGGGAACTAATGAACTAATGAACAAATTGGCATCTGAAATTGTTTCCGACTCTTCTGCAAGTATTTGCTTGTATTGGCTTTGACCAGATGAACCATCACATCCCCATTTAGAATAAAGGATCACTGTTCTATGTTGTTGTTGGAAAACAGAATCGATTTTTAAAATTCTAGCAGCAGTATGATCCAATAAATCTTGGATATTAATCACTTTAGCATAAGTATTCGTGATTTCGATTGTAGAAGATGGTGGATAACAGGATCTTTTTTATTTCTTGTATTTTGTAGTAAGGCGGGAATATACAACACTTTCGTTCGTTGGTTAAGTTTTTCAGGTACATATATTGTGCTTTTGTTAGATCTAAATCTATAAAAGCACTCAATGCTTCCGTATCGGAAAGAATCTTCATCTGGTCTGAGTCGTTCCACTTACTTGAGATATCTAATTTCTTTTGAGTGTCAGCGGTTCTTAATTCTTCGACAAGATGAGCTTCTGTGTACTCACGTAAAGCCCGTAGTCCCTGCAGATAGGCGTTTTTTATATGCTCGAAGCCATATTCTTGGAGTAGAAGAGTGTTTTTCCTCTTCTTGGTAGATTCTGAGGAGTCTCCATAAGTCACGCATGCTCGTCCTCGCTGGCCAGATGTTGATGGCGTAGAATATTGTTCAGAATCCGGTAAATTTAACGAATACCTTGAGTCCAACCAAGTAAAATTCTTCTGTAAAAATGTTTCTTTTTTCAGAGATGCCAGGGCCCAGCGCTTGTTGAAAATAGGAAGAATGTGCCTTTGTATGTCACTAATTATAAAACACAAGTTGTTTTCAGAAACATTCAGCTTTTCCACTAAAACTTTGGATAATGATTCCATGGTCTTGCCGCCCTCGATATAGGGGATTATGAAGTCTCGTTTGGTACAGCTGAAGGAAGACATTTTAACACTTCACAATCTGCAGAAATAATAGGCGTAGATGAGATTTGCTTCACTTGAAGTTACACTGATGTAGATGGTTCGAATAGTTTTTGCTTCCCTTTAAATACTCATTTTACAATATCGAATTGGTACTTACATCATTATTATCTTGTAATTTCCCACGCAAACCGAGTGCAAATTTGATAAGGTCCCTTTGTTATCACGAAATAATGAAGAAAATATCCAAAAAGTTCTATATTGTTCATGTGAATGGTGTCAGTGGTAAACCGCAAAAGATACTAATTTTCGGGTTCTGACTTTTATCAGTTTTTTTCTCATATCTTCTAAAACCGCAAATATCCGCAGCTGATTTTTTTTGCATTCTATTTATGAATAGTTAGACTACTAGTCGACACAAAAAGTAGCGCTTGGGCAAACGTGGGTAATACTGAAAACCTTCGACGAAAAAAAATACATATGAAAAAAAAGGTATGTCACTTTTTAAGTAATTACTGAAATATTTTTCTTTACTTTTAAAATCATTAAGCTGTATCGCAAAAAGCATAAAATAACCTTTCTAAAAATGTATAATACTGCATATCTGTACCAAGTATTTTTTTCACAATATGGTATTGAAACATGTATACGCAAAGACTTGAGTTTGGCACTTCTGTCTTCTATGTATTTCTATCTAAGAAAAAAATAATAATTTCGCGTATTAAGAAAAAAAATCGTAATGAATATTATAATTTGACTATTAGAGAACCTAAACGAATAGCCATATTAGCCAAATTATGATATTCGTAAAAAGCATTTTTGATATGAGCTTGTTCTACCATTTTCCATAGTGCGTCGTCGGCTTTGAGGCAAAAGCCCTGACGAGTGGCCCCACCTTTGGGTTCCTCTTGGCTTCACCGTGGCCGGAATCCACGGTTACTGAGCCCCCCCGCAACGACAATGTGGGAACCCTCTCGGGGGGGAGGCTTCCCTTCCTGCTAATACTGTTTCAATTAATTTGCTTGACTTACGTCAATAGCCATACCTACGTTAAAAACACCGTACGCGTGACGTTGAAGTTTAGATTGAATAAATTTACTATTTACTTTTTTTATAGTAAAGACGAGTGACTACATTGTCCTGTATTCCGTTTTCAGTTATCAACCATTACTTGTAAATCTGCAAAACCTAATTGATTAGCATCATCTAAGTACCTATCAGAGCAGTGACGTAACTAACGAATTGTAGGTTGTGGTTTCGAACTCAGCCAGCCACTTTGTAATTTGTAAACAATTATTTTCATGACCTCTGCTCTCAAAACGGTGAAGGAAAACATGGTGAGGAAAACGGCATGTCCTATAACCAAAAATTCGAAGACGTGTGACATCACCCCGCACTAGGCCTGCGTGGTAGATTACACTAGCTCACTCCCTCTAGGAGAGAGAAGGCCTATTGACATAGGACACAGGCTATGTCCCAGTAGTGGAAACAACAAAGGCTTGATTATGCTATTATGCTAAATATGTATTCAGAAGCAAACAGTACCTATCTTAATCACAAAACAAAGTTACATGATGCGCTTGCGCCGCCTACGATTTTAGCCCAAGGCTTGCGCTTGCGTCGTCCATAACGTTACGAACAATCAATCAAACGGACAGGATAAACATTAGTTTTGATTTAACAGTCATTAAAATAAACAAACATTTTTCATGCGCACGCACATTGCTACGTGTAATTAACGTCACGACTTCATATTTCTTATTCGAGTGTCGACGTGTATTTTGAGAGACACGCGACGATCTTTCATAATTTTTGACAAGTTTCTTGAATTCTTTTTTGTACTTTTTGATGTAATGATTACAGCTGATGGAACGAAAAGTAGCTTGAATTTTAAAAACACCAACAACTTTACATTTTAAAGCCCCAAACCCGCTTATCAGATATCACGACTACTGGTTGACCTATCAGAACCTACCAGATTAGCACTTACAAAATAATATTGCAATGTTTGTCGATAGGTACTAATGACTAGACGTGCCTTAGAAATAACTCTAAGACAAACATTAATTCTTTATTATTGCAGCACATACTACTGAAAAATTATTTAAAAATACCAACACATTTTTTTAGAGTCTTTTTTTATCAGCTACAACTAGAAACTATAGTAAAGTAGGTAGGTAGCTACAAGTAGTCAGAAGGTGAGAACCATTTACAGCACATAAAAACTTGACACCATAATATCACAGGCCTAATAAAATCGTATATCGCTTAAATACATTCTATTACATTTTTATAGCAACTCACATGATCAATAAAACTTTAAACCCCATTCTGAAATCGGATTAAATAGTCAAATGAAGCAATTGGATTACGATATTTCATAAATCAGATTTTTGAGTACGTATTTCAAAAATATTGTTTCATTTTCTCACACTTGATTGACTTATTATTAGTAACTGCAGGTGTAGTATAAATTAAATGGAATTCGTTTTTTTTTTAAATTAATTATACCAGATTGCATGAACGCTATCGTATGAGAATGTATGTGAAGTTCTGTTCAAAGAAAACACTGCAGTGAATTTCTGCGGTAAAATAACTTACTATTTTAAAGGACAGTTTCGTTATTACTATAAAAATCTCTCTTGAATTTTCAGGTAAATGATTACCTGGAAATTGCAGTATTTTTATAAAGATATGAAACACGGTTTGAAATTAGATAAAATCTTTCTTATATAGGGAAGTAGATATTTTGAGACAGTTTTACATATCAACATTTTGTTGATTGTTATTTTAAAACTTGATTACTGCATTTCTTAGCTGACTGATTCCTGAGCAGAAATGCCGAAGCAAACTCTGAGGTCCCTTTCAAAGTCCAAATATTATATTCATCATCATCATTTCAGCCGAAAGACGTCCACTGCTGGACATAGGCCTCCCCCAGGTTCCTCCACTTCGACCGGTCTTGTGTTTCCCATATCCAGCAAGACGTAGAGTGAGAAGGCCTCCCACAAGGTGGACCAATGACCTTGTGAAGGCCGCGGGTATCCGCTGGATGTGGGAATATTATATTATTAGGATATTATGCGAGTCTAACAATGCAGGGCCACGTTTGGAAGAGCTTTTTGAAGAAATCGCAATTACAGCTTTGAGCTGACCTGTTCCATCAGACAGCATGTATACTTCATTGTTTTAAAACAATTTCAGAACTTATTCAATTCTAGACGATATCTTCAGTTAATAGTAAAACAACAACTTGATGGCTTCTTTTTCCAATACGAACATTTATTGAAGTTAGCCAGTTACTCAGCTGACGTGTTCCATCGGACGGCATGCATACATTGTTTTAAAACAATTTCATAACTTATTAAATTCTACACGATATCTTCAGTAAACAGTAAAACGACAACTTGATTGCTTATTTTTCCAAAACGAACATTTATTGAAGTTAGCCAGTTACTCAACTGATGGCTCCATCTTCCATGTTTAACGAACTATCCACCAAAAAGTATAAAAGAACAATATTTTAACTCGGACCATGCGAGTTTGACCAAAAACAAAAGCAAATAAACGATTAATGGAAACAGGAAAAGGTAACAGAGAGACAATTCATAATAGTAACACGTGCCATAAGAGGGTAGAGCACAAACATCAAACTAATGATGCACAAAAATATTTCCCGTGTAGCTGTATAACCATCGATTAATCAGGACATACGGTTTTTTACTCTGTTTTAAAAGCATCGGCAAACTCGTTCCTGTGTGTACACTCTGACCACACATCGTCCATTAGGCTTTATTAAGAGTTTAGTCAATATTGATAAATGTTTGATGGAACGTCGGCGACGTAACGATGTAATTAAATTTTGTCTCCCATGATGGAGCGTTCGCGTTCATGTACTAAATGCAGCTGACGCATTAAAATGTATTGTGTTAATAATTGATTTAATTGGCAAGCTCGTTCTTATCAATCAGTGTGGAATTTTCGGCGAATGCAGCGAATTTATCTGGTTCATCTTTTGGCTTATTTGCTTCTGATTGACATCGAGGTTTGCGTGGGTGGTCATTCTTTGATCATTCTCTTGTTCATCAAAATTGTTTGCAAAGACTTCAGGATTGGCTTTTAATAACTCCTTCATTATTATTCAAAGCGTTGACAACTATATAATTTGATTTATTTTCTCAGCAGTCAACTCTATTATCGTAATCAGTGAACTCAACCACAATAATCTTAACTTTAGCTACCCAGACATTCATTAACCACATATTTATGACTAAGTTCGCACACGCATTCGAATACGACGAATTCACTTCAAGATATATTAGTAGCCACTGTGGAGTAATACAGCACGCGTTATGAATATACTCCCCCGCACTAATAACACCATTACTCAAAACGAATTTGGTACAGCCATCCAGGTTAATATAGAGAATTTCGTGAGAGACCATGGTAAGTAATTCGATTACGCCTTGTATAATAAATTCGCAACAATTTTGTACGACAAATTCATTTAATCTTATTTTGCTACGGTAGCTGTTGATATTCTCCGAAGAGTATGTATGTGTGGGTAGTACTAATTTATCAGATAGTTTATTATTGTAGTTTAGTAAACGCTGCTCTCAAACTACAGCATTGTTCACTTGTCTCTCAGTTCTTCACAATAAGTCTTTTAATAAAAACATGATGTTTCACTAATTGCCAATGCGGATATCCAATATTTTTATTTCTTGTAGAACAATGCAAAAATGCCTGAATTTAATCCCGAATGTAAATTTTATTTATTGTTCAATCAAACGAGACCGGACATCAAGAGTAATATAGTTATGTATGTAAAGAGCAAATAAAAAAATTCCAAGTTTCGAAACTGTGCCATCAGATTCCATTACACCATCAATATTAAACTCACAAACTCGAACGTTAACAATAAAGCCACAGCTATTGATTTGTAATAAAACTGTCATAAAGTTACGTCCTGAAAATAGTTCTCGTTGAAATTTTGCGGTGCATACTACATGCCAGTTGACTGTGTAACCAAACTCGGTCATCGTCCAATTTTGGGCTTCGAACTAGGCAAAAAGTTGGTGTGGACAGGTAACTCGTTCATTGTGACGACGGAGGCGAATTTGCATTGTAATGGATATTCCAGGCCTGAACGTTCGTTGTTTATACGTTCATCTTCACATATGCATCAGCACTCGTTTATAGCCGCGGTAAATTCAGGAGTCAACAAAGCAATAATACGATTTTTAGTTTTGGATGCAATGCGGATATTTTATTGCACCATATAATGTAAAAACACGTGAAAGTTTACACATAATCATGTCCGATATTTACATTTTATGTTTTAAATATCCCATTTATCTAAGGTCCAACAAAAGAGGTACCTAACCGCTATTCAAAGTCATTCATAAAATTGTCTTCCACTATAATCGAAACTTCTATTGTCCCAAATAAACAGTTTTGTGGTAACATAAAAATGTCAAAATACATAAATCTGCGATCAAAATGCACATTAAAGTTGTCATTGAAGACGCTGAATGTGCTCCTGACCCGAAACTGGCATTGAAGAGCAAACATGAATTGAGTTTGTGCAAAATCAAGACCTCAAAAGTCAATATGTCATATCGTCAACATCGTCGGCCAGTCAGACAATACGGTTCTACGACCGAGCTCCCATTATTTGCGGGTGGGCCGCGAACAAGACAAGGTCTTTGTATCATTTACGAAATAGATTCATCACTTTTGTTACCTTACGGGGTGCCACAACAAAGTTCATTGTAATAGATTTAGGGAAACTTAAATCGTAACGATTTATATAGACGTACAATGTTGCCTGATTGCATAATATGACACAGCGGTTGCATCACTTTCTGTCATATATTTGAACTTTATTGTAGGTAAAGTCAGGTAAATGAAAATTTTCCGCCTATTCAAATTACATCTATCATTGACACAACAAATGGACATGTGTCTCAATTTTATAAATAACTAGCAGTGCTCCGCGGTTTCACCCGCGTAGTTCCCGTTTCCGTGGGAATACGGCGATAAAATATAGCATATGTCACCCGGGGATAGAGTAGCTTCCCAACAGTGAAAGAATTTTTCAAATCGGTTCAGTAGTTTTGGAGCCTATTCAATGCAAGCAAACAAACAATCAAATCTTTCCTCTTTATTAATAGTATAGATATAGACTAGCTTTCGCCAGCGGCTTCGCCAGCGTGGAGGTCAAAAATTATCCAACGGATACGTACCACCGGGATAAAAAGTATTCTAAATGTCAATCTAGTTTATAAACTATCTGTGTGCCAAATTTCATCCGAATCCATTCTGCCGTTTTTGCGTGATTGAGTAACAAACATCTACATATGCAAACTTTCACAATTTTAATATTCATCATCATCAGCCTATAATGTTCCCACTGCTGGGACACAGGCCTCCTCTCTGTGAGAGGGATTGGGCAGTAATCCACCACGCGGGCCTAGTGCAGATTTTAATAATAGTAGGATTAATTTTCGTGACTGTGTTACGGATGACGCCATCCCGATTATTAAAGAAAAGTCTAAATAAACTGAAGGCAGTTCGATAATGTAAATAACATTTATTTATTAATACTTTTTTTCTGAAACTTAAATTATAAGGTACCAAATATAAATTAAGTAAAATAAATTGAATTAACTTTCACGTCCATTTCATATCGCACCTGCATTGATTCCGTTAACAAACTTGAAACGGTGAAACCAACGTGTCTGAATGGGCGTAGATATTAAAAAAATAAAACTAGCGCAGACCAATGCTCGTTTGGTCTCGCATGGACATGGGCTGTCCACAATCGAAATGAAGCAAAGGCATCTCCCGTCGACCGCATTGTTCCTTTGTTGCGCGGATCTGACCAGAACCTTTGTCCGAGAATTGTTTTATACAGAATGTAAGTCACGAATCCCATGTACTGTCTAACTGAATAAGGCCGGATCTTTCAATACCCTCTACCGTAGGTAGCCTATGTTCAATCTCACATGCAACTCTATTCAATAACCCTACTAATTCTTGGGTAATCGACGCTTAAGATGAATAAAAAATGGTTTCGTAAATTGCGTTCCATTCATATTAATGTTCACTTCATCTTCGATTAGTTTAATAAATGAAGCAGTTAGAAGTCTAATTAACCAAAGTAAGGGATTAAAATTTTGGAAAACTTGAAACTTATGCAAATTCATCTATCTTTAATAAGTTGTAAGCAAAAGGAATTTTGTAAATTCAATTCATCTTCGTTGAATAATGTTTAAAAAAAAATGAAATTCCAATGATAGGGCCCGAATATGATCCATAAATTCCCAAAGACTTATGCTGCCGAGACACGGTGCGATATTTCGAAAGAAAAGTGCAGCCGATGCGGTTTTATGACGCTACGTGGAATAGTAACGTATTTCTTACGGCATTTGAAGAATATTGGAACAAAATTGTGCTCGTAATATTTTGCCAGGATACTACAACGGACGGCCCGATATTGCTTATGTATTCATGTCAGTTAAAAGTCGAATATTTTGTTTCTGAAAGAACACTTCAGTTCTTTGTAACATAAAGCCAATTTTTGAACTGGAAATGGCTTTTCTTAGCACAACACATATTTTTTTAGAATACCATACATGTACAATATCTACTCGTATTGTTGATGTTGTGCATGTTTTTTACACATGCCCTTTAGAGTATACTTTTTATAGCTTTATTTTAAGTTTTTGTTTCAAAATGTTAACCTTATCTGTTGTTGTTACAGGTTGATTTTAATCAAAATTGCACTTTAATCATACGAATCCTATTTATTTAAGATTTCGCGATAAGATCTCAACCAACAGCCATGAACTTAACAACTTATTCAAACAGACTTCAATTAAGCCACCCATCACAAAATCCGTCTCCCAAAAGTGCTGCAGTACCTCCCATACCATATTCGTCAACTAGCATAACTCGCTCGTATTTGCTCGCGTGCCGAACTTGACCTCAGTGCTATCTCAATCTGATGTGGAGATAACCGCCAACATTGTTCCCAGCGGGACGCTGAGAATTTAGGATTTTCTTTGACAAACACCTTAGCTGACCCCACATAAGGTCTCCTTTGGCAGGTCTTTTAAGATAGATTCGTCATAGAGGGCTACATGACTGGGTAACACGTTCTTTGTCGTGATTCTGCGTATAGTTGTACGAAGAGGTAGAGTATGTGTTCATATTGGTGTACTCATACAGGCAAGCGATTTATGTGAGCACGCACGGTTTAAGGATCTGTGGTCAGATTGGTTGAAAGATAGTGATGTGTTTGTAATAATCTGGGAATATTATCAACCTGCTTGGTGGTATTTTTGAGTAAGTTGGTTTGTGCTTATTTTCTATAGGTAAAAAGAGGATAATGTGCATTTCTTGCTGATGCCTGATCTCAATCTATGACAGTCATGCCACTATTTGTCTTGATTCTGAATCTTTTCGCGCCTGTATTGGTAGATTCTGCATGTTTTCGCGCCTGTTTTGCTAGATTCTGAATGTTTTCGCGTCTGTATTTCTATTTACACAAAACATTACATAACATCACGCCTGTGTTGCTCATAAGGTTAGGCAGAGGTGCATCTATAGAATACCCACATTTCACCATGTTTAAGTCCCATGTAATAGAGGGCGAGCGAGCCTATTACTATCAGCCGGGCTCAAACCTGGAAGTCTGGGCTTGAGCCCGGCTTCCTGCATCCTGGATATGAAATTTCTCAATACTAGCCGAAAAACCCAATACAGTTGGTCCGATCCGGGTATCGAACCCAAGAGCTCATGCTCATCAGTAGTGTTTTGGAACCCCTAGATAGACTCACAAGGTAGTCAAATCTATCCGTCTATTTAAAGACGCTTGTTAATACCGAACAACGGAGAGAGGCACTCTCAGTACTGTAATTTTGACGTTTTGTGCATACTAATAGGGTTGAAGGTTGAAAAAAATAATCATACTATAAACTGTTCTATGGCTGGTGATATATTTCAAAAAATTCACACGAACCCACCCAAATCATTGCAACGAAACCATAGCGTGATCTCGATTTTGCAATAGCGCCATCTATCGTGCTTGATAACAAACTTTTTAAATAAACACTAATTTCTATGGTTTCTGAATACCGCTGATGCAAAATCTTTTCAAACAAGCAGATTACGTATAGAAGAACTTAATAAGCGACCCGTATGATAACACAATACCTATTCGATAATAAAGTTTACATAAAAGTAAACAAGCTTAACAGAAGCGCATTCTGGCTGCCCTACAATACTTCAACTCACTTATGAAAAGCCTGTATGACTATGGAATAAAAATGTGTCACCAATCGAAAGATTTAAACCAAAAGTCACCCTTATGCACTTATGTTAGAATTGATTTTCAAATGAGCTGTCCCAACAATAAGTATTCAGTATTGGATAATACACGAGTTGAGTTCGTTGTGTGTATGAACGAAGGGTATGTTTTCCCTAATAAAAAACCGGTCAAGTGCGAGTTGGACTCGCGCACCGAGGGTTCCGTACAAACCTGTGGGTATATAAGTAAAAGTTCAAAATTGTCAAAAATATTTTTTTTTATATGACGAAACTAAAAATTTTCGGTTTTCGTAATTTTTCCTATATCTGTACTATAAGACGTGACTTCGTACAAAATTTCAAGATTCTTAGTTCACGGGAAGTACCCTGTAGGTTTTGATTCCCGTGCGAGTTTCGAAAATTTGCGGAATTTTGCGGCCTAAATGGCTGTATCTTTTGATTGCGTTGACTTAGAAAGTTGATTTTTCTACAGCTTCCAGGGACAGTAGAACTAAGTATCATATAGAAATTTCAGTTTGATACCTCCACGCGTTCCTGAGAAAAACGGTCTTGACAGACGGACGGACGGACAACAAAGTGATCTTATAAGGGTTCCGTTTTTTCCTTTAGAGGTACGGAACCCTAAAAAGGCATAAATAAAATGGATGCCTGTTCGAGAACAGCGAGCCGGATCGCGGCGGCGCGGGCGCCACAACGCGCTCGAAACGCTATCAAACTTTCGCTTTCCTAATGAAACTTGAGATCGCGGAAATTGCATGGAAATAAATACGAACGCAGTAGTTCGCTTAGCAACTTTTAAATGCACCCGCTGTTGAACAGAATGCCTTTGTTAATTTAAAAGCTGCTCCGATCCGACTGCCAGCACTAAAAAATAAACTCAACTGAGCTCCCGAACACAAATTAGAGTTTCATATTGACTTTTCTTCGCTGTCCTGACTTCATTGTACGTAACTTTGATTCAATACTGTTCAAATTCATAGTAGAAGTTTGCTCTATAGTGTGACGCTATTGTCAAAACAGTTTTGCGTTTCGAGCATTGAAAAACATTTTGCAAATGCAACAACGTTTGCGTTAAGGAAGAGCCATAAAAGCCTGAACACTTTAGTATCCAATGGTCATCCCAAAGCAAAATACAATGGCGGAAAAAATTTAACAATCGGCACTCTACAAGGAGCGAAGTACATGCACGAATGAAATATTAAAGTTATAAAGGACTGTGCTTCAGAGAAAAGTAATAAAGTAGTCAAGGGTGAACTCGGTGAGAAATCATGTGCCGACTTTATTGCAAATTAAATTTCGGAATCTCCTTTCGCACTTTCAATGGGTTATTCACAAAATAACAAATTTTCGACTCTACGAATTTCATTATCACCTACTTCCAAATTCAATTTATCTATTAAAATTAAATTAACGTACGTAAATGTACAAACACCCACGGGTCAGGTTGTCCTGGAACGCTCTGATTATAATATTGAGTTTCTGTAGGTCAATTAGGTCACTCGATTTAAAACTTAACTGAGAGAGTCTGAGGTCACAATCAGTTAGGATAATTGCTTTTTTGTGATACAATGCATTAATTTGATTCTCTTTAATCTAAGAAAGGCGCTTTTGTATATCGAAGTAAATAAAGAAACCACAAATTGTCTTGTTATTGTCTCGCTTTTGTTTACAGAGGTCGTTGAAGCTGCAAATTGCAGTGATGAATATTATCAACTGAACTCAGTTTAATTCACACAGCCTGAGGGTTACACGACCTAATACATCTTTGAAAGAAAACATACTATATTCTACAAACATACACATATTCTTTTCAACTTGAACAAGAATGAGACTTGAATTTAGAATAAGAATGGAATTAGGATGTACTATTTTTGAAAACAGGAAGAAATACCGTTTTAAAGCTTTTCATGCTACATCAGGCACGCATTCGAAGTTTGAAATAGCATGTATGTCATTTGTACCACATTCATAGTGTACGATTTTTATCGTTTTATTATTACTAAGCAAGTATTCTAAAGTTGCAAATTTGGTTATTATAAACTTAGAAAACAGGATGCTTAGCTTAGCTCCTATATAGTTATTGTCTTTTGAACTGTTGCAAATAAATCACCGTAAATTATGTAACATAATTTCTGTAGTAATACTTGGCGAAATAAACTGCAATGTTTGGATGTTAACATAACTTTATTCTTAAGCATGTGGTTACCTTGTTTTTGGTTACATAAAATAAAACCGCGTAAGATTTTATGCTGGTATCCTTTTTATCAAATGTTAAATTGAATAGGGAGGTAATGAATATAATTAACAATTATACGAGTATATCAATAAAAGCAGTTTCTACCTACGTGAAAACTTAAGAAGATTATTCTATTTCTCACAGTTTTGTAAACCATTCAAGAAAGTGCGCAAATGTACAAACACTTGAAGGCTTTTACGCATACATAAGGTCATTAACTTATTAAAACAAAACAAGTACCTCTTTAATGATGTTAACTCGTTTACTAAATACTTATTTTCTTAAATGTTAAAATGTAGGGTACTATAATTTTATGCAGTAATTTGGGTTACATACGGGTGGCAAGACTGACCAGCTATTTGATAGTAACTGAGCGAAAAACTGTTCATGCAGTGACTGCAGTACTTAAATTGATCTCATTTAATTACTCATCAACTAGCGAATGGGCAGCAGCGTTCTCTATGCATTTTATCACCATACTGCGATCGCCAACCCGCCTGCCAAGCGTGGCGATTATGGAAAGCCCCTCCAAATTGTGGGAGGCCTATGTTCAGCAGTGGACGTCTTCGGGCTGAAATGATGATGATAATGAAATACTCATAAACCAATTATAGAAATATTACTGATTAAAATAAGGACTAGCCGATGGGCCCTTAAAAAAAATATTAGGGAGATTTTATTATTTAAAAACACATTTCATACGATTAAACAACGACATAAACTATTAAAATATTTGTATCCTAGTCCTCCGCTGCAGTGCATCTAGCTTGTGACGATTCATAAGTGCCCATTAAAATTTATAGGTTTGTCTTTTTTTTTATCGAGAAATATCAAGTAGTTTTGCAAAAACTTACAAGCCTCAGCTTGTGAAACTTCAAGGCGGTATGTCACAAAGTAGTTGCGATTTCTAAATAAACATATTATTTTGCGATTGAAGTGCGTCCACTTAAAGAGCTTAATTAATTCCAAACATTCTGTGTTGAAGAGGCCGCAAAATTTTATATTTATTTATTTTATTTTCTCTTTGGCTAACAGATTCCCTAATGAGTTAAGATTTGGAGTGTGTGCTATAATAATAATGAAATCTTGACTTATTATTTAATTACTATTTATTTACTTGTGTATCTATTTTATTTACAATTTATTAAGATATATTTTTATTTTTATTTTCTTATTATTATGTTTGTCACACCATCTTATCTTTTCACCATCCTTGGTTGACTGGTAGAGAATGTCTAAGGTACTAATAAGTCTGCCTTTGTACCTTATTTGTGTGCGAGAAGTTTAAATAAATAAATAGAATTTATGTCTCTAGCTAATAAAATGGGCTCAAAACCCCTTTCGTGTAATTAAATTGGTGTACGGTTCCGTACTAAAAATAGACACTACCCTTACCACTCCCGTGGGTGTTCTAAGGATCAGTTTCAGGTAGACTGTAGGTTAACAAACATCCGTCCCACATTGATAATATCCTATTTCTAAAACTTGGTTATTCAAGGAGGTTAGTTGGTCAGCAGAAAACTGGGACCTCGTAATGTTATGGACAAAGGAACTGATAACATGAATGTAGCCAGAAATCAGTTTGTTAAACTATGAACGTTTAGTAAAAAGAAGAAGATTTTGTTTATTTTAGAAAAAAAAAATTGACATCAATTACAATGGAAACGATGATAGCTACATAAATTAATAACCTTGTCGCAGCTATCAACGCCCGTCTAAACCAATGAAACAAATTGCTCCAGATTTAAGTATGTCATGGGTACAGTTTAGCTAAAATAAAGATCGTAATTAAATGCAAAAATAAAAATACAAAACGAAAAGCAAGGTGTGTATGGTGCAGTGTGGAGTGGTAATGTGAGTGTAGGTGTATGTGAGTAAAGGTGTCCGTGAGTGATCGTCTGTGTGAATGAAAACGAGTGAGTATCTTGAACCACTTTGTAAGCCCAAATTCAGACTGGAAAAGCGAAGGCATGAAGCCATTTTTATGAGGCACATAAACAATGAAATCCTGCGTTTATGATCGCCTAAGCTGCTTTATCGCTCGCAAAAAAATCTTTAAAAAACAATAACAATATTTCATGAAAATCGATATAAAATTACGATCAAAAAGCTGAAGTAGAGCCATAAAATCAAATGAATAACACCTCGAAGCTCCGAGCCGTTTCAAACAATTTGAGTTTGATTTCACATTTTTCATACACCGAACGTTCGTACGGTTTAGCTCATACGAAAACGTTTTTAATAGAAACCCATCGATTTTCCGTGGAACTAGCTTCAGTAGCGAAGTTATATTATTATAGTGGATTCACGCCTGGGTAAGCTCGGATAACCGGGGCCATCGATTTTTAAGTAAAAAGTGAGACTGGCTTTCGAACTTTCAAGTTTAGTTACTTAGGGACTTCACACTAGAGTTCTTGTAGTTTAGTCAAGTTAAAGAATTTGTTTTTATGGTCCGTAATAAAAGCTCGTCTTAGGATCCATGTTTAGGGAAATGTTGTTTTTCATTACATTTTTAAAGACGTGGCAAAAAGTTAATATTTAAGACTTGTCGGTTGTGACTCAAAACTTTTTTTCAAAGCAGTACAAAAAATCTATGACGTTTCGGAAAGATTGTTCAAAAATTTAAATTGCATTAATCGTTTACTGCTGTTACCGGTTTTAACCTTAAGGCTAAGCATTGCCATATAGTGCGACACTATAGTTTAAAGAATCAATAGACATGGGGCCTAAGTCTGTTATTTTTATAAATTCGTCATTCCAACACGATCCCATTGTCATTTTGCTAAAAGTTCGTAATTTGCTAAATTCATAATGGTCGATTAGTGATCGGTCAATGGTCTCGTAATAGAATTGTGTTATAATAGCATTGTCGCATTGCCATTATTATAAAACCCGTTAGTAGAAATTATTTTCGAAAAAATACTACTAAATTTGAACATTTATTCATGCCAGATTTCATTTATATGCATATTTTACATATTATTTTTTAACATATTATTTTAGAAACTGTCAAATTTTTTGCAGATTATCCCCTAAGTCAGTCATTCAATTGTCATTATTTACGAGATTACGAATAAATGCCATTTCTTTTAATGGAATGTCAGTGGCTGACCACTGGAAAGTCATAATGACGCCAGTGTCAAAATCAACAATTATGAAATCAATGATAAACCATTCTGACACTATGTAATAGCAGACTTGAGGCCCTAAAATATTGTCTGTGGTTATTATGACGTTAATCACGGAGCTTAGGAGTTATTCCAATACTAAATATTACACAAGAACCTTGTCATAAGCTAGGACACCGGCGTCAAATAAGGACACCACAGGTCATGAATATACGAGATGTCATAGTACGTTAGACATCCGTGACAGTCCTGCGGTCGAAGCAAAGGACATAGCCTGATAACGGGACGTCACACTTTCGAACACGCGCGACCGATGCGGTCACCGAAAATTTGTACGAGCTATAAGCAATTTAGTATAAACATAAACGTTTAAAATTTTCCCTCGTTCATCGTGCAGTTTTGTTCAAGGGTTTTCTGATAAAATGAGACGTAAAATTAAATTGTGGAGAAAATCAAGTGGAAACTGATGGGAGCACAATTCTCAACGGTGCAACAATATTGGTGCAAAAGTAACCTATTGATTTAAACGTTGCGTTTTTGTTTAATATTTTGTTAGTGAAAATATCGATATTCATTCTTCCAGCAATATATTAGGTAATGTGTTAAGGTACTGTTAAAAGTGTTGCTCAGAATCCGGGGCATCGGATGGGTCTTTTGAGAGGTAAGAGTGTCTCTTCCATGTGTAGTTGGTGACCACCGTGGTGGTTTTAGTGAGGTAAAAATCCCACACTGCCCATTGTAATTCCCAAAGCCCCGGGCGCTTATTGAACGTTTCCTACCGATTTTTTTTAAACTACATATTAATCGAACTTAGCTGCTAAAGTTTCATAAGCGTCCATGAAGGTTTTTGTGAAATAAAATATTTTGAATGAATTAGTGGAAGAGGAGATTCAAAATAAAGTCTTCATACATGAACAAGATATACCTATATTATCAACAACTTCAAGCCCCCCAGTTGTTTAAAGAAGATGCCTCCTTACCCATATTAGAAATCCGATCCCTTGCCAAGTTTCTCTTGTTGTCAAAGATATCCCACATCTATCGAGATGATATTTACTGTTCCAGAGGCTTCATATTTGTGGTAAAGGATAGCAATATTCTCAAAGTAACTAGACAACTAGTCGACTCACGAATACAGAGTGGTTTTGATAGAGGTCTATTTGACCTATTTGGTGTTTCGATAGCATTTAAATAACAATAGGTTTTAATTACATAAATAATAAATAAGAAACTGTCAAGTTTATCAAAAATACATATAACATCACTTCTTGCCTTGTTTACCTGAAGGGTAGGGCAGAGATGTACGTGTAGTACACCCACATTTCACCCTTGCTTAAGTCCCATATCACCAATACGCACTGGGCCCGCGTGGTGGATTACGGTCCATTCCCTCTCGCTGAGAGGAGGCCTGTGTCCCAGTAGTGGGAACAATATAGGCTGATTAGGTATGCTTATAAGTTCCATGTAATAGGGGGCGACCCTATTGCCATCAACCGGGCACAAATCCGCACTGCTACTGAGAAATACCATATTATGAAGTGTTGACTAAAGTCATAAAATTACAAAAATATAGCTCATCACGACTTTTTTCGATAGACAGAATGTCAGAAATGTCTGAAAGGAGTGCAAAAAAAAACGGCGCTTTTTAATGGAGAAAATTGGAAACTATCAATTTAATCACCAAATCTACGTAGTAACATGGTGACATTAAAATAAACTTAAGTTCTTTTGAATTAGTTAGGTAGTTAAAGTAATATGCAATACATTTATGTGCGTGATATAGTGCTAAAAATAGGAATCCAGACTAACCTTTGATTTTCATGTTAAGTTTCTTCAATAAAGGGCTCATTTCCGAATACCAAATAGTTCCGAACTAAATTGCATGAATAATGCTACATGTATAAATAATTTATATTGAAACAGAGTTCAAGAAACCCACACATTGCCAAGTAGAAGTTGAAATGAAAACATGCTATTGCACTCGAATTTACCATAATATTCATATTCCTAACAAAACTATGTTTAAAGTAGGCGTCAAATCCGACAAAACTACTCATAAAGTGCCATATTGTTCATAAAAGTATATTCTAAAACAATGGCGGATACAAGTGGGTGTTATCACTTCTATCATAGACGACTATAGCCATAGCAAGTAATCGCCATCATCACACGTAATAAAGCTAATATCAGATGTTATTTATGTCGCCTGAGTTGGCTTATGAATGCTAATTTCAGTGAGAGATATCTTTCGTTGAACCGCGTCAGTCAGCAATGGTCAAGTTAATTAAGTTATATGGTAAGTTGATGTGCAGATCATATTAGGGTGGAGAGTTGCTTTTAAATTAGGTTAGGTGGCTCGTGAAATTAAATAGCTTTGTTTGTTTTTGGTAATATGAGACTGTTGGATAAAATGTGGAGTTAAAGTCTGGATACGATTCAAGTGGGTGCAAATTAACTTTAATCAAGGCAGTAAGAGTAAAGCACTTGGAAATATAGTTACTTCATTTAGGTACTTACCTAAACTAAACTTTAGGATAGTTACGTATTTTAATACTGGTGTTCAGCAGCATCCGGTAAGATGGGAAACTGACCCGGACATTATTGGAAAAAGATAAGCAGATAATGATGAGATATTCTTACTAGGTAGTTTTATAACTAGAGACGAAACGGATAGCTGAATGGCTGGATACCGTATACCGGATATTCGGCCAACCTTGTAGCCGGATAGCCGAATATCCAGCCGAACATTACCGTTTAGTGCATCGCAAAAAGCGAGCTTGCGTAGGGGGATTTGCCAAATCTATTTATGGAGACAAGCGAAACCACTTGTTACCTCATAATGCACAATTTTTTATATTCATTCAACATCATTTTCCCTCATTATGAGTACTATGTAGTTTTTTAAGTTGTGGAATGAAAACTTTGTGATCACAGATGACTTAATTTGATTTTTTTTTAAATCTAGTATTTACACGGCCGGATATTAGCTTGTTATCTAGTATCCGACCAGATACTTATTCAGGCCGGATACCAAAAAGTCACCGGATTGCCGACTGGACGCATTTCATCTCTAGTTATAACGCAACCAGAATTTCTTTCCGCAACGCGACTAAACCTCGTAAAAAGACTCAAAAGAGCAACTCGGCAACCGACCATTCCGCGCACTTTAAAACAGTCGACATAACATATCGCCCATTTATATCAGAGGCAAGGCCCAATCTCCATACAGAAGTACTGAAAATATATTTCTGTAATACTCCCGGCTGTATATTAAAGAAACACTAAGGGATGTGCTAAGATATTTTTATTAAATTCCACTGGAGGCCGTTTCGTCGCATTTAGTTCCAATGCAAATGGTCCTGCACTCAGTTCGCGCGGGACAGATATTGCACCCGCCCCCTTTATTTATTGTTTAAACGATCGTGGGGTGTTGTTATTAGAAGCTTAAACAACGTTTGTGTGTGCTCTATGAAAACCTTAGCTGCTATAAATTTTTGTTTATGTTAATGACTGTTTGTTCTGATTTTGCTGTTGATCGGTTTGAATAGTTTATACAGGAAAAGTTTTTATCCAGTGCGTAAATTGTAACCATGAATTCAGCTTATCATTCTAGAAAACAGCTGTTTCATAGAAAAGTGCACCTACGCGGTCAAAATGTATGGAACAGCTGATTTTTTCTTGTAAATTCGGCGAAAAATTTCTGGATAAAAACTTACCCTGTATTTGAGAGCCTTCAGAGGTTTTTGTTTACCCCAGATATATTGTCAAACAAGAACTGACATGGACTTACTATGTGGTAAACTGATGATATACTTCATGAGGTAAGTTTTAACCTATGTCGGTCTTCCAAATCTATACAAAAGCAAATCTATCTTTACATATCGAGACCCCTTCGTGCTTCGAAAGGGCCTGGCTGTCATTTCTAGATCTTTGACAGTGGTTACGGCTCGTCAGAAACCTGAACGCCTGACAACCAGTCTTATCATGGGGTATCATGTAACCCAGTAACTGGTTTAAGGTGGTCAGATTTATAGGTAGTCGCTCCTTGTAAAAATAGTATCCAGTTACAAACGTTGAGACTGGAAGCCGACCACTAACAAAGTTTGGCAAAAGCTAGGCAGACTTTGAAATCTCTGCAGAAGTAAATGTTCATCATCATCATCATCATCATATCAGCCGAAAGACGTCCACTGCTGGACATAGGCCTCCCCCAGGCTCCTCCACTTCGACCGGTCTTGTGCTTCCCACATCCAGCTGATACCCGCGGTCTTCGCAAGGTCAAGAAGTAAATGTTGCTATCTATTATTTTCTTGGTGATTAGGTATCTGTAATTAGATCTGCAAGAATTTCTAATCTATTCGTAAGAGCATCTATTTCACGTGTCCGTATGGATTGAGGAGCCATGTCTCAGATTTAAACGCGGGTACTACCAATATTTAGTAGTAAATTACCTGAATTTGTAGGCCCGATCCTGGAATTTGTAGTAAAACCCTTTCAAAGTTACAGGACGTTTTGTGTGGCTCCTCAATCCTGACGGTCTATAAAAAAACAAATGTACGTAGCTACTAAAGTACTTGATGAAATCGAAGTTCCTCTACATTTAGTATTACAAAAGATATGAATAATTTTAATTTTCCTGAACATATTTGTTTATGGGGTGACCACAAATCATTTAAACTGTGTTCATAAACAGAACTTTATTTACCCATGAATAATTCTTCACCGTTCAGTACTTAAATAAAGAACACAATATATTAAAGACAAATAATAATAAAAAAACGGATTATCCCAAATGACCTTTTTAAAATCTCTAATTTCTAAATATTTATCTCTATCTCTATATTCTCTTATCTTTATGTATAATCTCTTCTCTCCTCTTATGTCTCAAAATATTATAAAACAAAGTCGCTTTTTTTTCTGTCTGATTGACCGCGCTGTTCTCTTAAAAAATGCAACGGATTTTGTTGCGGTTTTTACCATCATTTATAAAATTTGTTCCGAAAGTTTTTAATGTGTATTTTTTTTTTCTATTAATTTACTACGATATCGACACCCAACACGTGGGTGTCGATATCGTAGTAAATTATCGTGTTTACCCTTTATAAATAAAGATTTTTTTTATCAAAGGTACTATACCTACGTGACAGGCCGTAATATGCCAGTTAATTAATTGGCTTATCTGTAAATTACGGAAACAAGGTGGTGTTCCTAAGATAGATATAAGAGAAGAGAGAAGATTAGAGATAAAGATAAGAGAATATAGAGATAGATATAATGTGTAGAAATTAGAAATATTAAAAAAGGTAATTTGGGATAATCCGCTTTTAGTTTATTTTTCTTTTTAACCCCCGACGCAAAAATCGACGGGGTGTTATAAGTTTTACGTGTCTGTGTCTGTGTGTGTGTGTGTGTGGGGGTGTGTGTGTGTGTGTGTGTATGTGTGTGTCTGAGGCAACGTAGCTCCCGAACGGATGAACCGATTTTGATTTGTTTTTTTTTTGTTTGAAAGGTGTATTAGTCGGGAGTGTTCTTAGACATGTTTCATCACAATTGGTTCAGCCGTTTGAAGATTATCAGCTCTTTTCTGGTTGACGAAGGGATTTAAGCATCTTCCACGGATCTGATCAACTCGAAATTTGGTATTCTATTACTTCAATGATATTAGACGAACAAAGTAACCTTGAAATGCTGGAGCAACACCTGGAATTTCCAGGATGCCCAAGTTACTCACCAACAAACAGCAAAAGTATCGTGTTTGGGCTCATTGAAAAGGTCAGTGAATAGATTATAGATAAATAGTGATCAGGACGAGGAATGAGGATAAATTAGTAACAAACTTCACTGTGGGAAAAATACGCAACGATGCGCAGATTTAAGCGAGCGAGACATTAAGTTTAAAAAGCAGGAAATAAAAATTAAATTTTAAAAACCCCCGACCCTAAAAACTCTAAAAAGTAAAAATAATAATATTTATAGGCCTTTTAAGATGAAGGTAATATTTTGATCAAGGCATTGTCAAGTCGGGGGACGGTCGTCCCCCGACTTTACAATGCCTTGATCAAAATATTACCTTTATTTTTAAAGGGCCTATTTATTATTTTTACTTTTTAGAGTTTTTAGGGTCGGGGGTTTTTTTGATTTTGATTTTTTTATTTTATTATTTGTGTTTAATATAGTGTATAGTGTTCTTTATTTATGTACAATCGCGACTTCTTCCGCACGCTCACCTTTAAGGCGATAATCGCGTAGCAAGGCTCACGACTCGATCGCACAATGCATGCGTTTTGACCAATAGAATGCACGAAACATATTTTAGTAGTGTTCGTAGTAATGGTGTATAGAAGTGTGACACTCACACAGGCGCGTGCTATGTTCACTAGTTTGTGAGATTATTTTTGAATAGGCACGGCCGGTATGAGCTCTTTATGAATTATTGTTGTTGACAAGAAGTAATTTCGTACTCATATTTATCTTCTTTTTGGTTTAGAAAATGTATTATTGCTATTGCTTTAAGTTAAATGTAATAATTGTTAGGTTCTTAATGTGTTTTATTTTTGTAGGTTTTAGGTTTGTTTTTATTAGCAGAGGAGAATAAAACTAATTCATGCCTTGCTTGACACGAGACCAGAGAGACGGTGTCACTTTTTTTTTTACCACAGGCAATAAGACATCACAACAGATCAAACAGTAATTGTAAACAGAATCTTATCGATTAGCTTAATGTTTTTTTTTTTTTTTAGTTTTTCTATTTATTCAGCTACTTACTAGCAGCGCTCCGCGATTTCAACAGCGTATTTCCCGTTACCGTGAGAATATGGGGATAAAATATAGCCTTTGTCACCCGGAGATAGTGTAGCTTCCCAACAGTGAAAGAAATTTTCAAATCGGTACAGTAGTTTCGGGGCCTATTCAATGCAAACAAACAAACAATCAAATCTTTTCTCTTTATTATTAGTATAGATAGATTATTTATCAATAATTTGGAATAAAAATGTCAAACAACAATTTATATCTATTCTATCAACTTTAATATTTTCCTCTCTCCGACATAATAATGTTCCGTCAGGTCTATAAGTTTTGTTATATATGAACACTTTCACTGCCTCCCCAATTTTCATGATGTCCAATGGTTATGCGATACCGCCGCCATATAAAACGCAGCGGACGCGCTAGGCACGTTGACTGGCACTGCATAAAGTTATAAAATGTTAATAATTATTGTCATTTCTGTAAATTCCGGTTAAGAAGTTACAGCCTTTCAAGGTCAACTTATTAATGCCACTTTAAAAAAAAAACCTGTATTATCGGCGCGGCGCGGGCGTAAGAGGGACTTGTTACTTGCGCAGTTCTATTGAAAAGTAAAAATCTTCATTACAATGTGTTATAAACTTGAAAATATACAAAAACGAAGCAAGTTAGATATTTTGTTGGAAATTTGCAACATTTGTTATTATCTTTTTATTTTATTGCTCTATATTATGATTGGAATAACACAAATACATATACTTTGCGCATTTCATACAATGTTATCAGAGATTTTTGTTTACTGTTGTCGGAACTTTTGCAACTACAATAATAAAACGTTCATTATCTATACCATTGTTATTTAGTGGGAACTTCTGAAAATCCGGTTTAACAATAGAATGGCTTAAAAACATACTTTATGGCCCTTCTATTGAAGGACCATAAAATACGTTCGCGAAATATTACAAAGAATTTTAAGGTATGCCTACTATTTTATTACCATGTTACCTATCTCGAATGTTTTGCAGGTGTTCCTTATAGGTATAATGTATATTTTGAATACTTTGAATAGTTCTAATATTCGTTTTATCCATTTATTTATCACACCTTGTGATTTTTTATTTAATCATAACAGCAGTTTGTGCAGAGGTTGATTGGTACTAACACTAGATTATAAGTTGTTTTCATATTATGTTACTAACACTCTATGGATTTCTTTTCCGAAATAAAATAAATATTATTATTATTTATTATTATAAACAGGCGGCTGTCCCTTTAGTGCACTCGTGCGCTGAACTACCAGATTTTAATAGATGTAGAAAGAATCACACAATGTTTAATAATCGCATTGTGGCCACTGGTTGTGGTCTACGTAATATTAACAAAACTGAGGAAACAATATAAGCTCTTTGCTAAACTATTAAGACTCATTTTCGCGGTACAGAAGATCTACAGTGAATGCTCATACATTTCTATGAGATCCGAGCTAAAACGCCTAGCGCGTGAGACAGAAGATCGTTGAGATAACTGTATGGAGCGTTATGGAGTAATTTGTCGATTCTCGTGCGCCGCACGGGGAACCGAAGTTTGTCGAATATTACCGAACGTCGCGTCGATTAGCGAGAGCGCCCGAGGTTTGGCAAAGTTTGCATGCCGGCCATAATGAATGACCGCGCGACTCATTATTGTCACTGCGAAGTTTAGTTTACGTGGAATTGAATACTATTGTTTATTTTTTATTCGTCTAGATTTAAATTACTTACCTATCTGAAATAAATAAATTCTATTTATTTACTTATTATCCCTAATACTTAGTGAGCTAGTAAAGAGCACCACCAGTTCCATGACCTACCAGCCGCCACTGATCATAAATAAACGAGATTACACAAACAAAGTATCTTCCAATGTCCGGGGCATGCTTTGCAGGATGCTTACCGTTGGGTGGTTCACAAAAGGCTTGCAAAAGGCAGTACGTTAAGATTGGAGTTTATGAGTGGGCCGTCTTTTAATAAAAGGTTGACAAACCATGCTATAATCAACGAGACAAGCGCGTTGCCCGCATTGCGTACGACAAGCATATTTTGACAAATATAACAATAACTCAGTTCATAGGCCACTTTAAAATTCGGAAGCATAACAAGTAATTAAACTGAACTATAATTTTCAATAAGAAATACTCCTTCATTTCTGAAATATAACAGAAATATTTTCAAAAAGCCAGGCCGGTGGGCTCCTGAAAAAATAAAACTGTCACTGTGACCGCAGTGAGAGTGAAAGGATTGAAAAAAAGAAATATTAGCTATTAGTGAAATATATATTTTTCAGTTCGTGTTCATTTAGTAATAAGCTGTTCAGGATTAAAGATTTCTTATGGTTGATATTTAAACCGTATCTGTATATTAAAACATTTTAGTAAAACATTTTTGTTTAAAGCGAAACTGTCGTCTGCAATCTTCGTGTGAAATCATACAAAATGTGTTAAAAATTTAAGAACAATTTTAAGGATTTGTAGTTGTGGAAAAGAAGCAATTTAATTTAGTTGAACTTATTTATTTTTAATAGAGTGTTTCAAGATTTCAAAAGGAAATTTTAAAGATTCACCCAGAAATTAATATAAAAAATTACACAGAAATTATCATCAACTTGTATTTATCTACACTCATATCGTAAAGTTATTATTAATAAATCAAAAATAGTGTCATAATGACAGACTTTAAGCACGGGCAATTCTAATGAAATTAAAAAGTTTTATTATAAATTTATAATTTTAGCACACCTTCCTTATGTTTACGTATTTGTGTTTTTTGCAATGTCTTCGCTACTTCTTCTAATACTCCTAGTAATGGTTCTAACTGAGACATTTTTTGTAAACAACAAAAAACGTGATATTCTTCAAAATAACGTGACGTTGATGCGTAGATTCCTTTTGTAATAATATTGTAAATAACATGCACAAAAAACCCTCAAACACTGCTAATGACGGTCCGGGCTCGCTTCTTATCTAAGGAATGCAATGTCTTTTGTTCTCGACGCTCAGTACGGTGCACTGTAATCCGGCTCGATTTCGACCATGTTTTGATGGAAGTAAGGTTGAAAATTGTTAGTATGGATTTTTGTGGGAACGAAATGCGTGCTTTGTTGACGACGCCTTTATTGCGACTAAAAAAATGGACATTGGTTTGCGTCTCTATACGTCATGCATTCAACAGACAATATGGATTTGTGTGAATACACTCACACAAATACATGTTGTTTCTAATTGGGCGAAACCAGGAAGGGGTGTGGTTTGTCACTAGATGCGCTGCCACAGAAATATTTTCTTAAGTGAGCATGCTTAAAGTTTGTCGATTGTACCTAATGAACGGCGAAGAATGATTGATGTGTAAATAAAGTTCTGTTTATGAACACAGTTTAAATTATTTATGGTCACCCCAAACACAAAATTTTCAAGGAAAATTAAAACTATTCATATCTTTCGAAATACTGAATGTAGAGAAAGTTTGATTACGCCAATATTTAGTAGAAATTTCTACTAAATATTGGCGTAGTTAAATTTCGATTTGATCAACTACTTTAGTAGCTACGCACAATTGTTTTTTGTAGACCGTCAGGATTGAGGAGCCACATAAAATGTACTGTATTACCGAAATTATGATGCTTATGCATTTTATTTTCATACTAAAAATTAAAGCAAAGTTACTACTAAATTATAATAAAAATCTGTTTAATCTCTTCATTGGTTTGTAAGAAACAGAACGGGGAAATTTATGGATTTTTCAGATAAATCAAACCATTGTAGTTATTTCAAATTTAGCCGTACAAAACTCATTTTTTTTGTACAGATTACGCATAAACACTACTAATTTCTACCAAATTTTCAGGAATATCTATCCACTAGTTTTCGAGTTCTAAGGCGGCTCCTCAATCCAGACGTCTGTATTGAGGAGCCACCTTAAACTACCTGTAACTTTGAAAGGGTTTTACTACAAATTCCAGGACCGGGGCTACAAATTCAGGTAATTTACTACTAAATATTGGTAGCACCTGCGTTTAAATCTGAGACATGGCTCCTCAATCCATACGGACACTGTTTCACGCTTATCCAAACAAGTTAAGAGTGTGTTAAAAGTATTACATCAAATGTGCAATGTGCAACCAAACCGAATGCTATTATCCAAACAAATCATTTACCACCTTTACAAAAACACAATGGCTCCCGATTTGCTGGCTAGTTGAACAAATATCTATTTCAAGTTCGCCAGGTATTGTCTCAGAAAAAAAGGGCAGATGTTGTCACCGGGACGAGTCGCGGAACAAAACGGCCGACTGCCCATCTTTTGTTAAGTAAACTAAGCATTCAAGATGTTCCCCGAATCACAAAATGTTTAGCTATTTGTTAAAGTCCTATTAAGTTCTGTCACTTCGGCACTGTCCTTACAAACTTATCATACTTTCTATTCAAGAAATATTGAACTCTATTTCTTCCACGTGAAGGTTGGTTGTAAGTGTAGCGGTAGTTGGCAAATCTGTAATTGTTGTTAGACGCAACTGAGACGTCTTTGAATGAGATGTCAATAAATTAAATTCGCTTCCGCCGTGTGAATTCTGAAGTTGTCTCAATTTGTTCTCTCTTACACAAGGGGAGGTTTTTTATACAAATTCGTCGTACCTAATGGTCTTGGCATTATTTTCTAATGATGCGTACACGACAAGTCAAATTCATATTAATTTCGAATGGAGAAAATCGTTAAATGAAGCGTCGTCATATTCGTTTGTATGACATTTTATTTTCAAGAAATATATTGTATTCGCCTCATTGGTGGACTACAAAGCTGTATTAAAGTACCTTTGAGGGCTGATTCCAAGAATCTGGGTTCCACTCTTAAAGATTAAATTAAGTACTTATATTTGCTAGAAATTAACGGAGTCACCTTAAAGCTTTATAACTTTGTAATTATGAGCCAACATTAAACTTAAAAAGTATTGAAATATGCCAGGTGACACTCACAATACCAATATTGATTTTTGAATTCTTAAGACCTGTTAAAGTTCAGAACTAACAGCTACCAATTCTTGACCCACCGGTCAACGGCAGCAAACACGACAGATCTTTCCAACGTAAACTTGACTATTAAGGGTCATAAAACTATGAAAAAAAAAAATAGCTCTCGAGAATTCGAGACTCAAAGTAAAAGAAGCACGCATCATTACGCGTACTCAAAAGCCTTTCTAAGACAATAACGAATATTTTCATATTTGTTAAGAGCCACCGAGATAAAAAAACACTCAATGAGCATTCGGTAGACGGCAACTGAACACTGTGTAAATAATGATAAAAGTATTTGCTCTGTCGAGACGTACAAAGATCAGTGTAAACACTTAGATACGCCCACTAAGATGCGAGCTGCGGTGATACGCCAATAGTTATGTATTTGTGTTGTGATTCTGATTGTTATAATCTCGGCTACAACGCCTGGGTCGAAATAAAACGGAATCAGTTCAATACGTTTATTTTCGATAAGCATGACGCAAAAAGAGAGAACACAAACACAAAAAAGGAACAAGTTGAAGGAGAATTTGCGTCACATCCACGAAAAACGGCTATTGCTCATAATAATGCTACGGCCCTATTCAAAACAGGAAGCCTACCACGAGCTCTTAACGCGATCCAATTTAGGACCTAAACTGAACTGTTCTTCTAATTCGTACCATGACGTCAGTATAACGATTCAATTTAGGCCATGCCATCTGACAGCGATTGTTCCAAAGTGAGTCGCAAGTTTTGGTTTCATTCATTCAATTTTGTACTAGTTTGGTACCATGACGTTTAAAAAGCAGCTCAACTGAAACGCTCAACTGTCAAAATAAGCGATTCAATAAAAGTTAATATTTCTCGAACATAAACTGAAGCGTTTGGTGAATTATTGACGAAAACAAAGTTTTTTAGTGCTATTTTAGTGGAATTTTACAAAAACCAGTGTAAGTGTACTTTAATCTTTCATATAAAGTCTAAAATACCTATTTCATATGCCTTTTATAATCGCATTTGTTTTTCTTTAACAGATGTCTGATGAACTACTTTTATTTGAGTTTTTGGAGGAAGATACTGCCTCTCAATATACCCAAAAACGTAAGAGACTGCAGTTACGTGGCCAGTTGGACCCCTTCAATAATTTTGAGGATGCCGAATTCATTAGGCGCTACAGGCTATCCAAAGAATTAGTGCTCGATTTGTGCGCCGAGTTGAGTCCAATGTTCAAAGAACCTGTCAAGTCAACGGATTTATCCTTAGAGAACAAGGTACCTAAATAACCTAACTTCTTACCTCTTTTAGTTTACTTAATTCATTTATGTAGCCTACATTTCTGTTTGTGAGAAAAGATTTGAGAAACTATGTACTTATATCCAATTTGTACAACTAAGTACAGCCATAATATGTGTAAAATAATTGTTGTAATATTTGTTTAAGGTTTTGACTGCATTGTCTTTCTATGCCACAGGGTCTTATCAAAGACCAACTGGAGATATAGGTGGTCATTCCGTGGCACAACAAACGGTGTCATCCGTTTTATCTCAAATAACCACAGCGTTAAATTCTACTCAAATGAGAAATAAACATATTGTTTTTCCAAGGACTTTAGAGGAAAGGAATACCATAAGAAAAAAGTAAGTAAAACAATAGTTTTGGGTTGATATTGTCTCGGCATGAAGAATAATAATGTGAAACATTGGTCAACAAACAACAATCCACATCCACAACTTCCCGTATACATCCCAATGCAGGGTACAAGGCCTTCCCTCTCCATGCATAAATCATATTGAATGTAACAAACCTCAACAGCATATTGGAAATTACACATGATGAAATATAAATAATTGTTGAATGAAAAGCTTCTTTTTCAAATACCTACTTTATTTAATATAATCAACACCTAATAAAAAAGTAGAAGTAGAGAACCACACTTAGATACTTACAAAGTTTTGTTTTTATACTTAAAATAAACAATTTAATTACTAACTAGCTGATGCCCTGCACTGGTCAAATATTTTGTTTAATATTAATTAGAAAATATAAGTAGGTATAATTATCACAGTCTAATATAAATTTTCAGGTTAATCTTTGGCTTTAGTACTAACTATTTAAATTCTTACATTAATTGTCAACAAAAGTAAAAATATTGTGATTTACAGCTTCAGTGTTTAGTTGAAGATATACAAATAAAGCTGTCCATACATAAAAGGTTGCAATCCATGTCTTTTTTATGTAGTTAATAATATATTAAAAAAATGGTTCCTTTGCAATGCATCTCTTCATTTTATCTGTTGTAGGTACCTACTATATTTTTTTGGCTTAATTCCTTGGATGAGTCAACCGACCTTTTAATTTAGTAAAATAATTTTCGGGCTTGTTTTATATTACCAATTTTGTTCCAGGTTTTATCAGCAATTTAGAATTCCAGGAGTTTTGGGTTGCATCGACTGCACGCAAATCGCCATCATAAGACCCAATGAGCATGAAGAAAGATATTTTTGTAGAAAACACTATCATTCCTTAAATGTTCAACTGGTAATTAATCTATAATAGTACATTAAAGTTTTATAATAATATTTGTAGGTACATTAATTACTTTTAAGTTTGTACTTTTTTTTAGATATGTGATGCTAATATGTACATCACAAGTGTTGATGCCAGCTACGGTGGAGCTTCGCATGACTCGTTTATCTGGAATCAACATCCAATAAAGGCATATTTAGAGGCACTTGATGAGCCAACTTGGCTTCTAGGTAAGAAATTACTTATATTAATTTGGCACCTATACCTAATATAAGACACACTACACACACACTCGCACACTGTTGAGGTTTGATGTAGACTGAAGAGATGCTCCTACAATATAATTCCTAAATTATATAATAGGAAAATGTCTACAGTCTACATCAAACCTCTACAGTGTGGTTTGGTAAGATATATTCTATGTGTAATGCAGTCTTAAGTATGATATACTTCAGACTGTTATGTAATATACTTAAGATAAATAATATAATTAATGTACTTATGCAAAATTAGTGAACCTATTTAAAAAACAGAAATTGCATTCAAATACAGGATAGTCCTAATAGTAAAGTCAATAAAAAAGAATTGATTCGTCAAAACTAGGGGTATCCGAAAATAATATTTTTTATTCTTAATAATGTAAATTTCTTATTTTCGATAAAAAAAAGTATCTTGCGCTAATATCACATAATTTTTTTATGCATGAAAGGGTATTTGTTGTATAAAAAGAGGTCGACCGCGAAGAATTTCCCCAAAACTTAAAAAAATATTAATATCTCCTAAACTATCAAAAATCGCGGAATATACATGGGGTACTTTCGGATATCCCTAGGTATGAGGATCCAATTTTTTTTATTGACGTCACTATTTGGACCATCTTGTAGGTATATTCTAATATTAAATTTAATGACTTTTTTAACAGTAAAATGTGAAATATTTCTTTACAGGTGACTCTGGATATCCACTAAGACCATACATGATGACACCAATATTAGACGCTGCACCAGATACGCCTGAGAGACATTATACAGACCAGCATATCCGGGCCAGGAACATTGTTGAGAGGACAATTGGGCTTCTTAAAGCACGTTTCCGCTGTCTGTTAGTGCATCGCGTTTTACATTATAAGCCAGAAGTTGCAGCCTCTATTGTAAATGCCTGTGTCATTTTACACAACATGTGCAATCGGGCTCAAATACCGGTGCCAGAACTGACAGATGCAGAGGTTCGCCAAGAAGCCCAAATGCAACATAACTATGTCGATGTTGGGGATAGCAGTCAAAATACCTTGCAGCAAGGCACGTCCACAAGAGCTAGGCTTGTTCATCGGCTGTGGACAGCCCGGGAAGCCTGAAAAATAAAGTTTAAACACTTAAATTATTATACTATTAAATATTGTACATAAAACATTTTAAAAGAGTAACGGTGGAGTTTCTTGCCCGTTCTTCTCCATACGAAACTACATTTTGGAATGGGCGACTAGAATCAACTCACATTTACACCATTATTTTAAATAAATGCTTTGACTTTAATGTATTTAAGTTGTTTCATTTTATATATACATATTACCACATATTATTACAGGAATTATCTTTAATTGTATTTTGAAATGGAAACTTATATTCTTACCTAGTATTGAATATGACTTTTATTGCTCTCAGTTCAAGAGTAAAATTTTCTAAGATTTGGTTCCTTCTTTCTTCAATTTTAACTCTCTCCTCAGACATATTAACAAGTGCGCGCCTTGCTGTATCTGCAGACATAGGTACCACTCGGCGCTGCCGCTGCCGCCGACGCGGAGTAGAGTACTTACCACATTCCTTGAAATAGTTGTGTACTTTCAAACTTTTTCAAAACTGCTTAACTATACACTTCACTTAAATTTTCCCACCGCAATCACAAATCCGGTCTCCGCAGACTACGGGCGCATTCCGTATTAGACAAACAGTGATAATATCGCGAAGCCAACCAAAATAAAAATCAGTACTAATGATCTGATAGCTCTTAAATTTTTTGACTATTCAATTTGGTCGGGTTCGCGATATTATCACTTTTGTTGCATATCGGAACACGGCATACGTATCTAGTCAAGTGTTGCCAGGTTTGGTTTTCACCTTACCCTAGGCTTAGTCTCGATTTACCCGAGATAGAAAAAATACCCTAAATTAATTCCATCAGTTTTTTCTTCCTTTACAAATAAAACAACAGCTAGATGTTTTTTTCATTTTTATATATTATTTGCGCATCACAATAAATGTTTATTCTGTATCAACTGCATCGTTATCTTTTTTGTTGGAAATACCTACAATTATTGTTAAACTCATATATCATTGTTTTTAACGGTATAAAGATACCGGTGTAAAGTAAACCTTATTAAAATTTGTCGGTACTTACATTAAAACTTTAAAATCTGAAGTAGTATTGCAGAAATGCAAACTAAATTAACCAATATTGCTTCTAATCTCCAGCATGCTTCATAAATCCAAAAGTTTTTGTTTATTGTGTTCGGCATTCCAGTATTTTCGGATCGGATACACACTAGGTAGAAATAATATAATTGAAGTCTTGTATAATGTATTCGAAACAGACCTTACCCTAAAAAAACGAATACCCCAAAAATTACCATCCTGTCTTATATTTTACTCTAAATCTAGAGGAAATTACCCTATGTTGGCAGCACTGAGACAATCAGTCAAACTGACAGTGACATTTCACGTTTTTTTTACTCTGGTACGTTCGAAACAAATATAATAACGTTCCGTTATATTACGTAGAAAAAGAAACCTTTAATACATAGCAAAAGGTAAATAAATATCTACTTTGACAAAGAATAATTTGAACAATAATAACGTATTAACGTGGAATATTGAAAACAACAGTTGAGTGTCTTTTTTACTTTATAGTAATAATACTGAGTCGAGAACAAATAAAATGTTACTTGCTTCTGAACGTGTCTGACACTAAAATGTGGGCGAAACAAACTTATACAATACTAATAGCGTTGTCTCTTTTTCACCAAAAACGTTTCAAACGCGGTTCAACGACAAATTCCGATCTTTCATTCACTTTTAGCGATCCAAATGCCGCTGAGCGTATTTGACGTCATGGTACGAATTTGAAGCGATGCAGTTTAGGAACCTAAACTGAAATGTCTTGCTTTTGAATCGTTTTTAAGTAGGTCATGGTAGGACTCCAGAGCCACCCCACCCAGCGCTAGTTTTGACGTCAACCGGTATAACATCATACGATCTGATAGAAAAAATTACAAAATAAGAAACAATTAAAGCACAATCTGTTATTTATGGTCGTGGTATGTTCATTCTTACTATGGATACTAAAGAGGGAACTACCGGCCTTTTCAGTAATATAAAACTTTCTACCTCTACCGAAATCCTAATAATTCTTAGTGCTATAGAAAAAGTCTTAATAATTCTTTGTGGTGGTCACTATTTTCATAGAACAAAAAAATCTCCCCACTAAGTAAGAAGGTAGCTTCAGAAGTTGAGTAAAGATGTTGGCTCGTCCACAATTTGTAAACACATCATGATTAGGTACCACATTAGCTTAATGAGGCTTTAAGCCACCGGTTTTATGCTAGTAAACTCCATTAAGACTGTCTTTATGAGTTGTATATTTGCGTAAGTATTGGATATCTTTAATGGGTAAAGTCACAGTAAGAATAATATGACATGTATTTCTAGAGATTAACTGTATGCTATGAATTGTCTCATAGGTCTAGAGGTCGCAAGGGCAACTGCTGAGCAAGAGATCCGGGTCGGGTAAAGTGTTATTCTGTTTTCCATCCGGAATTACCAGTAGCAGCCCGGAGTCTATGCCCAGTTGATGGCAATCAGCTCGCCCCTTGTTACATGAAACTTAAACATAAAATGTGGGTATTCTATTAGGTGCATTACTATCACCCAAACACACACACTCATTTACTATTCTAGAATATATCTTCAAGTTTATTTTTATTTTATTTAGTTATAGTTCAAGTCTTGTCTTGTTTAAATTTTACTTGTGATTTTTTGTTTAAATCCTGTTTTTCTTTTTGTACACCTCTTTTGCTTTTTCATAATTTTGTTGTAGGAGAGCGGGATCTCTTAGCACAGGTATATCTCATGCTTAAAAGGAGATCCCATTGTAAAGTTTCTGAAATAAACCTTTATATTTTATTTATTTGTCACTGCCTTATCCTTCGGATAATACAGGCCTGATGTCATCATCATTTCAGCCGAAAGACGTCCACTGCTGGACATAGGCCTCCCCCAGTCATGGGGTGTTTTGCCATAATCGCCACGCTTGGCAGGCGGGTTGGCGGTCACAGTATGGTGGTAAAATGCATAGAGAACGCTGCTGCCCACTCTCTAGTAAGTCCCTTAGTCGCCTTCTACGACACCCACTGGAAGAAATGGGATGGTGCTATTCTTTTACGCCCGGTGACACATACGGGACCCCTGATTTTGTTATATATTTCTGGTCTTACATTTTATCAACTAATAAACGACAATAATTATTCATTGTCTAGCATGTTTCTATACTGTACTTTAACAATTTTATTTTAATAGTGGTTTTATGTTCAGGTTTATATTCTTGGATTCAACATGAAATGTGAATTTAATTTAAGCTTGAATGTTATACTGTTTTTTTTTTTCTGTTCCTTTTCAGTAGCTGTGTTGTGCTGTTCACACCATTTTTTTAAAATCTATTTTTAGAAGTGAAGACTTTTAATTGGCTGTCAGTCAAACATACAATTTTTTAATCTGTTTGTTTTAGCTGTAAGTCATCCATAGTTCATAAATAAATAACACTTGTAACCTAGAATGAATCAGATTCTGGATCAGTGATTTGACCACAATCGTTCTATTGTTGCTCTTTACGTCGTTGGAGCTACCCTAAGGGAGAGCGAAATCTATTCATAGCACCCAGCCAGTAGTATCCACGACACAGCTAGCTAATGCACTAGTGGTCTAGAATAATTTATGCAATAGGGAATTAGGATTGTACTGTGACTGGAAATATCAGAAGCTATTTTGGCTCTTGTCATTCCTCTGCCGTTTGTTTCCAACTATGTTACAGCTCGTTTGTGGTTTCACCAAATGTGGTATTGGTATTTTGCATGGTATGAATGGTTTTTGATTCTCTAACCTAACTATAGAAACCAAACCAACCAACCCAATGGGTCTCTTTTAATGGCAAGCGACATCGTGGCAGGCCCGGATGGAGATGGCGAAATCAGCTGGACTTCTTCAACAGAAACTGGTCCTAAACAGCTTTAAACAGAGAGAAGTGGAAAGAGAGTAGGGACACTTTTACTCTGAAGTGGGACATCACGAGCTTTTAATAATAATAACCTAGCTACTACTCAAACTGTAGGATTCTGAATTTAGAGTTAGACTGGTAATCAGATTTTATATCTATTGACTGACGCAGATCGACTGATATTCTTGTTTGTTATTTATCAAGAGACCCTCTAATGTGCGTTCTATTTATTATGTGACCCAAATCGTCACAGAACCTAGAAATAAACAAAATTCAAAGAACCATTCCGAGGATAATACCCGTGTTAGGACATTCAGAAACGGGACACTTAGGCTCAAACCAAACAAAGCCCCATAAAATAACATGGATCGCATAAACTGAAAGCCCGAATACATTTAGCAAACACTCATAGCGTTCTCGATAGTGTTCGACTATCGAGGAACTAATCCAAACACAGTAAACTTGATATCAGGGCTGATTTTCGCGACCCAAAATCGTGGATGTCGAATTTCACGCACAATTTGTGTTTGAAAGCCTATGTGCCGAAGCTAGTGTTTTTGCTAAGCGAATCGCTGCCCCGTTCACACTAAGTGTATAGTTAGTTGCTGATTGTGAGCAGGCTCACTGTGAGCCCCAGTGATACAAGCGATTTCTGAGATAGCGTGTTTGCCGGTTTGGTGTGTACGAAAATAATATACGATGTGTTACAGAATTCATGCACATTACGAGTTTGTTCAGAATCATTTATTGAATTGAGTTTTGGCATTTTAAATATAGGAGTTCCGGAACATGTTATATGAAACAACTACAGAACAGATAAAACCAAACCACCTGTCATCTAATCTCTTCACCACCCTTGGTTGACTGGTAGAGAATGCCTAAGGCATTAAGTCCGCCTTTGTACCTTTTTGAGTGCGAGAAGTTTAAATAAATAAAAGAGGTACAGTAAACTGTCTAACGCTCGCTCATAGTTGGTGGCTGCCAAAATACATTTGGTGTGAACGCGTCCTTTAAATGAGAAACGATGTGTTTGTTTTAGTAAATTGTAGCTACACGAATGCCTATTAAATTCATTAGATACAGTAATATACATACTTTCTAATAAATATATTTTGGACTTATTACTGGCCTAGTTTCTTCGGAAATTAAAACAATATTTGATGTTGTTTACCTATCGTCTGGTTTACTACACTAAAGTTGTGCTCTAGATTTTTATGAATTGGAAATAAACAAGTTGATTACCAGAGATAAACTGGGACACTAAATCTGAAGGATTCGCATGTTTTATGAAGCAAACGTATTAAATAAAAGATCAGTAGATAAGTATAGCAATTAACCTAATTAGAAAAATGTTCGTAATTGATTATGTTCTATGTAAACGCAAGCCAATATACTTGCTTCGGTGACACCGTTAACGTGATCGATGTTAATATGACAGCTGTCAGTCATTTGACATTATTTCTGTTCACTCTAAGAAAAACCATGGTGCTTCTGATTGATATACAAATACAATAAAATATCCAACTGAATCTTAATAAAACTTTTGTTTCA
The DNA here is from genome assembly GCA_949987655.1 of Polymixis flavicincta. Lineage (NCBI taxonomy): Eukaryota > Metazoa > Arthropoda > Insecta > Lepidoptera > Noctuidae > Polymixis > Polymixis flavicincta. The sequence goes on from OX465182.1 coordinate 15,509,753, forward strand.
TGCCCATGATCCATCAAATAAAGGGACACGGAATGAAATATTATATTTCATAACAAAAATCATTGAGAAGTATCAAATAGAAAATTGCGTCTTATCCGCTACGTCAATTTCCTGTACACTTTATTCTTCTGGGATTTGATCGACTGACTCACGGTGGAAGATTAACAACTAAGTACAGCTAGCACGTGCTTGGGGCTATAAATCTCTAGGGACACTACAAGGGCTTTAAAAAAAGGGAGAAAACAAGGAGGAGACAGAAAAATACGGTTTTATCTCCGAGTTTATTTACAAGTAGCAGTTTATTTTTAGGAGTCAATAAAATTACAAGCAGTTTTAACACCAGAAAACGTCATCATTTGTTTCGGTTAATCTTTAAAACAGTCGTTAATAGTAAATCATACAAATATTGGTATTATAGTAGCTACCTACTTTAATTATGAAAATGTGCATAAATACAAACTATATACCAAAATTAACTATGCAGTCAAACCACAATCCACGAATTCATTATGAGTTCTAATTTAACATTATCTAGATTAATTTGGTTAACAAAACATCCAATTACGGACAGATGTTCAAATTGGAAATAAATTACTAATATATCAACTCTCTTACTCAACCCAACAGATGGAGACTGCTTCGTCATGTTCTTATCCCTTCAATCTCTCCTGTATGTACTACATGAAATACCTAAAGACAACATAATGCGATCTTGTACATGAAAAATATGTAAGTCATAACATGCACAAATAACTGTCGAGACTAAAACGAATTACATGAAACAATGCACTACAAAACCAAAAAAAAGACAACAATATTTTCAGACTCTTTCAAGTTTAATGGCCGAAATTTTTTTCTTAGCGTATCGATGGCGAAAAGTTCAAACATCTTTGGGCCAGAATTCATCCGCGCGAATTCAACTCACTGACGCCGTCATAAGATCATCAAATGCATAGGTGAGAGCTGCGGTGCAGGATGGCCGAGATATTCTGTATGAATTCTCGAATGTATAAGCAACGATCAACATCGACATATAAAGAAAACCTATTGTCTTCAGAAGCAATCAGAAATTAACAAACTTCAAACTAGCGTTTGAAGTTTGTTAATTTCTGATAGCTAGCATTTCGAATTGCATCTCGTATATATATCGCATACGGATGCGATACATACCTACGAGATGCAATTCGAAATGCATTGACTTGAACTCACAGCAACAAGCTGTCGGGTGTAAATTGCAATAGTTTGTAAATAGGTAACTACTAGTCTGGAAGACTTACTTACGTCATAGGAAATTCTAGTTCTCGGTTGGCTCATACATATAACTTATTCCAAATGATATGCACTAACATATTGAATGGTGATTCGTAGAAATTAAGATGGGGATGACCAACAGCAAATGATAGATAGACACTTCTAGAACATTCGTTCGGAAATCATAGTCAACATGATTATAAAAGGGATTATATTATCGCAGTGATTTTAAGACGACCATCTTTAGGATTGACAGGTACGGAAAATGAAGAAAAGATAATGTCGACATTAAAAAAAAAAAAAAACAGTACCACTCCAAAAGTGCCGACAGAAGTGAAATCTTGAATAATTACGTGTGTATTTTTGAATAGTCAGATTAAACAATGTTCAACATACGTTCAACGTTGTTCGTTCGTAAGAATCGTAAGTTCGTGTTCGTCGTGGTGTCGGTAACGGTGTCGCGAGGATTTCACATTATTCAGAATCATCATTCACATATTCTAAACGGGTTATCCAATTTTCATAATTACAATTGAAATATTAGTTCTGGACCAAAACCAATCTTTTGAGACTTAAATCATTGAAATACCTCTACTTAAAAACAGAGGTGTCGGTAACGGTGTCGCGAGTTAAATTGTTTTTTCCATTCTATCTCAAAAAATGCCCAACGAGTTTTCACTTCAATTAAAATTAAAATTACACAGGGTCAAATTGAACCAGCCTGCGAAACCCCGCAGACATTGTGGGTATCGATATCTAGACATGACAAAATAAAATAAATTAATTTAGTGACTTTTTTGTCCGGCCATAGACCGCAGTTTCTTTAGTCAATTGTTTTTTTTTTTTTTTGTGCAAACTTCACACACCTACCCCCTAATTGGGTAACACAATATCAATGAGAATCTGACAAATTTTGAAGGTAAATCAATTCTTATGAAAGAAGACAATTTTTTGGAACTTAACAATGTTAGAAAAATTGTTTGCTTAGCAAAGTAAAACAACTTTTTCCATAGAAAAAAAAAACAACTGCCTTCATTCATCATGTTAAGATATCGATATAGTGAGCAAAATCTAGAATTCCAAGACAAAAACTCTCCGACAAATATTGAAAGCTAACGATGAAAATATAGCCATCATGTTATATATATATTTGGCCCACTTCTACCAGGATTGTATTACTATTCAATCAGTACGTCTATGTTCGATTGATGGTAAGGGCGGGGTTTCGGGGCTAAAACAAATTACCGAGCCTCACCGTATTTACTTACACGGATCAGTTACAGGCTATACATCAGACAATGTATCGCTTACCGACAAATTAACGGACAGAAAATATTTGCCATGTTACGTAACTTTATTTTGTAATGGTTACTTTGTACCTCTCTCGTTTCTAGACTATTAGCTTTTTCTCGGAGCTGAATTTTCGAGGAATAGATGTTGTTCTAGAAGAACTTCGAAACTTTTTCAAAGTTGGTATAGCTGGTAAAACTGTTGGGTGTGCTAGTAAACGAAGGACAACTGTTACTTTAGAGGTTTAAATATTTAGTTTATTTTTTATTTTTATTTGAGAGCTAGTTGTCAGCTGAACATACCCGTATAATCAGCCTACAATGTTCCCACTGCTGGGTCACATAACCTCTTCTCACTTCTCACTCCTTCGCACCGTGAGGAGATATTATCTCCTCACGGTGCGAAGGAGTGGACACCACGCGAGCTCAGTGCGGGTTGGTAGATGTCACAGGTCTTCGAATTTTTGGTTCTAAGACATGCCGCGGTTTCCTTACGATGTTTTCCTTGATCCTTTTGAGAGGTGATGGAATAGTACTAGGTACCTACTACTCGTAAGTAGCTCAAGGCACACACTGCCTGAAAGACTGTTGCTGATATCTTCTTGTAAAGTTATTTCATTCGTATACAGTTCTCACGCATATAAAAGACTAGATTTTGCCAGCGGCTTCGCCCGCGCAGAACTTTCATCCCCTATTTAACTCCCTTAGTGGTTGAATTTGGAAAAAATCTTCCTTATTCCTACATTATAAAGGAAACCTCTGTGCAAAATTTCGCCTTTCTAGGTCCAAGGGTTTGGGCTAGACGTTGATGAGTCAGTCAGTCAGGACTTTTCTTTTTATTTACATGGATTCCTTTCATATTCCTTCGTGGTAAATCACCTTTCACCTGTCCTGTTTGGTGTCCGGGCGTAAAAGAATAGCACTATCCCATTGTTTCCCGTGGGTGTCGTATAAGGCGACTAAAGGACTTACTAGAGGATGGGCAGCAGCGTTCTCTATGCATTTTATCACCATACTGCAATCAATCGCCAACCCGCCTGCCAAGAGTGGCGATTATGGCAAACGCCCCCCCCCCCTTTTGGGGTTGGCGTATGTCCAGCAGTGGACGTCCTTCGGCTGAAATGATGATGATGATGATGAAATCACCTTTCGACCTATTATTACTTGATTCAAACGTGTTTGCGTTACCAACAAAAACAGTCAACTCAGTTAATTGACAAGATGAACTTGGAAATAGTAACGACAAGACTTGTTGATTTGTTCTAGGTATTTTTCACATTATGTAAGTAATAGGTTGTAGCTACGCAAATATAACGATTTCTTTCTTATGTAAGTAGAAAATATTTAGTCTAGCATCAACTTTAATGTTACTAATACGATAGATAAATAAGAAAGTTTCGATGTTTGTCACTAAATCACGCAAAACGGCTGAGCGGATTTCAATGTAATTGGCACACAGAAAGTAAAAAAAAGGATAATTGAAAATTTCTAATCATGGTTGTGGTCGAGACGCTAGTAAAAACTTGTACCCAGTAATTTGTTAAGTATTAGTAGCATGTTTATAATAGGACTTAAACTTTAAGTTTTGAGGGTGTCATGAAAATTCACTGATGACGAACCGGCCATCTGTGCTGAAAAAAAAAGTGCGGCTTAGGCGACCTCTGCGCAATCATCGACGACAGCGTGGAAGTAGAGAAAGGGCCAAAAATAAAAACTGTCCTGTCATCGACACGAAAAAGAAAACCTATGATCATTACGTTCTTATACCTTTTTATTTAATACTGTTCCATATTACAACAAACAAATAAATACAACATAACATTTAGAAGGGTATCTTCCCTTTTACGCGTATTCGTACATTCCAATTTTTACTTAACTCCGTGCGCTACACGAGAATGTAATAAATATTTAAAAATCCTTGTTTCATTGTGCCGTACTGGAATCTTATTTTTCGACGGCGTTGTGCAGCTGTACGAATCATAAGGGTGTCACGTCTCCTGATTTACGACATCTCTTGCTGAGACCATACTTACTCCATACCAACAAATCATACACTGGATTGGAATAACGCGCCGCGCCTCTTTATGACTCAAAAAGAAATTGATTTCAAATTTTACTGCATATTAAAATAACCTTTATATTTGATTGCCACTTATTTTTTAAAGAATTTTCGAGGTAGCGTTCAAGTTTTGTACACAAGTGCGAAGCGGGAGCCCCCCCACTGTTTCTCGATCATGAATCAACATAAACATCAATTCGATTAATTGAAAATAACTCGAGACGTTACTGATAATACGAATTTGCCGAATACAAATTACGGTTTATTTTGTACGCGGTGTTGCAACAGAAATTAATATTGATTTGTGGCGGCATTAAGTTATATCATCATTATAAATTCATCGGGAATGCTCGTAGAATTCTTAACGACGTTGGTACACAATATCTATGATAAATAATTGAATTAATACGAGATTATTTTAAAGTAGTTAAGGCTTGTTTTCAACATAAATATGGCGTGTAACAATTAATCATAGACAAATCATAGTTGGATAAAGCTACTAAGCCTATAAACAAAAAAAAAAACGCAGCACAATTTCAAACCAATTAAAATACCTAGGTATTTATCATCATGTGCGATCTTGATTGCAACTGAAGCTAAGCAAGCATTCAATGGGTATGAAGCGGCATCTAATTAATTTGTGCTACGAATAGTGTCGATACAGTGACCAACCTTCAATCAAAATGGAAGGTGATTCAATTTAAGCCCATCAGATATTCGATGCTTGATTTGGGACAGGCTTCAAAGATTAAACCAGTTGCCACAATATAGGCGTATATTACGGTCCAGAGACAAAGTAAAGGGCAACGGGCTATGTACAATTACGACTAAGTTTTTTAAGTAGTAAGAAAGTTGCGTTTCTGTGAAAATTATGTTTTACTTACTATACTGCAATTATACATTTCATCTATAATTTAAATAAGATCTTAATATTTTTTATAAAATAACCTTTGTACTTAAGCGTCTTTAGGTATCTCAAAACATTCCAATGCAAACACTTTCTTATCAAAACCCATCTCAGAAATATTAAATTATATTTGCCCGTCTGCGTTCGCTACTCTATGGTAATGCCATTAGCTCTAAATATAGTCCATTAAAAGCTTCGATTGATTGGGCGGATCGCAAGGAACTTTTTATCGTATTATAAATATCTAACATCCCAAATATTATTGGAGGTTTGATGAGGATTGGCAGCTATGGCAAAAAACTCAAACTCATAAATAAGATGACGAACATATTCTGGATGTTAATAGTTCTGACTGAAAGTCATTTCTGACATATCATTTTGTGTATTTATAACGATGACAATGAATATAATATGCATATTTGAAACTATTTTTTACTATGAAGCAATCAAGTTGCAGAGATGCAGGTTTAAATGTGTGAGATGCTCGAATAAGAAGCAAGTACCAAGTTACGAACAACTCAACTTCAGACAGTTGTTTTTTGGTTCTTTTTTTCCAATCAAAAAGTCTTTAGTAACACCATGAGTAAAATGTTCATTGTTATCTACAGCCAAAATCGTTCTACGTGTAATTATTGCGTTAAATCTTTTTGACCAGTGTTTAATGCATATTGATCCTATTACACGAACACACGGCTACATATCAAGCTGTACATTTCCGCTGTCCTCGCACTGTACGGAAAACCTATACAATGCGAGATCAGCTTATACTGGAAATTTATAGCTTGATGTGTAGCCGAATGTACCAATACCAAACTAAGCAGTGGAGGCCCAGTCATATCAGTCCCGACTTACGAGTGGGTCGTGAATTAGAGTTCCAACCCAGGCACGCAGTTTACTTGATGTATTCAATTGTATCACCACTACTCTCAAAACGGTGAAGGAAAACATCGCTAGGAAACCCGTATATTCCAGAACCAAAAAAATTGAAGAAATGTGACATGACATTTACCAACCCACACGGAGTCTTCCTCTCACAGGAAGAAGCCTGTATACCAGCAGTGGGAAACTTATAGACTGGTTATATAACCATACCTAGTAAGATTTGTATGGAGGCATGTTTTTAAAGGGAAATTTTCACTTCGGTTGGCACTCCCGGAGTGCCACTGTTTTTTTTTTTCAATCCCATTTTTGGACAATGTGTTATTCAGTTAATGGCAGCCCGAAGTGTAGTTTTGTACCCGTTTGATGGCAATAGACTTGTCCCCTTTTACATGGTAATTAAACATAATTCGCAAAATGCGTGTGTACTATAGTTGTATATCTGCCTTCGGGGAATACAGGTGTGATGTTACAATTGTATTAGAACACAAAAAGTTTTTATTTTTCAATTTTAGTTATAGTACCTACCCCATTGGAAATTTCATCATCCTTGGGGTCAAAACAATGCATATTTATGCGATAGCAGCAATCGCGGGTAATCTGCTGTAGTTTTTTGAAGAGTTTCGTTGTCTGTCTCAAAAACGCATCATCAGATCTATATTGAATTTTTAAGGGATCATTTTGGAATAAATCTCTTTCGAACAAAAAAGAACTTTGCAAATCCGTCTATATACGACAGAGTTATGCCCGAACATACATTAAAAAATATAAATATACTAGCTGACCCGACAGACGTCCTGTCTTTACTATATGAATATTGAATTCTATCTAGAAAATAAAAGAATATATCTAGAAAAAAATAAGAAAGTTGCTCGTAACAGATATATATATATATATATATATCTGTTACGCGCAACTTTCTTATTTTTTTCTTGTATACAAACCTTCTCCGGATAATAACAAACACTACAAAAAAAGAATTAACAAAATTGGTCCAGCCGTTCACGTGTGATGCCGTCACCAAGGGAAATAGTATATATCGACGGGGAAGTGCTAACAACTCCTAACTGACATTTTTTTACGAAAACGACTTATAAATGCAGTTCGATAGAGAATGAATTGCGCGTCTACTGATATATGAATTAAGTTGAAATTCGCAAAATTGACGTAGCAAGGCACCGAAGAAACATCTCCTATATTAAGGTCCTTCACAACCTGATTAATTTTCGCAGGAAATATATTGTAACTTACAAATGGAAACATCTCGTAACTTCATTTCAAATAAATTTTGAGCTAATATCTCCTACCTTTATGCGCAAGTACAGTGTTCCCGCTCTAGAGCGAGACAAAAGCGGTGCGTATCTCGAGTATACTTCGAATATGGTTAAAAACTTCAACGAGAAATGATTATTTTCAATGACTTCTGTTACTCGTACTTTTTTGAAGTATGGAAATTACTCCTATCTTCAAATTTCCAGCCACACCAGCTTGGTGATACCTCCTATCTTACATTATCTCGCCAAATACTTATTCCAAACAAATTTTGATTATTGACTTAGAAGCGGGTCCATTTAAGTATAAATTTGCAATTACACATTTTTTCTTAAACTTCTGGGAAAAATAAAAAAACGTTTTTTTCGCCTCCTGTAAAATTTGGTTTTTGTAAGTTAGGAGTTGTTAGCACTTCCCCGTCGATATGTAGATGTCGAATTGATAACCTCATTCTTTTTTAAATCGGTTAAAATCTCTTGTTGCTCTTTGTTTGCAGAAGAAAACTCTGCAACAATGAGTATATAATAAATCCAAGACGAAACAACTGTGCTACCGTTATTAAAAACGTCATCCAACATTGTTCCAGGAATGCAATTTGCAATGATATGAACCCATTAAGCGTCTGCGTCTAGACAGAAAATTCCTTTTGCATTGCACAATCCATTGGGGATATAGTTGTTTTCTTAATCATTGGTATTTAAAATACCAATTTTGCTTATGACTGTTTTTAATTTGATTCATATTGAGTGGTTGGATTTTAACTCACTCTACAAGAGTCTACAAGAGTTAGTTAATTGTAATAATTTACAATTAACTACGACATCATAACACTATGTCGCACATGATAAAGCTTTAGCGTATTTATTAAATTTCCAAAAATTCATTACTTTCCGGTAGGTGGCACAAAATGAGGCATATTAACACACGGACCACAATCCCAAAAATTGAAAAATTCTGGCAGAAGACTTGTAAGTACTATTACACAAAACAAAAGATGTTACAAAAGATGCGCTTTTCTGGTGCGCCGGGTGCGGGCCAGCCCCAACATTATACTGCGGTATATCGCGAGCAGACTAGACTGCTTGTGTGTGAATCGCTGCTGCAAACTCTCCACTTCGGTGTTGAGTTTATAGCAGGGATTCGCATTGTAACTATAATGGCAGTGTAGATTATGTGTAGGTTAGGTACGTTTACTAACATAGGCTTAAGAAATATTGTTACTAACACATTTGAGTCATTCGTTACTTGTTTTCTTTAAATATATGTGGGATCGAAGGCAAAGTAAACAGCCAATTAGTTTATTTAGCTACAAGTTTAATGGCTTATGAAAACACTTTACATTTAATTAAAACGAAACGAACCGCGCGCACCATCGTCCATTAGTCGTCTTTTATTCATTCCTCCTTTCACTCGTGTCTCACTCTTTCCTTTCATTCCTCATACCATGTTACCGTTCCATTCACTCTACATTCCCACACTCGGCCATTCTGACTCTCATGACTGTCCTCAGTCATGCACTCATCCGTCCTTGCAGTACCCAGTCTTACTGTCCTCTTAACGTGCTTATTAATATATCTTATCTATAACTTAAGTAATAATATAAGTACTTATAACAAATATCTGAACATAGTTGTTTTAATCTCTAAACATCTTCATCGTACGAAATACTAAACATTATTGGCGTACACTTTAAATTGTTAAATCATGCTTTTAGTTATGTTTACATAAATAAAACAGATACACAACAAAAATGGTTACTACATCTTGTAATTATTTATACCTACTTTATAAATAACACAGATTGCTCTTCTATAGTTATGTTTTTTGAAATATGCTTTAAGTATCTTTAATACTCACATTAAAAACTGTATGCCACTTAGAAATCTTGGTAATAATATGTTTACAAACTCATCCTTAATAAATGTTATGAATAAAATGTTGCTTTCATTCGTCACCATTCAAACTAACACAATAAATCATAAATCTTACCCATAATTAACCTTTACATCATGTAGGCCACAATTTCATACTGTCTGCTGCAGAAGATGTTTTCTTTGGGCCTTCACTATCCGATGTAGTTTTTTCAACATCATAGCGATCATTCCCTTTTATTTTTGTTATTTTATAGGGTCCAAAAAACTTTGGTTTAATTTTTAATCCCACTCCAAATTGTGTCCTTCTTATCGCCACCAGATCTCCTTCTTTATACTGAATGGCTTCCTTTCTCTTCTTATTGAAATTACGAATATTTTCTTCTTGCACTTGCAATATTTGTTCCTTGGCTCAAACGGTGTTGTACCTGTACTTCTTTGGTATGTGCTGTTCAGTGCCCGCTGCACCCGACTCACGTGCCGATACCATAGTGTGGGGTTTTCTATACACAGTTTTGTAAGAATAGAGATTATAATTCTATGAATGCGTTCCACTTGACCATTACCTCTTGGAATCCCAGTTGTGATTTGCACATGCTGTATCCCTTCTTCATTGCAATATTCCTGGAACTCAGAACTTGTGTATGCAGTACCTCGGTCTGTAATAATTCTACTCGGGTTTCCAAACTGCTGTTGGTGTATACGAAGTCTATCTATAGTCTCTTTACTTGTCGTACTCTTTGTAGGAAATAGCCAGACGAATTTTGTAAAGGCGTCTACCATTGTCAAGATATGATTATATTGCTTCTTTGTATCTGTCATAGGACCAATATGATCCAGATGCAGGGTGTGCAAAGGTACAGCTTCTTTGTCAATTACATGGAGTAACCCCTCTTGCTTTCCCTCCTTCCTAGTTGCCAATAAGCATGGAATACAGGTTACCAAGAATTCATCAATTTTCTTATTTGCGTTTTTTATGAAATAATCTTTATTGATCAGTTCTAGCATCTTCTTTTTGCCGAAGTGACCGTTTTGGTGGATTCGTCTTATAATTTCGTCTTCCATATTCTTTGGAATCACCAGCTTCTTGTCAATCCCTTTATACACTAGACCATTGTCTAAAAAATAGTCTTCATATTGTGAATTCTGTAAAATAGTGGTTATGGCTTTTAATCCTTCGTCACCCTGTTGTGCTTTCTTAATGTTATCATGTAAATCATCTATAATGGCTACATATGGGTTTCGGCTGAGAGCATCAGAGTGTCTCATTCTGGACCCTTCTCGATGTTCAATGGTAAAATCGAAGTCCTGAAGAAACAATATCCACCGGGCAACCCGTGTAGACATTGCAAGGTCTTTTTTATTCAATGTCATCTGAAAGGCTTTACAGTCTGTTATAATTCTAAAATGCCTACCAAAAAGGTAATGTCTAAACTTTTTAACTCCTTCAGTTATGGCTAATGCTTCTAGTTCATAACTGGTATATTTACTTTCTGCATCTGTTGTTTTGCGGCTCATGTAGTAAACAGGGTGAAATTGTCCATCGTCAACACTACGCTGCATCAGAATGGCAGCATAGCCATTGCTGGATGCATCGGTATGTAGCTCTGTTTGCAGCTTTGGGTTGAATATCTTTAATACTGGATCACTTGATAATTTCTCCTTGATCAAATTGAAGGCATGTTGATCCTTTTCTTTAAATTTAAAATCTACATTCTTTTTTAATAGGTCCGTTAAAGGTCTAGCAATTAATGCAAATTCTGGAATATACTTTCTAAAGTATGACGCTAAACCCACAAAACTATGTAACTGTTTGACCGTCTTTGGCTCTGGAAACTTCATAACTGCATCAGTCTGATCATTGGAAGGTCTAACTTCGCCAGCTTCTATCACATGTCCAAGATAAGTAATACTACGACATACCAGATTTGCTTTTTTCCAATTACATTGTAATCCATACTGGGATGCAACTGCCAAAACTTCCTTTAATCTTTCAACTGCTTCCTGTTCATTTTCTGCTGGAATCAAAATATCATCGATGAAGATCATAACTTTTCCTTCAGCTATGAAATCTCTGAAAGCAATTGAAATAAAACGCATGAAGTATTTGGGACATATTGACAAACCAAATGGCGCTCTTAAAAACTCATACTGTCCGTTGTGAGTTACAAAAGAAGTATATTTTACACTTTCCTCGCTGACTCTTAAATGAAAAAATCCATTTTTCAAATCTAGTACACTGAAGACTTTAGCATCTGCCAATCTGTCAATGTAATCTTCGATTAGGGGTAGAGGAAATTCGTCTTTAACTATCTTCTTATTAAGTTGTCTATAGTCCACACACATACGGGTGGAACCATCCTTTTTACGCACCAATACAAGAGGGCTTGCATAATCAGAAAAACTTACCCTAATTATTCCATTTTCCAACCACTCTGTTATTTGTTTATTTACCTCTTCTTGCTCCCTCAACGCTATACGTCGTGGTCGCTGAGCTACCGGAGTATCGTCTTTAAGTATGATTTTGAGTTGAATTGGGACATCTTTAACTTGTTTAGGTTGATAGTTCTTGACACATAAGATGATCTGGTCTTTTAACTGTTCGCAGCCAATATAACCTATAACATCAGAAACACATGGAAAACAGTTCAACCTACTCAACCAACCTTCACTGACAGGCCTCATCTGCACAAAACTTCCGTTCAATACACATATTACATTTTTTAAGAAATCTTGTCATCAATCATTTTAAATGGCATACACGTTTGTGGAACCATATAACAACCAACATTTTGATATTTGTAACCATCGATTTCAATAGTAGTGTTCAAATATCCTATGGAAAGCACTTCGGAAAATCCCAAACCTATCATCTTAATAATATTATTTTTATCCAACTGCGGCGAACCTATTTGTTTGTAGCACTCACTAGATATTAGATTAATGTCACTGCCACTGTCTATTAACGCGGTAACTATTAATAAATCGTGTATTTTTACGTCTTTGAATGGTTTTTCATGAGTAGACAATATTTGTTTGTTTACATTGCAAACTTCACGTTCATAAACGTCATTGTTCATTGAAATGTCATCTCGTACGTTCGTGTCACTGTCTATGTCAACCAATTGCGAGTTGCCAACATTACAACGCGTTTTTTCCTCCGATTCCGCCTGCGATATGTTGCCATCTGAATACTGCGACGAATTGAAGAAACTTCCTCTGGATGTTGACGGTTGGCTAACCTGCTGTCTTGTTTTCGATTTCGTACTATCGGTCTTCACGTTCACTGCATTATCTATCTCTTTTTTGCACTCCGAAGCAACATGGCCGAACTCATTACACCGAAAGCATTTCTTGCCTTTCGTTTTGTTTGGACATGCCGATGAAACATGATTTTCTTCTCCACAGTTATAACATCGCGTCACCTTAGACGATTTTGAATGTGATTTTCCTTGCTGCTTTAAATTCGTACTATCCTTCTTCATGTTTTCCTTCAAGTTTTCATAAATTCTTAATTTTTCTTTTAGATCTGAGTATGTTTTTACACCATATAGCATCATTTTATTGACTTCTAAGTCGATAATTCCATCAACAATATATTTTATGGCAACGTAGTCAGCCATTTTACCTCTTTTTCCCATTTCTTTCATTATTAATAGATAATCCATACAGCTTTCCGTCTTCTTCTTTATCCGTGAACTCATCATCTCGGGTATGGTCTTAGCATCAGTAGTGTCCGCAAATTCTTTCAATATATCTTCTTTCAGAGCATCCCACGTTTTATATGGCCGCTCTGATTTCAGCCATAGGGCCGCGGTGCCGACCAAAGCGCGTCGGGCAACGAGGAGCTGTTGGATAGGGGTCCATTCAAATATTGACGCATGATCTTCCACATCCTGAACCCATCGCGTTGCTGAATAGGTCTTATCTTGTCCGTCAAATCGAGGTATTAACTCCGCACTCATGTGAAGCGTCGATGTCGTCGGCGGGTGATCTTGACCTTGAATGACCTGAGCTGTTTTCGCGGCGGCAGCTTCGTCTTGTCGTTTAGCCATGCTAGTTTAACTTTTTTCCTGGTATCGTCGTAGCGTGCGTCGTCGTCGTCTTTCGTCGTTCGTCTTCAATTACCAGAAAAAAAAAATCACCGGTACGGTTAACCTCTTCGAACACGCGGTCGTCTCGTAGTGTAGATACTGTTTTTTTTCTTTTTCGATCCCGGACGAGCCCCCAATTTGTGGGATCGAAGGCAAAGTAAACAGCCAATTAGTTTATTTAGCTACAAGTTTAATGGCTTATGAAAACACTTTACATTTAATTAAAACGAAACGAACCGCGCGCACCATCGTCCATTAGTCGTCTTTTATTCATTCCTCCTTTCACTCGTGTCTCACTCTTTCCTTTCATTCCTCATACCATGTTACCGTTCCATTCACTCTACACTCCCACATATAAATAATATAAATATATTACTATTACATTAAATAATAGTTCATATATTTTATAATTATGTATTTATTTAAGTTCAAGTAAATTTCTTGAGTTTAAGACGTCACATATTCATATTGTCTCTTCTCACACACTATTGTATATATTTCTTTTTCATTTCTCCTTTCGCAGGTCTGCTGGAAGAATTTATAAAGAAACATGCAGTACCTTTGTACTCAATTGCTTGTTTATGCTGACTCTCTTATGTATTTTACTGTGTATACATAAATAATAAAATAAATAAATAAAAATAAACCAATATAAGAGTCAACATTTTCACTTAAGTAATGCGATGTCTCAAGTTTCTGTCTCAAAATTGTTTTCACTTAGCTAAAGTAAAGAACTTAATGGCTCTTAAACGAGTGCTTATCTTTATTTAAATAATTACATTGCTGCATTAGTCTTTAATATAGATCTAAGTTCAATCTCACCCTCGCCAACGAGTTTTGCAAAAAAAAAAAAACCTCTGAAATTGTTTACAAAATGGAAAGCTTAAAAATTCGCACTGTTAACGTGTCTGTAGCCGAAAACGGTTTTTCATTTACAAGGGGTTGAATACTTGATGGATTATTAAAACGTCCATGTTGACGTTAATAGATTTCTTGTGTAGGGTGCACATTGACGACGTTATTAAATACGTGAAATGCAGTTTTTCTAATGACCGTCAGACGACGAAGTCGAATGAATTCTGCAGGGGACTGGGTGCTAATGTGTGCCAAATGACTTGAATTATCGGCACACGTCCTTTGTAAACGGTAGATTTTTTGCGATGACTATTCATTTTGCGGTCCGATATCTGAAGATAGATAGATATTCTGTTTGTTGATAACGTCATTCACGTCTTCTTCATGGATTAGGTTTTTTTTGCGATTTTCTGTCGTTTGGCGTCCTTGCTGTCCTTCAGTTGGTTGGTACTTGTCCTTTAATATACTAATATACTAACTTGTTAATCGTTTTGCTTCTGACTGATAATCCACAAACTTATCTGAAGAAAGTCTTCATTTCTTCGCATTGTCCTTTCAACTACACGTGTATGTACGTTTATGGAATGTTTATTATTAAATGGTATTATCAAAGTAATAAAACGAGGAATGTCTGTAGGTATATAAATAACTCTTGTCTGACTACCGAACCTAACGACTCATACCAAAACTATCTACCATTCAAAACTTGTTTTTTTCCTAACACCTCGGTAGCTCTAGCTGAGAAACAAAAAACAAAAGACAGCAGTAATTGAAGACCAGTTGCAGTGAGTTGTTATAAGCATTCTAGTTCGCATTAAAGGCCCCGGCACTTTAGTTATCTCGTTGATCAATCCACCCACAGCTGTCAAACGAACAAAATAAATATGTTATTACTAATGCGCGCTCTACTCCGAATCAGATAACTGCTAATCTCCATTACAATTAAAAATTCGAGTTCAACCACCGGTGGAATATTCAGTATAGTACTTAAGGCGTGATTCGACAAAATTACTTTGTTCGACAATATATAAATGTTATTGACGACCTCGTTTTGCGGAAGTATTGGGTATTATATGGATGGATGATTGTGGCTTGTCAATAATGCTTACATTAGGTAGGGTCGACAGCCGGATATAATATGATGTTTTTGGGAATATATCGACTATATTAGTTTCTACGGAACAGTTGTTCCGATAATTCGGATTGCTCTTTCCAACTCATACATATCACATTTATAACAAAAACAATCGCAAAATTATTCGATACAATTACGCCCAAGACCGCGCTTACTCTTAAAAATAATAAATTTCAAAGCACCGACGCAAATTTTCACTTTCTCGCTTCATAAACAGGACAATAGACAAACAATAATGGAGAAAATTTGCATTCACTGCGAGCATTTTTCTACCATCTTCCGCCGGGGACGACGCAGCAGACTCGCTTCATTAAGCTCCAAATTATCAACATACTTCACTCTGAACGTACAAGCGAAATTCACCATTAAGTACATTATGCAAAAATCTAAAATTCCGTACCAAGCGAGATGCTATTACGAATACATAAGGCCTATTTTTGCATGAAAGTATCAGATTGCAAGCGATTTCAGCTGTGAAGTCCGTCAGATCATAACTCACGGGGTCTGTGGAAAACTGATCACACCTTCTCGCAGTCATTAACAGTTTATGGAATATACGGCCTTAATTTTAAGGGAACAAGGGTTGGACTAAGATGAGCAGAAAGAAGAAAGAATATTTTGCACATTTCAAGTAAAGAACCCTCCGGATGGCACCTAACCCTCATTCAGTGTGTTTAATTGTTTTGATTTTAAATTGCGAAATGAGAAATGCAAAACCGGGGTGCATTTTAAATCCCCGTTGGTTTTGTGTTCGGTTTTGCTGTCGTGTTCGTTTTCCTGCTATTATTGTTTATTGTTTTGATAAAAAATTTCATCACGCCAGTTTTAAAGATTCATACAAACGATTTTCAATAAATATGCAGATATTCGACTAACATATTGTGTGAACTAATTGCGATGTCCGTTTCACTGAAGCGTCGCATAGATTGCAGAGAGCCGCGCAATTTATAACATAAAAAAATACGCGTGGAAAATCGAAGCTTTGTTCAGTACAAAGTAAAATGTTATTGGGATTTACAAATAAAATATCCTGTCGTTAATTAAGTACAAATGTACCGACACAGACATTAAAGTCATGGACCGAAAAACTACTTTGTAAATGAGTGGCTCAGCCATACCTACTGTTTATCCCGCGGTTAGTCCAAGGATGGGTGACCATCTTTAAAGACCCCTCGGGCTGTTGGTTTCGGCTGTCACTCGTGGATTTTTGACAGTCGTTACGGGTCGTCAGAAGCTGAAAGTCTGCCAACCGGTCATACCAAGGGGTATCATGTTTACCCAGTAACTGGGTAAAGATTTTAATGTATGTAGTTTTTTTTACATATTGAGAATGGCAGATGTGAGTGGAAACGCCGTGAGAGGACGCCCTAGGAGGACATATAGTGACCTTATTGGTGATGTAGATTCTTTTACATATTGTGAATGAGAGAACGTTGTGGGCCTTACAAACTGTGGATTTGTAGCCGATTTTCTATTCTGTATTTTCATTCCTCTGAGTACTTGGTACTTATTGACAGGCCTGCACTGTCCTCCCATACCTATTTATCAATGTAATTTGAAATCATTGTGAAAGCCAATTTATTTTTAAAAGAGTACCCGTGGAATTTCTTGCCAGCTCTTCTCCATAGGAAGCGACAAATTGGAACCGTGCACCTGGCTTCTGACGTTTCATAAGTGCCCATGCAGGTTTATGTGATCTAAACTATTTTGATTTGATTTAATTTGAAACATGGTGGAGGCCAGGTAGGCAGTCGCTCTATGTAAAATACTGGTATGCAGCTGCAACCGGTTAGACTGGAAGCCAACCTTAACACAGTTGCGAAAAGGCTACGCAGATTGATTGCTTATGAAAAAGCTCAATTTATGATTGGGAACTTTTATTATTTTCACATTTAGTTCAAATTGACACAGATTTATTCTAAAAACCTCGACAGTTTTTATAAAAATAAAAAAGTCGAAAACCATTCGAATAGCAGGAAAACGCTTCAAAATTGGACGCGTGCACAGAAAGATACCCGATATTTTTTCAAAACTAAGCCGGTATATTTATCTCGTCACGTTATTCGAACGAATAAGCACGTGGCAACGTAGGACAAAGGACGAAAACAGGCATCGGTTAAAACTAAAAACGTTCAGCGAATCTGCGTTGCGTTTCGCCAGCGATAGCCTGTGGTAGCGGCACTCTTTCAGACCCCCTCCCCTTAACAGTTTTAACTTTTTTCCCGTATTCCCACTACCCGTAATACAATATTCATCGAAAGCGCGTCTGGGTGTGGATTCCGAACGAGAACTACCCGCAACGGAACGAGGAAATGCAAACAGTATTATTCTGACACATTTTGACAAATTGAAGTGTGATAGAGGCCTCTCGGTATTGTTTCATGTATTTTTATTCGTAACTCAATTCCGATGTTTGAACAACGTTCGTTAGCGATTGTCTGTGTTTGATGTATGATTTATGTACCGCGTGGGTCGCGTCGCGAATCAATCGAAGTGTGTGGGATGTAGCATAAGGTATACGAGAAAATGTGCATAATTTTATCTACTTAAGTGCGCATTAAGACATAATCTATGGGCTTATAAGAATTTGTCTCGACACTCGTAATAATGTTAGAGTTACAATGCAATTTATTTTAAACTCTACAAGAATAGTTTCTTCCTTATTTATGGGTTAATAGTGTGTTAAAGCTTGGTTTGAGTCTGGGTAAATATGCTTCTTTACTTTGCAGGACCGAATTTAGTTACATACAGGAAATTTAAAATATAGAAACTAGCCAAGTGGGAGTCGGACTCGCACACGAAGGTTTCCGTACCACCATGCAATTTGCTGCTTTTTTAAAAAGCATTCTTTGTATGGGGAACCCCTTTAATTTGTAACTTATTTTTTTGTTATAGGGGAAATCGAAATACACACTGTAATTTTCTTTACGATCTACCTAACAGCTCAATACCAGAATACCAGCGCTGCGACACTTTTTAAATGTCGCAGCATTATGCTGAGGTAGGAGCCTCTTGGCCTCGTACAGGACTTTCTGTTTTATTTTTAATAGTTTTTTACTCTCAAGATTTTTTTTTTTTTTATAATTTTTGTACTACTTTATTTTAATATGTGATCTTCCTGTGCGAGTCACAATAAATACTTTTTCTTTCTTTCTCATTCTAATAAAACACGTTTCTTGTATTTTTTTTATTTGTTGTTATAGTGGCAATAGAAATACATACTCTGTGACAATAAGTAAGGTGATTCCCGTTGACCGACAGACGGTTGGATGGGCAGCAAAGGCTTTGTAACAAAGTTCCATTGGCACCCTTTTGGGTACCGAACCTATAAAAAATTATACTTTATCGGGACTTGTATCAACATCAGCAAACCCCTGCAATACAGTAAACTCTAACTAAATTATTTCATCTGCATATGTTTTGAAACAGACTGAAAGCCGAAACGGTTATAAAGTTTAAAAACGCGGCGCGTACGCTGTATCCCTTTCAAATTAAATGGGGGAGGTTTAACCTCGTAAATCAGACGAGGGCAAAACGTTCTAATTACTCAAAAATCATATTTACAAGCGTACAACGCTGTGGACAGGTAATGCTCATTAAACCTTTGCACAACTTCTCTTTGCCTGGACTGTGCTGCCAGGGTTTTTTTTGCCATAAAGTTTAAATTTAGGTATGTTAATGAGACAAAGCTAAATCACGTATCAGTAAATATTTCGGGTAGGTATTGATATTCACCCTAATGTCACATGTAATTGAAGGATTTAATTCCTTCGCAGTTTTCGCTGCCACTGCCCTTCAACATCCTCAAAATATTTATTTCTTATTATTTTTAGCTAAGACACCAGAAGGCCAATTCTCGTAATTAAAAACGTTCGCAGTGTCATCTCAGCGTCAATCGAATTTCAAAAATTTGTCAGAAATGTATGGAAAATCGATGAAATTTTTGACAGATTGACACTGAGATCAGACTGTGAACGTTCTTAAAATTAGCAGAATTGCCCCTCTGTTCACTTGTAAAAGAAATATTTTTTTTCTCCTTGATTAATAGACTCACCCTAGATAATCGTAATTTCAATTCGTAATCATATTTTGGCCATTTCATATTCACCCTAATGTCACATGTCAAAGACCTTGAAGGAATCAAAGAACGCAGCTGATGCAGATTGCTCTCATGCTTTCGATAAACTATAACACGACATACCGGCCATACCGTGGACTATCTCAATTAATGCTGTCAACAAGGGGTCCGTAAGATTCTTCCAGATTCTTTGATTTTGTAAAAAAAAATGTGTTTCAGACCACTGTACTCGTAACATGTTCTGCCAGTTATGGCCTCGTAAAATTTTAAGTCCCTTCAGCTTCCACAAAAATATTTCTTTCTTTTTCTTTTTAACGATGACACAAATACCAATTCACTATTGAGGAAAATGAAATTATTTTCCTCTTGATTACTAGACTCACCCTAGAAAATCATAAACACCAAATCCCACCCTCCAGTTATTGTTATTACTCCAGTTCCATGCAAAATAACGGCAATATTTTTTTGGTTTCGAAATTACGCAAATGTGGGGTGCTTTTAAATTGAGCCTGGCACGCTTAAATGAGGGAGATCCAACGCAAATTGTGAAAGCCAACTCCATCGCTAGCTTTCATTTACGCATTAAAATTCACGTGTTGATAAAAAATATAAGGCAAAGTTGAAATACGCTGGTAATTAAAATTTACTTTCAAGTTGACGATGAACATACAACCAACCAACTCAAATTGAGCATTCCGCTTCTTTATATTTAGAAGGTTTACAAAAAGGATGCTGTAAGTAGCTAAATACAAACTGACCGTCGTTGTTTTATCAAAGTAGTAGGTTTTGTTTTAGAATTGGTAAAATAGTTTTCCGCTGTAAAAAAGTAAGAATGGTAGAGTTTTCCATTCATTTTCTGACTCTGTTCTATATCTTGCAGTAATAGTTAGTTACTATTTTACCAATTCTAAAACAAAACCTAGGTACTACTTTGATAAAACAACAACGGTTAGTCTGTATTTAGCTGACCCACTATTTTAATAATTTTTGAGGACTATAATTAAGCCCTTAAAAATTATTAAAATAGTGGGCCAGTCGCTTTTCGGGCCTCTTCTGTGTTACCACGCAACGGATTTTGATGCAGTTATCGCCACATTTAGAGAACGTCTTCCGGAGGTCTTAAGCGTACCTACATTAAATTATTTCAAAACATCAACATTTCAATCATTTACTTAGATTCGAATTTTAAGTTTTACGTTTTTTTTTAATTAATTAATTTAAGTTTTATTGATTATATATTTATTTATTAATAGTATGTATTTCGACTAAATTCGCTGTTGTATTTTTTTTTAGTGGATCAATTTGGGTTCATTATTTTACTAAACATTTTAATATGCTTTAATATAAAACTAACATACGAGTAGTTACAAAGAGATCTCTACGATTTGTCAAGTGGTAAAAACTGTGCAAAGTAAGGACGGGTCGCTAGTACGAAAAGAAAAGAAAAATACTAAGTTCAATATTAGTAAAGTTAAAAACAAACTTGCTGACTGGAGTGACAAGCTAATCTTTTTACCACAGCAAGATCTATTCTCGTATCTATGAGACATATTACTTACGCAACCGACATCCATCTACCCAATAAGTTAGGGTCGTCTATTTTCGTTTTCCAATAAGCGGTTACCAGTTTTTTACCCTAGGACCTTTGAGGTTCAGTGGACGATAGCCGGACCTATAAATCTTTAAGGCTACATTCACCTTTCAGGGGATCAGTTGCTTGTTTACTTTTACCGAAAATATTAAAATAGTATTTATTTTCAACATAAAATCATACGAGCTGCAGAAATCGTGATGATATGCACTGCTCAAAGTATTGTTGGATAGTTGGGCCAAATGCGAATACCACTCGCATACGAAGGGTTCTGTACCACCGTAAAATATCTGAGCCTGAGCAAAAACGTCTCATTTTATATTAAAAAAAAAAAAACATTTTATTATTTGTCACTAGTGGTGGCCATGTGGTAACGGTTGCGATTTACGAGTTGTAGGTCATAAGTTCGAACCCAGACAGGCGCTTTACTTTGTGTAAATAATTTTATTACCTACCACTGCTCTCAAAACGGTGAAGAAAAACATCGTGAGGAAACCGGCACGTCCTAGAACAAAAAATTCGAAGACATGTCACATCTACCAACCCGCACTGGGCCCGCGTGGTGGATTACGGCCCGCTCCCTCTCACAGAGAGGAGGCCAGTGTCCCAGCAGTGGGAACGTTTATAGGCTGATGATGATTTGTTACTAGTTGCCAAATTTCATCTAAATCCGCTGGGCCACTTTTGCGTGGTCTAGTAACAAACATCACACATCAGCAAACATCTAATAGTTTCATCAAACATCTAAATGTATTACTTTCATAATTATAATATTAGTAGGATATAATATAGTAAGTAGCGATTATAGCAGTCATAGTAGTAAATTTAAAGTGTCTACCTATCGGCTCAATAGATCTAGCCCCGTGACAGATGAACAGACGGACGTAAAGCGGAGCTTTAATACCTTTTGTATACGGAACCCTAAAAAGCAGAAAGTCATAAAAATTACTAGAATTTCCCCGAAAGTCAGCGTGCATTTGCTAAAGATAACTAACTTAGCAGTTCCATCAATAACGTTTTAATAAAACCACAGTTATCGCAGGTTTACACGCAAGGCACCAGTTAATGGTGACAACTACCACAGTATGCAAATCATTTTTGACCAACATACACGATAATTTATAATACTAACGGAGTTTTACTGTTCCTTGCCGTGACATATGACAATAAGATGCTCCGGAATACGGAACAACGTGTTTATTGTGCATAAAAATATCTGTCTTATCAGAACATACCGAATGCACGTGGAATGAGAATAGTTTTGAATAATAATAACGTACATCATTTTTATTATTCGGTTTTATTAAATTTTTATTATGTATGAACATGGTTTCTGTAATGTTTTTATCGTAGAAATGGTTAACAAGTAGATTTTAGTGGATTTAAATGTATCGGCTCACGTATAATAATATGTTTATCAGTATTTATTGCTGCTATTCATTATTCAGATTATAAACAGCGTATAATATTGTGAGTGTGATTCGTTATGAATAAATAACGGTTAGAAAATGAACTGTTTCTCTTTTTTCTTGAGTTCGTAGACTACTTTATATTCAAGTGTTTTCCCAATATGAATGTTTATAATGGAGGTATCCAAGTATTAATAATGTTTGCACTACAAACACTAGTTCATAGAGCGTAGAACTTTAGAGTTCATTATTCGAAGATTATTATTATTGTTTGATTTGTCTGCAGTTTTAGACCACATTGGACGTCTCTTTTATAGATTGATTGCAATTTCCTTCTTCATAATACTCGATTCGATCTAGTTTGCTTAGTAACTGTGTTTCCTTGATGGCAATTTTGCTAAGCCTAGCTTTCAAATGACTTTCACACTTTCTAACACTTCCGTGCCTTGAAACGCACGTTTAGCCAATGGTCCTTGCTGTCATTTGACAGTCGTTACGGGTCGTCAGAAGTCCGAAAATCTTTGAACCAGTCTTACCAAGGGGTATCGTATTACCTAGTAATTGGGTTGTGAAGGTCAGATAGGCAGTCGCTCCATGTAAAATACTGGTATCCAGGGTATGTTGAGGTCGGCTTTCAGTCTAACCAAATGCAGATACGGTTTTTTTTTTTTTTTTGGGTGGGAAATCATCAAATAACTTCTCCCGCTCTGGGTGGAGCAGGAGGGCGTGTCAGACTTTTACTGACTAAAACCCACCCGTGTTCCTTCAGTAGCCCTTAAGCCAGGGGCTGTGGTGTCTCTTTCGAACAAACCCGCACCCCTGGCAGGCATCGACCCTTGCGGGTCCCATCACTTTTTGTGCTGATATCTCTTTGAGGCGCGCGTGGAACACAACGCGCCGTCGACTTGGGCTTGGTCCTTACCGGACAGCGAGCTACCCATTACTCGCCGTCCGCAAGCCCATGCCTACGGTGGCCGGAAATCGGCCTGGGATTCCCGACGCCCAGGGCGTCTCCGTATCCTGCGGCGGCTGGGGTCGCGAGGGCGCATATGCTGCCTCTCCCTCACGTGCGCCGCCTCCCTTTTCGCGAGCATCACTGCTTCGCTGAAGGAGGTGACGGCTCCCCATTCCCTCTCGCTCCGTACCATGGCCTGGACCAGGGCCGGACGCGAGAGATCGCCGCCGCCGATCGCCTCCACGAGGACACGGCGGTGCTCCGCCCAAGCAGGGCAGACCGCCACCGTGTGCTCCACCGTGTCCTCAGGGCGATCTTCGCAGTGAAAACACCCGGGCGTTTCCTCCCGCCCTATCCGAAACAGGAACCTCCCGAAACAACCGTGTCCGGTGAGGACCTGCGTCAGGCGGAAGGTGAGGACGCCATGCCGCCTCTCAAACCACTCCTCAAAGAGGGGACTTACCGCCGCAATCGTGGCGTGCCCAGCACTGGGTTGCGACAATCGCTCTCTCCATGTCACCATGAGATCCCGCCGGAGCTCTGTCCGCTGTGCCGCGATTTCCCGTGGCATGCAGATACGGTTAGACTGGAAGGAGACCCCAACATAAATGGGAAAAGTGTTGGTAGATGTCAACTTTTAACACTTCCTGTGCTACTGACTTGTATTGTGAAAACTTTGAAGAATGGAAAATAAAATAAATATTGCAGTAACCTTGAAGACATAAATTCTATGGCCTATCTTTAAAAAAACATTCTTAAAATAACTTTTCCAATAAGAAAAGATGGAATCTAGCAAGAAATGACCGCTGAGATAAACATCGCGACACACCAGCAACACAAAGGCATATTAGTATAGTGGCAAATAGCTATTACGGGGCGAGTAATAGCCCCAGTGTATCGAACCTTAATGCCTTGATTTAGATATATTATTGTTGTCTGCAGTGAAGAAGTTAGGGCTGGCATTAATGGCTTATTAGACGATTCGGACGAATTTACTCTACCAAATTGGGTGAATCAGCACATTTATATAATAGATGATTTTCTATAACCGACTTGCACAAACTAATTTTTTTTTTTTCGTGGCCGAATCAGCAAATCCCGAAATAAGTAGTAGACATTTGGCACGTTTTGAATTTTATTGCATGTAGGTACTTGCAGTGACCTTTTATCATAACATTATTGCATAAAAAAGAAAATAATGTATTGTCTCAAAATGTCGTTTCGCCCGATTCAGGCATGTGAATCGACTAAAATATAGAGAATCTACAAAACAAATGAAAGAAAACAAAAGAAATCACCTAGGGCTCTTGAAATTCCAATTTCTTTGCAGCAATTAATTGGTTGTCCAAATCAAAATATGGCTTTGCAGTATAAAGTGCATGGCATTAAATATGAAAGCAAAAGCACTTGACTATGAATAATTTTAGGACTTCAGTCGTTAAAACAGCTAATAGAGCAAAAGCGTCATTTAATTATAGTTTGCGTGCTTAATAGTTAAAGCTAGAATCCTAAATACTTAAACACTTGAATTATAATCAGGGCCAAAATTTGGTTTTGTAAATCAGAATTAGTGAGCAATTTCGCTTTTACTATTCGTTCTAACTAAATAATTGAGTGAAATTCTCATCACTTTTCAAACAAAATTTGCTGTTCATTGTTTATTTGTTCGTCTTCGCTAGCTCTTGGTCCATCTTCTTTACGACGAATAAACACTCACCTGAGATCACTTCAATAAAGCACTCTTCAAGTAAAAGACGTTTCTATTGCAATGTCCAACAAGACTTAAAATAAAATAACATATAAAGACCAAATAAAGTACCCATCCTTAAAACTAAATGGAGGAAGATTTCAATCCCTGCAATATAATAGAGGCTACATTTCATATCGATAGATATTTCATCGATAAATTCAATGCTTGGGAATGAGATAAGACATGATATTCAAATTAAATACCTTTGACATTTTAAGATTACAAACATCACGGGTACAATGTTGAGAAGTGGTTGTGAAGGCCAAACGAAAGAATCTTGTGGATTTACTTGATGTTAGATTTCTTCTTGTTAACTGAAATAAGATAAAGTTTTAAAAATATTTAATGGTTCTTTTATTAAGACATTACGTAGATGTATGATACGATACTTTGTACCTATAAAGATAACTAAGGAATGAAATAGCAATTAGCTAACAATACATTAAAACTGATTTGACGTCAGCTCTCAATTAATTGAAAACAATAAGCTGGTCAATAGCTTTTATAATTTTTGGGTAGGTAATGAAAGTAACAATTCAAAATTTTCATGTAATTCACGTATTGAGTTGGTAAAAGCATTTTAGCTAGTGGTCAATGCTTATTACTAAACGTGTGGGTTTAACCGCAATAATTATATAATTATTTTGTCGGTTCAGCCATTTAAATTGATGATAATTTTAATGACAGTGCTGAAATTTCAGCATAATTATAAAGTCGCGGGATATGATAATACATAATTATACCCACTTCCGCATTGCTATATGTTTTATGTTTGACTATTAAACTTAATAGTTAAGTTATGGTGCTAAATAATCTGAATGCATTATGGATAGAAAAGATTTAGATACCTATTGTAATCTAATTAGAGATTGAAGCAGATTATTTATGACAAAATAGTTTGATTTAGAATACCATGATTCCAAATACAAAATCTGTTAATTAGTAGTTTTGGTTAAGTATAGTATGAAAACCAATTTCACCAGCACCACTCAAAGCCAGAGCAAAGTTCCGAATTTAAAAACACTTTTGTGCATAAAAAATGGAACGTCACGTCTGTCGACAGCAAACACTATATTTTTTGCAAAATATATTTTATTTATCAGAAAAACGTCCACACAAATCTGTCAGCATCACACATGAGTTATCATGGCAATGCACTTACGATCTCTCTGTCTCCGACGGCCGTACTATCTTTATCCAATTTGTTACCCTTATCAAGAATTAAATGCGTTTTAGGGCCATCGCTCGACAGTTTTTATTTTTTATTAATTACGAGCCGTATAAAGCGCCGGCACTGTATCGGCCGGACAGGTGATAGGCTTTTATGATCCACCATTTATCGGATATTCATTTATTACTCAATGAATTTCGGATATTTCATTTTGTTTGAAAAGTTTTTTGTTTAAGGTCGAATATGAAAGGTTTTGATAAAAAAAAGTCATAAATTGTTTCGTATGGTGGAATGGTGACAACAAGAGGTTTTTATGATGATTTTGAACAATACCTACGTTACTTAACCAGGTTTTATTCATCGAAAGGATTTACATAATTCTTGAAGACCGCTGGGATTTCCAAGAACTTTTTGTTCACGAAAAGTGACCATGAAAAGGGGTTTCCGTGAAAGCAATATTACAATTTAGTTCCAGGAAGGAATAAGAATTTATATCAAAATTGTAGTCTATTATTAGGAAACTCAAGATAGGAATTCATACATAATTCATTCCATGATTTATCCGAAGACTAGATTCGAATATTCTTTTAATTTACTTTTAATTTATCGTCCATGTTTAACATTATCATGGTTTATGTTTTCTCCAACGACCGTGCATAATTAGACCAGTATTTTGACCAAACGATAAAAATCTTCAAACAACTTCCCCGAAATTTACACTGACAGTTGTTTTCTGTTTTTCTCCAAATTATACTTGTTTTTCCCTAACATTGCTCAACCGGAATAAATATTTCTTTTAATCAAGTCGCTGAAACTGAACCGAAAGAATTCAAAACAAACATCGTAAAAATAAACGTCTGATGAGATGAAGTTGTGTGTCAAACTGTCTGCAAAACTGTGGATATGATCGCTGGAACGCAACTTTTGTTGTGTGTTCCGACTTTCGAACTCGTAGGTACGAAATGAAAGAAGTTATTTTTGGGTGAATTATTTTGGTCGCAAGTTTACCGAGTGGAAAGCAAAATAGTAGCCGGTTAAGAAAAGAACACCAGTGTTGTTAATGGTGGAACTGATATTAACAAAAGTATTTATTTGTTAATAATATATATTACCTAAGAAAGGTTTGTTGGTCTAGTAGGTAGTCATAAGCGGTACTGCTGAGTATGAGGTCCTGGGTTCGATTACCAGGTCGGGCAAACGGGTTAATGGGCTTGTCTATGTGGAATTTTTCAGTAGCAGCCCGGAGTCTGGATTTGTGCCCGGTTGATGGTAATAGGCTCACTCCCTATTACACGGGAATATGACATAGCGAAATCTGAGTGTACCATAGGTACACCTCTGCCCAACCGTCGCGGAAGCACGGCGTGATATTATGTAATACCTAAACCTATTTGTTGCAAAATCATCTGCAAAGTGTGGTTTGTTGATTCCACAGAATCTGTTCTGTGGATGATTCAAGGGCAGTTTTTTTAGTTTTTTTTTTTTTGTGTGGGAAATCATCAAATAACTTCTCCCGCTCTGGGTGGAGCAGGAGGGCGTGTCAGATTTCTACTGACTAAAACCCACCCGTGTTCCTTCAGTAGCCCGTATGCCAGGGGCTGTGGTATCTCTTTCAAACAAACCCGCACCCCTGGCAGGCATCGGCCCTTGCGGGCCCCATCATTTTTGTGCTGACATCTCTTTGAGGCGCGCGTGGAACACAACGCGCCGTCGACTTATGCTTGGTCCTTACCGGACAGCGAGATACCCATTACTCGCCGTCCGCAAGCTCATGCCTACGGTGGCCGGAAATCGGCCTGGGATTCCCGACGCCCAGGGCGTCTCCATATCCTGCAGCGGCCAGGGTCGCGAGGGCGCATATGCTGCCTCTCCCTCACGTGCGCCGCCTCCCTCTTCGCGAGCATCACTGCTTCGCTGAAGGAGGTGACGGCTCCCCATGCCCTCTCGCTCCGTACCATGGCCTGGACCAGGGCCACACGCGAGAGATTGCCGCCGCCGATTGCCTCCACGAGGACACGGCGGTGCTCCGCCCAAGCAGGGCAGACCGCCAACGTGTGCTCCACCGTGTCTTCAGGGCGATCATTAAATACCCGTTGCGTTGGAAAAAAAATATTAAAGATTTTTTATAGGTAAGGTTGGTTACTGTTATTTTTTTTATACTCACCCATTTTCGTGGAAAACTGGGCCCAAATTATAACGTAGAGAAAATGTGCTGTTGCAATTTGAAACTCAAACTACCTTACCATTATAAATTAATTTTAATCATTGTTTGTTAATTTCCTTAACTTAATTTTCCTTGGGCTCTGCGCACAATAATTCTGTTGCTCGCTAACAGAAATTCATTGTACAAAAAAACGTCGCCGTTTCATTTTCGCAGTTGCCAGCGTAATTTCTAAGCGGTAAAACTTTTGAAATTGCTACTTTATGACCGGCTCTAAATTTTTCATTGAAGTTTGATACTTTTACCAAGTTTATTATTATATTAAGTCGGTCCACTGCATGATTTAACAAGTAAGTCGAAAATTTTAGCTACTGTTTTTTTTCGGCGCGGAATTATCATTTTTATAACGTTTTGATCAATATTTATAGACATGCATTATGTTCGATAGGACATTTATTGTATTTTTACTTTTTGGGTCGTATGCAAATAGCATTGATAGGCCCACACATACGTACACAAATTCAGATCAATATACAGGAATGCCGAATAATAGTGATTTGACGAGAAAATTGGTAAAATATTCGACAGGTCCATTGTCATAATGCAAATGAAATGTTTTCACAATGAAATTTTATGCTTGAGCTAGAAAATAAAGTTTTCGAATAGAACTTTCAAAAATATAGTACATTAGGTAGGTATAATCTTTTGTATTTGTTATTTAGATCTTTGAAGTGAATAATTTTTTAGGCGCGTTGAGCACTTTTTGGGTGAGCAAAAGTCATTGTCATCGTCACCGAACGCTTTCCATGAGCTATTTGTATACTGTTTATATATGGGTGAACGAGCACACGGATGAGTCGCACGTTGATGTCTTTTGGAAAAGTCCTTTTCTTTCATTAGGAAATTCAAATTCTTATATCCCTTTCTTTCCCTTTGTATTTTTATCGTAAAAATCTGTGCTGTTTACCTTTGTATTGACGATTACACACGGATTTGTTCAAGGGCGCTGGAGTGCCACTGTTTTTTTTAATAAGTTAAACGAAAGTTTCGCCAGAAAAGGAGTATTAACGATAATTAAAGCTCAAACACACCGCTGCAAAAATATGCAGCAATTATCTACGTTTTTAAATTGCATACCTAATCAAATATCGCTTCTGACATCCGCAACTAACTAGCGCTTTATAGGCACGATAATTTACTAGCATGCAGCATGGTTATAAAACATCACTTTCTTCAATATAACTTAGGTACAGTAAATTTTAATGACGTTTATAAAATACAGGTATAAAATTTAAACGATGTACCTATTTTCGTAGTAAAAAGACCTCAGTATAATATTTATTAGGATCGTATTCTAGAGCCATATAGGTGTAATAATATCTGTTTATGTCCAGGTAGTTATAGGTTTTATTTAATTGCACCTTATTTTAAAATAACATAGCCACTTATTTGAGACAGCCATTCAAAATTCAGGACTAAAGTTAATATTCATAACAGATCCGATAATACACTTAAAAATGCATAAATAATAAAGTAAACTCGTACATTTTTATTAACAGAATGGCCTCCACTCCCTCCGGCTAGCGACACGTCTATCATACATTACTTCGCTAATTATGAAACATGTTTCAACAGAATTAACAAAATAGCACATTTTGTAAACGATATTAGGCAATGCTCGTAAAGATAAGCCCTCTGAAAGCAAACACTCCCTGGATCATAAAATGTCCTACTTTACAACGTCAATTATCCTATTAAGAATAATATATTCACCCTCTATATTAAATTGCATACGCATATACATTTAGTGTAGATAAAGAAATGACAGGTATATCGCTAAATAGTTATTAACATATTAAGTCATATTGAATTTGTTTCTCGGTGACACCCTGCGGTCGGTATTTTTATTAATAGCTAGGTGGTGACGTGAATATAATGCCATAACTTGTTTTCGCGTTTTTTTTCTTTGTATGACTTCTGGTAAAAAAAAAAACTTATCAAGCGCGTGGTTTAACTTTACTTAATGTAAAGTATCGTTATATAGATACTGGCAGACTATAGAGACGGCTGGCAATCCAGAGAATCTGTGTTAAAAATATCTCTTGTTATGGTTTGTGTCAATCTACCACCTAGTTACCACCAGAAATTCACGCAGAGCGGTGGCAAGCTCAAGTGAAGGAGCCAAGATGGAAGATTCGCTTGTGTTACAAAGCCGTAACAGCTTTTTAAAGTGTGTCTTCCAACTCACTAGCGAACGGTCTAAAGAAGTTCTAAGCCTGTGGCGAGAAAGGTGCTTGCCCACCAACCCATTCGTTCCACCCCGCTGAAAATCTCGCACCTGGACATGAGTTGCCTTGGCGTTCCAGGAACTCTTTAAATAGACTTCGGACTCAGGTTGGCCGAAGCAAAGAAAACCTGCGCAGGTAGAGATTCACTGATGCGGTGATGCCCTGGAGTGTAAATGTGGTGCTGTGCCACAAACAAGGAGGCACTTAAGGCGCAGACAGCCGACTTTTAAAGACTTTTTATTGAAGATCACGTCTAAACGGCTTGTCTTATGTTTTTGAAAAAAATGTACGTGAAACTAGACAATTTTATTCGTCATATGATAAGTGAATGTTTTAAATAATATTTTTATATCATAATGTAATTAATTGGTAAAGTAATGTCTATCGCGGACATAAAAACGATAATCACGCAAAAACTATCGGGCGTACATCCATGAAACTTTCACCATCTAAAAGACAATTTAAACACCTAAAATTTAGTGTACGGTTTTTCTTTGAATTGTGTTTGATAAATCAACATGGGTTGTTTTTCGAAAAATTTGATGCGCGTTGAGGCGGGGTCTCTTGAGAGCGACGGGCGGCAGTGCATCGCTGTAGGTAGCTATCATCTATCGCCGCCTTCTTTTCCAGCGTGTCTTATTGTCTGCACGCTACAGGAGTTGATGGACGCTGCCGAAAGTGCGAAGCTCATACCCAAATTCTGGACTAACTGTATTAAGATTGCTATTGCTAAGAAGATCTCAATTTGATTTAATTTCATAATTATTCTTTTTATTTTGAGTTTAAAAACTTAAATTGAAAATTATAAAGGTTGGTTCAAAATACGGGAAAAGTTTTTATCCAGTGCGCAAATTGTAACCATGAATTTATCATATTTTTCTAGAACCCCCAGCGCAGATACTTTTCGCCGGTTATGCAAAAATATCAGCTGTTTCATAGAAAAGTGCAATACCTACGCGGTCAAAATGTATGATGATTTTTTTTTTGTATATCCGGCTAAAAATTTCTGCTCTAGGGGGTATATGCAGAATTCATGGTTACAATTTGTGCACTGGATAAAAACTTACCCTGTATAGAGGAAAAAGGTTTTCTCATTTTCTACTTGAATTTCTCACATATGATGCGGTTATCCATGAAAAGCACTGGATATGTTGGCTGTCCGACATCTGCCGTCAACGTCGTCAGTTATCTGTAGTGTGCAGGTGGAGTTAACGTATGGGGATGCCTTATGTGAGGGCGAACACCCTTATTATTTTCTGCTTCAATGCGATTCCGTTCAAGCGAGAAAATAACTAAGTAGTTCGTAACTTTCTACAAACATAATATCACGCCTATATTTCCCGAAGGGTATGTCAGAGGTACAACTATAGAACACCAAAATTTTGAACAGTCCGTGCAAGCAATGATGCTTGATCGGAGTGTTTTGATAGTGTAATAACATTATTACACTATCAAATTATTAAAGACTTGCAGCGCTCCGCGGTTTAGTTCGCGTTCCGGTGGGAATACGGGGATAAAATAGCCTATGTCACCCTGGGATAGTGTAGCTTCCCAAGAGTGAAAGAACTTTTCAAATCGGTTCAGTAGTTTCGGAGCCTATTCAATGCAAACAAACACACAATCAAATCTTTCCTCTTTATTAATAGTAAAGATATATTGGAGAAAAGTGGTGTTAAACGTTTCAATAGTCTAAAAAGTAACCCTAATACATAGGATCATAATACATGGAACTTCATGTAATATGCGGCAAACCAGGTGCCATCAACCGGACACAACTCTTGACTCCGAGCTCCTACTGAAGAATTCCAGGTAGAGAACCCCAATAGCACTTTTCCCGACTCGGAAACCGAATCCACGACATCATGCTCAGCACTTGCGGCCACTAGACCAATAAAGCAGTCGATGTAAGGTGTATTAATAATACCATCGATAGACAGTGCAAAATGGTTCCCATTGCTTCCCCTGGGTGTCGTAAAAGGCGACTAAGGGACTTACTAGAGAATGAGCAACAGCGTTCTCCATGCATTTTACCACCATACTGCGATCGCCAACTCGCCTGCCAAGCGTGGCGATTATGGCAAAACCCCCCTTTTGCGGGAGGCCTATGTCCGGCAGTGGACATCTTTAGGCTGAAATAATGATGATGATAGGGAAAAAACGCAATTTCTCTGTCATCTATTTACATATTTTTATGACATGTCACTCTCCAAATATTTTTGAAGCATACAAAAAACCGCTGGCGGGATATAGCCGTCATCACGTCAAACCGAGTCACTTTACACCTTAATGGATTTCGTTCAGTCGCCAAAAGACAGTTTCCGCATCACTTAACTCAACTTCCGACGTAATTGATATCATTTCACCTAAAAATCAAGAGAGGTGTCATTCTACGTCATTTGAAACGTGGTATCAATGTGCCAGGTAGATGATCGTTTCACGAAACCTTATAGGTGTTATGTATGTGGCTAAATTGTATTAAAAGTGTTGGGTTACAGTGGAAAACCCGAAACTTTAGTTTTTAATTTTAAGGTCGTTCTTTATTATGACCTGGTATCTATTATGTTGTCTACTAAATAGTTTCATGCTCTCATGACGGTGAAGGAAAACATCGTGAAGAGATCGGCATGTCCTAGAACCAAAAATTCGAAGACATATTGTGACATATACCAACCCGCACTGTGCCCGCGTGGTAGATTATATCCCACTCTCTTTATAAGAGAGAAGGCCTGTGTCCCAGCAGTGGGAACATTAAAAATGATTAAGATGATGGTATGTTGTCACCGTCTTGAGATCCGTGGTAATTAAATAAGTTACACATAGTAAAGCCAGTCAGGGTTTGGAGCTACGACCAACTCGTAAGTTGCGCCTGTTTCTATTTTTTGGGTGGGAAATCATCAAATAACTTCTCTGGGCGGAGCGGGAGGGCGTGTCAGACTTTTACTGACTAAAACCCACCAGTGTTTCCCTCAGTAGCCCGCATGCAATGGGCTGCGATATCTCTGTCGAACAAACCCGCACCCCTGGCAGGCATCGACCTTTGCGGACCCCGCCAGTTGGTGCTGACATCTCTTTGAGGCGCGCGTGGAACACAACACGCCATCGACCCGGGCTTGGTCCTTACCGGACAACGAGCTACCCATTATTCGCTGTCCGCAAGCCCGCGCCTTCGGTGGCCGGGAATCAGCTTGGGAAGTTGCGCCGGCATGTCCTAGAATCAAAAATTCGAAGGTCTACCAACCCGCACTGGGCCTGCGAGATAGATTAGAGCGGCAGTGAAGAGAGGAGGTTTGTGTCCCAGCAGTAGAAAATGTATAAGCTGATTACGTATGTGTATGTTATAATTTTTTTTTTTTAATTTTTATTAGTAAAGGAACAAGCAAAATATAAACATAAACATCACAAAAACCTCAATAGGTTTGTCCGGAAGTTGAAACACTTATCAGCAATCTTAAAAACAATACTAAGAGAATAATCATTATCTTATCTTAAATGGATGTTGTCAATGTTTTATATTACACTAGCTTCCGCCCGCGGCTTCGCCCGCGTGTAAGTAGGAAATTATCCCGCGGGAATGTAATACCGGGATAAAAAGTATCTTATGTGCTAATCTAGGTTATAATCTATCGGTGTGCTAAATTTCATCCAAATCCCTCAAGTCGTTTTTGCGTGAAAGAGTAACAAACATCCATTTAAACAAACTTTCGCGTTTAAATTATTAGAAAGGACAGAAGGTTTGTTCTAAACTATTTCCAGTACTGGCGTTGTTTGCATTATGTTTTCTAGTATATTTTATAAACCTAGTGTGTATTTAATAAAAAAAACCTCACTTGTAACTTAATTTTTGCTTGTTTTCAAATTCAAAACATAATAAAAACTATCTTTCTCAAGTAAAATACAGTGAAGTATATCAAACACGACGATAAATCGCCTTTTTTGTTACACACGTAGATTTAGGCTAGTGTTTTTGCGCTTGCCTAGGCATTTCGCTCTTAGTCATTTATCTTATACACCCGCGACATATAGGGGCCCGGATAGCCGTACGTATGCCTACGTATTATGTGGGCTCGGAAAAATTGCTATTCGTTGCTCATTTCATGTAGACATATCTAGAGTTTTTGCGGCCTTAAAAGGTTAGAGGTTGTGGAAATATCATCATTCATTGATTGAAGCTATTGTAATTTTAATTCAGTTAACTTAGAAATGTACTGAAACAAAAGTTCTACAGATCGCCTATTAGGCTGGCAACGTTGCATTTCAAGTACCTACTATTTTAATTTTTTCAGCCAAGTACTAGATCATTTATAATATTTTATAAGATTGTAAGTATGCTACTTTTAACAGTTATTTTGGTATTTACTCATAGAGATATTGACATGTTTTCGGTTATTTTCTATTTGCAGAAATTATTACGATTAAATATTTTTATATAATAGTAAAATTAAAAAAAAATAAATGTAAATACCAATGATCTAGTACTTGGTTGAAAAAAAATTATTAACTTTGTTTTAAATTTAATAAAAAAACCACTGAAAATGTTACATTGCCGCGCGGGAAGAACGCGCTCAAGGCGGTAGTTTCTGTACATCTCGCTCCATGGGACCGAAATCATAACCGCGAAAAAATTGTCAACCGTCTCATATATTGTTCAGTTTTATGGTCCGTAGGTACCTCACCGTTCTGAAATATGCTGTTTAAGAAGAAATAAGGTGAATTTGAGGTTTGGTGAAATGTCAGGAAATGTTGCACAAAATTGTAGGTTCATAAAATTCGGTAAATAAAATTTGTGTTTTCCTTTCAAAGGTTTTCCGTTTACTGTTCTAAGTAAATCATTACTATACTCTATTATAAATATTATTGTAGCAATTCCAATAATCCTCCGTCAAAGTCGAACACAGAGTCAGTGTCGCTCATAGTTGTCAATACCGTACATCTAGTCTCAAAGTAATTTGCAAATACAGGAGCTGCAATATCACTAAAATAATTGAGCCACCACGCATTGTTCGGCGACTGTCCCACCGTTGCGCTGACGAGGATGCGAGTAGCTAATTATTAACGATTTTCTCGAAAGGTATAAAAGATTGAGGGACCCGTATAAGTAAAAGAAATACATAATTTACAAGTTGTTTTCAGACTCCTAACTCGTCTGTTAACCAGACTCATTGAGTTTGTTAGCAATAGAAAAGTAACTGTGTTAATTACTTGACAGTATAAATAAAAAAAATAACAATCACTACATTGCACACAATTAGCCCGTGACACTCGCCCTGAGCGCACGTGCTAATTGTTCCTGCCTACCGCTGCGTGACTCATCCTCCGCCGCCAACCTGACTCGCCGCGCCCCGCTGCGAACACTACGAATTAATAATCCAATTAATTTAATTATTGACTGGATTATTAATTACAACAAAAACTGTCTTTTTCAAGGCAAACATCTGTTTCTTTACGGAAGTAAATCGTCAAGTAAATTCACTTGGCCCCTTCTGGGTAAAATCCACAGTTTCGTGGTTCTCGGTGGAAACCTTACGGTGCCAACGAAACCGAGAGGGTGTTGTCCCAACACACCCGCCGAACCTCTTCAAGGCAAGGCAGTGAATTGGACGGGTCCCAGACCGACGGCCTTGGGGGATCTCCTAGTCGTCACTGGTGACAGTGTTCCTTCCACAGCTACACACCTAGTGTCTTTGGGGCGTGTCTACGCCCCTCGCGCTAGACTGACAGGGCCCTGTTGCACATTAAGATTGGCAACAGGTTTACAAGCTTAGGGCTCACCCGAGGTACACATCTCCCTGTCTATACCCGACAGGGAGGAATCACACATCCCCGGGCATCCCCCCGGGGAAGTAGACGTTAGGATTGTTAGGAGAAATAGGGACTTAGGCTCACTCCTTATGAGTGGGAAGTAGGTAACACCCCCCCCCTACCCTTCAATCATGGAAGTTCCCAAGGAAGCCTTTTGGGCGACCTTGAGGACGATCCTTAAGGACCCCGAGTCCCGCGATATAATAAATCGCATGTTAGGCCATGAAAAGCCAACTTTTCCCGCCGCGTCCGCGACCGAAAATAAACCCGCGCCCGTTGTTGTAACTTATAACGATTCCCCGGCTTCACCGGCCTTGGCAACCCCGCAATCCCAGGAGCTTTTCTCCGACGCAGCGTCCGACCTTATGGACGCTGAAGACTGCCCTTGCACCCCCGAATCGCCAGGAACAGCTTGTTTCTCCTCTCCCTCCTCGAACGAAGAGGAAGTGGCAGAGACTCAAGTGACTCAAGAAGAGGGCTTCACCCCAGTTGAGTCAAAGTCGAAGGGGAAGAAGAGAAAGAAGAAAGTCTGCGATTCCTCGCGATCTTCTAAAATTACCGCGCTCGTAACCGACCGCCCCCCCACCCCTTTCCCGACCGAGTCGACCCCCGCGACCCCCGCAACCCCCGCGATCCCCGCAACCCCCGCGACCCCCGCAACTGCGACCGAACCGCGCCCGCACCCACCGCCGTACCCCGCGCCGCTGCGGGGAAAAAGGTGCCCGTCCCGCCCCCTGTCTTCATCCAAGACAAATCTAAATGGACCGACGTGTCCAAATGGTGCTTAGAGCAAAAGATTGCCTACACCAGCGCCCGCACCACCCTCCAAGGGATAAAGGTAGCGATTCCGACGGCTAGCGACTACCGCAGCCTTACCAAACTCCTCCGAAACCGTAACGTGTCCTTCCACACGTACGCCCTTGCTGAAGACCGACAGACACGAGTTGTCCTCAAGAGGGTTCCGGTCGAAATCACGGTAGACGAAGTCAAGGCCGACCTTGACTTTCAAAATATCCCGTACACCGAAGTGCACCGGATGCACCGCGCCCGCCGCGGAGTGCCATACGATATGGTGCTCGTAGTATGCCCGCCCTTTGAGGGCCATAACCCGATTTTTAATCTCCGCACAATCTGCAACCTGTCCGGCATTCGGATCGAAAAGCCCTACAAGACGGGAATAATCGGCCAATGCCACAGGTGTCAGCTGTACGGACACGCGCAATCACACTGCTACGCCACCCCGAGGTGCGTAAAGTGTTTAGGTAGCCACGGTACAGCGGAATGTACCAGGCCCAAGGACCGCTCCTTGTGCACGGAACCGCCGAGCTGCGTTCTATGCGGCGAAGCCGGTCACCCGGCCAACTATAGGGGGTGCTCGAAAGCACCCAAGACCTCTTCTCCCAAGCTGGTGAAGCGTGCCGACGCCCGCCAGCAAAGGGAAGCCCCCTCAGGGTACCTCCCAGATAGGCTCAGTCCCCAGAGACCGAGCCCCTGGAACTTCCTGAACCACCAGCAGGCGTTCCCTGCGATGGCTTCAGCCAGGCCCGTCCCCGCGCCCATCCCTCAGTCCAAGAACCCGGGTTCAGGCGCTCCCGCGCCCCCTACCGCACCCCTTACCGCGACCACCGCCGCCGCGCCCCCCGCCGCCGCGACCCCCGCGTCCCGCGACCCCCGCGTTGGAGCACGCCCCGAGGCGCGCCCCGCACCCACTTACGCCGGTCCCATGACCATGTCCCCCGCCGTCGTGCATCAAAAGCTCGATAACGCGTTTTTCACTTTCTGCACCCCCCGTGCCCATCAGATGGCCATGGAGGTAGATGCCGCCACAAAGGCAGGCGATATCCTTAGGATATACGCCATCTATGATGCGTACCCTGACATTACGCAAGCCCTTTTAAACGCTAGACTTTCCGTGAACCACAATGGATAATACGGCCCCTACGCGTACTAAACCCCGATCCCTAAAACTAGGAACTTTTAACGCCAACGGTATCCGTACCCAAAGGGATGAGATCGCCACGTTCCTCCGCGACCATCACTTGGATATCCTGTTAGTTCAAGAGACGTTCTTAAAACCCTGCTATCGTGACCCGAGAATTGCCAACTATAAAATAGTTCGCAACGACAGAGCACATTGCCATAAGGGTGGAACTCTCATTTATTACAAAAAGTCCCTACACTGCATTCCTATGGATGCCCCCCCCCTCTCCCGATTAGAAGTGTCAGTCTGCCGACTGGGCATGACGGGTCATCAACCCATCACACTAGTCTCAGCCTACCTTCCTCCCCAGACCGAATCCGAGGACTTTCAACTGTTCTCCAATGACCTCACCGCCCTGTTGAGCATGAGCGACTCCGTTATCATAGCGGGCGACCTCAATGCGAAACACCCCGCGTGGAATAGTTCCAGGGAATCGACCAGAGGGAGACACCTGTTCAACCTCTGCTCGACCCTGTCCTTCGACGTCATCGCCCCGATGTCGCCGACTCATTTCCCCCACACAGTGGATCACAGACCTGACGTACTCGACATTGCAATTCTGAAAAGGATCAACCTACGGTTGAATTCCATAGAGGCAATAAACGAGCTCACCTCTGACCACCGTCCGGTAGTCGTGCATCTGGCCCCCCGCACGGGTCTCCCAGATACCGACCAACCTCCGCTCACCAAAGTGGTAACAGACTGGAGGAGAGTAAGCGATTCGCTGAAATCCAACACATCCGCCCACTTGGACGCCATCCCCGACCATTTCGACTCTCTAGCGGACACAACGGCCGCGATCGACTCATTCACGGGTCACGTACAATCTGTCCTGAACGACTGTTCGAGGCGGGTTCCGGTAGGGGAAGACCCCCGCTGGAAGCTGCCGGACGATGTACGCGAACTGCTGAATGAGAAGAACGCGGCCGTTCGTGCCTACAGCAACTTTCCCTGCGACGCGAACAAAGCTCACATGCGCTATTTACAGCGAGCTGTAAAGACACGCATGTCGGAGCTACGTGACGCGGGCTGGGACAAGATGCTGAGCGAGTTGGAACCCACGCACTTAGCTTTCTGGGAACTCCAGAGGAAACTCAAGTCCCGAGAAATAGCCACCATGCCCCCCCTGACCCGGCCCGATGGCACCGTTGCTTTCGACGACATCGAAAAGGCCGAATGCCTCGCCGATAGTCTTGAGGCCCAATGCACACCCAGCTCTCTACCTGTAGACCAAGCACACCTCGA
The DNA here is from genome assembly GCA_949987655.1 of Polymixis flavicincta. NCBI lineage: Eukaryota > Metazoa > Arthropoda > Insecta > Lepidoptera > Noctuidae > Polymixis > Polymixis flavicincta. The sequence continues at coordinate 15,549,793 of OX465182.1, forward strand.
TGAGGTGGACGCTGAAGTCGAACGTAGAACCTCTCTCCCGCCCGTCGAAGACCCTGATGATCCATTACCTCTCGTCACCCCGGACGAAGTTCACGAGATCATCAAGGGTCTGAAACCCCGAAAGGCCCCCGGAGCTGACGGCATCACCAATAAGGTGATCCAGATGCTACCCGCCCACCTGATCATGCTCTTGACCACCATCTTCAATGGAGCCTTGAGCAATAACATCTTCCCCCAAGCCTGGAAGCAAGCCACGGTCATTGGCTTTGAAAAACCAGGCAAACCCAAAACGGAGCCCGCGAGCTACCGGCCCATCAGTTTACTGGACAGCCTCGGAAAAATCTATGAGCGACTTATTTACAAGCGACTCAGGGACTTCGCCGAGACTAAAGGCCTGATACCCAACGAGCAGTTCGGCTTCCGAACCCAGCACAGTTGCGTACAACAGGTACACCGGATCGTAGAGCATATAGGCGTTGGTCTCCAACGCAACTATGCGACCGGTGCAGTATTTTTCGACATAGCGAAAGCCTTCGACAAGGTCTGGCACAACGGCTTGATTTACAAGCTGTACAAACTCGGCGTGCCGGACCGACTCGTACTCATCTTACGAGATTTTCTGTCGAACCGCACCTTTCGCTATCGCATCGAAGGGGCTCTCTCATCCCCCCACCCGATTCGCGCCGGCGTCCCTCAGGGCGCCGTGCTATCCCCTCTCATATTTACGCTGTTCACCAGCGATATCCCCAAGAGTGGTAAGGCTCAGTTGGCTCTGTTCGCAGACGACACGGCCATCTACCACTCTGGGCGTAGTTCCAAAGCGATAGCCAAATCCCTCCAGACCGCAGTCAACGTACTCGGTGCATGGTTTAGGAAATGGCGAATCGAACTAAATCCGGACAAGAGCCAGGCGGTTCTCTTTAAGAGACCGCAGCGCCGCCAAGACCCCCTCCCGGCCATCTCCATATTCGGCAAGCCGATCCCTTGGGAAAAGCAAGCCAAATACCTTGGAGTAATTCTAGATCAGCACCTCTCCTTCTCTGAGCATATCAGGAAGGCGCGCTCACGCGCCGCCTTCGCTCTCGAAAGGTTGCATTCTGTTCTGAACGCACGTAGCAAATTGTCACTCAAGTGCAAATTGCGTATTTACACGGCGTGCATAAGGCCCATCATGACGTATGCATGTGCAGTCTTTGCACACACCCACCCCCGACACATCCATAGGATGCAGACCCTCCAAAACCGTTTCCTCCGCCAAGCCACAGGCTCCCCATGGTACGTTCGGAACGAGATCCTCCATCTCGATCTGAAAATGCCCACTATTGCTCAATTCACGAAACGCAACTCGAAGCGTTTCTTCGATAAAGCCGAGATACATCGCAATCCCTTGATTGTGAAGGCCGCTAGTTATGTCCCCAGTAGAATCAGTAGTATTCGCAGGCCGAAACATGTCCTCTCAGACCCAGACGACCCCATCACTGTTCTCCAAGAAAAGAATAGGGCCACCAGTACAGTACACAAACACAAACGACGACTGTCCTACCGACCTCGCCGCCGAGGTCCTCGCGCCCCGCGAAGACTCCCGAGTAGCGATCAGACCCCCGACCGTCCCTTGCTCGTTGATGCGCCAGCCCGCGCCGCAGCTGAGCCAGTAGCTTTAAATTCCCCGTCTAATAATCATGAAAATAATACCTTGATCCAGCCTGTCCCTGATAGTACTAGCTGCCCCCCCCCCCCCGCCAGCGACTCCCTGAGCCGAGGTTCGTACCCCACAGGGGGTGCCCTCAGTGCGCAGTCGTTTTAGGTTTAAGTAGGTTTACGCCCTGGCTGGAGGCTTTTAGATTCCTAAAAACCTTCACAGGAAAGTCCGGTTGAGCAGTCACGGCCTCTCAAGGTCAACTGCGAGATGCCATTCACAAAAAAAAAAAAAAAAAAAAAAAAAATCACTACATTGCTTCATCATCATATTATAAAACAAAGTCTCCCGCCGCGTCTGTCTGTCCGTTCGCGATAAACTCAAAAATGACTGAACGGACTTTCATGCGGTGTTCACCAATAGACAGAGTGATTCATGAGGAAGGTTTAGGTGTTTTTTTTTAGGTTTTATTTAAATTGGTAAACGCGGGCGAAGCCGCCAGCAAAAGCCAGTTTTACTATTAATAGAAAACTGAATTCTTCACGCAGAGTTAATAGCATAAAATAAACCACCCCTTGATAAAAACACTAGACACGCGCGGGCAATGATTTCAACAATTGAACACAATAATCATGATATTGTTACCAAATGATCACAGAATTAAATTTAATGGTGTTAAATACTAAAATGGAAAAGAAGGACCGACGTCTTGAATGTTAAGAGTTATTAATTACTAGCTTCCTCCCGCGGCTTCGCTCGCGTGCAAGTCGGAAATTATCCCGTGGGAACGTACCACGGATACAAAGGAACGTACTACCGGAATAAAAAGTATCCAATGTGTTAATCTACGTTATAATCTATAAGTGTGCCAAATTTCATCCAAATCCATTCAGTAGTTTTTTAAAGAGTAACAAACATCCATACATACAAACTTTCGCGTTTACAATATTACTTAGGATTTTAATAATATATGTAATGTAGAATACGTGGTTTCAATGAATGTGATAACCTGCACCCTAATTGCGCATAATGTTTCGTTTTGAAAAAGATTTCTGAACCATTGCTTCGTATTATGTTCGAAAAATGTGTGAACAGACACATTTTTCGAAAATATGAAGCAATGGTTTAACAACGTAAATAACGCAACGAATTTTGCTGAACTGTCAAAATGAAACCGATTATGGTTAATCGTGTGTTAAGCAATTAGGGTGCAGATCGCCATCCTGTACATTTAAAGGCCACTTTTTTTTTGACGGGTTACTCTATAAGGGCTATTTAACTCCCTTAGGGGTTGAATTTCGAAAAATCCTTCCTTATTCCTTGTCTACACTATAAAAGGAACCTCTGTGCAAAATTTCAGCTTTCTAGGTTCAAGGGATTGGGCTAGGCGTTGATGAGTCAGTCAGTCAGGACTTTTCTTTTTATTTATATAGATAGATAGATTGCTGATTGTTAACATCGCTGGTAAGTACTCGTTTTGTTGTGCGACAAGAGCTATCAAAGACAGTTCTCGCTCAGCGACGCTCACTTGTCGGGCAGAACATTCGCTGAGGGACTCATGCTTTGTTTAAAAGGCGTAACAGAATAAGAATCTGAAAGTAGATTGTTCCTAATTGACGACTGATTCGATTTCATTTACTTTTACAAAGTAAAAAAAAATGCCATGTCTGACGCCGATGGAGCTAAATAAAATTCAATGTGATTTCAATGCAATAAGACTCAATTTTAAATGCACAAATTAATGCTAGGGTCAACACGTTTTTCTTAATCTTATCAGGTAGCTTTAAAAAATTATGTTTTGGTCATTGTATTATGCTTTGAACTCATAACTCTAATTGGGGTCTACGAGGAATTGCGTTAATTATGTCACACTATTATAATACGCCTGATATCAATGAGTACAGAGGCCTTGGTTCGAGTTTCATTTAACCATCTCGATCAAACGCATCGAGCACGTTTGGCGCTCCGATTTGCCCTGGATTGGTGACGGACCAATCAGAGCGCTGAACGCGCTCGATGCGTTTGATCGTCATGGTTAAATGAAATGCACACTAGGGCCACTGCTAGTAAGAATCGCTCGTCACCGTCTCGCACTCGCTGCTCGTTGATCGCCAACTCGTTTTTAGTTGCTAACTCTACTCGCTTCTCGTTAATCGCCGGCAGTGGGACAGTTGCTTTAAGCTGCGTCAATAAAATTTCTGAAATACGGTCTATAAGTTAAATCGTTTCTATTAGATATTTTCCAGTCTAACTAACCGTTTTGATTGATTAGTACCTACCTAAGTGCGTGTATCAATTTAGAGATTCCAGTTTGAGTTTTGAAGTGTTCCAAAACGTTGCTATGACTAACAGTTGAAATTATTTAATACTTCATAAACTATTATTATAAAGAGAAAAAATTTGTTTGTTTGTATGTTTAATTGTTTATTGTTTAATTGTTTATTGTTCAATTAGGACTAGATCACATGGCAAGGTAACATAATATGAAGTAAAGGCATACGTTTCTTAATCTAGTTAGTGGGTGCCGTACTGTTCTCCTAGATAGGTTACGAAGTAACCTGTGTTTAGGAGACGTAACCTGTGTTTGTATGTAGAGGGTAATCTCTGGAACTGCCAGTCGGATTTTTAAAAAGTTTTTGCATTTGGTAGTCCAATTTTTGTATATTTATAGATTATTTTACTTTTTTTTTGCGTTCATTCCTATTTTTTTCCATGGGCGTCGGAAAAATAGGAATGAACGCTAAATGAAAACGAAATAATAGCTCGGGGGTCAAAATTTTACACGAACGAAATGCAAGTGATCAATAAATGGATACAGGATAAATTTTTAACCAGTGCGCAAACTGTAACCATGAATTCAGCATATCATTCTAGACCCCAGCGTAGATGTATGCTGAATTCATGGTTACAGTTTGCGCACTGGTAAAAAAATTAACCTGTGTAAGAAAATTATAATGCAACTGAGGAATTACCAACTCATCCAAAATAATCCATCCCGCTAGTTTCCGTAACCATACATAAATATCACCCTTTTTACCACTTACTTATCTTTTTGTTTCATTGTTTTTAATCTGTGAGTTGATTTCTAAAATTGTTGTTTTTGTTGTCTTTTATTTATAATAGATTTTGATGTTTTGCCCTATTCCTTCACATTTACTAAATAACTAATAATGTTTACATACCATGTGATGGGACCCTGGTGATCTGATATACAGGTATTCCTAGTGCATACACCATGTCTCTCACAAACTAGGGTGACTTATTCTTTAAGCTTTTTGAACCGACGAAAAAACGGAGGAGGTTACTCAATTCGACGCGTATTTTTTTTTTTTTTATGTATGACCACGCATAACTTTTTCCAGAGTAGTCCAATTTTGATAATTCTTTTTTGATTGGAAAGGGTATACCCCGAAGTTGGTCCCATATAAATTTTGAAGAAAAATTCCAACCCCAAGGGTAAGAAAACAGGGGATGATTGATTGTTAACTCACATATTTTAATACTGAGTTGTGTATTACAAAAAAAAGTAATCAAAAATTAGGCATGTAGTAATTAGTAGATAATAGCCACAAAAAATTATAAAATAAAAACTTTTTAATAAAAAAATTAAACCGCCGAAAAACTGAAAAGTAAAAAATAATAAACCTGCTTTGTCCAACCCCAATAACTAAGTTCGGAAGTCGGTGACTTTGGTTATGTATTTAATTATATGTCACAGCCTTCCGAACTTAGTCATTGGGGTTGGACAAAGCAAGTTTATTATTTTTTACTTTTCGGTTTTTCGGCGGTTTAATTTTTTTATACCCTTGTTTGTGAAGAGAAAACTAAATTATTTGAATTTGATATCTATGTTAATATCGATCGTACTTTGTAACAGGTACTTGAGATTGGCGAATGCAAACTAAAGTCGCCTGCAGTGTTCGAAATTCAACCATGTCTTTTCATTAATTTAGTGTATTTCTAATGCATTGTTATATAAAAAATTGCTTTCTGCCTCCTTCCCAAAAAACATTAAATGTGCCAAATTTCATACACTTCCGCGAAATTTTCATAAAAAGGGTTACAAAGTTTTTGCTTCACGTATTAAAATATAGATTTAACGGGACTTCTTTGCTAATGGCTTGAAGATGTGTGATGTGAAGGTTCAGTAGCTTAATAACTAAGAAATTATAATTCGTTTCTACCATCATTTCATTCTATGAAAAGACCTAAAACAAAAATAAGTCTACCCTGAATAACACAAATTATAAGCTCTATTAAGGGTACACTAGTCGCGGGCTCGAACTCACTGGTGGGCCTGGCTAAAAAGCACGCTGTCTCACCAGGCTTCGTGTCCGACAGAGGTAGTATCAGTGAGAAGCAGTTAGACGCTAGTCTACTCGCACAATATTATTGAGTGAGCGTGAGCTGCAGGATCAGTTATAGTAAAACAGGCACGAAAAAAATTAAGAAAAGTCCTTCGGAAGATCGGGTTTTCTGAAAAAAAAAAAAACACTGCATAAATCAATGACCAATTAAGTTGACTGAACTTTTCGATAATTGAGCTTTGTCGGTACCGACTTGGTTTTCGAGATTTTACACTCCTTTTATTAATTAAACACGCCCAAAGTTAGGTTAAATTAACAAGAAAAACGAATTTTTGCTGGCTCATAACTTGTTAATGGCTTTTTATTTTAGTATTCTGTTTCCGTACAGGCAATACTAATATTGATACAAAACCATACCATGTTTAATTTTGGATGTATACATAGTCAAACAGTGGAGTAAAACCCTCCTGAAGTTTTAATGGAAAAAAATGTGGACAAGTGTCACCTTAAGAATTCTAAACCATCTTTAAAGCCGTAACTAAATTATTAAAGAAGCCCCGTAGACACAAAGTAGAAATTTCAAACGAAAATTGCCTAGAAATTTCTTAGACAAAATTCAGACTTTACATTCTTATTATAGTTATGTATTTAGTTTAGTAATTGTACTATAACAACGATGTTAGAATTCTAATTACTTAGGCTTGTTACTGATGAAGAGTAATACTGGTAGGGCATAAAACAGATTATATGATAGAAACGATGTACCTATTTATTTTTACTTGACAGCATGATCTATTTTCATATTGCGCGTATCAAGAACGCGGTACAATCAAAAGTTAGAAATGTGCATAAGAGTTTTCTAATACAACCTTGGAATTGAAGCTCGTTTCTTATTTTCATCGTATCATTTGAAACTGTAGTTTTTCAGGTTTTAACAGAGTCATTTTACAATTAATTTTTGTTCGGAGTCTGAGAACAAAAGCCGAAACAAACTCAGACGTCACAGTCTCTTTTAAAGTAATTTTGATCAAATCATGTGAGGACCATGTAGATTAGTGTCTGAAATGATATTTTGAGTTACCACACCTCTCTAATCAGTGCACGGATTAGTCAGATTAGGCTTTAGAAGCTCAACTAGTCGATAACAATACCAAAATGCTCAAACAGTTTAAAAAAAAAAACTCACGACAGTTTTTAAGATGGTTTGGCAATCTTAAAAACTGTCGTGAGTTTTTTTTTTTAAATATCCCTATAATAGGAACTCACATTCACAATATTTAAAGTAATAAACTTAAATCTTTACAAATTAAATATTCATTTTCATCATATAGCTACATTTGTCAGATTTAACGAAATTGGCACCTGCGAAAAAGATCGATAGGTGCCGTATGTGGAATACCTCACAGGTGCCGTTAAAGCGGGTGCGCAATGTGGCATTCGTCATAAGTTCGCTTATTAGTTAAATGTGACACTACACAAGTGAATGTAAAAGTGATGACAATCTTTAATTGCTATTGCGACGCGTGATGCAATGTTTTATAACATTTCACAGTTATAAACAATAACTGCATGTAATACCACCGTGACTGATTAATATTGTTTGAAAGGTAATTATAGTACCTAAAAGTTGACGCGTAACAGTATATAATAGCCTCCGTAATTGTTGGAAGTATTGACGTAATCATGGAGGTGTACGGAAGCTATTTGAGGACTCGAAACCAAGTATTTCAATTTGACTTCACAATACAATTCATATTTTATAAGATGTACCTTAATTAATTTTAACACGTTGAATTATGACAAAAATAACTTTCGAGACGGACATATGAGGGGCAGTTCTGGTAATTTTAAGAACGTTCACAGTCTGATCTCAGTGTCAATCTTTCAAAAATTCCTGGTACGAATAGTTTCTGGAACGAATATTTTTGACGTGACAAAATTAAACGCAATTCAAGTTATTCAATTGGCTGTTAATAATTCAGCCTTCGTGCGTTTGTATACCGCAGCCGTCAACCGAACGTCACCGAGAATGAGATGACAGCGTCGAAGTAGCGAAACATACTCGTACATTTTACTGAAGTCGCGTATATACCGCACGTCCGTCAGCCGTCTCCAAAGCGTTGTCAATCGTCATCCCTGCCGTTTAAGTTTAGGGTAGTTCAGCGCGATTGCTAGAATTTGGCCCGAGGTTGCGACGGGCCGAAGTGTCTTTACCTTGTCCACACACTGCTGATTTTGTTTTGTCTATCATAATGTACTGAACTGCCGAGTTTGGTCGCAGTGGATAACGATAGCCGTCACCGGGACGTCGAATAATCTGGTTTCCAGTTTCGGTGACGGGTGCGGTGGTGCAACGCCCTAATGCTTGACAATTTAGATTTTTGTTCCAGAAACCGAGCAATAGATTGCCAAAACGCAGAAGCATTGATTGCTGATCAATGCTTGTTCTTCGCCTAAACCTGGCAGTGTATCAATTACCATTATAGGTTTATGTTGTGATATTGACATGTTATCATAATATTTGATATGTATGGGCCCGTTTACGTCTATCGTTGAACACGGATCGATGTAATAAACGATCAAGATGGATTATTGCTATAAGCTCCGAGCTTAGCAAACGGATCGGCTAATGCATTCCGGTGCCTCAGTTGTGATGCGCGTAGGACCGCAGTGTTTACTTAGTAATCTGTGTTAAAATCCATACATTATATTATATTTCTTCAAACTTATGCAATGATGTACCGATGCATAACTTTATTTCTGTCTCTTTCTATTATCATTAATTAAATTTCGCATGGAGCGCGTATTTATTGGTACGTAACTCGTTACCTTAAGTGACGATTTCTACAAAATTTACTCCTACCTCAAACTACATTGAAGAATATCGTATCAAAAAAAAACCTGTGATGTAAATGAATGTATGCAAAACATTTTTGACTGATTTTTTGCAGCAAGAATTGTTGTTAAAATCCTTTTTATATGGTAATTTTGACATTCTTTTGCAGATTTTGATATTCATTTAAATAGTTGTTCTATTAGCATAGTAGGATAAAATATAAAGCCACTGTAAATCCTATCCAATTTATTTGATGTGTTTGACTAATACATCAAAATATTGACCATTCGTGTACTCTTTTTTCATATGACATATAAATTGGAATTTAGTTTAAAAATATAACCAGCCGCTACAATGGTTTACGGGTGGATATTTTAACTCTTTCATGTGAACTTCGACATGAATGGGTGACTTTTAAAACATTCCTCCATACATTAGCCCAGTCAACTCCATGTGAACAATTCCGTTGTCCTTTTAATGGGCGTATACTATTGTGGCATACAGGTGGAGTCCAAATAGCCCACACCTTTTATTTATTACTAGCATTTATAAATTATTCAAAAGCGTAACGATATTATGCGATGCGAAGCACGATAGAAACTAATTTGAATTAATTTGATGCGTCCCATTTTTTTGAAAGGAAGCATAAAAAGTTTTTATGTGAAAACTGTGTGAGACAAGTTTGCCCATATATTTTGTCTCATTGTGTAACTGTTTATATGAAACACGCAAACACAGAACAGATGTTTCCTTTGCGCCTTTGATTTATAATTTATAAAGAATTATCATAAGATTTCTTTAGATAGAACGAAAGAAGTGGGCAATTACTAGAACATGTAATAAATCAAAAGAATTGTGGAATAGACGTTAACAATAAAATATGTTTTCCTTTCCTGGGTTAATTTATTTTGGTGCTGTGTATTTAGAGAAATGTCACTGCATGATTCTTCTTCAGGTTGGAATTTATTGAATTCACAGTTCAGACATAGAATATTTATGTCATAGCTACTAATATTAAACAATTAATGCACTTACTTTGGTTTGACATTACTTTTGATAAAGTCTAAATTTGTTCATAGAATTATGAAGCAAAAAACCGTTACCAACAAACCGGTTTCCATTTATTGGATCGTGGAGGCGATCGGCGGCGGCGATCTCTCGCATCCAGCCCTGGTCTAGGCCATGGTACGGAGCGAGAGTACATGGGTAGCCGTCAACTCCTTCCGTCACGTGAGGTAGAGGCAGTACATGCGCCCTCACGGCCCTAACCGCCGCAGGACACGCCCTGGGCGTCGGGAATCCCTGGCTGATTTCCGGCCACCGTAGGCGTGGGCTTGTGGATGGCGAGTAATGGGTAGCTCGCTGTCCGGTAAGGACCAAGCCCAGGTCGACGGCGCGTTGTGGCCCCGCGCGCCTCAAAGATATACTCAGCACAAAATGATGGGGCCCGCAAGGGCCGATGCCTGCCAGGGGTGCGGGTTTGTTCGAAAGAGATACCGCCGCCCCTGGCATACAGGCTACTGAGGGAACACGGGTGGGTTTTAGTCAGTAAAAGTCTGACATGCCCTCCTGCTCCACCCAGAGCGGGAGAAGTTATTTGATGATTTCCCACCCAAAAAAACCCCTTTATTGGATGAATTTCCAAAAATCCTTCGTTCGTGCCCGTTTTTAGATCCAGCGATTTAGGCTGTGCGTTGACTATCAGTGAATTTAAGTCACTCAAGTGTGACTCAAGTAGTCCATTTTTACACATAAAAGCGTTACTTGTGTCTGCTTAGGTCACATGAGCTATCAAATACTGTCATGAAGTAAATATTTTTATCAACAAACATGCAAAAACAATAAAACTTTATTAATTAACGCATAAAGCCATTCTCACCCAGCACTGTCGCCTTAGCCCTAAATGAAACGCCCACATACATACAGACACACAGCAATTAGCCAGTATGTATCTTAAGGCAATTGGCAAGGCACTCAGTTACGGCACTTATCTAGAGGATAACGATTATTGGCCGACATTAGCTACTGTTGTTAGTCTGTTCCCCCTGAATTCTAGGTGATGTTGTTCTGAATACTGAGTGCTCTGGCATTTTCTCTTTGAGCTTTTGAACTTTATATAACAGAGTGTAAGAGGGTCCTAAAATGTTACAGAAATGTTAAGTTTTATTACCAGACTACTTGGAGGAGTAGAAAGTGAGAATTCAAAATAATTTTGGCAGTTTTCTTAAATGTGTAGGTAAAGGAAAAGACGTAAAAGTAGTTTCGCTTAATGTTAATGCTTTGAAGATAAAGTTGGTTAAAGGATAGTCTACAAAATGCAGCTTCTGAGAAAGAAACTTCTCGAAGACATAAGAAGTAACATTAATAATGGCGCAAAATATTAATCAAAGCATTCAGCAAAAGTACAAGAATTTGTGCTAAAAGTTTCGGGTCACTAGAAGACATTGTGGCAGGTTGACATCTGGAACTAAGCCAGGTTACCCTTCTCAATTCAAATACCTAATAAAAAGAGACTTTTGTTAGTACGCAAATTCTTCAAATACTAAACCTAAGCTTTTTTATATAAATCATAAATTACATACACAAGTAAACAAACACAAATCTACATAAACAGAAACCTCCAAAGAAATATAGCCATTAAAATTTAAATTCGATTACCATAAACATATTAACATTATACAGTGTCACTGCCTCCGTATTACAAGTAAGTGTCGCCTGTCCATTGTAAGTGATTGAATCACACTTTAACTTATCTGTTATGGGTACAGCTGATAACTTAGGTAACGTACTATAATGGTGTACAGGCAGCCTCAAAAAAATGACATATATTTTTGATGCTACATTTTGATGCATTACTTTATAACGTTGGATGTAGATAATTTTAATGACTCCGTGCTACAATTTTTTGAAGCTAACTGTACAGTTAATTTTATTCTCATTAACAAAGAATAAGAATCTATGTTTTAGGGATCTACGAATGACGTTGGAGATAAAAATAATGACGTACAGACGCCAGCACATCAAGCTACTCCAATCTGTCAAATTTATTTGATAGATTTTCAACTTTAAATCGTAAGCATAAGGTTCATGTTCAATTGGGAAAATTTGACAGTTTGGGGTAGGTTGACCTGCTGGCGTCTGTACATGAAGTTTTTATTATGTTTCAAAAGTGACTTGAGATAATATTATTAAGATAATAAGATAAAATTTTCAAGATAATATTTTTGCGAGAATTCGTGATTATCATAAACTGCTTATTATAAAAAGCAAAGATTTAAAATCTTCGATATTGAATATTGAAATTCATAAGATAGAAATGATTGCCAAATTGAACTCAACATTCTATAGAACTGAATTATTATAAGAAAAATAGTTCAAAGCCCTTGCATTAAGAATCTATTTCAAGATGAAAAATAAAATATTCCTCAATAAAAGTAATATCCCTCACCTACACTAATTTCCATCGTATGAGACGCAGGAGGAATTCTAATAAGCGTGAGCATGCGATGATCGATTCTGCTTGGATCTCGTCTCATTACCAGCAACTGTTTCATCGGCCTATGCGACAAAACTGAGATACCTCTGCCGTCTAAATCTCTTTATCAATCACGAATTAAGGTTTTAAATTGAGTGCATCTCATCTTATAAAATGTTGTCTTCGAAGACGAATAATTTATGACTACTATAACCAAACACAGCAATAGATACAGTAACAGTCATTTGTTTTCCCAGTCCAACTCGCTTGTTAAACAAAATTTTGACATGTTCCAGTGCGTGGGTGTCTTTCAAGTGTGCCCACTCTAAGACCCACGTGTCCATAATTCTTTTGTTCCGATTTCTAGTATGTTCGTCAATGAGATGGAAGGTTTGTATGCAAAAATGTATTTGTTTCTGGATGGAAATTGGGATACAGTTTGTCTGTCATAGCATAACAGTCATATTCAATTAAGAATTTGTTAACGGTTCTGATGGGGACTTTTTAGGGTTCCATACCTCTAAAGGAAAAAACGGAACCCTTATAAGATCACTTTGTTGTCCGTCCGTCCGTCCGTCCGTCCGTCTGTCAAGACCGTTTTTCTCAGGAACGCGTGGAGGTATCAAACTGAAATTTCTATATGATACTTAGTTCTACTGTCCTTGGAAGCTGTAGAAAAATCAACCTTCTAAGTCAACGCAATCAAAAGATACAGCCATTTAGGCCGCAAAATTCCGCAAATTTTCGAAACTCGCACGGGAATCAAAACCTACAGGGTACTTCCCGTGAACTTAGAATCTTGAAATTTTGTACGAAGTCACGTCTTATAGTACAGATATAGGAAAAATTACGAAAACCGAAAATTTTTAGTTTCGTCATATAAAAAAAAATATTTTTGACAATTTTGAACTTTTACTTATATACCCACAGGTTTGTACGGAACCCTCGGTGCGCGAGTCCAACTCGCACTTGACCGGTTTTTAAAATTCAAACTCATCTTTTTCTGTAAAATTTTCATATCAATAAGCTAGTCAATAGCAGTTCAATCTCAGTCAATAATAATAAATTGTAGTAAATTTTTGGAATAATTTCGAATATTACACTAATCCACGAATATGACGTAGAATCTGTCGGTTGGATTATAAATCCGCAAAATGATTATGGAAACTGAAATATTGCAACAAGTTGATCAACTGTCTGTTTGGGTGAGATTAGCATCATCATTATGATACATTATGATGTGTTTCACATTATTTTTGGGTATCGTGGACGTATTTATTATGAATCTTCCATAACCTGTTTGTATACAAACCAATTCAGCTTCTGTGGATTTTGTATGCCCGGAATCAGGTGTGGAGAACGTTTGTTGACCTTATGAATTCTGTGGACACAAAACTCAACACAAACTCGTACAATACCGTTTACAGTATTTAAATTGAATTCAAATAGGTAACGACTTTTTTCAAAGATTCAATTCAAATGCCTGCATAAAAAGCTAGTACGGACGAAATGAGTCACCAGTGATTTGAAAAGGAATAAGATACGACTGCCAATTTATTTTTACCGTGTATTTATAGAAGAATGAGTATTATTCTTTTTATAGAAAGGTCTAAAATCGATTGGAGAAGTGAGTTCTAAACGTAAATCTTTTGGGTTCTTCTAGTGAGGGTCGGGCGACCTTTTTCTTAGCGATCGGTATCGGACGCACTCATCGATGGTTCATCGCAGCAGCATCGATGCTTGAACATCGATATGCTAATGTACTGATGCATTCCATACCTTTGTGTACTTATGTCGACGAGGTGGGCGAAACTCCATTGATATACATTCGATGTCATTGTTAATATTATAGGGTGGACCCGCTTTTAAAAGGCAATTTATTCTGTCTTTCGATGGTACATTAGATAATGCTTAGTCACATCGATTTATTATTATTTTTTCGTAGACATTGTTGGGCGTTTCGATTTTGAATTTGTGTATGATCCTCATGACCTTTAATGTGGATTATCAAAAAAATATCTAGCCGTAAAATTGAATAACGCTGCGAGAGTAAATTCAATAGTCAAAGTAATTTGAATAAAAATGTAAAGCTACAAAACGAGTTTGTAGAATGAAATCAATAAATTCTCATCAAAAGGTCATAATATTGTAGCGTTAATTTAAAGCCGGGCTATTAAATTTCAAAAACCCTTTGGAACCCTTTGCCGTATCGTGGACTCTAACCACAATAATCTTCAGTGGCCATAAAATTGGTATTTACCTAAATTAAACGTTGGTCGTAATTGATACAAATGGTTGTTTCTAGTTAAATGTAATTGAAGCAGACAGAAGCAAGTGCAACAAACCTTGGACAAACTCTGAACTATTGTTTTTTGACAGGGTCCAAATTAGAATTTTATTGGATTAATCTTATATTAGGAATGTACAATTGCTACATTAATTTTGTTTCGAGGGATTTGTTTTGTTTCAGTGTTCTCTTATTTGAAACGAATTGGTTTTAATGAAGCGCGATTATACTTTTTTGAGTATATTAAACACGAACTTGAGCTGCAGAGCTGTAGGTTAAGGCGAAAGACAGGGTAGCCAGTGAAATTCAAATTTTCTTACGTTTTTGCAATTTTCAGTCAATATCAGGTTGAAAATTCGCGGCCATGAAAAATAACTTACTAAGCACATGTGAGTGAAAAGGGGCTTGTGGCTAAGTTACAATAGCTGCACGGGTCGATGGATCCGGTTAAGCTACGCTTGCCGCAGTTGGCCCAGTGGATGGGTGACTATCTTAAAATACCAAGACTCCCCCGTGCCTCAGAAAGCACGTTAAGCTGTTGGCCCCAGCTGTAATTTGTGGATCTGTGGTCGTTACGGGTGGTCAGAAGCCCGAAATTCTGACAACCAGTCTTACCAAGGGGTATCGTATTACCCAGTAACTGGGTTGTGGAGGTCAGAGAAGCAACCGCTCCATGTAAAATACTGATATTTAGCTGCATCCGGTTAGACTGGGAGCCGACCCCAACGTTGTTGGGAAAAGGCTAGGCAGATGATGATGTGAGTGAAAACACCGTGTGGGGACGCCCTAGGAAGACATATGGTGACCTCATTGGTGATGTAGATTGTTTTAAATATGAATGAGAGAACGTTATATGCCTTACAAAGTGTAGATATGTAGACAACTTTCTATTCTTTATTTTCATTCCTCTAATTACCTGGTACTTATTAATGCATTCAAATCAAATCAAATCAAAATATTTTTATTTCATATAAACCTGCATGGGCACTTATGAAACGTCAGAAGCTAGGTGCACGGTTCCAAATTGTTGTTTCCTATGGAGAAGAGTCGGCAAGAAACTCCACATTGTCCTCCCATACCTATTATCACCGTATTTTTTCATTTTTTATATCTGCTATACTGTCCCACTGCTGGGCAAAGGCCTCCCCCAAATCCTTCCAGGAACTATTATAAAAGCCAAATATTTTTTAAAGAGTAACCGTGGAGTTTCTTGCCGGCTCTTCTCCATTATCATCATCATCATCATCATCATATCAGCCGAAAGACGTCCACTGCTGGACATAAGTCTCCCCCAAAAGGGGGGATTTGCCATAATCGCCACGCTTGGCTGGCGGGTTGGTGATCGCAGTATGGTGAATGCTGCTGCCCATTCTCTAGTAAGTCCCTTAGTCGCCTTCTACGACACCCACGGGAAGAGATGGGATGGTGCAATTTTTTTACGCCCGGCATCAAACGGAACCTTCTCCATAGGAAGCGACAAATTGTGCACCTAGCTTCTGAAGTTTCATAACTTACCATGCAGGTTTATATGAAACCAGGTTTTGCCAGCGGCTTCACCCGCGCGGAACTTTCATCTCCTATTTAATTCCCTTGGGGTTTGAAATTCGAAAAATCCTTCTTTATTCCTTGTCTGCATTATAAAGGAAACCTCTGTGCAAAATTTCAGCTTTCTAGGTCCAAGGGTTTGGGTTGGGCGTTGATGAGTCAGTCGGTTAGTCAGGACTTATCTTTTTATTTATATAGATAAAATATTTTGATTTGATTTGATGTTCTTCAGAAAGGGCAGGTACGCAGTACTCGACACTGGCGTCTGTGTCTGACCAGTGGCCATAGTGTGAGTTTCATTTAACCATCTCGATCAAACGCATCGAGCGCGTTCAGCGCGGCGCTCCGATTGGTTCGTTACCAATCCAGGGCCAATCGGAGTGCCAAACGCGCTCGAAGTGTTTGATCGAGATGGTTAAATGAAACTTACACTAAGGCCTCTGATGTATGAACATAAACGAGGCAAAAGGAGTATGTAAGGATTGTAGCAGGTGGCGTTCTTTACTTTCTGCCTACCCCCATTAGAAAATGGCTTGAGTATATGTATGTATGTTGAATGACTATTTCGTGCAATCATGACTTGAGGCCAGTTCTAACTTAAGAAGTTGTACTGCTGGTTCTGGTGATTTAACTCTATAAAGCCATATTTTTTACGGTCGCGAATTGTATTTTAATCAACATACAAGCTGACCAATTGACCTGCGTTTTGCAAAAAACTAAAGTAAATTTTAATTTGACAGGCTACCTTTGCGCATCTTAATATATTATGTAACAATCTACTACTGTATTTATATTCAAACAACATTTACCAAATCCCACTTGTATTTCAACCATCAATTATGTTCATGTAATTAACAATACATTATTTTTAATTTATAAAAACCGATAAAATCTTAATAACCAAAATTAATTTCTAGTCAAAACATAAATTGATGATACATTGACTCATAAAATTGTTAATTAACGCGAATTACACGCACAAACATAAAAAGCATGTATTACATTCGTCCATCACAGCTTTTACGACTTTTCTATTGATATTTGTTATGCACATATAAAAATCCAATAAAGTGCTATAATAACAAAATTTAAAAGCAGACGTCATTGTTTTGTGTCGTCAAAAACGTTGTAAATTTTATTAAATTGACCATCAGTTCAGTGTTTGATCGATATTGAACTCTAACTTTCGAGATTCCTGCTGTGTAATGATGCCTGGCTATTGCTGTGAGGTACACACGACTGTAACTTTTGTCACATTAAATAACTATTAAGTAGTTAATGTGTGCTTTTCCTGGTAATAAAATACCCATCGGAGTTAATTTATTGTACGATTTTAAGACGCTATTTCAATTCTAGATGGAGTAGAACGTAGGATGTATCGATTATATCAGAAGACGCAGCATTATTTAAATCCAATCTTTATGTTCCAAGCATATGTGGTTGGATGTATCGTCAGCGCTTTCATAGCTGAAGGTAAACAGTTCTAAGTGATATGAACACGATCGAGTAAGTGCAGCATGAGTCTGCATACTAATCGAAGGAAAACTTGGTTTAAAGATTGCATTATGTGGCTGAAATATTGATTGGGTGCTTTGAACGTACGGTTATGTTATCGCTATTAGTTTAGTTGGTAATGCTAAAGCTGATACCTATCGTATGTTATTGTCATCGATGGCAAAAAGTTCAAACATTTTTGGACGAAATTCATCTGCTTGAACTCCGCTCACTTACGTGTCCATAACATCATCAGATGCACAGGCAACAGGGCATGAGGCGCAGGATGGAAGGTGCGTCATTGTCTATGGGTTTTTTGCCACACGAGTATTTGAGATCAGAACCGTCCGTGAATTTTGTATCCATCTGTTTCAGTACCTATTAAGCATAACATTTTCTTTAACTTTCCCATCTTTAAACTGTTTTCTAGTTTTGTTATGTGTGTTATATTACATAACTTCGCTTTTGTGAAATTATTAACCCACTTACAATAAACTTACTCAGTCCCCCAAAACTTCCTTAATTGATAACGGCACCAAAATTTGTCGGTTAATTCATTAATATTCATACAATACCATCCTATGCAAACTCTTCCCGTCCTTTCGCAGGCCAGTGAATATTCGGAACAGAATCCATCTAACTTTTTATCATATTAATGTCAAACAAAATTGTAAACAAATATTATCATTCCTGTGTCACAGATATCCCCCATTCACAGTTCTGTGATCATATTAGTTGTCCTTTTCTGGACATGTTGTTGATTTACTGTTTCCAGTTAGAAACTTTTGTAATAAATAAACCTTATTCGCTCCGATGTCAAACTCGCTGGTCCACAAGTATCTCTTGCAGTGGACGGTTGGTTTTTGTGTCGGTGCTACATAAATTTGTCCCTTGTTCCGCATACATATACTAGGACCTTTATGAGTAGGGTTACTCCTAGAGGAGAGTAAATTTAACGATTTATCTCTTTTAATCGCGGTTTAATTAAGTTTGTTAGTGAGAAGAGTGGCCGCGTTTACGACAGTTTTTTTTAAATACTGTTTCTCGTGTAAGTTTGTAATAGTTTGTGGTTCATAATTTGGAGATTGGAGAACCAGTTGGAGTTACTGGAATTAATTTATATTTTGAACTTGCCTACAAAACAATTTTGCTATTGTAATAATAAAAAATGTTTTTTTTAAATTAAATATCTTGACTTAGCTCACGAGGTTGTTGACATGTGGAATGTGGAGTCGGCTGTAATTGTGCCGATAGTTGTATCAGCCAATGGACTGATGGCCGAAAGCCTCGATCAACATCTCTCGAGGCTCTCGTTAGGCGGTTGGATCAAAAGCCTGATTCAGAAGGCAGTACTCCTCGATACGGCTCGCATCGTGAGGAGGTTCCTGTCTCTGGAGCCCTAACCACCGGTAACTTGGACCCTGCTCCCGATGCCGGTGAACCACTATTTTTTATATTTTTAAATGTTTTTGTTAATTTACTTTTATAAAAATATTTAAAAATGTAGATATTATGGAATGAAAATAAATAAAAGGAAAAATGTTTCTCTTCAGGCTGTGGATTTTTCATTATCCTTTGAGCTCAACTATCGAAGAATGTAGCACAACTATCAAAAGAAGTTCAGTTGTATATCATTTCTTGAGTAAATCGTAGCCCTGAAGAGACTTCAGAATTTCATAATGCCGGTTCCAATCTAAAATCACATCACAATTCCTAGCACAAACAGCAATATCGCTCTCATAGAACAAACAAACATATTTACGTTGTTCAAAATGACTTCCGCAATATTCTGGACAGTTATTCTTTTTTAGATTAAGAGCTAATGTTTTGTGTGCCAAGTGCCAACTGTGCCAAGCATAACTCTGGTCCCAGTTGTAGCTCTCAATGCCTACAACACTGTCCGATAATGCATTAAAACGGAAATTTTATTACATTAATTTACAATTTCATTGGTATTGCCAACGTTCTGATAAAGGGAGTTAGAAAAATTGGTTTCTAGAGCCGAAAATCTGAAAATACTGCTTTAGTTTTGTTGTCTCTGTCGTAATTTGGCCTATGTGTTGGAGGCAGTCCAATTTAAGCGCACTTGTGATAAATTATAATGGAAGCTAATGGTCGTTATTTTTCTGAGCGTTCGGGCGAGTCACATAAAATGGCGAATTAATTAAAAAATATTTGACAGGCACAGCTCATGTTGATGCAGTTACTGTAATTAATGACGCATTTAATAGGTAAGTGGGGCAAGCTTTTTCGTATGAATTTTATCAAATTATACTCATACTTTTGTTGATGGAGTACGTTGAACGTGGCTGGTTGATCTTCACAATAAATACTTCATGTTTTTAACCAACATTTTATATTAATTTGTGAACAATTTATTTATTCATATGTGCACAATTTATTACCTTAAGTATACTGTTGACATTCCAATATAAAGCCGCTAATAACAGTGACAAAACCCACTTATTTATACGGTACCTACTTTTAAAAGGTTTTATCCTAAATAGGCATTAAGAAAGTTGTATCAATTTATTTCTAAACACATACGTAACAACTTAAAATGAAGCGACGTGCTTCTAAATCCACTTTCGTATCGCTCGAAGGTGTCGCACGTTAAGGAACCGTCCAGATATGACGGTTTTGATTTAGTCCCAAGAAAAACATAGCTTAGCAGAACCTACCTACATAAGTACAAAATATTTTCACTGGTTTTCTTATTTATTATTTGTTAACAAAACACAATTTTAATAAAAAACAAGATGTAACTGTTGTAAATAATATTATGCGAGGTAAAGTAAGTTAAAGTTCCCTCAAAATAGTGAGGAATTAACAGGGATTTTAATTCGATAAATATATGGCCTACTCTAGGATGCATATGCGGTACGGCGCGCAATCTTACCCTATCCTAAAGACACTTCACATCCTCCCTACCTACTCACTACCTCCCGGTCTACTCCTTGATATTCAATGGTCCCTGTAGGACCATGAAACATGAGACCTAAGGGGCTAGTGCCGAGATTTGTCTCGGGGTTCATTCGGTTAATCGGGTCTGATCAAACCCAGCTGGTGTCAGTGCAATTCATTCATTATTATTATTATAACTATTCAGATTTCACGATGTTTTTAATTATTTAAATACGTAGTTTTTTCCGATATCATAAACTCTTTAAAACTGAAAAATTTCATAAGGTAAAAGACGTTTTCCTCGTCAGATTTAACATTGTTATTTCAGTTCGTCGAAAAATATGTTTTGGGGGAGAATTCGAACACTCTGGAACGAAAAACCGCACCATACGTTTCCACCCTAACACGGAAAGCCGCGAGCGTTTTCGCAAATCTTGCAAGTCGAAAGTTTGTATCGCGGAGTTTCGTGCGACGCTACTTTATTCAGTTAGTTAGGCCCGTGTGTGTTCGTACATGAACAAGTTGCGAGTACTCTCGGAATGGTTGTTCGAGTTGCAAACTGACGGTTAGGTGTTTATAAAACACTGCGCTTTCAAACATTTAATGGTAAAACAGCAATAATTAATTCCGGGAATATGTTGAGAATGTTTTGGTGTTTTGCTCGATCTCGTGCCTACAGAGCAGAGCAGTAATTTGTTTTGTAGATTGAATTAAATTTTATTCTGCTTTTAAATTTTTGAGTTATCTCTTCATTATGCAGGGTTCGTTTTTTAAAACTTGCCAAATTTAAGGGTGTGGTACAGACTATCAAACTGAACAACTTTCTCCATGGGACAAATATCGTAATCGCGATTTTTTTAGTAACTATCTCATACAAAACTTTAATATCTATTCGACCAGGACCAGGACGACAGATTTTTTTTCGCGATTATATGTTGATTCCATGGAGAAAATTGTTCAATCTGATGGTTTGTATCACAGCCATAGATTTGACATAAATTTGAAAACGAACCCTGTATTTCCAATATATTTTTATATTTCTTTCTTCTTGTCTTTTTGTAAATAAATAAATGAATGTGTAGGTAATTGATCATATTTACAAATTGAATTAGTGAAATATGTACTTGTTAATCGTGACTAATTCTATTGTTTTTTGTTTTGATATTGGAAATACAACATGATAAAGGTCACAAAAATTTTGAAACCATTAAACCTAATCATCTATACGATGATTATTTCCACGCTCAGAAGCGTAGATTAGCACTAGGTACTAAGACAAAATTTAATGAAAATCATAAGTTTGTATCAAGGAAAGTTTAGCTTTGCGCTCAGAAGTTGTGTCTCCACGGCCGCGTTCAACTTAGACTATAATTTGCTGACGAGCCACTTGCAAACTCCGCTCACCCCTATTTTAACGTCATTCTCCTTTTTAATTTACTCCTAGTTATAAAGGCTATTCTTTTTATCTTTTGATTTAAAGTAACTTTGTATTGCAATTACTATGTTCTACCAGACATCTTCATTAGGTGTTAAGTTCTTTGGAGAGAAGATGAGCAAGTCATTGGCAAAGTATTTTTTTTATAATAATAAGTCGAATTTCTTTAATAATAATTTAAGTGCTACATTTATTTACTTTACGCAAGCGACTGACAGCCATTGACATCTGTCAAAAATTATCCCACAGGAACTTACGGGATAAAAAGCATTACATGTGTTAAATACAGATTGTAAACTATTTTTATGCCAAATTTCATTCACATTCGTTCAGCCGTTTTTGCGTCATTGAATAACAAACATCTAAACATACAAACTTTCACATTTGAGCATATGTATTAGTAGGATTCTAAATTTCGTAGTGAAGAAAGTTACACTATGTATTTGCAAATAATAAAGGCAATGTAATTATTTTAATTAGGTAAGTACGTGAGTCCAAAAACAAATTATTTTGATTAAACAGCAATCAGGTGCAAATAATTATCAAACTACGTTTTAGAATACACAAATCGTTTTAAAACTGTTATAATTTAGTATTATTGCGTGTCATCATTTATATTTTTTAAGATTTGCAGTAAGCCTCGCGAGCGTTTGAATCGCACGCACTCAGCCGTAGGCACGATCCTCAAACAGTCAATTGTTTGCAAATATTATTTGCACTGCACTGATAACGGTGTTACAGAGATGAAAATAATAGGTTTTTATTTGAAATAATACACAATCAATAATGCCTGTCCAAACAATAATTCATACCAAATTTCCATAGAACTTATTAGCCTTCCTGAATTTTCTGAAGGTATTTTTTTTATTTTATTTTTTCGTAAAAAAAAGAAATAATAATAATTAATGCTTTTAGGAGACTGCTGTCACTGCCACGTTTCTGTAGCGCGTCAGGGATGTTCGCAGCAGCGCGTACAGATGACTTTTTTGCGATCATGCGTAAAAGATCCGCTTCATTATTGCGTCGGGTGCGAGACAGCGACAACAGTCTCCTGAGCATTGTTGCTAACAAAACTGAGGGCCATCTGATGGGCCACCTGTGCGCAGTGCTTGTATTGTTGCCAGGTGTGTCCAGAAGATGGCGTGGTAGATATAGTGTTCCTTAAGTTGTATTGAATACAATGCAACTTGGGGAATACTGTACCTATTTATTTTTGTTTTTGTTTGTGTAATAATAATAAGTAATTAATGTAATGATACTAACATAGTTTAAGTAATACTAACAAAATTATGGGTAATGTGCCTGAAATAAATATAAATAAATAAAAAAAACTACTCTAACTAATTGCAAAACTGTTTCTATTTTGGCTACCTTGTATGTGTGCATCTAATCTTTTTTCTTGTATTAAGCGTTTTATTTCTGCAGACTAAACAATTTTTCTTCCTTTTCTGTTTTCTTTCATTCGTAAAAACATTGTTCAAACTATTAGGAACAATTTAAAATAAAAATTTGCCAAATCGCTCGATTGAAGGGCTTACCAACGAACAGAATTTCATTTCTATTTATATAGATAGATATTTGCAACATTTACTTCTGAAACAAACAAAAATGTTACTCGTATTAACTCATACTTACAATTGTTTTTCTCAATCCCTCGCCTATAAAAATAACTTGTCTGGCCTCAAACTTTTGGGTTACATAAAGACATATCACTCAGCCCTAATAGGTAAACATTTATCTAAACAAAAGTATTATGAGAAATAACAAAACTACGCAGCACTATATACGGAGCAAATCGAAGAAAAGTTCCCTAACACAAATAATTGATTCGGTGCCCCGTAGTCAAGGAAGTCTCAGTTCTATTTAAGTTTCCTAAAAGGAAATGAAAGGAAATCAGAACCCGCGCCTTCGTAGCCTTTATCGAAACTTATCGGAATATTTCTTAGGAGAAAACGGTAGTAGAGCATTTTATTAAAACGACTTCAAGATAAAAATCTTCAGTTTATTTTTTTGATTAATTTAAAGGTTCTGTTTTCATTTCGCGGAGATCCTTGGTGGGTAAGATTAAATATTAATAGCGGTAAGTAAGTGACCCGTGACGTTTAGGTTCGAGTTTCAGAACAGTTATATTTACTTTTGAGTTTTTGGTAGACGGAGCTTCATCCTAGCCGCAGTGTATTATTAAATGAAATTTAGTAATTATCCAGACTATAACCAGAATAATCTGATTAGGATGTTTCCTGAAGGTAGGCTCCCAATTAGTCGCGGTACATACAAACGTAATTAAATCGCAACGGGTTTCTTTTTAATCCCGGGAGCTGAACATCGAGAGTCGAAAATCGAACGAAGTGCATCCCAGTGCGTTGAAAACAAACACTGTTCGATTTTCAATTCTTTGAAAATCAGTTCTTTGAAGACCAAGTGCGCGAAAAATCCCATCGCGATTTTATTACGCCCGTGTGACGACGACTTACAGTTAAAATAGACCGATATTTCATATCACCAATTTTGCTGGTGAAACCTGTGCCTACTTAGTTTATTTTTAGGTTTGCTTTACTGTTGTAGTTTGTTGTTGTGATTATTATGAGAACACTAATGACCATCTAGTCCTTAAAAGCCTGGCATACAAGAATGGTGCCCAATCTTTTCCTAAAAATCAATCTACCTGAAAACATAAACAAATCAAAGTTTATTCATCGATATTGTTAAAACATTATGTTTCATTTCAAATACCAATAGGCACGCTATGTTTGGCCAATTTTTTTCAGAAATAAACTGGTAGCATACGAAAATAAAATAACTGCTGTACTGCTCGCCCGCTCAAACCAAAACAAATACGTTTTTGTTTTTACAAAACTTTCGTTTCACTAAAATACACACAGATATTACCAATTTCGTTTCAGTGAGGGTGTGAGCTATTATCCTGTCATACACACGCACGGTGTCTTGCACAGTAGTGCTAATGTGAAGTGTGTAGGGTAGAACGTACAACGGGTTTTGGGTACAATTGCAATGTCACAATGAGCTTATCAACGATTAGGGGAAATCATTCCATTGTCAAAATCGTGACGTGACGAAATTGGAGTCTTTTGTTTTGTAATACGATAATATTTGCAGTTATGGTTAGTGTTGGAGAGGGTAAAGTATTTTTGTGGGACATCTGCCAGTTATCATGTCATCGCTTTGACTTAATCCAAATAAGTCATTGGTCAAGGGACTACCATTGCATACAACAAAATACTAATAACTATGTAAATCTTAATTAACTGTTATTCTGTCATTGGTTGGATATTAAGAAATGTGAACAAGAAATTCTCTCATCTTGATATATTTAACACCAAAAAAGGTGTATTCAGGAAACTTTTAGTGACTTCTGTATGAGATGAATTAACTAATAATTCGAAATAAAAATTAATAAAGTAATCCGTGACCATACACCATTACAACTCCTCACACACACTCCTACACACCCACCCACACTGCACACTTATATGCTTAAAAGGTGCTAGCATGACATCCTGTTTGTTTCTGATGCATATAAGTACAGTTATTAAATTGTAAATCCGTTAATGGCTGTAAGATTAGTTTATTCATTTTAAGTGAAATTGTTAAAGAGCTGTCGATTTAGTGAATAAATAAATAAACTGCATTTATTGAAATACTTCTTTTATATAACATTTTTGATTTTAAACATTGGTGTACTTTCGATGCATATTTGTATGTATACTGTTTTACCACATATCTCTTTTTTCCTTAGCTTATGTTTACGTCACGTGTGCAAAAATCTTTAGTTATATGTTCTGTGGTGAAAACATCCGTACCCATTGATAATATAATACTGAGTTTTTTTTTTTTATTTCAGCCGTCTTACCCAAATAAATCTGAATTCGAATATACACTTACTAGTGACCAGCCCCTTCTTCGCATGGTTTTTACGACGTGACAAAACATTGAGATTTATTTATTACATAAAACTTTAATATAATGTATTTTAACACATAAACCTACCGAAATTAATCTTCCAAAAGATGGTGAAAACAGCATCAGAATTTGTTGCGTAGTTTAGAAAAACATTGTGGTTACGCAGACAGACACGAAAAGTGACTTTAATTTGTAATAAGTGTATAGAAAGTTATACAGTACCTTAATTTACCCAATCTACCGACCCTTAAAACTAGAACATTTCCCGTAAACGACAACATAAAGAGCAACAGAAGACATAATTGCAGTAAGCCCCTAATTAATTAATCACCATTGTCTGAGGCGTCTGCCGGCGACGACATAATTGATATTTGAAAGGGACCTCCTGGACAGTTCTTGGGTGACATTAGTAGAGAATCCACCATATTGGTTTCGGCTTTGACGTTGTCCGAATGTATTTTCGGCCTTTAGGACTTTGCCCGAAATTCTCAAATAGTTAAAACCATTTTTTTAAATGTAATAAGGAAGTAAGAAATTAATGGGATGGGAATCTGCACGAAACCGCACGTCCATGCTAACAATTTGACCGTGCCACCTTTATTTCGTAACAGCAAGGTTTTTTTTTTAGCAGAAATACTGACCAGGTTCGCATGGATTTTATCGCACACTGGATTTGTAACTCTCGGTGTTTAACCGAGCGTAAAGAATCAAAGAGATTGCATCCTACTCGTTAAAAAACACAGTGTTTGATTTTCAACTCTTGGCGCTACAACAACCCACTGCGCGAAATAATCCCGCCGCGATATTTTTGTGTCCGTGCTTACGTGGATTAAGAGCTTTTAAGTATTTCGTATTTTTAACCGACTTCAAAAAGAAGGAGGTTATCAATTCGACATGTTTATATTTTTTTTTTTATGTATGTTCGGGCATAACTCCGTCGTATATAGACGGATTTGCGAAATTCTTTTTTTGTTCGAAAGGGGTTTACTCCAAAATGGTCCCATTGAAATTTCATATAGATTTGATGATGCGTTTCGGAGACAGACAACGGAACTCTTCAAAAAATTATAGTAAATCAACCGCGAATGTTGCTATCGCATAAATATGCATTGTTTTGACGCCAAGGATGATGAAATTTCGAATTGGTATGGGGTAGGTAACTAAAAAGCGAAAAATAAAAACATTTTTCAAAAAAAATAACAACCGACTTCCAAAAAAACACTACAAAGTGCAAAATAACTTTAATTTCGGAAGGCGGTGACAAATAATTAAAATACACATCCAAAGTCACCGACTTCCGAAATTAAAGTTATTTTGCACTTTGTAGTGTTTTTTTGGAAGTCGGTTGTTATTTTTTTTGAAAAATGTTTTTTGTTACTATCCTGTGTCTTTAGCACTTAACTATAGGTAAGAATACAAAGTCTATGCAAATGATTGAATCTTTTCTCAGAAAATTCTCGAGTAAACAATTCGGCCTTCGGCCTATAAATCGATTTTGGTCGCTCTCTAGACGATAATTTGAGTGATGCCATCCACCCGCAAGGTTCTCGAAAAAATGTATTAAGAGCTGACCCGACACTCCGTTTTCCTTTTACACTAAGGAGAGATTTAATTTTTAAAGATCTATAAGAAAGACTCTTTATGAAATATATTTGCAAGAATGTGATAAGGGGTGATACCCCTTCTTTGAAAGTTATATAGTAATTACCTATACTGTAAAAAGTTTCTGTCATTGCCGTTTGCGCTTTAATGTGCTTACGATTTTTATTTTGTAAATTTCATCAGACAATTTATTTTGATCTTACAGTTAAAAGCTAACACCTAACTGTCGCACTACGAGCATTCAATATTCCATTCTCCTGTATGTATTTACTATTTTAAACGAACCAGGTCCAACATATTCAGTACACCTAACATAATAATATTGAATTAACAGTCCAATAATTAAATAATAAATATCAAATAGCCCACAGTCCAAAAAATACAGTTCTCTTGCCTAATCATTACAGATAATGGGTTCCCAGTCCGAAACTCAAACATCCATTTCGGCTGATTCTACCCTGTTTGCCCAGACAAGTCTTGATTTATTAATTAGTACCATCGGCAATTTCACCCTTTGTCTACGCTTTTGATGGTCGGCTAGCTATGGGGAGGCCAAACTGATTTTAATTGATGGTTTTATTACTCTATTATTGGTTATGCATTGATGGTTTGTTTTCTGAGGCAAATTGTTTTATGGTACATAACGTAATATAGTTATGGTACGTAAGGTAAGGCACTTTATTATTGCTTATTTATAATTTAAGGAAGAAGTTAGATATATCAATTCAAAGAATATATGAAATAGATACTAGCTTTTGCCAGTGACTTCGCCCGCGTGGAGATTGGAAATTATCCCGCTTTATGCAAATACAGGTTATAAACTATCTGTATGCCAAATTTCATCAAAGTCCGTTTAGCTGTTTTTGCGTGGTTGAGTAACAAACATCCATGGATGGTGGATAACTAATAATGGCGATGATGAGAGGCTGAATGAAAGCCGGCTAACACAAGGCAGATGTGAGTGGAAACACCGGGAGAGGACGCCCTATGAGGACATATAGTGACCAGCGGCGAAGTGTCAATTTTTCTAAGAGAGAAGCCGAAGCGAAGTCAGCTTTGACTTACCGACTTATCAATAACTAATTTTTGACAGCGGCTTCGCCCGCGTAGGGGTCGGATTATTATACATATAAACCTACCTCTTGAATCACTCTGTCTATTTATGGAAACCGCATTCAAATCCGTTGCATAGTTTAAAAACAAAAAGCTTCTTTGTTTTATTCTAGGTATGTAAAGGAGAATCATCATCATCAGCCTTTAATATTCCCACTGCTTGTGTCCCAGCCTCCTTTCGGTGAGAGGGATTGGGCCGTAATCCACCACGCGGGCCCAGTGCGGTTTGGTAGATGTCACATGTCTTCGAATGTAAAGGAGAATACTTACTATTGTTTCAAAAATAATATAGAAATGCCGATGCGAATCCCCGAAGGGAAGGGTAGGAATCGTGTTATATGGTGCTTTCGCCACTGATAGTGACCTTATTGGTGATGTTCGTCAGAAAGATCAGGTACGTAGTACTCGCAACCGGCTTGCATGTATGAGAGATGATCAAGGAAGGCAGTATACGCTAGAAAAATATTTTTTTTTATATTTTATTTATTTTTTGAGGGGAGTTTATTTCCCACTTTATTATTAAGAATTGGTTGAGGCTATCAACCTAAACTGGCTGGGCTATCGTGGCGTATCATTTTTTAACCTTTCATAATTGTATTTGAATTAGGAAAAAAAATAAAAAAACAGAAAGGGTTGAAAATTGTATATTTCGAATAAATCCTATCAACTTAACAGCCAGTACATTTTGATGTTAAATGAAGGACTCTTCGTATTTATAGTCTAAGCAACGTTTATTTGCGTAGTCAGAAGCTTAAATCGACCAAAACTTTTACGTTGTAGTGTCAGACAGTCATAAAAACTTTTATTTTATGTCTAGTCGAAAATGTCAGGGCCTTTCACATACATACGCGATTTTTAGTGTTACATTGTATCTTGAATATTCGCCAAAACCCAGTTTTTAGCTTCTTCCACACAAAATGATACTTACCCTGGCTATTTTTCGTTCAAAGCAAAGTAAAATAAACAGGGCGGCAGGGACGTAAACAACGAAACTGAAACCATGAAGTCAGCACATGATTCTAGACCGCCTAGCGTAGATTTATTTCATCGGTTATCAAAAATCTTATGTTTAATAGAAATAGGTAATACCTATGAAGTTAAAATTAATGGAACAGCATTTTGTTTTAATAACAAAAAAAAAAAAAAAAACAACGCCTTTCATGTTCAGAATCATTTACGACTGGACCAAGCCTGGGTCCACGGCGCGTTGTGTACCACGCTCGCCTCAAAGAGATGTCAGCATTAACTGGTGGGGTCCGCAAGGGCCGATGCCTGCCAGGGGTACGGGTTGTTCGAAAGAGATACCGCGGCCCCTGGCACACGGGCAACTGAGGGACCACGGGTGGGTTTTAGTCAGAAAACCTCCACCCAGAGCGGGAAAAGTTATTTGATGAATTGCCCCCCTCAAAAAAAAACCTTGTATATTCCTACGTAAAAAGTTGATCACAACAGCGACTATTGATTTGGCAATGCAATCTGTGCAATTCTTCTTTCGTAACAATAGCATATCAAATTATTCTGGGTGTATTCTGCCGGTCTATTTGAAAATGTACGTTCACGCACATGCTTGCATGTGTAAATAACGATAGGACCTATCTACAATAGATAAATGTGTCTAGCCTATTGGCAAACAATCTCCCTTCCCCCTCAAGTCTCGCTAATTGAGTCCACGAGTCATAGGCTAAAGTGGAATGAGCATTTGAGCAGCTGATATAGTTTGTATGTCTGCGCGTACGACGTATTTGGTGCGGCATTTATTTTTCAGCATACTTTTTCCAGAACTTAGTCTATTTTTAACTGACTTCAAAAAGGAGGAGATTCTCAATTCGTCTGTATGTTTTTATTTTTGTGTGTTTGTTACGTGATATCTCAGTCAGTTGAGGATGGATTTCTAAAAATCTTTTTTCAATGCTGTATGCTTCAGCGTTGGTCCCATTTTTTTTTTTTATAATGCTTCGGTAGTTATTGCGTCAGCCTGGATTTTTAATCTATTGTATGTACACCTCGATG
Organism: Polymixis flavicincta; assembly: GCA_949987655.1. NCBI lineage: Eukaryota > Metazoa > Arthropoda > Insecta > Lepidoptera > Noctuidae > Polymixis > Polymixis flavicincta. Next base: position 15,580,358 of record OX465182.1, read on the forward strand.
TTATACTGCTTCATGTCACTATTGTTACATAGCAAGTAGTGGTAGGTATACGAATTGGTATGGGGTAAGTAGGTACTATAACTAAAAGTTGAAAAATAAAAACATTTTCCAAAAAAAATTTTGGAAGTCGGTTGTTATTTTTTTGAAAAAAGTTTTTATTTTTCACTTTCTAGTTACCTACCCTACACCAATTCAAAATTTCGTCATCTTTGGAGTCAAAACAATGCATATTTATGCGATAGCAGCATTCGCGGTTGATTTGCTGTTATTTTTTGAAGAGTTCCGTTGTCTGTCTCCGAAACGCATCATCAGATCTATATGAAGTTTATATGGGACCATTTCGGAATAAACTCCTTTCGAACAAAAAAATAATTTTGGAAATCCGTCTTTAAACGACGGTGTTATGCCCGAACATACATAAAAAAAAAAAAAACATAAACATGTGGAATTGATAACCTCCTTCTTTTTGAAGTCGGTTAAAAAAAGGTTTCCGTGTTTATGTATTTTAGTTTTTTACCACCGACTTCCGAAATTAAAATTATTATTCACTTTATAGTGTGTTTTTTTCGGAAGTCGATTGTTTTTTGTATCTTCAGTGTCAGATAAAATTATATTTCTAAAGTTTTAACTGACTTTCATCTTCTGTGGGAGGTCAAAGCAACCCGTGGGCGTGGGATATATTTCAAAGAATTTTTCGCTCAGTAATATTTTTCCTTACATTTTTTTTTTTTTATCAAACTTTGCAGAACTTTTTAAGCCCTGTACCCAAAGAATGTCAAAATAGGATACTATCACTTAGAACTCCGCTTCCTGTCTGTTCTGCCGTGCAGGCGCTAAAACGCAGTAACAGGTTTTTTTACATTTTTTTGTTGAATATTGAACCTTAAGGGTCACGTTATAAGGAACACAGTGATATTATCGGTTTTTCGTTTGGATGTTCTAAACAGTAAAAAAAACGAATTAGTGAAAGCAGTAACTTTCCTTTGCAGGTCTAAATATATTACAAGACTAACTAAAATACAGTAATAGCAGTTACGTCTACTACGACTCGTCACTTTACCACTTTAAACGCAGTAAATATCTTTATTACAACTAAAAATCTGTATTCTACACTTAAAAAAATATTGTCGCATATAAATTAAAACGCAGTAAGTAGTTTTTGTACCGACAATGTTAGTACTGCATGGTGGATCACTAATTTATTTCGCATGAACTACAGATTAAAATGCAGCAAAGTACTTGAATATGGTATTTTATTTAGTGTTATTCAAGTAGGTTCATATAGTGAAAACCAACTAAACTGCAGCAAAATTAAAATTTGTATCTTTTACTTTAATCGCAATATCACGTTCGAGTGAATGCTACTGTTTAAATTGCAGTATGATCATTATTTACTGCAGTATAGTCGGTATTATTTTATAGGTGCAATTAACCAAATGCTAATTAAATAGCAGTATAAGTCACTGTTACTGCATTATAATTGGTAACTTGAACGATGCTACTAAATTTCACTGCAATCGAGACCATATTTTACTGCGTTCTAGTCAGGATCTGTCGCTCTCTCTCTCGCTCAATCACTGTCAATCAGTCGTGTCGATTCTGCCGCGGAAGATAGGGTCCGCGCCCACTCGACCCGCTTAGACTCAACCCGAAAAATAATATCTGGATATTTCTGTTTGTATAGTCAGACAAAAAAGTATCTATTTAACGCTTGCACCACCGAGCGTGTAAAATTTAATAATTTTTGGATAAATAAATCAACAATCTCATTCTCAGCATGGTTTCATAAGTACTCGCTTCCTGATTTTCAAGTACATAGTGCAAACATAGGTATAACATTTGTTCTTGATGTGTCACTCCCTGTCTCCGTGGATAGTGTACTACTTATTATTTGTACAAAAGGCTCTGAACAGCAATCAAATGTTCCGTCGCATAAGTAATGCTTCACGTGATTCCTTTCCCTATATGTGATTCTGAATTTGGTTGTGGCAAAAATTATAATCGCGTTGTCTTTTTCTTTAAAATGCACCAATAAGATTGATTTAAATTTGTCCGAAATTATGACGTCACTAGGCTCATTGAATCGAATTTTTGGGAGCCCAAGATGTCTTTTACGCGCACTGTTTATCCGATATTTTACACTTTTATATTCAGGAATACCTTAGAATAATAACGCAATTATTCTAAGAGGAATACCATGATGTTCTCCTAGTTTCATAACATTTTTTAATTTATTTTTTTAACGAAATAACTGACTGCCAGGATAAATTATGTATCATAACAATATTTGGTGATAATAAAATAAGTTATTTAGAATTAAAATATCGCTTTGCCTGACTGTACGAATGTTACTGAATTGGTAGTAAAACATCTGGTATTATTCTTCGGGTCGAGTCTAAGCGGTTCGAGTGGGCGCGGACCCGGAAGAAGACGTTTGCGTCGCGTCGCGCCGGTGCGTGTAGGCAGTGAAGACTCGTCAAGGAAGCATTTTGGGATTCTCAAGGTTTGTAAATAACATGTGCATTAACCTGTTGATTTCTTACGTACCTAACATTGTAAACAATAGAAACCCAATAATTTATGATTACATTAGGTCGATCAACAGAATAATTTATTATTTTATCAGTTGGGTTGTGCAGCGCGCAGGATAGTTTATTAGTTTATTTTTGTCAAATTAATAATGGCCCGTAAATAATTAAATACCTAATATGTAATATACACAACTGTATGCACGCAATGGTGTGTGTGTACCTATGTAGACAAGGCATAATTAGAAGGTAGTCGTAGTTTATGTAGTATGAAAAAGATTTTGGGTAAATGAATAGGTATAGATGGGACAATTTTATTGAATTTAAATATGACTTGTCATAAGTGTCAAAACAATCATATTAAAAGTTCTGAAAATAAATCTGATTTAAGTAGGTACCTACTTGCTTTAACAAAACGTAAGTAGGTACCTACTTAAATCAGATTAATTTTTTTTGTAAGTAGTTGTTTATTTAATGGTCCGTCCAGACCTGGCGAATGCGCTGCCCGCGAACTGCGCACGCTCTTTTAAATCCCTACGCAGCCCCGCGCGCGGACGGCGCAGGGGGAAAAAGTGCGCGCGCGGCGCTCGAACGGCGCATTCGCGGCGCAATTCGCCAGGTCTGGACGCACTGAGTGATTTTTAATTTTGAAGAGTTTTCACTTCAGTTCAAAATTTCAAAACATTGTTGTTTTTAAGTAAATGCTGCTAAATAGGTATAAATGTGTCATTTAAGTAAAAGATCTCATGTTTCTTGTGAAAGCAAAAAGTTTCTATTTAATTGTTACCTAAGTATATTCATAGTCCCATGTGTTCAAAACGCCTAAAGTTTAGTAACATTTTTAGAAAATAAACGTTGTTCTTATACATACATAATGTCATTTTATTCTGTAAATTCTTATCTAGGACATACTCGTAAGTTGGAAAATTTGTTAAATACTACACGTGCAATTAGTTCAAGACACTAATTAAAATGCAGTAAAGAAAGTATTATACTGCAAATTACTTTGCAAAGTAGCAAATAAATCGAAAGACTTTGCAGTATCAAGTATTTTAACCGCATTTTAATTTGCATATGCGTACCTTTTTGCGTGCAGTAAATGTCATGATTTTGGAAAAAAACGTTTTATTCAGAATTGAATAAACTAAATTCATATTTTTTCTCGTAGAAATCATCTTTGTTCTCACGTAGTCCTCAAGACAATAAAAATATCCACAATACAAATTAATAAATTAAAAAAAAACAGTGTTAAAAAGTTTTTCGCACTTTACTCGAAACCGCTTTTTCTCTCATACTGCACTTTAGGGCCTGCACGGCAGTGTTCATCCAACTGTCTCAGGAATGCATATTTTGAACCTAAATAGGAAGATACTTGTAATTTTCCCAGATTGTGTAGGTACTACTATAGTTGCTATAGCAAGAAATAATAATATTAAAATATAGGAAATTAAAGCGGGCCCAATAATAAAATTTGTTTTTCTTCGAACAACGGAAACGGAACCCTTCGAGTGCGAGTTCGACTCGGAATAATATTATAAACACGATTCATACTTCACTGTGCGCAATAATGAGAAACTCTTATTCAATTATGAACGAGTTTTTGCGTGACTTATTTCATGGTTGTTTTGGAAATCCGAAGATACTCGTAGTAGGCCTCATTATATTTTATTTCTGCCTAGCGTTTTCCCAACTATGTTGGAATCAGCTTCCAGTCCAACCGGAAACAGCGGAATGCCAGTATTTTTACACGAAGCGATTGCCTATCTGACCTCCACAATCCCGTAACTGGGTAATACGATACCCCTTGGTAAGACTGGTAGTAACACTTTGGGGCTTCAAGCGAACCGTCTTGACTATCAAAGATCGACGAATCCACGTCTTACTTTGTAAAACAGGTCACCCATCCACGGACCAACTCCGGCAAGTGCAAGCGTAAAGCGTAGCTGCTTTTACCTTACGACAGCTAAATAATTAAAGTAAACTTTCTACTAGAAATTTCGATCACATTAGTATGGCACATTTATATCACAAGGGTTATTTCCATCACATTTCACAAACTCACATTCCCGACGCATCCATTTACAATCTATTCTCGTACTCATCACATCATTGGTGGCTTTAGTGGACTGTATACGTAATGGATTAGCCATTTGTCTGATTAGCAACATCAATAAATAACAAGCCAACATACAGGAGGGTCAAACCAAATCATTGATTCATTAAACTTTAGGGGTAGACTACAAATAGTATGCCGTTTGTAGTGCAGACTCTGGGTACACTAATTAACCTGAGTAAATATTTGAAAGCGCAATTGTCGTGTTGTACAAATGTTGGTGAAGTTATAAGCCAACATTGTGTTAGCGGGGATAATGTGCATTGATTTACATTACATAAAATAGTAATGAAGATTTTTTGTCCGGTTTTCTGAATGTATGTTCCGGATTGGCGTAAAACTGGCGGAACGGATTTAGATGAAATTTTGCACACAGATAGTTTTTTCCTGGATTAACACATAGGGTACCTATTTTAATTTTCCATAGCACGTTTCCGTGGGATATAGTCCACGCAGGCGAAACGCGGAATAAAGATAATTAATTGATATGAATAATTTGTTGGAATTTGTTTGAATGAATAACTGTGATGTAATCAATTAACATCAGTATATTTACGTAACAATACACATAACAAGTGCAATGAGAAAATAAAATAAAATGGGTAGGTTACTTATAATTATCGATTAGAGTTTTCTACTTTTAATTTGAAATAATACCTAATAGTGTTTTGTTTTATTTATATTAAAAATGTAAATAATAATTTATGACTTTAAAAATTTAATAAATTAATTTGAAATAATGAAAGAAATTAATTGGTATTATTTGCCTACAAGAGCTAAGCTATACAGGATTTTTTTTAACCAGTGCGCAAACTGTAATAAATAATGAATTCAGCATATCATTCTAAACTTCCAGCGCAAAAAAAAAAATTCGTCGGTTTTACAAAAAATATCTGCTGTTTCATAGAAAAGTGCAATACCTACGCGGTTAAAATGTATGGAACAGCTGAGTTTTTTTTTACAACCATCGAAAAATTTCTGCGCTGGGTGTCTAGAATGATAATGCTGAATTCATTATTACAGTTTGCGCACTGGTTAATTTTTTTTTCTGTATAAAGCTGCCCATCCTCTTATAATAATCCCACTTGCATTTCAACTTGAAGAGATAGCTAGATTAGGTGTTAGGTAGTCGAGTATTTACTTACTTCGCTCCAACGCAAATTATTCCTTAGCATTAAAAAATAAGAAGCCAGAATTACAATTTAGGATTTACCTAATCCTATGGCACGACTTGAGCGCGTCTTTATTTAAATTCTTTATGACAGTGCTAATGTACAGGCACTTAAGTATTTATATAGTCCTTAAGACAGACACGGAATGAGTAACTAAGTTTCACGTGTTTAATGATAAGGCTGCAACACTTTTCAATCTTGAAGGTCAGAGAAAAATTACATGAAAATGTAACCAAATAAAAATGCTTGAAGTCTCAAGAGGCTTTCGAAGTTACGCGGGTAGACCTCGAGTGTAACCCAAAAACGTTTCAACTTAATCAAAATTTCAAGACCTCTTTGTAAGTTGCCGGCACTTAATTAGGCCAACAAGAAAACGTTCTAAAGACGAAATTAAAGTTCAAAGGAGAGGCATGTGTTCGTGTTGAGCAACAAATGTGAACTGACAAAATGTTAACTCGGCATGAATTATGAGCTCCACTCCCAACTACCCTAGGGAAATTAAATGTCTTGCTGCAACTTTAAGACGAACAGGTACAGAAACCGCTTCCATGGATACTAGAATAATAAATTTAATTCCTTCCGTTTTAGAGATTGGTTCGCAGTCATTGTATCTTTCGATATTCGCTTTTCCGATATTGAAACTTGAGATCGAAGGTTGAGATGGTAATAATAACGGTTTTTTTAATCTACTCCTGGCTGATAAAGTTTTATGCTTCAGGCAGATTGTTGTCTTAACTTGCTTTAATATTGAGAAATATCTCATTGTTTTGCTTGCCAAAAAACTTGCCCAATAACTAAGTTCGGAAAGCGGTGACATATAATTAAATACATATCCAAAGTCACCGACTTCCGAACTTAGTTATTGGGGTTGGACAAAGCAAGTTTATTATTTTTTACTTTTCGGTTTTTCGGCGGTTTAATTTTTTTATTAAAAAGATTTTATTTTATAATTTTTGTGGCTATAATCTACTAATTACTACATGCTTAATTTTTGTTTACTTTTTATAATACACAACTCAGTATTAAAAGCTGTGAGTAAACAATCAATCATCCCCTTTTTTCTTACCCTTAGGGTTGGAATTTTTCTTCGAAATTTATATGGGACCAATTTTGGGGTATACCCTTTCCAATAAAAAAATGATTATCGAAATCGGACTACTCTGGAAAAAGTTATGCGCGGTCATACATAAAAATAAAATTAAAAAAAAACATACGCGTCGAATTGAGTAACCTTTTCCGTTTTTTCGTCGGTTAATAAAAGCAGAGAAAAAGACGTAAGTACTTACTGTTTCATGAATCTGAGATGAGTAAAAAGCTAAAAATACGTATCGAGTGATTATAACCATGAAAAGTAACTTATAAATATTTCGATTTCACTACAAAAATTACAAATCTCACTCTAATTTTAGAGTAAGTCAAAAGACACGTAGAAACTATTATAAATACTGGCTTTAAACTTTCTTATCCTGTAAGCAGAAAACACACAAGTTCAACTTTAGGAAATTGTAACTTTCAGTGATTAAACAAGAAGTCAAGAAACTAAATAGTGCACAACAGAGCTTCAAGAAAGGCTTAACAAACAGAAATGACAAACACAGAAAGACATTATTAAATGCTAATACAAAATGCACTCTCTTTAGGAACAGTTGAAATAATTGAAGCGGTTCTTTTCTTGTTTATTTTTAAAGCGGGCCCGCCGAGGGGTGCAAGGAGATGCACCAGCATTGTTCTGGAAAATAACCTCGTCTTGAAAAGCAACGACCATAAAAATTCAGAGCGGAGACTCGGGTCAAATGTAGACCAAGAGAAAATTCAGTAAAATTAATGGTTACAAATACAAAGAATTAAATACGTAGTTGGAGGATGTCCAAAGTAATTCAGATAAGGTGTGTTGAAGTTTGACCACTGAAGGAAAACAAACGAAAATAGAGCAGAGTGGAACGTTTATTTACTTGCGAGATTCTTATCGTGGTGATATATTTTTGACGGAGATTACGGTATCTGGAAAATACTAGCGAATAACTTCGGCTTCGCATGGAATTTATTAAATAATCCGAAATCCATTAAATGGTAGAAATTGGAACAGAATCCTTTCAGTTTTCCGTATTTGACTGCCAGACAACGCCACAGGGATTCGTTTTAAGTTATGTATAGTGATAGATTTATTGCGGGGTCATCATTGATTATTTTGTTGGCACTCGACATCCTGCCGGCTCTCATTAAGCTACCCGACTGGATTCACTCCGGGTGTCGTTAGCCCGAGGAATACGTTTTCGACGTGCTCGCAAAACCGAACTATCTCAGGTAACTCCTGCAGCTATTGCAATATCACGTACCCAAAGCTGTCCCAATTGTACTGGTCTCTTATAAATAGGTCAGGCTGAATATTTATAGGTATTTCAAAAAGTTACAAAATTGAGTTTGAAAGATGACCGAAAACAAACCCCAAAATTTTGTTTTGGCTACTCTGTCTGTTTTTGACGTAAAGATAAATTAATTTTTGAAACAAAGGCTTAAGAATATCAAGCCAATCAAGCAAGGAGAACGTTTAAAAATATTCTTCTAAAATTAGATTCCAGGAACGCAAACAGTTTTTCTGTAATACCGTTCTTGTTATTCTGAAGATTTTGCGTCGCAAATACGCTTGTATTCCGAAAATAGTTTTGCTAAAAGGTACTAGGAACACAGAACACAGCCTGCATATGTGTTTACTCGGCTACCTCATGGATTAGTCCAGGGGCTCATCAGCCGAACAAATAGGGCGTGTCTAGATCCGGAGTCAGCACATATGTACCGACACTCCAGGGAAATAAATTGTTCGCGCCCCGCCTGATTGCAGCCTTACAAGATTTTTTCGTGAACTCTATTCAAACATTGGCTGTGAAAAAACTAGCCAGTAACTGTTTTGGTAAATGTTTTTAGACTCATTTATTTTTTAAGCACAATAACGAGATATTATAAACATTAATTTTGATTGTTGTAGGAGATTAAAGAATAAACTTTCAACACTAAAGCTTTTTCGACGACTACAACATTATTATATTATCTGCACAGTACATAAGTACCATCAGCGATAAAATAATCCGTGTGTTTTCCAAATAATTCGTAAACGTAGAAATAAATATTAGAGGAACAGGCTGCGAAAGTTTCAATAGTCAAAAAAGCAACTGTAACAGAATCTATTTCCGAATATCGCAAAAAACACACTGACCCAAATGCCCATGTTCCTTATCTCATTATAGTGTCTGATGCAGAAATGGAGTGAGTCAGTCGGTTGTGCAAGAAATAACTTCCTATTATACGTGTCCAACTGTCCGGTACACGGCAATGCGTTTAAGTTGTAAGCGTTCAGCGTTTTGAACGAAGCTTTGTTATTATTCTTCTTGTTCTAATGTCGAAGACTCTTATTTTGTTCGACCAGCATAACATAGCTATTTACAACCATTCGAGAAGCTTCAGGGTCAAAAATGTAATATTTTCGTAAAACTGATTTGTCCAGTATGCAGGCAGTAAATATCTGTTGCAAAAATAGTGGTCATCTATTTGGTATTAACTGTCAATATTTTTGTTTTCAGATTTGTGAACAGCAAAATCAAAATCAAAAGTCTATTATTCAAATTAGGCTGAGAATCAGCACTTTTCGAACGTCAAAATACATAACACTTTAGGTGGGAAGAAGTGGCGCAACAAACTCCCCAGCAGCAGCTGTCTGTTTAGTCGGATGGACTTGATTCATACATAGGCAAAGTAATAAACAATAAAGCATAATACCAAAATCAAAGCCTCTTGGTATAAAAGGCGTGATAGCTTACATAATTATGCAATGCTGGATTATTGTTAGGAGTAGATCATATCAATTACTAATGCCATAATAGATAATAATAATAAAAAATACTTATATAAATAACTATGTAAAATAATAACTATTCTAGCGTGCACTTCTTCAATAACATTGATTGATTCATTGTTCCAATAATTTTAAATTATTGTGTACTAGTATTTTCCAGCGACTTTGCTCACGTTAACCAATTTAAATAAAACCTTAACAGACAATACACCTAAACCTCCCGCATGATAATCCGAGAGAGACAGACAGACGCGGCGGAGGACTTTTTTTTTAAAAATATAGTGATAGTGATGGAGAACACTATCGTTTGCCTCAGTTAAGTTCTGGAGGGTGCGGGGTTAGCTTTATTATTTACAGGACTGCTTGATTCTTCTCAGTTGATATAGTTGGATGAAATGGCTATAACACAGCATGTACTCAATCTGTTGATTGGTTGATAGACACTGACCAAGACAAGTTAGAAAATTTACATTTATGGGCGTAAATTAATACATTTCGTTGGCTGGGTGTCTAGAAACCTCTCATCTAGATGTATTTTCCTAAGTTGTTCTAAGCCCAGTGAAAAAAAAAACATAATCATTAGTTCAATCGTTTTGGGCAATGATAGCTTAAGTTTGAAAGAAAGATTTTTGTATCAGTCGTTATTTTGTAGAATGATTTTAATAGTTGAAGGTTAAATCACTTCTCGACTATAACTTGCACTGCAAGCTAAACGTCCAGTGATCGGAACTCTAATCTGTGTACACGTCGATTTTCATTACGAACATCCCGCTTTTTGTGGGACCCAAAGCGCTCTGCAAGCTCAATTTGTATTTAAATGTCTAAATCTATCTATAAAAAGTTAGCGATCCAGAACGAATGCAACGAAAAAAACATGAGTGTTTCCCTCCGTAAAATAGCTCTATAAAATTACCATTTTCATAAATGAAAATTACCATTATTCATACAAACTGTTGCTTGAGAACTACTTTCGCGAAAATGTTTGAAATGCAGTTGCATCTGGCATAAAATTTTAATCTACTCAAAGTGCCGAGCGCCGCGCACGGATCCAATATTCAAATTAAAGAAACACAACTACAGACAACTCGTCGGCAACATTAATATGATTTAGTTTCATTTTTGCCGAATAGTCCTCGCAAAGTTCCGCCACGGCCTCTCCCAGGCGGGCCTAAAACTTCGTTCCAAAGTTATTACTCAGGTAAATACAGTTAAGGAAAAAATGCGAGGCCGCCCGACTTTTTCCTACCGCACCTTTTGTATAAGTTCCAAACTCGGCCGCTTATCAATTTCCGTAAATGAAAGGATTTCTGTGTTCGTGTCCAAAGAAACGTACCAGTAATGAAGTTAATACATTTATCAGATTTCAAAGTTACTGCGGACCAATATTTCGTTGTGCTAACGTGAGAACAGCAATATAATAATGTTAAATAATGTCATTATTGACATGCTAAGCCGCAAGGTTGCGTGTTCCACGAAAAATAATATGAACAAAAACTAGTAAATTAATGGTTCTATGGAAATTTTTATGTAAACGTATGTGTTTAGTCACGTAACGAAACGAATTCCAACAGGCTTAGAACATTACATTTCACAATTAAAGCACGGAAAGCGGTACATTTGAGTCAGCATTACTGTAAGTTTTTAAAACCGACCGAGGAAAATTTTATAAAACATTCCAGGAAACCTAGCATCTTTAAGCTGCACCTCAAAGAGTAGAAGCTGCACTCAAGCCGTCAGGAAAACGAATTCTATAAATAATTTCACATATGTATTAAGATTCTTCACTTCAATGTACAGACTGGTTCAATAATGCAAGCTTGGGCCGTAAAACGTACCGAGCCGCGTAGTACGACGGGAGTCCGCTAAATGGCCCACGGTAGAATTTAGTGCTCAAACGTGCTTCAATATGGCAACGATGTGATAAAAAGGCACCGCAGTATTGCCATGTATAAAACCGTACTGACGCTTTCGGGAATCTGGTAGCGATTATATAGCGTGAAATCGTTATTGATGATGAAAAAAAAAAAACTCGCTGATGTAACGAGTTGAAATAGAGAGCTTTTTAAATGAAAAGGATTCAGAATTTGTTACATTGCGTATGTTCTTTAGGAGGTTTATCGTGTTTATGTTTTTGGTGATAGTTATAGGGTGACTAAAATTAATGTAGCTACGTAAAATTTGTTCTAAAGGTGAAATGTGGATGTAGGTACTACCTATAGGTAGCCTCTGCCTAGTTCATCCTCTGGGATATAAGGGCGTGATGTTATATTAAATAAAACGAAATTGATTATTCTGTGAACAGAAATCACTCTTGCACGTCATGTTATAAAATAATAAGCTAGTTGGAGTCGACATTTCCTATCTGACTACCCTTGACAAGAAATGGCGAAATAAGCTCAAGAGTCAAAGTCTCTTAAAATCCCTTAAAACCCAGACATAATCTTGGTCAGTGTGAAGACAATTTAGATTAGTAACTGAATTGATATTTTGAGGAAAGAACCACTCAGATTGGATTGGATTTCCAGTCAGTGCCAGAATTTGTCAGTATTCGTGTAGCTCACCTCAGAACTTGAGGAGTTCAACGATTTGTCGAATAATACCAACGAAAGGGCATTTTGGTGGGTCTCATAAAGCACTGCTAGACCAAGATTGAAACTAACAAAGAAAAAAAACCCACATAGTCCTCACATTCACAATAATTATAGTAAACACAGATTCATGTCATTTTGTATATGTAATACCTTTAAACGAGCAATTCTTGTTCCTACATATATCTATATATAATCAGAATCTCGGAAACGGCCCCAACGATTTTCATGAATTTTATCATTCAGGGGGTTTCGCCGGCAATAAATCGATCTAGCTAGGTTTCATTTTTAGAAAACGTCATCCAGATATTATTAATCAGTGTTAATGTGTACATAGGTATATGTTTCACCTACATACAACTTATGGGCATAAAATATCCTTTCATTACCTATTTATCGTTGCTGCAACTAAGACATCTGTAACATCCATTCGAACACGGATGTACATCACCTATGAACTTAAAACTGTATCCCTGATGTATTCCCCAAACAATACGCTAGCCTGAAATTGCATATAACACATACGTAAGTAGTTGATTCTGTGAAGTTGATCGATGAACTTCCACTCCCGCGAGGCTAAGTTCAAGTAATACGAACACATTACAAATAGTACCTATATATTCAAATTTTGATCAATATTTCGAGATCACTTGGAGAATATATACACATCAATGAAACGAAAACTATTAAGTATGCTTTTATATCTGAGTGTGTAATTTCCCGCGAGACAATAATACTAGAGTCTCTTTGAAAAATGAGTGTTTTACGTTGATAAGTAGCCGAATTGTATTGCAGTACCTACTATGGTATGATTACCCAGAGGGAAACTTTTGAAAGACAATGGATGAAAAATAAAACATCCTTTATTTACCGATCTACGCATTCGTGCAGGTCTGTAGGTACAAGTTGAAGGAAGTTTTTAAATCACACATCCCGATTCACCTGAAAAAGAAAGCTATGGACACCATCTTATTACCTACAATACTCTATGGTTGTCAAAGTTCGACCCTAACGGAGGACTAGAGAAGTATATTAGGAATTAGACTCCGAGACCCCAAAAAGAGCAAAAACACAAGACTATGAACTAAAATAATAGATGCTGTGGAACTAGCTTGCATGTTGAAATGGCAATGGACAGGACACGTAGCCAGAGCCACAAACGGACGCTAGAGTGAGAGAGATCCGCATTGGTACCATCGCGATGCACCACGCACCCGAGGCAGACTCAGGCGCGTAACGGTGGTGCGATGATATTATGGCCGTGAACGGCCCCAACTGGACTAGAATATCCCAAGATAGAGAGGAATGGCATAAGATGGAGGAGGCCTTTGCCCTAAATGAGCTACCCAAAAACTAAATAAAACATTATGTAGCAAATTTATTTTATTTCATTTTGTCTGTGAAATCAGTCAATTTATATGAAGGCGCGTCCATAGCGCCATCTAGTTGGATCAATTGAAGACCTTATTTTGACATTGACTTTGATGAATGAACATTGTGCGGACGAGAGTGACAACGGTGGTGTCAGTGTCACTCTAGCGGAACGTCATGAACGTCAAGCAGCCATCTGACGGACTCGGGCAGTTTTTGAGAAAAACGGTGGCGTGGTTTAGACGGTCACAACGGATCGCTTACGTCCTGAATCTTAATCGATTTTCATCCGAGTGTACTTGTGATATTTTTGTAGCTCAAATTGAGGACCCTGATTATAGGACTGCTGATCGAAGACCTGTCAACTTATTTCTAGAATACCTCGCACGATTACCAGCTTTCAGATGAGTGATTCTGATACAGATACCCACGTGCCTATTTATATTCAGAATATTTTTGTTTATTGTATAATGTTGTTATTATGCATGTTTAAATGATTATGAATGAAATTACTGTAATTTTGAAGATAATATGTATTATTATTGTAATTTTTGGTAAATAAAAGGCTTAAATAATCTTTACTAATATTATAAAGAGGAAAGATTTGATTGTTTGTTTGTTCAGTGAATAAGCTCCGAAACTACTGAACCGATTTAAAAAAATTGTTTCACTGTTGGGAAGCTACACTATCCCCGGGTGACATAGGCTATATTTTATCCCCGTATTCCCACGGGAACGGGAACTACGCGGGTGAAACCGCGGATTGCTGCTAGTAAATAATAATTAAGGTACAGGACATATTGCGCCAACCTCAAATACATTGGGATAATGACAGGAGAATGGTGATGTACAGGTATACAGTCAGTTGATGTCCACATGAACGTAATAAAATCGCGGTGGGGTATAATTTGAATTCGAAGATTTGAATTCGAAAATAATTGCTTATTTAATTGACACGCTACGCCAAATTGCCGTTAACCATTTCATACAACTGTGGTAGTGACAGTTGTGAATTTTGCGGATAACTTGAGAAAGCAATCCTTGACTAAACTGAAAGAAAGTATTGTATATAAACAGTGTGCAAACATGATTCTTTGTTTGAATATGGAAAAAGATTTTGATTTCAAATTGAATTGTCAATAGCAAGGATAGCATAATATCCGTTTGTAGCATTGGATGCTTTGCAAAAGTTACATTGAGACAATAGAAGAAATGTGTTTCGAATAAACAGTGCTGCAGTAAGAAAATCGTATTGAGTTGTATTCCAATTCGGAGAAAGGAATAAAAGTCAACGTCATTTTTCATAATTTTGAAAACAAACAGTGAATATTGTGATTGTATTATTAAGCAATCATTTTAAATAAAAATAAATAAATTAAGCATGTATTCCTGTTTTTAACCACACTGTTTAGGAGATTACATTTTTTTATTTAATATTTGGTGGTTACAATGTAGAAAAAAAGGAAAATGACGACATATTTTGCTCAGTCTACGTTATTAACCACAAGAGCAGAAACGGTAATGCAATACAATTACCTTGCATTAATATATACAAAGTACTGCGTATTCAGTCTCTCCTGATTCGTTCCTTTGTTAAACCAAAAGAGTATCAAAACAGAAGAAATACTAATTCCTTTTTCGAATTTGAAAGGCAGAAAACCTCAAAGTCCAATAACATAAATGGCCAATAAATAGAAAAAGAAAAATGGAGAGGTAATAACAAAATGGGCAATCCATTAAAGTTAATGTATGATATTAAATGTACCGATATCGCGATAGGGGGAGATGCATTACCAGTCCGATGCTAGCCAACGGTGCATGAAGAGCTATGCGATTTGTGCATTTGCTGTATTAGTTAGTTTTCAAGTGAAGTGTATTGCGATTTCTCTTTGGTAAAGCTAATTGATGAGTATGATTGGATGGGGAGAGTTATTAATATGGACGCTAGGCTGTAATTCAAGTAACATGTTTTATGAAGCTTTAGTTACTAACAACGGAACGCATTCAGTAATTTGCATTTAGTTATAACTATAATTTGTGTAACGTTAACAAGGCCTTTGCCTTGTTAACGTTACACAATAAATAAATAAATACAGAACGCCTATACTCCTTTGAGTATAGGCGTTCTGTATTTATTTATTTAGTAAACAATTTATGTTACACAATAAATAAATAAATACAGAACGCCTATACTCCTTTGAGTATAGGCGTTCTGTATTTATTTATTTAGTAAACAATTTATGTATTTTCATTTTTGTTTTTAAAGTAGTAAAATATGTACTTCATAAACAAATAACAAAGTAAATAAAGTAGGTAACAGAAAGTATGAAGACAAAATAACCAATCAATGTTCAAGATGAAAAAAAAAAACGTTTTGAGCACAAGTATAAAATAAATAACTACAGAAAGCTGCACGTTACAACGCGACCAGGTGACACGACTCTTGTAGGGACACCAGTAGAGATTTTTTTTAATGAAGTTTTCATAGAAATTGGTAAACTGGAGTCGCGTTGCGTCTGCCTGCGGGACTTTTAAACTGGCTTTTTATTTTGTTGAAATTCAGCCCTACGCTAAGTGAGCTCAAGGTCGAAGTTTTACCTCCAAAATGTAGGCGACTGTACCTAGCACGCCATCGTAAAACAAACAATTTATGATTACAAAAAGATTTCATAACGAAACTCTGTAGGTACAATATCAAAGAATATTGGCAGAAAGTATAAAAGTTTGTATATTACGTTACCTGCAGCTCATTACACACTGAAAACTTTGTATGAGAAGACATGAGTCGGCGAAATGAAAATTAACTGAGATCAACTCCAAGGTAAGTTGTTTAATGAAAACCTTTCGTTTTAGGTGTTTCACCTTAAGAGGGAAGCGTGCAAGTTATCCCGCAATAAATTAAATTTACTTACGTTTTTTTTTGCATTTTGCAGATCAGTGTCAAATTGCCTGTTGATTAAAATAAGATTCGCGTGTCAAATACGGCTTATTCTTGTTATGTACTCAATATTCTATTGGGGTTATAAAATTGGGGTAAATAAATAAAATTCATTTATTTCAAATAACATATTCCATAAGGTCCGACACAAAATTAAAGTTAAAATAACATCCAAAATAATCAAAATTAAATCAATTCAAAATTAAAATCAAATTTAAAATTAGGTACATTCAATTTAAAAATTACAATCACAATGAAAATCAAACCTAATATTAAAATCGGAATTAAAATGCAAAATTATAATTAAAATCAGAATCAAAGCACTTGTTACCCGCTTAATAAAGAATCTCCATAACGGAGAAGAGTTCCTATCTACTACAGTCTTCAGAATTCTGTTGCAGCTGCCACGCATTCTGCAAATCAGGGATACCGTTTTCTTCCGGATGATGGCATGAAAGCCATCAGTGCGATACATCGCAAACATCCCTCATGCACTACAGAAGTGAGGCAGCCCCAGCATCATCCTGAAGATGTTGTTGTACTGGACGCGCAGGACATCCAGCGATCTTTTGGTGTGACTGACCCACAGATTCCCCGTATAAAAGCTTTGACAATATGCCTTGAAAAACGTTATCTTAACTTGTTCAGAGCAGCGGGAGAATCTGCGGGCCAGCATGTTACCTCTGACCGCCAAAGCCCTGCGCTCCCTCTCAATATCAAGAACGTCTTCAAGACCTTCGGTAATTGAATGCCCCAAGCTCAGATTATAAAACAAAGGCAGATAGACCGCGCGGAACACCAAGAGTGAAGCCAAAAACCAAATACTAAAGCGTCGCATTGTATGTTACATAAAATGCGACGTCTATCTGCCTTTATTTTATAATCTGAGGCCCCAAGTATTTAAATTTCGAAACACGATTTATGCACAAGCCATTTAGGGTATATTATGTGAATACTTGGGGCATCCACCGGTGGCCCCGAAGACCATTATATTCCGTTTTTTGGACATTGTTTAAAAGGCCAATAAGATAGATTATTTTTTAAAGTTTCTAGTCACCCTAAATATCCACAAAAGGTGGATGTGAGGTGCTTTGGAAACATCATCATAGCACGAACATACGAGTACTCGTATATGTAGGTGTAAGCTACCTATAACAATTTATTAATAACCGCCGAAATGATTTTTTTGCAGATGTATGTTCTGTATTCGTGGTTAGAGTTTACATGTCGCTGCCCGCGCCACGATATAAAAACAAAAAAAAATTGAATGCTTTCCATGTTTTCTATTTAATTAGCCTCAAATGCATGTCCGAATTAAATACCGGTTCTGGGAAAAAGTTATTTGATTTGAAACTGAAATTTCTATTTTAGCTTCCCAGAGAGTTCATACAACAAACCTCGGCGCAGGATAATGTAACGCGTTACAGTACGTAGTTTTATTGCGTACAGCACTGTAAATATAGAACGTTGTGTATCTGAAACTTAATTATTAATACACTGCGTGCCGAATGGAAATGTGAAAATTCTTATTTCCTTGAAAAACTTTAATTTAAAGTTTGTTGCCAGCCGGCATTCCTAGGCGGTATTCGTGCAAGCAAACTGCACTTCCTTATAAGCTTATTTTCTTCACAGGGACTCGAAAATTTTCTTTAGATTAGTTTCTCTTGTTGAGAAAAATAGGATGGAATAAGGAATAATAAGTTCCCGTCTCCTCTTAAATTGGACTTCGCTTCTTTTGTACGACAATTTTTGTTGGTTTACCCGGACTGAGAAAATGGCATTGCTTTAGTTATTAGGAACTTATTTGTGTAGTTAAAACTTGGAAATAAATTCCAACTTCGTTTGCTAACAGCTTTCTCAAGTTATGTTTAAAAATATTTTCTCGTACATTTTTTAATAGAAAGCTAAACAAAAGGCTTTTTGCATTAATTCCGCGGCACAGGTGAAGCTGCTGCGCGAATGAATATCCCGAGATGTTTTCAATGCATCCGTGGCATTAATTCGATAGCATAAATGGAAAGCTTTTTCCTACTTCCTTTCTTTATTTAGCTTTAATATATAAATAAAACAGTTCTGGTAAAATTTATACCTAATAGAAAATTAGTTTTTTTTTTTTTTTCGTTTAAAAACAAATGAAAGACACAAATAGAGCTGAGCGGGAGTGCTTGCCTGTCTATATGTGTGTGCATAAATGGTTGGTTAAATGAAAAGTATCTTTAGTTCTCTCAGCTGACAACCATTTCAACGCATTTATTTCAAAAAAATATGGTGTTTCTGAATGACCATAAGTAACCACTTGCAATGAATGGCAAAGGCAGAGTATGCTATATGCCACTATTGAAGGGCAATTAATGCACGCAAATCAACACACTATTGGCAGGCATACCCGTAAAGCTGTCCATCCCTAGACTTAGCTTCTTCGTCAACTTTACACAAACGTGACACAGAGATATGACGTGGCTATTTAGCACAGTAATTGGTAAAAAGCACAGAGTACCTCATTACGAAAACCTATTTTAATAGCGTGTAAACCCGTCGGTCGGTCAGTAATTATAGGGTCAGTCCAGCACAGGTCAGGAGAAATAATGATTCCATCACAAAGATAAATAAACAAAATTACAAACACATTACATTAGACAGAAATATTACTATTGCTATTACTATGTTGCCACACTATCGCATGCATTTAATCGTGTGCAGTTTAATAGTCGTACATAACTTTAATTTTCACATAAACTACAGCCTGCTAACTCTATTTGAACGTAATGTGGTTGCGGTTTAATAAATAGTGGTTTATCTAGGTAATTGAAGATATATCTGTGGCATGAACTTGGGTGACTTATCTAGTCTTGACTGATAACACGTAGGTCACGTAGATATAGTTACATCTAGAAAGAGCAATTTCAAAAATGACGTCTCGTCTTTTGACGAATGTTTCATCGTATTTCGTATTTGACCTCGGCGCCATTTGTAGAATTTATTTGAAGAAATGTAGGTTTTAAAGCTTTAATGAAATTAGTTTCCGCAGACTACTGTTGAGTTTTGTTCAAGGATTGTTGAATTAAAGGCCTTTTGTGTTTGGGTTTTTAAAATGTCTATAGAATTAGGTTTTATACAATTTGTAATTGGATTACTGGAAAAACTCAACCAAGTGGATTCGGATAGGAACTCTCCAATAAATCTGAATTTTATTTAGCCTGTTTTCCCCATGAATAAGCCAAATCAGAGCAGTACTCGCCCAGTTTCGGCCCCGACCTACGAAGTTGCAGGTCATGGGTTCAAACCAAGACAGATGCTTTACTTTGTTTAATTAATTTTGATCACCAACGCCCTCAAAACCGTGAAGGAAAACATCGTAAGAAAACCAACATGACTTAGAACAAAAAATTCGAAGACATGTCTTCGAATTTTTTGTTTTGTATTGTTTGTGTGTTTTGTTGTTGTATTTTTTGTTTTTTGTTTTTGTGTGTTTTTGTTTGTTTTATGTTTTGTTTGGCATATGTGTCATCTGACCACCCCCCACTGGACCCACATGGTATTACAGCAGACTCACTCTCGAAGAGACGAGACCTTGTCCCAGCGGTGGAAAAATTATAGGCTGAATATGTATGTTAGCCAAATTACGAAATACAGCGGTAACAATGTAGATACGCAAAAACGGTTAAAAATATGGGTGTGACCATGGACTCCTACTTATCGTGGACTGCACATGTTGCTCAAGTCAGTCGCAAAGTACACTATACGTTCCATTCGTTAAAATGCCTCCAGAGCTTCCTGCCCTTGAACACCAAGATCACCCTTGCCCAAACTCTCATACAGCCCATCATTGACTACGCTGATGCCTGTTATTTGGATGCCACCGAGGAGCTTTTAAATAAACTTGAGCGTTTGCAAAATATCTGCATTCGTTTTATTTTTAACCTTAAAAAATACGACCACGTTTCTAACTTTCGCAAGATCCTCAAGTGGCTCCCCATTCGACTTCGCCGAAACTCTCGGATATTGTGTTTGCTATACAACATTCTTCACAACCCTAAGACCCCATCCTATCTGCGGGAACGCTTCTCCTACGCCCGTCCTTTTGATGCACCTTGCAGGTCGCATCTTAGAAATCTCCTCAAGTCCCCTCCCCACTCAACCGACTTCTACTCCTACTCCTTCACTATGCACGCGGTTCGGTTGTGGAATTCACTTCCGCCTGACATTAGGAACTGCCAAAACTGTAGCAGTATTTAAAAGAAGAGTGAAAGAACACTATCTCTCCACTTTGTCATAAGTTGCATTTGTATTTATTATTTAAATTACATTATAATTATAAATATTTTGTTGATATTTATTTTAGTAGTATGTATGTATATTTGTATGTATGTATATTCTTATATGTTAGGTGTATTTATAAATTAGATTAGGTATAATTTGTGCTATTATGTTTTCCCTTCTATTATTATTTACACGCGTTGTCTACATCTCTGTTATCTTCTCTCCTATCGCAGGTGTGCTGGAAGAGATTTCTGTAAAAATAAGCATTACCTTTGTACGTATTTTTCTGTTCCTTTATTCTTGTCTGTTTATATGTGTGTGCATAAATGGTTAAATAAATAAATAAATACCAAAGAAAAAGAAAAGAAAGAAAAATGTGTTTATTTGTCACATAAACACGTGCATATAAAAAGATGAAACAACATATTAAAAAAAAAACATGATGACAACACAAATATTTTTGAACATAGGCATACAGAACATAAATAGTCGGCTGCTGCACACCGTGACTGTGACAAGAAGGCTTCCACTCAGCATGATGCTGTGCTACGGGACCCACAGCACAGCGCTGATTTTCAGTGGTCACCCAAAAACAACGTACGAAAATCAAGCCAGGATTTTTACAAATTAGACAAAACAAGTAACAAAGTAAAATACCAAATGTCTAATAGTATTGTAGATCTAGTAATGTAGGTAAATAATACGACTATCTATCTATCTACGTAAAACGTAAATGAGTTATTTTGTAGCAACGTAAAAACATTGCTACAAAGGAAAAGGAAAAATGATTTTAATTTTTAGATTTTACACAATAAGCTTCTAAAAAATATTATAATTTTGTAAATTGGATTATTTATTCTTTGCTCCCTTTATAAGGACATCACTTGATGTTTTTTTTAGTAATTAAATTAAATTAATTTACCTTAGTAAAAGTAAGACAGCCATCCACGTGTAAAACATATTTTTATTTTTAAAAGTCTTTCGGAAGATCGGGTTTTCTGAAAAAAATAAACTGCATAAATCAATAACCAATAAAGTTTATTGAACTTTTCGATAATTGAGCTTTGTCGGTACCGACTTAGTTTTGGATATTTTCAAAGTTAGTTTAAATTGGCAAGAAAAATGAGGTTTTGTTGGCTCTTAACTTTGTAATGGTTTTAATTTTAGTATTCTCTTTCCGTACAGACAACGTAAGACAAAACCATACTATGTTTAATTTTTGATGTACTACGTCGTCAAACAGTGGAGTTATACACTCCCGAAGTTTGTATGGGAAAAATGTGGACCAGATTCACCTTAAGTGACCTTATTGGTGAGGTTCTTTATAAAGGTCAGATACATAGTACTTGCAACTGGCGTCCTTGATGACCAGATGTAGGAACATAAACGAGGCAAAAGTAGTAAGTAGGTAAGAATCGTAGCAGGTGGCATTATGTAGTTTCTGCCCCCCCCCCCCCCCTTGGGGAAAAGCATGTTTAACAAACATGAACAACTTCCAAATAAATACCTACCTACAGAACCCGCATTTATAGATACGACTTAACATTTTTCTATTGAAGTTTAGGCTCTGATCGGCTCGCTAACTCGCAGCATCCATACCCGCCCGCACTTTCACGGTTCATTTGACATAAAAAGAAAATAGCGTTTTAAAGGGGATGGAGTGGAGTCCTTTAGACGTTTTTTTGTCTGTTTCCCTACAGAACTGTTCGTGCTTGTGCATTTATCAACAAACAGTGATTTAAAGTTCATTTGTTAGATTTATAAAAGTGGTTGGATGGATGTATGAAATATAGGGGAGTATGGGAAGACCAAAGAAACTATTGATGGACTGTGAGCAAGGTGAGTTGGCAAGAGATCGGTTAGATGTATAAAAGTGTGAAGCTATGTTACTCTTTATAACATCAGCTATCTGCTAGCGAAAGTTCCGTCAAAATCGGTCTAGCGGTTTCGGTAACTAGCGGGAACAAACAGGCAGACAATTTTTTTTTTTGTTATTTGTACTGTCATTTTATGCATTTAATAAAGCTTAAGATCAAACTGTTATTTTGATATTACAAAAACCGTTTATGTGTATGTATATTTTTTTATTACCTTTAAGAGTGTTTTACCATTCATCCATCTCTGTCTATGCAAATTTTATTACTAGTGATAGGTACACAATTGTTAATGTGATGTTCGTATTAAAGTTTTTATTTATTTGCTATTATATTCTTACTCTAGAAAACTAGTAGAATGTTTTTAAAACTGTGTTCAATCAATTACAATGCGTGACAGATAAAAGAACGTCACTTAAAATTTATGCGAATTCTATATTTTTTTTTTTCAAAATCTAGTGTCACTCAAGATTAGTTCAGACAATATTTTACGATTTTGTATGCGTCGATCAATTGGTGTAAGCGATCTTTTGTATTAAAACGTTCTTAAAATATTTTTAATCAGACTATTATTAATTAAACCTGTCAATATTTCAAGGCAAAAGCTTAAACAATTTTCGAAACGCAATAAAATGATTTATGATTATTATTTTTTTGGCGAAAAATAATATTTTCAGTTTCACGGCAAAATATGCTGAGACACACTTAATTTTATAAAACAAAGTCGCGCCGCGTCTATCTGTCTGTTCGCGATAAACTCAAAAACAACTTCCATGGATTTTCATGCGGTCTTCGCCAATAGACAGAGTGATTTATGAGTTTTGTGTAAATTGGTTAACGCGGGCGAAGCAACTGGCAAAAGCTAGTTCCTAATATAAATAATCCTAGATCACTACGCTTGCTGTGCAAGTTCAATTTACTTATCAAAATGCAGTCAAGTTTTCTTCCAGAACTTGCGTAAAATTATCGTGAAAATACCGAAAAGTTCTTCTTTTACGAATTTCTCTCGCCTAAACTAAGATTTACTCACCTAAATTCGTATTTTTTCTCTTGAGAATAGTGACTTGCTGAGATAGATAACCTAATTTTGTAATCTCATGATATACTTTAATTCTATTACGGTGACTTCGCAGGTTTGGTGCTACGTCATCGCTTCAGGCATTTATATTTATTTATTTATTTAATACTTTAAGCACACGTACATGTACAGAGGCGGACTTAATGCCAAAGGCATTTTCTACCAGTCGACCTTTGGGTGATGCAGAGACAAACAGTGGTAGGTGCAATAAATTAGAGGAATAATAAGTATATAGTATATAGTATAGTGTAGTATATTATACTTATATTTTCTAGTTCGCATGATTCAGAACCTAGTCACGTTGCAGACTGTGTTCTTAGAAAAAATGGTTCTGCATAGTGACTGAATATAATACCACCTACTTAAACACTGGTACTTTTAATCAATGTGCTTGTTTGGTAGTCATTAGCCACACTCATTTATTTCCACAATATTTTCCACGGTCCTTCTACCATCTCAGACACTGGCGATCGACCACTCTTCAACATTATTGCATATTGTACTTATTGCGATTGTACCTACCTACCCACAACACTTTCATCCGGATGCAACTGAAAACCTGTATTTTACATCGAGTTACTGTCTATCTGACCTTCACAATCCAGTTACTGAGTACCTTCATACCCCTTGGTAAGACTGGTGGTCAGATTTTCAGGTTTCTGACGACCCGTAACAAAAATGTACATATAACAGCCGGGAGCAACGGCTTAACGTGCACTCAGACGGGTTATATGTACTCGATGGTCACCCATCCACGGACTGACCTCGGCAAGCGCAGCTTAACCTTCGATCGACCAGTGTGGTTCTTATTATTTAGCCACAAGCCCCTCTCCAAAGGTACATGAATACAAAAAAAAAAAACTATACCGAACCCAACCCCGCAACGGCGCAGCGTATTATTAAAGCGACAACACACTGATAGATCTCACAATGATCTTGCAAAACTCAAATTCGATTGATAAAGTACGTTAGCACTTTATTCTACGGGCGTGGTCGAAAGTGTTCACCGAAATGACGCGACGTTTTGGCCTAAAATTTTCGGTAATGTAATTTGGGCGGAGACGCCTTTATTTCAAATGCAAATTTCTTAAAGACACGCTTAATGCCTTAAGTCACGATCAGGGGTCCGACTGTCCATTTTTTCTATTGGGTGTTCAGAACTATACGCAATGCCAATGAATCACATTTGATTCATTGTGGATCAACGTATCACCTAATCATTTCACAACTTTGTTGGGGTCGGTTCCATTCTAAACGGATGCAGCCGAATACCAGTATTTTATATAGAACGACTGCCTATCTAAACTCCACAACCCAGTTGCTGTGTAATATGATACCCCTTGGTAAGACTGATTGTCAGACTTTCGGGCTTCTGACGACCCGTAACTACTGTCAAAAATCCACAAATGACAGCCGGGACCAACGGCTTAACGTATTTTCCGAGGCACGGAGGGGCTTGGTATGTAAAGATGGTCACCCATCCACGATCAACCGCGGAAAGCGTAGCTTAAACTTATCGATCGACCCGTGCAGCTATTGTTACTTAGCCACAAGCCCCTCATTGTGGATCAATATATCACCTAATCTTTTCCCAACTTTGTTGGGGTCGGCTTCCATTCTAACCCAATACAGCTGAATACCAGTTTTTTACACGGGAGTGACTCACTATTTGACGTAAGCCCAGGGCCCCAATCCTGTATCGTTATAATGATTCCGCGCGGAATCTTACTACGTTCAAACTATGTCAATATAAGTAAGGAATCGAAATGTCATATTCTCTATGTTCCAAGACAACTTGTCGATATTATTAATACGATATTAGAAGAATTCGTGTGTGATTGACGTGGTTACGAGTAATCGTTAAGTGGGCATAGTGAATTCAGGTCCTGTGTAGCTATTATTACTTAGCCGCGAGCTGCGAATAACAGAATTGTTTTTGTCGAAAAAAAAATTTAGAGCTTTTATTATTACTGTAAACTCTCATGTCGTTTTCTTCCAATGAGATAAAATCTGGCGTCATTTTCCCATAAGTAGCTTCCATTAAGTTATTATTGGGAAACAATATCTACTCGTTTCAGATATCGTGAAAACTATTGATAGCACTTTGGAATAACACTTTCAAACAAACAAACATGTATTTATCTATCTTAGAATCATTGCTCATTTTTATTTGTATATTAAAATTATAAAACAACAATCAAAATGAAAAAAATAGTGGTAGTGAACAAAAATATTCACAGACAATGGATATTTTAAAATAAATAAAACGTTCCATTTTAACAAAACGAAAAACTTTCATTCGTTCGAATAAACAAGTGGAATTTAATTGAAACAACTTTTGTTTTTGATTGTTGTTACGATTCAATCAAATCTGTGCAGATATTTCAAGAATGTTTTTAATGGTCAATGTTGTAGGACATTGTCAATCGAATGATCCCAAAAAAAAAACGGTATTTCTTTATACAACGCCATTAGCAGCATTCATAGTAACAAACCTTTTGAACGAACTGATTCTGATTTTCGGTCAAAGAAAATAACGTAATGTATGTGATGTGCAGATGGTTGTTTAGGTATTCTCTATTGAAAAGGTCACAAGGACAAACATTTGCTTGAATATCTAAGCTTAAATATTCAAGCAGATTTTCTAGGCTAGGTAGACTGAAGGTTTGTACCAATAGTTTTACAAAATAAAACTGGAATAAGTAAAAAAAGAACAAATTCTTGGAATCGCTCACTTTCACTCGATTTCACTTTGAACATAATTTTAATCCTTAAGAGCATTTAAACTGTTTGATGTGCATAAAAAGTCGCTGAAAACAAACTTTAAAACTGTAATAATATCTTTGATAAGTAAATAGTCTTATCTAAAAACAAACTACTAACAAGATTTTACAAGCACTTTGAAATCATGTATTTGAAGTCTGTGAAAACATTTTTTTTAAGAAAAGTGAAATTAAAACTAATTTAAATATTTGTACCTACGTTGGAGATTCATTGCGCTGACTACGTTTTAACTTTTACTGAATGAGTGTCAATCAACTGCGTGAATAAATTTTTAATTTCGGATAATTTGATTCCAGCCTAAGAAACTTAATGCCAAACGACTTTGTGGAATAAAAGTGTCACGTAGAGAATAGGTGCGATTTTCGCAAATGAGCTGCTCAATATTCAAGAGGCAAACGCCTTACCGTAACAACAGAACAAATTCGAAAGACGAAGTATCGGCAACGGACGGCCCTTAATGTAATTATCATAATGGCGACCAATAAAAGAGAGGTTCGGAATTCGTGACACAGCTTTAAAAAGTACTATCAAAGGTGCCCGAGGCGGAAAACGTCGCATCTTATTTAGCGCCCTCCCGAAAGAGGGTACCCGATTGGGGCCTTTCCTAATCACATTACGACAATGAAAGAGCTCCAGATAAAAAGGACCGAAACAGATTTGCATGAAACGTCAGAGTTGATTACGACTAGTCAATCGTCTATAAAATATGCAGATGTCAATAAATCATCATCGACGCTTGTTTCAGACAAGTTGATGAGATTATGTCAAAATCTGTGTCTGTTTTTAATATGGAAACTGGTGCATCTGCGCTTATAATACTTGATGCTCCGAACCACTCTCCTAATATTACACAATAAGGGCAATTCCATTCACATCTATATCGGTGAGTTGATCAGGCGTGAAGTCTTTTATGTTTGGAGTCACGTGTCGACCAACGTCCAGGAAACCGACAGTGCCGAATGTGTTTGAGCGAATCTAATGCACTCAAAACCATGCGAAGTTGGTTCGTAGGGGAACTGGGGTGACATTGAAAACAATGAAGACCGAAGCGAAATTTGGAGACTGTATTATTTGCGGAAAAATCAATGGTGAAACGTTTCCGATGGTGGCAGTCAGAGCGACGACAGGAACTCTGATCATTATTATTACTGTCCATACTATGAATGGGAGCGTGCCGTGCCTGCTTCCGTGTATAACGTTTCCTTTATTGGGACTGATGGCTTTATAAAGGCGGTTATTTCGTCGTTAGTCTGTCAGCCCCCTTAATTTTTGTTGTTCGTGTAAATTACAAATCTTGATGCGCAAATCATTTTCATTATGAGAATGTGTATTGCCTACTTTTTCGTCCTCTGTATTCAGCGACTTTTTCTGACGACAGTATCAAACAAATATTGTTTGCCTTTAAAAATATATTTCGTTTAAACGCTTTCTGTTTTTCTAAGCCAATGCCAGTATTTTAAATTCTCAACACTCCCGAGTATTGAGTGATGAAGGAGGTATTCAAAACATGTAAAGATACTTAACGATATTATATTGACGTGGATGGATGTGGAAAAGTTCCAATGGCTGGAAAACTTGATTATTTATTCCATACCATTTTGCATAAACTTACTTAGTTTTAAGCATTGCTCGATTTGCAACATGGAATTTCAATTTTACTTCATTTAAGCTTAATATAGCTCTTAATAATACTTCAGTTCTTTTTCACTAGAGATTTTCTTTCAGATATCTAATGCATATTCTATTTATTTTATTTTTGAATTGAAAAAATAAGTTACAATAGATTTTAAAATGAAATGTCAGTAGTTAAGCTTTTTGTGGCGTGACTGCAATCACACAACTTTTTCACAGTGAGCAACTTTAAGTGGTTTTAGGCAAAAGTTTCTAGAAGTTTTAATTATTCGCAATTTCGTTCATTGTTTTCATCTGCCACACGTATTCTATTATCAAGTTTCCAGTCTGATTCTAATGAATTTAACCTGTGTAAAAAGTAAAAGAGGAAATTTTCTGATCCTCAAAGGGTTAAAAACATGCTTCACGTGCCACCAAGATGAAAATGAACAAAATTAATTATATTAAATTAAAAATGAATAAAAATAATTGTGGGTAAATGTATGTCGTATTATAATAGGCAGTTCAGGTTAAACCCACCCACTAACTTGGATGATGAACTTCTTGGCGTATTCAATACATAGGTACGTATATTTTCCATTGTGGACATTCTTGTTTATTCCACCAATGCAATGTTTCCCATCCATAATGTGAATTCAACTGTCACTATCGAAACAGCAATGTCAATTTTCGCTCCGTCACTCCCAATCATGAACTACTCATATGCACTCAAATGAAATCAAAAAGATTAATAGTAATAAATTCAAAGAAAAAACGCTCAAGTTTTTGATCGAATAGACTCTCAATGGGGAAAACAAAGATCAGGACCCCCTCTTTATATTATTGACGCGTCGCGATCTAAATTGATGCTCTGGGGGAGAAAATCTTGTTCCATTTGACATATTTGAGAAGGGGCACTTCGTAAAGAACGCACCTTATGTATGGGGGACAGGTGTGTTGTTTGGTTTAAACTCCACCGTTTAGTTTATTGTCTTCTTTATATTGACAAGTAAAGGGAAGATGCAGTATTAAGACGCAGAATAAAAAGCAATTTATTACTGTGCAGTCTTGGGTTGCACATTACTGTCGACAAGGTTCACTTAAATTCTATTTTAAAATACAAAATGCTCGATGCACTATACAATGTGTTTGAAGAACGGTATAATACGCCCTTAGAGTATCAGGTTCAAAGATACTAGTTTTTTAATGGACATACCTTATTTCAGCTCATTTAAAAAAAAGATGGCTGTCATTTGCGGGGGTTAACCGGCTTACGAGTATTTATAAAAGTGCATTTGACAATTAAAATGGCTAACTAAAATTTCCTTAAAGTAACGGTAAAGGTCCTCCAAACATAATGTATATTAATATAGATGCCATGAAAGAAACAACCCATGTCATCGTCCCAAAAGTGCGATAACAGTTTCAAAACTACTCACCAAAACAAATTGAATTGTTAATTGTTCCAAAATGAATGTTGTGCGAACATATAACCTAGAATGAGACTTTAGTGTGAATGTAGTCTGAAAAGTTTTGAAGCATAAGAGAAATTCACAGACAGACACCTTAGTCTTATGTTCTAAAACTTGTTAAAGATACTATGCCAACAATAAACTAGATACCTTTACTTAGACAATGGCAGAACTTTCTATCTGCCATATTACTGAATATATTCCCAAGCATGTGTGTCGCTCTACTTAAATGCCATTCACATACGCGCGCTTTATGTACCATGTGCCCAATAATCTTGACTATGCTACTAATTTTAGCTATACATAACTGCCTTTGACAACCATTCCGCGGATCGTTAGCCCTTTGACAAACCCCATTAGTTTCTGCATATAATCATGGAATAATTACTTTGGTTTAATTACTCTCTCTAGTTTATTCCCCCCCTTTAAGCTGGTGGAGCCAATATTGCGTAGCGATTAAAGCTGATGGTACAAAATGTATGACTTGAGATAACGCGGTGTTATTGTGGTTTTATTTCGTGATTTGATGAAAACCGTGACTATTCCTATGGCCAATTTTATTCTTGACAGACAAATATTATGTTCTTTAGTCTTAAAATTATAAGATAATCGCCTACTTTTAGTAGGTATTCGTTTAATATTTTCTATTAAAAAAAAGCGTGGTATGGATTTTTTTATCAAGCACCACGAAGGCTACTCATTTTTCTCCTACAATAATATTTCCTGAATCAACTGTCATCTTCGTAATAAGAGTCTTGGCAATTTTTTCCGATCCTACAAAGTCTATTGCCAATAGAATACATAATAATGGATAAAGAAATACGTCCCTTGAATGGTTGATAGCGACTACAGATAAGTATTTGAGTATGCCCGCATGTCGCAACCCCGCTTAATTTCCTACAATATCCCAGCGCACTTCATAAATATACTAGCTTTTGCCAGCGGCTTCGCCCGCTTGGAAGTCGAAAATTATTCCACGGGAACGTGGAGTTTCTTGCCGGCTCTTCTCCATAGGAAACAACATTTTGGAACCGTGCACCTAGCTTCTGACGTTTCATAAGTGCCCATGCAGGTTTATATGAAATAAAAAATATTTTGATTTTGATTATTTAAAAGTGACGTTTCGCCAGGTTAGGGCGAGTAATTTTGTGCGAATCGAATAATAAGCCATAATATCATTCGATGTACTGAAATGAAGTATGCTATCTGTGTTGTGGCAGTATGAATGAATTAGGCAATGCGTGTTGACCGTGATAAAGACGGTACTTGTTAGTATATTAATTAAATGATTATTCATTTTATGTTCAACCTCATAATTTTGAAAGGCTCGTTACTAGAATTATTACGTTGGGTTAAGTGTCCTATAAAAATATTATTATGGAGATAACTTCGTGGGTTTAGGTAATTCACAAATATCTAATTGAATATTCAACATAATTTACTAAAGTTCACTCGATGTAGCCATATGAAGAACTGATAATACAAGTTGGCTGGGACATCGACGCACACACTTTAACCGAATTTAGCACCTTGACGTAGAGCGTAGAAATTAAATAAAAACTGCTGTTTCATAGAAAAGTGCAACCTACCTATGCGGTCAAAATCTATGAAATCGCAAATTCTTTGTGTGAACAGAACAAACTCAAAATGTGAATGAAGAGTTATATACTGAATCCGTTCTAACTGGTTGTGCGTCGATGTCCCTGCCACCACTAAATTAAGTACTAGGTATTTCAAGGAAGCATGAATGAATGAATGAAATACACCAATCCCAGCGTGGCTTGACCAGACTCAATTTATCGAATGAACCCCAAGATTTGCACTAGCTCCTTGAACCTCATGCTTTATGGTATTGCAGAGGCCATTGCATATAAAGAAGAAGACTGGGGCGCTGTAATGGTCAGGAGACGTGCCCTTAGGATAGGAAAGGGTTGCGAGCCTACCGGATATGCATCCTTGAGTAAGTATTAGAGTAGTGGAGAAACGGGTGGATTTTATTTTTAGGATAGGGGGTCATCTTTTCACGACGTCGCCGGCATGTTGAGTCAGGTCGAGCTTCTTGGACTGAACGGCGCCGTGCCCTCATCTCAGGAGTGCCGTTGCCGACTCGATACGCGACAACGTGGATTCCTGGGACGCGGTGGTATCCTTCTGCGAAACAGTCATTTCGCAGAAGGAGACTGCGGAGAGGGAGCGGGAGATTACTTCCGCTAACCCGTTCCGCAGCAGACGCACCGGGCGTCACGGAGGGCGGACAACGCCCTCTTCCAGCCCCTCTTAATGGGTCCAGAGGCGACGGACTGGGGCATCCGTCGCCCCCTACTTCTTAGGACCCGAGATGGCGGCGCGTAGTGTTCCATGCGCGCCTCTCTTTGATGTGGGGGGGAGTTTAACACCTCACTCCCCCTTAACGCGAGGTGGCCCGCAGAGGCGGGCCGGCACTAGCCGGGGATCGCGAAAGTATCACTAATTTCCGTGATCCCCGGTGTAAGTGAGAGATGGAACACCGGGTTTTTTTTAGTCATTAAGAGTCTGACAGACCCCTCCGCCCTCCCCGGGGCGGAGGACATCTATGATGATTTCACCCCAACATCAAAAAAAAAAAAAAACAGGTCGAGCTTCTTGGGTATGTTCAAGTTTTCTTAGCACTTTTATATGCCGTTGCTTCGCTATGTTCTGTGCTGTTGTTTTCATAGTCGTCTTCTGAGTTCTCGCTGCTATCAGTCTCTGGTTTTTTGTATGTCATGGAAGCATGCCGTAAAAGATAGATCTTTACGCAGCAGTGGGTGTGATATGGCTTCCAATGATGATGATGATAAATCTAGGTACTGCTGAATACTTAAAGTAAGCTCGACTGGTCTATAAACTAAAAATCATAACTTAGGTAACTCTCTATACAGGGTGGACATCGGTTCACAACCTGTAACCATGAACTAAACACATAATTCAGAATCAATTTCAAGAAAAGAAATAGCTCTGCCATACATTTTGAAAAGAGCAATCACTTTTGTATCACAGAACCGGTCGAAGTGGTGGAGCTTGGGGGAGGCCTATGTCCAGCAGTGGACGTCTTTCGGCTAAAATGATGATGATGATGAATCACTTTTGTATGAAACAGTTGATTCTTTTTTGCATAATGGACGAAAAATTATACGCTATTGGTTGTGGAAACATGCGCTGAATTCATGGTTACTGTTTCCACCACGATGTCCCTGCCACCCTGAATATGCTTACTTTCCCTAAACTATTATAATCTATTTATAGTGAAAACCAATTCAATTCCTTCTCCCCATATACAAAGTCACGTAGCCAAAATTAGCATCGCTAAAAGCAACACGCTAAGCAGTACAAATCTGTTCAATCGATCCGTCACTGCCCCACCCCCTACGTTAAAGCACCATTACGAGATAAATATATGCAATTTATTACATTTACCAATTTACATATACTTTGAGGAGACATGTCTGTAGAGTTAAATGTCGTTAGGGATGCCAAGGGTGACAGGAAGAATGAAGATGTGACAATTTCTAAAGCATACGAAGGATAATGGGAGGTGAAGAAAATGTTGTATGGTGGAGGGTGTTTCTAAAGTGAAAAACTTTGCACTTAAAGTAAACGTAGAGAGAATATTGATATTATAAGATTAGATATCTACTGTCTTTTTACTAATGTCGAGGCAATAGCTTAGCTTATTAGTCGATTCGCACGAAATTACCTACCCGAATCGACACTTTAGAAATACGTATTAGGCAATTGGCACGTTTTGAATTTCATGCAATAAAGTTATGAGAAAAGGTATTAAAGTAGGCATAGGTAATAAGTAAAACGGGCTGTTGTCCGTAACTCCACGTCAAAGCGCGTATTTTGCGTACGGGTGGGAGAATCGGTCATTCGATCCACCCCAGCTCCTCGAGAAAGGCCAGCAACGCCTTGGTGTTGCTGACAATCTCACGTAGGGTACCTGGGTTACCGAAGTATTTTGCCCTGTAATTAGCGACCGCCGGCAGCACATGAGCCGCTGTCTCGTCGTCCTCCATGCAGGCCCTGCACAGCGGACTGTCTGTTACTCCTATGACAAAGAGATGTTTATTAAATGACCCATGGCCAGTTACGGCTGCTGTAACCTGTTTCGTGAGGCGGGCATCGAACGCAGGAAGTGCTTCCTTAGCCTGCCTGCACTCACTTAGGTTCATCCATATTTTGTGATGATGATCCCTGGTTCGTTTCCTTACCAGAGTGCGTAGATACCCGAAGGGAAGTGGCGCAATGGTTAGAGTAGGCATTTAAGTGCATGTGCGAATCGCCCATAAATATATTAAGTTCATGCGAGTTGCCTATAGACAATAATATATTAATGACAATTGTTGATTCGCCCGATCCTGAACGTTAAGTTCGTGCGAATAAACCAATTATAAGAATACCTGTATAATTGTAAATTCGGAGTTGTGAAGCTTATTGGATACGTAGAGCTGGACTCCTAATTCTGGGCAGGTTTGAACAGAAAAAGGTGAAGGAAAGTATCGAGGAATTTGCGGTGGGGCAAAACGGGCATTTAAAACATAACATCACGCCTGTATCCCAAGAAGGGTTAGGCAGAGTTAGCATTTTGCCAGTTACATTTAAGTCCCATGTAATAGTGAGCCTATTACTCCATATGTGAATTTTTAAATGATAAAACTTTATAAGTAGTTACCTAATTAATCCTGACATCTTTGATTCTTTATTTTAATTTATTGACCATATTTTAAGAATTTTCATAAATTATTGTAGACTATTAAGCACTTGTGCTAAATGTTTTGCACGCCTAATTTAAGGTAGAATGTACACGGATCTCTTAGTTATAAAACCATCTGCATTTTTGTACCTACTTTCTATGCAAATAAATAATTATTCTTTTCTATTCTATTCTATTGCCATCAACTGCTCATAAATTCAGACTCCGGGCTGCTACTGACAAATTCTAGACAGAAACCCCAATAACACTTTGCCCGACCCGGGAATCGAAACCAGGACCTCGTGCTCAACAGTAGCACTTGCGACCACTAGACCATGGAGCCAGTCAAAAAAAAGATAACACAACATACGTACTCGCAACTTACAACACCAACTTCAACACAACAAGTACTATACGACACACAACACAACTTACAACTTACTCACAACTTTCACAACACAACACACAACTACACAACTTTCCGAAACATGATAATATCACAGTTATTTATTCCAGCACGATCATTCTATACACTAAGTTTGATTCTGTTTAAGATTAATTGTCAATTAAAGGATGATTTTTCAATAGTCAGACAACTTATATCTGTGGAATAAATATTGCGGTTTGACAGATTATGTATAGAAAATATGTCAAATTGACATAATTATTCTTCACATAAAATTTAGACAATTGTAAAATCCGCCCTAAGACCGACTGTCTAGACGAAAATTCTAATACTACCTTAAAAAGTCACAGTCGAGGCTTCTTAATTAGTGTATTATTAGCATAGATAGTAGAAATCGTGGAACACGCGAAACTTTCCCAGAAAAAAAAAAAAAAAACAACCGAGAAAGCCGAAGTCTTCTGAATTCAATTAGAACTTTCGTCGCCCGTTTCATAATTAGTCAAAAAATAATGAAGCTACTTTCTGATGTGTATAGTAAGACCGGTATTTTTATTAAATTATTTTCTTCTTTCATTAGCAGTCCGTTCCTGTACAAAATTTCGTCTCGAGGGAACGGAAGAAAATAATTTTCTCGTTAACGAAGAAAGATTAAATTTGTATTATTTATTCGTTTTTGTACTAGATACCTACTTGTTAAGTTGGTAGTTTGCCATGATTCTGTATCATAAATAGCGAGAGAATAATCACTTTCAGGTAATCATCATCAGCGTAACCGGATGCAGCTGAAAAAATAGTATTTTACATGGAGCGACTGCCTATCTGACCTCCACAACCCAATTACTGGGTAATACGATACCCCTTAGAAAGACTGGTTGTCAGACTTTCGGGCTTCTGACGACCTGTAACGACTGTCAAAGATCTACGAAAGACAGCTGGGGTAAACGGCTTACCGTGCTTACTAAGGCACGGAGGGGTCTTGACATGTAAAGATGGTCACCCATCCACGGATCAACTGTGGTAAGCGTTGCTAGCGGCTGTTATTTCTTCGCTACAAGCCACTTTCAGGAAATGACAGTCATAAATCATGTCATATGATTTAAAAAAAACAATGAAAGTCATTTATTCAAACTAGGCTGAAAATCAGCGCTTTTTGAAGGTCAAAATTAGTCATAAGACAGTCTCCCCAAAATGCCCGCCCTTCACCACTTCCTATTGCTTTAGCTGGGAAGAAGTGGCGCAACAAACTTCCCAGCAACACAGCTGTCTGTTAAGTTAGAAAAACTTGATCCTGTACTATAATAGGTAAGTAATTAATACTACTAAACACGAAACGATGATTTACCATATGTCAGCACACACGTGAATACAGGAAAAGTTTTTATCCAGTGCGCAAATTTTCTAACAAAAAAAAATCAGCTGTTCCATACATTTTGACCGCGTAGGTATTGCACTTTTCTATGAAACAGCTGTTTTTTTTTTGTATGACCGGCGAAAAATGTCTGTGCTAGGGGCTCTAGAATGATATTATTAATTCATGGCCAAAATTTGCGCACTGGATAAAAACTTATCCTGTATATCAATACACCACCATTGGTGATGGAGGCTGATAGCAGGTACATAAAGCAAATGCGGTTGATTCGATTTAGGTACCTAAGTAGGGAAGGACCTATACCTACAGGGTGAAAGCGACATCGACGCACAACCTGGTAGGTACTATGGATTCAGATTACGATTTTGAATCCCCCTGCGTTGACATTTTTCGTCAGTTATTAAAAAAAAAAATACCGCTTCATAAATGACCGGGTGAGTATTGCACTTTTCTATGGAAACAGATGATTTTATTTTTGATAAACAAAAAAGAACACGAAGTCTAGAATCATATGCTGACATTCATATTTACAGTTTACGTGTCTTTGACATCCTTCCTGTTATTTTTTTTATGACGCACAGAATGTAAGTGCTTTTTAAAATAAATCAACATTACAGCGATCGATCCCTAAGACCAAACAATTCCCACATAAATTCAATTCGTAACATTAAAAATGTGCAATAAACTCACTCCCCCGGAGCAT
This sequence comes from Polymixis flavicincta, assembly GCA_949987655.1. Taxonomy (NCBI): domain Eukaryota; kingdom Metazoa; phylum Arthropoda; class Insecta; order Lepidoptera; family Noctuidae; genus Polymixis; species Polymixis flavicincta. Next base: position 15,617,186 of record OX465182.1, read on the forward strand.
AAAACGTAAGTTTTTAAATGGAATTTCTCTATTAGTTGGGACGTTCGACAAATGGACAGACGGGAGTTGTGCATTAAAGGACTTTCGGAGTATCGCCTCAGGCAGCGCGTGGCTCAGGCAGAACGAATCCAATGCCGTTATTGATCGAAATAAAAAATAATTCGATTGTAGAACGAGTGTCTGACTTTTCGGCTATGCCCTAAGGCTAACTCGTTACAGATGTTAGTGAAGAATGAATGTGGAATTTTTGATTGTTCTTGTTTAGAAATGAAGTTTATTATGTTTTGGAGGGCGTTTTGTGCGTATTAAAGCGTATTAACAGAAAAAAAAAAACACAAAAGAATATCAGTAATAAAAAATGGAAAATGATTTCGTATTATACATCCACAAACTCCTTAACTTACAGCATTTGCTTAATTTTTTCCTGTTTTCGTCAAAGGTGATAATCATTCTGATATTAAAGTGTTACACGTTACATATATATACGTATCGTGTTGTTCTTTGAGTTTTAAATATTTCATTTCTAGCATCATTAGGACTACATTAACTATCCAAATATCTACTGAAAACTGCTTTAAAATAAGTTAAAGTACAGCTTGTAATACCTCCGAACCTCACCAATTAAAGTCTTTAAAAAAATCCTAGAAATAAAAGTTGGCGAGCTTCGGAGGAACAAGTTGATAAATTAAATGGCTCTCATGTTCCACTTACCAAGACTTCTAATACGGTTAGGGTCACGGCGACGAGTACAGATTCAGTCGTGCAATCTTTATCACCAGAATCGCTACCAGGAAGAAAGATAGTCAACTGTTTAATCGAGATAAACTTTGCCATTGTTGTCGTGAGCAAGTGATATGGTTTATTAGAAAAATTGGTTTGAATATTATTAGTTTTAGTAGGCTTTTGTACATAGAGTACCGTTTTATAAAGGTACTACTAAACGTAAGTTGTAACCAACTTCAATCGCTACTCTTTTCTGGAGGAAAATCCACAATTTGGCTGATACTACGTAGGTACCTAATTATCTTGAGATTGTATTTTTACATTTAAATATTTCCTCCTCGAAATCGGATCACACGAAAGCCTATTATTATAACTTCAAAAGACCAAATCCTTTTTTATAAGCTCTCCGAAATTTCCTCCTATTTTGTATCACGAACACGTAAGTGGCTTATATATTTCGCAAAATTCAATTACAAAGAAATTATTACCACAATCATAAGTAAGAAACAATTTTTCTGGCGCCACTCTTTTATTCTGAATTTATTAAGGGTCACAATGGCGCCCTACCTAGCCACTGTAAGTAACCGTTAGGAAAACGGGATGTTTAAATTCCGGGAGAAGTGTTGCCATATATCACCCGACCATATTTTCTGGTTCCCCCTATTAAAGTGAACTTTCAGTGTCCGTAGTGCAACGCGTCTGTTTCTTATTTCGAAAACTGATTGTTTTTATAGCTTGTGAGGGTGGCCTTAGAACTTTGAATCCGTGAAACACGTGTAGGAAACAACTTAGGTAGTGGACGGGACGGGTGCCCCGAGGGAAAACGTTGTTTAGTTTGGTCATCTAATAATAGAAACAATATTTGTTTCGTATGTATTTTGTTTAGTTCGCACTTTGACCTTAGGGAAAAGTAGTAGTATTACAATTATTGAAAATTCAACGAAGAGGACCTATTTTATTTATCTTTCGAAATCAATAACTGATTTGTTCCCAGAAATTAGGCCAAGTATTATTAAATTATATAAGTAAGCTGAAGGTTCCATGCTCACGATCTAGGAGAGTTACATGAATAGTGAATTTCATCACTCCACAATTTCAGTAGTCATAAATTGAAATGAGAATGTGTCAAACTAAATTGGATCCTTACAATGGCTTCGATTCACCCTTTCCATCGAAGAGCTCGAATAAAACGTCAATGCTCCATCAAACAATTTGCCAAATCTATAAGAACCGATCCACTGAGGGTCAACACTCTCAAAATATTGATGAAACCTGATACCACTCGAATTTCTGACAGCGACTGTAATATAAATCCCAGAATAATCTCGACCACAATTCGTCGCAGAACCCCTCCCATTTCACCCTAAATCAGAGAGTTCGCGTCACAACTCAACAATAAAAAAGGGAATATTTATTCGTTATTTGTTGTCGGTTCGTATTAAAATAAAGCGACTATCTAGGCCTCAGCACCCTCCTCCTGCCTTATCTAAGATCAGGATTGCATAAAATTCACATCTCTCTTTCGAATGTGACAGGCGCCGGCCGGGGACTACGCATCTCATTTCGGCGACCTCCCGTTATGTCTAGCTATATATGTAATGAACTACATTAGAACCCGTATTAGTTCGATATTAGGCAGCAATCGTAGGAATTAAGGAAGATTTTTATTTCGTCAAAAAATAAAAGAAGATACTATTTTGGTGCTCTTAGATTGTGTAGCATAAACAACTTCTAAGGTGCCTTCTGCTGGTACACACGGCTACATTTCAGTACAGGACAAGATCAGCGTAAACTCGAAATGTATTGGGCATGCCACGATTGCGGCGGTAAGTCCCCTCTTTGAGGAGTGGCTTGAGAGGCACCACGGCGTCCTCACCTTCCGCCTAATGCAGGTCCTCGCCGGACCCGGCTGTTTCGGGAGGTTCCTGTATTGTATAAGGTGGGAGGAAGCGCCTGGGTGTTTCCACTGCGAAGATCGCTCTGAGGACACGGTGGAGGTCTGCCTGGCTTGGACGGAGCATCGCCATGTCCTCGTGGAGGCGATCGGCGGCGGCGATCTCTCGCGTCGAGCCCCGGTCCAGGCCATGGTACGGAGCGAGAATGTATGGGTAGCCGTCACTTTCTTCTGCGAAGTAGTAATGCTCGCAAAGAGGGAGGCGGCGCACGTGAGCTCACGTTGCAGGCCTTACAGACTGTAGATTTGTAGATGATTTTCTATTCTGTATTTTAATTCCTCTAAGTACCTGGTACTTATTAACAGGCCTGCACTGTCCTCCCATACCTATTATCACTGTAATTTGAAAACATTGTTAAAGCCAGTTATTTTTAAAAGAGTAACCGTGGAGTTTCTTGCCGGCTCTTCTCCATAGGAAGCGACAATTAGGTAACGTGCACCTAGCTTCTGACGTTTCATGAGTGCAAGGGCACACGCAGGTTTATATAAAATAAAATATTTTGATTTTGAAGGAGAGGCAGTATATGCGCCCTCACGGCCTTAGTCGTCGCAGGAGACACCCTGGGGATCATAGGCGCGGGCTTGCGGATGGCGAGTAATGGGTAATTCGCTGTCCGGTAAGAACCAAGCCCGGGTCGACGACGCGTTGTGTTCCACGCGCGCCTCAAAGATATGTCAGCACCAACTGGTGGGGTCTGCAAGGGCCGATGCAGTGCGGGTTGTTCGAAAGAGATACCGTCGCCCCTGGCACATAAGCAACTGAGGGAACACAGGTGGGTTTTAGTCAGTAAAAGTCTGACACGCCGTCCTACTCCTGCCCCAGAGCGGGAGAAGTTGTGTGATGTTTTCCCACCCTCAAAAAAAACAAACAAACTAGAAAAGTGTAGTTTGATGTGTAGCCTGTGTACAGTCACGAGCAATAATATGTATACACTTACCAACTTTTAAAAGCAATTTTCTCCACTTTTACTAATTGTAATCTTATTTTATTATGAAAATAATATTTTGGAACCCACACTGTAATGAAATACCTAAGTTATCTCAAGGTTGCAATCGCTATTTAAAAGAAAATCTCTTTTGAATTTGGCGATGTGTTTACATGTTATTGCTCGTGACTGTACATAGGCCTTTTCTTTTTGAGAAGGAGCGAGCCCAGTGCTGGTTGATAATATCACATATCTTAGATTGTACTTATGTTTGATCTTACACGCACACCCTCGTTAGTGTCTTTAAAGGCAACTGAAGCATTATAATAATACAACGAGCTTAATATTGACCCACTGGAAGACAAAGGTATCTTGTGGGCAATTCTCGTAATTAAATCTAGTGGCAGTGTCATCTCGGCGACAAGCAAATGTCAGAAACTTGTCAAAAATGTATGGAAACTCGAGATATTTTTGACAGTTTGACACTGAGATCAGACTGTGAACGTTCTTAAAATTACGAGAATTACCCCTCAGGTCATATAGAGAAGGCACGAGCATCGATCACCACGCTTGCACTGGACTTATATACACACCGGCACAATTAGCGGAACAGAAAAAAAAGTGAGCCTATGAGAAAATAACGCATATATTTGACGAAAATGTAATTAGACACAAAATAACAAATTGATTAACATCTTTTAACAACGACTTTAAAAAGTCTTCGTTATTTTTTATTGAAAAATAAAGAAATTTGAAATAAGTGAAATTTTTTGATGATTATGAACCATCACAAAAAATAAAAAAAAGTAAGCATTAAATGATTTAACAATAAAATTAAAGCAAAATTAATAACGAGTGTTGCCCCCTCTTGCTCTGATAACGGTTTCCATTCGTCTGGGCATGCTACAGATTATGTTATCGATGATTTCTTGAGGCAACCGCTCCCACTCCTCAAGTAATGAGTTTCCAAGTTCATTCAGATTGTTGGGGGGTGGCATTCTGGATTTAACCCTTCTTTTTAGCAAGTCCCAGACATGCTCTATCGGATTCATATCGGGGGAATTTGCTGGCCACTGCATCACCGGTATACCTACGTGGCTCAGATATGCCTGTAACGATTGTGCACTATGAGCACGAGCATTATCTTGCATTAGAATAAAGTCGTCACCAATAAATGGGGCAAATGGTACAACATGTTCTTCTAAAATGTCTCTGATGTATCGATCTGCTGTCATGGTCCCTCCTGTGACTATCACTAACTCCGTGCGAGCTCCCAAACATATCCCTCCCCAAACCATAATCGAGCCGCCACCATAAGCCACTGTGTGTTCAAAATTAGACTGTATGTGGCGTTCTCCTTTGCGTCTCCATATTCGCTGTCTCCCATCGATCTGTTTTAAAAGAACTCTGCACTCATCAGTAAAGAGAACCTGCTGCCATTCGTTCAAATCCCAATGACGATGTTCTCGCGCATAGCTTAATCGGTTTACGCGGTGACGTCTCTCAAGTTTTGGTCCTTTGGCAGGTATATACGACCCTAAACCAACTTCTTCAAATCTCCTGCGAACTGTACGCTCACTTACTCGTACTCCTCGAACGTCTTCCAGTTCATTTCGAGCTTGTACAGCCGTTAATCGCGTATTCCTACGAACTCTAGTTGTAAAAAACTGTCATCTCGCCTCGATGTACATCTTTTTCTACCTTGACCCCTCCTCCTCACAAGAGAATTAGACGATCTGTACCGCTGGATGCTGCGATGAATCGTTGATACTGGTCGACGAAGCCTTGAGGCAATCGATCTGTAGGTATGGCCATTTCTTCTCATTTCATCAGCCCTAATGATTTCCAGTGATGTTAAGTCAGGCATAATAGAGCTTTTAATAAACAAAATTGCCTATAGAATAACAAATTTATAAAAAACCATTATGTGCAATTTTTCAAAAAAATTACAATTACGTAGTTATTACTCGAACAAGTTGACAAAACGTATTGTTCGGGAAAATAAAACAAATGAATGAAAAAAGTGTATGTCATCTAATTTTCTATTTTCAAATTTGACAATAAATTAAAAAAATATCATAACTGGCCAGTTCCTCAAGTAAAAGATTTTAAAATCCTGCTTTTTTTGTGTTCCGCTAATTGTGCCGGTGTGTATAGTTTATGAAAGTATGAAATCACCAAACTGTCTTGAGCAAGGTATCCGGTTACTTATATTATAAAATATTTATTTTATATTAATTTATTAATATTATAAACGCGAAAGTTTGTATGTATGGATGTTTGTTACTCTTTCACGCAAAAACGGCTGAACGGATTTGGATTAAATCTGTCACACAGATAGATTATAACCTACATTAACATATAGGATGCTGTTTACTCTCGTAGTATGTTCTCGCGGGATAATTTCCGACTTCCACGCGGGCGAAGCCGCGGGCGGAAGCTAGTTATAATATAATAAAGAAAGTCATCATTAGCTGCCTAGCTTTTTCCAAACTATGTCGGGGTCGGCTTTTAGTCTAACCGCATGCAGCTGAATACGAGCATTTTACATGGAGCGACTGCGTATCTGACCTCCACAACCCAGTTACTGGGTAATACCCCTTGATAAGACTGGTTGTCAGACTTTCGGGTTTCTGACGACCCGTAACGACTCTCAAAGATTCACGAATAACAACTGGGACCAACGGCTCTCGGTTGGTTAAAATGGTCACCCATTCACGGACCAACCGCGGGTAGAGTAGCTTAATCTGACTAGATAACTTTTAGTTTTTTAATAAACAGTGTTTTCTTTCCCAGATGCGTCCTCTTTCGATATGTATTACAATCCATAGCCAATCAGCACTATATTTAAAGACCATGTAAGTTAAGTGCAGTATTATCGAGCAACGTTTAAGAGCGCTGTCACAGGTCCACTAGCGCCACTCCTTTTAAAAATATTATCTCGTGACTGAAAAGGAATGATGAAAAACGGCTCGATCAGCTGTCTCGGTAAGTGTGTCTAGAATTTTCTAATACCTTTCATAAAGTTTCATATTGAGACACGAAGCAACAAAATACGATCTAGAGGAATGTGGCCGTTTTTCTTTAGATCGAATTTTGTTGCTTCGTGTCTCAATATGAAACTTTATAAAAGGTATTAGAAAATTCTAGACACACTTACCGAGACCGCTGATCAGCTGTCTTTCATAATTCCTTTTCAGTCACGAGATAATATTTTTTTAAAGTAGTGGCGCTAGTGGACCTGTGACAGCGCTCTTAAGAGCTATGGTAGTTCTGATTATAAATTATTCGCTGTATGATAACATACAGCGAATAATTTTCTATAGCTCATTGCTTATTATTATGATAGAGAATTTATAGCTTCTTGTGCGGTATTGTTAATTTGTTTCCATATGTTATGATCGTAATGATCTTTTAAATTTTGCGATAAATATTATGTTAGCTGGTTTATTCAATGAATATTTCTTGCTTACCTCTGGTGGGAGGCACCCGAGTTATGTTTTTTCTCTAGGGAACTTAAAGAAGTATAATATTTTTCTTATATATTTTTAGATAAGTACATTTTTTTTAACGCCGTTGATTTTCTGTAATTTTTTTAAGAGTTCCGTTGTCTGCCTCCGGCACGCATCATCAGATCTCGAAATTTAAATGAGACCGTTTCCGAATAAACCCCGTTCGAACAAAAAAGGATTTTGCAAATCCGTCTGTCTGTATATGATGGAGTTAGGCCCGAACCTCAGAATACGGAAAGAACTGGCCCGAGCATACCTACATAAAAATATATAAATAAACATGTCGAATTAATAACCGCATACTTTTTGAAGGGCAAAAAATAAATCCAATAAATAAAAACCTTACTGCTTAAGAAGCACGCTTTAAAAAGTTTGAAACAAGAAAATATGCTCATCCGAAAGCCGTGATCGTATGCCACTTTGCCCTAAAGAATCTATTGTTTTGTTAGGGTAGGTGGCATACCAGCAGCAGACTTAGCACGAGAACGTAGCACGTAGACAAAAATGACGTTTCCGTGTAGACAGTTGACTGTTTTGAACCGAGTATGTAGAAAAGTGCAGAGAGCAGTGGTGGCCCAGTGGTAACGGCCGCAACTTACGAGTTGTAAGGTCGTGCGTTCTAACCCAGCCAGGCGCATTACTTTGTGCAAATAATTTCATCACCACTGCTCTCAAAACGGTGAAGGAAAACATCGTGAGGAAACCGGCATGTCCTAGAACCAAAAATTCGAAGACAGTGACATCTACCAACCCGCACCGCGCGCGTGCTGGATTACGGCCCACCCCTCTCACGGAGAGGAGGCCTGTGTCCCAGCAGTGGGCTGAATATGTATGAATATAGAAAAGCTATTTCTATTCTACGGTAGAGTAGAAATAGAAAGCGACATGCTAAGCCTGCAGATAAGAATATTTTCTAGCTTCATGCTTTTAGAGCGTGATTTTTAACCGACTTCAAAAAGAAGGAGGTTATCAATTCGACATGTTTATATTTTTTTTTTATGTATGTTCGGGCATAACTCCGTCGTATATAGACGGATTTGCAAAATTCTTTTTTTGTTCGAAAGGGGTTTACTTCTAAATGGTCCCATTGAAATGTCATATAGATCTGATGATGCGTTTCGGAGACAGACAACGGAACTCTTCAAAAAATTACGGCAAATCAATCGCGAATGTTCCTATCGCATAAATATGCATTGTTTTGACGCCAAGGATGATGAAATTTCGAATTGGTGTAGGTAGGTAACTAAAAAGTGAAAAATAAAAACTTTTTTCAAAAAAATAACAACCGACTTCCAAAAAAACACTACAAAGTGCAAAATAACTTTAATTTCGGAAGGCGGTGACAAATAATTAAAATACACATTCAAAGTCACCGACTTCCGAAATTAAAGTTATTTTGCACTTTGTAGTGTTTTTTTGGAAGTCGGTTGTTATTTTTTTGAAAAAAGTTTTTCAGTAGGTAGTCGAATTTTAGTTTTTTAACTTAATTTTTATTAAAATTATTTTGAGGTTAGGTAACAATAAAGGTAACATTTGTTTTTGTTCATGACTTTATGTCCTCTAGAAGGCGCCATATTCAATTGAATGTAACGTAACATAGCCTATAACCAGCGGACGATCAAGATACTTCCAAACGAAACATCCTCATTTGTCAAATTATGTTGAGTAGTTTAGAAGTTATGAGAGAACAGATGAAGATACATATTTATATACCCTTATTACATACATACCGGTCCAATCATAAGGGTCCTTTTGTATTTTGCCATTGTCAGGTAATAGGTAGCTACCTATTCGTAGTGAAAAGAGTGCCAGCACCGTGATACTTTCTCGATTTGACCTTTCTTTTTCAAGTATTTTACGTTTATCACTTATTTATCATCTCCCAATCTAAATTAATAAACCCTTGTTGTAACAACACTAACAATACCCAAAACACATAATTCCACAACTATTAACTATGTAGGTTTCCTAACTTAGCAATTAATAAAGTTATGCTGCAGTTTGGTGCATCTACACTACACAGTAATGGTCCCAGTTAGTCTTCGGCGTGCAATTACTTACAGCAATAGACCAATTAATAAGGGAGGCTGTGCTAACTGCCGACCATAGTATACGAATGTGATACCATAAGATAGTCTAGAGGAAATTACTTCAGAATTTGTGGGTAGTGCGATATTATGTTGAGATCGGGAAATTGGTTTTGTAAGTTGGAGTTATTGTGGAGGAAGGGCTTCCGTTTTGGGCGATGTCTTTTTGATTGATCATTTTTTCAATGAGTTGTTCTGTGCTTATGTAGAATCGTTTTTTTAGATAGTATACTTCTTTCAGATTTTTTTTATTATGTAGGTTTTAATGTAGGTACGTATGGCAACTTATAGGCTCTTGTGTGTGACACATTAAACATTGGTTTGAGGCTTAAGCAAAGCGTTTACTACTGTTTCGTTATGTAAGGTCCCAAAAGAGAAAGCAACCAGGGTCGTCTTTAGTGGATATTTACAGATTGATTTATCTAATTAAATTTCATTCGAAAACATCTACAGGTTTCTTACGGAACTTTAACTATATCCGATGAATCTGGTAATTTACCCTTTTTCGTGACTGTACGTAGAACTTTGACGTCACGTGTGATCTAGGATTACACAACACATACAACATAACTTGGCCACCGTCAACTATTAACCATAAGAAGCAAGGTCGGTACAAGTTAGTGAAGAATTTTCGCACCAGCCAGTGCGTGTTAAAACCACTTCAATCCAATTCTTAATTCAAACCTCGAAAAACCAAGTCACATGCACGAAACCCTCAATTTTTAAACCTGCCACCGACACTCACGCCCCAGGAAATGTCACAACCGTTACTAACATTCGAAATTTAATTGTATTGATAATTCGCAAGCAGTCTGTCCTATGCATTAAACTCAGTGTCGAAGCCTGAGGCGACCACGTGGCCCAAACAAGCACCCTTTGCTTTTAATGCGTATATTTGACGTTAAAAGTGTTTTCGGATAAAATGCACTTTAATTTAGTATTCTTGTGATGTTGTTTTGTTTTTCCCTCTCTAGTTTGTACCTTGTAGTTTGATGTTTCATAGTGGGAGTGTTTGAGTGTTGTCGCTCAAACAGACTGACAAAACTTGGGCGTACGTTTTGAAGGTAACTTTTTTGATGGCGTTAAAGGAACTACGCGTTGGAAATGCGCCTACGGAATAGCAAATCAGAAGACTTTTTCCAGAAAACACAAAGAAAAAATACTGACTGACAGTACAAAGGTTGATACCTTTGACGCAGTTTTAAATGGATCACGAAAAGTTTAGAAAAAATAAAAATGATTAGAAGCACTTTTCTTAACGGCTTGTAAGACGATTCGTTTGAATTTCAGCCTTCTTTAGACAAGTTGTGACTTAACTTTATTGCATAAAATCTAAAACGTGCCAGTTACCTAATACGTATTTCTAGAGACGTCTAGTCCCCCACAAATAATTTAACTTCGTGCGGAAAAGCCTTCTTAACACACATTGATTAAAACTAGTAATTACGCAGCTACCTAATTAATTATCATCATTCATCATTCTCCTGCCCTTATCCCAATTTATTTGGGGTCGGCGCAACATGTCTTTTTCTTCCACACTTCTCTATTAGTCGTCATCTCCGTAGTCACACCCTTTTTAACCAGCTACCTAATTAATTAATCCGTAGTTAATGAAAATTTGTCGAGCGGTAGTGGTTTGTTCGTTTACTGTTTTTTATAAATTCAATTATGGTCGCTACTATTCTGAAAATAGGTTTCTGTTGAAATCGTACCTATATAGCAAGCATACGAGCCAGTAAGTACTTACCTAACATCAGCCAAAACACTAAACGTAAACAATTTCGCGTACCGTCATAGAATGGGGACCGAATCATTGACTTGGGGCAAGTTTCATTAACTTTTCCAATGAATACAGGCATTTGCCTCCAATTTGCTAACATTGGTTGCCAACATTTGGTACACACTCAAAATAAATAAACGAAATCGATCGTTGTTGCAGTTTTGAACGACTGCATTTACCTACCGATTTCTGTCTTATAATAATAGGTCTTTACCTATGAAATTGCCGTTTTGTATGAAAAAATTTAAACGAATTTTTTTCATGAATTTTTTATTTGTATTAATCGAAGTAATCACCCATGCAATCAATGCATCTTTGCCATCGCAGTGGCAGTTTATTGATGCCCTTCTTAAAGAAATCAGCTGGACGGGAGGCAACAAATTCTTCAAAGGCATTTTGTACTGCCTCTCGGGTATTAAATTTTTTTCCCGCCAAGAAGTTATCCAAATTCTGGAAAAAGTAGTAGTCTGTAGGCGCAAGGTCTGGTGAGTAGGGCGGATGACGGAGAGCTTCCAACCCCAGTTCTTGCAACTTGGAGACCGTCTGCTGTGCAGTATGAGGTCGCGCGTTGTCGTGCAGGAGCAGCGGAGACGAGCGATTGACCAATGCTGGTTGGAGATGCGCCAGCTTCTCCATCATTGTGTTCAGTTCTTCACAGTACACATCTGCAGTAATGCTCACCCCGTTTGGTAAGAAGCTGTGATGAATCACACCGGCGCTAGACCACCAAACAGTGACCATCACTTTTCTAGGGGTAAGTTTTCGTTTAGGGCATTGTTTAGGTGCTGAACCAGGATCCAACCAACTTGCTGAGCGCTTACGGTTATCAAACAGAATCCATTTTTCATCGCAGGTAACAATGCGGTTCAAAATTCCTTCATTTGTGTGTCTGTTGAGCAGTGCAAGGCACGTCTCGACGCGTACTTCGCGCTGGCGATCATTGAGTTCGTGGGGCACCCATTTGTCAAGCTTTTTTACCTTGCCAATTTGACGCAAATGGACCAATATTGTTTTGACGCTAACGTCGAAAGCTGCTGCTAATTCATTCGTAGATTGTGTATCATCAGCTTCCACAATCGCCTTTAATTCGTCATTGTCGACCAAAGTCTTCGGACGACCGCGAGGTTCATTTTTCAGGTCGAAATTTCCAGAACGGAAGCGAGCAAACCAATAACAGGTGGTGCGTTGGTTTGTAGTGTTAGCTCCGTAAACGTCGTTGATGTTGCGTGCCGCTTGTGCCGCGTTGCTGCCACGACGGTACTCATATTCCATAATTACTCGAATTTTTAACGTATCCATGATGACGAAAAAGATTGAAATGCGATGAAAATGTAACACTAATCAATAAAGAAATGACTACTTTTAGAAAAAAAAAATCCATGTTTTTAAAATAAAATTAATTTGAAATTAGAATTCTTATTCAAACAAAAATTATTTTGATTTGAAATGGCCAGTACTGCAGAACGGCAATTTCATAGGTAAAGACCTAATATTACTATAAGACTATAATATTCCTGATATTCTGGGCCATATTATTTTTAAAATATTAATGGAACTAACGTGGACGGAGGAGTATGATATTTGGCACAGTGAAAGTTCAAATGGAGAAGGAGTGTAGAAAGAAGGTACAAAAATATTATTGATTGTTATTTAAGTGAATTATTATTATAGTCGAATTTTGACCATTAGTATAAATAATTGTTGGAGTTAACATTGACTTAAAGCGCGACTTGTGTAAGGTATTTATTTTTAACTAGTGACCTGCCCCTGCTTGGGTTATATAACTTGATAAAACAGTCTCAGTAAAGTATATATATTACACATAAACCGTTCGGAATAATTTTTAAGTCGAGATGATGATGAAAACTACATAAAAACCCGTCACGTAGCTTAGAAAAACAACGCGAAAACGGTCGAAAGTGACTTCCCTTTGTATTTTGCACAGAAAACTTGCATAACCATAACCAGAATCAGCCTATAACGTTCCCACTGCTGGGATACAGGCCTTCTATCTGCGAGAGGGACTGCGGGATGGTGGATGAGAATAAACTTGACATATATTATTGTTAATTTAGTATACCATAATTTGACTTTCCCCTTAGGCAGGTCCATCTTCGAGAAAGAGGTCAATCGTCGAAACCGATTCAGCTGGGCAACGTTCAAGAGGCTTCGTAATATCTTCTCGTCCCAAATACCACAGTGTCTCAAGACGAAAGTATTTGACCAGTGTGTGTTGCCAGTGATGACCTATGGTACGGAAACGTGGTCGCTCACAATAGGCCTTATCAGAAGGCGTAAAGTCACCCAAAGGGCAATGCCTATGCTCGGAATTTCCTTACGCGGTCGAATCAGAAATGAAGAGATCCGCAGGAGAACCATGGCAACCGACATAGCCCAAAGAATTGCCAAACTTACGTGGCAGTGGGCAGGGTACATTGCTCGCAGAACAGATGGCCGATGGGGGCGAAAGGTTCTGGAGTGGTGACCGCATACCGGAAGACGTAGAGTGGGAAGGTCTCCCACAAGGTGGACCGATGACCTTGTGAAGGCCGCAGGAATCCGCTGGATGTGGGAAGCACAAGACTGGTCGAAGTGGAGGAGCCTGGGAGGCCTATGTCCAGCAGTGGACCTCTTTCGGCTGAAATGATAATGATAATTTGACTTGTCTACGTTTAAATAGAGAAAAGGACGTTTAAATGCGAAAACAAAGCTGTAGGTATCTGAAAGCTGACTTACCGAATGTTCTACACCCCTGAGTGGAGACAATCTCTAATCGCAACAAGTCGAGCCCGTTTACGTTACGGCCTCATAATTACATTAACTACGCAATGCATGTGTTACATCGTTGATGTACAGGGTGTGCTGACTTTGCATCGATGGAATCTGTTTTTTTTCCTTGTTTTGAAAATTGAGAGCACCGAATTCAATCAAAATGATGAAAGTGCTACTTGAGAATTTGTAAAACACTGGTTTAAGGATAACTGTGTCAGATTTTTTTTAATGCAATAGATTGTCTTTTTTATTGCTGTTCTGCAATTATTTGGCGAACGTAGTGTGGTAGACCCGGCAGCTAGATGGACCGATGACCTTAAAAAGGTGCCTGAGACAGACTGGATGTGGAAGGCGGCAGAAAATGTTGTGGCGCAGCCTGGGAGAGTCCTATGTCCAGCAGTTGACTGTGATAGGCTGGGTTGATGATGATGATTGCTGTTCTCTGTGCACTTTGTTCTTCTTCTTCTTAGCGTATCGACGTTAAAAAAAAACTTTGGTCCAAAATTCAGCTGCGTGAACTCCGCTCACTTTTCTCTGTAGCTACTGCAAACCATGAGATCAAAAAACTAGTTATTCAGAGCTAGCCAGATAAGTTTTTACTGCTTAGAAGTGAAATTACATAGCTACATAGAATTTGTTAGTTCCGTGTGGTGCCGGAAGTAAAAGAATAGCACCATCCCATCTCTTTCCGTGGGTGTCGTAGAAAGCGACTAAGGGACTTACTAGAGAATGGGTAGCAGTGTTCTCTATGTATTTTACCACCATACTGCGATCGCCAACCCGCCTGCCTGGCGATTATAGCAAAACCCCACTTTTGGGGGAGGCCTTTGTCCAGTAGTGGACGTCTTTCAGCTGGAATGATGATGATGATGATAGAATTTATTTTTTAACTTAGTACCAATCTTACAGTTGTTTTTAACGTGTTAAAAAGAAAATGTCCACCGAGGATTAATAAAATTACATCCGTGTCAATGGAAATTACTGAAGTACTACTTGAATACTTGTAATATCTAATGGTTTAAGTACAATTCTTTCGTTAATACTACTTACAAGAAAAAATCTTTCTTGGATTTTTTTTAAAACTAAGTATTAATCTTAAAGTTGTGGCTTTCAAAGTTGTCACGTTTAAAAGATTTTACGTACAGACTCATCTGCCTAACCTTTTCGCAACTATGTTGGGTTCGGCTTCCAGTCTAACCGGATGTAGCTGAATACCAATATTTAACATGAAGCGACTGCCCATCTGACCTCGACAACCCAGTTACTGGATAATACGATACTCCTTGGTAAGACTGGTTGTCAGACTTTCGGGCTTTTGACGACCCGTCTCTTTTTGGTCGCGTACTTCATTACTGAAGGTCGTGTCTCTGAAAGGCCATCGTAGCTTTATGTTTAATGTTCTTCCACTTCGTTCGGTTCTCAGCTTCTCTCATGGCGGTCGTTACAGAGAGTCCAGTGTTACTTGGTCACTTGGTTACTTGGTCGGACCAGCGGTTAGGTGACCGGCCGCGAGGTCTTTTCCCGTCTACCTTGCCCATCACCACCAATTTTTCAAGGTTATTTGGTTCCCTACGAGCAATGTGACCAAAATAACCGAGAATCCTTTGGTAACAGATCGTGGGAAGTCTATCTCTTATGCGTAGTTGTACGGGGATAGATTTGTTCGTTCTCTTGGCGGTCCACGACGACCCGTAACCACTGTCAAAGACCCACGAATGACAGCCGGGATCAACGGCTTAACGTGCTTTCCGAGGCACGGAGGGGTCTTGATATGTATTTCACTTTCAGACTGCAGGTCTATTTATCATTTATTTTCCACACAATAAATAGGAGCATGCTGTATACAAAAGGCTACCCCTGCTAGCCGGTCCAGACAAATTGTCGCACCCCACGTTCGCATTATTGCCGATATTTAATTGTTTGCGTAATTTATTTCTGTAAAGCAGGGAACGCTGTGTTGTGTTCGGAATGGGAGACCAGTTATGTTATGTTGAATGTTATGTTGACTTTTATTCAAGGAAATTGCACCTGGTTGAATCAAATGGAGTTTTGAACCTGAATTGAATGGAGAGCTGAACCCAGACCTATGAGTTTCTTAATCCAAGACGATACGCTGCACGCTACCGGAACTCAAATTATACAAGTAAATTTTAGCAATGGTATGAACCGACCAAGGTCATGTCTGTCGTCGCCGACGGTATGTATAAATTATAGAGAGTAACGCCAGTGTGTGAGCGCAGCGGTGAGTTTTGTGTTAATACATCACTCATACACACAGCTGTAGGTACGGCCTGGACCGCCACTTCATAGCAATATAGCCCTTAGTATGCGACTGCATTAGTGAATCTTGATAGTACATCTTCGTTCAAGATCGTCGTGATCACATCTTAGCGACAATCAACGTCAAAACTTGTCAAAATTTTAGGGATATTAGACGATTTTTTGTACAAATTGAGACTGAGATTAGAATGTTCTTAAACATACAGGAATTTACCCTGAGCGGGGTAATTGCGTAGGTAACATACTAACAGTAGGAATACCTGTCATTTTGACAGTTCAACAACATTTGTTGCGTAATGTACGTTGTTGAGTTATTAAATTGTCCGAACATACGAAGCAATAGATTAGCAATAAACTTCAAAATTAATTAGATTGGGATAAATAGTGTAACTACGCAATTTGGGTGATACTCTCAGTTTTCTAAAATAAATACTAGCGATAGAGGTACTACAATATGTACAACGACGCACATAACCAGAGGATACCAAGTAACACTAAACGGCTGCAACAATTTAGACTTCCATCACATTCGCTGCACATCGCGACAGTTGCATATTTTACTGTTAACCACGCGCGCTCGTAGGGTTAGATTTTAATTGTTAACACTAAATTTTGTGTGTACGGTTTAGTTCTCTAGTATTGAATTGTGAAGGATTCTTGATTATGTCTGTACATTGTACTTTTGTTCAGATTTGTTAAGTATTTATTATATTGCTTCAAATATTTCAACCATTTTTTTTCTCAAAACGGCAAAGATTTTTTTTTTTTGAGAAAACCGCCCATGTTCTCAGGACATGTGATATCTACCAACCTGGACTGGGACTGCGTGGTTGATTATGGCCCACGGCCTCTCACCTAGAGTAGGCCTCTGTGCCAGCAGTAGGAGCATTAAAGGCTGATTATAATTGACTTTTCTAATTTTAATTTGAACTTTCTTTGGCTTACATTATATTTTACCAATGTATCTGATTGTCACTATACTTTATTTCCATCACCAAAAGATACATACTGCCAAACCACAAATATTGCATACTAGCTTTTGCTCGCGGCTCCGCCCGCTTGTATGTCGGTTATCGCGTTAAAAGTAGCCTATGTCTTTTTTCATATCCCAGGCTATATCGCTACCAAATTTCATGACAATCGGTTCAGCGATTTAGGCGTGAAAGCGTAACATACAGACTGACAGAGTTACTTACGCATTTATAATAATACTAGCTTTTGCCAGCGGCTTCGCCCGCTTCGGAACTTTTATCCCCAATTTAACTCCCTTAGGGGTTGAATTTCGAAAAATCTTTCCTTATTCCTTGTCTACGTTATAAAGGGAACCTCTGTGCAAAATTTCAGCTTTCTAGGTCCAAGGGTTTGGGCTGGGCGTTGATGAGTCAGTCAGTCAGTTAGGACTTCTCTCTTTATTTATATAGATTTATAAGTAGAGATGACCATTTCGCAAATTGAGAGAAAAATTACTAGTTACATGTAGTAGATACGTGGCTATGTAAGTATTCCTGACCATTCGTAGATATTTTCGGTAGGGGTGATATTACATTCTGAGGTAATTCAGCAGAACGAAATGTTCGTTTAATTGAAACTGTCGTCACATTCAGATGCATATTTCAACGTTAGTCACGCGCGTAACTGTAGGGTTAGATTTGATTGTCCTTTCTAACATTTCATTAAAGCCGATTTTTACGATGGGGTTGGTTGAAAGCACTAAAAACACCCCTTATTTTGGACTGTTTTTTTTTTCATAGTCCCTAAATGTAACCATTCGTGTGGTCCTTGGCTACTGTTACGCACTATCTATTTACGGTTGAATGTTTTACATTCGTACTGCAAATTGAGAAAGGGTATCGACAAGACATGGTCAGCACTATAATTCCCAAAGGAACCAATAACATCATAGCGCGAACGCCAATCTGCGTGATTATGGAAATATCCCCTTAGGGCTTTTTATTGCAGATGTCCATGGGGAACTGATATACGTGCATGTCATCATAAACTGGAATGGGGTTGGTTGGTACCAAAATACTTGTTACTATAAAAAGAACCGACGTCAGCAAATTGCATGTTTGAAAATTGTAGGGTAAAAACCCGGAACATATCAAAAAAGCGCCTTCGTAGGCACCACTCAGTGGATACCCACCAGTTAGAAATACAAACACAACGTGTAAATCTCTCTAAAATACGTGTCAAGATACACGATTCTCCTGATTTGAAGAGCAGGGGTCTTACTCATTTGTAATAGCCATACCTATCTCTTACTGAAACAAGAATAATGTTACCTAGGCTAAGTCTTTTGTTAAATAAATGATTACTTAGGGGTGTAGTCTTCATAATAGGGCACAATAGTTACTAGCAGAGTAATCTCATCTTTAAAACATCTCAAATTAACACTAACTTTATTATTAGCAGACCATCCCAAGAATTAATTTAACTAACAGACATCATTATGAAAAAGGTTTTGAGGTGGCTAAAACGATTGGACCTACAATATTAAGTCCCATCTTCTTGGAATACCAATCCATTTGAACCAAAATGGCAAGATCGCGCCTCTAAATCCACGTGTAGGCAAAGATTTAAATCTTTATATTCGCCCTACGAAGTGTCAAAAGATAGTCGAATTTATGTTTCATTTCGGGACCTCTGACACATAATCGCGCATTTACTTGACCTGATTGTCGTTAAAACGCTATTTATTTAATTAACCATTTATGCACACACGTATAAACAGACAAGTTAAGAGGAACAGAAAAATACGTACAAACGGCTATATATCCAGCTATACATTTCCAGTAAAAGCTAATTTCGCATTGTGTAGGATTTCCTTGTAATGCGAGATCAGCGTAAACTAGAAATGTATAGCTTGAAGTGACAGAAATCTCTTCCAGCCTACCTGGGATAAGAGAGAAGAAAGGAAAACGTAAAATCAATAGTTATACAGTAATTAAACAAACACATACAATGTGTGAACAAACATACATACAAACTAAAAACTAAATATATCGCTATTTATTAATTTGTGAGCTCATTCTTCTGGGTATTGACAGTTTTTACGGCACTATACGGTTTTGTTTTTTTTTTTTGGGTTGGAAATCATCAAATGACTGACTAAAACCCACCCGTGTTCCCTCGGTTGCCCGTGTGTCAGGGGCGACGGTATCTGTTTCGAACAACCCGCACCCCTGGCAGGCATCGGCCCTTGCGGACCCCTTGGTCACCCAGCGACTGGTCATCACAATGGCCCCGCCGCTTACCACTTTTCGGCCGCAGGAGATAGGGAGAGCGGCCAACGCTATACCGACATTCCTCTTCCCCTGCGGCCCCACCGCGTCCGCCATCAAACGGTGGCGGCCCCGTCCAGGCCACGGAAGGGAAGAGCGCTGCTCAAAAGTACCGGCATTCCTCCTCCGCCATAGCCTGGAACCCTCAGCCGCGATGCCTCCCATTCGACATCGCGGCCCACCTCAGTTGCGGTGCACCTCACCGCAACCTACTTTTTTGGCCGCTACGTCGTCGGCTTTGAGGCAAAAGCCCTGACGAGCGGCCCTTGGGGTTCCTCTTCGCTTCTCCGTGGCTGAGAGACCACGGCTTTTGAGCCCCTCCCCCCCGCAACGACAATGCGGGAACCCAATCGGTGGGGGCACTAAGTACGGTGAGGCGATTATCTAGCGATGTACATGTTTTCCAGTAGGTATGTACAACACAATATACACAACCACCGCTCAATTCCGTTAACAGGATTACTCATAATCTATGGCTGTCCATCACTGCTATCGATAACGCGAGTAATTTATCCATTTGTAACTGTAGGAAAAATGTACGCTATCCGTGACCAGCTTATCTTAATAAGTTCCCGAAGATAATTGTGCGTGAGCGTTATCTCGATTCATAATGGATGTGTTCGGTGCAATTATGGTAGAGTTAATTCATTTTGTGTGCGTTTTGTTTATACGTGTGTCTATGTACGCCCCTTTTTCCCCCTAATGCGTGATCAGAATATTACTTGGCATGAAATCTATGAGACTAACCAACGTTTTCCGATCAACTGAAATACATTTTTCGGAAACGTTTTATTAAGACCTATAATACTCCTTACTCTAAAGATCATGGCAGTATTTGTGGAAGTATATTATATTGTATCCTTTATTTCAATAAATACATACAAATTACATTTTTAAATATTAGAATATAAAATAGGTATATAAAAATATTTAAAAAAAAAATCGTATTATTATTAAGGTAGTGAATATAGACTAGATTTAAAACTGCTGTATTCAACATATGTTTCATAGCCAGCTTACTCCATTCACTCTAGAGTTCGACGGGGTTATATTGCTACTCAAACCCATTATACTTGTACTTGCAACGAAATTTGATATGTCGTCAGTCAAAGCTAGTTTCACTAGGGCAAAAACGTTATTAATAGTAGAATAATGTAGCACCAAATTCGCCACGCTTATGAAAAACCCCATACCCAATCTTAAAACAAAATAAAAACTCACCTAGATTTGCTAACCCTAAAACCCATATTAGTCATCGATTTGAATATCTTCAGACTTCCCTAACGTTCACCGAACTCAGATTCACAAATATTTCCAATTTACCTCAGATCCCTCTAAAAACATTTTACGCAAACAAGATGGCAAAGATAAGCGAGTTTGACAGCTGGTCTAACTAGGTCCAACTAGGTCGGTTCCAAGCATCGCGGATAAAAAGGGATATCGAAACTTCGGAACTCCCGACAGCACACTACAACGGGTAATGCGAGGACTTTTTGTACTCAGCAAAATCTAAACAGGGTCAACCCTATTTCAATAGGAGTTCGCTATATTTTTGTATTGTTTTTCGCCGGAAAGTCGGATATTTCGGTAATAGTCGCCGTTCGCTAGTTTTGTGAACAACGTCAGCTTTTAGTGGAACACTTCTAAATGGGGGACGTAATTGCTTGATTCGTGTCACTCGTGTTAAAATGAATAGGAGTCACAGTATTTCGACAGCGATACGATTTTCAATTTCAATTTTAATATTATTTTGTCATACGAGTATGTATTCATTTCTAATATTACCATTTTATTACATGAGCAACGTATTGGTAGTATATAAAATTTCCATCGTATTTTTCAGGAATCATTTCACTGGTTTTCACACGAAACGAGAACAAAAAACACCAAATGTACAGAATGTAGAACAAAGTCAAATAAAATGAATGACGTTTGACAAACTATGCATATTTGTCCGAACAAATCCAACGAACCATGCCGAACAATGCAGCGACGACTGATTTGCCGCAAATCGTATTATACCGCGCCAAATATGTGAAGTATTTACAAGTTTCAGTGTTAAACTCAATTAATTGTAACCTTTAATCCTTTGTATTACGGCGTATGTTGATTCCGCATTAATTTGTGGCGGGTTTCCGAATTGCAATATTGCCAGTTGTCGCCCAAAAGCAATTTTAATTCGAGTCCAAGCTTTAGGCAAATTGTTCTTTCACGCAAACCGGAATGTGGCCCGTCGAGCTTTGACAACGGTACAAACGTACATATTTCATCATGGCTGCGAATAAAGGTGAACCCGACCGTGTAAGTAGAAGTTTATTTAGTGTCTTATTTCTTTTTATGCGGCCCCGGTAGCTCGGGAAGAAATGAGATGTTTTATGAAATTGTTTTTCCGGGACATTAGCCAGTCCTAATTATGGCTGTGCTCGCTTGAACCGGGGGCCAATTTCCCTGGACGTTTTCACGTTGACGGTGACAAAGTGTGTACGGCGGGAGAGAATACAATTTCACTTAGACGCCCAGCTTATTAGACAGCTGGGAGTAATGTAAATTTAGTACTCCTTGTTATGTATATTATTGCAAGAATTAATTAACAGGAATAAGCCCTCTTAGGCCTCAAACAAACACAAACGGCATTCAACAAAATTCTGCGTGAACTGACAAACAGTCTGAATAAATTTGGGTAGAAATAACATTTTAAATGTTTGAAAATGTTTCAGTTGTCAGTGAATTAGAGTTACATCTTTTGTTTAGAAATTTAATGAATGGTTGGCTTGTTACCTGAATGGATTCTTCGTTTATCTGAAGATGGTGATGCAATATTGGATCTTGCAAGTTATTTTCATAGTCAATATCCTCAATTTTCTAGTTTACTTCTTATTCAAAGAATGATTTTCAGTAGTCATATTTTTGCATACTAAGGTTTTTCATACCAGGCTTGTTTACCTTTGGCTTGGCGTGGCTGGGCATTGCTAAGCTAAGCTTGGCTCGGCTTGGCTTGGTTTTTGCCTTAGCTTTGGCTTGCTTTGAGACGAGGCCTGTGTCTCAGCAGTGGGAACCTTATAGGCTGATTATGATGATCTACCAGACTTTTCCATCTAAATTGACTTTAATAATAATGATGTACCCTTTTCATTATTCAGAACTCAATTCAAGATGAAGGTACTAACTGACATAGTTTATGAAGTACCTACTTATATCTTAAGAAAAACAAAACAAAAGGGCTTTATTTTCCTTTGGCTCGCTAGACAAAATAAAAACCACTTATCAAACTCGCGTACACTTTGATATTCTGCCAAACAAACCCTAAAACAATATTTTTACTCTTATTAAAATACATTTGTACCGATAAACCTTTCTATTTATGTTCGCATTTTAGGGTTGTATGCAAATAAGGGTCGGTTAGGCATTTTCTTTTAACTTTATTATTTTATACGTAGTATTTTCCAGTTTTCCCCCTTATAGATACACAAATTCCCTGGTGAAAAGTCCCTCGTGATTGACTGACGGGCCCAAATTACATATAATATTTGGACATTAGGGGGTTATATATTTCGTGATCGTGGTCTGTTTGTAGTTAGCGATTGTTACGAAACAATATTTCGGAACTATTTGCGTGAAATGGAAATAGTCTGTTGATTAGTTTTGTTTATGTATATATTTTATATTTAAAGGGACTGTCAAACTCAAACTCGAACTCAGAGCATTTATTTCAAATAAACCGATTACAGGCACTTTAAAATTGTCAAGGTCGGCGAGTTAGAAAGATGCAAACTAGTTGCCCATTCCAATCTGTCAAATTTCTTTGATAGTTTTTCATTTTTTTTGGGTGGGAAATCATCAATTAACTTCTCCCGCTCTGGGTAGAGCAGGAGAGCGTGTCAGACTTTTACTGACTAAAACCCACCCGTGTTCCTTCAGTAGCCCTTAAGCCAGGGGCTGTGGTGTCTCTTTCGAACAAACCCGCACCCCTGGCAGGCATCGGCCCTTGCGGGCCCCATCATTTTTTGTGCTGACATCTCTTTGAGGCGCGCGTGGAACACAACGCGCCGTCGACTTGGGCTTGGTCCTTACCGGACAGCGAGCTACCCATTACTCGCCGTCCGCAAGCCCATGCCTACGGTGGCCGGAAATCGGCCTGGGATTCCCGACGCCCAGGGCGTCTCCGTATCCTGCGGCGGCTGGGGTCGCGAGGGCGCATATGCTGCCTCTCCCTCACGTGCGCCGCCTCCCTCTTCGCGAGCATCACTGCTTCGCTGAAGGAGGTGACGGCTCCCCATGCCCTCTCGCTCCGTACCATGGTCTGGACCAGGGCCGGAAGCGAGAGATCGCCGTCGCCGATCGCCTCCACGAGGACACGGCGGTGCTCCGCCCAAGCAGGGCAGACCGCCACCGTGTGCTCCACCGTGTCCTCAGGGCGATCTTCGCAGTGGAAACACCCGGGCGTTTCCTCCCGCCCTATCCGAAACAGGAACCTCCCGAAACAACCGTGTCCGGTGAGGACCTGCGTCAGGCGGAAGGTGAGGACGCCATGCCGCCTCTCAAACCACTCCTCAAAGAGGGGACTTACCGCCGCAATCGTGGCGTGCCCAGTGGGAAATAAGCTTCTATCAACAATAGCAAGATTGATCGAAGGAACTAAGAGATGACCAGTCCATACTGGCAGCGCCCGTTCACGAACATGGCGTATGGGTCAGCACCATTCAGCTAAACCATTTTGAAGGGAACTTAATGATCCAACACACACGCCACCAGCAGCGAGACATTTGAGTGAGCATGATATACTCTCAGCTGCCAGGGCTCATTCAAGTCAATGAAAGACGTACCCTGTAAATGTTACTTTTATGGTAGGAACTTAGTGCTCACACATATGCTATGCAATTAAACAAGACTAGACGTTTGAATTTACACAGTGAAATGATATCTAGCTTTTACAATCTTCAGCAGCTCCAACAATGTTTTCAAATGCTGTTCGTTTATGCCACCTTGTGGAGCAGGACAAGCAGCGTTTAACCAAGCATTTTTGTCAGCGATATATTCCCCCAACTTATAATAAGCATGGCTGCATGGTGTTCGTTTAAAAAAAAAGATTTAAATTTTGTTTCGTCCAGTTGGAGTATGTGGGGAGGTATTTTATTGAAACTTTTTAAATAGTGTTTATTGTATACCTTTAATGGTAAACTATATCTTTTATGTTTTCTATGCATCAAATTCTCGTAATCATCATCCGACTAGCGTTTTCCGAGCTATGTTGGAGTTTGTAAATATTTTTTTTTGAGGGTGGGAAATTATCAAATAGCTTCTCCCGCTCTGGGTGGAGAGCGTGTCATACTTTTACTGACTAAAACCCACCCGTGTTCCCTAAGTTGACTGTGTGCCAGGGGCCACGGTATCTCTTTCCAACAACCCGCACCCCTGGTAGGCATCGGCCCTTGCCTCTTTGAGGCGCCGTGTAACACAACGCGCCGTCGACCTGAACTTGGTCCTTACCGAACAGCGAGCTACCCATAACTCGCCGTCCACAAGCCCACGCCAACGGTGGCCGGGAATCAGCCTGGGATTCCCGACGACCAGGGCGTCTACTGTGGAGGCTAGGGCCGTCAGGGCGCAAATGCTGACACCATGGGGTCAGCTTCCAGACTAACGCGTGCGGCTGAATATCAGTATTTTAGATGGGACGACTGCCTATCTGACTGCCACAACCCAGTTGTTGGTTAACACGATACCTTTGGTAAGACTGGTGGTTAGACTTTCGGGCTACTGACGACTCGTAACGACTGTCAAAAATTCACGAATAATTGCCGAGACTGACGGCTTAACGTGCGGCATGGAGGGGTCTTGGTGTGTAAAGATGGGCACCCATCCATGGACCAACCGCGGGAACCCTAGCTTAACCTGATCAATCGAACCTTGTGGATGTTATTACTTAATCGCAAAAACATCTTGGCCACGAAAACGTTCATATAAATGAATCATAGAAAAGCTTTTTTTTTTGGGTGGGAAATCATCAAATAACTTCTCCCACACTGGGTGGAGCAGGAGGGCGTGTCAGACTTTTACTGACTAAAACCCACCCGTGTTCCTTCAGTAGCCCGTATGCCAGGGGCTGTGGTGTCTCTTTCGAACAAATCCGCACCCCTGGCAGATCATAGAAAAGCTCGTATTAGGAAAAGCGCTTGGGGTTAAAAATAACAACCCACTTTAAAATGAGCACAGATGTGAAAATCGTTAACCATTCCGAAACATTAACTAACTCAAACACTAAAATGCGTAAAGTAGTACTTTAAAACCGCCGTCTTATTACCATCGTTACATTAAATCGTCGTACATCTCTCATATACATTTGATGGAAGCATGCAGTCACGTCCCTAGTCCCTTGGTCGGGGAAATGAAATAATTTGTCTTAGTAAGGGTGCATTTCATATTTATACAGGACACGAAGGGTGAACGAACCGACGGTTTATGCCTACCACGTGTGTGTGTGACAAATAAGGATGGCACGCTTAAAGTATCAAAGTAGTCTTAGAAATTATATAGGCTTGTTGCATTTAGAAGTGACTCTTACCTCCTGCAGGGGAAGAGTTTTTGTTTACGTTTAAAATAAATAAATTCGTTTGGAGTTTTGAGCTAGAGCAATCAAATTACTTTATCGTGAGACTATTCCATTACTATCAGGTTCAAAAATGTCAATTCATTATTTTCATGCCAATAAAATAATTGTTTTCTTTCTTGCGAGATATTCTGCTGGCCAATGCTTGCTATAGATTACATGTTATTAATAATTTCCTATAGTTTTTCAGAGTGTCTATCGATAAATTATAAATTGATAAAGACAGCCAAGATTATAGATCAAAATTTGATCTTTAAAAAAAAAAAAAAAGTTGTCCCACACTATGAATTTCTCCTGTATTGTGGGTGCATTTACAAACATTTAAAAACTCACATACACAAACAGCCAGATCCGCAACAACTACTTGTAGGTCGTACGACATATTTGTTCCGTGTGGGAATCGAAGCCGCGACACGCAGCGCGGCAGTCAATCGCTTAACCACTACGCCAACGGTGCCGTCGAACTGATGTGACGTAGAACGTGAATTCATGGTTACAGTTTGCGCACTGGTTAAAAACTTATACTGTATAAGGATATTAAGGATCGTAGCAGGTAGTTTTGTAGTTTCTGTCTCCCCCATGGGAAGGAAGCGCGAGTTTGTGTAGGTAGATGTGATTCAACTACTTGTATGATTTAGAAGTAAGTACGCAAGATACGCACATTTTATTTTTACGCATATTTTATCTATACAGGAAAAGTTTTTATCCAGTGCGCAAATTTTAACTATGAATTCAGCATGTCATTCTATGGGCACGCCACGATTGCGGCGGTAAGTCCCCTCTTTGAGGAGTGGTTTGAGAGGCGGCATGGCGTCCTCACCTTCCGCCTGACGCAGGTCCTCACCGGACACGGTTGTTTCGGGAGGTTCCTGTTTCGGATAGGGCGGGAGGAAACGCCCGGGTGTTTCCACTGCAAAGATCGCCCTGAGGACACGGTGGAGCACACGGTAGCGGTCTGCCCTGCTTGGGCGGAGCACCGCCGTGTCCTCGTGGAGGCGATCGGCGGCGGCGATCTCTCGCGTCCGGCCCTGGTCCAGGCCATGGTAAGGAGCGAGAGGGCATGGGGAGCCGTCACCTCCTTCAGCGAAGCAGTGATGCTCGCGAAGAGGGAGGCGGCGCACGTGAGGGAGAGGCAGCATATGCGCCCTCGCGACCCTAGCCCCCGCAGGATACGGAGACACCCTGGGCGTCGGGAATCCCAGGCCGATTTCCGTCCACCGTAGGCATGGGCTTGCGGACGGCGAGTAATGGGTAGCTCGCTGTCCGGTAAGGACCAACCCCAAGTCGACGGCGCGTTGTGTTCCACGCGCGCCTCAAAGAGATGTCAGCACAAAAAATGATGGGACCCGCAAGGGCCGATGCCTGCCAGGGGTGCGGGTTTGTTCGAAAGAGACACCACAGCCCCTGGCATACGGGCTACTGAAGGAACACGGGTGGGTTTTAGTCAGTAAAAGTCTGACACGCCCTCCTGCTCCAAAAAAAAAAAAAAAAGAAAAGCATGTCATTCTAGACCCCTACCACAGAAATTTTTCGCCGAATAAACAAAAAAAAACAGCTGTTCCAAACATTTTGACCGCGTAGGTATTGCACTTTTCTATGAAGAAGCTGTTTTTCTTTTGTATGACCGGCGAAAAATTTCTGGGGTCTAGAATGATTTGCTGAATTCATGGTTAAAATTTGCGCACTGGATAAAAACTTACCCTGTATAAAAGGAGAAACTGACTGACTGATCAATCAACGCACAGCCGAAACTGCTAGGACTAGGAACGTGAAATTTTACAAACGGCTTCCTTTTATAATGTAGGGGAGCACTAAGAAGGGGTTTTTGGAAATTCGACCTTTAAGGGGGTGAAAAGGGGGGATTTTGTTTGTATGAAAAATCTTATTCCTTGAGTTAATAAGCTTGAAAGTTGACACAAATACTTTTCTAAGTAAATTATAAAGTTGGTTATTTGTTTTTATAAACTACCCCCTGAAGGGGGATTGGGAGGTTTCAAAGTTTGTATGGAAAAAATTTAACGCACCTAACTCGAAACTCAGTATTTGTACCTAAAACAAAAAATGAAGAGTAACGTGTATCAGGGTTTATCGAAAATCTACCCCTAAAGGGGTTAAAAAGGGTAGTTAATTTTACAAGGGATGATTTTACTGCGTGTATTGATTAACTCGAAAATTGGTAGAAATAACCTTTATGTCAAATAATGTAAAACAAACAAAAGACTTTTCCGACATCCACGCGGGCGAAGCTGCGGGCGGAACCTAGTTTCACATAAACTTGCATGGGCACTTATGAAACGTTAGAAGCTAGGTGCACGGTTACAATTTTTGGCTTCCTATGGAGAAGAGCCAGCAAGAATTTCCACGGTTATTTTTAAAAATAATTAGCTTTTACAATGATTTCAAATGACAGTGATAATAGGAATGGAAGAACAGTGCAGGCCTGTCAGTAAGTATCAGGTACTTAGAGGAATGAAAATAAAGAATAGAAAATCGTCTACAAATCTACAGTTTGTAGGGCCTACAACGTTCTCTCATTTACAATTTGAAAAGAATCTACATGAATAAAATAAACCTATTCAAGCCAAGTGAAATGATTTTCATGACAATCACTAGTAAACAGTCGATTTTAGAATTGATGTATAATGTCAAATAATGACGAGAATATGTCATACATACATTGTAAAAAATTTAAAGAATATTATCAACATTGTAATTTGGGAGCATTTAATAGACTTTCACATAGTTATGCTGTTAATGAGGTACCTACCAGGGAAGCCACATGTGCAGAAGGAATTAATGTCAAACGGAATTAATGTCTTTTATCTTATAATATGCTTTTTTGTTAAACTTTCGATCGGTAAGTTCTGTAACCGTCTTTGGCAACTTGTTCTTTAACAAGTTGCCAAACTGTAATAAATAGTAGCCGCTTCTATAAGCAGCTACTGTTTATTAGAAATAACGTGCAGTTGTGGCCCGTTTTACCTTTAATTTGCAAGATAGTATCAATTGATTACGAGGTATAAATATAACTGTTGTATATGGCTCCTGGTGAGAGTTTGGAGTTTTCTTGCTTTTTGTTTCTTATTTTTTCTTTTCTGCGTAAAGTCACACATAAAACAGTAACAAAACCTGAGCACGACTCTGATTTGCGTAGTAATTTATTACCTACTGTAAAAATGTAGATACTTAGCGAGTTTATTGTGAACAAGTCGACAACTAGGGGTAACACGCTTAGTTTTCAGGGGTGCTTGTTTAAATAGCATTTGTATTTTTTCATAATATGGCAAATAAAATAATAAATTTTTCGGTAAAAATCGGTTCCAGCAATGTGACAAAATTTTGAGAAATATTTAAATGATAACTATTTGGGCTTCTAGTGACGCAGACTTTAGCTTTTTCTCTAGTTGGTCGCAGTAACTAAGCTATGGGTGGCTCGAGTGAATTTAGAGTTAGTTTAGGTCAGAACTGTGACCACACCTACATACAAGTTGTTTGCAGTTACTTGACAATTTACTTTTATAGGACCCCAAAATAGGAAATATTTGAGGTTCGTAAAAAGAGACATAAATTAGCGTTTTCAATAGTATTTTTAAGAAAAGCAAAAAGGAAATTATCTACGGTACGATTAAATACGTACCTTATATTATTGCGTGTGCATCGAGAAATCTTCTAAAGATTCTGAAGTTATCAAGAGTTATCATAAAATTAAAACCAGGAAGACAGTTAGCTCTTCACAAAAACGACCTTTCCAATTTAAAAAGTAATGGTGTCATTTTCCGCTTAGACGATACGTACAAATGAAAAGATCCTTCTGATTTATAACTCAATCTAGTGACGACATAAAAAAGACACACATGAAAATTGCCAATTTTTCATAATAAGGTCGGTTGCGAATTGTGCCATATTATTCCGAGGACAAATTATTTGATTTTCCGGCCTTGTTTCAAAGCGTCATATTATTCAAGAGGTTGAGTGTGACAGTATCATTAAGGATATAGCCCATTTTGTAAGTAGCATTATTTTCTATTACCGTACTTGGGGCAGTTGTTTGAAAAGTGACACTTCTTACTTTTGTAAAAGTGCTCTTTATATTTTCTCCGCAGAGCAAGCAACAATGAAAATTTGTAGAGGGTACTTTTATATTCTGGGTTGTTATCGTAGTTTGCAGTGTATTTTCCTGACGTAAATCACACGTCTCCTCTACCTACGATACCTGTGAGGATTAATAGGGTAATATTTTCTTAGTTCATTACAACTAATGCTCAAATTAACAGAAAACTTTTAGGATTAAACAAAGTGTCATTTTTACGGAAAATACAGTTTGTTCCATGACAATAATAATAATAAATCATTTAATTCAGGTAACAAAGACCGATAGTATAATTGAATTCCTTATAGAAACAACATTTACATAATTAGAGAATCCGCAAAAAATAAACTACACTTAAGAGGAACCTAGTCGCGAGCTCGAACTCACTGGTGGGCCTGGCTGAAAAGCATACTGTCTCACTAGGTTTCGTGTCCGACAGAGGTTATACCCGTGATGAGCAGTTAGACGCTAGTCTACACGCACAACATTACTGCGTGAGCTGCAGGATCAGTTATAGTAAAACAGACGCGTAAAAATTCAGAAAAGTCATTCGGAAGATCGGATTTAAAAAAACACCATTGCATAAATCATTGACCAATAAACTTTATTAAACTTTTCGATAATTGAGCTTTGTCGGTACCGACTTAGTTTTGGAGATTTTACACTTCTTTTATTGCACACAAGTTAAATTAGCAAGAAAAACGAATCTTTGTTGGGTCTTAACTTTTGAATGGTTATTAGTTTTAGTATTCTGTTTCCGTACAGACAATACCATACCATGTTTAATATTTGATGTACATTGTTGAGCAGTGGAGTAATACACTCCCGAAGTTTGAATGGGAAAAATGTGGACTAGATTCTCCTTAACAACACATTATTAGGAGCTAAGGACGGAGGTACCGATGTCTCGAGTAAATATCAAGAAGAAGAAGATCGGTCGAAGATAGGTTTTATCTATCTTAAAAGTAAGAATATGGGTTAAAATCGTATTAAAAAGTCACTTTTAACATAAATAAAGTGTAATATCAGATACCATATAATTCAAACTGCACACCGCACGAAGCGTTCCCCAATAACATAAATGTCCACACGCTTCCAGTTATTGTCAATATTTCCCCACCATTTGTTTTACTACATTATTCAATATTCATGTAGTTTAAATGCGTGGACAAACAACATTATAAATCACTATATCGACTAAAGTGTCATTTCAGAAACCCCTGACTGAGTGATATTCCGTTTAATTTTATTTATTGCTACCGAGACTATTCAGTTCAACGAATTATAAACACAATGCCGCCATTAATAACTTCACTCGTCTGTTAATGAAATATTTCAGAAATATAATAGTTTTGATAAATTGACTCCGATTTGGGAGATTTCTGCTTGAAAAGGTAAGATAAAATCAAATCTGAACTGAGATTGGACTTAAATAAGTCAAATTATACCCAAAACAAAACTATTC
Source organism: Polymixis flavicincta (assembly GCA_949987655.1). Lineage (NCBI taxonomy): Eukaryota > Metazoa > Arthropoda > Insecta > Lepidoptera > Noctuidae > Polymixis > Polymixis flavicincta. The sequence continues at coordinate 15,648,663 of OX465182.1, forward strand.
CTTTCATAAATCGGTTGATATTCGTCTTATTCTACTACGTATTAGATTATTCGTATATCGTACAAAATTCTTAGATAAATCTGAAGTAAGACAATCGAATAGAATAATCCATCATCATCGAAGGAATCTTGGAGAACTTTCGAGATATTCCATCTTTAAATCAAGTTCTAGATACGATCATAAACTTGCTTTTAACCCGATACCTGTTCAGCTGAATATAAAGCGTCCCAAACAAATCCCAGGCAGATTGGATTCAGTAAAAGTTTTCTCCTAGTGCGTCAAAAACTTATAATTCCGTTCGGTGCTCGTCTATTGAATTCACTTCTTATTTATTGTTAGCGATAAAATAATATTAATCTCGCGGGGATTACACTTGGATTTTATTCTGCTCCTCAGCTCAGAACTTGGAGAATAACCCCAGATTATTCGCTAGCGTATATAATAACGTGGATGGGCAATCCACTAATGAAAGTATAACGATTGTTTTATGGATGAACATTTGGCTTTAACGGGTGTAAAAGTTGCGCGATAAAACGTGATCTGCTTAAGGCTTTTTACTTACAGTGGTCTGGAAATTAGGTACTAAACACTTCGCGATAGTCGCGGCCTGGCTTGAATATATTTACTTTATAGTAGTGCCTGTAAGATTTTACATAAATGATTGTTTATCTCCTCATTTAATTCGTAACCAGAGGGGTCATTGCGTAACGCAATAACAGCAGGAGTGGCTTTTATTTTTGACATATGAAGCAAGAAATATTCTTAAAAATGATTCAGGTTCTAATTGCTGGTGTTTTATGCAGTTAGGGTGCAGCATTGTTCTACAGATCTTGTCTTTGTAAATATTTTTTTTTTTAAGTTGGGAAATCATCAAATAACTTCTCCCGCTCTGGGTGGAGCGGAAGGGCGAGCGAGAAGGTGCAGCGTGTCAGACTTTTACTGACTAAAACCCACCCGTGTTCCTTCAGTTGCCTGTGTGCCAGGGGCCATAAATACTTTTCTTATGAATAATTTTCAAGCAACATTTGCAAAGCAAAGCAATTAAAAGTTCGCACTTCGCTTCATAAGAGATCTGATACTGTTGTATCTTTATAAAATGCATAGGAATTTGCTGGTGTATCCACAATAACATTGCAGAACGTTATCAGGGCCAAGTAGTAATCAGCTGTGGAAGTTTCCGTGCGTAAGAGGGATTATATTTTCGATAACTTAGCTTAGGGTGGAAGGCAATAAATAGAGAAAAAGAGAGATAGTGAGGGGACTATCCTGACGGTAAGTAATCTGGGAATTTGTTATGGTTTTAAGAGAAAAATGAAAGGAATCCCACGGGAACGATTCAATATTTTGGGAAACTTACGGGACCCTATAATTCTTGGGTGAAGGCACGCGCGCTATTTATTAATCAGATTTTTTATTGTTACAGTTAGGCAATTTTCGTAGATGTATTTTATTAGGAACAAATCCTAAGCTGTCAGTTTTTTGATTATACTTACGGCTTGTATACACGCCAAGGACCTTCAGCATTTGGGCGCACTAAATTTGTGGGCGAGTGCGGGGTAATGTAGCCGTGCAGTCTTTAATCGGTCGCATTTTTAATTTATGATAACAAAAATAATGCATATTTGTAAAAAGTAACAAACGCAAATCATTTTCCTTTGTATTGCAAAGCAGTAGACATTTTTTTCTTTTACTCTTTTGTTGAAAAATGAAGGAGTAAAATGGTTTCATCTCAAAGATTTGGAGGTGATTTGGTGTTTTTTTTTTTCTTATTATTTGATACCCATAGAAAAGTTATGCCTAAACCAAATGACGTATCATATTGTGTAGATTACTAACGATTTTTTTCAAATGTAATTTATTTGTAAATGCCGAAGAAAAGTGGTTTCATCTGCATGCTGTTTTGTACCATTTTTTGAGAGGGCAGCCTTAATTAGTGACCCGCCCTTACGACTCGACAAAACATAAATCTCACAATAATTATAGAAACCCATATGAAATCTGTTGTGTTGTTGGTTATACATACAGACTCGTAAAGAGACTTTAATTTACAATAGTTACATACGTATAGATTATGAAACAAAGTGACGTCATAATTATGAGGAGAATGATGTCGTTTGTAATAAGACTAAACGGGTCAGAGCCCATTCGTCCCCTAAAATTCGTCCCCCAGCATAAAAGTTGTAGATTCGGCCCCTATATAGGTGCCCATTGGTCTCCTGGTAGGGGACCAATTAATATTTTAATAAAAAATATTATTTTTAAGGTACCCATTCGTCCCCTCTAATATAGGTATATACAATATAAGTTAAAGATTCGGCACCTATTCAGGTGCCTATTGGTCCCCTGATATAAAATTAGCTATATTTTACATAAGAAACGGTTAACATAGTACACTTGTGAACAGTTTATTAACGGAATTAATTTAATAAATCATAACAGATCATTGAAAAAAGAGCTATGATGAATGATAATCCGTCAAGATAATAATATAACCTGTCGATAGGCCTACGATGTAAAATTGTCTCACTACGAATGGCTTGTTAAAAATTGTATTTTGTTAGTTTCTAGGACATTGTGTTTTTTTATGTGTTAATCTTATTTGAAATAAACATGATATTTACCGAATTACTATATTTTTTATTTTAGCCTTTTCTGCGCGATTGTACCAGGACTACCAAGCTGCAGTATACACATATACATGTACTTATATTAGAAGAATGAATAAAAATAAATATTCTTCAGGGGACGAATGGGCCCCTCAAAAGTTCCACGGGACGAGTGGGCACAGGGTGCGAATCTTAGGGGACGAATGGGCTCGGACCCGACTAAATACTTTATGGTTGCGATTAATAATAAGTGTAATTTTGATGATATTCTATAAGATAAAGAATAATTTCCAACAATCATAAGTAATTTTAAGGACATTCCATCATCATCATCATCAATTCAGCTGAAAGACGCCCACTGCTGGACATAGGCCTGCCCCAAACGGGGGGTTTTGCCATAGTCGCCACGCTTCGCAGGCAGGTTGGTGATCGCAGTATGGTGGTAAAATGCATAGAGAACGCTACTACTCATTCTCTAGTACTTACTAGAAGGCGACTAAGGGACTTCACTTTGTCGCCTTCTACGACACCCACGGGAAGAAATGGGATGGTGCTATTCTTTTACGTCCGGAACCACACGGATATTCCATAAAGGTTACCCATTTATACTTTAATACCTTGTGGCTAAGTAACAATAGCTACGTGGGTCGATCGATCAGGTGAAGCTACGCTTGTCGCGGTTGGTCCGTGGATGGGTGACCATCTTTACATATCAAAACCCCTCCGTGCCTCGGAAAGCACGTTAAGCCGTTGGTCCCGGCTGTCATTTGTGGATCTTTGACAGTCGTTACGGGTCGTCAGAAGCCCGAAAGTCTGACAACCAGTCTTACCAAGGGATATCGTATTACCCAGTAACTGGGTTGTGCAGGTCAGATAGGCAGTCGCTCCATGTAAAATACTGGTATTCAGCTGCATCCGGTTAGACTGGAAGCCGACCCCAACATAGTTGGGAAAAGGCTAGGCAGATGATGATGACCTATCCCTTAGTCGGATAGACTTATTGTTGTCAGACGAAAAACGAGCAAAAAGAAAAACTTTCGAGTACATTCAAATAAACACGAAAGCCGACCACTTCGTGCACTTCGCTAAAAACACAACAAAAAAAAAAATACTCAACCTGCTTTCCCGACACACACATTTTTATTTTCCTTAACATTTTTACACGTAAAACATTTTCGTGACGACATAAAGCGATAGCTCCACATACTTACGTGGTACGGCCCCTTCACTGCGGTTTAGAAAAAACGCAATATCGCATGAGTTCCAAGGGAGGTAAGTGTGCCCTGTGGATTTACAGCATTAAATTGGTTCAGGCAGGGCTGTCAACTTGCTAAAAGTTTTTAAGTCGCCCGCTCGCGTGACGAACGTTATAAAACTTTGAGTGGGTGAGTAACTTTTATGTGGGAAAACTAGCAAGTTTGTTATTCAGTGTGCTTTAAATTTGTAGACTTGTTTGTATTGTCGCCGACTGGGGTGTGTCCGTACCTGGATTAGGTACTATCAAGATTCACTAATGCAGTCGCATACTAAGGGCTATATTGCTATGAAGTGGCGGTCCAGGCCGTACCTACAGCTGTGTGTATAAGTGATGTATTAACACAAAACTCACCGCTCCACTCACACACTGGCGTTACTCTCTGTATTTTATACATACCGTCGGCGACGACAGACATGACCTTGGTCGGTTCATACCATTGCTAAAATTTACTTTTATAATTTGAGTTCCGGTAGCGTGCAGCGTATCGTCTTGGATTAAGAAACTCATAGGTCTGGGTTCAAATCTCGCGATGAAGCTTTAATTTTTCTTTTCAACAAGCATCTTCATCTGTTCTTTTATTATTCGATTTATTAATATACCAGAATAATAATGTAACATTTTTTTATTATTACTCGTATTGTTATTTAAATAAAGGTTTACCAATAATAAATGATTACAAAATGTTTATTCGTTATAACTTCATGAAGAATGTATAAAAATAACTCATAATAACTTCTTGTTAAAACAGTTTATTTTCTCATAAAGAACAATTTACTGACGTAAATAAGCTAGTTGGTGAACTATGATAATCAGGCTATTGTATCTTAGTAATATAATAACATTGTGCTGATTACTACTGTGTGTCGGTACTCTAAATAAATCACAATATTCTACAAAAATCTACCGACGTAAAAGTAACAAATGCAGACAAGTTGTCACAATACAATTAAATGACTCAGTAGTACTACTTTTATTCTACTGCGAGTGAGTTCGTTCTAACTCAAATCTCAAGTTAACAAATCGTATTTAATAGGACTTAAAGAGGTTATAGCTTAAGTGTTCATTTTCATTCCGAAAAGAAGATTGAAACTAAACCTCAAAATAATCCAGATTACGGATAAGACAAAATATTATTTGAATATTACTAAAATAAATAAATATTTGTAATTTATAACTTAATGTTAATGTTTTTTCCGTTAACTATGTTTTTTGATGGTTTTCGATGATGCGAACCTTCTGCGTGGAGTGCACGGCGCACGGTTCGTAAAGATGTGTCGAATAATTCGGCAAAATGTCTTGTCGTTTTGAAACCACTTGTTTCATATTCGCTGAACGTGTGCCTGTTATAGGAGCTGGGGTCTTCCACTTTGCTTTCCACGGGCAAGGCTACCGCCTTCCTCATATCTTTTCACCCACCGACTCACTAAAACAAAAAAGGGGTACTGTTAGGCTACTAAGCAAAATACACACTTAGAAACAAAATTATTTAAAAGGGCGATTTCACATAGATATTAAGTTTGTTGTTATTTTCATCGTTCTATAATCTAGGAAATAAATTTACATTGAAATTTTATATTTTTATTCTATTTAGACATTGTGATATTTATAAAACGTTTAAAAATAACTACAAGGATCAGCAGGTATACTTTAATTAAATAAATGTTTAATATTTATATTTAAATCATAATACTCACACTCAGTCCGGTTTCATCACATAGGTATTTGTGATATAGGTATTAAGTCCACTTTTATCCAGGGCAATAATATTCGCTTTAATTTCTATATTTAAATTTGCTTACATTTTAAAAATGAATTAGAAGAACGCTAATAGATGAAACACACGTCACTAGCACACAATATCAACCAACACCGTTCTATAAGTCGCGGTGAATGAGTCGTAAATCATTTTAGGTTTCTGTGGGTATAACGATAAAGTTTTACGAGTATAGTGAATAAGAAGAACAGAACAAGAAACTATACTCAAAAGTGATTTTTAAAACAATAAATAGACTATCACACAGCGAGTGGGATTCGAAACCGCGACTCGCTGCGCTCAAACGCGATAATCAAGTGCGGTAACCGCTCAGCTATCATGCCATTTGCTTTAACGGTTGAATTTAGGAAATACATTCATTCGTAAACGTATGAGAGTGTGTGTGTATATAGTATTATAGCCTATAGAAATTGCTTATTATAAGAAGGTCTTAAGTTAAAGCGAAGTGTCAATCTATTGCTTTTTGAGATTGGGGCACCATTAGTGAGGGCTACTGTACTTACCCACGTTTTTAATCCTCTTACTTCTGCCATGTCTGTTTCCTGTTAAAAAAATCGTATGCCTTTATACCATGAGCAAGTATGAACCATCGAAAACTTGTCGAATCTCCTGAAAACTTACAGTCGTAAAAAAATACCGAAAGTACATTTAGTGGGTCAAAGGGCCAAGCGACACTTTTAAATAATATTCGCCCACAAATGTATTAACCTCTTGCAAATCATCTACAGAAAATACTAATTTTATTTAGAAGCCTTGATTTGCCCATTTCGGACCAGTAAATTCGAACGAATCGACTAATAAGTCAAAGTATAAAATTTTATAGGCTTCTACTAATTAAACTAAAAATTCAATTTACCGCATTGTATACGTACGGAACATAATTAAACGGCCTCCTGCCAACCCTAGTCCAGTTCCTCGTTGCCCAGTAGAAATCCTTTGTCCCATGACAGCGCACAGACTCGACTAAGTTTATCACCGCTGCGACTTCCAGTGGTTATTGCGTTTTCGGACTTGCGACTTTGACAACGCACCCTTAGTAATAACTGCCTTGAAGACATGAAACCCCCCCCCCCGAGTGGGTTCCCGCATTGTCGTTGCGGGGGGGCTTAGTAACCGTGGTCTCCCATCCACGGTGAAGCCAAGAGGAACCCAACGGTGGGGCCGCTCGTCAGGGCTTTTGCCTCAAAGCTATTGACGGAGCGGCCAAAAAGTAGGCTGCGGTGAGGTGCACCGCAACTGAGGTGGGCCGCGATGTCGAATGGGAGGCATCGCGGCTGAGGGTTACAGGCTGCGGTAGAGGAGGAGTGCCGGTGCTTCTGAGCAGCGCTCTTCCCTTCCGTGGCCTGGACGGGGCCGCCACCGTTTGATGGCGGACGCGGTGGGGCCGCAGGGGAAGAGGAGTGTCGGTATAGCGTCAGCCGCTCTCCCTATCCTCTGCGGCCGAAATGTGGTAGACGGGACGGCGCGTTGTGTTCCTCACGCGCGCCGTCAAAGATGTCAGCAACCACTGGTGGGGTCCGCAAGGGCCGATGCCTGCCAGGGGTGCGGGTTTGTTCGAAAGAGATACCACGGCCCCTGGCATACGGGCTACTGAGGGAACACGGGTGGGTTTTAGTCAGTAAAAGTCTGACACGCCCTCCTGCTCTACTCAGCAGGAGAAGTCATTTGATGATTTCCCACCCAAAAAAAAAAAAAAAAAAAAAAAAAAAAAAGACATGAAACCCCGAATCGTAGACGCGTAATAATTTATTACCGTACCAGTAAGAATAAGTTAATAAGTAAGTTCTGTCGCTTATAAAAACGCTACATAAACTTTGTTACTTTGTTGATCTACGGGGAAAAGGAATTATTTATTTATCAATGTTCTTCTATTTCTGTTTGACGACGGTGTTGTCTTAGGAACATTTTGTTAGTGATAAAGCGAGAAATAAATCGTAAATGGAGGAATTACTTTCTTAATGACAAAAGACTTTGCAATAAGAAAGCCAATGAATGAAGGAACAAAAAAAAAAACAAGTATCTAAAATGGGAACATATTATTGCGACTGTAGGCGAATCCAATGTAGGATGTGTTATAACTGTTCGGGCGCGTCCGACCTCGGCAATCATCGGCTGCTGTCGTGAGACAGCGGAAGGCGGCTGGAGGTGGCGGCGACGAGAGGAGTGGCGTGCAGGACGTGGGTCGTCAAAGCACTTCGCTACCGGTCTCCAACGACGGCACGCGCGCGCACTCCTTAAGTTTACCAACATCAAATATTGTACCTATATACGGATTATATCCATTCTTCAGTGAACCTGTCTTTTGGTTTAGTCCTTAGTTAGGTCCCTAACAAATGGTCCTTCGAGCCGGATTTGAACCCAGACCTATGAGTTTCCGATAATAACTATATCATAGCACTTTATTATCTCATCCGGCCAAAAAATCAACATTGCCATACAACGTGGCAATCCTGCCATCCTTTTGGGCAGTTTTCCCGTTGACAATGATGCGGACGAACTTTTTGATGACATTTTGATATTTTATTTTTTCTATACTTTTACATACCTACTTATTATTATTTTAAGACCAGTAGTTTATAAATTATTTAAATATTCAGCTCTTAAATGGTTGCATTGCCTTATTGTTCGTGGTCTTCAAAATGTTATCTTTAGCACTGTATGTTGCTGTCAGTTTAAAATGACAATATATTTATTTCGTAAATTAATCCTAACAAAATTACCCCTCTACCCTTCGGTAACATTAATACAAATTAGTCTACTATACTCGAAAAATGCTCCGTTATCATCAAAAACTTCAGCCATTCGTAATCTAGTAATGGCTTACACGTCACATCAAAGTTTCTATGCCGTGTCTCAAGAAAGGACGCGCGTGCATCATCCCAACTTGAGGGAATCCCCAGAGGCCTTATGTGTTTGCCCAGAGATTGCAAACTCAGCTACTAACATACCGCCCTGTTTGTTAATGGGGTTAAAACCTTTGTATCGTTAATTTTGTTTGCCATCTTGTTTTATTGGCACTTTAAATTAGATTGTGTTTATTTAATGGGGGAGTTTACTTTGCCTTTTTTCATTATTATCATCATCACCATTTCGAAATTGTTATCAGCATTAAGAATGTTGAGCCAGTGTAATATTTTTTGGGGTTAGGTCAGTCTATTTAAACTATACGTGTTGTTAAACATGATTCTTCCCAAAAGAAATTGGGCAAAATTAACCCAGAAACAACAGAAACAATTTATGTGTCTGTTTTTTAGTATTGAACTATAAAGCAATTGTATATAAAAAAAAATCCGTTATGTGCTGTCAATCGTGTAAAATCAAACAAAAATAAAAATAAACTTATTTAGAAATAAAACTATTCTTAAAACTAATAAAACCATGTATAAATACATAATATATGTATAATGTCATTATTTCTTCAATGTTACAAGACCGACCAATACGTACACACGGTTACACATCAAGCATTGTACGAAAAATATATCCAATGCGATGTCAGCTAAAATTGGAAATGTATAGCTTGATGTGTTGCCGTGTGTACACTATTCTTTCGTCCTTCGCGCATTAGAAAAAATACCACGAGCTACCCGCCGCTCGCGCAGAACTGGGTATATATGTCTGTTTCACTCACACACATGTATTAGACAGAGATGCACTATGCTTTTGCTATCGACACCATGACGTGCATAGTGGGACCTATTGCAGTCCTTCGCTGGCTTTTGCTTCGTTGTGATCTGTGCGCTCAAGTTATTTATGATTGATACATTTACGTCGACCTTTGCTTTGTTTTTCGGACTCTGATATTCCTCTGGTGATTTGTTTGTGAACGTCGACCTTTGCTTTGTTTTTCGGACTCTGATATTCCTCTGGTGATTTGTTTGTGAACGTCGACCTTTGCTTTGTTTTTCGGACTCTGATATTCCTCTGGTGATTTGTTTGTGAACGTCGACCTTTGCTTTGTTTTTCGGACTCTGATATTCCTCTGGTGATTTGTTTGTGAACGTCGACCTTTGCTTTGTTTTTCGGACTCTGATATTCCTCTGGTGATTTGTTTGTGAACTGCTGACTTCCCTACCCAAAATGTCAGGTGGTAGTGTTAATCGGTGTGTGGTATGTAACCGCTCTGTGTTACGTCGACGACGAGACGTCTTAACTGAACTAATATTACAAACGAATCGAGAGTTCGTCGAACACCTTTTTGGAAATATTACGCCACCACAGGAGGTAAGCCTTATTTTTTTTTAACAATCTGATTAGTTTATTGTGTTTAGGTATGTATTTTAGAAACTATTTAAAAAAACGGTGACATTTAAATCACAGTTTTGCTAGAACAAACGTTGTTCAGACCATGGTATACTACAATTTTATAGCAACAAAAAAAAATACTTACGTCATTGTTTTTTGAAAAAACACGAAAAGACAGAATTAAAAAAAATCGGAATTATCGTTACTCCGTACAACACAGACACGGCGCTTGCGCTTTAATTTCCACGCCTTTGGTCTTACAACAGAACTCGCTATCCTAAAACTATTGAAATAACATCCTGGTGCAGATGACAATGCCCAAACGTGTTACTACGAACTGTTAAAATAATTCCTAAAGAAATGCACATTATGCTAATGGTGTAGTTATTCGCTTTACAATAAACCATTTACAAATTATTAGACACTAGATTTTACTACGACGGCTGGCAATAAGCAAATACAATGCGAGACCCATAAAACATCTGCTGGGCCTAATGGCCATTATTTAAATGATACTTAATGTTTTACCCAAAGTAAAAATAACATGAGCCTAAAACTGCACAAATTGCGTGATTACATGTCATTGGCTAATGATTTATTTGTATTGCGGCCCGCATTGGCTGGACATCCTTGTTGTCCGCGTGGACTCCTCATAACTCTTTTGAATACCATATCACTACCGCGATGATAACAGTCTTCAGTCTTCAGCAAAATCGTGATTCAAATGTCATCGTGTGTACTTTAAAGACACGTTAAGAAAAGTACGCGACAGGTTGTGAGTGCAGATGACCTTGTCCCTCGCTGGCCCCTCCACCACGCACCCTCGCGTGGAATAAGTGGGGTGCGCAATCGCCCCACCACCGCCTCATTCGTCAGCTGCACTCCAAAACTGTCGCGTACATTGTTCGGTGACGATAATTTATTTAGGTACCTCCTTCTTATTTTGCAGGTTTCCTTGGATGGCTCAAGATCTGTTTGCCATGCCTGCTGGCAAAGGATCGAGTCCGCTGTCAACCGAGCTGATCAGCCTCAAAATGTGCCTGCTCCAGATCTAAACACTACAATACAAGTTACAGGTCTTTACCGAGCTGCTAACACATCTAATCGATGTGTGTTTGATGACTGTCATAATTTGAACCTGCGAGTAGTACCAAACTCTATTAAGGCATATCTTTTAAGTTACTACAGTTTGTACATACCTGAACTTGCACGTGTATGCCAAAACCATTTGACAAATACAACATGGGAAGACTTTGCAGCTAATGTAACTCGTCGTCAGACTGACTTTAGTTCTAACAGTATTAGAGATATAGTCAAAATGTATACCACTGCACTAGAAAAAAAAAGTCACATTGATTTTGAAAACTATTTTGAAATCGACCAAGCTATTCTACATTTCTGGACTGGTTTAACACACGAGCAATTTAATAGGATTCTTGAAGAAACTCCTTCCCTTCGCGAAAGGACTAAACTGTATAAAACAACATTAGGTGTTTACTTATGCAAAATAAGAACAAGTGAACCCAATGAGAGGATTGCAGCATCATTTAGTATATCGAGAAGAACCTTGGAGAGAATGTTTCAAACAGCAAGGGATTGTCTGACTAATGACTTCGTACCACGACACCTTGGCCTAAGCCATATCAGTCGCAATGACGTCATACGACAAAATAGAATATTGCCAAATCATATTTTTGGTACCGCTGATTGGACGAAAGCAATCGCTATTTGTGATGGAACTTACTTATCAATTCAAAAAAGCTCAAACTTCTTATTTCAAAGAAGAAGTTACAGCCTCCATAAGTTTAGGAATCTAGTGAAACCTTTTATGATAGTTTGTGGTAACGGATATATCATCGACGTGACAGGACCATATTCTGCACAAACATCGGATGCTGTGATAATTAAATCAATATTGGAAAATGAAAATGGTCCTTTGGAAGATGGAGCCTTTCACTGGTTTTTTCAAGAAGGAGACTGTTTCATATTAGATAGGGGTTCCGAGACGTACTAGGAGATTTAGAATCTTTTGGATATGTGTCGCACATGCCGCCAACGAGAAGATTAGGAGAGCAACAATTAACTACCGAAGACGCTAACAAGTCTAGACTGGTGACAATATGCAGATGGGTCGTGGAAGCTGTAAATGGAAAATTCAAAAGAGACTTTAAAATATTCCGGCATACATATTTTAACAGAGCATCAAAAAATATAATGGTTGATTTTAAAATAGCAGCTGCTCTCATCAACTCTTTCCAACAGCCTTATGACGACAGCGAGTACACAGAATCTTTCATACAGATTATTAATGAAAACTTTAATAGATCGAATCATTTAGGAGAATATGTCGCACAAAATAATTTAAACAGACAAAGGGCCACTTTTCAAGTGATGGAGGCTAATGATCCGACTTTTAATGATTTTCCGCAGATGACCAAAGAGCAGATTATTTTATTTGCCGTCGGGACTTACCATCTCAAGATAGCTAGGTCATATTGTTGGGAGCACATGCGACGAAGTGGAGTGTATCAAATAGAATTGTACAGGCATCCAGAGCGTATAACTATAAATAACGTCTCTGGTGTTTTGGTACGGGCGAGAATCGAATCAAGACATGTTCGAACAAAAACTTATTACACATATATTATGTATAACCCATCTGATAGCGGGCATAATTCGATAATAAACTACTATTGTTCTTGTATTCACGGTATGCGCACGTTGGGGAGCTGTTCTCATGTAATAAGTGTGATATTTAACTTAGGTTACGCTAGACATGTAGGCATAGAACAGCCTGCAGCACTTATGGACTCAGTCATAGTCGATTTAGACGGTTAATTAACATTAAATAAACATTAAAACACATAATGTTGTTTTCTTAACTACCTTATATCTCTCGCCCTACAGAAGTATCAAACAAACAAATAATGAAAAATAGATTAGGTAAACATGTGTGATAATATGGGATAGATTTTGTTTCTGTTGATGCTGGGTTTTTTTTGTATGAAATTTGCCCATTGTCCTTTGCGCAATAAATGAACATGACAATTTCAGAATAACAGATTTTGAAATACATGCATCTCACACAGGCAAACAAGTTCTGAATTTCAAGCTTGCTCAGAAAGGAATTAAAATACGAAAAACAAAATTATATTTTCTCTTTGCAGGAGCAAAGCATGCAAAGCATTCTTAGCACATTTGCAGAGAATTTTATCTTAAACCTCTAATGTGTTTCCAAATCAAGCTCTGCTTAAATTCATTATGTTCAAATATTTACGACGTCCCAAGCGTAGCTGTGCTCGAGGTTCTCAAGGAACTCACTCAAGATATGTTCCTAATTTGCCTTTCAAATACTTTGAAACACAGAAGTATTCTGGAGAGCGGCTTTGACTGTGAAAATACGCAAAGAGGCTAGTGTTACGTGCAAACTATTTCGCCAAGAAGGCAACTTACTGTTGAGAAATTCCGTCCGCGTAATCGCCGAAACACACTCCCCTAGGGACCCGGCGGTATTACCCTCCCTATCTCCAACATTCTTACAGTTTAATGTATGCAAACGCATTTTGTTTCAAAGCCTAGCTCCCTCAAGTATGGTGTTACTTGAGAGCCCTCCAGCGTTGTTCACCTCACCACCGCCGACCGAAGTTTTTCCCTGCCCGTGTGTCACAACATGCTCTTTGATCTTCACAAATGCGAATATAATGTCGGAACCAGTTAAGAACATTCCTTTTTTCCCTTTATCTGCCTGCACACTCGCGAGTTTTTTCTACCTCTATTCCCTAATATTTTCGCATATATTCCTCTAGGGCTTTTTTTGTGAATGTAAACAATATAAAAACAGTTCTGTCTTTTCCTATTTTGACTATTGAATGTATTTGTTCGTGAAATCAAATACAGATTGAGGCGTTACATTTTCAAATTCGACCGCTCTCCTACGCCTGTAACAATAAACTTTGTAAAATGAAATATGAAAGACATTTCATAAAGTCTGTTAGAAGAAATAATTCATAAAAGGAATTCGTTTCAATGTGTCAGCTCTGTAACGAGGTTCAATATATCACGGGCATATTAAAGTCAAGTTAAGCTCTCAAAGTTGGCGTCATCAATCGGGGTAGTGATAGAAATAGATATATATCCAATGATGAGGGATTATTTGACGACAAAGTATCAACAGTAACATGTGGTGTCACCTCAGAAATAGAATGCGTCACCATCTCAGCGATGTCACACGTGGCGTTCTCAAAAACAGATCGTTTCCTTTAAAAAGTTAATTTGGCACTTTTTGTCGAGACGGTTACAAAAAAGCGTCATTTTTTTAGAGTCGTTAAGGGGCATATGTTCCTCTAATAATGTCGAAGTGTAGCCGGCTAATAATGTGACTCTCATTTTCCGATACGGGGGTGTTACGTGGTAAAGTATTATCGGAAATAAGGGATACATTTTTAAGTGTTTAGTATTCATGTTCCGACATTTTTGTACTTTGAAACTTTTGAGTATTATTAAACATTTTTGCTTTTAATTAGAACGACACACGAGACATGCCAGTCATTGTCGTTTTCGTTTTTGCTACTTTAACTTTATTTTTCTCTCTCTCGCGACCAAGAAACGAACGAAGAAGAAACGCTAATATTAAAATAGTACACGACGGAAAAATAACTGTTTTCAAGCATTTATAAAGAAAAGCATTTCCGTATTATTTATACTTGTTGTGTAAAAAAGAAGCGTTCGTGGAAAGGTAATATTGTTACAGTTGTTACCTATTTATTTACTTACGTTTCTCATAATAACCAAAATGTTTTCCAAGAATGGAGCGAGAATATTAAAGTAAATGAGCATCAAGCTAATACAGTGTCGTTGTGTAGCTAACTCTCATCCCAATTCGTCTTCCTCCCGTTGATGGATGAGACCTCGCCACTTCCCTAATAAATGTAAACAAAACATTTATTTTTTGCCCAACAAACGTTATTAATGAATCGCCCCGATGATAAGTTTAATTGTTTTGAATGCTTCCACTTTGATCTTGATAAAAGGTTCTTCGTTGAACAGCTTTTTGTAGCAAAAATGTCGAGTTATTGACACTCGAGATCTTGTGATGTCACCCCATCTATTATACACCTTTAGAAGAGCCGCAAACTAAATTCTACCTTATCTACAAGTTACTAAAAGATACAATATTCTCTGGCATAGTGTTTGGAATACCAGTGTCATATGATCCAAAAACTTTTTTTATTCCACAAAACTCAGTCACCGTAAAAAAGGAAACGTCCAAGGAATTCTACGTAATAGGAGAAATATTTTAATGAGGATTTTGAAAATAATTAATGCTAATATGTGAACGGTTGCGTGTTTTCAGGTGAACTGCTGACGAATGCTCGTGTTTCGATATAAAGTAGCAAACGGAAGTATTGTTAAAATTCTTTTGATAAGAATGTTGATTGTGTTTTTTGTGGTGGAGAAATTACGCGTAAATTGGATTACGAATTCGTTGGAGTATGTCGAACTACGGGTAAGTTATAAATATATGGTAAGGCAGAGGCATTAACGGACAGAGGACACAGGTCCAGAATCTGACAATTATAATGACGAATGGTCAACGAGTTATTGTATGCTGATAATAATTTACTTATATTTAGATATTTAGGTCCTGTAAAGAACAATTCATTGTTATTTAGTGGACTCAATGTTTAAGGCTAACTTAAAAGTAATTTTATTAGAGACCTACGAGTCCTATGCTTAGTAGTGAGTATGGTCACCAAATGGTGGCGACAGAAGTAAGGTATTTTAAAGATAATCATTATTTTTAAGTTAATGCTAGAAATAGAATTGTATCTATGTAAAAAAAAACCTAAAATTGTATTGTTTTTGAACTAAATCTTCAGTTGATGATGATGATTCTTAAAGCTCGCTCCCGCCTGTCAATATAATTATACCTTCGGTCGCACGATACATGAGTGGTCAGTGAATCACACCAAGACATACAATCTTAATCAGTACCATTATGTGGGGACTAAACACTAATTGGACAAAATGTCCTTTTATGGGCCTCATCAAAATAATAACCAGATCGAATCGACCACTGTATTGATTCTAGGGAGATAAAGTGAGTAATACTTTATCGTGAATCATCTGTGATCTTTTCCTGTAGTATCGTTTAGTTAAGTGCATTTGGGTATGCATTTATCTGTGCTTCTGTCAGAAGATAAGCTTATACTATTAATCTTGTATATGCCAAAAAGGTCGTTCAGACAGTAAAAAAATATCAATTTGGAATTCGCTATAGTCTACTTCTGGCGTTATTATAGTTTGCATAATAGCAGTTTTATTTTTGTGAAATGATTTCCTTAGTTTCACTTGATTATAAAGTTCTCTTGATATCTTCAGGTCATTCTTTGTTCGGAATCCAACCTGCCGCTGCATTGACAACAATTAGACCCCGTAATTCCTGCAATAAAAAAATATGGCAGTTATATTCGGGCCCATAAACGCAGGATTGAATACTTCCAAATTACGACAATTACAACCGGATGTCGCGACCAGATAAACAGATATTGGACCCTAAAAACGCAGCTTAAGTCGTGATAGGCATTTACGATGTACTCACAACTTCAAATTAGGATATCCTGCACTAATGGTCATGGTAACGCATCCGTGATGAGTAGGAGATAAACGTAAGTGCATCTCAAATTGTACATAATGAATTAATAATGTATGTGGTTGTTGTACCATGTGACTTTTTCAATACAAAAGTACGTATTTTCTGAGTTTGTCGATGTTTTCCTTCGCCGATGTCGGTAATGTCTAACTGGCATCGTCGAAGGAAAACATCGTGAAGAAACCCGGACTTAAATAACACTAGTCTACAGCCAAAATGCAACTAAGTGGCTATTGGTGTTTTTATGTTGATTAATGTGTAGGTACGTAATGCCAATTCATAGTTAAAAATTCTGTAGCACGTAAGGTGCTTGAGATTTTTATTTTACGAAATATCAGTGATTTTGTTGTGAAACCACGTGATGGACACTTTTTGATTTCTAACTCAAACTTAGGACCCTTAAAAGATAACGATGCACCTATAGACATATCAGTTAAATTTATTTTTTGTGGACTATTGTAATTAGTTAAAACAGGATACATTTTTAACCAGTGCGCAAACTGTAACCATGAATTCAGCATTTCATTTTAGACGAGCTTTGCTTATACGGATTGGCGATTTTAGATCTATACAGGATAATAATATTTAACCAGTGCGAATACTTAAACCATGAATTCAGCATATCATTCTAGACGAAAAATTTCTGCGTTAGGGATAACGCAGAATTTTTTCGTCAGTTATACAAAACAAAATCAGCTGTTTCATAGAAAAGTGCAATACCTACCAACGCGGTCAAAATGTATGGAACGGCTGATTTTTCTTTGTATAACCGACGAAAAAATTTTACGCTAGAATAATATGCTGAATTCATGATTCCAGTTTGCGCATTGGTAAAAAATTTATCCTGTATACTCGTAGATCTAAAATCGCCAACCCGTATAAGCAAAGCTTGGTGATCAATGCTTGTGCTTTCTATGTAGGAGAAGACGCCTTGGCCCCGAAGTGGGACAGTAATAGGCTAGTATTACATGTGTTGTTGATTTGTTGTATTCGTTTATATTTTTATGGAACATAAAGTATGTATTTTGTTGGTAAGTATGGGTTGCTAGAAGTTAGTGCCGTTTGACTGAATCACTGCGTAGCCTTTTCCCAACCATGATGGGGTCGGCTTCCAGTTTAACCGGATGCATCTGGATCCCAGTATTTCACATGGAGCGTCTGTCTACCTGACCTCTTCAACCTAGTTACTAGGAAATACGACCTCTCTTGGTAAGACTGGTTGTCAGAATTTCGGGCTTCTGGCGGCGCGTAACGGCTGTCATAGATCCAGGAATGGCAGCTGGGACCAACGGCTTAATGTGCCTTCCGAGGCAAGGAGATCTTGGTGTGTGAAGATGTTCACCCATCCACGGACCAACCGCGGGAAGTGTAGCTTAACCTGATCGATCGACCCGTTCAGCTGTTACTACACCGTAAAAAATAAAATACCAGTAGCTGATCTATTCGGTAGGTATGGAATAATTCAAAGAATTATCACAAGATCCATTCAATGAAATAATCTAGAGGCAAAAAGCAGACTTACCTACTATTACATTACTCGTTGTAGTTCTAACACATAGTAATGTTGGTATATTAAGAATTAATTGTCTGACAAATAAGTGTGGCGAATCCAGAGCTTCATCATCATCGTCATCAGTTCAGCCGAAAGACGTCCACTGCTGAACATAGGCCTCCCCCAAGCTCCTCCACTTCGACCGGTTATTAAGAGATAAACAATATTTTTTTTCTTACAATCTCTTCCGCGTACCTTGGTATATACTAGGACTACAAAACAAGGTGTTCCCAGAAACAGATGTCAATCATTCGTTTTAATGCTAAGTGTTTCTGCCCAGTAAGTTAAAGTAAAGATAATTCCTACATAGTTATTTTTGAACTTTGATATTTCTACAAAGCTTCCTTACCTTGAATACGTCCCATATTCAGATAGTATAAACAAAATGAGGAAAAAACACGCCGAGGTCACATGACCACATCAATTATTGTAACAAATCATGTACAAAACGATACACGCTTTCCTTAGTATAGATATTAAAGCTGCATATTCACTAGACGCCCAATTGTTGGGCAACAGCAACGTTGCGCCACTGTTCGAACTTCAAATAACCTATATTATATTGATAAACTAAACTTCTAGCGAAACCCTCTAGAAGTTTTCATGAGTTAAAATAATGTTTCCATTTTTTATCGATTTCATGGCGATCATGACAGTGAAGATAGGTCCAGAGTTTATAATCGACCAAATTAAGCTTTAGGCACCTAAATGTAACCTACAGTTTAAGACTTGATTTCGTTAAATAGTGACACACATTGCTCATATAATAGAACAGATGGCCGATGGGGCCAAAAGGTTTTGGAGTGGACCGATGACTTTGTGCAGCAAGAATCCGCTGAGTGCGCAGAGCACAGGATCAAACCAAGTACCGGTGCTTGGAGGAGGCGTTTGTCCAGCAGTGGACGTCTTTCGGATAAAATTATGATGATGATGATGAACGGCAATATTACTTGCAGATTGACAAAATTGATAAGAAGAGGCTTTTCATTACTAGTTTCCCGTATTCCCATCAACATGTTGTTGCCCAACTATTGCCCACTGTAGAAGCAGCTTTACATCCGCACACTAACAGCGTCTCAATCTTTGATAAGGGCACAAGCAAAGTTTACGGTTGATGTATTCTGTTTTACGATCTCCTTTGTTTTTGTTATACGCATGAAGAGAGGACAATCAAAGATGTGAGGAAACAATTGATAGGTATTCTATATGATGTTGCAGAAAATTCGGTGATAAACGTTGTTTGTTTTTTTTTTGTCCTTCTTTTTGTGACTTGTTACTGGGAGAAAACTTCCTAAGAGTGAACACAGAAATGTTGGAATAGAAAGATAAAGACTGCTCAATCTGAGACGTCTCAGGTCTGTTTCTGGAAACCCTGGAAGCCGTCTGATGGCACGACAATAGGACACGACCTCAAAATAATTAGGAAGTCACTCAAATCAAACAATCATAATTAACGACTATTTAAATGACAAGAATAGTTGGTCGCTGTGATTAACACAAGACAATGATTATGTTCTTTCTCCAGAATTAGCGTACCTAGTGACAGGTTATCGGGGATTATATAATTATTTAGTTAACGTTTTTTTTTTTGCTAAATTTTATTGACCAAGTGTTTTTTTTATTTTTATTATCTATCTATTATCTTATTAGTTAATGGCATGATCTAACAATAATCCAGCATTGCATAATAAACTATACAGCCCTTTATACCCGGAGACTTTTATTTTTGGTAATATGCGTTATTGTTTATTACTTTGCCTTTGTATGTATAAATGATAAATGATAAATGATTTTATTTCTGTAAGTAGGTTTGTACAAACACTTTTACACGTCAATCATATTTTTTAAACTAGGTGAGGTCGGCGTTTCCTAACTGACTACTCTGAGAAGAAAGGCCGAAACAAACTCAGAGGTCACAGTCTCTTTTAAAGTCCAGACATAATCTTGGTCAGATCATGTGAAGACCATGTGGATTGGTGTCTGAAATGGTCTTTTGAGGAAAGAAACCACACAGATTGAGTGGACCTGTCCAATCAGTGCACGCATGTATCAGTAATCATACGGCTCAACTCAGAACTTGAGGAGCTCAACGATTTGACGAACAATACCAAAGAAAGGACATTAGGGTAGGCCACATAAAGTACTCAAACTGCCAGATTAACTTTAAAAATGAACTGAGAAAGAAATGAAACACAAAAACAAAAATACCACATAGTCCTCACATTCACAATAATTAAAGCAAAATAATATTATACTTCTCAAAGTAAATATTCATGTCAAAGTGTATTTAATAATAATCAAATGTCAAAGTGTATATAACAATAATCGAATGTCAAAGAGCAAAATAAAAATATTAAAAAAAAAAAAAACACTGTATACAGAATTGGAGCAGGTCAATCCCAAGCTTTTTTGTCCTCAATATAATCTTTAACGGTATAAAAGGCTTTCAGGCACAACTTACGTTTAATGAATGATTTAAATTTATTGAGACTTAGATCTTGAACATGGCTTGGAAGTTTATTATAGAAGCGTATACATTGACATCTGAATGACCCACCTATTTTCTTGAGCCTTGTTGATGGTACAACAAATTTGTGTTTGTTCCTAGTATTTATACTATGGATATCACTGTATTTTTTAAACAATTTAATATTTTTATGGGCATATAAAAGATTTTCATAAATATTCTGTGAAGGCACAGTCATTACATTAATCTCCTTAAATTTATCTCTGAGAGAGTGTCTCGGACTTAATTTATAAATTGATCGAACAGCTCCTTTCTGCAAGACAAAAATAGTCTGAATGTCGGCGGCATTTCCCCACAATAGAATACCATACGACATTACACTATGAAAATAGCTAAAGTACACTAAGCGGGCTGTCTCTATATCAGTTAAATTACGAATTTTTCTAACAGCGTATGCTGCAGAGCTTAGCTTTTTCGATAATTTGGCTATATGTGGGCCCCACTGAAGCTTGGCATCCAAAGTTAAGCCCAAGAATACAGTGCTATTTTCAGGATTCAATTCTTCGCCCTTTATCAACAAATTAGTTTTCACCTGCTTAACGTGAGGTAGCGTGAACTTAATGCATTTGGTCTTTTTTTCATTAAGAAGTAAATTATTAACATTGAACCAGTGAACTACTTTTGAGATTGCGCTATTTACATCGTCATTAACAAGTTGCTGACGTTCAAGTTTAAACAAAAGTGAAGTGTCATCCGCAAACAACACTATATCATGATTATCCTTTATGAGGTAAGGCAAGTCATTAATATAAATAAGAAACAAGAAAGGACCAAGAATCGAGCCCTGTGGGACTCCCATTGATACTACGGATCCGGGAGATCTTTTTCCGTTTACATCAACACACTGAATCCTATTACACAAGTATGAAATAAGAAGATCCAGAGCGGTGTTCCGGATCCCGTAGTGGCGGAGTTTCCTGATTAAAGTTTCATGAAGCACGCAATCGAATGCTTTAGATAAATCACAAAAGATGCCCAAGGCATCGTATTTATTTTCCCATGCATTGTAAATATGCCCTAAGAGTTCAACACCGGCATCGGTAGTTGAACGACCCCTTGTAAAACCGAACTGTTTGCTATGTAATAAATTATGTTTATTAAAAAATCTTTGCAATTGTTCTAAAATTAATTTCTCAAAATTTTTACTAAAGGTAGGTAGTACTGAAATAGGTCTATAATTAGTGGGGTCTGATGTACTACCTGATTTAAACAAAGGTATTATTTTACTATTCTTCATTAGGTCAGGAAACTCCCCGCAGTCTATACAATTATTAAATATAAGAGCTAAAGTAGGTGCTACAATGTCAATAATAGACTTAGCAACTTCTACAGAATTACCCCACAGATCTGCAGTCTTTTTTACATTTAAAGTGTGAAAGGTTTTATTTATATCTCTACAGCTAATATGTTCAAAATGGAATTCTGAATCACAAACATTAACATTTTCCTTAAGTAAAGACTCAGCAACAGAAGGTGATGAGTTTAGTGATTTTGTAGTAGAAACGGGAATATCTGCGAAGAAATTTTCAAAAGCCGCGGCGACTTGCGAGTCTGATGTGATTATGTTGTCATTGATAGACAGGCTGTAGTCAGTATTTCGGTTGCTAGACTTTCCCGTTTCACTATTAATAATATTCCAAGTCGTTTTAATTACATTACTACTGTTTTTAATCTTAGAACTCAAATAACGCGACTTGGCCATCCAACAAACTTTTTTAAATAATTTGGAATAATTTCTAACATATAAATTAAATTCAGTAGTGTTTACAGAAGTCCTTTCATTGTACAGCTCATAAAGTCGTAAAGCACTAGGAAGTGTCGAAGGGTGGGCCTTTTTGGGGGACTGTCTTATGTATTTTGACGTTCGAAAAGTGCTGATTCTCAGCCTAATTTGAATAAATGACTTTTGATTTGATTTGATTTGAATCGTGCTGTTTGAACTCCTTCAGATCAAGGTTAGTTGACACAATCGGTGCGAGCGCATTTCGTCCCGCGTCCCGGTTGGGATTCGCCTCAGTTGGACATGCAGAATAGAATTCTGCATTCTCACACTATTTTGCATGTTGTCAGTCAAATGTTTAAATTCTGTTTGGCAGTGCATTTTATGGCTTCGAAGAGCCGTGACGCAATCCACATCCCAAACAACTTTTACGAGGGTAACCATAACGCTGCCAAAGAGATCAAATTCTGGTAGAAACTCATTTAATTAAAACCAACGATTGGAATCATAGATACTACGAAGAAGAAGATCGTCGTATTCTTAACTCTGCGTTCAAGAGCTGATAGTGTCAATATTCCCCAATACTGACAGCACTTGAACGCAATTTAGATGAGCTGATTGTGTTTAGTTTAATTCGTGAAAAGTGGCACTTAGCTGACGGAGCTAGCAAACTGTTGGCCGGTTAATCTTTCGACCACAGATGCCATGACGAGTGAAGAACGTCTTTCCTTACGATAAAATTTTACTAACTATAACGTTAAGTAGGGTAATAAACCCGCCCGTTAAATAATGCTTAGTTGTACCTACACATCTACTTTAACATTCCCTTAAAAAGAGCCATACTAAAATACACCTAATAAAATAAGCGCGATAATACAAATGAGTCCGTCTCCTTATAAAGAAGAAAACTTAGCGTCTCAACACAGTTCAAAGCAAACACGACTTTAGATACCAAAAAATACAGTCCAGATTAATATGGTCGCTGGTTGGCTCAGCGAAATTTGCATATCATAAATGTAATATTTAGCTCCCAACTTGCTAATTAGAAGTCGTCTTTTGGTACCGTCGGCAGAAATAGACGTGTAAAAAAGTTTTTTTTCTTTTTTGTAACTCTTTAAGCCTATTTATGCGGTCAGTGTGGAGCAAGGTATAAAGTTGGGATGTTTTCATGAGAGTTATTTTTGTACTGAGGCAATAGGACTTATTAGTTTTAGTTCTTTTTTAATCAAAAAATATTATTAAAAAATAAAAAAACCCGATTTAAAAAAAGATGGAAACAAGAAACTTGTTTTAAAAGGATGACTATTACACTGAATATTATATGCAATCTAAGGCAATCTTTATTGTTAAATTTAAGAATATGCCTCCTGAATGTGGATTTTTTTTTCAGTTTTGGTATACCCAGTGTCACTCACAATTAAGACGAATCTAATGGCACCTCTCAAGCTGAACTCGATCAAGCCGTTTTGGCTACAGAGCGTGCCAAAGAAATATACATACATTCATATACATTTATACATACACTCGAAAAACATAATCCTCCTTCTGGCGCAGTCGGGTAAAAACAACTAGCGTCTTTAATAAGATCTTCTTCGTAGCATTTCAAGTTTGAACTTATAAGTACTCGAGTACAATGAGGCTTGAATAAAACACTAGGAGTGCAATGAGGATCGCTGCACACTACCTACGAGCCGCACCGAGCCGCAGTGCAACGCACTGGATGGCGGATCGCTCACCAGTCTTATTTTGCGGCTACTGTTTTGCGTTACAATGCGGCCCGCATGCAGTGTGCGATGGCATATACTGAATGTACGAAGTGATGTAGGAGGATTTTTGCAATTCCTTGCAATGTGATGCGGCTTCTTCCTTATTTGAGCGAGCATTATTGCTTGCCATAAAGTGGTTTTCTGTTAGGTAGGTATTATAGAGTTAACTTTTTCCATGCACATGTTTTTTAACACGTTGAACGCCAGTGCGTTTTCTTAGTATTTTCATTTGGGCCATGGGGGGCACCATTTGGTCGACACTTAACTGTTCCGTTGGAGCCGCGGGGGACAACATGTGACCGTAAGCTGGAGTTGATTTCAAACGTGTCTATGGAGCCGTCGGACAAATGTTCTTAGCAAATCTCGGTATAATGTGACCCCCATGGCCCTGTAGACTAATGCAGTTCAGTTGGGTTTTATGTAAACATAGTACCTAAAAAAAAAATCGAGTTTTCTAAGCCATATTTGTAATGTAGTGAGAATTTATAAGAGTGTATGATAGTACGAGTATTGCGTTCAATTATGTTATAACGCCAAAACTAGCTTGGATAAATTTTGATTAGGCATAGGTCATGTATATGTGTACTAAATAAAAAACAAAGTAGTTAGTATTAGTTATATTTATTTATATGAGGAACACATGCAAAATCAGACTTAATTTGAGATCAATGCCAGAGACACATAGACTTACATCACAATTTTTTTTAAATGAATGAATGAAATGCACCGACCCCAGCTTTGTTTGACCAGACTCGATTAATCTAATGAATCCCAAGATTTGCACTACCCACTTAGGTGTCATGTTTCATGGTGTTGCAGAGACCATTGCATGACAAGGAGTAGACCGGGGGGCGCTGTAATGATAGGCAAAACGTGCTCTTCGGATAGGGACAGGACTGCGAGCCGCTCCGGATATGCATCCAAGAGTAAGCATCAGACTAGTGGAGAGACAGATGATATATGGGGTGGCCCGTTTTTTTTTATATTTTTTTTTTAATATGCACATGTTTTGTTTTCAAATTCAAATTCGGAATTTGAACCTGTCTAAGACAATTGCTGCATTGTGGTGCGGCCCGCCGCGCGCCGCGGCTACATCGTACGCTCAGCTTTATATTTATCTGTTTTCCGTCTACATTAAGCCAGTTTTATAAACCACATTAGGAAAAACTGATCACCTTAATTGCCAACACAAGTTAATCATATTTAAAAGTTCATCCAAAGTCAAGTGAGAAAATATCACAAATTAGTTTAAGTCATGTTCACAATTTAATAATGAAACATCCATACCACAATTACAAAAAGAAAAGAAAAAACCCTAAATATTCCCTCACTGGTGGCGTTTTTGCAAACGTCACTTTATCAAGGTAAGAAGCCTCTACCAGTTCGTGTCCCGGTTTTAATTAGTAGCGAGTTGTTATTATTGTTACGGCAAATGTACTCATAAAAATTACTCAGCAACTTATCACTTAGAACGAATTTCAGTATTTCGAGTTTCGAACCGTTTCGTGGTAAAGCTAAATACATAGTTAACTATAATTTTTAACCGACTTCAAAAAGAAGAAGGTTATCAATTCGACATGTTTAAATTATATATTTTTTATGTAGGTATGTTCGGGCATAACTCCGTCATATATGTATAGACGGATTTGCAAAATACTTTTTTGTTCGAAAGGAGTTTATTCCAAAATGGTCCCATTTAAATTTCAAATAGATCTGATGACGCATTTCGGAGACAGAAAACGGAACAGGATTTTTTTTACAGCAAATCAACCGCGATTGCTGCTATCGCATAAATATGCATTGTTTTGACCTCAAGGATGATAACATTTCAATGACATAAACTTTCCGACTTTACTTCACGATGAGGTAGTGTGGTTTAGTATTACAGAAAACCACGTCTTTCAGACAAAATCCAGACGACCTTCTTGTACCTATGTCAATCCTGCTGTCTCCTGCTGCATCCTACTGATCCTGCTGACCCTGCGTGCTTTGCTACATCCGATAGACCCTGTAGCATCCTCCGAGGAAGGAAACTTGAACCGCGCGGAGACACGACTTCACCTTTTTTATCAACACCTACTAAAAAGTACCTGCTGTCAAGCTATAAATATGCGTAATTTATTGTGTGCGTTTATATCGTTATCGCGTTAAAAAGTAGCCTATCTTCTTCTCCATATCCAAGGCTATATCTCTGCCAAATTTCATGACGATTGGTTCAGCATTTTAGGCGAGAAAGCGTAACAGACAGAGTTTCTTTCTCAAATATAATATTGGTAGGGATATAATATTTTCTTGGAGATTCTAAAAAATAAATAAACCTCAGATTTCCATTCCATGAACTACCCAGGAGGAAGAGAAAATATTATGTACCGAACTAAGTATGCATGTAAACAGAATTAATTCCGTCATATTTACATAGAAGACTAGTGTAAACGGAGCTCAGTGTTAATTATGTAAAAGTCCTCGGAATATTATATGGAAACTTAACAAACTTGTGTTTCCAACGCCGTTTTTGTTGTAAAGTTTTTTTTAGCGTATTTTGAGTTAGGTAAAAACTTGTTACCTTTATTAACACTTCGTTTCACTTCTAAAACTTCATAAAAGTGATTAAATATCGACTATTTAAACATTAAGCAAAACATCATGTTGAACGGAAGCCTCCTTCTCACGACGTGCAGCTGCCAACTATTTTTGTTCTGTGCTCGTAATTGTAGATATTTTTGTTTATTGTTGGTAGCTGTACTAAGGGCAAAGTTCACCATAAAACTGAATGTATTCTGCAAATTTAAACTGCGTTCAAGAGCTGTCAGTGTCAAAATTGTTATGGAATATTCACTCTGACAGTTCTAGAACGTGGTTTACGATTGCTGATCGCGTTTACTCCTATTGGTGAAATCAGTACTAAGTAACATTTATTCGAATTAACTGACCTTTTAGACAATAAACCGATATTTATTCTTCTTTCTTTCAAAAAAAAAAAAAATGCAACAAAACAAAATTCGGTTTGAACACTTACAAAAATTAATGGGTAAGTTTAGTCTGGTTGTCTGGATACTACCTTTAGTGGCATCACGAGATGACAATGTAACTTCATGTTTTGATTAAGGTGGAAGCGCCGTTGTATCCAGCGAAATCCAAATATTCTTACGATTTTTTTGCAATTTGTAGGTAAGTGACAAGCTTTATGATGAACAAAATGTGATTCGCTAGCAATGATTTTTTCATGAAATAGTCATTCAATGGAATTAAATAGACCAAGAGGGTTTTATTGATGATTTTAGTTCTGTAGAGCCTTAATTGAAATGCAAATTAAATAAGTAACAAAAAAAAAATAGTTAAACGGTTTTCATGACAATAATTATGTAGATAATGTACTAAAAGCTAAAAAATAATTCGGTTGTTTCTAGATACCAGTCATCACACCACTTTCCTCATCAATCTAGGGCATTGATCAGACAAAAAAAAATCGTGGATCGCGTGAAATTTCTAGATATCAACAGGCTACCACTCATAATTCTATTTATATATTTACGCAGGTTACGCTACGCCCCAAGATTTCATTTTTGATAAAATATGGGTTGTGAAAAATATGTAATCCACCATTTTGTAGTGGCGGCCATCTTGGATTTACAATGATACTGATTAAATGAAATTGTATTGATTATTATCTTTTATTAAACTAAAGGTGTGTTCCAAATATGAGATCAATGTCTCAACAGGAAGGGGGTAAAATTTACCCAAAAAACAAACAGGGCTAGCTGAATAAAACCGTTTAAAAACGGAACTTTGAATTTCGCTTACCCTTCCACTATATGTCAATCATGTAACGCGGCAACAGGCTCAAAATTCACGACCCTTCGCTTCACTGTCCATTCGTGGGCATCCCTCAAAAGCCTCAAATATCATAACCCTAACACATACAACCCAAAACTATTATATTACAGTGACATTAACAATTCTCGTCTAAAAACCTCAAGGGGTACCTACCCGTCTTGGTCTAATCCTTACGTAGCCGTGAGTACGTACTAAACTATTAATTAATCAAAAGTATGTCCGGGGTCCCGTCACGTTCCAATGAGGTTCAAAGTTTTGGACCCTTTGAGGTCTGCCCTAATGTTGTTTACATTGTCGTTAATTAAATGGGGCCCGGATGTGTAATTACCTCTTTAGAGGAGCCGAGAAACAAAGATTCTATGAAAGATACGAGTTGTTCCTGGAAAAGTAAAGTTTTAGTAGGTAAGTACTTGTTGCAATGAGCGGTGTGGTTTGCAATGGGTTTTATTCGTAGTTACTGTCACCAAAACCACTTGGCGTGTGAAGCTGACACATGAAAAATAATTTATGTTTCAAGTCTCGTAACGACGATTAGGTTGTTACTATTTTTAACCGACTTCCAAAAAAGGAGGAGGCTATCTGTTCCAAATGGTCCCATTTAAATTTCATATAGATCGGATGATGCGTTTCGGAGACAGACAACGGAACTCTTCAAAAATGACAGCAAATTAACCGAGATTGCTGCTATAGCATAAATATGCATTGTTTTGACCCCAAGGATGATGAAATTTCGAATTGGTGGGGGGTAGGTACTATAGGTACTATACGTATATATATAAACACTAGAAAACGAAAAATTACTTTGATTTCGGAAGTCGGTGACTTTGGATATGTATTATTAATTTCTTGTCACCGCCTTCCGAAATTAATTTTTCGCTTTCTAGTGTTTTTTGGAAGTCGGTTGTTTTTTTTTTTTAACCCCCGACGCAAAAACGACGGGGTGTTATAAGTTTGACGTGTCTGTGTGTGTGTGTGTGTGTGTGTGTGTGTGTGTGTGTGTATGTGTGTCTGAGGCAACGTAGCTCCCGAACGGATGAACCGATTTTGATTTTGTTTTTTTTTTTTTTGTTTGAAAGGTGTATTAGTCGGGAGTGTTCTTAGACATGTTTCATCAAAATCAGTTCAGCCGTTTGAAGATTATCAGCTCTTTTCTGGTTGATGAAGGGATTTGAGCATCTTTCACGGGTCTGATCAACTCGAAATTTAGTATTATATTACTTCAATGATATTAGACGAACGAAGTAACATTGAAATGATGCTGGAGCAACACCTGGAATTTACAGGATGCCCAAGTTGCTCACCAACAAACAGCAAAAGTATCGTGTTTGGGCTCATTGAAGAAAAGGTCTCAATGAGTAGATTATAGATAAATAGTGATCTGAGGGGCAATTCTGCTAATTTTAAGAACGTTCACAGTCTGATCTCAGTCGCAATCTGTCAAAAATACCTCGAGTTTCCATACATTTTTGACGAGTTTTTGACATTTGCTTGTCGCCGAGATGACACTGCGACTAGATTGTGTTACGAGAATTGGCCTTCAGGACGAGGTATGAGGATAAATTAGTAACAAACTTCACTGTGGGTAAAATACGCAACGATGCGCAGATTTAAGCGAGACATTAAAAAGCAGGAAATAAAAATTAAATTAAAAATTTAAAAAACCCCCGACCCTAACAAAAACCCTAAAAAGTATTATATATAGTATTTTTAGGGTTTTTGTTAGGGTCGGGGGCTTTTTAAATTTTTAAGTTAATTTTTGAAATAGTATATTTCATTACAAGTGCGGAAAGGCTGTCATTGCAAAGAGTTCCGACAAATGTCTACCCGAGCCGAGGCGCAGCCGAAGGCGAGGGTTGACAGTCGGAACAAGTTGCAATGACGGTTCCGCACGTGTACTGAACGACTATTTTTAATACAGTTGCGAAAAAATGAAGCAATTTAATAAAATCACAATAAACTCAACTAACTAATCATTTATTTCTTATAAAAGTTATAGTACACATGTACATTGAAATTGGTACAGTTTTTTAATACTAACTGGGGAAGTTTTAGGTTGCATATTTACTGATTGAGACAAAATATTATTAATTTCGTATGATTGTTCATGTATATTTGTCATACAATAGCGTTTGCTAGTTGATGGAATTGGATCTGATGAATTATCATTATCAACGAAGGTAGATGGACGAACTACGGCCAAATAACGATCATCGGGAGCTTCGTTCAATCACTTCATTGGATGTTAATATTTTCGACTTTTTACTTGTAAATCCGTCTGATTGTCGTTTTAAGAAAGCATTTAATTTTGGGTATTCACTTATATCCACGTTATTCCTTATTTTCAGCATACTTTTTATCATCGAAAACCTCGACCATAACGTAGACGGTTTTAATTTTGCTGAGAGTTCGGAGAAGTATGCCAACATAACATTTTCTGAAAAACTATTTGCTTTTTTCTCTTCTCTCCACGCAATAAATTCGTCGTATGTAGATACTCGTATGTAACGACTTTTTGACTTTTCCGGTAAAATTTTCTCCGAAGCATTTTGTGCTATTATACTGAGTTCCGGTGGTGTTAATTCAAAAAAAAATTGGGTCGAAATTACTCATTTTGTGCAACAAACAACTAAACTCGCAAAGAAAATTTCTGGAAAATGGCGCCAACCGTAGAATATAGGTAAACAGAGTTTTTTTTTCTTCACCCATTTTGGTAGGCAAAGGGAACTATGCCCATACAGCTTAGTCTTCAGTAGATTTTTTTTTTTTATATGAAATGAAAATGAAATTTAATGAGATGAAATTAAATGAAACCTAACCTAACTCATTCAATTAAATCATTAAATCTGATATTGAAATAAAATAGTAGCTTCTTTTTAGAAATATACGTATTTGTACGAATCACAAAAACTCTTTAGTAAAAACTTCATGGTTGGTTTTTCTTTTTAATAGACATTATTTTGACAGTTGGGAAAGAGAACGCACGAGTTCGGGAAAGGTAAAAAAAAAGCACTAGTATGTAATAGCCCACATCCCGAACGCTATACGTCCCTGCAATACGCCACTTTTTGAGCAACTGTATTAAAAAAAAGTTTTTTGTAGTAAGTACTAGGACGAAATGAAAGTTTGTTATAAAAGAAATAAGTCGCCAGGATCGTCAGATACAGATGAAGTTTAGTTGGAAACCAATTGACATTTTCGAATACAATTTTATTAAATTATGAAAAAGAAATACAGTTCGTTTTTCAAATTAAATTGCATTCGAAAACATTCCTCGGTTTCTAACCTAAATTTCAACTAGGTACCTATAAAATCTCAAAAAAAAAGTTAAAGCGGAAGCTGTTATGATACGGAACTCATTATGGAAACAGCTACATAGGTTCAATCAAAGGTTAAACTACGCTAAC
The DNA here is from genome assembly GCA_949987655.1 of Polymixis flavicincta. Lineage (NCBI taxonomy): Eukaryota > Metazoa > Arthropoda > Insecta > Lepidoptera > Noctuidae > Polymixis > Polymixis flavicincta. The sequence goes on from OX465182.1 coordinate 15,680,001, forward strand.
CGCGGATTTTTCGTGGATGGGTGACCATCAATTACGTAGGTGTCAAGACAGCTCCGTGCCTCTGAAAGCACTTCAGGCTGTTGCTTCCAGTTGTCAGTCGTAGATCTTTCACAGTCTTTACGAGTAGTCAGAAGCCCGAAACTCTGCCAACCAGTCTTACCAAAGACTATCGTGTTACCCAGTAATAGGGTATTTTCCAGTTTATTAAAAACTATTCTAATTTGAAGATTGAGACGAAATATGTAACAGAAAAATAAAAGTAAATTGATTTTTATCCATTTTCTCAATTAAAAACGATTTAAACCAAATTTATTTTTCGTTGTTTTGAATTTATCGTCAAAACGCTCCTTACGATGACTTTTTATCACGTGACGTCAACTTTGTGTAAACTAAACAAGTGAGTGTCATGTTTTTTTTTGTGTGGGAAATCATCAAATAACTTCTCCCGCTCTGGGTGGAGCAGGAGAGCGTGTCAGACTTTTACTGACTAAAACCCACCCGTGTTCCTTCAGTAGCCCGTATGCCAGGGGTGGGCTGTGGTATCTCTTTCGAACAAACCCGCACCCCTGGCAGGCATCGGCCCTTGCGAGCCCCATCATTTTTGTGCTGACATCTCTTTGAGGCGCGCGTGGAACACAACGCGCCGTCGACTTGGGCTTGGTCCTTACCGGACAGCGAGCTACCCATTACTCGCCGTCCGCAAGCTCATGCCTACGGTGGCCGGAAATCGGCCTGGGGTTCCCGACGCCCAGGGCGTCTCCGTATCCTGCGGCGGCTAGGGTCGCGAGGGCGCATATGCTGCCTCTCCCTCACGTGCACCGCCTCCCTCTTCGCGAGCATCACTGCTTCGCTGAAGGAGGTGACGGCTCCCCATGCCCTCTCGCTCCATACCATGGCCTGGACCAGGGCCGGATAGAAAGTGAAATCACTGGTGTGCGGTGACTCTGTGCACAAATATTTCTAAAACTGCGCCAAATTAAGTATTTGTACTGGTGCTGTTTACACAAAGCCGACGTCACGATGTCGCGTGATAAGAAGTCATCGTAAGGAGCGTTTTGGCGGTAAATTCAAAACAACGAAAAAGAAATTTGATTTTAATAGTTTTTAATGGAGGAAATGGAAATAGGTAAATAAATTATTATATTTTTTATATATCGTCCCAATTTTCAAATTAAAATAGTTTTTATCAAATTGTAAAATACCCTATTGGGTTGTGGAGGTCAAATAGGTCTGTCGCTCCATTTAAAACACTGGTATTCAGCTGCATCCAGTTAGATTGGAAGCCGACCTCGACATAGTTGTAAAAAGGTTAAGCAGTTTGACTCCTACCCCCTTATTACAAAACAAGGTTTTTTTTTAGGTATGGTTTAAACCACTGAGCCTGTTTTTGAAATAAGAACTTAGAACTGAAATAGAATTACAGCTCCTTTTACAAAACTGACAATTTAGCACTGGACTAACTTGTCAGTTTTGTAAAAGGAAGTTGTATTTCGATTTCAGTTAGGTTCCTATTTAAAAAACAAGCTCGAAGGTTTAAACCATACCTAAAGAAAAACCTTGTTCTGTAATAAGGGGGCTAAGGTTCGTGGCATAGCCTATTTAACCTTGCTCAAGAATTAGGTTTATTGCAATACAATATTTTTTATATCCTATTGGTACTTCCATAGTCATACCAGTGTTATTATTAGTTTTAGTATGGATAGCAAAATTGGAAAACTGTCATATTTATCTTATTCCTCTAATCCTCAGATAAACCTTGTACTGAAAAATCAGCCCTTAAAAGATTGGGTAGTTAGCTAAAGCGCCCTCTTTCAAAAGTAAAGAGCACCTCAAGGAAAGCTACTAGTGCTGCCATCTGTTAAGCTTTGCGTGTAACAAGACGAACCTTTACCGCAGTAGAAACGTCACAGCAACAGCTGCAGCAAAACCGTTCCACAGGCTTACAATAGATGGCATGATATCCAAGTAAAATAAATTAATTCAAAAAAATAAAGCCAAATCTTTTTCTGGATAATGTAAGCTAGGTACTTATTTCTCCAGTCACTAAAACAGGAATTTTAACATAAATCATTTGCGATTTTACAATACTAAGTTCGACAAAGACCACTACTGAAAATGTTTGTAATATGATTTCCATTTCCAATAACAGACCACTTTGAAAAACGAAAAATAGTCTTAAATGTCATACTCTTAGTATAATGTTAAATTTATTAATATGATGTTAAAACTATTTTTACCATGTTCAAATACAAAATATCAAATTCGTTTTGTGACTGAATGTGATGTGAAAATGTGAATTATTGTTTCGGTTAAGCTTTTTGGTTAAGCGCCATCTACTCATCCTACGTAACATCTGATTTTTTGTTGCCCACACGTTGCGCCATCTTTCGTAACATGTATCTAACAAAACGAACCAAACTTACAACAGTAACGGGCTAGTTCGTTCTAATTTTCAACAGTGCGCAACTGCTTACTAAATGAAAAAAATTCACGTTAGATTCGATAGAGGTCACTGTCTTAAGTTTATAAAATCATCACTACTCCAATGTTGTGCGTAAGCAGTGGAGTGAGTAATACATAATAAATAAATTTTTGTTTTGTTATCTGCCCAGAGCTTAAAAAAATTAATATGTGCCTACGGTTGAATGTAAATTGTTGTATATATTTCACCAAATTACCAGTCAAGCTATTTATACGTTTTATCGCGTAGGCCAGTAAAAATAAATTATTTCGCAGTTATTAACTACAAACGGCCTAACACAAAATAATGCGAAAGGTCGAAATAACAAAACTCCACAACACAGCACAAACTTCATTGATCCCATAGTTCCGTGACGGATCGGCTTTTACCGTGAAGATATTTTGTTTGCAGACGACTAAACGATTGTCCGTAATGGGTATAATATAGCGCCCCTACCCCTTTGGGGGTCGGCAGTTAACGCCTCGCCAAAACGTCAGTGGCGATTCGTCATGGAGCACAGAGACGCATTTAGAGTTTTGTCCACCTTTTAATAATAAATCATATTTCTGAAGGTTGGTTTATCTTTGTTTCTTACTTACAAGGTATTAGCTAACACTTGTCTTGATTTTCGGATCCGGGCAAGTTAAGAATTATGCGAATGGAATAGTATTCATTCACCTATGATAACGACAAGAAGAAGAACAATCAGAATTTGGTAAATCTTAGTGACAAAGGCGTTAATCAGCTATCAGGTACTCACCACCGTACCCTGGCTAGTGCTGGACTTTCAAATGTTGACACATCCAATTTTTGAGATGTAATTAGGTAATAGGTGAATAGTGTACCTTACTGCTAAAAATGTGCATCCTAAATACTGCAGCGATCAACGATTGCGGCTCACTAACCATAAGGCGATTAACATACGGCACCGCAAACCGCCGCGGTAGGCGGTGAAGCGGATCTCATGGCGCATTGGTCTCTAAGAAATCCGTTGATGCCTAACACACGTACACCGCCCGACCGCGCGGTCGAATTGTATGCCGCCGCGGCGGTGCGCGGTGCCGTGTGTGAATCGCCTAAAGGGCCTGCGCCCACTAACGGCACGGCACGGCAAGACATTTAAATGCGACGAATATATAGGATTATAATTTACTACCTTCTGCCCGCAACTTCGTCTGCGTCAAATTTCTTGCTCCTCCGACCCACCCCGTCGCATTGAATCGCCTGGCCGTGCGAATACTTCGTATTCGTGACGTTTTTATTTTTGCTCGGCTCCTAAGGGCCTTAGCGTGATGTTATATAGCCTATAGCCTTCCCAGATAAATGGGCTATCTAACACTGAAATAACATTTCAAACCGGACCAGTAGGTCTTTAGATTAGCGCGTTCAAGCAAACAAACAAACTCTCTGCTTTTATAATATTAATTGTATGTTATGGGTAAGACAATAAAATTCAAATTTCAATGATGATGCCTAAGGGCGTCGCGACATGCTTATGGTTAGCGCGACATCGTTGCCGTTGAAATTTCAATTTTGCTGTCATACTATTAAGTTATATTTCTGTTCATGGTTTAAAAATCTCTTGCTGTGGCCGTACCGCCACTGGGCGCTGACCCATAATTACCACGATTGCGGCACCAGCTGCTCACTGGCTGAGTCTTGCATTAATATAAGTAATTATAACAAACAGCTTATTAACTACCTTAGATTACCTGGACCTAGAGTTACCATTTCTTGTTTTGAAAAGCTGGAGCTTTTAATATTTATTTATTTAGAACACATTAAACTTTTCCCTTTAGTCGTAAATCCCTTTAGTCGAAAGCCCGGACAAATGACATGTCTGGAACTGGACTAATCTAGGCCAATGGTTACCCTACCCGGACCTGAGTCCATACCTGTACTTAGCGTGTCGCGTACTGTCTACAGCCCTTTGTGAGTAATCTTAACACATTTGACTTATATTTTTTAAATAATATTCCCTTTAAGTAGTCGAAAAATACAAATCACATGTCCGGATTAACCCGGACAGATGGTTGACCTGGACCTGAGTCCATACCTGTACTGTGTTGCGTACTGCCTACAGCCCTTTGTAATCTTATTACATTAGTTAAAGGGTGAAAGCCGATATATAGCCTGCATCAATACCACTTACGTTGGCATCCCATCCAGCCACCATAAAGGGTGATCTCTTTGAGCTAGCATGCTTTGTCAACCCTATTGGAACGCGTGTAGGTATTCAACGGGAACTAATTGGGAATTTTGTTCCTTCTGTTTGAATTAAAATGGTATTTCTGTTTTTAGCGACGTTGAATTAGACATGTAAAAAAAAAACATGGCCACTTTTTTTCTTCCACATAGTATCACTTTTGCAGATACTTTATTCACATTAGCTTATCTAGCCTTTTAGTTAATAAGTAATTTAAATATAACTTAATCTGCGAAGTAACTTTAAAGTTATGAAATCGTTAAATAACGTGTTTTTATTCACTGTAAGTTATGGGGAAGACACCTGATTCACGTGTTCTTTATATAAATAAGCACTTACACTACAGTGTAAAGTCGTATTGATGTAGAACTTATATATATACCTAGCTAGAACTAAGAAAGATCATAATAAAAAAGTAGGTACTCCAAAACCGTACCATTAAAAAGCTACAAAATGGATAGTGTTAAAACACGATATCATAAACACAGTCCATTATTCTACTCTAAACAGAAGAATAGACAAAGATAACACTAAAATAATTCATTCCCCGAATCGCGTTGAATTAAAACGTCATAATAAACGTTCCAAAAAAAAATAGAATTTCCGAGAAAGCCTGCAGCTAATCACGCGGCCATCAAACAAAAACAACTCACTCCCTTATTTACAATAGGAAAACAATCACAGTGAAATATTATTTTCGGAAGGGAGGAGTAGTTTTTACAGTGATTCCTCTCAACAGATAACACTAATATTTCACGAGAACGGACCGCGTAAATGAATGACAGTAACGATTGATGGGGGCTACGCTTGTTATTTGAAAAAGCGAAGGGCCCTTTCCACCATTCCGTCGAAGATATATATCATTGGAAACGTCAACAGAGTAGAAAATTAAAGTCAATAAGCGTCGGACGCCCCGTAATAAGCTCTCACCGTCAGACTGTTATGAAACGCCTTTATCACGAGAGGGTGCAGAAAAAATTGGCCAATTTGTCAACTGCTAAACTCGGATCGCTAAGTGCCGTTTCATCGGTTCCCACCTTCATCTTTTGAAGATTTCTCTTACCTTTATTTTATTAAAATTCTCTCTGAAGGAATGAAATTGTTTATTTATAGGATCCTAATCTGTATTCGAAGAAGAGAAGCGTCTGCGTTGGGCGTTTTGTTAACATACCTGGAGACTTCAGTGTTGGATACACTTCTGTTTTAAACAGACTTTTGAAAAGGACATGTTATAAAATATCTTATCTTAAGTACCCTACTTGTACTAATGTTTGTTATTCAATCACGCAAAAACGTCTACACGAATTTGTATGAAATTTTACAAGCAGACAGTTCATGGTACCTGGATGATTCTTACAAATAAATAAATCATTTCACCCGAAAGACGTCCACTGCAGGACATAGGCCTCCCCTAAAAGGGGGTTTTGCCATAATTGCCACGCTTGGCAGGCGGGATGGCGATCGCAGTATGGTGGTAAAATGCATAGAGAACGCTGCTGCCCATTCTCTAGTAAGTCCCTTAGTCGCTTTCTACGACACCCACGAGAAGAAATGGGATGGTACTATTCTTTTACGTTCTACACCATACGGAACGAAATAACAATATAGGATAGGTACTATGTATTTATCACAGTTACGTTCCCGTGATAATTTCCGACCAAATGCTGGCGAAACCGCGGGCAGAAGCTAGTAGCAAATAATTAGTAAAACTTTTGGGCTCTTTTCAACTAAAAGATTATTTTCAAAGGACGATGTATCAATAGTACATTTTGAAGTTGAGTCACTCTTCACATCTTTAGAACTGCCGTATCCTTTAGATTCTAATGTTCTTTGTTGAAATAATCCTTTTGAAGAACTAGGTACATACTGTAGCGTAAAATCGCTACGGTTAAAACCTCTTCCAATCCTAATCCAAACTTTTCAACAAAATTTTTCTTCATAGCTGTTATTCTCATTTGAACCAGGAATCCGAAAAAAATCGTCGGTTGTTTCCTTTCAGACGATGTCATTGCTTTTTTGGGACCCGATACGTAATGGTCGAGCTTATCTTTTTTGGTGTTTAATATTGAAAATTATCATGTGTTTGGTAAAGGTTTTACTGTTGGTGCAAACCTAATAATATAAAGTATCTTAGCACAAGTATAACAGTGACCCTGTGATTTTCTGGTTAATTTGGTATGTATTGTCGTTTTTTTTTTTTTCTTTTCGATCTATTTCACTTTAGATTCATAATTAATCAAGATTCAGCTTGTATCGGTGGTCTGAAGTTTCTTTTTTGTTTAGATCCCGTTACAAGCCGATTTTTGGCTCCACCCTACGGCCAAGCGACGTCAGTTATCGACGACGGAGGTCGGGACACTCTCGCCCGTAATCCAAACACCTCACGTGCCGAGACGACTATCTACAAGGATTGAGACGTGTTCGAGTTAGAGGCGGACGCCGCAGTTCTGTGGTTCCCTGATTTCTACATTTCACCCGACAGACGTGTTCAGCAGTCCAGCAATTATCCGTGTTTTTCGCAGCAAGAGACCTATTTTAAAGTGCAGCCGATTTATATAATTTTTATCAAAAATTCTCATGTCAAAAAAATAACTAAGGCCTATCAACACGCGTTGGATTCTATTAGTGTTTTCGCGATTAAAATTACTTATATTGCTTACTCCCCTAACTTTAACCGATTGCAATCGATTTTTTTGTTAGGTCAGATTTAAAATATTTGCATAATACTTTCAATAATATTTTTTCTTTTTCCACTAAGCAAACCCACCTCGACGCATTAAGGTCCCAAAAAGAAAAAAAAATCTTTTTTTTTTTGAAATAGATAATTTAAATTTTTTTATATTTTAATTACTTGTTTTGTACCTTTTTTAAAAAAATCAAAATTAAACGTATTATGTAGCGGTTTGTGTTTCTCTCACACTTTTATTTTTTTACGCTACAATACCCAATAAGAAGTTTCATACATTATACGGCAATGTTGACCCCCTAATTAATAAAGCAACCTTTTTCGTATGTTTTTTGAGTCTCACAAAACATTACCGAAAAAATCCATAAACAGTGTTTAAACAATAAAACGACACTTAATATAAGCAACCTTGCCAGCTATTATCATTTTTACAATGCAAGTGTAATAAAGAACTCAATATTTAAACAAGCTACGTGAATGTGCATAAAGTTGCCTAAACTATTATTTATAGACATCAGATAGCAATATCTCGGTACCACAAACTGGGATTGCAATAAACATCAGAGACGTTTTATGTTTTCGTTCGTTGTTTTTCCACTTTTTATCTGTTATTGCATCCTAGGGCGAAGTTATGGTGTGTCCATGACGGATGTTTATAGAGGAATATCATCGCACGTGCGATAAATGTTACTGTATTCTTTTTAGATACGCTTTTTTCTGCTATTAACTTGCCCTTAGGCGCGAAAGCTGGGACGGTAAACAATGAACGATTTTTTTTACTAGAACTTTTTTGCACACTCTCCTTGTTTTTTGTGAGGAAAAATAATGCACTAGTCAAATAAACTTTTTAATAAAAAACCACTCAATACATTTCCTTCCTACCCCTTGTTTAAAAAAAAAAACACGTGCCCTCTCTAAAACTTTTTCATTTTAAAAATGGCAATATCTGCACCTCGTTTCAATTTTCGAACATGCCTGCACCTAATAAAAGAACATGAGTGGTAGAATTCTCGAGGCCCTTAAGCTCCCCAGACCTCAAAGAAAGAAGTATTGATAGGCAAAATGTTTTAACGAAATTAATCTATAGGGAGGATGTTACCGTTGACAGGGACCATTATGTTTGGGAACTATAAATACATACAAATGGCCCTTGGTTTTTTAATAAAGCGGAGGGCTGAATATTAGTCTAATATCAGCGAGTGCAAACCGATGTTGCCCTCACAGTGTGCAGTCGGTGCATGGACGTGTTTTATGAAGTTATGGACAAATGGCTGGCATTAGTGTGGATACTCCTGTGGTTGATTTTGATATTAACACGCTTTTATTCGCTTCACCTATGTATGTGAGCATGTTTGTTTGTAACCGACTCATTTGGACTTTATTTTGACTCACTTCAAACGGTCTGATTTCATTTAAACTTTCTAGACGTATCGAGGACCGATGACAATTCAATAATTTCATAAATTTGTTCTATAATGATAAAAAATATATGATAAATCACGCTTTTGTAGTTAGCAGAACTAAAAATAGAAAATAAATAATAGTACAAAAAAAAAAAACACGCTTTATAACCCAATTATGTTCTGCTTTTCTAGTTTGATTTTTAAAGCGTGTTTTTTAGTTTTTTATACTATTATTTTTGATAATACAGTGTGGCGGGGCTTGTGGCTAAATAACAATAGCTGCACGGGTAGATCGACCAGGTTAAGCTATGCTTGCCGCGGTTGGTCCGTGGATGGGTGACCATCTTTAAATACCAAGACCCCTCCGTGCCTCGGAAAGCACGTTAAGCCGTTGGTCCCGGCTGTTATTTGTGGATCTTTGACAGCCGTTACGGGTCGTCAGAAGGCCGAAAGTCTGACAACCAGTCTTACCAAGGGGTATCGTATTACCCAGTAACTGGGTTGTGGAGGTCAGATAGGCAGTCGCTCCATGTAAAATACTGGTATTCAGCTGCATCCGGTTAGACTGGAAGCCAACCCCAACATAGTTGGGAAAAGCCTAGGCAGATGATGAGTGTGGCGGGGATTGCAAGATGTGAGATAAGTATTTTAACAGAGATGTTAAGGTTTAAGGAGCCTGGTAGCCTGGTGATACCGGCCCCGATTTACGAGTTGTTGATTTTAGGTTTCAACTCAGTCAGGCGCTTTACTTAGTGAAAATATATTCACCACCACTGCTCTCAAAACGGTGAAGGAAATCATCGTGAGGAAACAGGAAGAATGTTCTGGAACCATAGGTAAATTCGAAAACATATGACATCTACCAACCCACAATGGGCCCGCTTGTTAGATTACAGCCCACTTCCTCTCGAAGAGAGGAGGCCTGTCTCCCAGCAGTGGGAACATTATAGGCTGATTATGCTTATGCTGTTATGGGTTATTTTTAACCGACTTCAAAAATAAGGAGGTTTTAAATTTGACATGTCTATATATTTATATTTTTTAAATGTATGTTCGGGCATAACTTCATCAATATATATTAACGGATTTGCAAAATTCTTTTTTTGTTCCACAGGGGTTTATTCCGAAATGGTCCCATTTAAATTTCATAAAGATCTAATTATGCGTTTCGGATACAGAAAACGGAACTCTTCAAAAGATGACAGCAAATCAACTGCGATTGCTGTTTTCGCATAATCATGCATTGTTTTGACCCTCAAGGATGATGAAGTTTATAATTGGTGTGGGACTAAATAGTGAAGTAAAAAGTTTTGATTAATTTGGTGTTTATTAATAGGTATTAATTTCCTCTCAATGCCTCTCTAAACTCGGTCAAGAGTTAATATTCCAGCTGAAAAACGTTTTTTTTTAAATCTGTTTAACCTACAATGCATCAACGCATTAGTCCATATTGAGTGAACCACTCCTATTTATTTACACTTTTAACCTTCTCGTATAATTATCATAAAAAGCGCACCTACGCTAATCTTTACATTCATAAGAAAAACCGAGAATGCACCCCGCTACCCATAACACGGTTAATATTAAAATATTGCATCGAACCCATGCATTTTTTACACAAGCGTATCAAGCCAAAACATTGGCTTTCCTGCCCCTAAGAATCACCCCACAAAAATAATACAAGTATTTGTACTCACATTTTTTTTATGCCGTAGGGTGAATGCTCATTTAAATACGTCATAATGCGCGTTATGTTTTTTTCTCATAACTCGTAAAATATTATTATATGGCTTTTAAATATTATCTCTTTTAATATTTTCTTTTATATCTTGTCCTATTTTTGTTCTTACTTCCTGGAGGAAAAACCGTTACAAAATTATCAGCTGATCAATTTAGTTTTAGCTGCTGCAGTTCTACACAACCAACAGGTCAAACAGCTGTTCTTGTAGACACATAAGTGACATAAAATTGGTCAGACAGTCAATAGACCTCATATTCAAATGAACATAATAAAGGATGGTACGGACAGCCCGCTTTGCAGGGGCTCCCTTGACGCCGAGGAATCAGCCGCCCACGTCATCCTGGAATGCGAGGCCGTGGGTTCTCAACGCGAAGAAATCCTCGGAACAGTGAGGTCGCTCCGCGAAGCCTGTGAAGCTCCCAGGAAGCTTCTGTGCTTTTGGGCGGAGCTAGGCTGGCTCTGTTAGCCAGAATCCCCACGCACAACGGACCGAATGGGAGTCTACGTGCGGAAAAGGGAGTCCCATCATCATCATCATCATCAGGATGGTACGGACATCGAAGCGCTAACTGAAACCATGAATTCAGAACAGGATCTTGAATACGTCGGTCATTTAAAAAACAAAAACTGTTCCAAAAATTTTGACCGCGTAGTTAGTGTTACTTTTTTATACTATCCTACTAATATTATAAATGTGAAAGTTTGTAGATATGTCTAGATGTTTGGATATTTAGATGTTTGTTACTCAATCACGCAAAAACGGCTGAATGGATTTGGATGAAATTAGATACACACATAGTTTTGTTTAGAGCAGTGGTGGCCAAGTGGTAACGGCCGCGACTTACGAGTTGTAGGTCGTGAGTACGAACCCAGCCAGGCGCTTTACTTTGTGTAAATTATTTCATCACCACTGCTCTCAAAACGGTGAAGGAAAACATCGTGAGGAAACCGGCATGTCCTAGAACCAAAAATTCGAAGACATGTAACATCTACCAACCCGCACTGGGCCTGCGTGAGGAGGCCTGTGTCCCAGCAGTGGGAACATTATAGGCTGATGATGATAGTTTTTAACCGGAAATCTACTAATTTTATAAAGATAAAAAGATTTGATTGTTTGTTTGTTTGTCTGTTTGTTTGCTTGCATTGAATAGGCTCCGAAACTACTGAACCGATTTGAAAAATTATTTCACTGTTGGGAAGCTACACTATCCCCGGGTGACATAGGCTATATTTTATCCCCGTATTCCCGGACCGAATGGGAGTCTACGTGCGGAAAAGGGAGTCCCATCATCATCATCATCATCCCCGTATTCCCACGGGAACGGCAAATACGCGGGTGAAACCGCGGGGCGCTGCTAGTAACATACAAGATACTTTTTATCTTGTTCCCGTGGGATTATTTTCGACCTCCACGCGAGCGATGCCGCTGGCAAAAGCTAGTAATAGATAAATGTCTCTTTGATGTAAGACTTTTTTATATTCATCATCAGTAGAACTAACGATATCAATGTCAAAGCGACTTCTTCTATTATTTCTTAGTAGTTCTACTTAGTTAAAGCTGACTATTTATTAGTACCTATTATTATTTAATAGTAACACTTTGTGCTTATCGTAGAACGATAACATAAAATCAAAGTCGGTCTTAACATCCAATGAGAATTTATTGAAATTGTTAAGTACCTTCATCAATTGACTTTTTATCTAAATGGATAGAATAACACGCCTCTAAGGTTCTTTAAAAACCATTCGAAAAGAGTTATCCATATTTTTTTGTTTTAATTGACCTCTGTAGGAACCTACCTGCCTTCCTACAGATTTTTTAAAGACAGTTAATGTTACCTGTGACTTCTTCTGTGTATATTTTGTACTAGCGTTTGCCCACGGCTTCGACCAAGTGGATGTCGTTTATTGTGTATAAAAAGTAACCTATGTCCTTCTTCATATCCCAGGCTATATCTCTGCCAAATTGCATGACGATCGGTTCAGCGGTTTAGGCGTGAAAGCGTTACATAAAGACAGAGTTACTTTCGCACTTATAATTATTTTAGTTGGAATTTCATCATTTTTAATACAAATATTCTGGATGAAAAGTAGTCTTCTTCAGGTCCTGAAGAAGACTACTTTACGGTACCTATATGGTACCTATATGTCAAAGATTACGATGGGTTCAATGGTTTAGCCCACGTTTCGCGGAACGTTATAAAATCGCATCGAGATTTTTTCGCACACTCGATCTTCAACAAACTGCTAAACGCCTAGAGTTGAAAATCGAACACATGTTCTTACCGACGCGCTAATTCTCACTCGTGATGCTCTCTGTTGGATTCTCAATCATCGGTTCAAAGCCGAGAGTTGAAAATCGATTGCGTGATAAAATCATGCCGCGATTTTATTACGTTCGTATGGAGGTCGACTTAGGGTTGATAAGGTGACACTCATAGTTATTTTCGCATGATCTATACTAATATTATAAAGAGGAAAGATTTAATTGCTTGTTTGTTTGTTTGTTTGCATTGAATAGGCTCCGAAACTACTGAAAAGATTTGAAAAATTCTTTCACTGTTGGGAAGCTACACTATCCCCGGGTAACATAGGCTACGCCCGCGTAGTTCATGTTCAAATCGGTTCAGTAGTTTCCGAGCCTATTCAATGCAAACAAACAAACAAACAATCAAATCTTTCCTCTTTATTAATAGTATATAAATTAGTATGGATGAATTTAATAGAAAAGTTCAATAAATAAAAAAATGCCTTTTATTCGATGCAAATTAAGTTATACAAGCTCACTTTAAATTTTTTATGTATTTTTTTTTTTTGGATTTGCTCTGTTTAGATGATTTTTATAAATATATTTACGTTTTTGTATTTATTTATTGTTTTCATGCATAGACCCCCATAGTGAACCAAATCAATATTCAATAGGGTTGGTACTGTTTAGAACCTATTGCCTTTTTCGTTTACGAGAATTTCATCAACATTTTCAGAAATGCTTCAATGGGGTATCATACTGATATTTTTTCCTTTTTACAGCGCATTTCCTTACTGAATGAATGAAACGCCTTTCATTTTATTATTTATTTCAGCAAATTGTTGATTGTAATTAACGCAGGCCGAGTTATGACCCCCATTCAACTTTACCATTAGTTGATTGCCCCCTTTATGACGATAACAGGAGCATTTTATTAGGGAACTAAAAATAAAAGCTATGAAGAGCGTTGTTTGATCGCCGAATCTTGATGTTATCAATTAGTTTTTGTGCTATTTTTGTTTATATTATTGTTTTGTTTTGTAGGCTTTACGTCCGCTTCCAGACTCACGTAACATTACGCCTGTATTCTTTGACGGGTTAAGCAGAGGTGCACTCACATTTAGGTATCATGTTTTTTTTTGTTTAGCTTGCTTTACTAGGTAGAAACGTACTAAGTGGTTTTTCTCTTTTCATTCTAATCCAAAACGTTGTCAACCCTACCTTTTAAAGAAAGTTGACAATGTAGGTTGTGATTTCCAATTTTTCTCTAGTTAAAGAAGGTGCATAATAGCATGCATAATCAGCCTATATTGTGCCCACTGCTGGGACGCAGGCCTGCTCTCTATGAGACGGAGTGGGCCGTAATCTACCATGCGGGCCCAGTGCCGGTTGGTAGATGTCACATGTCTTTGAATTTATGGTTCTGGAGCATGCTGGTTTCCTCACGATTTTCTTCACCGTTTTGAGAGCAGTGGTGATGAAGTAATTTACACAAAGTAAAGGGCCTGTCTGGGTTCGAATCTGCGACCTACAACTCGTGAGTCTCGACCGTTACCACTGGCCGACTCTGCTCATTAAAAAAGGTGACCACTTCAAAAAATACACTATTCAAAGCTTTCGTAGAATGTTCTAGAAAATCCAAATTCAAATTAGCACTATAAAGAAAAATCTCCACCATCTTATCATGTAAACATCGTATGCACAAAATGTTTCCACCCCAATGATATTACTACAAAATCTCAGTGTGTTTCCCTCAGTGCAGATAAAAGGGCGCGATCGTATGACACATTATTCATATTGAGGGGCGTCACACTAAAGATATTGTGGAAAGGGCACTAAGATTGCCAACTGCAATACATTGTTCCCCTGCTTCTTGTTTTGACGTGATAGAACGGCTCTAGACATTCACAAACAACCTTACACTTACACCCAACGAAGCAAACAGCTCCCCAATTATCGTCTGTAAGTCCTTACGATAAGGTTTGTAGATAATTTGCAGGACTGTCGGGATATGTTTGCAATTGGTAGCGTAATAAATGTTGCGTATCGATGCGTTTGAAGATAAGTAATGAAGAACTTATAGATTGCGTTTAGAATACGAATGTGTGTAGATAATTTTACAAAATGTGCGGTCGGTTTTTGTTTATGACTGAATTTTGAAGTTTTGACGTGATAAGCGTGTTTCCCGATGTGTCATATTTCTTAAATAGGTAGGGACTTACTTATTATTATTTGAATATGCTATTCTGTAACCATCTCACCAGGTGAAGTGAGCGTGGAGTGAGATGTTAGTGTCATTCCAGCTGATGCTAGGGTTGACCAAGCTTTACATTTATAATCAGTATCGAGATTAAATCTCGATTATGATTGTATGCTAATTCTATTGATCATTTTATTACGATTTCAAAGCTAGTGTTTAAGTGTGCATCATGCATTACATTTTGGGAGGTTTTTCAAGTAAAGTAGCAAAACAAAAACTCAGTCAGAAACTCATTGTTGTTTCAGTCTATTTTTTCCTAGAACCTATATTGCCTGAGCGAGTGCGCGTATAGTGTAATGTCGGCTCACTTCACGCGGTGAGATAGTTACGGAATAGCACGGCTGGGGTATACTGACGGAAGTAATCGGTAATTTTCGGAAAAAAAAAGCGCATCGAGGCTCGATCTTTGAAATTTAACAAAAACTGTTGCCATCCTTTTTCAGCTCGTGGGATACCTTTTCCGTAATTAAAAACCTTCCAAATCTATGTATGAACTGTTATTGTTTAAAATTAAGACCCTTGTATCTTTTCCGATACTGAAGCAAAAATTTCAAAGCTTTGCATAGTAGCTATGACAGGTATAATTTGTGTAACAGGTAAAAAGTGCTATCTTATTGGTAAGCATACCGATTCGTTTTTGTTTGTAGGAACTGAGCATCAAGTACACATAAATACAGTCCCAAGTAGGTCAAGCTATACCAAACTGTCAAATTTTATCAATTGAACATAAACCTTATTCCTTTGTAATAAAGTTGAAAAACTATCAAAGAAAGACAGATTGTGGTAGCTTGATGTGCTGCCCTCTGTACATCACATTTTTTTTTTAAATTTCTCCTACCAATTCTGGTATGGATAGGAATTTTCCGAGTCTCCCTTACAAGGTAGCCAAAGCATAACATGCACCAAATAAACAATCTAATTTATTAACGACCCTATATTGACGACACTCATCTTCCGTCATATCACACTCCTACATTTCTTACTTATGCAAGAGTTTCAAGTGAGGGTCGGTCCCTCAATTGTGTTACTTCACTCATTCCTATTTGTGTTTTTCCCAAACTTATTGCTATAAGTAAGCCTCTGTGGTGTTCTCATGCCATTACCTGGCTGACAGACGCCATAAATATGTCGATACTACGTCATAAATTTTGTGGCTTTTGCGTTCTGAAATATTGCAGTGTTTCGTCCAGTTGTTGTGTCTTTGTCAATTTTATGAGGTTCGAGTCTCTTTTAACTATTCTAACTTTTTCTGTAGTTACTAAACTTTTACTTAGTTACTTGTTTGATTTAAAAGTTTCTCGAGAATGGTAATTCAACCTGCATGACTCTTTCTATTTCTACAAAGAATAGACAGTGCTTTTTCAATACAAAGTGACATTTCGTTCCTCCATTTTTAGCATCGCACCGTAGATATCCTTCAACAATCTGTCATTTTGTCTTTCGTTTCTAACAATCTGTGTCTAGGTCCCTTTAAATGTAGACTATTTCAGAAGAATATTTCTTCCCAAACTATCAAAATCACACTGATAACAAACTTTCTACTCAACGGCCATAAAGTATATACGATTATCTACAAGATCATGATTCGTTTAGAACGCATAACTGTGATAGTTAATAGAAAAACATAGCCATCTTCTCCTATTGTACATCATTTAGTTAATAGTCATGTCTATTCTTCCGTCGACAAATCGAGCCTGCTGCAGGCTCAGCACGAGATCCGTAGAGAAGCGTTTCGTCGACTTAAGAGTAGATAAAAATGACGTTTCCTTGTAGACAATTGACAGTTTTGTACCGAGAAATGTAGATAAGCGATTTCTATTCTACTGTAGAGTAGAAATAGAAAGCGTCATGCTAAGCCTGCTGATGGTGAGTCCGAAGCCTAATGTGTTCACGTTTAGTCAGCGGCAACAGATATTTTTACCCGACTACGGCATATGTGTGAATGTTCATCTCATCATCATCATTTCAGCCGAAAGACGTCCACTGCTGGACATAGGCCTCCCCCAAAGGGTGTTTGCCATAATCGCCATGCTTGGCAGACGGGTTGGCGATCGCAGTATGGTGGTAAAATGCATAGAGAACGCTGCTGCCCATTCTCTAGTAAGTCCCTTAGTCGCCTCCTACGACACCCACTAGAACAAATGGGATGGTGCTATTCTTTTACGCCCGGACACCATACGGGACATAATATGTTCATCTGTTCCTTTATAACTTCTAAGCTTCTAATCATAATTTGACAAGTGAGTTATCGTTGGAAGCTTCTTGGTCTTCCGCTGGTTGTAGGCTGAACAAAACAATACACTCAAACAGTCGTCAGCGATTATACACTTTGGGGCAAACTGGCATACGACACTACTTTCAGCTGAGAATGTTTTTTTTTTTCATACTTTTTAGAGAGTGATTTTTTAATAGTGGAATTTTCGTTTTTGAACTTACTTTTAATAACTTTGGCAGAAAGGTGCCTGAAATCAGCAGAAAAAATATTTTGGTATTCTATAATTTCGAGCGAATTTAAAAATTACATTCCATCAGCTTACTCATGACAAGATTTTTAATAGTTTAACAATAGAATAAAAGCAGTAGGTACTTACCATAATTTAATTTTAAACCGTAATTTAAAAGTCGTATATTAAAAATTCTAAAGTTGACCAGTGACCCGATGTCCCCATTGGCTGAGGCGACGACTAATCAAATTAAACCAACCGTTTGATGACAAAGGATCGCCGAAACTTTTAGTGATGTGATTAGTGTAGGTATAGCTGGAGTCGATAAAATTCCTAGTGTGAAAGCTAGATGGACCGGCGACCTTAGGCAGGTGGTTGGGGTAGACTGGATGCAGAATACGAAGGGCAGGGTGTTGCGGTGCAGCCTGGGAGAGGCCCTAAGTCCAGCAGTGGATTGCGATGGGCTTATTTTAATTTCTGAATTGTTATTTTACTTTTGTTTTAATTACAAACGCTTTAATGTGCACGTATTTTAACATCGTTCTCACATTGATAATCCTACTATCCCACTAATATTATAAATGTGAAAGTTTGTATGTTTGGATGTTTGTTACTCAATCACGAGAAAACAGCTGAACAGATTTGGATGAAATTTGGTACACAGATCGTTTATAACCTGGATTAACACATTTCATCCCGCTATTATATTCCCGTGGGATAATTTCCCACCCCCACGCGGGCGAAGCCGCTGGCAAATGCTAGTAAATAATTATTATGATGACCCTTTTTTAGGGTTCCGTACCAACGGGACCTCCTCTAAGCCTCCGCTATCTATCAGTCCATCCGTCTGTCTGTCAGCCGGCTAATCTCATGATCTGTAATAGATAGATAGTTTAAATTTTAACGGGATAAAGTTAAAGGGGGTTTCCACACAAGAAACGTTTTCGAGTTGGAGTCCGACTCGCACATGGCCGGTTTTTTAAAAGTCGATATCCAAATCGTCGACAAAGGCACATCCCTAACTTTATTTCATATGAAACAACAGATTTCATTGTGAGCAGAGCGTGACGGATCCGTTTGGGATCGGGTTTGGTGACACGAGGGTGCGGGCATAGGCCAGGGATCAGTCGATTTATAAAATTAAAGCCTAAACCTTTTAGGGTAATATTTTTAAAGTTTTCTCTTTTGGGTGTGATTTGTACGACCATAAAGCTTGATAGGTTTAGTCGAATGCAGATAGGTTATGTAAAAACAGTGGTGACCGGTAATGTACGCGACTTATCGAGTTATATAGGTCGTAGGTTCGAAACTGGTAGGTCGTAGTTTTAGCCAAGTCAGGCAATTCCCATGGTGTTAGTTATTTCATCACCATCTCAAAACGGTGTAGGAAAATATCATAAGGATATCGGCATTTCCTAAAACCCAAAATTCGAAGACATGTGACATCTGCCAACCTGTATTGGGCGTGGTGGATTGTGGTCCATACCCTCCCACAGAGAGGTAGCCTATGTCCCAGCAGTGGGAACATTATTAGCTGATAATGCTATGCTACGTTATGTTGTTATATGAGCGGACCTTGAGGTGGATCTTGTCGACATTTTTTCCTTACAAACTTCGGGAGTGTATTACTCCACTGTTCGACAATATACAGTCGCCAGCAGGTCAAGCTATCCCAAACTGTCAAATTTTCCCAATTGAACATAAACCTTATTCCTTTGCAATAAAGTTGAAACTCTATCAAAGAAATTTGACAGATTGGGGTAGCTTGATGTGATGGCCTCTGTACATCAAAAATTAAACATGGTATAGTTTTGCCTCATTATTATTATTGTCTGTACGGTAACAGAATACGGCCATTGAAAAGTTATGAGCCAACAAAGATTCGTTTTTCTTACTAATTTCACCAAACTTTGGACGTATTTAAGTAATAAAACAAGTTTGAAATCTCCAATACCAAGTCGGTGCCGACAAAGCTCAAATATCGAAAAATTCAATAAACTTTATTGGTCATTGATTTATACAGTAGTTTTTCATAAAACCCGATCTTCCGAAGGACTTTACAAAATTTTTTACGCGCCTGTTTTACTATAACTGATCCTGCATCTCACTCAATAATGTTGTCCGTGTAGACTAGCGTCTAACTGCTCATTACGGGTACAACCTCTTTCGGATACGAAGCCTGGTGAAACAGCGTGTTTTTTAGCCAGGCCCACCAGTGAGTTCGAGCCCGCGACTAGATTCCCCTTAATCCACAACACGGGTTCAGTGTGAGTTGACGGATGACACGTGTCATTGATTTTTTTTATAGTATATGCAGAATTCCTCACGATATTATCCTTCACCGCTTTGAGAACAGTGCTCTTGAAATTAAATACACTAAGCGAAGTGACTGCCTGGTTTCGAACCCACAACCTACAACTCGTAAGTCGGCTGTGATGCCACTGGTCCGCCACTGCTCCCGATTGTAAAGAGACCAGTAAATAAATAATTAAATAAGTAAATCAAAGGGAGATTTTGGCAGGATCGCGTTGGAACATGTCGCACGAATTTTCATTTTCATGAAAGTTTGTGAAATAGCGAATTAAATTGTATAATTTTGGTAGTGAATTATTCAATTTAGTAACTAACTTGAAGGTGAAAATAAGTGACTAAAGTGGACTTTTCGTTTTTCCCCCAAAACACCTAATAGTTTGAAGTAATGTTACTACCGCTTTACAACAACAACTTTACTTTGATTTAACTTTGACTTGACTGACTAAAGACAACTATGACTTTTTTGTAACTTTGTGCCTGATATTGGGTCATTTACTTGATCGAAAAGAAAAATTACTGGACACTGGCTAAATGCACAAAACGTGCGAAGCCAACAAAAAATAAATAAAAGAAGAAACAAAAAATAAATAAAAGTAAATCAAAACATAGCTAGCTATAGAGCAGTAAACGTTAATCGAACACGTACGTTGGTACAATAATATACGTGGCTCATAATACTGGCGCTAAAGCTACTTATTGAAGCCACTGCTGATTGCCTCCACACTAATCAAAGGGCAACGCATAAGCCATACATATGCCTTAACATAACGCTTACCTAGCAACATGGAGCTACCTACAATCTATGTTAATTCTACATCCAGGGCTTTTGCTGATGTTGTGCAACTTGATGTGGGCTGTGTATTAGAATTTGCCAATGGATTAACTCTAATTTTTAATGAGTGAATGAATGAAATGCACCGATTCCAGCGTGGCTTGACCAGACTCGATTAATCGAATGAACCCCAAGATTTGCACTAGCCCCTGGAGCCTCATGCTTCATTGTGCTACAGTCGCCATTGCGTATTAAGAAGTAGACCTGGGTGCGCTGTAATGGTGAGATAGACGTGCCCATAGGATAGGAAAAGATTGCGAGCCTACCCGATATGCATCCTTGAGTAAGCATTGGACTAGTGGAGAGACGGGTGGTATTTATTTATAGAAGGGCATCTTTTCACGACGTCGCCAGCATGTTGATTCAGACATAATAATAATGGTGGGGTTTAAATACATGATGAACACCGCGGGGTTATTGCAAAACACACTAACAGTAGAAAAAGTTTGCATTTTGACAGTTCAGCAACATTCATTGCTTTATTTACGTTGATGAGCAGAAAATTGTTTCGAACATAAGAAGCAATGTATTAGCAATGAACCTTCAAAATGTTTCAGTTTCTGATTATCAGTGTGGTACGTAGGATACAGGCGTTACTTTACAGAAATGCACACTCGAAATTGTTTTTAAAACACAGTGTTACATCATAAATTATTATATTAAAAAAAACTTTTATACGTCAAAAATTAATTGTATAATTATAAAACTAGATGATTTTGGGGATTTCTATCTAATACAGTAATAACTACTCTAATACAGACATTATATCTTGTTTATATCTTCATGTGAGAACCATGTAAATTAGTATCTCAAAAGGCCAGAAAAGAGCCACACAGATTGAGTGGACCTGTCCAATCAGTGCACGCCTTTATCGGTAATCGTGTAGGTACCAACTTAGAACTACAGAACTTTTGTTTGTGTTAATTCCATTTATAAAAACGAAGAGACCGAACGAAACGCCTGCAATAATTTTGCACATACAGAAGAATCAAATAAACCAAATGCAATTTTAAACCGATAGAGAGAAAGGACCCATGAAGAAATATTATCTCTATAATAATGTCCTCATGAACTTTAATAAATAACTATAACATTACAATATTTATGGACCTAATAAGAAAAGATGATAACCAAGGAAGGGAGAGACGCACAACATTTAGATACTTGGATACGTGTACATACGTAGCAATACAGTCTATTTACAGGTCTCGATATAGGTAGATAGGTACATACAAGTGTGAAACAAGTACATCCGACACCGGTACTTGGAGTCTTGCCAAACGATAGTTCCTGAACTCTGGGTTTATAAGTGACGATTACGATCCGATCATTTGTGTTGGTACAAAGGAAATTGTATCATCTCAAAGATAAAATAAGGTTATGTTTTTGTCGATCACAACAGAGAAGTTCCGTTCTTTTTGCAGTTTACGATCCGCGAGGTAACGTTACCTAGAGGTTCGGCATTTATGATGTCGTGGCCTTAAAAGTGGAAACAGAAAGTACAGTAAAAGAGAGAGAAAAAGGAAGAGTCAAAGAACAGAAAGACAGAAAATAAAGAGACTGAAAGTAAAGGAATTCAGACAAGAGATTTAGGTAATTGTACCTAAATCTCTTGTCTAAATTCCTTTACTAACTAGTTTGTTTCTTTATGTGTTTGTATTGATGCTCCTGATAAAAACACAAACCAGTTCAGAAACAGCTTATTATAGGTTAACCATAAACATTTATCGAGGGAATCAAAATCAAAATATTTAATTTCAAATAAACCTACATGGGCACTTATGAAACATGTGAAGCTAGGTCCGATATCGAAATTGAATAAAGCAATAATTCCATTATGATCATATTGATATCGCCCACTGTAAAGTCACAAAACACTAAATCTTGAATCACCAAGAAATACCAGTGTACCCACCATGAATTGTACGCGTAATAAATATCAGTGAAAAACCAAACAAACTGTTAACAATGATTTACAATGGAATTAAACGATCCAATAGTTATTTAAACAGATATTAGCTGTCAATAAAAGCCCGCATGTTTACCCATTGTTTGGGTTCATAAATTTAATGTAAAATATATGCAGTATGTAAATCAATCGTTTAGAAATTTACATCAATGTTTAGTAGGTGTGGAAGTAAAGATGAGAAAAGTAAAGATTGGTAGTTTTGTCTAATCTGGTGGAATCATTGCAAAATTAATTAGTATACTCCTAGGGAGTAGGAGTACAGACATAGCTCAATGGAACAATCGCCTAATATTGTGTGAGTAAAGGCAATAGTCAGTTCATGTCCCAGACCAAATAAACTTTCGTAATTATGGTGTATGATGTTGCTTTCTACAGGTCTGGTCAAAGGCCTGTCCTTTTGATATTAGCAACAGTAATTCTTCGTTTTCGAGCAGAATTAGTTACTACAGACAAATATGTAATAAGGATTGATGACTGCATTAACTAACACTGACACATTAATTTTATTGTTGCTCGAAAATTCTATTAGCTATTCTGGGCAAGATTCATTCACTTCCTCTCAAAGAAGCTTATAACATTTTGTATTCCAACGGCAAACGACACATAATTGTTTCGTCAGTAAATTCTTAAATCGTAAATTCTCCATCGTAATTGAAAACATAAACGTTTATCGTATCTAACATTCGATATAACAGAACCAAAAAGTGCGTAACAAAATGAGAAAGCTACTCATTCGTAAAACTGTTGGAATTCTCTCAAAAGATTTAGTTGAACAACTTCACGGCCAGACATATAAATCAGAAAGATGCGTTGAACAAATCACTACCGCTTTTGCAGCAATACCGCACCTACAGAGTACCTACCGATGTATTGGCGATGCCTACAGATTGATGTAGCTTGTACTAACACTAAACAATATTATACTTGGATATAGCCAACAAAAGTTAAGATTTACGAAGTATACTCGAAAGAGCTTTGTGGATGTGCGAACGTAGGTGTAGCGGTGGATGCGATATAATGATATTGTTATGGGTACTATTTTTCTTCTTAATTATTAAGACGACACAGAAAACTTGTGACTGAAAGTAAATGAGGCTGTTCTTAATTGGAACACAGATCAAACGGAAATTAGAAGTTTCTTCGCTTAAAATGCTTGTTAATTATTAGTCGAGCTTAAATTATAAAATATTAATAATTAACAAATACTTAGCTAATAAAATAAAAAAAATTGCAATGTCGTAATCAGTCAATCAAATCAAAATATTAATTTCACATAAACCTGCATGGGCACTTATGAAACGTCAGAAGCTAGATGCAATAAAAAATTATGTCCAAAAACATAATCTACAGTTCCGGGCAATCTTCATATGCATCGCGTTATTTAAAAGTAAGCCTCATCCATGCCTTCCATGAGTTCATCCTCACTTTTTTCAACTTTGCAACGTTCTACGTTGAAAACAAACAATTGGCGTCAAATATACGAGCTGTGTTGAGAGCCAAGCCGCTTATTGAAATGACTGTACGGCGCTCAATTCAAATTCCCTTCCCTACGAAAGACTATCTGCTTCGTGTGTCAGACCTTTACTTTCGGATTGTTACGACCTCTTTTGAATTTTCCATTCCGTAACATAAGCGTTATGACAACAAAGATTTATGTGTTGATATTGTTTTTAATAAACGGTTCAGAAAACAATTTGTTTGATGTGAAAGAACACGTCGTGAAGAACTGCGGATTCCTGTAATTACAATCGCCATTTGAAGAAGTACAATCGTGAATAAAACACTAACAATTTTGGATGATTGAAAAACAACGTTCATTAAAAATCGGATCTTTAAAACGCTTCAACGTTCTTGTTTCGTCGTAGAGTTTAGACATGGCGACAATGTTGGCACGTCGTCGTCCCAAACTCTTATCGACACTAATTTATCTTAATTACTACTTAATACCACAATTTGGATTCTAAGCAGAGCGCTAACGAAGCGCCTTATGATGCCACCGTCGGCGTTAAATACCACAGAGCGAATACTTTCGAAACGCGATGGGTGCCGATCGCTAATCGAACAATGGCCATGACATACCTAAATCGCGGCATAATAGTAATAAATTCTATTGTTGCTAAACAAAAAGTAGAATGTGGTAACATAGGGTGACACGCTTGAAGCGCGACGACAATGCTAAACGGAATATCAATATCAGAGCATCACTTTTCATATGCCGACTGGGTTGGTGGAGCAGCAGGATATAAACTCTGTTGCACACAGTTTAGAGTTCAATATTTTGATTTTGGAGGCGGGTAAAAAATACGACGGCATTCATGCTTGCGACTGCACCCGATATTGGATTTCAAACTCTTTTTCGAGTAATTTTTGAAAATACAATCTGTGTATGTTAGCAAGCAGGACGGCTGCCATTTGTCTTCGCAAACGAACCGATTTGTGCGTCGTAGTATGGGTAACGGATGTTGCAGGGAGGCACGTGGCCGAACGGACTGACTTATTGTTACACTGACTTATTGCGACGCTCATTGAAGTCTATTAGTGAATTAGACTGAAATAGAACAATGCGTTACTGTCAATGGTAATAGAGATTTGTTATTTTGAAACTGGTGGAAGATTTATAGTTTAAGCTACTGTTTTTACTGAAAGTCTCTCTTTAACTGAAATTCATGGATGAAAAAATACCGGAAATAAACAAAACTGTACAGAGGTTAGGATTTCAAACTAATTAAGAAAGTAAAGAAGCAATCCCAAACGAGTGGTTTAAGTTCAAAAATTCATCCCAACATAGTTTTATAATTCAATAACCAAAAACAAATTCAAAACCAACAAAATCGAATTCGGAACAAAACATCCAACATAAACCATAGTCTGTGTAAAAGAGGAAGCGGAATTTCATAAACTATAAAACAAAGCAATGTTCAATGCGGCGTGCGGCCGTCTTGGTAAACTTTTGGGGAACGAATGAATAATTCAAGATGCGAATCGGCAGTCCGTCAAGCGGTTCCCAGACCGTTGCATTTTCTACGTAAATCTGCAGTAATATCTGGGGATATCTGAGGATATCTTATGCCGTGTTCACGAGCAATATTCTTCATCTTTCTGTTTTACATTCCACTCTGATGCTCGACACATGTCTGGATTTCTGTCTACTCCTATGATTTGGTTGGTTTTATATTGTCTTCCCATTTACGTCACCTTTTTCGTTATGTCGTGTTTGACATTTTGGTTTCAAAACTTTATTGTTTGGTTCCATCGATTTGTTCTGACAAAATATAGGTAGTTTTGGTAAATATAGATGGACTATATAGAATATAGGTTATTTCCTTTGTTGAAATCCGAGCAAGTAGCAATGTGTGCTTTCTGACTTTATCTTGGTCATTACTGCCATCGGTAAAGGAAAAACATCGTGGGGAAAGCTGTTGAACTTACCTACATAGTAAAATAAAAGTCTGACGTCACCAACCCGTCTTGAGCAAGCGTGGTGATCAGCGCTCCTCTGTATAAGAAGAAGTCTTAAGCATGCAGCGGAGACAACAATAGACTGGATTATTACTTCACCATCATCATTTCAGGCGACAGACTGGGAGACTGCTGGAAATAGACTCCCAAGCTCCGCCATTTCGATCGGTTCTGTGCGTATTATATTTTATATACATATTATATTTTTAATTTTCCGACAACGTGTTAATATACAATATTATAATTTATTACTAGTGTTAGTAGTTATAATACAACAGAGAAGTCTGATTAAATAGTATTGTGAAAAGGATACCCCCAAATATACGCTTAGTGATTGTCCTTCTCACAAAACTTTGAATAATCTGAGAGTCGATACTCTCCACCACTGTTTTTAGAATGCTTGTATTACTTACATTAAAATTGTTACACAGTTCTTTTACAATTTTGATGTACTTATGAACAATACGAAAACATGGTTATTCCAATATATAGGGCAAACACTAACAAGAAGTTGGCTGAATCTGTATGTTCAATAGTTGTTATAAAATGGTATCTTGACCCACGTAAACCTACAGAAGTTGTTACTACTGCTCCCTATAATGGTAAAAACGAATTTATCGACATAACTTCATCAGGGCAGTCAAAGAAAAAGGTTTCCTCCTTTAAAATCCACTTTCACGTATTCAGTTTTCCATAAAAATCTAATAGAGAAAGCATTTCGCCCGAGTCCGCCATCTCTCTCCATTTTAATGAATAAGTAAACAAAATTAGTGGGGTCCAATATCGAAATAAGTGAAACGAGTAGGTCAGAGCTACGGGCGCAGCATATAAAGTATCCATTTGAAGAAAATAATTTTAAGTAACGTCGTTTCGAACGTTTTATTCACGATCCAGAAGAATTTTAAATGTTAATATAGGAACATTTTAGCAAATTGCTCCGTATATAATTGTAAGGCAATTATTTTCAGTGATTAAGCAAATACGGGCGACATGAATTTTCATGTTATTTATTTGATTCGTGAGTTCTTATAAAATTTTAGGATTTTAGTCTGCTACTAAATAGAAATCAAAAGTAAAGCGAACACTTTGAAGCAGATGAAACTTAAATACCTGGTACAGAATCCAAGATTTCATATCAAAACGAATATTATTGAAATAAAAATAACTTCACATTTAACCCTCACTTCGCCACACTTGAAAATATCTTGAGTGCATCGTTGAAAGTAAATGCTGTATAATTCCTGGTTCCACTGCGTTTGGATTGCATTTAGAGACGTTAGGGGATGAAGCCGGATAAACTTTATGTTAACTGTGAGCAATAAAAATAGCCTTTATGACGATACGTGGAATGGTTACGTTTGTTTGCGTCATTTGGTTGTTTCGCCGTGAATTGGACTAGGTTTTATTGAAATAGACGACGTTATTAAGATTTATATGAAAGCGTTACACTGAATTTTAGATGGATACGGTTTCGGTCTAGCGGAAATAAATATGGAATTGAACGTTTACGGGGATTGTATCGAACGCTATGTTTGCTCGTGGTTTGGACTACGAATCGTTTCACTGAGTTTAAGACAGCTGCTATCATATAGTTTCATATGAAGGCAGCTAGCGGCCTTATTGGTCTACTAGTTTCAAGCGCTACTGGTAACGATGGAAAAGTTTTATTGCGTGTTTCTGTTGTGATGTTCAGATATGGACAAAATAAGTAGACTATGCAGTAGCTATGGTTACTGCACTGGATAAGAAAGTTGGTGGTTGTTTTTCTATGCGTCCGAGTACAGATAGCTGTACTGGAACGCATAGAACAAACCTGAGAAGAAGACCAAGATTTAAGAAAGCTGTTGTTCAAGTCCATATTCACACCTTCTTAACTAAAATCTTACAGAAAGTAAGTAGAAGAAAAGCGCTCAGTACAGAAGATAACAATAATGTTCAGGATTTAAAGATTGCGGGAACGCATAAGCTACCCAGCGCTTAAGCCAGTCGACCCAATTCAACGCTAAGTGCCCTATTTTACATAGTTCTCCCTTAATGGGCTGTTGTTCTATCAAGCTTTTTGGCACAGTTTTAGGGAACTTTTCTTCTGAACTTTGTTTGTTTTTAGTTCGCTCAGTTAAGTGCATCAACTTAAATGATCTATAAACAAACATTTATTGGTTACACGGTGCCCAAAAAAATTATTGTTTACTGTAAGTAAACACGAATTCTAAGTCCTGTCTTTAAATACGCTTTATTTTTTTTAATAATTAATGATTTTATTTCTGTAACAACTCTCAACACGTTTTTTTTTTTTTTTTTTGGGTGGGAAATCAGCAAATAACTTCTCCCGCTCTGGGTGGAGCAGGAGGGCGTGTCAGACTTTTACTGACTAAAACCCACCCGTGTTCCTTCAGTAGCCCTTAAGCCAGGGGCTGTGGTGTCTCTTTCGAACAAACCCGCACCCCTGACAGGCATCGACCCTTTCGGGTCCCATCACTTTTTGTGCTGACACCTCTTTGAGGCGCGCGTGGAACACAACGCGCCGTCGACTTGGGCTTGGTCTTTACCGGACAGCGAGCTACCCATTACTCGCCGTCCGCAAGCCCATGCCTACGGTGGAACTCTCAACACGTCAAATACATTTAAAACAAGATGAGTTCGGCGTTTTTCATGTGACTATTCTTAGAAGAAAGGCCGAAACAAATTCAGAGGTCTCAGTCTCTTTTAAAGTCCAGACATAATTTTAGCTATATCATATGAAGACCATGTAGATTGCTGTCTGAAATGATCTTTTGAAAAAAAAAACCACACAGAATGAGTGGAACAGTCCAGTCATTGCACGCATTTATCAGTAATCATGCATCTCAACTCAGAATTTAAGGTGCTCAATACTCTTAATATTAATTCAATAATCTTATAATTCAGGTAAAAACTCCTCGATCATCAAAATATAGTATGTATTACCATGTGTTTTTGCCATTAACTTTCATTTCATTGGGGTAACTGTAGCGCCATTTAAATATATTTTTACCACGATGCGATGTTATTCATTGTTGCCATGATGAAAAAGGAAATTGCCGCAGGGCGGTCGCCTACCAATTAAATTGATTGATTCAATGCAAGTTGTTAATCAAAATGTTTGTTTGCCCGCCGGAAAAGCAGCGAAAAGTGCATTCGAAAGACCGTTTAATTTGTACCGGGCGAGATTTTAATTAATTTCGTTGTTGCAGTTTACGGGTTAAAAGTGTTCGTTGATTTCAGGGGTGATTATTTTATGAGTTTTGGGGCGCAGTTTTTTGCTGTTATTTATTATTATTTTCTAATAGGTGAGGTATAATGTACTTTAGACAATTGAAACATGAAATTAAATCCACCTTTTGGATAAAGAGTCACAACTTCACGAGTAGTAAGTACCTACTTACACATGTTTAATGTTTATTTAATACTGGCTTTGGCCAGCGGGTTCGCCCGCATAGAGGTCAAAAATTATCCCCGGGAACGTAAGTACTATCAGTATGAAAAGTCTCTTATGTGTTATTCTAGGTTACAAACTATTTGTGCGCCAAATTATAACCAAATCCGGTCATCCGTTTTTTGCGTGATTGTGTAACAAACATCTAAATATCCAAATATCTGTACATACAAACTTTCACATCCTTACATAGTATAAAATAAAGTCGCTTTTCGTGTTTGAACTCTTAAATTTTTAAACTAGGCGACGGATTTTAATGCGGTTTCTACCAATAGACAGAGTAATTTAAAAGAGGAAGGTGTAGTATGTGTGTAATACACCTACGAAAACCAGTTTATAAAATTGGAAGGGTTATTGTCAAAAAGGAACCGCATTTCATTTACCACAGCAAAATGCTTAAAGTGCAATAAGAACAGAACTATGTGTTTATCACACAGCATCCATTAAAATTCTCACTATGCATATGAATTCTTAATAATAGATTGTCCAGTTCATAGCCACATAGCCCGTTGGCTCCTCTATACGTAGCACCTCTATAGAGCGTAACTATGTGCTAACACCACGGAACACTTAGAAACTAAGATTTCTAGAAGAGGTATGGAATTTAATCGGCACTAAGTTGATTTATTCTAACGGTTTTGAACTTTCGGTTCGTCTTTGAAAGTAGCTGGTATGTGTTTTGAAAACGAAGATAAAAGGTAAGCTATGTAAAGGAAAATTTCAAGTCCATCAGCAGAATCACAAAATAATATATTTTCACCGTATTTACAGTATTGTAAAGGGTGTCTGCAAAAGCCGACCTTACGTTGTACAGGCTGGCTATAAGATACCTTTAATCACATTTAAAGCTAATTTAGAATAAGCCTTCAAATGTTCATATAATTATTTAGTTAAATACTTTTTTTTTAAATGGATACTTTTTTTTCTCAATTTTATTGACCAAGTGTTTTTTTTTATTATCTATCTATTATTTCATTCGTTTTTGACATAATTTAACAATATTCCAGCATTGCATAGTAAGCTATAGAGCCCTTTATACCAGGAGACTTTTATTTTTGGTAATATGCGTTATTGTTGATAACTTTGCCTATGTATGTATAGAATCAAGTCCATCCGACTAAACAGACAGCTGTGCTGCTGGGGAGTTTGTTGCGCCACTTCGTCTTCCCAGCTAAAGCACTAGGAAGTGTCGAAGGATGGGCGTTTTTGGGAGACTGTCTTATGTATTTTGACGTTCGAAGTGCTGATTCTCAGCCTAATTTGAATAAATTACTTTTGATTTGATTTGATTGATTAGGATCGGGGTTTTGTTTCGGTAAAGACGAACGCGCATTGCAAGCGCGTGGCTGTAAACACGAAAGCGTGGATTAAACAAACAAAAAAACACTTAAGGTGTTTAATTGTTCGACCCGATTCAGGGAGCCACTTGACGATCTCACAGTACGTAGTGGACACCAACCACCAGGTTGGTACAGTCTGGGTTATTGGTCCTAGACCAAAATGGTTTCAGTTGCAAATATTCACACAATCGTATTGTACGAAACATCCAAAAATATTGTCCAGCTCGCTAGTAAAAACGATACGTAACATATGAAACTGTTGGTACATCCAGTTTAATATCCTTCTATATCCGGACGCGTCCATTCGCCAAACCGCTGCGACATGCTGCCGCCATTATGCGTGCGTCCATTGGTGTTCAAATTAAATACATAAAGAAGAAATGTTTACATACAACTACGCTGTACAGACCATTACACAAGTGCGTCATATGGTGCTGTAACCAACAATGTGAGCCAGACCTCCCATATAAATGTAGATACGAGAGCAGACTACAATTTTATGATTTCTCGTTTTATGTTGTCTGAATACGGTGTTGCATTGGTCTAGTGTTTAGGCAGCTGCTAAGTATTCATATGAAGTACTTTGTATAGTAGGAACTGCATTTATTTGTATTTGTGCTTATTTGTGTTTTCATTGAGATGGTTTCTCTCTGCTTGTAATACGTAGCATATTTTGGACACATATCCAAGTAACTATGCCTCCAAATTAAAGAATTACAATGCAGAATTTGTCGGTGATAGGTTCATTTTTAATCCATAACCTACTCAGTCTTTTACATCCCGAGCTAAAGTTGATTTGGTTACATTACCAGCAAAGATACACATTATCACTGTTCTAGATATTTTCGCTAAATGTTACTTGAGATCAATAATAATTAAGTATGTCATCAAACAAAAACACCCATCTAACGTATAAATTCACCAACAGTATACAGGACGAACTAAAAAAAACTGCGAATGAAAACGTTACAAAAATCCGGGAGACAACGGCAGCGGAGATAATGTCCCGTATAATTGTCACGATACGAATTTATGCAACCGGGTCGTTGGGTCCTCACAACGCGTGCGGTGACTGTGACTATGTTGCTGCTGAAGGTGGAAATGAGACTAATGCTAGAATATTCTAGTTGCATCATCATCAGGCTGTTAAGTTTTGCTGTATTAATGGTTCAGTAAACTATCAGTAGTCGACATTCAACGAAACTGTGCTAATATTATAAAGAGGAAAGATTTGCTTGTTTGTTTGCATTGAATTGGCTCCGAAACTACAGAACCGATTTGAAAAATTCTTTCACTGTTGGGAAGCTACGCTATCCCCGAGTGACATTGGCTATATTTTATCCCCGTATTCCCACGGGAAATATGCGGGTGAAACCGCGGAGCGCTGCTAGTATAAAATAAACCTCTTAGATGAGTCTTTTTTAAAGACAGCCTTGGGATGGATTAAAAAGTAGAAGGAGAGACAATACTGTAGGTAGTATGTGGTGCACCATTTATGTATTATTATACAATATGATACACTAAGACATACTTTTTATCCTACTATCCTACTTCCTATCCTACTATTTCTTACTATTTCCTACTATAATATTATAAATAAGAAATTTATAATGTTTGGATGTTCGTTACTCAATCATGCAAAAACGGCTGAACGGATTTAAATGAAATTTAGCACACAGATAGTTTGTAATCTGAAATAACACATAGGATACTTTTTATACCGACAGTACGTTTCCGTGGGATAATTTTGGACCTCCAAGCGGGCGAAGCCGCTGGCATAAGCTAGTGAAATAGTAAATTAGAGTTGGATAAGTTTAGGTTAGTTTATTTAGTTTAAGAGTAAGTGGGCATTTGTAAAATTACAATAGGATTGACATCGTCCCTTATGTGTACAAAAATCTCTTAAGTAAATAAATAAAGATTTAAAATAAAATACTTAACTGACAGATTGTTGGCCATTACCACTAGAGGACCAATAGTTGCTAGAGTAGATTCATCTAAAAGTATCGGTGACGGCAAATCGATCCCTGATTTACCTATCTTGTTGTAGTAGACTAGCTTTTTCCTGCGGCTTCGCCCGTGCGGATCTTCCATCCCCTGTTTAACTCCCTTAGGGGTTGAATTTCGAAAAATCCTTCCTTAATCCTTGTCTACTACATTATAAAGGGAACCTCTGTACAAAATTTCAGCTTTCTAGGTCCAAGGGATTCAGTCAGTCAGTCAGGACTTTTCTGTTTATTTATGAAGGTTATTGTTTTGACAGACAGAGGAATAAGTGGTGACGTGCACCTTAGGTAAGCTCCTTTATCAAGCAGTTAACTGCAATAGACTGAGTTTATTGTATTTTTTACAACTCACTTCTTGCGCCTTACCAGCTTTATATAAGCAATTTCAGTATTCTTTCCAGCCTCAACATTAGCCTATATTCAAGTTTTTACAGCAACATCCCCGCTTGCATGCGAGGTCGCATTTTACCACGATTCAGTTATTCATGTCCCGTGTTTCATTCGTCATCACGTTTTGATGTAATGATTAGTATACTGTCAACAGAATTAGTGAGAACTACGGGCTGTTTCATTTGTTCGGATTATAAATTAAGTACATACTTTGTTTGTACTGGTTTTAGTATATTTTAGGTAAGTATAATAGTAGACTTCATCTAAATTAATATTTTAAAGAGAAAATATTACATTTTTAATATGTTGATTTGTTACGCCTAAACAGCCGAACGGATTTGAGTGAAATTTGGCAAATGAGAACATAAACTAGGTAAGGAAAAAGTACACTTTTATTCCGATATAAATGGAATCAAGACGTATACATCATCTGTATCCATTCAGACGTTTGCGTGAAAGCGTTACAAACAAATAAAATAAAATGTTTTCTATCTACACTAATATTGTAAAGAGGAAATATTTGATTGATTTTAAAATAGTTTAATGTGTCTTTTTGTAATTTTAATTTGGTCGGATGATCAGCGTCAGCGTCCCTCCGTGTCCCGGAAAGCACGTTAAGCCGTTGGTCCCGGCGGTCATTTGTGTATCTTTGACAGTCGTTACGGGTCGTCAGAAGCCCGAAAGTCTGACAACCAGTCTTACCAAGGGGTATCGTATTACCCAGTCACTGGGTTGTGGAGGTCAGATAGGCAGTCGCTCCATGTGAAATACTGCTATTCAGCTGCATCCGGTTAGACTGGAAGCCGACCCCAACATAGTTGGGAAAACGCTAGGCAGATGATGGTAATCAGCGTCAGTTGTCTCTTTACACAGCTTCAAGGCTCTTTTTTTTCACCGGTCAGGTCCATGTAATTAAACAATTCTAAACAGTTTTATAAGTCTATATTTATTTCATTTTAATTACAACGTTCATCTTCCGAATTTATCTTTTCATTCAAAACAACGGAACAACTCAATGTTTACGTAGACGGAGAAAAGCGATTATGGCGAAATGTTAATTAATCTACACAAGTTTACTTCAAATATTCAGTTCATTTTACTTAAGAAACTCCAAATTGACATCAGGAAGAGAATGTTCAACCCGTTAAATTGCCATGGGGTGGTTGGTCTATGTGACCCCCATCTGAGCTAAAATTACACTAGACACAAAGAAAATTTAAGTGTATTTTGGTTCAATTAGTGGGAGGGTTAGGGGTGTGAAATTGCGCGGGGACAGTAATTTATTTTAAGTGTGACAGCAGACCAATTTCGACTGGGCAGCGATTATAGGATTTAAACCTTTGGTGAAGGAGCGAAGTGTTTGTGTGATGAAAAGCATTACCTCACCGAAAGCCAATTATATGACACCCTAAAACGTAAATTATTTGAATTCATTGCATCAACACCAACATATTTTCCCTTATTCGCTACTCATAGAGGTGGCTAAGTTATGACAGCCGCACGGGTCAATAGATCAGGTTAAGCTAAGCTTGCCGCTGTTGGTCCGTGGATGGGTGTCCATCTTTACATTCCAAGACCCGTGCCTCGGAAGGCACGTTAAGCCGTTGATCTCAGCTGTCATTCGTGTTTAACAGTCGCTACGGGTCGCCAGAAGCCTGAAAGTCTGACAAACAGTATTACCCAATAACTGGGTTGTGGAGGTCAGATAAGCCAGCGATCCATGTAAAATAATGGTGCATGGTATTTAGCTGCATCCAGTTTGATTGGAAGCCGACCACAACATGGTTGAGAAAAGACTAGACATAAATGATGATTCGCGGCAGACGGCAGTGGTTTATATTTTGTATGAGTACAAAATATAAAACACTGGCGTCTGCCGTAACTTCATCAGCCTGCAATCCCTTTTTTAACCGACGAAAAAACGGAGGAGGTTACTCAATTCGACGCGTATTTTTTCAATAATCAAAAATTAAGCATGTAGTAATATATGTATGTAGCTTTCAATTTACGCAAGAATTTTCGGAATTGAAACAGTAGTTCCGAAGATTGCCCCTTACATCAGTAACTCACAAATTGTACCTATTTATAATATTAAGTATACAGGGTCAAATCAAATTAGCTGGCAATACTTTACCTACGTGTTTGGTATCGATTTCAAAAACGAATGAGACAAAAAAATGGTGGTTTTTGGAAATTCGTAAAAGAATTGATCCAAGTTCCACGAATAGTTACAAAAACAGCCTTCGCCCATGGAATGTCCTTTTTTTTTCATTTCATATTAGTGTTGATATCCCAGCACATGGGTAAAGTATTGCCAGCGAATTTAATTTAAAGTAGATATCTCATAGGTCTCACAGGTACAGAATTAGTATTTAGATAAAGTATAATCCCTGATTACGATCAACTTAATTATGACGTCAGACAAAAGCTTACGACTTTGCCGTATCAGAATTAAAACCAGTCGTAAAACATAATGACGGTAGGGCTCTGATAACGTTATCAATAGATACGTCTAATTAGGGATTTTGCGAAGACCTTTTCCGATATGAGGGTCTAGATTATAAACGAGAGTTATTACTGCCAGAATGAAATTGAATTATGTAATAAAAAAAAACATCTGCTGATTTTCTTCTTCATCTGCTCTGCCTTCATCATCGACATCATCATTTCAGCCGAAAGACGTCCACTGCTGGACATAGGCCTCCCCCAAGCTCCGCCACGTCGACCGGTTTTATGCTTCCCGCATCCAGCGGACTCCTGTGGCCCTCACAAGGTCATCGCTTCACCTTTTGGAAGGCCTTCCAACTTTACGTCTTCCGGTAGGTACGCGGTCGCCACTCCAGAGCCTACCGCCCCCACCGGCCATCTGTTCTGCGAGCAATGTGCCCTGCCCAGTGCTACTTAAGTTTGGCAACTCCTCGGGCTATGGTATGGGTCGGTTATCGTAGTTCTCCTACGGATCTCTTCATTCCTGATTCGATCACGTAAGGTAACTCAAGCATAGCCCTCTCCATTGCCCTTTGGGTGACTCTAAGCCATCTTATGAACTCTGCCTTAGCTTAAAACAATTATTGATATTTTCAGGAGTTTTGGCGGTTTCACAGTTTTATCATAGTAGGTAGGTATACATAATTATGTCAATCCTATTTATTCTTTAGATATCAAAAAATCAGCCCCAAGAGATGCAGATATTTTTCATATTATACAATTGTCAAATGAGGTTTGGACTCGTTATCTCAGTGCTATATCTAGGTAGATTGCTATCGACACAGACACAAAAGGGAGCTCGCTATCTTCTTCTTGGCGTGTCTTCTTCTTAAGTACCAAAATAAATAAATAAAACATGTTTGTTACCTAAAATATTACCTATTATTCTTCTCATAATTACTCTTTTACCAACCCATTCTTTTTGTACGCATATTTCCAAAATATACATGCAATGTATTTTCTATTTGCAACAACATCATATAACCCGCGTATACCGCTTCTGGTATAAAACGTACAAACAAAATTATGCTAGAGAAACAGGCATTGGAGGAGCGAACATAAATTCCTGTGTAACACGGTTAATCAACATAGAAATTGTAATTCGAATATTGGCCCCACAATTACAATACATTTGCATACAGATTTGGTCGGATTGAATTTCTATGGTTACAGTCAGCTTGTTAATTTGCCTAAAAGGAAAGTAATTGCTCAGATGGAATTTATACCCCATACGAGCCCTATGAGAAATAACGAGTGTTCTTTAACGAGGTTCCTACGGCTTGCAGCCTTCTTCAGCCGGTGTTCTGTTTCTAAACTTTCTTCTATAATTGTCATCATTAGCAATCAAATCATCTATTACACTATAACTCTTTCATTTTATATTCATTTCAATCTTTCGCTTTCTCTATTTATCTAAGAAAAATATTGGTTCTGAATTTCTATTATCCTAATCAAACCGTTCCATGTGTGTTTTACAAATAAAGGGTGCTCCATTGATGTGTAAAATGATTTCATTACATTACATTGTGTTAAAATTTTCCAATGGATTGTGGGTCAAATCATTATATATTCCATAAATTAATATGAGAACGATATTAGAGGAAAACTGGTAAAACATACTTGAATATTAATCTGGTGTATAATGTTTTCGGTTTTCTCTCGAAAATGTGGTAATGTGTCTATGATTTTGTGTTTTCAGGGCGAGATAACTAGCTACTTAATCCTTTATTATGTACCATTTTATTGTTCAAAGAAAATATATCATGCTTAACACTTTATTATCGAATGTGGTTATTAGCTCAGCAGTGTTAAGCTTTTAAGTGCTTAACTTTTCCAAATTTTTTCCATACAAACTTCGGGAGAGTTTTACTCCACTGTTTGACTATGTACATCACAAAAAATACATGGTATGGTTTTGTCTCATTATTAATATTGTCTGTACGGAAACAGAATACTAAAATAAAAATCCATTAAAAGTTATGAGCCAACAAACATTCGTTTTTATTGCTAATTTAACCTAACTTTGGGCGTATTTAAGTAATAAAAGGAGTGTAAAATCTCGAAAACCAAGTCGGTACCGACAAAGCTCAATTATCGAAAAGTTCAATAAACTTAATTCATTCGGTCATTGATTAATACAGTGGTTTTTTCAGAAAACCCGAAGGACTTTTCTTAATTTTTTACGCGCCTCTTTTACTATAACTGATCCTGCAACTCACTCAATAATGTTGAGCGTGTAGACTAGTGTCTAACTGCTTATCACTGATACTACTTCTGTCGGACACGAAGCCTGGTGAGACAGCGTGCTTTTTAGCCAGGCCCACCAGTGAGTTCGGGCCCGCGACTAGTGTACCCTTAAGACAGTCCGTAAAATAGATACAAACACAGGGTGTAAAATGACCCATTACATAGTCGTCAACTATGCATTCTGTACATCAAACTAAGTAACGTTGCACAAAAATAATTGCTAGGAAAATTTTAAATTTGTGGGAAGATGCTACGGGGGGGGGATGTGGGATACTGAAAGGTTCGTGGGGGTATTTAAAGTTGGGTTTAACATTTAAAAACCTCGTTTTCTTTAAAAAGAGTAACAGTTGGAATTTTGACCTTCAATATCTCCGTAACCGGAAAGTTCCCAGGTATGGTCCAGTACAAAAAATTAGTCCATTGACGTGGAGTACAACTCTAAGCTTCGTTAAGTGTCTTTTTACACGCGTTAATTATCACCAAAGTTAAAACCTACGTACTCGATATCAATTATACCAAAACAATGCTATTCTATATAATAGCTGCAATTCTATTCACGAACGTAGCATGTAATCGTTTTATTCGCCATGATTGCACTCGGTGAATAAATATTTCTTTTTTTTTCTTCCACGCCCGCAGCCCCACAGTTTCCGCCGTACGTATAATTGTGAGCATTCGGTCAATTGTACCGGCACGCGCCATTCTGAGTGTTTTGCTAGCATTCTATAAAGAAAAGTGACGCAATTTTTCGACGATTATGTATTGTATGAAAGGAATATATTGGGAGCGCGATGTGTGAGAAAATATTTCGCGGGGAATATTTTTATTCCCCACATTTTTGGGAGTTTGGTACTATAAAATATAAAATTGACGATATTAAAAGACTTATAATGCGAGATGGTAAAATGATAGGTACAATGAAATATATTGAAACATAAACTTCTATCTACTTATTAAAGACAGAACTACCTTTGCCCATGGTATTAAGTTCACCTCAGTACCTACATTTCTGTGCGTGAATTATTAAATAAATAAATGGTATAATAAACATAGCATACCTTTTTTCGACCTGTCCTGACTACGTACCAACTATATTTTTCAACCTGCAGAAACAGTCGCAGTACAGGTAAAAGGTCTCCCGTTTTAATTCACTATCCCCAAAAGAAACTTCAAATGTTCAGACCAATAAATTGCAATAATAACTTTCAAAAAGTATGATTAAAATTGCTTTTATCACACATAATGAAAACCATCGCCAGGAGCTCTGTACAATATCATATCTTCCCGCCCCTAATTTAAGTGTGATGCAACTCATAAGAAAATGTCTTTTAAAACACATGCCATGTGGCCCTCTAATATATATTTTAAACTGACTTTATTTGACTAAATTTGATGCAGTTTAAAGGGTGCATAATTTACTTTAGACTAATTATTTAGCAATAGGGATGCGCAGATGGGGTCCCGAAATGGGGGCAAAGAGGAAATTCCGAGTGACAAAGTTTGTTAGAAATTTTTAATTAAATTATAAGGTGTTTTGTATCGATGGACTGTCTTAATATTCTTCTTAATTAACAGGAATTGTTCAACCAGATTTGAAGAATCATTCCTCTCATTAGAATATCTAAATTGACCAAAAACGTTCTTGTGTTTCTTGAACTTTTTTTTGCTCAAAACTAAAAGCGTTTCGCCTACGTTACGTTACGTGAAAGAGTACCAACCTATCTAAAAGTCTTCAAAGGGTTTGCAAATTCTTTTCTATCTTTTTTGTAACGGACACAAATCTTAAACAGTATCCGTTTTTCCTAGTAGGTATAGGCAGAAAATACGCTGGAACTACATACATTCCAAATGAACGCATCAAATAAACCACCACTAGTATAGGAGCCTATAGGAGCCTTAAGGTCCTTAAGGTGGCGGTCTGCCCGGCCTGGGCGGAGCACCGCCGTGTCCTCGTGGAGGCGATCGGCGGCGGCGATCTCTCGCGTCCGTCCAGGCCATAGTACGGAGCGAGAGTGCATGGGTAGCCGTCACCTCTTTCAGCGAAGCAGTAATGCTCGCGAAGAGGGCGGCGGCACACGTGAGGGAGAGGCAGTCTATGCGCCCTCGCGACCCTAGCCGCCGCAGGATAAGGAGACTCCCTGGGCGTCGGGAATCCCAGGCCGATTTCCGGCCACCGTAGGCATGAGCTTGCGGACGGCGAGAAATGGGTAGCTCGCTGTCCGGTAAGGACCTCAAAGAGTTGTCAGCACAAAATGATGGGGCCCGCAAGGGCCGATGCCTGCCAGTGGTGCGGGTTTGTTCGAAAGAGATACCACAGCCCCTGGCATACGGGCTACTGAGGGAACACGGGTGGGTTAGTCAGTAAAAGTCTGGCACGCCCTCCTGTTCCACCCAGAGCGGGAGAAGTTATATGATGATTTCCCACCCAAAAAAAATAAAAAATAAAGGTCCTCTCTATACCGGAATTTAAAAATAAAACACATTTATGCCTGTATTAACAGATTATTGCGTTTATTCCACGCTTACGTGTTAACAGTCTCGAGCCTTGCATTTAAGGGGAATCTAGTCTCGGGCTCGAACTCACTAGTGGGCCTGGCTAAAAAGCATGATGCCTTACCAGGCATCGTGTCAGACAGAGGTAGTATCAGTGATGAGCAGTTAGTCACTAGTCTACACGCATAACGTTATTGAGTGAAATGCCGGATCATTTATAGGAACACAGGCGGATAAAAAATTAAGAAAAGTCCTTTGGAAGATCGGTTTTATGAAAAAACTACTGCATAAATCAATGACCTACACAGTTTATTGAATTTTTCGATATTGAGGTTTGTCGGTACTGACTTTGTTTTGGATATTAAAAAAAATGTATTACTTAAACACGCGCAAAGGTAGGTTAAATCAGCAAGAAAAACTAATCTCTGTTGGCTCCTTACTTTTTAATGGCTTTTCATTTTAGTATTCTGTTTCCGTACACACAATATTAATAAAAAGACTTAACCATATTACCATACTGATTTTAATTTTTGATGTACGTTGTTGAACAGTGGAGTAATACACTCCCGAAGTTTGTATGGGAAAAATGTGGACTAGATTCACCTTATAGATTTCATCCGAAATAAAAAACCTATGCTAAAATATTTGAAGAGTTATTCTAAAATTCTAAATCTCTTTGACAGTTCGTATGTGATTAAAGCTATTTTATTGCCTGCCTATACAACGGTCGCCTTTGGTGAACAACCTTCACAACTGGTAGGTACCTACCACTGTTTTCAGAAGCATAATCCACACAGAAAAACCTTAACGTTCACCAAAAAAACCGAGTCCAATTCCCGACAATCCGACAAATGAGATTCGTTAATAGGAAAGTCTGGAGGCAAATTTTTGGCGCCGTAACGTCCACGTCCCGTCCCAGTTGGATTTCCAATTTTCTATACGTGACCTTTTTCACTCCAAATGTCACATGTTCTACAAACGAGGTGTCTTTGAAAACGTAATTAGAAAATTCCCCAACGACACGACGACGCGACGTACCGATCCCCGTCTCTGTAGGATTTTGGTGCTCAGGCGGTGGAAGTCGCAAATTAGTTTTGTTCATGATATATTATCGTAAATACTTACCTATTTGGATGAAAGTTTGCTTTTAGATTTGTGGAGCTGTGAGAATCTGATATCGAATTGAAACGTGAAGCAAATAACCTTGTGCCCCTTTTTACGAAAATAACGCGCACGTAGAAGGGTGAAATTTGGCACAGTTAGAGTTTGTATGGAGAAGAAGTACAGAAAGTTAATGGTTGTATAGGTATAATAATTCATTAGAAGTACCTACACTAAGTTTTAAATGAACTATCATCGAGTTTCGACCACTGGGCGACAACTTGTACCTATAAAATAAATGAAGTTAATTTATGTGCTAAAAATAGTACTTACATAAAAAAACAACCACTTTCCAAAAAAACAATAAAAAGTGAAAAATTAAACTTTAATTTCAGAAATCGGTGTTACAGGATCTTTTTTTTAGATTTTTGCGCCCAACTGCCGAAATTAAAGTTATTTTTCACTATGGTTCGCCCGTTCAAGAATTCTGCATCAGTGCAGTTAGGAAACTGGATAGGTAAGAGCTGTCGTTTTCGGTCACTGCCATTTAAAATCTCATAAACAAAATTTTGGTACCTACTAACCTTATAAATCTATTTTTAGAATATAAGAACACATCACTACTAATGGCTAATCAGTATACGACTAGTTTGTAAATTACACATATCACGTCTGTAATTCATGAGCAGATTGAACACAGACAAAATTTACTTCGACGGGACTCTTCGCCGACAGGAAACTTCGCCGAAAGGAAACTTCGCCGACAGGACTCTTCGCCGACAGGGCTCATCCTTGCGCTATTACTAAATAGTCAAGTAACAGTCACTAACATGGAAGTAGCGCTTGTTCGGCTCGCGCGCGGTTAGTCGCAATTCCAACCTAACCTGACCTATTTTCTACCTGATGAGCCCTGTCGGCGAAGAGTCCTGTCGGCGAAGAGCCCATCGAAGTAAAGTCTTGTCGGTGTTCAGTCTGTCGGCGTAATGTCTGTCGGCGTTTAGTCGTACACTAATAATTCTGAAGGGTAAGGCAAGGGTGAACTATAGGTACACCCACATTTTGCCAGTTATTTTTAAATCCCATGTAACAGGGGCGACCTTATTGCCACCAACTGGGCACACATCCAGATTCCATGCTGCTGCTGAGAAATTCCAGATTGAAAATCCCAATAACACTGCTCGATCTGAACCGAGGACCTCGCGACCACTGTAACAATGAAGCCATTAAAATATTTTTAATAATATTTGAGTGTAAATTACTACACATGTATGGTAAAACATGCAATAGTATTTAAATTGTTTTTACGTCGGTACGTTTTCATTTAAGCATAAAATAATAGAATTGCCATCCCAATGGTGTTGCGGCGCACTTGCGTAATTGGTTTAGATAAATTAACAAAGTAGTTCCAAAGAGTGATATCCCACGAGACACACTTTAATTGTAAACCCGCCCTTATTTCAACGATTCTTGCATTGATAATGAGTTTTTATGATTATTGTCTAACACTGTTTCTTGTGCTGGCATTGTTTAAGTAAGTTTGCGGTATTGTTTAAGTGTCCTCCACTTAAACAATACCGCAAACTTACTTCGTACGTTCTGCGTTGCTATAGTCATCATTATCATTTGCCTAGCTTTTTCCCAATCACGTTGGGGTCGGCTTCCAGTCTAACCGGATGCAGCTGAATACCAGTGCGTTCCTATAGTATTAAGTAGAAATTTGCAGAGTGTACATTGTGTCTTTTTAAAACATAAAACTAAATTGCATTGCAAAGCTCCTTTTTATATATATCCGTAACTCACTTTATCACACTGGACAAGCTTTTTCATAAGGGTTGTTTTTTCAACAGTCAGAAAACTTTTATTTGAGGAATAAATATGTCGTTTTGAAAGGTTTTGTGTAGAAAATATGCCAAACTATCAGATTTATTCTTTAGATAAAAGTTAATTAACTAACTATTGAATTTCCCATTTCTTCGAGTGGGTATCGTAGAAGGCGACTAAGGGACTTACTAAAGAATGGGCAGCAGCGTTCTCTGTGCATTTTACCACCATACCTACTGCGATTGCCAACCCGTCTGCCAAGCGTGACGATTATGGCAAAACACTCCCCTTTTGAGAGAGGCCATTGAATCAGCCCTTAATTAACTAAATAAACGAAAGAAAAACATAGCATCGCAAAGTTCTCTTCATCGCTGTCGACTGATAAATTACATCATTCACAACAAAAACCACTTTCAAAGTTAACTATTGTAATATCGTGATACCAATAGTCCTCGAATATACCTCCACAACATATTCTGTGCTCACA
Source organism: Polymixis flavicincta (assembly GCA_949987655.1). Taxonomy (NCBI): domain Eukaryota; kingdom Metazoa; phylum Arthropoda; class Insecta; order Lepidoptera; family Noctuidae; genus Polymixis; species Polymixis flavicincta. The sequence continues at coordinate 15,723,849 of OX465182.1, forward strand.
TCAAATTCGAGCGATATCGACAACTTGCGAAGATATGAAGCGAAGGGAAACTGTGCAAACGGTTCGAGCGATAAGCTCGACTTGCATGAATTTGAATATCAAACAGACGTCCTGCTACAGACAGGACGACAAAAACACGAACCAATAATCTAAATGCACCAATCGAATAAATAAACAAAGCAAAGTATTAAACCAGAATTGCTTTCTTTTATAAATGTGCATCACACATAAATGGTGGTGTTCATAAGTGCTTCCCCAAACTAGGCCCGTATTTCCCTCGAGCGATTTTCACCCCTATGATTTCATTCTTCCATTGTCGAAGTTTTTCAATTCTGTTGTATTTTTTATTATTGTTATTTTTGTTCTCTCAGAACTTCGTAATTTATGAACCGATTTAAATAACTATACCGGTTAACTCTTCTTTGGTTTAAAAATACGTACAGAGTGGTTTTTTTTTTTTTTGGGTGGGAAATCATCAAATAACTTCTCCCGCTCTGGGTGGAGCAGGAGGGCGTGTCAGACTTTTACTGACTAAAACCCACTAGTGTTCCGTCAGTAGCCCGTATGTCAGGGGCTGTGGTATCTCTTTCGAACAAACCCACACCCCTGGCAGACATCGGCCCTTGCGGGCCCCATCATTTTGTGCTGACATCTCTTTGAGGCGCGCGTGAAACACAACGCGCCGTCGACTTGGGCTTGGTCCTTACCGGACAGCGAGCTACCCATTACTCGCCGTCCGCAAGGTCATGCCTACGGTGGCCGGAAATCGGCCTGGGATTCCCGACGCCCAGGGCGTCTCCGTATCCTGCGGCGGCTAGGGTCGCGAGGGCGCATAGATTTCCTCTCCCTTACGTGCGCCGCCTACCTCTTCGCGAGCATCACTGCTTCGCTAAAGGAGGTGACGGCTACCAGATTGCGGAAATTATGTCAAAACGAATCATTAGTACCTATGTCATCACGAACGTTACGTACGTTTTGACATAATCTTCATACATCATGATATGTTGATAACATAGACAGAACAAATTATTTAAATATAAAAGAAAATAACGGTCATCATAAAAATCACTAGTATCAGGATTAATAGCACCCAAATTTCGTAAAACACTATAAATCAGAATCTTAATAATTTTGAAGTAATCCATTGCTTCACATATTCGAAAACTTTGTCTACTCATCAATGTTACTAATGCAATGCAATAATGAATGTTGTTGAACTATCGTAATTAAAGCCACTACTACTATTCTATTCTATATTTTACAGTGGCAAGCAGAGCCGATGTCGACTATTCTGCCACTTCTACTGATAGTGCGTTACGCAATAACCCCGCTGGTATGCATGGGGTAGCATATTCAATATGTTTGGAATAATGTCGTAAATATGTATTAAATAAAACATAAAAAAATGAAAAATGCTTTAATAATTTAACAAGTAAAACTTAACAACTAGTGATTTGAGCTTCCTGTTAAGCAGATAAGCCTGTGTTAGGTGACTCAAAGTATAAAAGCACATGTTCTGATAGTGAAAACAGGACACAAAGTCTAACGGAAACCATAATGCTGTCTTTAAGCACTAAAGATAACAGCTGGTATAGAATCACTATACATAGTTTCAGCTCAAAATAAAATACCTACTCTAAGAATTGATACTAGATTTTCGGTTTCACATGATTCTTTAAGGTGAAACAAGTCCACATTTTTTCCACACAAACTTCGGGAGGGTTTTACTCCACTGTTTGACAGTGTACATCAAAATTTCAGTCTCCAAAACTAAGTCAGTACCGACAAAGCTCAAATATTGAAAAGTTCAATAAACTTAATTGGTTATTGATTTATGCAGTGGTTTTTTCAGAAAACCCGATCTTCCGAAGGACTTGGGAGGAAGCCTGGTGAGACAGCGTGCTTTTTAGACAGGCCCACCAGTGAGTTCGAGCCCGCGACTAGTTTACCCTTAATTCAAGTCATAATAAACGTGTCACCACACTACGTAGGTGACCACGTTACTTGCCAATATCACGATAAATCTCTTCCGAGTGATGTGTTTATTTCAATTTGGAAAGTTCGGTTTCTGGTATCAATGTATTAAAAATTCTCATAACTTCCGAATATGTAGCGATAGGATTAATAACCCTTGCAATATTTAATAATTATATACCAAGAGAACAGCTTCTTTGTATAATATCAAACGATATTGATAGGGTTTTTAATCCTATCGCTACATATTCGGAAGTACAAATTTTTGTTGGAGAAATAAGATTTTTGAAGAGGGAGGCTATATAATACAAAGTGTAACTGAAAGAGTATTCCAACAAAAAATTGTATAACTCATAGACACATTAGCGAGCACTGATGATTAAAGTCACCAGGAAATAATGTACCTGAGTATAAAACTCAATGGGATATTTTCTAAATCACTCTATAGCTGCTGAAAGTTGTAAGTTGCAACAGTTATCATATAAACATTTTCAACGTTATCTACAAATTGCTCTTATAGTACAAAAATGTTATCCAAATTCTGATTCCTTCTTTTTCTTTTACTCATATATAGCTTCCAGTGCATCCTAGTTGATCTTCTAAATAACACAAATATAGTCTGAAAGACAAGTCTATGAGTTATAAAAAAGAAAATCGAAACAGAAAGATATAGTGACAACATACTGGTAAATATTAATATAAACAACAAAGCTATTAATAGAGAATCACATATAAATGCAACTGCAATCAGTGATACAACATGACTTATGTTTCGTTTCGACATAGTCTTCTTACCGCAAGATAACACAGAACTAAAAATTCTTATAAAAATAAAAAAGTTCATGATCATCACAAAAACTACTGGAAAGATACTGAATAACGAGACAGCCAAACTAAAAAAAATTGGAACGATTTTATTACATATTCCTATGATAATAAGAGCTGTTACGTAAGTGAACACAGTAGCCTTCCTCTTCTCACAGCTTATTTTTCCAACGTAGACGAGTACAAGTCTTAGATACGCCAGCAATGAAGAACAAAGTGACCAGCATATTGATATTATGAGTAAATAATGACAAAAACCGTCAGTTTTAATCGAAGAGAAGTCAAAAATAATTGCAAATATAAAAGAACACTGAAACACTGTACCAGTTATGATTTGGTTCAAGCTGATATAGTTCTGAAGTGAACGCCATTGTGGCAGGAGACACCATGTTATTAACAACACTATGACACACAATATAGACAGTCCAGATCCCGTGCAACACATTATGTCTATATAATCCAGAGTCCTGTTCATTTTCACTGCAATGATTAACTATTTTCAAATTGTAGAAGTCAATAGGTTTAACTTTTGGATTAACAGCTGTGTGTATAGTGGTAGCTATATATTCCAAATGTCACTGGTACATACGTATAGGTATGTCATTAAAGCGTTATCATCGATAACTTTTATAATAAGTTTCAATTATTTTTAATTCGGTTAACATAGATTATAGAATATCAACAAGATTGGAATTATAATGTGCGAACAATACTATGTTGGTTGTCATATCCTGCCATGTTAATTTTAAGGACAAAGACTACCTCCAAAGTTCAAAACGTTAGAATTTAGTTTTTCGCAAAAATAAAGTTTAATTCGGGTCCAAAATGTGACCTCGGTCGAGGAATAATTTATGATTATAATGGCAAGCATTAATTTGGTTATTTAGAATAAGTCTGGATTTCTATACATTTAAAAGTATAATTAAAAATATAAAATAATAATAATAATTTTGTTCCTCATTGGTCGCGTATTTAATTATGATTTGTACACGTCTACGTTGTAAAAATAAGCTTTCAGAAGAGAAAGGCAACTCTATTCACTTTCAACTTGGATCATCGGGTTCCCAATGATTTAATATCTGATTTCTGTGATTTTTATTATAATCGTTAATTTTGTTGACTTAAGGGCTGCGTTTTCTTAATATTCTGACACGACAGTTTGCCAAATCGGAAAATCGGACATGTTATAACTTATAAATTGTGTTGTAATTTTACTATTTATTTTTATAAGTTTCCTAATGAGCATGAATTATCAAAAACATGTCCCTAGTTTAACTAGTCATACCATCTGTTTCCTCATTAAAATTAATTGACTTAAATGAAAAAAAAAAATGTTAGTGATAGTAATAATTATTAATTAAAGTATTTGTGACATTCGCAAATAAAAGTAGAAGCCATTAACATAACATAAATTTATGTTATGGGTCTTTGTTGCCTGAATTAAATGATTAAATATATAAATATATATATATATATATATAACTTAGAGCATAAACGTGAAATCGATAAAAAATTAAGAGCATCAGCGCAATAGACATGAACGTAACTCTGGATTACCAAGACATTTTGTATTTTACGGGATCTGGACTGTCGATATTGTGTGTTATAGTGTTGTTAATAACATGGTGTCTCCTGCCACAATGGCGTTCACTTCAGAACTATATCAGCTTAAACCAAATCATAACAGGTACCGTGTTTATATGTCTGTTAACTCTAACTCCACTGGTGAAATTCCCGAAAGGAACTTACACTCTCATGCAATATATTTTCGTAACATCAATATGCTGGTCACTTTGTTCTTCATTGCTTGCGTATCTAAGACTTGTACTCGTCTACGTTGGAAGAATAAGCTGTGAGAAGAGGAAGGCTACTGTGTTCACTTACGGAACAGCTCTTATTATTGTTGGAATAAGTTTCGGAATCGTTCCAAACTTCTTAGGTGTATACTCGTATAATAATTTCATAGGTCTATTTTCAGTAACCCTTATAATGATAGTTAATTTTGTTATTTTTATAAGAATTGTTTCATCTGTCTTTTCATGCTGCAAGAAAAGTATATCAGAACGAAATATCAGCCATGTTGTATCATTGATTGCAGTTGCAATTATATGCGATTCTACCTTGATAGCATTAATTTTTATGTTATTTTATTGCAACTATCAAGGACATTTCCTTAGATATCCGACAATGTTCTTTTTTACGCATAGACTGGTATTTCAAACTTTGTTTGTGCTACTAAGGAGAACAACTAGGAGTCATTGGAAGCTATACTTCCGGAAAAGAAGGATCCGAAACGTAAATAAGATTATTTAACTACAAAAATGTTGAGTAAAGACATAAGTTTAGTATATTTATTGTAGTTTCATTTACAACAATTCTCTTTCCTATTTCCCAACTAAAATTCAAAACTGCGGAGTCAACGTTCAAAGTAGGTCGCTAAATTAGGGTTTAGTCAGATCCATTTGCTTGACAGATGAAAGCGTCTACATTTCTATTTTTGCTTGTGAAAGCAATCCATTGACCCGTCTAAGCATTTCTCTCATTATCTGCTTAGAAACGTAGTTTTAAATTATTTTTAACCGACTTCAAAAAGAAGGAGGTTATCAATTCGACATGTTTATATATATTTTTTTTTTTTTTTTTATGTATGTTCGGGCATAACTCCGTCATATGTAGACGGATTTGCAAAATTGTTTTTTTGTTCGAAAGGGCTTTATTTCGAAATGGTCCCATTAAAATTTCATATAGATCTGATGATGCGTTTCGGAGACAGACAACGGAACTCTTAAAAAAATTACAGCAAATCAACCGCGAATGTTGCTATCGCATAAATATGCATTGTTTTGACCCCAAGGATGATGAAATTTCGAATAAGTGTGGGGTAGGTAACTAAAAAGTGAAAAATAAAAACCTTTTTCAAAAAAATAACAACCGACTTCCAAAAACAACACTACAAAGCTCAAAATAACTTTAATTTCGGAAGGCGGTGACAAATAATTAAAATACACAACCAAAGTCACCGACTTCCGAAATTAAAGTTATTTTGAGCTTTGTAGTGTTGTTTTTGGAAGTCGGTTGTTATTTTTTTGAAAAAGGTTTTTATATGATTAACGTCTTCTTACCCATCCGTTTTTTTACATTTAAATGTGTCTTTAATAAAGTAAGGGAGTTTTTGATAACTAAAACAAAACCTGCCTACACCTCTATCTTTACGCAGCAGAAGCATAGTATCGAGAACCGCCCACGGCCTTCCGATACGGAACTTAGTCGTTAGCAGAAAGCGTCGAACCCTGCGACAGACAAAGCCCACTACTTTACTATAAATCTGATTGAACCTACAAATCTGTCAAGTCTCCAATGAGCTCTGCATAAGAGATGACAGTTCACTTTCCCTAACCAAACAAGCAATGGAACCGTAGCCTGTCTGTTAAATCGCTACAGTCTATCTTGACGCGTGTAGCGAGCTCTAATTGGGGTGAATACGCTTTATTAGCAAGAGATTTGCAACTTTACACAGATAAAGGGACCTTTGAAGGGATGTCGATGGTAACTGTTTAACCGCTCACTAGTTAAGAGTTCATTCCATATTTGGGAAACATTTGATTTGCATCATAAAGCTTGTTTTGAATTTAGTACAAAGTTTCACAAGTTTAAATTAGATTAATGAATAAATTAGTGTTTGTAAGACGTCTGGTACAGACTTGGAACAGTGTTGTGGAGTAGCGGAGATTATTTGGAATACATTTTTGCGTTGTTTATGTAGCTTTTTAAGTATAAACTGGAAGGCCTAAAACTAAAATAAGAAAAAAGTATTCTGCTTTTATAACTTCTTTTAATGAGTATGAAACGTGAAGTTTTTTTTTGTAGGCTGACGTCATATTTTTCCTCTCTCTCAACGAATAAAGAATAATTGCCAAAACAAAATAGATTAGCTCATTCAAAAAACAGTTCCAATCAGATCATTAACCGCCAATCCTATACTTATAAACTGAAACAAGATCCAACAAATTCCAGAATATTGACCCAAGTCATTGACCTATGGAGGTTTTGTCTTCCACGTTTGACTGCTCACTGTGATTGCTTCACTGACCGACATCTGCCTGACCACCTGGAGCAGAATTCTGATACCGTTCGCTTGTCTTAACCCCCATAAAATATTTTCAAAACGGAACGGTCCATTGATCGTTTCGCGATGAAACTTTACTAGGTATAAGTACCTTGGACTAATAGCCGAAACGTGACTGGAGTTAGGAGGTAATTTTGTAGGAGGACCTTAAGAATATCATACACCAACAATGTGGAGGGGTTTATGTGGTTGACTCAATATATTTTTGTTGTCTACTTTTCAGTTCAAACTGCAATTTGAAAGGTCAAAAGGAAGTTGTCCTATTAACAATGTAACTTTGAAATATTGTTGTGTGTGTGCTTTCTCCATAGAAAATAATCTATTGGAACTATGCAGCTATGTAGGTTTAGGTGAAATAAAGATGATGAGTTTTGAATTTCGATTACTAAGCTAGATATTTTCTAAAAGTTAACTGCACCGGTGTACCATCCCCCCCGAGTGGGTTCCCGCATTGTCGTTGCGCGGGGGCTCAGTAACCGTGGTCTCCCAGCCACGGTGAAGCGAAGAGGAACCCAAAGGTGGGGCCACTCGTCAGGGCTTTTGCCTTCAAGCCGATGACGTAGCGGCAACTGAGGTGGGCCGCGATGTCGAATGGGAGGCATCGCGGCTGAGGGTTACGGGCTGCGGCAGAGGAGGAGCGCCGTTGCTTCTGAGCAGCGCTCTTCTCTTTCGTGGCCCGGACGGGGCCGCCACCGTTTGATGGCGGACGCGGTGGGGCCACAGGGGAAGAGGAGTGTCGGTATAGCGTTGGTCGCTCTCCCTATCCCCTGCGGCCGAAAAGTGGTAGGCGGGACGGCGCGTTGTGTTCCACGCGCGCCGTCAGAGATGTCAGCAATCACTGGTGGGGTCCGCAAGGGCCAATGCCTGCCAGGGGTGCGGGTGTTTCGAAAGAGACACCGTCGCCCTTGGCACACAGGCAACTGAGGGAACACGGGTGGGTTTTAGTCAGTAAAAGTCTGACACGCCCTACTGCTCTCTACCCAGAGCGGGAGAAGTCATTATTTTGATGATTTCCCACATTCAAAAAAAAAAAAAACCGGTTCCCACTCTCACAAAATGTAATGGTATTTACTGGGCAAGGTATTGTCATCCAAAAAATACATTGACCAAACAACGAGTGGTTGTGGTTTGGCATTGAGAAAATATCAAATGTTTTGATAAGCAAAGTCCTAAGGATACAGAAAAGCTTTTAGAACAATGGCAATTACACTCTTTCTAATATTTTTAAAATTTCAGTGAGCCTTTTATATAATGCTATAGACATTCTAATTATATTTGCATCGGTCTCATCTGCGCCGTGCTGTGTCTCAACTTTTCCGCGACTACATAAATTGCTCACTTTTGCACAATTCCATCCAATTTATTCCCCCCTTACAAAGGTCTTATCTTGAATGAGAGAAGCTTGTTTTAATGTCGTTAATTTAAGACTCCGGCGTCGGTAACGATTTCATTCTGTTGTGTTGTTATACCTGTAGGCTAGTTTTCCAATAGTACTGTAGGTAGATTAGGCAATGGACCGTCGTTGTACCTGTATTCCGGTCGAAATATAAACGAAACTGATATTGTATATGGAGATGAAAACCGCATTAATGGTTTAAATGAAGACTGAAACTGGACTGAAATTAAGACTCTATTGTTGATGAAATTTTGATTAAAATGAAGGATGTAAAATATATAGGACTAGCTTTTGCCCGTGAATCCGCACACTTGGGTGTTGGTTATCACGTAAAAAGGAGCCTATGTACTTCTCTATAAACCAAGCAATATTTCTGCAAAATTTAATGACGATCGGTTCAGCGGTCTTTTTTTTTTTTTTTTTTTTGGGTGGGAAATCATCAAATGACTTCTCCTGCTGAGTAGAGCAGGAGGGCGTGTCAGACTTTTACTGACTAAAACCCACCCGTGTTCCCTCAGTAGCCCGTATGCCAGGGGCCGTGGTATCTCTTTCGAACAAACCCGCACCCCTGGCAGGCATCGGCCCTTGCGGACCCCACCAGTGGTTGCTGACATCTTTGACGGCGCGCGTGAGGAACACAACGCGCCGTCCCGTCTACCACTTTTCGGCCGCAGAGGATAGGGAGAGCGGCTGACGCTATACCGACACTCCTCTTCCCCTGCGGCCCCACCGCGTCCGCCATCAAACGGTGGCGGCCCCGTCCAGGCCACGGAAGGGAAGAGCGCTGCTCAGAAGCACCGGCACTCCTCCTCTACCGCAGCCTGTAACCCTCAGCCGCGATGCCTCCCATTCGACATCGCGGCCCACCTCAGTTGCGGTGCACCTCACCGCAACCTACTTTTTGGCCGCTACGTCGTCGGCTTTGAGGCAAAAGCCCTGACGAGCGGCCCCACCGTTGGGTTCCTCTTGGCTTCACCGTGGATGGGAGACCACGGTTACTAAGCCCCCCCGCAACGACAATGCGGGAACCCACTCGGGGGGGATCGGTTCAGCGGTTTAGGCGTGAAAGCGTAACAAACTGACAGAGTTACTTTCGTATTTATAATATTATTTTAGTAGGGATTTAGTGAAGGGAAATATTATTACCTATAGACCAGATTACCAACAAATTGCTGGTTTTTTTTTTTTTGGGCGGGAAATCATCAAATGTTTTCTCCTGCTGAATAGAGCAGGAGGGCGTGTCAGACTTTTACTGACTAAAACCCACCCGTGTTCCCTCAGTAGCCCGTATGCCAGGGGGCTGTGGTATCTCTTTCGAACAAACCCGCACCCCTGGCAGGCATCGGCCCTTGCGGACCCCACCAGTGGTTGCTGACATCTTTGACGGCGCGCGTGTGGAACACAACGCGCCGTCCCGTCTACCACTTTTCGGCCGCAGGGGATAGGGAGAGCGGCCGACGCTATACCGACTCTCTTCCCCTGCGGCCCCACCGCGTCCGCCATCAAACGGTGGCGGCCCCGTCCAGCAGGCCACGGAAGGGAAGAGCGCTGCTCAGAAGCACCGGCACTCCTCCTCTACCGCAGCCCGTAACCCTCAGCCGCGATGCCTCCCATTCGACATCGCGGCCCACCTCAGTTGCGGTGCACCTCACCGCAACCTACTTTTTGGCCGCTACGTCAATGGCTTGAAGGCAAAAGCCCTGACGAGCGGCCCCACCTTTGGGTTCCTCTTGGCTTCACCGTGGCCGGAATCCACGGTTACTGAGCCCTCCCGCAACGACAATGCGGGAACCCACTCGGGGGGGGAACAAATTGCTGGTCTTGCTAGCGCTATGTGTAGAAGAAAACTGCCAACTTAGGGGTCCATAAAAGGAGATGTTAAAAAGAAGAAGACGCGAATATCGGGCGGTCAATCGCCTTGAGGGAAGCCAGCATTCGTCAAGCTGGTCTAAATTGACGATCAATTTAGAATCCCGCGAAAGTGTGGAGGCCGAGGCTTCTTAAACAGTATGACTCTCCACAATCGCAAGATATGCAGTCTCAGGGAATATTTCCTAGAAGCCAACAAGACGACGTGGGGATGCATCGAGATGTGGTCATGGTGACAAGGGCCTCACCCCGGTCTCCTTGGCTAAAGAGAACTAGCGTAAGCCTGTAGTGTTTGACACTAATGATCGCATGGAGGTATGGCAGAGTAAGGAGCTTCACGGACGCTTTTTACGGTCCCCACATGGACCCGATGTAGATCTACTAGCGTCTGTAGCCTGGCTGCACATCACCGGTGATGTGGTGTTTGTGTCAGCAATGCAAGAATCAATTAATATAATATATGAACAATATTTTATAGTAAAGCATTTCTTGATATCACAACATTTCGTCCAACACTAACGACCACCATTAAAGCTCCCAATAAAATTCGCGAATCGATTCTCATACTATCAACTGGCAATATGATTCATAAAAAAGTAAAATATTCCGTAGGCACACTGTCGGAAATCCACTTTTTGTTCGACATTATACCCAAATTATAGACATAGAGCCTCGTAAAGGGGTGAATGACATTGGACAATGTTTTATAAGAGTTTTATATCTCCTCCTTATAATAATATGGAAATCTGATTGTGTTTACAGCCCTATGTAAAAGTTTTTTTATTGCATTTGTTAATAATTTCTGACTTATTAGTCCATTCACACGAATTCACTCGCCCGAAACGAGCGAATTGTAATCTTAATATAATATTTACTATCGGTGTCTAGCACGAAGTAAATTTATTTGTGAGCGAATCAACAATACTAGAAGTACGTATTAGGGAATTGGCGCTAAATAAATTAACATCGTGCGAGTCGCCTATACAAAATATATACAAATAAATAAAATTGAAGTGTTTGTAACGCCAAAATAATAGCTTTTTACTAATTGTTTATGAAAGTATATATGATACTATAAAAACTTTCAAAACTTTTGTCTATCTGTTTGTTCCGGCTAATCTCTAAACCGGCAAACTGATTTTGCCGGGACTTCACTGGAAAATGATATTATGAGGAGTAACGTAGGTAAATTTTTGTCCCGGTAACGAGTTCCCGTGGGATGATTTCCGATATCAACGCGGACGAAACCGCGTACGCAGCTGGTATTATGTTATTTAAACGTGACGATTCGCCCCATTCGGACGAGTAAATTCGTGCGAATCAACTAGTAAGCCGCATTTCTGATTTTAAATGTACTTAGTTACTGCCTTTTTTATAGGAGACTATTAAAATAATAATGAAAGCTATGGAATAGATAGCGCGATTAAAGTTGTTGTATAGTATTTGGTGTATAATTAATTCAGTTGTTTAAAACTATCGATACAGTGTTAATGTCTTTAAAGACGCAAGTGTAATAATAAACATTTAAATAGGGTTTCTGGGAACTGTTGAGCTCGCTCCAACATTTGACTAACAACAGAGTGGTTCTAAGAGCTCGGTAAGAAAATATACAGGAGAACATAATTTTAAGCAGTGTGCAAACTGTAACCATGCATTCAGCATTTTAACAAAGAATCGGCAACTATCAAAAAACAAGCAGTTGTGGCCTGATACTGGACTGTGATTAACAAGTTGTTTGTCGTCGGTTCAAACATAAGTAGGGTTAGTAAATTGAGAAATTAGTTCAAATGAGAATATTGTTTGAATTAAAACGGTAACAGAACTTTAGGAGTAGAAGAAAAGACGAGCTTAGAATGATTTGGAAAAGGTTTCCACTTCCAGCATCACAATAATTTCAGACTCAATAGGCGTTCCTGTATTCAAGCATGCAGGCATATCAAAATATGTCTGTGACACATAGCTTCAAGTTTGCCATATCCGTTGTCAAGTATCTAGTCAGCTCGGACAATTAAAAAAGCAACATTTTGTTCATGTATGTCTTTTTTTTTTGAGGGTGAGAAATCATCAAATAACTTCTTCCGCTCTGGGTGGAGCAGGAGGGCGTGTCAGACTTTTACTGAATAAAACCCACCCGTGTTCCTTCAATTGCTTGTGTGCCAGGGGCCACGGTATCTCTTTCGAACAACCCATACTTCTAGCAGGCATCCATCATCATCAGCGAGCTACCCATTACTCGCCATCCGCAAGGGAATTAACTTGGGATTCCCGACGCCCAGGGCGTCCCCTGCGGTGACTAGGGACCGTGAGAGCGCATATACTGCCTCTCCCTCACGTGAGCCGCTTCCCTCTTCGCGAGCACTACGGCTTCGCAGAAGGAAGTGACGGCTATCCATGCACTCTTGCTCCGTACCATGGACTGGACCAGGGCCGGACGCGAGAGATCGCCGCCGCCGATCGCCTCCACAAGCTTAGACCACGTTCGCAGGGACGTAAAAATATCGCGACGGGTTTGGAATTTAAACTTTCAGTTTTGAACGAGCATTGAGAACCAAAAAGAGCACACACCAATCGTGTCTAAAAAAACAATTGTTCGATTTTCGACTCTCTGCGCTAAGCTGAGCTTTGAAGATTCAATGCACGAAAAAAATTCACCGCGATAAATTTTCGTCTCTGTGAACACAGAATTTTATCCGTGTAGTTGAAAGGCAGTTATTTACTTTATCAGTAACAAACAGTAAACAAAACTGTAACACTATTGACAAAGGCCATTTTTACGTACTGCTATACGGGTATTAAATACAATGCATGCCAATTTGTTGTATTATAATTCACGTGTTTCCCAATAGTCGATACATTTGCGATAAGCCGGGCTCACGGTAATCTGACTTTATCGGTATACCTGTTGGGATTGCGACTTTTACTGTGTGCAAACGGTAAATTAATTGCTTAAAAAAATCCTGTTTTTTTTTTAATAAAGTTTGTGTAGTGTAATTTTTTTATTTTTGAGGGTGGGAAATCATGTAACTTCTCCCGCTCTGGGTGGAGCAGGAGGACGTGTCAGACTTTAACTGACTAAAACCTACCCGTGTTCGAAGGAACTTAAGTTGCCTGTGTGCCAGGGGCCATCGTATCTCTTTCGAACAAACCGCACCCCTGGCAGGCATCGGCCCTTGTGGACTCCACCAAAGTTTGTGTTGCTTAATTTGCTTGTGAAAATAAGCCGTTATTTGGGTGGGTTACTTTCACAAGAATGTTGAGCCCGTGATCTTAGTTTTAGGCGTTTGAAGGAAAATAAGCAGGAGCAGGTGGTATTGGCCGCGATTATGAGTCATAGGCCGTGAGTTTGAACCCAGGCTGGCTCTTTACTTTATTTAGGTAATAATTTTCATCACGACTGCTCTCAAAACGGTAAAAAAAACAACGTGAAGAAACCGGCATATTTTAGAACCAAAAGTTCGAGGACATGTGACATCTACCAACCCGCACTGGGCCCGCGTGTTGGATTACGGCCCACTCCCTCTCATAGAGAGGAGGCCTGTGTCCCAGCAGTGGGAACAATCATAAGCTGATTATGCTAAAGGAAAATAATGAACATAATAAGAACAGCTACGTTATAGGACTCATCATGATCTGCCTTTTCCCAAGTTTGTTGGGGTCGGCTTCCAACATGCCGGTTGCAGTTGAAAACCAGTATTTTATATCGACTGTCTGCCTATCCTCCTTGGTAAGACTGGTTGGTAGACTTTTGGGCTTTTGACTACCCGTAACGATAGCCCAGATAATAACTGAGACCAAGGGCTCAACGTGTTTGCCGAGGCACGACGGGGTCGCTGTGTGGAATGTATAGTTGCCCATTTTTTTACCTCATTTACTTATATTCATATTCTGGCAGTTTGAGTAATTTATTTGGCCTACCCAAATGTCCTTTCTTTGGTATTGTTCGTCAAATCGTTGAGCTTCTCAAAATGTTACTTAATTTATTTTAGATTACTGATAAATGCGTGCACTGATTGGACAGGTCCACTCAATCTGTGTGGTTCTTTCCTCAAAATACCACTTCAGACACCAATCCATATTGTCTTTACATGATCTGAACAAGATTACGTCTGGACTTTAAAAGAGACTGTGACCTCTTAGTTTGTTTCGGCCTTTCTTCTCAGAGTAGTCAGATAGGAAACGCCGACCTCATATAGTTTTAAAAATATGATTGACGTGTAAAAGTAAACACTTTTACACGTCAATCATATTTTTTTTCTGATGAATGATTTTATTTCTGTAAGCAGGTTAGTACAAACGTACTAACCTGCTTACAGAAATAAAATCATTTATCATTAACGAACCGATCGTGGCAAGGGTAGGTCAACCTTCAATCGACTCGTGCGGCTGATATCAATTAGCCGTAAGCCCCTAAGCTAAGTTCTAGAACTAACTGGAGGATACCTGCAGGCTTAGCACGAGCACCGATTTGTTGACGGAAGAACTATTCACTAAATGATGTACAATAGGAGAAGATGGCAAAACCCCTATTCTGGGGGAGGCCTATGTCAAGCAGTGGATGTCTTTCGGCTGAAATGATGATGATGAATGATGAGGAGAAGATAGCTATGTTCTTCTATTAATTATCACAGTTATGCATTCTAAAAAGGCAAAAAGGCGAGGTAGACCTATTATCACTTGGATGTATGTTATCAACAACGACCTGAAGCAAGCCCAAGTACCCCCCCGAGTGGGTTCCCGCATTGTCGTTGCGGGGGGGCTCAGTAACCGTGGATGCCGGCCACGGTGAAGCCAAGAGGAACCCAAAGGTGGGGCCGCTCGTCAGGGCTTTTGCCTCAAAGCCGACGACGTAGCGGCCAAAAGGTAGGTTGCGGTGAGGTGCACCGCAACTGAGGTGGGCCGCGATGTCGAATGGGAGGCATCGCGGCTGAGGGTTACGGGCTGCGGTAGAGGAGGAGTGCCGGTGCTTCCGAGCAGCGTTCTTCCCTTCCGTGGCCTGGACGGGGCCGCCACCGTTTGATGGCGGACGCGGTGGGGCCGCAGGGGAAGAGGAGTGTCGGTATAGCGTCAGCCGCTCTCCCTCTCCCCTGCGGCCGAAAAGTGGTAGACGGGACGGCACGTTGTGTTCCACACGCACGCCGTCAAAGATGTCAGAAACCATCGGTGGGGTCCGCAAGGGCCGATGCCTGCCAGGGGTGCGGGTTTGTTCGAAAGAGATACCACGGCCCCTGGCATACGGGCTACTGAGGGAACACGGGTGGGTTTTAGTCAGTAAAAGTCTGACACGCCCTCCTGCTCTACTCAGCAGGAGAAGTCATTTGATGATTTCCCACCCAAAAAAAAAAAAAAAAAACAAAAAAAGCAAGCCCAAGTAAATAACTCGACGACCCAGAACCGAAACAACTGGCGAAGAATGACGAGGAGAGCCGACCCCAATTGAAATGGGATAAGGCTAGGAAAGAGAGAAAGAGAGAGAGAGTTATGCATTCTAAACGAATCATGATTTTGTTTATAATCGTATATACTTTGTGGTCGTCGAGTAGAAACTTTGTTGTCAGTGTGATTTTAACAGTTTGAGAAGAAATATTCTTCTGAAATAGTCTACATACAAAATGACCTAGACAAAGATCGTTAAAAACGAAAGACAAAGTGACAGATTGTAGTAGGATATCTACAGTACGCTGTCGAAAATGTAGAAACGAAATGTGACTTTGTACAGAAAAAGCACTGTCTATTATTCGTAGAAATAGAAAGGCCATTGTTACTGGTTTTAGGCACCTTGTGTATTCCTTTATCTGCTAGAAAGCATGCACGTACAGATGACGTTGCTCATAAAGGAAAGCTTCCAGCTGTAAGCACTCTATACTATTCATACATTCAAGATTCCTGAGACCTGACAAAACCAACATACAATACATTCACAATTCCGTATGACAAACGGCTGTTATTCGAAGATTATCGCTTGAACATGACTAATGACATGTCGCTGCTTACACGTCTCTTCTATATGTTAATTGAACTGAATGCTCCCGACACTAATTTACACTGTGTTTATTTTACTGAAAACCGCTTTACATTTATTGTTGCTGAAACCCTTGCTAATGGAATTTGAACCTAACTTGCTGCCGATAAGATGGATATGGTGTTTGATTGATAGTAAAGTTAAGCTTGTCAGAGTCAAGATGATTCACACGCGTTACGTTGTCATTTCAGACGTACGATTCAATTTTTCATTTAGATGAGATCTGTGTAAACACTGTCGAAATGGAGGGGAAAGTTTCTATTTTAAAATGTTTTTGTTTGGGCCCTCTCTGATTCTTTTATGGGTGTGTTAAATAGGATTCAAATGTTAGCGATCGGAAACTTTCGCTGTGAAGTTTTCTGAATTGAAAACACAATCTGAGTTGCAGGTGGAATAACATTGTAGAGTTTTCTTCCGATCATTTTCTTCATTTTTCTTAGTAACTTATTTCTCCTATTTTTAAAGTGCTTAAGCTTTAAAGTACAGTCACCAAAAGAGATAAGTATCCAGCGTCGTCGGAAATATTTGAAGTAAAGTAAGAAACTGATGGATGTTTTTGAATGAACTTTGATTAATTAACTTTGTATTTTCTATTAATTAAATTAAAATGTGTTCGAAAACATCCATCGGTTTCTTATTAAACTTTAACTGTAGGTATCCTACGACCCTGGTTATTTATCTTTTTTAGTGACTGTACCTAGTTACTAAAATGACTTCACGAAAAAAAGTACGAAGTTGCGAGACCAAGAAAAAAATATGATAAATTATTAGCTTTTGAGAAAAAAAACTACGTTCAAGCTTTTAAAACTAGGAAACTCGTGTATGTCCAAAGTTAAAAAAGTTGTGAAATGTACCCTTTTAAAAATGCATGCTGTTAAAAAAGAGCCCCATCTTCTTACGTGGAATAATGGTGTTTTGTTATAAGTTTAAATGAACGTCCCAACAACGATAATTTTGAAGTATTTTATACAAAATACGTGAATCTACTCAATATCTTTCAAGTGTTAATTAGTATAGGGATAAATGCATTTTTAAAAATATTTTTTTTATATTACTGCCTCGTTTTATTATTTCGGTCTTCTATGACATGTACAAAAAACAAGTCTTTGATTCTAAAAGAACTCATTCCGGCTATTAAGGCTACACTAGTCGCGGGCTCGAACTCACTGGTGGGCCTGGCTAAAAAGCACGCTGCCTCACAAGGCTTCGAGTCCGACAGAATAGTACCCTTGATGAGCAGTTAGACGCTAGTCTACACGCACAACATTATTGAGTCAGCTGCAGGATCAGTTATAGTAAAACAGGCGCGTAAAAAATTAAGAAAAGTCCTTCGGAAGATCAGGTTTTCTGAAAAAACCACTACATAAATCAATGACCAATTAAGTTTATTGAACTTTTCGATAATTGAGCTTTGTCGGTACCGACTTAGTTTTGGAGATTTTACAATTCTTTTATTACTTAAACGTGTCCAAAGTTACGTTAAATTATCAAGAAAAACGAATGTTTGTTGGCTCATAACTTTTAATGACTTTTTATTTTAGTATTCTGTTTCAGTACCAACAATATTAACAATGAGACAAAACCATACCATGTTTTAGTTTTGATGTCATTGTCAAACAGTGGAGTAAACCTCTCCCGAAGTTAGTATGGAAAAAATGTGGACTTGTTTCACCTTAAGACTAAATTTTAACCAAACTGTTACTTACTGCGTTTATTAATTGCACGATAGGAGGTCCTTCACAAATGAAAACAAAAGGTGGTCTCCGACTGAATGTCTAGTATCTAATTCAACATAGTATTGACATGTCTGACATAGGCAATACCATGCCAGGTGCTTCAACCATCTACATATATACACAGATACATAGATATGTGATTACAGGTTACATGTACTTAAATGTGACTAATTAGGAGAGAGCAATGTGTCACCGAGCACTATTAGGTAGATACTATATCAGCAGTTTGGACATTGCACATACTATCTATGTATCTGTACATAAAATTAACATACATCGCATTAGTTTTCCTTACTCTAGGTAGGAAAATATAATTCTAGAAAGAATCTATATTCTAACTCATTTTTAACCGACGAAAAAACAGAGTCGGCCGATTTTGATAAATCTTTTTTATTGGAAAAGGTATACCCCGAAGTTGGTCCCATATAAATTTCGAATAAAAAAAACCAACCCTAAGGGTAGGAAAACAGGGGATAGTTGATTTTTTCACTCACAGATTTTAATAGGTACGAGTTGTGTATTGCATAAAGTAATAAAAAATTAAGCATGTAGTAATGAGTAGATAATAGCCACAAAAAATTATAAGATGAAAATTTTTACCAAAAAATTAAACCGCCGAGAAACTGAAAAGCAAAAATAGTGAACAATTTTTGTTTAACCTTAATAAAAAAGTTCGGAAGTCAGTGTCTTTTCATATGTATTTTAATTTTATGTCACCGCCTTCCGGAGTTCGTTATTAAGGTTAAACAAAAAAGGTCTATTATTTTTTGCTTTTCAGTTTTTTCGGCGAATTAATTTTTGTTGAAAAGTATTTTTAGCAATGAATGATAGATATTTCAATGCTTCTAAAAAAAACCAACCCTAAGGGTACGAAAACAGGGGATAGTTGATTTTTTACTCACTATACACGCTGAAATTTTAATGGTTGTTTTCCCGCGGCAGAACAACTTGCCATAAGGAGTCCCTTCGAACCATAGAGTAAAAGTAAAAAAATTAAAATGTTTTTTGTTTTGATATAATTAAAAAAATATTCATCAACTCGAAAGCATGAGAATCAATAGTAACACTGGAGGTAACTTGTAGGTATTACTCGAAACGCACGCGCCGCCGCACCGCCGCGCCGACAAAGGAACAATGGTGCATAAATGTTCAAAGCAAAATAAACTCTCGCATGTGATACTAAGTCATAAATTAGTTTTCACGCAACAACACAAAACAGCCGCGGCGCCGACAAAGAAAAGACCGATTTATAAATGTTCAAAGCAAAATAAACTCTCGCATGTGATACTAAGTCATAAATTAGTTTTCACGCAACAACACAAAACACAGCCACGGCGCCGACAAAGAAAAGGCCGATTTATAAATGTTCAAATCAAAATAAGCTCTAGCGTGTAATGATACGGCATAAACTACAAACTAACAACAATTACAAACCAAGCAGCGCGCCGGCTTCCCATTGAGCGGGACGGCGCGCGGCGCGCCGGCGGCGGCGCACTTAGTTTTCCCGCGAATGTCGTACGTGAAACACGCGTTATCAGTGCAATGGATCGCCATTACAATTATTGCAATTTGGAGTACGTCGCTATGGTGCATCTGTACGCTAGGGCTGATTATGACACCCTTGATCCCCGTCGACTTTACGCGGAGCTGCCACACTTGGAGTCGCTTCGTCTTCGGCCATCGGCCCGGACGATCGTAGCATCGACACAGCGGCTACTCGACGATCATGAGCAGTTCCGGACATCAGCAGTTGCACATGGCAGAGGTCGATCGGCCGTTATTTCGCCAGAGCTCGACGAATAGATCATCGAGTACTTCGAACGGGATCCTCGGCGAAGTACACGTAAGGCTGCGGCTAGGTTTGGCGTAAGCCAATACTACGGCTGGAAACTATTCAACTCTGAAGGACTTCATCCTTATGATTATCGCAGAGTTCATGCCCTCCATGAAAACGACGCGCAGGAATTACTTTTTGTCAGTGGTTAATCGACAGTCAAAATGCGAACATTTTGTGGACAGATTAAGGAACTTTTACACGAGTTAGACTCGAACATTTTTGGGCGTTAAATAACCCACATGTTTTTCGCGAGTGTGCGCATCTAGAGTGTTTTAGTGATACCTAATGTGTGATAATTAATGGCCACCTCATTTCAATATCGTAAGAAGTGACAGAGACACCTTATTAAAATTGAAAGGCAATCAATTAAAACGTGCTCCATTGTGTATTCAACGTAGTGGCTTGCAGTTGCACTACGAACAATTACTCCGTTACCGTGAAGTGTAAGTACCTACTCGTACTTTTGTAAATTGTGAACATTTAAAAGTAGGTAGTCAAATTAATTAAAATTATTGTAAATAAGTTGATTCAAATTTTGAAAGGCGCCTCAAACTTTTTTAGGTATCTAAGTCCGAAAATTATGATAAACTTGTTTTTATTAATTAATTTTTATGTTAATTTCTTGTTCAGTAAATTGCAGCTAAAAAGTATTTATGACGGTCCTAAGCTCGTAAAAGTATTTAGGGAAAATTTGAATAGCTTGTTGGGTACAGCTTATTATCAAGAATACTATCAGCTGATTGAAACGCACGCGGGTCAACGGCCGCGCGGCCGCTCGGCGGCGGCGCCCGGCTTGCGCAGAACGTAGGTATCGGAACTATTGGTTCGTGGTCGCTTTCGAGTTTTGTTTTTCACAATGGTTAATCTGCCATTTTTTGTTTCTAATATTTTATTTGTTTATAAAACGATTGTATTACCAAGACAAAACCATTTCGCTGCGGGAAAACAACCATTTAAATTTCACCGTGTATAATAGGTACTGAGTTGTGTATTGCATAAAGTAATCAAAAATTAAGCATGTAGTAAAGAGTAGATAATAGCCACAAAAATTATAAGATGAAAACTTTTTACTAAAAAAATTAAACCGACGAAAAACTGAAAAGCAAAAAATATTAAACAATTTTTGTTTAACCTTAATAAAAAAGTTCGGAAGTCGGTGACTTTTCATATGTATTTTAATTTAATGTCACCGCCTTCCGGAGTTCGTTATTAAGGTTAAACAAAAAAGGTCTATTATTTTTTGCTTTTCAGTTTTTTCGGCGAATTAATTTTTGTTAAAAAGTATTTTTAGCAATGAATGATAGATATTTTAATGCTTCTAGTTAGGTGTTTTCGCGGAAATACCAGAAAGATACTTAAAGTAAAACCACGTTGGTCAAGTGTCGTCAGCGCTACTGGTCCTGGGTTCGAGTCCTCTGTCGGGTAGAGTGTTATTAGGTACTTTCGTTCCAAATTTCTTCGAAGCAGCCTTACTTATGCTCTCTACATAAGACCTGGTGGCATGTGGGTATACCAAAGCTAATTAGGTACACTTCTGCCATACTCTTCGGGGAATACAGGCGTGATGTTGTTAGGATATATTATGCCTTGTCTTTTTCCTAATCCTACTAATATCATAAATGTGAAAGTTTGTATGCGTGGATGTTTAGATGTTTGGTTGTTCGTTACTCAATCCCGCAAAAATGGTCAAACGGATTTGGATGAAATTTAGCATACAGATAGTTTTTAAAATAGGATACTTTTTATCACAGTAGTACGTTCCCGTGGGATGATTATCGACCTCCTCTCGGGTGAAGCATAGCAAAAGCTAATCCATATAAATAAAAAGAAAAGTCCTGACTGACTGACTCATCAACACCCAGCCCAAACCCTTGGACCTAGAAAGCTGAAATTTTGCACTGAGTTTCCCTTTATAATACAGACAAGGAATGAGGAAGGATTTTTCGAAATTAAACCCATGAGGGAGTAAAATAGGGGATGTAAGTTCCGCGCGGGCAAAGCCGCTGCCAAAAGCTATTATCAAATAAGTGTAGGCAACACTTCTATAGTAATATTTATTTAGAAAAAAGTTAGCGATAGTCCGCCCCACTTTCCGGGTTGAACAAAAAATAAATAGGTATATTGTTTGAGCACGCGAATCAAGTTTAATATGCATACCGTTTAGGTCGTGTTAAAGCATAGTGTTGCGTGAATGCGATATCGATAAAAGTAAATCGACTCGCGTGTGT
Source organism: Polymixis flavicincta (assembly GCA_949987655.1). NCBI lineage: Eukaryota > Metazoa > Arthropoda > Insecta > Lepidoptera > Noctuidae > Polymixis > Polymixis flavicincta. The sequence continues at coordinate 15,745,859 of OX465182.1, forward strand.
ATGCCGATTTCTTTATACTAATCTTATTTATGTAATGTTCTCACTTTACAGTTTGACGTAATTGTATCAGTAAATTTTAGCCATAATGTTTTTATTTCAGCGCGTATGGAATATAATTTAAACCTCTGCCGTTCATGTTATATTTTGTTTAAGAAAATAAGCTATGGTTAGTCTATACTAGACTGGAAGAGTGTTTTTTTTTACATAATATACTGTTTATTATATTTTCCAAAACGCGTAATGTGAAAAATGACTAGATCAGCAGAAAACAAGTGTAATATTTTAAAACAAGACGTTATGGCATGTACACATACACATGTAACATTATATATAAAGCTCTTATGTACTGTCCCGCACTAAAACTTCATCCAATTAGGAGTACAGACGTTAAAATAAAACATTATCTTTCAGTGTTGCGGTATTTAACAGTGGAGATTTACACTTTATTGTATTTGGTATACCATGAAGTATGTACTATCAATTTCACTCTAGTAATAACGTTGCTTAAAATAAAGATACATCACTCAAACAAAGGCGTATCTGCCTGTGTCCCCACTACGCCAGTTATGATTAATACCCATGTATTGGCGAGCCTATTTTGAGGACTTGTGGCTAAGTAATAACAGCTGTACGAGTCTATCGATCAGGTTAAGCTACGCTTGCCGCGGTCGGTCCGTGGATGGGTTATATCTTTACATACAAAGACCCCTCCGATTCCGTGCCTCGGAAAACACGATAAGCCGTCGGTCTCAGCTGTCATTCGTAAATCTTTGACAATCGTTACGGGTCGTCAGAAGCCCCCAAAATCTGACAACAAGTCTTACCAAGGGGTATCGTGTTACCCAGTAATTGGGTTGCGGAGGTCAGATAGGCAGTCGCTCCATATAAAATGTATTTCAGCTAAATCCGGTTAGACTGGAAGCCGACCACAAGATAGTTGGTAAAAGGCTAGGCAGATGATGACTAAAAAAATCCAATAACACTTTGCGCGATTTGGAAAACAAACCCAATAACTAATTGAAAAAATATTAAAATCTATCGATAACATACAAAACGCAACCATACTACGCTAACAAGGTGATTATTGCTAGGGGCGGGACGAGCTCACTCGATAACCGCTCTTTACAGCCATCTAGCAGTGAATATAATTTTCTTAAAACCAACTCATGGGAAAATAAATCATAAGATTTTCTACACAAAGCACTTTAGAGCAAAACTTGTTATCTTTTTTGGTAACGGGTTATGTGAAATTTACAAAATAATTGTGGCGAATGTAGTAGATGTTATCGTTACAGTTTTGAAGTTAATAAGCACAGTTTTTTTTTTAGCCTGTGGTGTTTTTAATGCAAGAAAATGGCGCTATTTCATATATTTAAAAACTGTAAATAAATGAATAAAATAAAATGAATTTTGTTAAACATTTAATTCAAAATAAAAGTAACTATTATTTAAACTGAAAACTTTCCTTTCATACGAATTTTATTCGTACCTTCGTAAATTCATACTATTACGATGATGATTGATATTTATTTCTGTAAATTGTTTTTTAAACAAACACTTTTACATAAACTAGGTCTGCGAGTTGATTGTAAAACACAATGGCAATGTCATTAAGTTTGACAGTTCAATAACGTTCATTCAATCATTGACTTGGTCAACCAGACGAATTTTTATTCTTTGAAACTGTGTACCACAAGTTTGTTATGTAATTGCCCTAGTCGGTATTTCCTATAAAATTACTGAATTGAATTAGACATATAAACACCTAGAAAAAATAAACAACCGTGAATACGATCAATATAAGTACAAGAATTCTAATCTATGTAACATTGAATTTCAACTTTCCATAAAAACGTGTAGGTTGTGATTGTGTATCTGTTTTACATTGCCTGAACTTAGAAAAACTTATAGAGGATATAAAATGGTAATTTTGTAGTCTGCGGAAACCAATTTAATGCTGGGAGATAGTACAGGTGAAGCCACTTGAGACGAAACATTGGTTTTACATACAGTCTGTTTTAAAGAAAAACGGAGGTACTCGTAGAGCTGAATTAGATGTTACAGGTTAGCTAAGTGGTTTTTCTTTGAATGCTTTTTTGTCTTCAATTCTTTTATGCTGTCTTAGAATAAGTAAACATCCTCTTTTAATGATTCAGATTAAAAAATACTTGCTTATGCTTGTACCTTCATTCGCGTGCAGTTCGGAAATTATATCACGAGAATGCACTACCAGGAAGATAAGTATGTCCTAAGTTCAGGTCGCTACCTATGTGCCAAATTTCATCGACATCTGTTCAGCCACTAAGGCGTGAAAAGATAACAGACAGACACAAAGACACGCTATGTTTGCATTTGAAATAATTATTAGTATGGAAGTTTACATTTATTTCAGTACTAAATAGTATCCAAAAATTTAAAAGAACTTCAGAAGTAGCAGCCTACGGGCTAATTTTGATCACGTTTCTAATTTTCCATGCATAACTTTAGAATAAACACCAACAACAACTTTTAAATTCAAAAGCATACTCACTTCAATCAGAACTATACTTATAAAAATACATTCACAAAATTCTCCCTTCCACCGTTAGTCTCCTTTACATATCTAGTGGGTGGTCCATTCACTGGTATCACGAACTACAAATTGCCTTATACTTGTTTGTGCACTCAGGCCCACATAGCTCAATTACGCACTGGCCAATTATTATATGAACTCTTCCCATGCGGCTAAGCGTTCTGGCACAATAGATTGTTGCAGAAGGTCGACTCCACACAACAGGTGAAAACGCACGCGCGCGTCGACCTCATAATAACTTTACCACTTATGACAAAAATATAATCGCACACAGTTTAGTACTGTCACATTCCTCTAGAAGCAAAAATAGACATTGACATTTATTGACGTGCTAGTGACATTTACCTTAGAGAAGTAAAGCAACTGCGATGAAAAGGACTAGTATTTAAACCCTGTGTCCTGGTTCCTCCAAAAGTTAGTTAACATTGTTCTATTTCAGCTATGGTGTCAAATTATGATTCAATAAAAATAAAAAATAAACACGTAATTCCAGGAATCACAAATCTTTTTTATAATAAGTAAGTCACATTGGTAACGGCTTTTTTTTTTTGGGTGGGAAATTATCAAATAACTGCTACCGCTCTGGGTGGAGCAGGAGGGCGTGTCAGACTTTTACTGACTAAAACCCACCCGTGTTCCTTCAGTAGCCCGTATGCCAGGGGCTGTGGTGTCTCTTTCGAACAAACCCGCACCCCTGGCAGGCATCGACCCTTGCGGGTTCCATCACTTTTTGTGCTGACATCTCTTTGAGGCGCGCGTGGAACACAACGCGCCGTCGACTTGGGCTTGGTCCTTACCGGACAGCGAGCTACCCATTACTCGCCGTCCGCAAGCCCATGCCTACGGTGGCCGGAAATCGGCCTGGGATTCCCGACGCCCAGGGCGTCTCCGTATCCTGCGGCGGCTAGGGTCGCGAGGGCGCATATGCTGCCTCTCCCTCACGTGCACCGCCTCCCTCTTCGCGAGCATCACTGCTTCGCTGAAGGAGGTGACGGCTCCCCATGCCCTCTCGCTCCGTACCATGGCCTTGACCAGGGCCGGACGCGAGAGATCGCCGCCGCCGATCGCCTCCACGAGGACACGGCGGTGCTCCGCCCAAGCAGGGCAGACCGCCACCGTGTGCTCCACCATGTCCTCAGGGCGATCTTCGCAGTGGAAATACCCGGGCGTTTCCTCCCGCCCTATCCGAAACAGGAACCTCCCGAAACAACCGTGTCCGGTGAGGACCTGCGTCAGGCGGAAGGTGAGGACGCCATGCCGCCTCTCAAACCACTCCTCAAAGAGGGGACTTACCGCCGCAATCGTGGCGTGCCCAGCACTGGGTTGCGACAATCGCTCTCTCCATGTCACCATGAGATCCCGCCGGAGCTCTGTCCGCTGTGCCGCGATTTCCCGCGGCAGCGCAGTTACGCCCCGGCGTTTGGCCTCCTCGCGCCACTCCCACATTTGCGCGAGGACCTTTGCCTCCAGATCCCATGGCGGTAATCCGGCAAGGAGGCTCGCCGACTCGCCTCTACGCTCTACTTCATCGTCGACTCGACGCCGATGTGAACCCCTCCCACCGTTATCTGGGAACCCGTCGGTGGCGCATTCCGAGGACCATGAAACCACATGGCCTCGGACTTGTGCAATGCCACCTCGAGTCCCAGTTGCCGGATCCTATCGACGATTGTCGCAACCCCTTGTGTCGCTAAGTCGGCCGCCGCCTGGTACGACCTCCCTTGCGCCAGGACCAGCGTGTCGTCAGCGTAGCAAACTACACTGACGCCGCTAGGGAGGTCGGCGCGCAGCACCCTGTCGTACCCGATGTCCCACAGATGCGGCCCCAGGACCGATCCCTGGGACACCGCACGACATCTCTCGCCGGTTCCACTCTCCGAGGTGACCGGGGTAGATGACGGCCCTGTCCGTCAAATAGGCCTCGACCACACGACAGAACATTGGTAACGGCTTCGGCTAAGGAATTGAAGGTCGTAGCTTCAAACCCATACTGGCATTCTACTTTATGTAAATTATTTAATCACCACTGCTCTCAAAACATCGTGAGGAAACTGACATGTCCTAGAACCAATAATTCGAAGACATGTGACATCTACCAACCAGTTGAAATGAAATTTCCGTGTGGTTGATTACAACCCACTGACTCCCTCTCGACGAGAGGAGGCCTGTGTGCTGTAGCTGATTATGTTGGTAGTTGAATTAATCAATAAGAACGTTGGGTATGGTTCAAATATGAAACTAGAATTTTGGAAGGCCCTATATTTGGCATGTACATACAGGGTAAGTTTTTATCCAGTGCGCAAATTGCAACCATGAATTCAGCATATCATTCTAGACCCCCACCGCAGAAATTTTTCGCCGGTTATAAAAATAAAATCTGCTGTTTCATAGAAAAGTACAATACCTACGCGTTCAAAATGTATGGTACAGCTGTTTTTTTTTTTTTGTTTAATTGACGAAAAATTTCTGCGCTAGGGAGTCTAGAATGATATGCTGAATTCATGGTTACAATTTGCGCACTGGATAAAAACTTTTCGTGAATAGGTGGTACAGCGAGTGCAATGCAAGCGACAGGCATTAATGTTTCACATAATTTGTGATCGCCACGCGATGTGCGTGCGACTGTTTTCGCTCAGTGTACCGAAAGAAAAAGAAATAAAATGTTTTGCGTTGTTTACGTTGCGTAGCGTACGTTTCGTTCTATGGAGTTGGCATTCTGAACAGATCTTCTTTGTGGTTCTAGTTTACTCTAGTTATGCACTTCAACTTCGAACTCGTAATTACCTGAGTTAACTTTGAATTATATCGTGGGCTCTTTTTAGGGTTCGGCGTTTGAATAGATTTCGGTTGCTTTTGTTTGTTTGTCGGCTGTGAATGCAACGAGGACATTTTTTGTAACAAAATTCATTGAACTTTGTTTTCAATTGTATAGTAATTTAAATGTTGCATTTATATTTTGTATATGCTTACGGAAAAACGAGCAAAATGTTTTTGAATATCAAATTGAATTTTAGATCTTTCACTCATTTTCACTTCATGTTTAGAATTAACTAAGATGCTCGGACTTAGTTAATTCTGAAATTGCTCTAAGTGTATTGCTCATAGACGTTTTAGTGGAAAATCTCCTATTTGTGCCGATCCTGTATGATCATAAGTGTATATACCATAAGGTAACTTATTTAATTTTGTGACCAGGTGATAATTATTGAAAAATACGTCTACAGAACCAGTTGATTGAAAACCGAACTCGCGCCGATATTTTTTCTAAACTATTGAATTATTTAATAGGTAAACTGAAGGTAGGAACGGAAAATTATAATGTTAAGTATCCGGTTCTTTTGAATCTCGATAATATTGTTAGCCATGTTTTTTTCTCTGCGTAGATACACAGTTAAGGCGTTCAATATGATTATATGAATGTTATTATACCACAGTGTTTGGTTAGACTATGTTTTTTCATGGCTATTAAACAGATATAGATTAGGAAACAATGTGGGATTTAATATTGAAGATTGATGCTTGTTTATGATATTACGTGAATTCATATTAATACAATGGGCGTCGCAAAAAGTTGATGGGCTGATAAATTATTCTTTTGTAAATTCATTTTATTAGGATTGTTTATCCGCCTACGCATAAAAAGTTAGTTCTAAAGCCACTAAAGTGTGTTTAAAACGACTTAAATATTTATAGTTTTAGCCAAAATTTACGGATAATTGAAAAAAAAATCTCAACTTTTTCCAAATAATAGTAGTAGCTTGTCATTGAAACAAAATGTGACTACTGTATTAAAATTATACTGTGCAACTAGGTAGGAATAAAAAAAAGCTTAAAAAAAAATAACCGGCTTCCGAAAAAACACTACAAAGTGAAATATAAATTATTTTTCACTTTTCAGTTATAGTACCGATTCACATCAATTTGAAATTTCATCATCCTTGGGGTCAAAGCAATGCATATTTATGCGATAGCAGCAATTGCGGTTGATTTGCTGTCATTTTTTTAAGAATTCTATAAGTAGATAAGAATATTACAAGAATCGTTGTACTTTCCTTCATCAGCTCAGCATCATGGTATGGTGATGACCAGACGCAAATGTCTCAATAGCTTTAGAAAATTTATAAAAAACATTATTAATACCCATAACATTTGCGGGTTGCCTTCGATTTCCCTGGGATTCCATCATCAGATCCTGACTTGGTGCCAATGGGACCACCTCAGGAGTATACTCTTCCAAATAATAAAAGAATTATGAGAATCGGTCCACAAATGGTGGAGAAATCGGTGAACACATATATTAAAAAAATACATACAGGAAAAGTTTTTATCCAGTGCGCAAATTTTAACCATGAATTCAGCATATCATTCTAGACCCCCTACCGCAAACATTTTTCGCCAGTTATACTAAAAAAAAACAGCTGTTCCATACATTTTGACCGCATAGGTATTGCACTTTTCTATGAAACAGCTGTTTTTGTTTTGTATAACCGGCGAAATATTTCTGCGCTAGGGGTTCTAGAATGATATGCTGAATTCATGGTTAAAATTTGCGCACTGGATAAAAACTTATCCTGTATAGTTGAAAATAGAACCTCCTCCTTTTTTGAAGTAGTTTAATAAATGCTTAGCAGACTAAAAGCCCACGTAGCAAATGTTCAATAAATTAAAATAAAAGTCTATACAAGTTTTTTAGTACCTATCTACCTCCCATACTTATTTGTCCACAGCACAAGCCCAGTAAACAAAAGTTCATAAAATTAAAATAAAAGTATCAAGTAACATGTCTTACCTCCTACCTCTCTATTTATTACTAGCTTTTGCCAGCGGCTTCGCCTGTGCGGAACTTTCATCCCCTAATTAACTCCCTTAGGGGTTGAATTTCGAAAAATCCTTCCTTTTTCCTGGTCTACATTATAAAGGGATCCTCTGTGCAAAATTTCAACTGTCTAGGTCCAAGGGTTAGGGCTGGGCGTTGATGAGTCTGTAGCGGCACTACAAATAAAAATTCTTCGCAACAAAAATCGAAAAACGCAAAAAAGAAAAGTGGCGCCATCTACAATGCAACAGGCGAACTATGTAAGCAATTCTATATCGCGCAATCAGAGTTTACCACGGCACTCGAACGTTTACAAATATCCCGACATCAACTGTTGGGCAGTTGCCCGGACCAGACACAATATCCGTCTGGTCGGAGGATCCTCCTTTACCATCATAGGTATTAGTGAACTTTACACCCTGTTCCTCATACCTCTATAAGTCAGTCAGTCAGTCAGGACTTTTCTTATTATTGGTATAGATAAAGTATGGCACTAAACTAATTCTAGAAACTAATTAATTCGTTCAAAGTATCAAACAGCAATACTGTATCGTAAAAATCCTTCCTTATTCCTTGTCTACATTATAAAGGGAACCTTTGTTCAAAATTGCAACTTTCTAGGTCCAATGGTTTGGGCTGGGCGTTGATGAGTCAGTCAGTCAGTCAGGACTTTTCTTTTTATTTATATAGATATAAAGTATGGCACTATTGTAACTAATTCTAGAAACTAATTAATTCGTTCAAAGTATCGAACAACAACAACATCGTATCGCACAACCCTACCCCACCCCATATGTGTCACAAACGCACATACATAATTTATTTATAATTTAAACTTATCACCGACTTCAAAGAGTAAAAGAACCATGGTGAGAAATCCCACACGTTCGTTATAATTAATACCAAGTTTAATGCCATGTGAGGGTTGGCTGGTGGGACACCTGTCATCATCATGAACTATGGAAGCAATAGGCCTATGTAATGACGTGGGATTATCATGGTACAAAGTATTTAAGGACCTAATTAGGCTAACGAATGTTAATGAAGAGCATCTTACTAAAGCTGTTCCTAAGGTATCCAAAGAAAAGTACGTATTTTGTAATTTTAAAATCTTCGTTTCTTGAAAATGAGTGCAAGTTTGAACTTGAGTGACGGAAATGAAAATAGGAAAACATTAAATGATAGTGGTTTTTTTTCAAAGGCATGACACAAAATTAACTACACAATTATTATGCTACTACCTGGTATACCTACATAGTACTAATTCACCATCGTCATCAGCCTATAACGTTCCCACTGCTGGGACACAGGCCTCCTCTCTGTGAGAGGGAGTGGGCCGTAATCCACCACACTGGGCCAGTGCGTGTTGGTAGATGTCACATATCTTCGAACTTTTGTTTCTAGAACATGCCGGTTTCCTCACGATGTTTTCCTTCACCGTTTTGAGAGCCCCCCCGAGTGGGTTCCCGCATTGTCGTTGCGGGGGGGCTTAGTAACCGTGGTCTCCCATCCACGGTGAAGCCAAGAGGAACCCAACGGTGGGGCCGCTCGTCAGGGCTTTTGCCTTCAAGCCATTGACGTAGCGGCCAAAAAGTAGGTTGCGGTGAGGTGCACCGCAACTGAGGTGGGCCGCGATGTCGAATGGGAGGCATCGCGGCTGAGGGTTACAGGCTGCGGTAGAGGAGGAGTGCCGGTGCTTCTGAGCAGCGCTCTTCCCTTCCGTGGCCTGGACGGGGCCGCCACCGTTTGATGGCGGACGCGGTGGGGCCGCAGGGGAAGAGGAGTGTCGGTATAGCGTCAGCCGCTCTCCCTATCCTCTGCGGCCGAAAAGTGGTAGACGGGACGGCGCGTTGTGTTCCTCACGCACGCCGTCAAAGATGTCAGCAACCACTGGTGGGGTCCGCAAGGGCCGATGCCTGCCAGGGGTGCGGGTTTGTTCGAAAGAGATACCACGGCCCCTGGCATACGGGCTACTGAGGGAACTGCTCCCATATTTATAACAAAGTTTACCTCATAAACGGAAAAGCATATGCGTGTTATAATACAATATGTTAATACTTATGTGTTAAATTTTACCTAAAACTCGGAAAATGTGGGAAATTCACAAAAAAAAGTTGGTGCCGCCTTAAGAGGTTTTCGTCGACCATAATATAAGAGAACACGTTAACTTCAGAACCATGTGGTGTCCCAGAAAACTATTTTGCAAGTCTTTTATCCCATTTTCACGAGAACGATCCTGAGTAAAAAGTTTACCGAACTTGTTCAAGACACAACAGGTGTTCCTAATATAACCATATTAGCCCCTTTTTTAAAGAGTATTGTTTAAAAAAGGCAACTTTATATTCAATGAACAAAAGTTTTTAGAGTGCCACCGTATATCTTTCAGGGTTTTCATACAAAATACACTCATGAGAAACATTGAGTCTTAAAACTGCTTTTGTTCTGTACTTAAGGTACTGTTTGGAAAACTTAGGCTAATGTTGATAACTTTAAAATGTAGACAGCGTCCCATTAGAATCAAACTAGAATCCCTGGTGCTGAAAGAAAAAATTGTAGCACAACAACGAGCTCTGCGAAACTAGATCTCAGTTTGTTTATAATTAATGCTCGATACATCCGCACGGGAATAATTCAACGGCTTATGCACCCTTGATAATATGAGATGAAGTTTCTTTAGACAGCGGGCGGCGCGGCAGCGCGGGGCGTACGACGCTGTGGGGCGGAGCTACAGAGCGCCGCTCAGTCGGTGGGCAGCCGCCGTACGCGACATACGCCTGTAGCTACCGCGCTAAACGCTGTCATGCCACGCGAGTCGCGATGTCGCTTCCAACGCGTGAATATTTATGACGCGATCGACCAATTCGCTCCCTCATAAATGGCATTGCCGACCTCGATGCCTCACCGCAGCTCGCATATGACCGTAAAATGCTAATAAAACAAACTGTCGTGAAAAGACTCGAGCACCGAACTTTTAATCGAATCATAGTGTACGTGTTGTTCTACTGCCATGCCATCGAGAGGAACTCCGCGGCTGAAATGCCGCACGAGTGCGCGTACCGCAGCCTTGAAGCGGAAACGTCGGAGAACGCGGTACTTTTCTGTAAGATCCGAACCATAAGCAGTTTGGACCACCTGTTACAAAATATCAGTAGGACGTATTTTGACGACGTGATATCGTTACACGTACAGTGCAGTGAAATTTTGTTTTTCGAAAGCACTTTGATTGCTCACGCTGAAAAGTCAACGGGAAAACATACAAGTCTATCAAAACTACGAGACCTCGTCATCGATAAATGTAAGATACGCCAGATACCGGCACGTGCGTTTGAAAATTTCAAAGACCTGAAGCGTCTGCACGTGACGACTCACAACAGCGAGTGGTCGGCGATGACAATGGAGTTACACGAGCAAGCCTTCGCGGGCTTGAACGAGTTAATCGAACTCGACTTAAGCGACAACAACATCTGGAGCACTAAGACAGAAACTTTCTGTCCATTGTATAGTTTGAAAACTTTGAACCTGACTAATAATCACTTGCAAAACATAAAGACTATTGGTTTCTCTGATTCATTGAGAGAACAAAACTTAAGTGTAAGAAGTTGTAATTTAGTCATAGAAGTTCTTGATATGTCGTATAATGACTTAATCGTTTTAACCGGCAATAGTTTGTCAAAGTTACGGTCGTTGTCGAAATTGTTGCTACAAAATAATGCAATATCTACCCTAGAAGATGGTGCCTTTGAAGGATTGCTCAGTCTGCAGGTTTTAAATTTTTCGAGTAACTTTTTGAGTAATATTCCTCCTGAACTATTTTTTGACTCAAAGTCGTTGAAAGAAATTCATTTTAGTAACAACACCATAAATACTTTGCCTCCAGGACTTTTTCAAGGACTAGATCAGTTGCAAATATTAGATTTGTCGCGTAATGAACTTACTAGTCAGTGGATAAATAAAGGCACATTTTTAGGCTTGCTTCGTATGGTTATACTCAATCTCTCATTTAATCAAATAAATAGAATAGACCGTCACATGTTCCAAGATTTGTATAGTTTACAGAAATTAAATTTAGAGCATAATGAAATTACTGCTATAGACGAGCATGCATTCGGAGAGTTGCGGAACTTGCACTCCCTTACACTTTCAAACAATAAACTTGTACATATTCACACACACTTGTTCACGGATTTACACGTTTTGCACGAATTGTTCTTGGATAACAATAAAATTAAGCACATTGAGGAGAATGCTTTTGATAATATGACAGCTATCGAGGACTTAGGTTTAGGGGATAACTTTTTGTCAGCAATTCCTTCCTCGATTCGTAAACTTCGATCGCTAAGGTCCTTAGATATTGGAAACAACAATATAACACATTTGAATCGAGAAAATTTTAGGGGTCTATCAGAACTTTTCGGTTTACGTCTAGTTGATAACAAAGTTACATACTTGAATGAAGATACTTTTGAACATCTACCACAACTTCAGTTGCTTAATTTGGCATCTAATAAAATAAAACATGTTGCACCTGGTTGTTTTAGAAATAATGTGAAATTAAAACTGCTTAGAATGGATGACAACGAAATACTAAAAATTGATGGAATTTTCAACTCATTAAATAGTTTGGTTTGGCTCAACATGTCAGCAAACAAAATAACGTTTTTCGACTTTAGAAGTTTTCCTACAAGCTTAGAATGGCTAGACCTTCACAAGAATAACATCGCAAATTTTGTCAATGACGATATGTATTCCATTGTAAATATTAAATTGCTAGATTTAAGTTTCAATAACATAAGTCAAATAACTGTGACTTCGATACCCAAATCTGTTGAAAAACTTTACTTGAATGACAACAACATTCAAAACATTCAAGTTGGTTCGTTTTCTAAACTACAAAGGCTATCAACTGTAGCGTTGAATAATAACAAACTAGTACAACTCGACATGAACGCCTTTAGGTTAGATCAAATAGAGGAAGATAGTGACTTACCAGAGTTCTTTATAAGCGGAAACCCATTTGTTTGTGACTGTTCAATGGAATGGATTCAGCGCATTAATTATTTGAGTCACAGTCGACAATACCCGCGCGTGTTAGATTTAGATAAAGCCTTTTGTACGCTGGTCCATTCGCGGGCCAAAGAAAAAAAGACGATAATAGACATGTCACCTTCCGACTTTCTCTGTCCGTACGAGAGCCATTGTTTTGCTCTGTGTCATTGTTGTGACTTTGTAGCATGTGACTGTGAAATGATTTGTCCAAATAACTGTAGATGCTATCACGACATCACTTGGAATGCGAACGTTGTAGATTGTTCGTACGCCGGCTACAGTGAAGTTCCCGAACGAATTCCAATGGACGCTACCGAAATATATTTAGATGGAAATCACATAAGCCATCTGGGAAATCACGTGTTTATTGGCAAAAAGAAACTCCAAGTTCTATATTTGAACAACACAAAGTTGAAGGAAGTGAATAATCAAACTTTCAAAGGTGTTGATTCTCTCAGAGTTTTGCATTTGGAAAATAATAAGTTGGTGGAGTTGAAGGGAGACGAATTTGTTCATCTTAATAATTTGAATGAATTATATTTAGACCATAACGCTATTGTACATGTTGCAAATAACACGTTTTCCTCCTTGAAGTCACTTTCGGTTCTAAGAATCGATGATAATAAACTCGTCAACTTTTTCCCTTGGAAATTATTAGCGTCGTCTTCCAAAAGTTTGGCCCATGTATCTATTGAGGGAAACCAATATTCTTGTGACTGTAAGAGTATAGCTGAATTAGATTCGTGGCTTAGGAGGGATCCGGGAGACCCGGAGAAAATGTTGTGTACAGATACTGAAGGAAAACCAACTAAAATAACTATTGCCTCGGTATTGAGCCATTGTAAAGAGTATATGGGATCAGTAGGTGACCCGACTGTATCTAGAGATGAAATTGTTTCCAAGTCAATATTTCTTCCCGATAATTACTTCGCTGTTATATGTGGAGTAATAATTATCCTTGTGGTAATCTTTCTGATAGGTGCTATATTTTATGCGTTCAGATATGACATTAGTGATTGGTTGTACACTAAATATGGCGTACCCTTGTTCAAAGAACAGTCTTGTCCGAGTGTCGATCATGTTTTAGAAGGTATTTCTAATCACATGTATGACTACTACGTGATATGCAATACCAAAGATACTAATTTTGTATACCATAATATTATGTCTGAGATAGAGTTCAGGAAAATGACCTCGAAAAAGTTTTCGCCTAACGAAGCGTCACTGAACATTCTAACTTTGGATGGTTTCTCAAAATCGTCTAAACTATCTAAACGCCTAATTATTGTTCTAACAACGAACTTTATATGCAACGACCTCTGCGATATTCATTTCAAAAATATATTTTTTAGTTACTTAAAATCTCTAAATCGTAGTGATTTAAATAAAGTCATATTTATCAAAGTGGTAGACAACAATCAAATAAGCGACGAGTTGTGTTTTGTGTTAGATAAATACAAGAACGTATCTTGGAACGACCCACGATTCTGGGACAGATTCATCACTTTACTCAATTCTACCGACACTATTATCACAGTTAAAGGCTCCGAGAACAGCGTATTCAAGAAGTCGTTACGTCAGACTCCGACGTTGAGATACACGACAATGCCGGTCTCAAATGATAGTTGCTCAAAGCAGAATTTCACAAATTCCTTACAGTATTGTAAGAGGAACGATGGGGAATCGTCTCAGAATGAAAGTTCTCCGTCGTCGGACAACAACACGTACGGGGAAGGGAACAATTCGAACAATAGCTACATGTCGATCGACAACAGGACTTGTCCTCGGTTTAATTATGACCTGAGGCTGTCCCCTAGCAGTGGTCACGTATATTCTAGGGTAGATGATATTTCGCCAACCGTTCCGCGCTCCATAACCGGGAGTGCCTCTAATAAGGGGCGCACGTACTTTGTTTGAACGTAATTGACGGTATTTGGTATTCCAGTAAGTTTTTATTTCATTTCTTTTGCACTAAAGCTTGCACTTTTGAAATACTCATTCACATTTTGTAATTTATTTAATTATTGTAAATACATTGTTACTTATTGTCGTACATTTTGTCAATTTTCACATACGTAATATAAGACATTACGGAAATCGAGGCGTTTTACAAGAATACGAGTATTTTAATGAAACAATATTTGTACAAAGTTCGTGTGAAAATGTTGAGTCTGATTGTGGTAACATTTTTCAAATATTAAAAATTATTATTAATTGTATTAACATAGTTTATTGAAACTGTGGAATATCTTCACAGTTCAGTCACTGTAACGCAACACCAAATAGCTTAAGATGTTTAAACGTATTTCCCATACTCACAATTATTAATATTAATGTGTATAGCTTTATTTAAAAATTGTATTTAAATATTGATTTCTTGAATTCAGTTAAAATAAATTATCTCCATAATTTATTTTCTTTTGTTGAACAAATATTTTTTCCCAGTCAAAATTAAAGCCTTTACCTATTTATATGTAAACATCATTTTGTATTTAAAATATTTTATGTTTGATTATACAAAAGCGTATTTAGGTATGTTACACTTATTAATGTGCTTACTCATAATAATTATAACAAAAATGTATATAACGATATATTATGTTCGCAATGTTATCGTTTTATTGGCTATACTTAGATGTATTGCTTGAGTACCTATTTTAAAATAATTAAGCTAAATCGTGATATTAGATTTAATAATTATAAACTTGAAAATAAATGTAATTTTTGGATTGTAATTATTAGTCATAATGAAAATTATTGTTTTGTATAAAAATGTACAAAGATATCTTGAAAACGTAATAAATTATACTGACGTTTTGATACTTATTCTGCGTTTCATTTTACTCCTTTAAAGTTGTCTTTTTTATCGAGGAATTACAATAAATTTTATTACTCCTAATTATAATTACTTTAATGATAAATGATAAATTATTTTATTTCTGTAAGTGGGTTTGTACAAACACTTTTACACGTCAATCATATTTTTTTAAACTAGATGAGGTCGGCGTTTCCTATCTGACTACTCTGAGAAGAAAGGCCGAAACAAACTCAGAGATCATAGTCTCTTTTAAAGTCCAGACATAATCTTGGTCAGATCATGTGAAGACCATGTGGATTGGTGTCTGAAATGGTCTTTTGAGGAAAGAACCACACAGGTTGAGTGGACCTGTCCATTCAGTGCACGCATGTATCAGTAATCATACGGCTCAACTCAGAACTTGAGGAGCTCAACGATTTGACGAACAATACCAAAGAATTTATCTTTATCTATATATGTGAGAGAGGCAATTTGAGAATTTTAATTAAATATAATAAAGCTGGTTTAAGCTGGCTAAGATTATTTTCTCAAGAAAAAGAAAATAATCCCGACGAAACTTACTTTTATTTTCAGCTTTCGCGCATGACTTTGTCTTATTTATAATTAATGGTTGTTAAGACTGTAATTAAAATGCATTCAGTTTTGGCATAACTAAGAAAATTATTTCTTTGCTACAGAAAATTCCTCGGCTGGGTTAATGGGTCTAAGTACCTGTGGTAATGTCCCATAGGTCATGAAAAACCATATGTTGACTTATTTTCTGTTTAAAATTTATTTAAATAGCTACATCAAAAAAAACTCAAGAAATTTATGATAAAGGTCAAATTCCGTAAGTTGCAGGAGTGATCTAACTTGTTTTCCGTTTATAGTGTTTAGATCTAATTCATAAATGGAACAATTAAAAAACTTTTTTCAAAAAAATATCAACCGACTTCCAAAAAAACACTACAAAGTGCAAAATAACTTTAATTTCGGAAGTCGGTGACTTTGGACGTGTAGGTATTTAATTTTTTTGTCACCGCCTTCCGAAATTAAAGTTATTTTGCACTTTGTAGTGTTTTTTTGGAAGTCGGTTGATATTTTTTTTGAAAAAAGTTTTTATTTTTCACTTTTTAGTTACCTACGCCACACCAATTCGAAATTTCTACATCCTCAGGGTCAAACAATGCATATATGCGATAGCCGCATTCGCGGTTGATTTGCTGTAATGTTTTGAAGAGTTCCGTTGTCTGTCTCCGAAACGCATCATCAGAGGGGCAATTCTGCTAATTTTAAGAACGTTCACAGTCTGATCTCAGTGTCAATCTGTCAAAAATTCCTATACATTTTTGTCAAATTTTTGAAATTCGATTGTCGCCGAGATGACACTGCGAACGTTTTTAATTACGAGAATTGGCCTTCTGATCTATATGAAATTTAAATGGGACCATTTCGGAATAAACCCCTTTCGAACAAAAAATAATTTTGCAAATCCGTCTTATTACTACAGTGACTTATAAGTCAATTCAAGTCCGCTGCAGGCTTAGTATGACGCTTTCTATTTCTACTCTACAATAGAATAGAAATCGCTTATCTTAGAAATGTAGAAGCAATCTACATACCTACTAGTGAAAGTCTGTTTACACATATTTTCGGCCAGACACGTCAGAGCTAGTCTATTTATAGCCAGACCAAACAGACTTACTAAAAATAATTATTAAATCTGAATCTTAGAGCTACGTCAGAATGCACCTCTATAAAAAAAAATCCAACAAGAATATAAATCAGTAAACCTCTTACCGCTTCAATCTTGGCATCTACAAATACACATCCCATCTAAAACACCCTGTTTGACATTTGATAGCCATCACCATTATCATTTTAGCCGAAAGATGTCCACTGTTGAACAAAGCGCCTCCCTAAAAGTTAACACATCGGCCGGTTCTGCTGTTTCTCGCATCCAACGAATTACTGCGGCCTTCAGAAAATCATCGGCCAACCTTGTGGAAGGCCTTCCAACGCTACGCCTTCCGGCACGCGGTTTGCTAGTCATACATTATAGCTAAAACAGATGGATATCTGATAACAGCGTTATGATTTGAAGGACAGGATTCGTCTATGACATACCTAATATGCTGGTAACTTCCTATTCAAAAATGAAGAGCACAAAGAAGACAGGTAGGGATGAAGGAGGTTACTTCTAGTCAAGTGTACTCCATCATCGACTTCTTCATCGCCTACAATTACATGAGATAGTGGTCAAATGCTTGTCCTTAGTAGGTACCTAATAATAAAAAAGGACTTGGTAGCTAACTAACCTGATGTTGTCTACAATAGTACTTAATAGTGGCAACTTAAATTGACAACACTGACTGTGCTGGATGACTAACGTCAGGTTAAAGTCAGTATTTAGTTTAGTTTATTTTTTGGCTCATAAAAAGTGTTACAATATTGAGGTGTGACACTTGATCCCGCACTAGGATATCCTGTGTCGCAGGATCCAGTCTTTTTCGACAGATTATATGAAAATATGAAACTTAAGTAAACAAGAGCAACGGTTTAAATAATTAAGTAATTCTTTAAAACTAAGACTAAATCATTCACTAAAACTAATAAGAGGTAACCAAAAGTATGTGTGCATGTGATGAGTGTATGTACGACAGTGTGATGACTTGATGAGTGTTAGTGTGTATGTGGAGTGTGTGTGTGTGTGTTATGAGATACACTCATCATACACACATCTCATCCAGATACCTACTAACATCATACATACGTATTCACATCATACCTACACACGTATTCACATCATACAATGATGTGTGTGTGATGTTCATCATCACTTTGACAGTTGAAAGATAGAAGGTTTTCCGTTTCAGTATAGTTAAGATAGTTTAGGTAGTTTTATTGTCATACAGCTATAGACATATTTAAGGCAAAACTGATTTAGGGGTTGAATTTCGAAAAATCTACATTATGAAGGGAACCTCTGTGCAAAATTTCAGCTTTCTAGGTCCAAGAGTTTGAGCTGGGCCTTGATGAGTCAATCAGTCAGTAATTCAGTCTTTTATATAGATAGATAGATACAAAAGTTGTCAAACCGCAATTTTTATTCTCAGATAAAAGGTCTATTCACAAATCAGCCCTTACAAAAGTAATATATACGTATGGACTGGTACCAAGTACTCTCATTAATATGTCCAAAGTATCAAAACACTAAAACCAATGTTGACTACACGATTCGGGTCATCATTTAGCAAATAGAACCAAGTTGTAAACAAGTGACAATAAGATTTACTTAAGCACAAGCTTATCACGTCTAATAACTTTACTTAGTTCTCCATTCAAATGTTGCTATCAATTCTAAAAACAAATTAGAAAATTGTAGTCATAAACATGTTTTGTTTATATTATCAAAGTACAATGGCTCGTATATTAAAGTTGGTAATACATTATGGCTAATTACGAGTTCAGAACTTCAGAGTATATTAGACGAGTATGTTTAGTCACACAAAAGCCGACTAAATGCACCGTGAGGATTCTCTAATTGGCTGATTGTCATGTCAATATAGATAGAACCGATAAGTCGGAGCAATCCGCACGCTCAAATAAATTTTATTTTCCATCAATTTGCCTGCAGCTTAATTGTTTTAATATTTAATGCCTTTAGATCGCTTTTGAAAGATAATTATTTTCATTTTAATTAAATGATCTCGTGATTTCAGAAGAGGTTTATACAATTTATTATTTATTTGAAGTTTTTAAGTGGATAGGTTCTTATTTTTTGGATGATTTCAAAGAGGTTATTTGAATGTTTATTTTTTTTAAATAAGATGAATCTTTGTGTGGTTCTCTCCCCCTGATTAGAAGAAATAATAAACATGATAATTAATTTGGTATTCACCTTCATTAATAACTAGCAGCGCTCCGCGGTTTCACCCGCGTAGTTCCCGTTCCCGTGGGAATACGGAGATAATATGTAGTCTATGTAACCCGGGGATAGTGTAGCTTCCCAACAGTGAAAGAATTTCTCAAATCGGTTCAGTAGTTTCGGAGCCCATTCAATGCAAACAAACAATCAATGTTTCCTCTTTTATATTATATTTTATTAGTATAGATTATTTTGCATTTACTTTAATTATAAATTGCCTGTTTCGTTGATATAGTGGTCATAGGCGCTACTGAGCATGAGGTCCTAGGTTCAATTCCCAGGTCGGGCGAAGTGATATTGGGTTTTCTATCTGTAATTACTCTCTAGTCTGGATTTTTGCCTGGTTGATGGCATTAGTCTTGCCCCCTATTACATGGGACTGGAACAAAACTGGCGAAAAGTGGGTGCACTATAGGTATTGACACCTCTGCCCAACTCTTCGAGGAGACAAGGTGTGATGTCATGTTAGGTTTGTTTAAAATTAAACAGTTAGCATTCTTCAATTATTAAAATTAATGAAAGCAGAGTCACATCTTTGCGATTCTTGTTAGACATTTTTTTTTTAACAACCATCGTAAACCGTTTACCGAATATCAGAATCTCAAAAGAACCTATCAGATAATTATTATGAACTTTCGTTTTCAAATAGGAATACTGATGGAATCCGATTTTAAAAGCTTTAATTGCTTCGTTTATATAACCACATAACCACAGCCGTACGGGTCGATTGATCAGGTTAAGCTACGCTTGCCGCGGTTGGTCCATGGATGGGTGGCCATCCTTACATTCCAAGACCCCTCCGTGCCTTGAAAAGCACGCTAAGCCGTTGATCCCGGTTGTCATTCGTAGATTCTTGACAGTCGTTACGGGTCGTCAGAAGCCCGAAAGTCTGACAACCAGTCTTACCAAGGGGTATCGTATTCCCCACTAACTTAATTGTGGAGGTCAGATAGGCAGTCGCTTCATGTGAAAAATTGGTATTCAGTTGCAGCTGGTTAGACTGGAAGCCGACCCCAACAAGATGAAATTGCTTCGTATAAGACTCGACAGTCGACAACAAATTCTTTAGTAGCCTGAACATTCGAAGTTTGTCTGTGTATAAAATGCTCAGGTTTATTTTCAGTGAAGCTGTATTCTCTTTGACTTCTGAATGGCATTCGTGGTAAAAGAGAGTCTGTTGAGTTGTACTATGAGTTAATTTTAATAGTTTTGACAGGAACTGTAGAAGTCGTTTCAGTGCAATACGAATATCTGTTTGATTTCCTATTGGGAAAAAGTTTTTAATTGGTCTGTGGGAAAGGCAACGTCTTTGACCGTATTTTTTACTATCCTACTTATATTATGACTGTGAAAGTTTCTATGTTCGGATGTTCGTTACTCAATCACGCAAAAACGGCTGAACGGATTTGGATGAAATTTGGCACACAGATAGTTTATAATCTGGATTAATACATATGCTACTTTTTATTTCAGTACATTGATTCGCGGGATGACTTTGATCAAAACTTCCATTTCATTTAAAATCGCTAATTGCGTAAAATGAAACGCAACATGGTCAACAATAAAAAAATAAAAAAAAAACATGGTAGTTTTTTTTCTAGTTTAGCAACACTGAAGAACTGTTAAATCGTTTCCTGAGGAATTCACTAAAAAACGTTAATTAAAAAAAATAATTAAAAATTAATTTCAAAAATCAAAATCATTCTAATTGGGGTTACTTTGTAACTACGCAATAAAATATTAGTAGTATCAAAGTAACCCTTCATCGTACGTATAACTTTGATCAGTCAGTTTTATTTTTTATCATTATACAGTAATATTTATTCACGTATTATTACAGTAATCGAAAGTTATAAAAAAACCGATTATTGGACATTTTTTTTTTTTACCACAAATTTAAGAGATATATGAACCTTCAAATTTCAATATTGATTAAAGTAACCCCGGTTTACGGACCACCGTTCCTGTGGGATAATTTCTGACCTCCATGCGGGCAAAGCCGCTAGCAAAAGCTAGTGCTCGTGAATGATAATATAGTGAATGTTTAGTTAAGCAAACCCAATAAAAACAGTGATCAATGCCTCTGCATGGGAACTGGCTAATAGGAGTTATGACAACAATCGAACAGTAATTAGACAACGGTCTTATTAGTTTATTACTGGTTTCCGCCGGTGGCTTCGCCCGCCTGGTATGTCTATAAAAGTTAGCCTACGTCCTTTCCCAGGGCTCAAAGTATACCCATGCCAATTTTTATCAGAATCGGTCCCGCCGTTCTAGAAATTAATTGAAAAAAGAATACAAACACACAGAGAGACAAACAATTACTTTTATTTTTTCTTATAAGTACCGTACATGCAAAAAATCTGCGATACCTACTTTAATTTTATTTATTTGTATGTGGACCAACGAGCAGTATGGATCTATACGATTTATACTGCTCGTTGGTCTAGTGGTCGCAAGTGCTACTGTTGATCACGAAGTCCTGAGTTCGACTCCCGGATCAGGCAAAGTGTTATTGGGTTTTTCCACCAGGAATTCTTCAGTAGTAACCCTGAGTCTGGATTAGTGCCAGGTTGATGGCAATAGACTTCCCCCTATCTATATAAAGAAAAAAACAAATTCCTGACTGACTGATTGACTCATCGACGTCCAGCCCCCCAGCCCAGCATCCCTTGGACCTAGAAAGCCGAAATTTTGCACAATGGTTCCCTTTGTAATGTAGACAAGGAATAAGGAAGGATTTTCGAAATTCAACCCCTAAGGGAGTTAAATAGGGGATGAAAGTTCCGCGCGAGCGAAGCCGCTAGCAAAAGCTAGTTATATATAAATTATGGAAGTAATGTTTTATGATGTCCATTACACATCACTTCAGCCGAAAGGCGTCCACTGCTGGACAAAGGCCTTCTCCAAAAGGGGGGGTTTCTCATAATCGCCACGCTTGGCAGGCGGGTTGGCGATTGCAGTATGGTAGTCAAATGCATAGAGAACGCTGCCCATTTTCTATTAAATCCCTTAGTCGCCTTTTGCGACAACGACGGGAAGAAATGCGATGGTGGGTGGTGGCGGTGGTGTAGGTTCTGCCTTACCCTTCGGTGAATACAGGCGTTATTTTATGTTATGTAATAGTCAGGCGCGGGTTTTGCGGACGGCGAGTAATGGGTAGCTCGCTGTCCAGTAAAGATCAAGCCCAGGTGTCGCGCGTTGTAATCCACGCGTGCCTCAAAGAGATGTCAGCACCAACTGGTGGGCAAGCACTGGTCCGCAAGGGCCGATGCCTGCCAAGGGTGCGGGTTATTCGAAAGAGATACCGTGGCCTTTGGTACACAGGCAACTGAGGGACACGGGTAGGTTTCAGTCAGTTTCTGACACGCCCTCCTGTTCCATCCAGAGCGGGAGAAGTTATTTCATGATTTCCCCATGATTTCACAACCTCGAAAAAAATAAAAATGACATCTAATTAGATTCTTGGTAAAAAAAGCCATACTAGATATTTACCTAAGTATAAAACTTTATGTCAACCACATCGTGTAAAGCTCCACAAATTAAGTTAACTCATAAAACAAGATGAAGTCTCCGTGGTAAGTTAAATCTTTGTGGCTAAGGGCTTCCTTAGCAAATTGATGTGTCTGCATCTTACCGGTAATTCATTCGTGAAGTAAAAGATGGCGCCAGGGAACAGAATAGTGCTTAAATGTTAGTTCTAATTTATATTTACTTTGCTTTAAATTAACTGGTATTGTTCTATGGTTGTTAAGTTTTACGACTTGATGGGTGAATTTGTGGTTCATATTTCGTTAAGTTCAGATCGTGAAGTTTTTGCTTTGCTTCGTTAGTTCTTTTCTCGTTCAAGTTTAATTTTCTGACTCCTTGACTATTCAAAAGTGCCGGCCTAATAGAAATAAATGCTATGACATTTTTTGGTTTCTTATAGAAAACAAGTTCTTATTGGAATTACTTTGTTTAGATTTCTTGTTATGCTTATAGCAATGTTAAAAAGCAAGTGGAAAACTAAACTACTGACTAATAATCATCATCATTTCAGCCGAAAGACGTCCTCCTGGACATAGCACAGAACCGGTCGAAGTGGCGGAGCTTGGGGCCTCTCCCAAGCTCCGCCACTTCGACCGGTTCTGTGGTTTCCGCATCCAGTGGATTCCTGTGGCCTTCACAAGGTCATCGCTCCACCTTGTGAGAGGCCTTGCAACTCTAATTCTTCCGGTACCCGGTCACCACTCCAGAACCTTTCAGCGATATCGGCCATCTGTTCTGCGAGCAATGTGCCCTGCCCACTGCCACTTAAGTTTGGCAATTCTTCGGGCTATGTCGGTTACTTTAGTTCTGCTGCGGATCTCTTCATTCCTGATTCGATCACGTAAGGAAACTTTAAATATAGCCCCCTCCATTGCCGTTTGGGTGACTTTGACTCTTCTAATGAGGCCCAACCACTGATTAATCAGGCTCAAAGTAAAAAGTATGAAGCAAGCTCTCTCATCTGAAAGCTGTGTCTGTCCAGGTCCCACAAAACCACCAGCTATATTTCTGCCACCAAGTAGCATTGTACTGAGTTACGCTTCAACTTGTTTGACTAAGCTCTTAGATCGGCAGAACACTGTCAATTTTCGGTAGTTCCAGGTGTCTGTAGGTGGCAGGAACATTTTTCCAACCAGCCATAGTTAGTTTGTCGGCAAATCTGTAAATATAAAGGCTTCTTTAAACAGGCGCGACGCAACCCCGACCGTCCCTTGCCCGTTGATGCGCCAGCCCGCGCCGCAGCTGAGCCAGTAGCTTTAAATTCCCCGAATAATAATCAAGAAAATACTTTGATCCAGCCTGTCCCCACTAGCTCCCCCCCCCCGCCAGTGACGCCTGAGCCGAGGTTCGTACCCCACAGGGGGTGCCTTTAGCGTGCAGTCGCTTTAGGTTAAGTAGGTTTACGCCCTGACTGGAGGCTTTTAGAATCACCAAAAACCTTCACAGGAAAGCCCGGTTGAGCAGTCACGGCCTCTCAAGGTCAACTGCGAGATGCCATACACAAAAAAAAAAAAGCGCGACGCAACAGTGCGCCGCGACTCAAGTAGAACAATTTATATGAAAACTTCATGGAAATTGTTCTACAAGAGTTCTAAAATTGTTTGCAGGAGCCTTAAAACAAAAGACAATGGTAGCCGGTTTTATTGTTTGGAATCATTGATATTCAAAAAACCAAAGATACACAATCAGCGTCTTAAAAACGTCCGCATAAATAAGGCACAATGTGCGCAGCAGGCTTAGTGTGACGTTTACTATTTCTACTAGAATGAAAAGAAAATCGCTTGTCTACATTTCTCGGTACAAAACTCAATTGTTTACACATAAACTCCATTTTTGTCTACTCTTCCGTCGACAAAACGTTCCGTTCGGTTCTCGTGCTAAGCCTGCTGATCTCAAATAGTATCGTCAGCCATTTTTCAGTCAGTCTTTTTGGACTTTGCTTTGTAAAAACCACTTTAAGGTAAGACTGTGTAAGGTTGAATATGCAAAAGAAATGTGTTTTATAATAACTATAACCACTGACGTATAATTGGAGTCAGTTTTGAGTGTTACGAGACTGTGCATCTTGGGTTTTTTGTAGATATATCAGTGTTTGGAAACCTATTATATGTATGAATAGCAGCGCTCCGTGGTTTCACGCGCGTAATTCCCGTTCCTGTGGGAATACGGGGATAAAATACAGCCTATGTCACCCGGGGATAGTGTAGCTTCCCAACAGTGAAATAATTTTTCAAATCGGTTCAGTAGTTTTGGAGCCTATTCAATGCAAACAAACAAACGATCAAATCTTTCCTCTGTATAATATTAGTATAGATAAACACAGTAGGTACCTACAAGGGCGTAGACCTCTACTCAATAATTCAGGAATCACAGACGAAAGATTTAAAACAAAGTATCTTGATTTTCCAATAAATGTTGAAGACGTACTTAATTCAAAGTTGTCAAATTCCAATAGGTACAATTTATGAAGGTACTAAAACTAAGTTGAGTTCAACGTACAATCGCAAATAGATTTTGTTTTAACTCGTGTAATTATCGAACCGCGAAATTAACTAAATCGCTTAGTGAACAACGAGATCAAATTAATTGGAATTTAAACTGTTTTTGATACTGATGTTCGTTTTCTAGCAATTATTTTATTTGAATTGAGGTGATCGATTCGGGAATAAACCTACAAAAATGTTACAACCCGGATACTGAGTAATAAGTTATACCTTGGTAAGAATGAATGAATGAATGAATGAAAGTGTGGATGTCAAACTTTTGGGCTTCTTGGCGACCCGTAACGACTGGCAAAGATCTAGCAATAGCCGCCGGAACCAACAGTTTAACGTACTTTCCGAGGCACGGAGGGGTCTCGGTATGTAAAGATGATCACCCATCCATGGACCAACCGCGGCAAGCGTAGCTCAACCTGATCAATCGACTCGTGCGGCTGTTATTGCTTAGCCACAAGACCATCGTTGACTAAACTAACATGGTAGAATCAACATATCGAAACTGACAATGAATAGTCAATGTTTTGACACCATAACCATCGAGGCGCGTTATAACCGGGCAATTTATGTCAACACGCAGTTAATCACGGATAAATATTTGCATAAGTTAATCATAAACATTATTGTTCGTCTGTTCGTTGATGATGCTATTGTCTCCATGGTTCAGTTGCTTTATGGGTAGTTTTTTTATGGATGCTGTTTAATTAGTAATCTATACTAATAAAATAAACTACCAGTCAGGATTGAATGAATGAATGAAATCCACCGTTCCCAGCGTGGCTTGACCAGACTCGATTAATCGAATGAATCCCAAGATTTGCACTAGCCCCTGGAGCCTCATGCTTCATGGTGTTACAGAGGCCGTTGCATTTCAAGAAGTAGACTGGGGTCGCTGTAATGGTCAGGTTGCGACCCTACCGGATATACATCCTTCTGTAACTACCAGTCGGGATTAGTAAAATATATTTTCATTTGATAGCCCCATTTTTGAGGAATTTTATAGGCTATTTTAAAGGCCCAAAGAGGATAAAATAGTCAGAAAGAAAACTAAGCGAAAATTAAAATGCGCGGATGGGCGATGGAATACGACGCGGTGGGTTTTTTATGGGTGGACTATTTTCAAATAACTTCTCCCGCTTTGGGTGGAGCTGGAGGGCGTGTCAAACTTTTACTGACTAAAACCCACCCGTGTTCCTTCAGTTGCCTGTGTGCCATGGGCCACGGTATCTCTTTCGAACAACCCGCACCCCTGGCAGGCATCGGCCCTTGCAGACCCTACCAGTGAGTGCTGACATCTCGGGTGCTGAAGTTTCACGTGGATGTAACCGCGGGTAGAAGCTAGTAGTCAATTATAAGTGCAGAAGTAATCATTATACTTAGAGTTACCGAAGGTACTCACCTTCGGTAACGCTCACGACCTATTAGCCAATTAATACTCATTAATTGGCTGATCCTCACGATGTTTTCCTTCACCGTTTTGAGAGCAGTAGTAATGAAATAATTTACACAAAGTAAAGCGCCTGTCTGGGTTCGAACCTACGACCTACAACTCGTCGCCGATATGTCCTAGAACAAAAATATCGAAGACATGCGACGTGACATCTACCAACCCACACTGGGCCCGCGCTGTGTATTACGGCCCACTCTCTCTCACCGAGAGGATGCGTGTGTCCCAGCAGTGGGAACATTATAGGCTGATGATGATGAATTGGCTGATAGGTCAATATTTAAAATTTAAGACAGACTTCAAGAAGTGGCAACGCAGAATTTGCCAATAACCCTCACGCTTATTAAGCGGATTGGTCAATAGTTATTATATTCGAGGGGCAGTGGTGACCCAGTGAAAACGATCCCGAGTTACGAGTTGTATTTCATCACTACTACCTGCAAAACGTGGTACAAACTGCTCTCAGAAACAGAAGAATGGATCGTGAGAAAACCGGCATGTCCTAGAACCAAAGAAAGTCATGTGACATCTACCAACCTGTACTAGGCCTGCCTGGTGGATTACGGCCCACTCTCTCTCCCAAAGGGCAGACCTGTGTCCCAGCAATGGGAACATTATAGGCTTATTTTGTATTGTTTACACCAGTGAATAATACGTAGTTAGTTCAAATGAGTGTTATATTATGATAAACCTAAAGGATGTGTGTAAACACTAATTGGATAACAAATAAAACCAACTTTGTATGCAATGAATCATATGTGATTCACTCCTTCTACATTAACTGTACTTCTGACACATTTTCGCAACAAATAGCAGTTTCAAAATATTACAGTTTTCACACTTTTCATCTAAATACGCTAACAGTACAAATTAGTGTGAAACAAAACAAATGACAGTAACACAGTCTTCGGTACATACCTCAGTACTTAACGTATTGAAAAATAACACTTTTCTGTGACACAAAACAGTTCTTATTTCAACTAGCAACGCACAGAGACATCACAGCCCCGCATCTAAGACAGCTACTGACAATTGCCAAGCTGAAGTTATGGTGTGTAAAAATGTGTCTAAACCGTTATCTCTTGCCATGCACATGAATGAGTCACCACCGACCACGCGGGCGCCGGTGGTAGCAGGGGCCGAAGTGACGCAAGCGGTCAGCTGTGAGAGCGTCAAGAAAGTGCAAGTCATACAGAGATCTGTCGCTGTCTCAAGTATTCCTAAGAAACTAATGCAGGAGACCAATAATAATAATGTGGCTCAAAATCAAGTTTGCCAACAACGTGAGTCCAAAGTACAAATAAATAACGAAAATGAAGATAATCCTTGGCAAACAGTAAATAGAAATAAAAGAAAGCAAAAGTATAGATATTTGGGCGAAAGAGGTAAAGCAGAAGCGACAATATCATCTTTCAAAGCTGCTGTTAAGAAAATACCTATTTTTATAACGAATGTGCATAATGAAACATTAGAGTCTGACATTATTGATTACATTAAAATAAAAACACAGGAGACGGTGTTCTTAGAAAAGATTAATACGAAAAAAGTATTAGATCACAAAGCCTACAAGTTCTTTGTATCCGAGTCTAAAGTAGCTATGTTTTTAGACGAAAAAATATGGCCTGAAGGGATTATCTTTAGACGCTTCGTGCATTACAGACATCGAAAAGTGGATGGAGAATCCGCTGACATCGGTCCATTGCCTTCCAACTATGGATAGTACAACCTATAAGTTTGCCAGTTATAATTGCAAAAACGTGAAAAGCGCAGTGAACGATATTCGACGTTTGTGTAGCGAGTGTGTTGATAGCACTGCAGGAAACCTGGCTGCTTCCGGAAGAATTGGCGTATCTAAATAGCATAGATAGCGGATTTAGTTGCAAGGGGACATCAGCTGTGGATACGACGGCGGGTCTACTGCGTGGCAGGCCGTACGGCGGTACCGCGCTTCTATGGAATACTCGTGTGTTTCCTAGTGTTACTGTGATAAATTGCGATAATCCGCGAGTGTGTGCTATTCGCATTAATACGGTCGCTAGTCCGTTTATAGTGGTGTGTGTTTATATGCCGACAAACAAATCGGAGAACTTGACGATGTTTACTGACTGTATGGGGACCGTAAGTGCTATTAGTAATGATTATGAAAACGAACCTATTTTTGTTCTAGGGGATTTCAATGCACATCCCGGTGAATTATTTTTTAATGAATTAAATATTTTATGTGATGAGTTCAAATGGCTGCTTATTGACGTAAGTGAGTTAGGATTAACTTCTAATACATTTACTTATATAGATCAAGCGTGTGGGTCTAAGCGTTGGTTGGACCATTGTGTTGTGTCGCAATCTGCTGCTGTCTCAGTGTGTAATGTTTATGTTAATTATGACGTATTGTGGTCAGACCATTTTCCCATTATATGTGAATGTAAGTTGGAGTGTTTGACTCCAGTTAGAATTATTCCGAGTGTACCTAATAACGAGGTTGTGTGGGGAGAAAAAACCAATGACTTTATTAGACAATATAGAATTGAATGTCATAAACATCTTAAACTTATTGATTTTCCGACTGAGTTTCAAAAGTGTAGTGACCGGTATTGTAATGACCCTGCTCACAGCTTAGTTATTGATAAGCTTTACTCCGACGTTGTGCTTGCATTATCCCAGGCATCTTTGGGTGGTGGGGGAGGCGGGCGTAAGCAGAGTAAACGTAGACCTAAAATCGTTGTTGGTTGGAATAAAGTCGTCAGCGACAGTCATAGGGTGGCCCGGGCGAGTTTTCGGGAATGGCTATTATGCGGTAGTCCAACCACTGGTGATATGTATACTAACATGTGCGATAGCAAAAAAATATTTAAATCGCGTTTAAAATGGTGTCAAAAGCATCAAGACCAACTGAAAATGGACGTTCTAGCTGTTAAGCATAGCGTGAAAGATTTCAGTGGTTTTTGGAAAAATACTAAACGTTTGGGTACTCGGCCGGGTCTTCCTGTGAGTGTTGACGGTTCGAATGACTTAAAAAGCATTGCTGATAAATTTAAAAATAACTTTACTGTTAGGTCACCGTTACGGCCATTATCGTCGTCTCGGGGTGAGGGTGAGATGAGCGGGGAATATGTTGATACCAGGATTACGGCCAAGGATGTATCAAGGGCGGTGAAATCTCTGTCAAAAGGCAAATCACCTGGCCATGACGGATTAAGCGTGGAACATGTGCAGCACGCTGGGCCTCATATGTGCAGAGTGCTGGCCATGTTGTACAACTTTTGCATATCACACTCATACCTACCTAACGACATGATGAGAACTATCGTAGTACCGGTAGTAAAAAACAAGGCAGGAGATTTATCAGACATATCTAACTACAGACCTATTTCCTTGGCAACAATAGGTGCGAAAGTGTTTGACAGCATTCTGAATACACAATTAAACAAACACTTAAAATTAAATGATAATCAGTTCGGATTTCGACCGGGACTCTCCACGGAAACTGCGATATTGTGTCTGAAGAGTGCTGTCAGATATTATACTGAGAGAAAAACATCTGTGTACGCCTGCTTCCTCGATCTTTCCAAGGCCTTCGACCTGGTCTGTTATGATATCCTGTGGGATAAAATGAAAGCAGCCCATATACCGAACGAACTTATTACCATCTTTAAGTACTGGTATGGGAACCAGGTGAACTATGTCAGGTGGGCGGGCACATTGTCGGACCCGTATAGTTTGGAATGTGGGGTGAGGCAGGGGGGTTTGAGCTCACCATCCATTTTTAATCTGTACATTAATGGGCTGATCGAGGCGCTCAGCGAGCGACATATTGGTTGTTACATCGATGGCGTCTGTTTCAATAACATCAGCTACGCTGACGATATGGTGCTGCTGAGTGCCTCGGTCTGCGGACTCAGAAAGCTGTTGGGTATCTGTGAGGGTTATGCAACTGATCACGGACTGTTGTACAACGTAAAAAAAAGTCAGTGTATGGTTTTCCAGGGTGGACTCAGAAAAGTGATATCAATGCCACCAATTACACTGTATGGCTTACCGTTAGAAAGGGTAGACGAGTTCAAGTACTTAGGCCATCTAGTGACACCTACCCTGAAAGACGACGCGGACATTGAACGGGAGCGGAGGGCGCTGTCGATCAGAGCGAACATGGTCATTCGTAGGTTTGCTCGGTGCTCAACAGCAGTTAAAATAACTCTTTTTAGAGCCTACTGCACCACGCTGTACACATGTAGTCTATGGACCGACTACACGCAAAAATCGTACAGCGCCTTTCGTGTCCAATTTAACAACGCGTTTAGGATGATGATGGGGCTCCCCCGCTATTGTAGCGCATCAACGATGTTTGCGGAAGCCCGCGTAGATTGTTTCTACGCAACAATGCGCAAGCGTAGCGCCTCGCTGGTGCGGCGCGTGCGGGGGAGCCCCAACAGCTTGCTAACCGCGCTTGCAGAAAGGCTCGATTGTGTTATCGTGACTCACTGTTTGGAACGACACGTGGCACGCGAAACATACAAAATGCGAGGTTGAAACATACAAATTTAATTCATAATGCTATTTTGTTATTATTATTTTATTTTTGTATATTTAATTTTTTTTTTTTTTTTAATGTATAAATTTTAATTGTAATTGCATGTAATAATTTAATATTGTAATTTTTGAATAATGTTAAATGTGACCGTGTTCTTGTCCTATTTTAATATGAGTCCATGTTACTTGAAATAAATGATTTATTATATTATTATTATTATTAAGAAGTGCCATATAACTTTCTCATAAGTTAACATTAGTGTAGTCACTTTTCTTTGTCAAATAACGCTTTCCATATTAAAAATGAAAGCTATTACTAAAAGTTCTACTCCAGTACAGCTACATACCTCATCATCAGCTGCCTAGCCCTTTCTCAACTATGTCGGGGTCAGCTTCCAGTCTAACTAGATGCAGCTGAATACCAGTATTTTACATGCAGTGACTGCCTATCTGACCTGCACAACCCAGTTACTGGGTAACGCGATACCCCTCGGTAAGACTGGTATTCAAACTTTCGAGCTTCTGACGAGACGTAACGAATATCAAAGATCCACGAATGATAGCCAGGACCAACGGTTTTACGTGCTTTCCGAGGCACGGAGAAGACTTGGTATGTAAAGATGGTCACCCATCCATGGACCAACCGCGACAAGCGTAGCTTAACCTGATCGATCGACCTACTACACCTACCTACTTACCCATCCATATTTCAAAACCAAAACTCCTACATAAACGGCATAGAATAAATTACGTGCTAAGGGTGTTCATTGTTAATAAGTTCATTCACAAAGTTCAAGGGTGATAGAATCGTCTAGTCATACCACCATGATCCACTTTAATTTGTCTTTCACATTCGTACGTGCACAGAAAAATGTACGGGCTTACGACCCCTGAACCCGCTCCATCACCACTCGTCAATCAGATGTTTTCAAATTTAATTTCTTCGCCCATTAGAACGGAATCATGATACGACAACAAAATAATTCAAACGCATCTCGTCCGTCTTCCCCTTTTGGACGCCAATTTTAATCGGATGACGCTCGATGCATTGAAACACATAATTACGAATTCGAAACTCTCACGGGACGAGGTTCCGTATTAGTTTTGACATTCGGCTTGATGGATGGACCACAATCTCTGGGCGAATCTCGTGAATGAACGCCCGTATGTTTAACCAACTACAAACTTACAAGTTCTTCCTGAATAAATCTTAATATGGAAGTGTTAAGAACTATTTTTGTTTGAATCGTTTTTAGTTGTGAAAGGTTAGATTGTATGGGCGATAGGTGTGTCAAATTGGAAGCGTTGGTTCACGTCAGTTTGACAGAATATGGACGGTTAGTTGAATTTCAGATTGATCGCTAATATCGTTGTAACATTTTTGGGTCTTTTTTTCAGTTTTTTTTTTAACGTTATCACAATTGGTTTGTTCGTTTTTAGTTTTTAGAATAGAAATTGGGTGACGTCAGGCAACTTTAGTGATTCAGCTCTCACATTTTGCCTTTTTTTTCCATGACCTGTCTACATTATTCAAAGCTAGTGATTGATTCTAGATTATAGTGACTAAGCGTATCTACATTCGGAAAAAAATCAAATACGGTATTTATCGATAAACATTGAAAAAAAAAATTCAGAGATCGATGCGGTATGTCTAGTACAGACTAGTACACCCAGTGCCAGGTTAATATTTAATCTAGTTTCGAATAGCATTTTCTCTTTATTCAATCAATACACAAAATCTGTCATTGGCCTATGGTATTCATTAAACATGTTATTTTATATCTGTGCGAAAAAAAAACTACATTGAACTAGCTGTTTCCAGCGGTTTCGCTCGCGTAGAGGTAGGAAATTATCCCACAGGAACGTTTTACCGGGATAAAAAGTATCATGTGTTAATCGAGGTTATAAATTGTGTGCCAAATTTCATCCAAATCTGTTCAGTTCTTTTTGAGTGATTGATTTACAAACATCTAAACATTGAAACATAATTTATCTACATTTTAACTTTCACATTAATAATAATTACCTGTAGTAGGAAGTAAGATTCTTACCGATCGATTGTTATTATTAACTTTACCTACGTTATTTATAAAAAAATATCAAACACCGATTTCCACAATAATTCAATGTAAACAAACATTTAGCTGCTTCTGTAAACTAAGAATGGCGATATACAATGCACGTCCATTATTTTTACTCGATCGGAAGCGTTTCAAGCGAAGCCGCGGGCAAAACCTCTATTTTTCTTTTATCTAATCGTGTACCAGGAAGTCTTCGTAAACAAAGCCTACCGGTACCTACTGAGTTGTTGGCACATCATAGTGTCAACTTCCGTTTCCATAGTCGTCTCTTGTCGCTATGAATGCATCATTGTTGGTAATTTTCGGTACCAATATACATTGTGTTCGGCGCAGTTTTCTGTGAGCTTTCAAAATATTGTTGCTGTACTATTGTGTGATACAATGCGGCTTACTGGACTTGTGCGTGTATAGGGAGTGATAGGCTGGGTGTGTCGAGTATCGTTTGAGTGTGATTTAGAGGAGATTGTATAGCATTCGTTTTTCTATTTAACATAAGGTCGAGGTAGTCGATATTGCCAATAATTAAGGTATAATACTTTATCTAATTCTTATTTATAAGGCCTTAAATGTTATAAGAAAGCCCCACGGTCTGTTAAACCTTTACGGATAAAACTACAATACTATACCAACCTGGGCTCGCGTTGTGGATTACGGCCCACTCTCTCTTTCAGAGATGATGCTTGTGTCCTAGCAGTGGGAATATTATAGGCCAATAATGACTATAAAGAGATGGCGAGAAGGGCCGACGACATTGTTGCCACTGCGGGAAAAACTCTGGATGAGTCTGACACAGGAGCGTGGGAATGGTACATGAAAAGAGAGGCCTACGCCTAACCCTACTGTGTGAATGATGATGATGAGAACTACCTCTTAGTTCTCATCATCATCATCATTAACAAATTTCTATAAATTAAATTATTATGCGTACCTACTCTTCTTACTGCCTAAATGCAGTTCTAATGTTTAAGTAAATAAAATAGGTATTTACAGCTCCATATAAATATTAACAAAACTGACGTGTCACCGATTGCACACAATGATTACTGGATTCAATAAAAACTGACACCAAAGCTTCTTAACGATGCTCTTTGTTGGCTTTTGCGTACACGGCTATAACAACAATTTATGAATACATATGACGTAATGTAAGCTGCATGAAGCCGACCTTAACATAGTTCGGAGCAGTTCAGAACGATTACGACCTCTGACGTAAGCAATAATATCTTCTGCATCTAGAGAGAATTCCGATATATTCTGAAGATTTGAAGAGCAGTGTCGGCCAAATTTTCAGTCGTAGTTTCGAACAAGGACAGTCGCTTTACTTTGTGTAAATTACTTCATCACCACTGTTCTCAAACCTGTGAAGGTGAAACATTAGGATGAAAACGGCATTGCCAAAAATTGGCCAACTCTAAATCATAATCAAAATATTTTATTTCACATAAACCTGCATGGGCACTTATGAAACGTCAGAAGCTAGGTGCGCTATTCGAAGTCATGTGGAGCTGCGTGGTGGTTAACGTGTCCCAGGACGGAACGTTATCGGTTGATTACCTATGCTATGCTACCCTATGTGAAGATTGGATCAACTACGCTGTCGTAGTTATTTAATTTCGTAGTAGTATTTGAGTGCTACGAATATTTAATTACCAGGTACCATCGTAGACTATCCACTGATCTACAGTACCTACGTAGTATTATTAAAAACGAGCTTTCGCCACAGGTTTCGCTAGCGTGGAAGTCGGAAATTATCCCGCGGGAAAGTACTACCGGGATAAAAAGTATGTTATTTGTTAATCTAGGTTATAATCTATCTGTGTGCCAAATTTAATCCAAATCCATTCAGTAGTTTTTGCGTGAAAGAGTAACAAACATCCATACATGCGTACATACAAATTTTGCGTTAATACTCGTAATGTTAGTAAAGGATGTGGCTATTATTTTACTATACTGCGGTGTTTTATGGTTTCCACGCGAACGGAATCGCGGGCAGAAGCTAGTTTTGTAATAAAATTGATTACAAAATGTAATTGAACTAGTCAAGCGCAAAATGTTGATAATATGGACATCGGCTGCGCTACGTGATATCAATTTATCTTTTGATAACTAAGCGTGTTGGTACCCTATGTAATTTGGTTTGGTAACATTGTTTTTTCGTAAGAAAAATTATATGAGGATATGGTTTTGTTGTATGTTTTGTAGTGTTCAATAAAAATAACTTAAAAAACATTTTTGCTTGAAAGTAACTCATCATTATCATCATCATCATCTGCCTAGCCTTTTCCCAACTATGTTGAGGTCGGCTTCCAGTCTAACCGGATGCAGCTGAATACCAGTATTTTACATGGAGCGAATGCCTATGTGACCTCCACAACCCAGTTACAGGGTAACACAATACCTCTTGGTAAGACTGGTTGTCAGACTTTCAGGACCGTAACGACTGTCAAAGATCCAAGAGTGACAGCCGGAACCAACGGCTTAAGGTGAAACAAGTCCACTTTTTTTCCATCCAAACTTCGGGAGGGTTTTACTCCACTGTTTGACAGTGTACATCAAAACTTAAACATGGTATGGCTTAGTCTCATTATTAATATTTTCGATACGGAAACAGAATACCAAAATAAAAAAGCCATTAAAAAGTTATGAGCTAATAAAGATTCGTTTTTCTTGCTAATTTAACCTAACTTTGGGCGTGGTTAAGTAGTAAAAGATGTATAAAATCTCCAAAACCAAGTCGGTACCGACAAAGTTCAATTATCGATAAGTTCAATAAACTTTATTGGTTATTGATTTATGCCGTGGTTTTTTCATAAAACCCGATCTTCCGAAGGACTTTTCTAAATTTTTTCGCGGATGTTTTGCTGTGATCCTGCATCTCACTCAATAACGTTGTGCGTGTAGACTAGCGTCTAACTGCTCATAACTGATACCATCTCTGTTGGATACGAAGCCTGGTGAGACAGCGTGATTTTTAGCCAGGCCCACCAGTGAGTTCGAGCCCGCGAAAAGTGTCCCCTTAACGTGCTTTCCGCATGTGTTAAGATTCTCATCCACAGACCAACCGAAAGTAACTAATTAGATGAAATCAATTCAGTCAATACCTATATTTTAAGGATGCTTAAACTTATTTCAAAATGCGTATAGTTAAAGACAATTACAACGTCCTTACCAATAGTATAAACGTGAAAGTTTATATGTATGGATTTATAGATGCATGTATGGATGTTTGTTACTCTTTCACGCAAGACTTAAGATACTTTTTATCCCGGTAGTACGTTCCCGGGGGATGATTTCCGACTTCCACGCGGGCGAAGCTGTGAGTGGAAGCAAGTATAACGTAATTAAGACAAACGTCACAGACCCCAAAAGCCCCCTCGTAGTGTTAAAAGTATTAATAAAATGACCAGAACTTTGCTTTTTTGAAGGCTAACTGTTATTATTTTAAAGTAAATATTATTAAGTAAAACGTGTTCATACCCTAGCACTCAGATTATAAAATAAAGGCAGATAGACCGCGCGGAACACCAGAGTGAAGGCAAAAAACCAAATACTAAAGCGTCGTATTGTAAATAATGCGAGGCTTTAGTATTTGTTTTTTGACTCTTGGGTGTTCCACGCGATCTATCTGCCTTTGTTTTATAATCTAAACCGAAAAAAAAGAAAACAAATACTAAAGCGTCGCGTTGTATGTTACATAAAATACGACGCCTTAGTATTTGGTTTTTTGGCTTCATTCTTAGTGTTTCGCGCGGTCTATCTGCCTTTGTTTTATAATCTGAGCCCTAGCATTACTATATGTATTTAAAATTGAGTGTTGAAATAAGATAGGAGCAGTACGTATGACAAAATAAATATTAAAAAAAAACCTATACTAAAAGTTACTGAAATCAATTAAGTAGTCAACTAGAAACAATTTTCAAGTCTTTCAAATAAAAAAAAAAAAGTCAAATTCATTTGTTTACCAGAATATACACCTTGTATACTACACCGTACAATTTTCGATTTTAGGCTTAAAATAGTTTTCGTTAAACTCAAATAAGTTTCATTGGACATCAAAAAGCGGATTCAAGTCACGTATCATACAACTTTGGTCCTTTGTACGTAATAAATTATTCTTCACCTTCAAACATTTTGAGGAAAAAACTGCAAACTTACAAACAGCTGCAATACACCAAATACATAATTTAATGACCACTTCCGACCGCACCGGCTTTAGTTCGCCATCAAACTTTTCAGCCAAATTACCCTTTACTTTTCTGAAAACTTCTGACAACCTTATTTCAAAGTCCTAAAGTTTCAATTCGCGTGGCAGATTTTAGATGAGTTGAAATAGTGAGTTGCATTTACTATGTTCGGTCCAGAAATCGCACAATACAAGTACGCGACACCAACAGGCCAAGTTGTTGCGATTGACAATTGGTACAATACAAAATAATATAATATTGCGCTAGTCCTTTGTGTCAGTATACCTCTGTGCTTATGAAACGACTGATACCGGTTGCTGGTTCGACTAATATGGGTGCAATGGTGCAATTTCTGTTTGGTAATATTTTTATGAAGCACGTTCAAACGGTGAAGGAAAACGGCATGTCCTAGAACCAAAAATTCGTAGACATGTGACATCTACCAACCCCCACTGGGCCCGCGTGGTGGATTACGGCCCACTCCCTCTCATTGAGAGGAGGCCTGTGTCCCAGCAGTGGGAACATTATAGGCTGAGTATGAAATATTTTTGTGGCTCTGAGACTAGGTGTTGTCAAATTCCATTTCAACAAAAACTGTTTATTTTCCAACTAATAAATAATCAATACTAAAACTGAAGTTTGTTGGTTTAACTACCAGACGAATTAAAAACATCTTTTTGCATTTGATAGCCGACTTCTTTGGGAAAGCTATAGACAATTTAACATCGCGCTAGAACTCTTTGAGAGGAGTAAAACGACAAAACTCAGAAACGCGTTGCGACGGTTTGGGTCAGGTGAACAAGAAATTTCAAGTGAACAAAGTCGTGGGCAGAAGCTAGTTTTCTAACATTAATAAGTCTCAGGATCCGAATAGACGAAGACTGATAAAGAAAGCCATGCTTGCTAAACAAATTCCGCAAAAAATCATTATTAAATTATCCTACTACCCACTTATAATTTCGACGTAAGTGTCCTATGTTGTGTTTTGCTTTTCCCATGATTATGTTAGAGAACGGTTATTATACTCTAGTCTATAAAAGTTACGACCTACCTATAGATAAAAGCCGAAAGGAAAAGAAGAAGACTTATGGTCTACGACATTAGATTACACACACATTTCACCCTTGGAATTTCTACTGTATCATAAATTAATAGTGCAGTCATACAAATAAGTTATAAAAGCACATTTATTGGAGCTGTCCAATCAAAAACTGCACCAAATACTGCTGAACGAACTTTAACCACTACAATGTGACAACCCTCTAAGCAACTCGATACATTTGGAACCACCCACAGGGTCGAACTCAGTATCGCTTTACAGGAAACTGGCGGTTGCAACAATTGTGTCATACATCGCGAACGAAATACGAATCGAATTTGTTGAACACACTACTGTTGAAAATTCAACTCTCACACCACACAATAAGAGTTAATGGAGTTTTTTGTTCGATAAAAGGTACCGGAAGAAAAAAAGATACGACCACAAAATGACGGATGACGATTAGACGTTATAAAAGATAGTTCTTTGATAACAATCGAATGTTGTAAGAAATTTTTATTGTTACAATTTTGTTGGAAATATAATACGTGATGTGAATCTTTTGCAACAGTTTTGTGAAAAGAAGTGAAGTGAGTGCACTTAATGCTACTGAATCTACCTTTGAACATGTCACACAACCACGTATCCGGGTGCTCTTTTAGAGAATTCATTTCGGTTCTTCCTAATTTCATTCCAAAAAAAAAAAACATAAATCTACATGGGCACTTATGAAACGTCAGAAGCTAGGTGCATGGTTCCAATTTAAAAATAAACTACTAAATTTTAATTTGGAACACGTCATCTGGTACACAAAAATAGAGGGTTTCAAGACTCATCGGCCATCACGTAGCCATAGCCACAGACTAAAAATCGACGAAAACCGACAAAAACTCAAACAATAGCAAGTCATCAAATCTGCCAAAACCGAACACCACATTACCGACTTTGAGGCGTAACTCGGCCAGCAAAAAAACCACCTAACCACTTTTACCAAAGGAAACAAGGTAGAACGATTCTACGAATAGAACTGTGGTTAGATTTAAAATTACAGTTATTATACTTGTTAACGTCGTAATCACGGTTCACGTGCAACAAAAGTACGGCTATTCGCGTTAGCAATACAGAAATGATGGCGTTTGTTGAATGTATGCAAATCGTAGTTTGTAGGGAATTGTTGATGCGATAATTGTTTTTCTTGATTGTGATAATTTCCGAACCCGAAGAACTGGAAATATGTTAGCCATTATAACGAAGAGGCTTTTGGGTAAAAACAGCCATGCAGATCGATCGACTTCCATGTGGTGCCGGACGTAAAGAATAGCACCATCACATCTCTTCCCATGGGTGTCGTAGAAGGCGACTGAGGGACTTACTACAGAATGGGCAGAAGCGATCTCTATGCATTTTACAAACGTACTGCGATCGCCAACCCGCTTGCCAAGCGTGGCGATTATGGCAAACCCTCCCATATTGGGGGAGGCCTAAGTCCAACAGTGCATGTCTTTCGGCTGAAATGATGATGATGATGAGGTCGATTGATTAGGTTAAGCTATGCTTGCTGTGGTTGGAGCGTGAATGGGTGACCATTTTTACCCATACCGTGCCTTGGAAAGCAAGTTAAGCCGTTGGTCCCAGTTGTCATTCATGGATCTTTGACACTAATTAAAGATCTTCAGAAGCCCGAAAGTCTGTCACCCAGTCTTTTCAAAGGGTATCTATAAATGAACCCAGTAACTGGTTGTGGAGATCAGAAAGGCAGTCGCTCTATGTAAAATTCTGCAATTTTTCTGCATCCGGTTAGACTGGAAGCCGACCCCAACATAGTTGGGAAAAGGCTAGGCAGATAATGATGGTTACATAAAACTTTTTTCAAAAAAAAACATCAACCGACTTCCAGAAAAACACTACAAAGTGAAAAATAACTTTAATTCCGGAAGGCGGTGATAAAGAATTAAAATACACATCCAAAGTCACAACAATGCATTTTTATGCGATAGCAGCAATCGCGGTTGATTTGCTGTCATTTTTTGAAGAGTTCCGTCTTTTGTCTCCGAAAATCATCATCAGATCTATTATGAAGTTTATATGGGACCATTTCGGAATAAAAGCCTTTCGAACAAAAAAATATTTTTGCAAATCCGTCTATAAGTATATGACGGAGTTATGCCCATACATACATTTTAAAAAATACATTTCGAATTGATAACCTCCTTCTTTTTGAAGTCGGTTATAAAACGAAATCAATCGTCTCCTCAGATAGATACAAAGAGCTACCACGGCTGGCTAAAATTTATAAGTGTACGACTAAACGCTGACAGACACTACGCCGACAGACTGAATACCGACAAGACTTTACTTCGGCGGGACTTTTCGCCGACAGGACATTTCGCCGACAGGGCACATCCTTGCGCTATTACTAAATAGTCATGCTCGACGGCCGCTGCCGCAGCACCGCCCACTACGCTCGCTCGGCTCGCGCGTGGTTTGTCGCATTTATAACCTAACCTGTTACCTACCTGATAAGCCCTGTCGGGGAAGAGTCCTGTCGGCGAATCGTCCTGTCGGCGAAGAGTCTCGTTAAGTAAAGTCAAGTCTTTAAAACGTTAAGTAAAGTCTTGTCGGTGTTCAGTCTGTCGGCGTTTAGTCGTACACTGAAAATCTTTAAATTAAAAGTGCTATTTATAAATTAGTACTAAGTTCTATAATTTTTGAAAGGCCTATTCACAACTGACATAGGGATACATTATGTCAGTTGTGAATTTCTTAAATATACAAAAATAACTCAGTGAAAAAGAGGATTCCGTGGGTCGTTATGGACAAGCATACTGCACACTCAGTCCGTTTACAGTAGGGCGAACTTCATGGCACGAAATGCATTCCTATTATACCTTTTTACGTCGGATGTCGTGCTTGCGACCAATGAAGCGAGTCTATTTTTTGCTCTGCTGTATGACATAAGTGCTTTTCATTTAACCGGTAGTAATAATGTAATTATTTACGCATTATCCTTTCCCCAGGATACATAATTACATGTAACGTTTATTTTGTTTGGTAATGAAGTGGAAAATAAATAGTACTTGGTCATAAGGTGAGCCTGCAAAATTTCACAGTGAAATATGATTATTATGTAATATACTGTTAACAATGTACTGTAAAAAATGTTGTTGATTATGCTAGCATAATCAATAACATTGCAATAACATGCTAGCATGCTAGCAGCTTTTAGAACATAACCGTCTCAATGCCATCCCGGTGGTATCAAAACTGCAACACAAATAAAATTAGAACACCTTTTAAAAAATCTCTGACGTCATTTCGTGTCACTCTACCCTCCTTTTTAAATCTCCGGATACACACGACGCACCTGCAAAAGATCATCGGACTTAAATTTGGAATTCGTTGTTACGTCATTATAATAACCCCTCGTTATAATTCTGTTGCTAACGATCCGAAACATTGTTTGTTCTTCTCAGACCGCCGTCTGGGCTGCGTAAACGTATGTATGTAACCAACAATCATTCTATAGCCATTATAGCCAACGACCTTAATGATAGCCCTTCGAACGAGTAAATTATCAATTCCGCCGAAGGGGCTCGGACCTTGTTTTTGGAAAGCGGTAACAAGCCTATCATCTGCCCTCCTTTTACCATTATTCATACACGCCATTTTGACCTTAACAAGACAAGTAATTGAGATCAAGTTTCTGTAAAAGAAATGTAGGAAATAACTTGGTTAGGAACAAAAAAACTGAAGCATTTTTTCGATTAAAATGTTTTGACCTTGACAAAGTTCATCATGGTGATTTTTTGTGAGTTTATGTTGAGTCAGTGTTTATTTAGACGACGCGGGAGTGGTTGAAAACCTTTGTTGTTGTTTTTTTTTAGAGCTAATTCTATTGTAATAAGTTCATCTTGTGAGGTATTTCTGGAAAAAAAAATCTAATGACACAATGAGATCATCTGTACAAATAAACAAAATTAACGTTTTTACGCAAATTGCTTTGTACTTAACCTTGATCATTATCAAATAATGCGATTAAATGGATTTATTTTGCAATGGAATGGAGTTATTTCAATCTACTAGTAAAATCTTCCCTGGAAAAATGTTAATAGGTTTACTAATTATAATTCTCAAGTTCTAAGTACGAGTTATAATGACGTGGATCTAGTTAGGGAGTTGCATGTATGTACTACAGAACTCGGAAACCATTACTGTTAACTATATTCAACGAACTGCACGAATATTTCTGTGAAGAAACTTTTTCAGTGTCGTGTTAGTTTTTTTTTGTATATATTTTCTATAAATTGTGACATCGTTTTCCTACTAAGGAACTCAGTATTAATTATGTTGCTGAAGGAGATTAAGCCATAACTATTGTTTGTAATGCGCTCGGTTTTATGCCGTGCTTATGAACGCTTTCGACCCAGTGAGCTTAATTACTACGGATCTCCTGGGTTAGTGCGATTCCCTGTTAAGCGACACACTTGTACGGGTCGACATGGTTCTAAAATATACAGGGTCAATTAAATTAGCTGGCAATACTTTCGATATCGAAAACTAATGAAATATAATAAAAAATGTTAAAAAAGACATTCCAACTTTGTCCCAACTTTAAATGACACTGTGTCATGTGTTGAGGGGAATCTAGTCGCGGGCTCGAACTCTCTGGTGGGCCTGGCTAAAAAGCACGCAGTCTCACCAGGCATCGTGTCCGACTGAGATAGTATCAGTGATGAGCAGTTAGACGCTAGGTCTACACGCACAACGTTATTGAGTGAGATGCAGGATCATTTATAGTATAACAGGCGCGTAAAAAATTAAGAAAAGTCTTTCGGAAGATCGGGTTCTATAAAAAAACCACTGCATACATCAAAGATCAATAAAGTTTATTGAACCTTTCGATGATTGAGGTTAGTCGGTATGTCTTGATTTTGGAGATTTTACACTTCTTTTATTACTCAAACAGGTCCAAACTTAGGTTAAATTAGCCAAAAAAACGAATCTTTGTTGACTCTTAACTTTTGAATGCCTTTTATTTAAGTACTTTCCGTGCAGACAATGATAATAATGAAACAAAACCATAACATGTTTAATTTTTTATTTACATTGCCGAACAGTGGAGTCGAACACTCCCGAAGTTTGTATGAAATAATATCGACTAGATTCACCTTAAGGCAATCAAACGACTAGTTATGGTTTTTGTTAGTTGGTAAGGTTTTTTTTTTTTGTGGGAAATCATCAAATAACTTCTCCCGCTCTGGGTGGAGCAGGAGGGCGTGTCAGACTTTTACTGACTAAACCCCACCCGTGTTCCCTCAGCAGCCCGTATGCCAGGGGCTGTGGTATCTCTTTCGAACAAACCCGCACCCCTGGCAGGCATCGGCCTTTGCGGGCCCCATCATTTTTTGTGCTGACATCTCTTTGAGGCGCACGTGGAACACAACGCGCCGTCGACTTGGGCTTGGTCCTTACCGGACAGCGAGCTACCCATTACTCGCCGTCCGCAAGCTCATGCCTACGGTGGCCGGAAATCGGCCTGGGATTCCCGACGCCCAGGGCGTCTCCGTATCCTGCGGCGGCTAGGGTCGCCAGGGCGCATATGCTCCCACTTCGCGAGCATCACTGCTTCGCTGAAGGAGGTGACGGCTTCCCATGCCCTCTCGCTCCGTACCATGGCCTGGACCAGGGCCGGACGCGAGAGATCGCCGCCGCCGATCGCCTCCACGAGGACACGGCGTTGCTGCACCCAAGCTGGGCAGACCGCCACCGTGTGCTCCACCGTGTCCTCAGGGCGATCTTCGCAGTGGAAACACCCGGGCGTTTCCTCCCGTCCTATCTGAAACAGGAACCTCCCGAAACAACCGTGTCCGATGAGGACCTGCGTCAGGCGGAAGGTGAGGACGCCATGCCGCCTCTCAAACCACTCCTCAAAGAGGGGACTTACCGCCGCAATCATGGCGTGCCCAGCACTGGGTTGCGACAATCGCTCTCTCCATGTCACCATGAGATCCCGCCGGAGCTCTGTCCGCTGTGCCGCGATTTCCCGCGGCAGCGGAGTTGCGCCCCGGCGGCGTTTGGCCTCCTCGCGCCACTCCCACATTTGCGCGAGGACCTTTGCCTACAGATCCCATGGCGGTAAGCCCGCCGCCTCGCCGGCGATTACGAGCAT
This sequence comes from Polymixis flavicincta, assembly GCA_949987655.1. NCBI lineage: Eukaryota > Metazoa > Arthropoda > Insecta > Lepidoptera > Noctuidae > Polymixis > Polymixis flavicincta. The sequence goes on from OX465182.1 coordinate 15,790,494, forward strand.
TGACCTTCGCCCCTCGAATATTTTCTTGTTTTTTTTTTTTTTTGTTTCAGAAGCTTAGTAATAACAGCAGCACGAATCGATCGATCAGATTAAGCTACGCTTGACACGGTGGGTCCGTGGATGGGTGACCATCTTTACATACCAAGACCCCTCCGTGCCTCGGAAAGCACGTTAAGCCGTTGGTCCCGGCTGTCATTTGTGTATCTTTGACAGTCGTTACGGATCGTCAGAAGCCCGAAAGTCTGACAACGAGTTTTACCAAGTGGTATGGTATTACCCAGTAACTGGGTCGTGGAGGTCAGATAGGCAGTCGCTCCATGTAAAATACTGGCATAAAGCTGCATCCGGTTAGACTGGAAGCCAACCCCAACGTAGTTACGAAAAGGCTAGGCAGATGATGAGCTTTTGATATCGATACTCGACACGTGGGTAAAGTATTGCCAGCTAATTTAATTTGACCCTCTATATTGCTGCCCGGCTGGTGCCGAATAATACTGATCCGAACAAGTGTGTAGAATGATCCCTTAAGAATGAGCCCCCTCTTATGATTTCAACTGTATTGTCAAAATTTTCTATGTAGGTTTACACTTCTTCCGATAGTAGCGGCGCAGTTGTAATTAATCTACTTCAGATTATAAAGGGTTTTCAGCAGCTTTTTACAATGTCGATTTGGTACTTCAATAGTATCGTTATCCAAAGATATCAAAGTTAGGAATTAGTCAACATTTATCCTTGTTGTAAAAAATATTACAAGTGGGTATAATTTTGTATGGTGTTAGATACAAATTATAATATGTAAGTATACACGCTCTCTTTTTACTTAAACACTTTTGAATGAAAGTGTTTAACTAAAACCAGAGAGCGTTTTTACACGTTTTCTTTTAAGTACATCGGTGTTGCAAGTTTGCAACCTTATTATAAAAGGTTCGTGTTCGCGTCAAAAGCAACACCAATTAACGTTTTCTTTAAGTACTCAGTACATACTATTTTAAAGTAGGTAGTCAGCTTTTCATATACTTTTTTAGATATGTTTCGTTATGAAATTGTGAGTAAATATTGACATCATTTTATTATGCTACTCTTGCTGTAGGTTGAAAGAAGTTAGGTAAGTAGCTATCTACTACACTTTTGATTGTGAATTTCTTGGTCTATCTATACCTACAACATGGAGACCACAATACGACAGTTTTGCCTGCGTTTATCTAATGACGGTCTCAATAGTCCCTATAGCTAGTCACTATAGCTAGTCAATAGTCACTATAGCTAGTCAAACATTGACAAAACCCATAACTAGTCGGTCCTTATTTATTATATAGTTTCTTTGAAAAAATCACTTTTTAATTTCGATGCTAAGATTTATTTGATCGTTCGAAAATATTCTAATGCATTAGTATTGCCAGTGTTTTCATTTATAATCATACTAGCTGTTGCCATCAGCTTCGTCCGCGTAGAGATCGTAAATAATCCCACAGGAACACATCGGACGGATAAAAACATCGTTCGTACAAACATACGTCATGTTAGTCCAGGGTATTTACAATCTGTTTGCAAAATTTCACACAAATCCGTTGCCGTCTATATTTACGTGATGAAATATATGTAAACATACCTACAAACTTTCACATACAGGATAAGTTTTTATCCAGTGTGCAAATTTTCACCATGAATTCAGCATATATTCTACTACACTTAAAAACACACTACACTTACCACAGAAAAACAGCTGTTTCATAGAAAAGTGCAATAGCTACGAGTACGTGGTCAAAATGTATGGAACAGCTGATTTTTTTTGTATAAACGGCGAAAAATTGCTGCAGGCGGTCTAGAATGATATGCTGAATTTATGGTTAAAATTTGCGCTCTGGATAAAAACTTTTCCTGTATATATTAGTACAAAGTAGGACTGTTGTCTTCATAATCATCGATTTACGTCTCAGAACAAGAAATTGGTCCACTAACGAAATTCAACATATACGTCATCTTTGTAGCACAAATATCGCCTGAAGCCCCCTCTAACCTCAACGACCCTTAGCATAATCATTTCCAACGAAGTCAGAACAACATCAGAAAAAAAAAAAAACTGTAGCAATTATAAATAAATGTTACTACTAACGTTCATTAAAGAAATACAGAGAAACTAGTTTAGCAAAATAGGGAAGGAAAACTTCGGGCCCGTTAGAAATGTTGACGTCTGCACGAAGGTAAACATTTCACAAGACCTACAGTTGAATGACCTTCTTGATACTCTTGTGAACCTTTTACGTACCTATAAGCTTTTGTCTGCGGTTTCGCATGCGTAGAGGTTAGACTTACGTACTATCGAGATAAAAAAAGTCCTGTGTTAATTTTAAGTAGCGAACTATCTATGTGCCAAAAATGTCATCCAAATCCGTTCATTCGTTTTTAACCGACGAAAAAACGTCGAGGTTACTCAATTCGACGCGTATATCTTTTTTTTTTTTATGTATGACCACGCATATCTTTTTACAAAGTCGTTCGATTTTGATAATTATTTTTTTATTGGAAAGGGTATACCCTGAAGTTGGTCCCATATAAATTTGGAAAAAAAACCCTTAAGGGTAGGAAAACAGAGGATGATTGATTGTTTACTCACAGATTTTAATACTGAGTTGTGTATTACAAAAAGTAATAAAAAATTAAACATATAGTAATTAGTAGATTATAGCCACAAAAAATTGTAAAATAAAAACTTTTTAACAAAAAAATTAAGCCGCCGAAAAAACTGAAAAAAATAAAAATTAACCTGCTGTGTTTAACCTTAATAACTAAGTTCGGAAGTCGGTGACTTTGGAAATGTATTTTAATTTTATGTCACCGACTTATACACAGCAAGTTTATAATTTTTTTCTTTTCAGTTTTTTCGGCGGTTTAATTTTTTTGTTAATTTTTTTTACGTGATTGAGTAACAAACGTCCAGGCACATACAAGCATTTACATAATACAAGCTTTCACATTTATACTATAAGACTAGCTTTTGCATGCGGCTTCGCCCGCGTGGAGGTTGAAATTTATCCCACGGGAACGTATCCGGGTTAAAAAGTATTCTTTGCGTTAATTCAGGTTATAAATAGGAATAGGTTATGAGGTTTGGCAGTGTGCTTAATTTCATCCGAATTCATGCAGCCGTTTTTGAGTGATTGAATAATAAACATACAAACTTTCACATTTATAATATTAGATAGAAGGAGAATTATGGTGTTTACTTTCTTTTTGTAGTTACTAGGAATATTTGATTCGAAATTGGATATCTCCAGGGGTTGAAGCACTTAAATGGATTGAGATTGAATATCATACCATTGTTCTTTTCTTTTGGGTCATACTAATCTAGTGAACACAATTTGAAGGATGCTGTATAGACTTTATTTTTAGAACAATAAGGTGTTTATTTGGGCTATAGGTTGTAGGAGTAGGTCGGGCTTGTGGATATGTAATTACAGCCGTACAGGTCGATCAATCATGTTAAGCTACGCTTGCCGCGGTTGGTCCGTTGATGGGTGACTAACTTTACACACCAAGATTTATCTGTACCTCGGAAAGCACGTTGAGGTGTTGGTCCCGGCCGTGATTCTTGGATCTTTGAGAGTCGTTACGGATCGTCAGAAGCCCGAAAGCCTGAAACCAGTCCTACCAAAGGGTTATAATGTTACCCAGTAACTGGGTTGTGGAGGTAAGATAGGCAGTGGCTCCATGTAAACTTCTCATAATTTATTCAGCTGCATCCGGTTTGACTGGAAGACGAACCCATAATAGTTTGTTAAAAGACTAGGCAGATAATGATGATGACTTATCTAGTGAAGATAATTTGAAGGATGCTGTGTTATAATTTTTGGAACGTTAAGAAATTTTTAAAATGTTTTCGTTTTTAGAGGAGTAGCCGGTAAATAGAAAATTTGTACGAGAAAAAAAAAAACCTATGGAACAAAATTTATTTGGTACTTCGATCAACGGAGAGACTATTTGGCCGTTTTCTAAACCACATTACTCATCATCATCGTCATCATCATTTCAGCCGAAAGACGCCCACTGCTGGACATAAGCCTCCCCCAAAAGGGGGGTTTTGCCATTATCGCCACGCTTAGCAGGGGGGTTGGCGATCGCAGTATGGTGGTAAAATGCATAGAGAACGCTGCTGCCCATTCTCTAGAAAGTCCCTAGTCGCCTTCTATGACACCCACCTGAACAAATGGGTTGATGCTAGTTGAACCAAGTTATTCGACAAAATTATAAACCTTCTTTGTGTATAGGTATGTCATACGAAGACATTTTTTATCTTTCTACAAGAATTATTGGATGACGAATCACTGACCGGAATACAGTAGCGAGCGTTTTATCGTGCCATCTTCATTTGAATCATAATTAAATGATAACTAGCGCCAATGAGCGCTCGCGACTTGAGTTACCACACCCACCGACCGCCATCTTGTTTTATGCGCATAGGCATATTAATTGCCTTATTAATGGAGAGGGAGATACTGCATTAATATTTATGTAATTTTTATAATGTTGCCTTCACAGAAGTTTTTTTTTTTGTTACAAATAACATAACGCTTGAGTTTCCCGAAGAGTAAGGCAGATTAGGTGGCGGGTTCGAATCCAGGCCGGCGCTTTACTTTGTATAAATATATAATGTCATCACCACTGCTCTCGAAACGGTGAAGGAAAACATAGTGAGGAAACCGGCATATCCTAGAACCAAATATTGGTAGACATGTGACATCTACCAACCCGCACTGTGGCCTCGTGGTGGATTACGGCCCACTCCTGCACAGAGGAGGCCTGTGTCCCAGCAGTGGGAACGTCTGATTATGTTAATATTTTATGTAAGGCAGAGTAGTAAATAATATGGCGTTACTACCCTCATTTCGTCATTTATGTTAATTTGTTGTCTATACTAATATTATAAAGAGAAGAGATTTGATTGTTTATTTGTTTGTTTACATTGAATAGGCTCCGAAACTACTGAACCGATTTGAAAAATTCTTTCACTGTTGGTAAGCTACACTATCCCCGGGTGACATAGGTTATATTTTATCCCCGTATTCCCAAGGAAACGGGAACTACGCGGGTGAAACCGCGGAGCGCTGCTAGTCTTTTATAAATATTGTATGGTTTTCTCCCAACGATTTTCGGTAAGAATTAATTTGTAGATACAACAGAAGGCCAATTCTCGTAATGAAAACCGTTCAAAATCGAGTCGCAGTGTCATCTCAGCGACAAGCAAATGTCAAAATGTATGAAAAATCGAGGTATTTTTGACAGATTGACACTGAGATCGGACTGTGAACGTTCTTAAAATTTGTAGAATTGCCCCTCTGTACTTAGGTTAGTTATCGGTAGGTAAGTAATTGATTTCAAAATTGTTACAACACAATTATTAAAGAAGTAAAATGTTTGATCGTCAAATAAATTGACAGTCATGGTGCACAATTTTCTATAAAATTGTTGTGAACTGTTTATAGAGAGTGACTTGCTTCTAAAGTCATGAGATTAAAAGTTACAAGAGTCATCTTTCATGTAAAATTGATTGTAATAATTGTATTAGGTACCTACCTTCGTAAGTGCCTGAGTTAATATTTCTTGTTACCATTGTACTGTGTTTCGGAGGGGCTTGTGGCTAAGTAATATAAGCCACGGGTCGATCGTTCAGGTTAAGCTGCGCTTGCCGCGGTTGGTTATTGGATGGGGAACATCTTTACATACCAAGACTCCTCCGTGCCTCGGAAAGCACGTGAAGCCGTTGGTCCCGGCTGTCATTTGTGGATCTTTGACGGTCGTTACGGGTCATCAGAAGCCTGAAAGTCTGACCACCAGTCTTATCAACGGATATCGTATTACCCAGTAATTGGGTTGTGGAGGTCAGATTTGCAGTCGCTCTATGTGAAATGCTGGTATTCCCCAACATAGTTGGAAACAGGCTAGGCAGATGTTGACCTTTGTACTGTCTTTCTGTCGGTAGATTGGTATCCTACTGTCAGGATTTTAAAATATTTATAAAATTTGTAGTATTCTGCAGTGTGTAATCCTAATAATAAAAATTGAAAGTAGGTAATTTGCCTCAAATTATATCTGCACGTCTTGTTTGATTGTCAAGACCTTTACGCACCTATTCAAGATGGCAGAGTCGGTTTTAAAGCAAAATTAATTGTGTATTCCGTGGTTGTCAAAATCAGTGATTCTGCAAATACTTTAGTAACATACCTAGATTATATGTAACCACACTGCCTTTAATTTCAACAACACATTAAATAACGATACAACTGGGAACCTATTGTGGTATGTAATAGTCATTTTATTCTTGGATGAATAAACAGTCTTCACATAAAATGTATACAAAATTTTGTAACACATTCTTAAAGAGACATTCGCATTCTTGAAGAACAGTGGTGGCCCAGTGGTAACGCCTGCGACTTAACCAAAAATTTGAAGACCTGTGACATCTACCACGGGTTGGTAGATGTTTTTTTTTTGTTACAAATAACATAACGCTTGAGTTTCCCGAAGAGTAAGGCAGATTAGGTTGTGGGTTCGATCCCAGGTAGGTGCTTTACATTGTATAAATAATGTCATCACCACTGCTCTCAAAACGGTGAAGGAAAACATCGTGAGGAAACCGGCATGTCCTAGAACCAAATATTGGTAGACATGTGACATCCACCAACCCGCACTGGGCCCGCGTGGTGGATTACGGCCCACTCCCTCCCACGGAGAGGAGGCCTGTGTCCCAGCAGTGGGAACGTTATAGGCTGAGTGCCTGAGTATGTATATGAATACATTCTTAAAGAGTAAAGGCTTCTTTAAACAAGCGCGACGCGGCACCTGTAGAACAATTTCCATGAAGTTTTCATAGATTTTGTCCTACGTGAGTCGCGTCACGTTGTCGCCTCGCGCCTGTTTGTAGGATCCTTAACGGTGGAGTTTCTTGTCCTTTATTCTTCTGCAAAAGAAACTACCTTTTGGAAGGGACGACTATAGAATCAATTCTATTTGACGTCCGAACGTCTGTTTTATGTGCCCATTAGAATTAAATGCTTTGACATTGCATCCTATCTACAAATGGGAGAAGTGGAGAAATTAATTGAATAAGTCCATGTAATCCATCCACATAGTTATTTCCGAACTTAACTTTGGGCATATTGGAAGGAGAATGAGATAAAATTAAATCCAAAAACATTGTTTGCTTCATTCGTTCATATTTAAGAGATAGGTCTCTATTTCATAAATTGTTAACGCTGTGAGTATTAATTACAAAGACCTAAATATCATATACATAATTAAGTAACAGGATACATGCACATAATTTAGCCACAGTTTGCAGTAGTGTACGACAGTTAGTATTTCATCAGGGATTTAGTCATTAATCCGTGGTTTGGTCGATTTATTAATAAACGATTCATAAAACTGGATTAGGTAATACAGCAGCGTAGGTACAATTGGCCGCACGTCATTGGTAACACTTTGAGGTAAAGCTGGTGTAGCGAATAGACTACCTATCTGAGTGTTTTTTTTTTACTATATGGAAAAAAAAAGTAAAATTATAGAATTGTCATCGGTCCTCGATAAATGTACAAAGTTTAAATGAAATCTGACCGTTTGAAGTGAGTCAAAATCAAGTCGAAAGGAGTCGTTAACAAACAAACTAAGATACAGGTGAAGCTTTAATAATAAAAAAAAGCATGTTAATAAAGTTACGAGTAGTCTCTGAGCCGTGGCCCAACAGAGATATGGCGGTCGCAAGTTTATTAATATTTTATTTTTTGAAATAAGTGACGAAAATTACAACGCAGAATTATGTACAGAATCTATTGTAGCAGGCTGCGCTCTGCCACCCTGTAGATAATAGGATCTAGTACCGATCAATGTATCTCTTACAGAGATTTGTGTCTATTTTGATCTTTTAGTCTCTCGTGTTAGACACCCACGTGCCGATGGGGTGGTCTCAATTTATAGTTAGACAAAAGGAACAAAATACATAGGTTTTTAATATTGTTATAAAATGATGAGTCAGTTGATTCTAATGCTTGGTACCTACACAGGCAGCGACTTTTGTCGCCGCGTGCGTCACATCGGTTTGTCGCTAGCGTTGTCAGTATCGAACACGGGAAATTTTAAAATTGCTAGCTAGTCGCCGGCGACTTAAGCCACTGCGCGTGTAGGTAGGTACCTAGCTAAAGTAAATACCTTTCTAGTGGGCACAATCAACGCTGAGGTTGACGATCGATCTGCCGATGAAGCTGGCCCGAGTCTTTTAATTTAATAACTAGTAATAATATTTCGGTATAATTATGCCTAACAAAATTTAATAGATTAGCGTTCTGTGTCAGAAAACCTAATGTAACATGTAAAGTGCAGAAATGTAGCATTGTACCGCTGAAACCCTCTACGAGTCTGCACAGACTTTCTTATCGTCTTCATCATTTCAGCCAAAAGACGTTCACTGCTGGACTTAGGCCTCCCCCAAGCACTACCACCTCGACCGGTTCTGCGCTTCTCGCATCCAGGTGAATCCTGCGTCCTTCACCAGGTTATCGGTCAATCTTGTAGGAAGCCTTCCACTGCCACGTCTTCCAGTATGCGGTCGGCACTCCAGAAACTTCATAATATCGGTCTTCCGTTATTATTTTACCTTTAATTAAATAGGCAGATACATAAGATAGTAATTAACAAAAATACCATCAAAAAAAAATGTTTTTTTGCAATATTATCTCATTAAATCCATCCAAAAGATTTCTTTAAAAGATCGCTTTTAGCAATCAGAGCGTCCATTTGTGTCAACAGAGTAAATAAACAGTGGCACTCCGGCACAGAACACACACAGAAGTGAAAACTTATACGGACTAATTGTAAATACTTATATATATAGGTGTCGGTAACAGTGTCGCGAGTTCAATTGTCTTTTCCCATCTCAAAAAATGCCCAACGCGCCTAAAGAAGCTTTCTTTTCAAAAAATATTTTTTAGGCATTAATTCTTCATAATAAAGAGTATTATATTACAATCTACATAGGTACAATAATTATCTTACCTCATTGTGTATTATTTACAGTGGAATTCACACAAAATAATATTAATGCCTATTTATTTTCTTGCAATGTCAATTTAACGCATGGGTGTGTTTTCATCGAATGTCTTAATAAGACATCGTTATTTTCCGTTATTTGTCCATATTATTTAGGGCAATCAACTTCAAAAGAATAACTGTTGACTTGTTTTTCATTAATGACACCGTTTTTGGGCCTGTCTGTATTTTGGGTAGGTGTGATTTATTTTTGAATAAAATAAAATATGGTTTCGTATCATCAGAGCTAAAAAAGTTTGAATAAAAAATAACAATAAGCATTCATGTTACTTTTAAGTTTGATCGTTATCTTTAAACGAGCAATGCTTGCATATATATAATCTGAATTTCGGAAATGGCTCCAACGATTTTCATGAAATTTAGTAGGCAGGTGGTTTCGCGGACAATAAATCGATCTAGCTAGGTTTCATTTTTAGGTCAAAAAAAAAACACGAGCAAAACTCGGTCATGCAGATATTTACTAAAATGTTCCAAACTTTGAACAAACAAAGAACAATCACCAGCTCATAACAAATGGAATAACTGCAAAAGTAAAGAACACGATCGAATCGCAACACAAAAAATCGACAAAAAACTTTGACCCCCTAATTCTTCCACTTATCAATTTAAGTACACAATTACATCCACCATTGTCAGCGCAATCACATCTTTTGAAAGCCATACATGTCCGTATGTTGGCACCACTCACTGTCACCATCACAAATGTTCGACTATAAAAGTGGACAAGGCTAATTTAGTACAACATCGCTGGTTCAAAACTTGTTCGGGACATTATGTCTCTTGTGGGCGGGCCATGTTGATTCTTAAGATATCGGCTCTTATTCCGTGTTTAGATCGCCTTATTCTGTTATGCGTGTGCGCGGAAGATTTTAGTTGATTTATGCCAAATGAATAATGAATTCATTGTTGTTTTTTCGGTCAAAGAAGATTCGAAGAAGCCACGTGTGGTTCCCGGATGAGGCTGACAAAAAGCCTGATAACAAATTCACTGAAATAAATAATGGTCTTGATCCAGAGCCTGCACCCTGATTGCGTAACTCACGATTAATCATAATCTGTTTCAATTTGACAGTTCAACAATATTCATTGCGTTATTTACGTTCTTGAGCAGATACATTTTTCGAACATATGAAGCAATAGTTTAACAATCTGTTTCAAAACGAAACAGATTGTGGTTAATCGTGAGTTACGCAATTAGGGTGCTGTTTCCACTGTTGCCTTATTTGACACAGTTCGTTAAACACAAAATTTGCATTCCATTATGTTGAAAGGTCTTACAAGTGGCTTAAAGCTAAGGTACAATTACGGACCCTGTTGGGCAAAGCAAAAAGTATAAAAATAACGAACAAATTACAATGAACATTTTTTTTAATAATCATATCATTAACATTAAATAAATTTATTGTATTTAGATCAGATAAATGTTGTGGTACATCATAAATAATTATTTGGGTCATAAGTAATTAGTTAGCAGCCAAGGAGAGAACGAACAACATACCATGCTGCAAATAAAAAGATTCTACACCAAGTTCAAATTATCTTAGCTGAGTCACAAGAACCAAATGCCATTATACAATTTCGTTTGATCATAAAAAATCTCCTTACAGAAGTACGCCACCCAGTTCACCAAAATAAACCATCAATACATTCAGACTCCAAACATGCTAAGCACAAACTGTTATGTCCCATATATGGTACAAAGTCATTTTCAACAGCATTCTTGTACCATTTCTGAAATCGTTTCATTTCAATTTGTTTACCATATTCTCTCTTTTATTCACTTGTTTGTGTGTATCGTTATCTCAACGTGTCTTTCCAAGGAATATGAAATACTTGTTCGGTATCAAGGAATATTCTATTATGTAAAGGCAGTCCACTCAGGTATATGTGAAGCCTTCTTTGGAGTCCTTTTATGAAACAGTCATCTTGGTTACTTTATTATAAATCTGATTCAGTCATGTCTGGTTGAGGTCAGGTTTCCTATAAAGAAAATAGTCTTGTTATTGATAACGATGAGTCCTATTACTTTAGAAACAGTTTCCTTAAATTCATCCTTCGATGCTGATTGAAATAAATGCCATGAATTTTAATAATATAACATAACATTACGCATTGTTTCCCCGAAAGTTATGGCAGAGGTGTACATACACATTTCACCAGTTACATTTAAGTCCCATGTAATAGGGGTGAGCCTATTACCATCAAACGGGCTCAAATCTAGACTCCGCGCTTCTACTGAGAAATGTCTTATGGGAAAACCCAATAACATTTGCCCAACACGGGAATCGAACCCAAAACCAACGAGGACCAATTTTAATATCAAGAAGGAAAGCTATCAAACGGTGCTAAAGTCTAGATTCAATCACACCAACACTAAAATTATTATCTAAGTTTTTGGTACCAACTGATCCTAAATAGCTGAAATGTTCCTAACATTATCTCATAACCAAGTTTATTTTCTTGCCTTGGCCGTGGTCAACCGCTCAGCCATTTGACTTAGATATAAAGACATATCTCTTAAGTCTTACCGAACGGCTTATCCACGTCAATCTATTTTATTTACTATCCTTATCAAGACGATCAGTGAGATTCCTTTTATCGCCGTTTTATTTCGAATGACTGATTTTAGGGCCGTCCCTACATGTGAAGCCGAGTCTATTTTTATTGAGCAACTCTAATGGATTTTCGTAATATGATCCTTAATTTCTGTGTTGTTTTTTATTGCACTGAGTTCTTAAAATGCTGTACCGCAGACGGTCCAATTTTAACTTATCTGTCTGTAGCGATATCATGTTGACACATCTGTGCTTTCTTCTTTTACGTTAGATTTACAATTTCTGATGGAGAAAGAAATCTAAATTTCATTAGCGCACAATCAGCCTATAATGTCCCCCACTGCTGGTAGGTCCACGCGGGCCCAGTATTGGTTGATGGCTGCCACATGTCTTCGAATTCTTTGGTTCCTGGATACCTGACGATGATTTCCGTTACCATTTTGAGAGCAGTCTTGATGAAATTTAGGTCATTTAGTACGCAAAGTAAAGTGCCTGCCGGGGATCAATCGAACTCACGACCTACAAGAAATACAATTTTAATTGCTTCTTTTATATTGGTCATCCTATATATTGCCATTCCCATTATGGCTGCATGGTTTTAACATACATAAAGTTGCTAAAAGATATCTTCTGACTTGTTCAGAAATAGCACTCATTTTTTTTGATATGGAAAGCTCAAACGATTTAAACATTCATATATTCAAATTGATCACCTCAAACCATTTACATGTATGAAACAAACAAGCAGTGAGTTGTCAGCAAAGTGATGAATAAGCCAACATTTATTAAAGATTCTCATTTCACTGAACATGAACCCAATCCTGGAGCAGTAGGTGGCAATAATAATTGAGCATTGTCTTCCAATGACGTAGGCGTAACTGAATGCAGTGATGATTATTTTTGACAAAACTTTTTTCGTGTTATTAATGGTTTCGATGATTTGTTTGATTTTGTTGTTGTGTTTGATGAAATTTGATTGCTGATGTTTGAAAACGTGTGGTTGAATTTGAATGAGAGTTTGATAAGTATGATTGATAGGAAGAAAAGACTGTGAATTCTTTACGACTATTTATGGACGCTATCCAAGTCGAATATTTTGATTTCAAACCAGTTGGAAATTTTTTTTGGTTACAACAATTAACTAACCAATTATTAATATAAAACCAAATATTTCTAACATAATCAATCAAAATAGATTCGAAAACGTCCTCTGCATTGCTATCGATTGGTAATGTAACCAAGAGACTTGCAGCATTGCCACGTTATAGCAATGCTTACCTCTAGCCTAGATAATAGCCAGCCCTTGGGTCACGGGAAGCAACAACCAGCCATTTGAAGATTTCGTTGAACAAACCTTGAGCACTCGGCTCACACGGCCCGAGGGTTTCAACCACAAACGGCTCGAAAAAGGTACTATACTTTCGCGGCTTCAGGTTTTCCGCAGCCGCAACAGTAGCAGCGCCAACACAGCACGCTGAAGACATACTGTTTACATCCAAACCAGTTGAATGATTAACATCATCTGTCTTGCGGTTTCCCAACTACATAATATGTTGGGCTTCCTTGTATTGTAGTTTATACAGGGTAAGTTTTTATCCAGTGCGAAAATTGTAACCATGAATTCAGCTTAACATTCTAGAACCCCTAGCTCAGAAATTTTTCGCCGGTTAACCAAAAAAAAAACCCGCTGTTTCACAGAAAAGTGCAATACCTACCCGGTCAAAATGTATGGAACAGCTGTTTTTTTTTTTGCATACCCGGCGAAAGAATTTTGCGCTAGGGGTTGTAGAATGATATGCTGAATTCATGGTTACAATTTGCGCACCTGATAAAAAACTTTTCCTGTATTCAAACCAGTTGATTGTAAACTACAATAGTCTACTCAAACGACAGGATGTACATAAATCTCAATCTTTTTATAGCTTAACTAACTATAACTAATTGAAATCCAAACAGTAACTAGATACTCAAACTTTTTATCCTTTGTAAGCTAAGCCCAATTAATCATGAAATCAGATGCTCTAAACTAACATTAATTCCGGATGTTTCCGTTTAATCTTTGTTTTTTCTTAGCTTAATGTCTTACGGAGTTGCTTACGTCCTTTTTTGACGTAAATGCGACTTAGGAATTCTTATTAACTTGTCTAAATAATGAGGTTTTAGCTCCCTTAACAAACTAGCTCGCCCTTACAAACGCACGTAAATAAATAAATTCGCTTCGTTATTTTTGTACGCATTGTAATCGGATATATTTTTCGTTTCGAAATACAGATTTATTTTGGGCTGTGTTTACTTTGGCGAGGCTTGTTTCGTGTGAGCTTAGCTTCAAGCATCTGAACTAAATATTTTTAGGCAGATATAATAGTAAATCCATCGACATTGGGTGTTGAGCTCAAGTTTAAAGTGATATTTAACAAATGAAAGTCAACATGACAATACAGGAAAAGTTTTTATCCGGTGCGCAAATTGTAACCATGAATTCAGCATATCATTCTAGAGCGCAGATTTTTTTTGCCGGTTATACAAAAAATAATCTGCTGTTCCATACATTTTGACCGCGTAGGTATTGCACTTTTCTATGAAACAGCTGTTTTTTTCCGCCGAAAAATTTCTGCGGTAAGGGTCTAGAATGATATGCTGAATTCGTGGTTAAAATTTGCGCACTGGATAAAAACTTATCCTGTATTATAGAAAAATCCAGGGCTTATTTTCTAGTAAATAATATTCTCAGGTAGTTGCTAGCGTATAATATCATAATCTGCCTGATTTTATGCAACTATTTTGGGGTAGACTTCCAGTAAAACCAAATCCAGCTAAATACCAGTATTTTACATGGAGCGATTGCTTAAATGACACCACAATTCAATTGATTTTATGTAGTTACTGAGTTCTGTTTACGTTTATTGTTTTCTTTAATTATTTACTTGTTTCTGCCGAGATTAATAAATATGTATTTTTGGTATATTGGCGTGTGGTAGATAACGTATAGCAATTAATTAAATTTTATGTTTTGTGTTTAGTAATGTTAATTACTTACCTATTATTGTATAAAATCAAGTTCTTCTGACTTAACAGACAGCTGTGCTGCTGGGGAGTTCGTTGCGCCACTTCTTCTTCCCAGCTAAAGCACTAGGAAGTGGTGAAGGGCGGGCATTTTGGGGGACTGTCTTATTTAATTTTGACGTTCAAAAAGTGCTGACTCTCAGCCTAGTTTGAATAAAATAATGACTTTAGATTTTGATTTTTGCAGGGTAACACACAATAGTCTAAAAAAAGTGGTTGATTCTTGTTGTCAGACTTTCGGGCTTCTGACGACCTGGATGTCAAAGATCCACGAATGACATCCGGAAGCAATGGCTTAACGTGCTTCTAAGGCACGAAGGGGTCTTGGTATGTAAAGATTGTATTAATTTAGTTTTACCTAACTACTAACCGTGGCAAGCGTAACTTAACCTGATGGATGGACCTGTGCGACTCTTATTACTTAGTAACAAGCCCCTCGCTGGAGAAAAAGGTACTATGTAGCTTTTATAAAAAAATAAAAAATAAACATTGGCGACTAACAGTTTCTATCTGAGATTAATAATAAGGCTATTTGTTTACATATTCTTGTTTACATCAGACATGGGAAGCTCGGGAGCGACTGATAGAAAAGAGGTGTCACAGCTCTTTTCGATGGACGTCGCTTTCGCTCACTCAGCTCGGTAAATAGCTCACTAGCTCAGTTAGCACACTTCAGACTCACTAGCACCCACGACCGACCGAATTCACCAGCCGAACAGCTCATTCATTCATTCATTTTTCTTACTGAATATAAGGCGGAGATTTCTTGAAAACTCTCAAAAAGGTGATTTTTTAAACCAGTGTATCTCTTGAACCGGAAATAATTTTGAAAGCAAAAAAATTTATGATATTTTCAAGTCTTTTTTGCATAAAGTCATGGAACTCAAAACATAATTAAACATACTTAAATGCATAAAAAAAGTCATCAAAGTCACCTCTTAACTATCTTCAAAATCAGTTTATCCCTTCAATAACAATTATTATTATAATTAAAAATATACCATAAAATTCCAAATGTCAAACTACATCCGGTGATTGATTATTTATCGTCAAATAGTTAATATTTTAATTTTACACGATTTTATTTGCATTTTTACGATAAAGCTTGCTCACTTTTTATTCGAATTAATTACAACAGATTTTAATCCGTATCGGATTGCAGTAAGAACTATTATAGCTCATAACGACAATACGACGAGTACATTCAAAATTACCAGGGACTTACATAGAAATTACTTTCCTCATTCATAAAGGAACCGCAATGTTTAACAAACAAAAAAAAATCTAACAATCGGCGTCTGAGTCATTGAGATATAGAAGAGCTACTGAGTAACAAAGAGTTCAAACTTCCAAAGAGCTATTGACTATTGAGAGAGCGAGTCGTCTCCTCCGAAGCGCGTGAGGCGTGAGCCAAATGAGCTAGCAGTCGGCGTCTGAGTCACTGAGCTATAGAAGAGTTAGCTCACCTGCCAGGCAGCGTGGCGATTATGGCAAATTCCCCCCCTTTTGGGGGAGGCTTATGCCCAGCAGTGGACGTCTTCCGGCTGATATGATGAATCGCCCTTTTTCTTTTCAGTAAGCTATTTCGCCCATGTCTAGTTTACATTCTTTGTTACTTTTCAAAGCTTTACAGTAATTCTCACCAACATGAGGATAAATAGCGAGATAAGATAACCGACCGCCTCACATAAATTATAGACATTGTGCTTATGAACCGTAATCCATCCTTGTTACAATCGTAATGAAGCCGCTATGAATTAATAATTATATGAATCATCCTTATCAAACAAAATTTGATGTATTTGTTCGAAACAATTGACTGTGTAAAATTTTAAAACAAGTGCGTATCTCTATTCATAAGAGCTTTTACTATAACCCTCATACACTCTACTAAGGGTACAAAATTCCCACAATGCAATTTAACGTGATCGCGTATACATTTATTATTTAGCCTTGCCATATCTACTGCAAGATTAAACGGCGACTTGTGCGAAGATTAAATCCAGGATTTTATTCCCATATTGCCGTACATTTCCACCCCACAGTTGAGGCAGAAAACTCGAGTATTCATTGCGGGTAGCCAAGCTATGTTGGCGAGGGTTGACGAAGCAGCGTTTGCGGGTTAACCTCAGACGTGTGCAAAGCTACCAGGTAAATATATTTGGCAGATATTAAATTTACATTAATGTTACATTTTAATGTGTGAATTTTGAATTTACAGTAGGTATTACTTTTATCAAGTAAAATGTATACAGGGTGACCGAAGACATCGACACGCAACCTGCAACCATAAATTCAACACATGATTCACAAAAAAATCAACAGGACTATGTTGCAATTTTAATTTTGACCGCGTAGGTCTTTTTTTCACTTTTCTACAGCAGATATTTTTTGTTGATAACCGACGAAATATTTTTTACGCTAACTATGTGCCGAATTCATGGTTGCAGTCATGCCACCGTATATAGCTTTAAAATAAAAATCAGCGAAGTAACTATGATGAAAGATTTCATTCATCTGAGTTTAAAGGGTCATTCTTTGGCCAAAGAATAAGCATTGCCATTCAACATGGCATTGCTGCCAGTCTTCTGGGCACGTTTCCTGATGACAGCGATGCGGACCAATACTTCGACGCCTAAGTGTCCTTTTGTTTTTGTATTTATTTGTTTAGTTAGTTTTACATTTTGCAAATTTTAAGGAAATTGAGTTTAAAATATTTTAGAATAAATGGAATTAATAGTGTAAAGTATATTCTGAAAGATTTAATTTTAACACAGTTAATATTAAAAATAAAACGAACTTTATTTATTTTATAATGAAGTCTCATTCGTAGTTGGCACGTAACGCATGAGAAAAAACACTGCCGTATTTTCCTTTGCTTCCCTATTTCAACTTTTCCCGTGGCCTGCCATCCATTGCCAAATAAAAAGGCAATGTTTCGACAACCCTGCGAACTGTAAACCAAGATTTATATGGAGGTCGTGGTTATTTATACTCACCAGCCTTATTTTTATTCCCCGTGTGATATTTTTAATGAGCCAACTGAATAGCACTGCTGCACCTTTTATTAACTTTTAAAAGCATTAGTCGTGCCCAAATAGTGGGAATTCAGTAAAAGTTATGTCTCGTGACCGTTTGTTTATAGTTTTCGTATAATAAAACTTATTTTACTTAGGATTCCACGACTACAATAATAGCTGCATTTTGTTGTTGAGTTAAACTTCGGAGCGTAAATAGAAACCGTGGAATCTTCAACTGGTTTCCTTGAAAGGTAATGATTTATTAATACAAGCTTTATTCAACTCCACATTTTGCATGTTTTTATTTATTTTTTATATTTACTTAATTTGAAAACTACCGGCCTTAAAATAATAATATGTAAAAGTACATTAAAAATAAAATAAATCGTAGGGCATCAAAAAATTCTTCCGCGTCGTTATCATAGGAAAAAGTGCCCAAAAGGGTGGCAGTATTGCCACGTTGTATGGCAATGCTGATTCTTTGGCCAAAATATATTTTTTGATTTCATTTTTGATTTTTTGATTGCCTAGGATTTAAAAATAATAATAAGGATATCTTAGTATTAGCCTAATTGTTACTGTTACACATTTATTTTTTTTATAAACTTTGAGCACTATTTGAATTGCTAATTTTCGTTTTAGCAGTCAGTGGAGGGTTAAGTCTACACGTGTACCTACGGCCATGTGTAAATACGTGGCTGGCTTGAATTATTTTATACTAGCTTTTGCCAGCGGCTTCGCCCGCGCGGAACTTTCATCCCCTATTTAACTCACTTAGGGGTTCCATTTCGAAAAAAAAATCGTTCCTTATTCCTTGTCTACACTATTAAGAGAACCTCTGTGCAAAATTTCAGCTTTCTAGGTCCAAGGGTTTGGGCTGGGCGTTGATGAGTCAGTCAGTCAGTCAGGACTTTTATTTTTATTTATATAGATAGATAGATTCATAGTATGTATAAACCAATATTATAAAGAGAAGAGATTTGTTTTTAGGGTTCCGTACCTCAGTCGGCAAAACGGAAGCCTTACACTGTGTTGTTCGTCTGTCAAGACCCATTTTCTAAGGAACGCGTAGAGGCATCAAGCTGAAATTAATATTAAAGACTTGACGACTGGACTCCATTTATGAATCATATTTTGACGCTCACAAGGGAATCAAAACCTATAAGTAGACTTCCCGTAGACCTAGAATAATGAAATTGAGCAAGAAGCAATGCCATGTAGCACAAGTAAAGAAAAAAGACAAAACCGTAAATTTGTAGTTATATCACAAATAATAACTTTTCTCAACATTTTTATCAACTGCAAATAATTTGAAACTTATTTGCAGTTGATAAACTAATAGGTGAATTTGTGCGGAACCCTCGATGCGTGAGTCCAACTCGCACTTGACCGGTTTTTTTGTAAGGTTGTTTGTGAAGGTTTAAGGCTCATACAGACAGGCTAGAGGCGACCGACGGTGCGACGCAATTCTCGTACAACAATTTCCATGAAGTGTTAATGAAAAATCTTCTACAAGAGTCGCGTCGCGATGTCACGTCACGCCTGTCTGTAGGAGCTTTCAAGCCAAACCGGCTGAACGGATGTGGATGAAACTGATTGAAGTTTTCATCCTGGATTGCAGACGAAGTCACGGGCAAGAATAAGTATAAAATAAAGTCGCTTCTCGTGTCTGTCTTTGATCCAGCCTGTCCCCACTAGCTGCCCCCCCCCCACGCCAGTGAATCCCTGAGCCGAGGTTCGTAGTCGCTTTAGGCTTACGCCCTGGCTGGAGGCTTTTAGAATCCTAAAAACCTTCACAGGAAAGTCCGGTTGAGCAGTCACGGCCTCTCAAGGTCAACTGCGAGATGCCATTCACAAAAAAAAAAAAAAAAGTGTCTGTCTGTTAAATCTCTGTCCGATCCAGTTTGTCTTTTGCTGCCCGCGATGCCCTATGCCGAGCGCCATGCCCCACAAGGGGTGCCCTTAGCGAGGAGTCGCTATAGTTTTAAGTCTTTAAGCCCTGGCTGGTAGCCTTAATTTGCTAAGGTTAGGTATCACAGGCAAGTCCGGTTAAGCAGCCGGCAACCTCATAGGTTGACCTGCGAGATGTCATAAAAAAAAATTGTGCACGTCTGTGTGACTGACCGAGTTATTCTTCTAAACTACGCAACGGATTTTGATGTGGTTTTTGACATAATTTTGAGAATTGATTAATTAAAAAAAAATATGTTCATATTTAACTTATTTTTTTCTACGTCGTAAAAACCACGCGAAGCAACCCTCCATAGATATTTTAATGAAAAGTATTCAACTGACCTCTTTACCCTCCTGAGCGTTATAATTAATACAAAAACAATTTAGAACTAACATAAAAACGTTTATCTATCCCATTATCCATGATTTCCTTTCACTAAACGAGAGAGAATGTTATTTTTATGAACCCAATATAATGTACCCAAACATTATGTAGAGCTATTTGACCCTCTATTTGTTTTAAAACATAATTTGGGTCGATGAGTTCATAATTGAGCCTTACAGGGACCAGTATGCAAATGTAGTAATTAGGTTAATAAAGATCCCGGCAACCTACTGGTATAAAGATGGGTTAAGTAATTTGAGCGCGCACTGGCATTTACAGGTTAAGATTTTTATTTGCACGCAATCTTTAAGTGTTAAATAAATGAATGGACTGAATAAATATGGAGTGTGATGTGATTGCATAGATGTGTGTTTTATTTGTTAAGTATTATAATATTCTGAGTCGCATTTTTAAAGAGATAAATGATGGTTATATCTATACACAGCAAATATACAGAGTGGCAGGGACACCGACGCGCAAACTGTGACCGTGAATTTAGCAGACATGATTTTGTAGCGCAGATTTTTTTTGTTAATTATCCAAAACAAAAAACATCTGGTTTATAGAAAAGTGCAATACATACGCAGTCAAAATGTACGGAACAGCAATTTTACTTTCAATTATGTACTGAATCAAGGGTTCCAGTTTCCGCGTCGATATCCCTGCCACCTGTAGGATAGTACTAGAATTTCAGTTAATTTTTAAGAAACGTACCGCAAAACAAAAATATCATCACTGGATCGGTCAGCTAAGTCCCAAGTGTGGTAATTATGATCCAATCAAGATTATTTATCGTGTTTTTATTTATATACAATTTAATAATCCAAAAAGGCTTAACCCCTAAATTATTACGACCATTCATTCAAACGAAAGTAACACCAGTTAAAAAGTACATTTATTCACGATTCCAAAACATTAAACAGTCGAACCAACCCACATACAAAGATCCATTGTTTTTTTCGTGTTTGCGATAGGAGTGCGGACCACACACGACGCAAATGGGTACCATGACGTCATCATGGCCACTCAAGGGGTTAAAGTCACCCAAAAAAGAATGGAGAGGGCTATGCTTGGAGTTTCGCTAAGTGATCGAATCAGGAATGAAGAGATCCGCAGGAGAACCAAGGTAACCGAAATAGTCCGAAGAATTGCCAAATTTAAGTGGCAGTGGACAGCACATTGCTCGCAGAACAGATAGCCGATAGGGCCGAAAGGCTCTGGAGTGGCGACCGCGTACCGGAAGACGTAGAGGTGGAAGACCTCCCACAAGATGGACCGATGATCCTGTGTAGGCCCCAGGAATCCGCTGGATGTGGGAAACACAGAACTGTTTGAAGTGGCGGAGCTTGGCGGAGGCCTAAGTCCAGCAGTCGACGTCTTTCGGCTGAAATGATGATGATGTTGATTATAATTATCTATTCCATTCTTAATGTAGTACGTGTACTTCTTCTTTTGAAAAGAAAAGTGCACGTACCTTAAACATAGATAAACATCGTCGCAACGATGCCTGAAACTTATCCCGACAACTAAACAAATAGTATTCTAGACTTAACGAATTTCCTAAAACTGATTAAACGTTTTTGTTTGTACTACTTGGATCGAAGTAAAGAGAAGCGAAACGTTTAAAAGTCGATGTAGCAATGAACTTCCTCTCTCTCTCTATCTTTCATTCAAGTTTAACGGTCTAAATATTTGATGGCACCAACAAGATCAAATGAAATAGCAACGGTACATCAAGGGTTGGCATCTATTTAGGTACTTATAACAAGGGTACTTGAATCAGAATATATTATGCGATCAATAGATAGGGATTAATCCAATATGTATTTGGATAACATCTTGAACAACTCAAATAACTTGACGAGCCGAAGCTTGTTGAGTAACAATAGTTCGCTATTAAGGTTAGCCGTGTCTAGTTTCAAGATGAACGTATTTCTCAAGTAGGGTTGAGGAGCAATATGAGAATTTGTAAGGTTTTGTTCACAATAAACGTACTTCGAGGTCAAACGTACAACCCTGGTTTTCGTGGAATTGACTGCAACTTACTTACATGTTTTAGTTGTGCAACTACGGTACCTTTGCTTATAACAACAGTACTTACATGGGTACTGACTACTATGTATGTTTTTTAAACAGTCATAAGCGAGTTGTCCTAGGGAGGTAAGCCTGGTGACCTGTAAAACAGGTTTTACTTACAGCAGACACCAGTCTCTATTAAGTGTTACCTTGACTTTGTACTGTATTTGTGAATATGAGAAAACAATGAAGGGTTTTTTTTTTTGGGTTTTGGCTTCGCACGGTTTGTGTATTTAGCCAGTGTCACGTACGATAATTTTACTCTTCGATCAAATAAATAGCCCGATATCAGGCACGAAGTTACAAAAAAGTCATAGTCAGTCAAGTCAAAGTGAAGTCAAAGTGATTGTAAAGTGGTAGTAACTTTACAACAACGTATTAGGTGTTTTTGGGGGGAACATAAAAAGTACACGTTAGTCACTTATTTTCACCTTCTACACTTGTACAGCCACTCACACGTAACTAAATTGAATAATTCACCAACAAAATTATGCAATTTTATTCGCTATTTCACGAAATTTCATGAAAATGAAAACTCGTGCGACATGTTCCAACGCGATCCCGCCAAAAACTCCCAATAAAGAATATTTTTATGTTATTATTATTATCGAAGACCTTGAAAAGGCAATGCTATGTGAAGTGTAAACGTGAATTATGTGTCGTATTAACTTTGCTGGCCTCGTTTGTCTTGATGTTGAGTATTAAGGGAATAGGTACCAATCAGCAGCGATACGTGGTAACCTACTAGTTGTAAGTAGGTTACAGGTTCGCTTTACTTTGTGTAAATTATTTCATCACCATTGCTCCCAAAACGGTGAAGGAAAACGTCGTGAGAAAACCGGCATGTACCAGAACCAAAATTCATAGATATGTAACTCGCACTGGGTCCGCGTAGGGGTCTACGGCTAACTGATTCTCACTAAGAGGAAGCCTCTCAGCACACAACATTATAGCCTGATTATGAAGTTGGAAAGGCCATAAATAGCAGTGTGTGATAACCAGTGATCGGAATAGGCTTACTATATTTGCCTAAACTTCGGGGAACAGACACAGAAATTGGCGACTTCCTTACGACTATATTTTTTTCCCGGGATTCAGGAAAAATCTTCAGTAAGTTGAAAATAAACTTTATTCAAGATGTGTAAAGGCTATTTTTAACGAAACTTGCAATTACCAAATTTTCGGGATTTTCTCGTTAAATCCCGAAATAAATAATCTAACTTTAATTCATGTATTCGAATTATATTTACGATCCAACTAACCGTTGTATCAAATCATTGAATACATTACGTTTTAAAGTAAAATATACAATTATCTAGAAATAATATTTTGAAATCGATCCACAATTGCCAGTGACATTGCGGCACATACATACATACAAAACAAAACATCCTGACGAATTGAGAACCTCCTCCTTTTTAACGTCGGTTAAAAATACACATAATCATAACCTGCCTTGGTATCCTCCAACGAATATTACTTGGAATTGAAACTAACGCTCGCGGCGCAGCAAAAAGGAAGTGAATAAAGCGTCCCGCTATCCAATATTAATATCGCTCTTTCAAAAAGTTTGAACTGTAAGCAAGTCCGTTATCAATATTCATAAGCACAAGACGGTAGCTGAGGGTTGCAATAAACAAAGCGAGTGAACTGAGGCAAAGTAACCGATCCGAAGAGCTCTTACTTACGGTTGGCTCATAAATTTCAGTTTGCAACTTGCACCGACTAACATTCGATCAATAAGAGTTTTGTATGGGTTCTATATTTGCAAGCTAATACGCCACATCAAAACTTCCATGCTTGCCTTCGCAGCCAATATTACCTACTAGCGTCACGAGGCGGCTGCAACATTTCTGAAACACCGTAAACAACCCACCTTGGTAAACAATCTTCGTATTTATGCCATGAGACATAAGTATACTATTCCTACGCAAACATTAAGTTACTTATATGAAGTTTGTTGAACTAATTTTAGTTGCACCGGTGCCAATATGATCACGTGTTATGTTACAAAGGGCTAAATCAGATCATGTTTTATCGTAGGACGGAAATTATGTTATTATTACATGGGTTTCAATAGTTAATAAAGTAATATTATATTATAAATGTTATTGTTATAGTTTAGTGGGTGAAGGTCGTCGTCATTGTTATTCGGTAGCGTACCTATTTTAATCGGAACTGACAATGACCGCTATTTGCACAAACAAAATGCTTTCATACTGCTTCAATGGTCTAGTGGTAGTAAGCGCTACTGCTGAGCAAGAGTATTTTTTGTTTGAGTGAGAATTCATCAAATGACTTCTCCCGCTGTAGAGCAGGAGGGCGTGTCAGACTTTTACTGACTAAAACCCACCCGTGTTCCCTCAGTTGCCCGTGTGCCAGGGGCGGCGGTAACTCTTTCGAACAACCCGCTCCCCTGGCAGGCCCTTGCGGACCCCACCAGTGGTTTCTGACATCTCCGCCTACCACTTTTCAGCCACAGGGGATAGGGTGAGCGGCCAACGCTATACCGACACTCCTCTTCCCCTGCGGCCCTACCGCGTCCGCCATCAAACGGTGGCGACCCCGTCCAGGCCACGGAAGGGAAGAGCGCTGCTCAGAAGCACCGGCACTCCTCCTCTGCTGCAGCCTGTAACGCTCAGCCGCGATGCCTCCCATTCGACATCGCGGCCCACCTCAGTTGCGGTACACCTCACCGCAACCTACTTTTTGGCCGCTACGACTTTGGCAAGAATATTTGGATTCGATCTCCGGGTTGGGCAAAGTGTGATTGGGTTTTCCCTCGGTGTCATTTTCCAGTAGCAGCCTGGAGAGTGGATTTGTATCCGATTGTTTGTGGGTATTGAGTTCTGTTTACGTTTATTCATTCATAATCATCATCATTTCAGCATAAAGACGACCACTGCTGGACATAGGCTTTCCCCAAGCTCCGCCAGTTCGACCAGTTCTGTGGTTCCCGCATCCAGCGGACTCCTGCGGCCCTCACAAGGTTATCGGTTCACCTTGTGGGAGGCCTTCCAACTTTACGTCTTCCGGTGCGCGGTCGCCACTCCAGAACTTTTCGGCCCCATCAACCATCTGTTCAGCGAGCAATGTGGCCCTGCCCACTGCCACTTAAGTTTACCAATTCTTAGGGCTATGTCGGTTACCTCGGTTCTCCTGCGGCTCTCTTACGTTTATTGTTTTGTTTTATTATTTACTTGTTTCTTACTATGTATTGTTGGTATATTGGCGTGTGCTAGCTGACATTTGGAAATTAATTTAATTTTATGTTATGTGGTTAGTAATGATAATTACTTAATTACTTATTGTATAAAATCAAGTTCTTCTGACTTAACAGACAGCTGTGCTGCTGGGGAGTTTGTTGTGCCACTTCTTTCCAGCTAAAGCACCAGGAACTGGTGAAAGGCGGGCGTTTTGGGGGACTGTCTTATGTAATTTTCACGTTCAATAAGTGCTGACTCTCGGCCTAGTTTGAATAAAGGAAAGAAGAAATAGGAAGAAATAGGCTCGTCTCTTATTACATGGAACTGTAGCTAACATAACTGCCATAACGTGGGTGTAGCCAAAGGTGCATATCTGCCTAAACCTTAGAAGGAAACCAGAGGTCTACGAAAACGCTTTCATATAAATATTTTTTAAAGTTCTCGATTCGTGATTTCTATCGCGTTTAATGCTTATCATTTACGGGTTATATATCTCTCGCCTCTGAAAGTGAAAGGAATAAAACCTCACACTTTAATCGCAAAGAATTTTATGCGGCGATCACGTTTTTTTTTTCATTTTTTTATTTTCATTTTTATAACGTTACGCGAGCGTGACTTAATCAAATAAAGTAAGGAGTATTATAAATCGGGGAGGTTGGTGCATTAAATAACTATATTTCGTGAAGGATTAAAAAAGGATCATTCTCCATGGTCTATGTGAACTATTTTTATATGCGGGTGGCCGTCAATTTGATTCATTATGTCCGTAGGTGGGCTAGTAAGTTTGGACATAATGACCCATAATTCCCTTGTTAAGGCTTCGGGGAGATAACCGTAGCTAACATATTAATCTAGAGTCATAAATATTGTACAAAAAAGTATTATGTTGTATAAACAGGTTTGCAGGCGACTCGTAAATCTTCTACCGATTTGGCTAATTGATGGTTGCCTATTTGTAATAAATTAACGTGATTAACTTTTAATCAAATGGTTTAAATCCAAGAATGAAGGATAACCATTTTATTAGGAGGTTTATCGTAGCAGTTTTAATTTAGCTAACTAAGCAAAATTATTTCTTATTTTGAACCGACGAAAAAAAAGGCGGAGATTCTCCTAGTCGACGCGTACATTTTCTTTTTGTCTTAATATATGACCACGCATAACTGTTCATTAAGTAGTCCGATTTTGATAATTATTTTTAATTGGAAAGAGAAGTGCTTCCCATTTAAAATGAAAAATGAAAATTCATCCCCTAAGTGTAAAAATCTTTTTTTATAAAAGAAGTAGAAAAGGAACCGAATAGCAAAACACTAAATCTTTAGTCTTTTCGGCTTTTTAATTTCTTTTTCGTTTGGTTAATGTTTTGTCAAAAAGTTTTTTTTTAAATAGTTAGACACTGTCAAACTGTCAATGTCATAGTCATTCAATTAAGCAAAATTAGGTATTTCCATAAATAGTGGAATCATAATATTTTGGACCAAAGCACTAAATATCCAGATTGCAATGCATATAAGGGTTATTCTTATTTTTAGTGTCATGGAAAAAAAAATACAGTGTTTTGTAATTATTATGTAAGTTTTATTTCAAATCGTTAGATAACATATCAAACACTTCGTTTATTAGGTTTGCCGGGCTTAAATTGTAGAAAAACACAAAAAACAAAAATAAATAGTTTTAGCACTTCCACGGTTGTGACGACTGCGCCATGGTTGTGACCAAATGCCTTCTAATCTGCATTAAAGTTATAGATATACTTAAATAATATTATACTCTAATAAGTATATACTAAAAAAGAATGATCAGACAATAGTAATAGTGATAATGATAATTTAAGTCTTACTTATAATATAAAAATTTTCTTTGTTCGAACATTTTCAACATAAATCTTCTACTCTAATCAGTCATGAACATATTTTTTTTTTTTTAATTTTAATTCATTGGTTATCTTTGTTTTGTAACAAAAACCAACTTCCATAAGTAATTATATTATTTGTAAAAAATAAAACACTAGCATAGGAACAATAGAGTAAGAATTTAACATTAGAAGTTCAGTCTTTACTTCTCATCTGACTTTACTTACATCTACTCGTATGTGTGCATAATTTTTCTTCTTTCTTCAATAAAAATAACCAAAAAAACAAAAGCTTAAAATTATGTTTCTTTTTAAGATATTTCTCGACGCTGTTTTTATTTCAATTTTGCAGCTTCATACTTTTCTGGATCAGCTTTTATGCGATCTCGTCTTCTTTTTTCAGCTTCTCTCTTCCTTCTTCTTTTTTCTTCTAAAGATACCGCATTTTTACGAGGAGGCATCTGATAAAACAAGAAAACCATAAATAGTACACATAGGTACTACGTTTATATTTTATATAGGCAAGCCTTATCCATCGTCGATCATTGCCAGGCTCATAAATATCTACCTATACAAAGTTGACTAAGTTAATATTTATTTTAGAAAATAGTAACTGTAAAAAAAAGGAACAACCATGACTAACTGTCACAACCATGGTATTCATATACTATGGTTGTGACTCCTATGGCTGTGACAATTTTGAATCGTGGCTCACATAACCTCAAACCGGTTCGGTCTATAATGTTGATTTAATCACTGTAAGTACGCCTCATCCTGACTAATTAATACATGCAAAATATAAAGGTATTTATAAATACTTACATTGAATATTGTAAACACGGTTTTGACGCTTATGCTCGACCAAACTCAATAAATGTATGAAGAAATAACTCTCACAAAAACTCTAAGCCACCATCTTGACAGAACTGATTGAAGTTTGATAGTATTGCTAGGCCTTAAATAAAAAATAGTGTTCCCAGAATTAAACCATAAATTATACCGATTTTACACACGATTGAGTTACGAGCCATGGCCGTGACAAAAAAATTGATCACAATTTTCAAATCTTGTATTTATCGAAAAAAAATCACAGCACAATATAAAAATAAATGGAATAGTCTTCATTGACATTCCATAAAATTAATAAAACTGTAATCTTACGTATAAACGAGATGTTTAAAGTACAGAAAATAATTTACGACTAAATGACATACATCTCACATGCCACGTCGCGTGACTTTTCTTTATATTTTAATTTATTAATATTATACCTTAACAACATCATAATTATTTTTATTTGTTTTGTGAATAGATAAGTGATACTTTCATTCTTGCATAATTATTTTTAGCATATTATTAGTAAATATGGTATTAAAAATGCTTGAAACAGTTTTTTCAGTAAGAATAAGAATAACCCATAATAGTAATTTAATCATTTTGCCACGAGAAGTTAAAAACTTACTATAGTGGTGATTTCACCTCCACCTTCCAATCCGAAACCATAAACAAAGCCAAATCTTATGGGAAGTCAAACCAAACCATGGTTCAACATAATCTATCATAATCGATGTATCAAGCTGAACAATCTAAATAAATATGAGCATTATTAATTTTAAAGTAGATTACACCACAGCGGCCGGAGTATCAAATGTATAATTAAAATTTATGAGGGATCATTCGTTAGGTATTACATAGCCTGTGTTTCTGTTACAAGTAATATTAACCCATAATAACTGAGGGGTTATCTAAATCCCTTTGTGTTTTGAATCCCGTTAGGTTGGATATTACGAACAAATGGTTTATTTTACGTATTACAATGTTAATATCATATTAATTTATTAATTGAGCGTAGCATTTTGTTGTTTTGTTTTTAAGGGAAACGTGTTATTATTGTTAATTATTGTTTTTAATAAAATAGAGACCAGTGATGGCGTGGTGGTACTGGCCACTACTTACGAGTGGCAAGTCGTGGGTTCGAACCCAAACAGGCACTTTCATCATATCAGCCGGATGAATACAAGCCTCCCCCAAAAGGGGAGATTTGGCATAATCACCACGCTTGGCAGGCGGGTTGGCGATCGCAGTTTGGTGGAAAAAGGCATAGAGAACCTTAGTCGCTTAGTCGCCTTCAACGACACCCACGGGAAGAAATGGGACAGGCGCTTTACTTTGTGCAAATTATTTCATCACCATTGCTCTCAAAACGGTGAAGGAGGACATCGTAGGAAACTGGCATGTCCTAGAACCAAAAATTCCAAGACATACGACATCTACCAACTGTACCTGCTTGTTACCCACTTTTAAGAATGGTTTTACGAAATTGTAACCAAATTTTTTGTTCACCACTTTATCTAAAATAAGAGTATTGCTATCTCTATATGATAGACCGCGAAAGAAAAAGACAAGTGACAGTTTAGAAATAGATTAAGCTTCGTCTCGATTAAGCTTGATGAATTTGGTTCATCGACCAAAATATTTTGAGATTGTCAAATCTCAAGCTCTCTCCGTCTCTTTCTTGTTGCATTAGAAGGGAAAAGATAGCAATAGCCTTAAATTAAGTTTAGTTGGTGCACAAAAGAATCAAGAGCATTGTCAAATTTACTCGGTATATTACTGTTATTCATAGTCAAGAGGCCACCGCTGACCAATCTGCCCAACCCTTAAAGTAATCCCCTAGCTCCCTTTTAACGACACCCATAGAGTTAAGTCTCCCAAAGGGGTCGAGTTATGCCGATATTTTCGGCAACAAAGATCTTTCTTTAGAGCAGAAGTTCTTGGGGTCAAGAGGGCAAACTTACTTCCTGAGAAAGTGTATCATATTATGAATATTTATTATCATATACTCGTAACATAAATCGAGTTAAAGTGAACAGGATGTTTTGTGAAGAATGCACATCATTGTGATGGCTTTTCAATACGTTGAAAGTACATATTTTTTATTGTGAAAAATGGCCTTTATAGTAACTAAATAATTTTTATTTAAATCTAGCTGTGCCCGCCGTGCGTGGATGTTGGAAATTATCCAACGCGTACGTGTGACCGGGACAAAAAGCCTAGCCCGTCAGAATAGGTCCAGCCGTTTAACAAACAAACAGACAGACAAACCAAAAAAGTTATAAATACCGTAATATGCATTCTGTAAAAGCTGTTATTTTTGACTTTACAAGCTTAAAATTCAATTTTATTTATTTCTTTAGTAAATATGTATGTACCGATAGATTAATAAATACATAAATCCATTGTCGTAATCACATCACTAAGTACATTGAACACATTATCACTTACCACAACCTGCATACAAAGTAGCATCTAAAACCTAGTTCACACTATATTAACAAATCAACAACAAAGTCGTTTGCAATAAAATTTGTCAGCGAACAAGTGCCTATATGTTGACTTTTAAAACATGTCTATTCACGTCCTAACGCCTGCACCGCGGCGTCTTGGTATAAAAAAAATATTGACGGCAATTACATCTGCCAGGACTGCCAGGTTAGCTAAATCTGGCCCTTTGAGAATTTATATGCAGGATTATGGCATAGTGTAAGCGATTAGCGGGCCGAAAATTATAAAAGTTTCGATATTGTAGGTACTTCTACCAACCCACTCAAAAATGTATTACAAAAGTTAGAAGGTTCAGTGTTTTTGTCCTTCGGTGAGTTGTATTTTGATGAGATTTAAATAGTAAATTGGAGTTGTATTTATGATCTATGGATTTAATCTATCAGAAAGTTTAAAAACTTTTATGAACCTATTTTTTTGTGTTTTAAATTCAATTACTTGGTTATGCTATAAATATATTGATTAATTCACTTTGATATTACATCACGCCTTGTTTCCCTTGAAGGGTTGGGCAGAGATACACCCACATTTCGCCACAAACAAATACACACACAAACTAACAACTAGCAACTTTCATATTAACATAGCACCCATATTTTTATAGTCAACTAGCTTTTGCCAACGCCTTCGCCCGTGTGGCGTTTCTACCGGGACAAACTATAAAACTATCTGCGTGCCTCATCCAAATCCATTCGGCCATTTTTGCGTGATTGAGTAACAAACATACAAACGTTCACATAGTTACTAAAATTACAAACGCAAAAGTTTGAATGTATGGATGTTTGTTATTCTTTCACGCAAAAACCACTGAATGGATTTGGATGAAATTTGGCACACAGATAGTTAATAACCTAGTATAACACATATAATACTTTTTATGCCGGTAGTACGTTCCCGCGGGATAATTTCCACGTGGGCGAAGCCGCGGGCTGAAGCTATTTTATAATATTAGTAGGATATTAAGGCCAAGTGTGCAAAATAACATAGATCGCAATCGATGATATTTTGCACGCTTGTACACCTTGATACTTTTTGTAAAAAATTGTAATCACCTATCTATTTGCCGCTAACTGCTGGCTCTCTGACCTTACCCTTAATTTTCGCTCCTGTATGATCACGTAATCACAGTTATGAGACGCTAATATTCTAATCAATTTGTCAATAATGAGAAAGATTAATAGGCCAATCAAAATGATTAATTAATTTACGTACGAAAGGATTGTTTTCACTGCAATGCTAGTTTATGAAAATAAGTAAAACAAAATTTTCCAGCTCTCGGGATTTTTTGGCAAAGCGTGTACATATTTTACTATTTTATTTTTTTCTCCGCTTGCTGGTTGGTATCAAGTCTGCAAACCATAAAAAATCCAATATAGGTAACCTGGAAAATGTCTAACATAACAACAATATTGGCACGTATCCAAAGCACTGTTATTAATATCGCAAATTCGAAATTGTGTAGTGACAAGGTAACGCATTTAAACATTGGTCAGCATACTTATTTTTTAACAAGAATTTCATAATATTCGCTAGACAATTTGCTAGCCAACTTAATAATGTCGAATGAAAAACCCCTTGTGACTCGTCAAACAAAAAGTCAAAGAGTCGGGGCATCTCTTCTTTTAATATTTATTCAGGTTTCAATTTCCTGCGATATTCCGTCTGTTTCAATGTATTTTTTTCGCCTAAAGTCTTTCACAGATAGGCGCGACGCGACTTATCATATGCCTAGCCTTTTCCCAACTATGATGGGGTCGGCTTCCAGTCTAGCCGGATGCAGCTGCGAACTGCTATCTGACCTCCACAACCAAGTTTCTGGGTAATACAATACCCCTTGATAAGACTGGTTGTCAGACTTTTGGGTATCTGATGACCCGTAACGACTGTCAAAGATCAACAATTCACAGCCGGGACCAACGGCGTAACGTGCTTTCCGAGGCACGGAGGGGTCTTGGAATTTAAAGAATGTCACCCATCCATGGACCAATCGCGGCAAGCGTAGCCTCACCTGATCGATCAAACCGCGTGACTGGTATAACTGAGCCACTCGAGTCTAGTAGAACAATTTTAATAAAAACTTTCTTACTATTGTGAATCATCGCTCCTGACGGGTCGGGCCTGTTTGAGGGACCCTTAAGCTGAACCACAAATCCAGACAGGAGGTCTCATAAGGAACAATTCGCACGTAAGTAAAACAAATACTCTGGAACCAGGGTCCTATTGGAATAACATTCGTTGAGTCCACTTATATCAGATTTCTTATTGTTCTTCATTTCATTCCATTAACGTTTGTGTAAGGGACACTTGCGTTGGATGTCTTCTTTGTGATTTTAGTGTCCTTTATGATTTCTTAGGAAGCTATTATTGTTTTGATTGTGATATCTTTAGCGAGAGATTGCTCGTAGTCGCAGCCTTGCCGAATGTATGAACTATCCTGTTTTGTGCAAATATTTTTACCAAACCTTCATAATATTATTAGGATAAATGTGTGAATAAGAGAGATGGTTTTAGTAACATAACGTTTATTGAGTCGTTTCTGAACATCTATGTAGGTAGATACAGAAAGTTAGAGCCTAAAAATACGTATTGAAAGTCATGACGTCAACTTTTAGTTATTATAAATCTTAAACTCATTTAGTGGCAGATAACGTACATCCTATACCGCTCGCTTTTTCATTTTGTTCAAAATTTCTTGCTTATTGATCCAGCTATTCTATTCCGTATACAGGTCGGCACGGTCATCGAAGCACTAACTCAAATTCAAAGAAAAGTGCAATAACTACGCGGACAAAATATATGGAACAGCTGATTTTTCTTTTTTAGTATCTGAAATTACTGACGAAAATTTCAACGCAGGGAGGTTCACCAGGCTTAGCATGACACTTTTTTTTAATTGTTTTTTTTTTTTGGCGGTCATCATCATCATCATTTCAGCCGAAAGACGTCCACTGCTGGACATAGGCCTCCCCAGGAATGGGGGGTTTTGCCTTAATCGCCACGCTTGGCATGCGGGTTGGCGATCGCAGTATGGTGGTAAAATGCATAGAGAACGCTGCTGCCCATTCTCTAGTAAGTCCCTTAGTCGCCTTCTACGACACCCACTGGAAGAAATGGGATGGTGCTATTCTTTTACGCCGGGTAACACATACGGGACAAACCCGTATACAGGTCGGCACGGTCATCGAAGCACTAACTCAAATTCAAAGAAAAGTGCAATAACTACGCGGACAAAATATATGGAACAGCTGATTTTTCTTTTTTAGTATCTGAAATTACTGACGAAAATTTCAACGCAGGGAGGTTCACCAGGCTTAGCATGACACTTTTTTTTAATTGTTTTTTTTTTTTGGCGGTGGGAAATCATCAAATAACTTCTCCCGCTCTGGGTGGAACAGGAGGGCGTCAGACTTTTACTGACTAAAACCTACCCGTGTTCTCTCAGTA
This sequence comes from Polymixis flavicincta, assembly GCA_949987655.1. Lineage (NCBI taxonomy): Eukaryota > Metazoa > Arthropoda > Insecta > Lepidoptera > Noctuidae > Polymixis > Polymixis flavicincta. The sequence goes on from OX465182.1 coordinate 15,824,486, forward strand.
GCCTGTGTGCCAGAGGCCACGGTATCTCTTTCGAACAACCCGCACCCCTGGTAGGGACACTTTCTATTTCAACTCTACCGTAGAAAAGAAATCGCTTGTCTACATTTCTCGGTACAAAACTGTCAATTGTTTACACGGAAACGTAATTTTTGTCTTCTCTTCCCTCGAAAAAACGCTTCTCTTCGTTTCTCGTGCTGAGCTTGCTGAATCATGTACTGCATTTATGGTAACAGATTGGCATTGATGGCTCTGCCACCCTGAATAACAAAGGTGAGCACAAAGGCTGGTATTCCTAACGTCAGAACTGTGGGTCTCGAAAACAACCGGTAGCGTATGGGAAAACTCACCAAGTGAACGGCTTATTTAGAAAAGTTGTAAATGAATTGCTAATTAATTAAGTAGATTATTTATACATCAGATTATTTAAACCAAAATTATTTAAACCAAAATTATTTCCCACAAAAATAACGTAATTCGAATTGTATGTTTAATAAAACCATCGTCCCATAAGAAAATAAACAACACAGTACGATACGGTACGTAAAAGCAAATAATTTAACGTTTTTCATAGCAGAAATAACATTGTTTTATACGTTAATTCATTAAGCGACGGACTTCATTAATATCATGTTTATTATAAAAGTAAATTACAACATCGAAATGGTTTTCGATACGTGCTGTATAATGCGAAAACTTTTCGCATGCCCGTTTTATATGCGATTTTTAGTATAGCATGGGTAGACCAAGAGCTGATATCTAAATGTTTTTCAGTGTTTAAAAGGGGTTTAGGTTCTTCCTTATTGGGTTTTAATATTGTGTAGGAGCGCTATATTCACAATCTCGTGTTTTACTGTTAACATTAATTGTGAGTAAATAAATTTTATCGTAGAGCAGGTATAGAGATCAAAGACCATAAGAATATTATGTAGGCTTGTGTAATTGGTAATATACGGTCTCTTTAAAGAGTTTTATTTTGACACAGGATTACACCATCCAGCCTTTTTTTATATTTTGAACTTTATTCCGATAAAATTAAAGTTATTCTTACTAAAACTGACGTTAAACCCGAGGTTAAGTTACCCATTTTGAGTAAAGTTTGTAATAAACTAACTAGCTCAATGGCTTGAGGCTGTTTTTTTGGGGTTGGGAAATCATAAAATAACTTCTCCCGCTCTGGGTGGAGCGGGAGGGCGTGTCAGACTTTTACTGACTAAAACCCACCCGTGTTCCTCCAGTTGCCTGTGTGCCAGGGGCGGCGGTATCTCTTTCGAACAACCCGCACCCCTGGCAGATGGCCTGAGGCTTGGATTAAAGCTAGAGACCTCTTGACGGTAAGAATCTATTAAAGAATACCTATATATAGGTAGTGACTATCCTTTTACAAGTAGAAACCAACAAAACACTTTAAAATCTATAAATTTCTACTGCCTAACTTTTTCAAGTCCATTAATGAACGCAAAATACAAGCTAAACGAAAATTTATTACCACAAGGGAATCAAATACGAGAAGCACGGAAGCTCTTGAACATTTTTCTTGCTATAAAAGAAAATGAAAACATAATTAAAAAGGATAACAAACTAGTAATAGACTCCTGCAGTAGCAGAGCACCAGTTTTTAAATATGCAACATTAAATTTCACATAAAAGTTCCCGTGGAGGTTTTGATGCTTTCGGGCACACTTTTCAAACATTTTGACATGAATTCTGCTGGCCTTTGAAATAATCCGACCAAAGCGCAACGCTATACTGTATGTATGTGAAAGTCGTGTATTCCTACAAATGAAAAGGTACTTATATTTGGTTTTAAATGATTAAAAGGCACGTATATTGAGCAGGGGTAAGTTTTGGTGGAAGTTTTTTGTGAATACAAAAATTGGTTAGCTTGCAATGAAATTCACGAGTCGCTAAATCCCTAGACGATTTCTAGGAGCACTCGTCTTGTTCTAAAAAATACGTAAAGCGTTATCTACGTCAAAGAGCATAACATCTTAGGAAAAATATCAGTACCTACGTATGTAAACCGTATATTGAGACGGGGAGGTTTTATGCTATGTTGATTTAAGAATTCTAGTAACTTATACTGGTTGAAACAAAATTAGCTAACGTAACCCTGTAGACGTGGTGTGATGGGTATCTATATATATAAAATGAAAAGTCATGACTGACTGACTCATCAAAGCCCAGCCCAAACCCTTGAACCTAGAAAGCTGAAATTTTGCACAGAGGTTCTCTTTAAACACAAGGAATAAGGAAGGATTTTTTACTTATTACTTATTTTTTATCATGTTAAGATATCTTTATCCATCACGTCTGTGGAGTTTTATTTTACTTTATTCGGGAAAAAAAACTATATTACATAACATATAACACCAAACTTAACAATAAAATCAATGTAATAACCACAACGTTTTTCACATATTAACAAATAGGTATGCTATGATGAGGGCTCATCGGTGTTCTAGTTATTTTTTCATTTATGGAATCATTTTATAAATAGCGTTACAAACTAAGACTAGTCAGTTACGACAAGATATATCCGAGTTGTTCAGTACATCAATAACTTTTTTTCGAAAATCATTAAATTTACCATAAATATATCAATATCTAAGAAACGTTCATTGCACATTTGCATGAGACGCTGAAAGACTGCACGTTTACCTGCGTTTGTCCGGCATGATGCCTGATCAAACAATAGGTAATCGCGCACTCCACGACGATGAATTTGATCTAGGAACTCATCATTTCAGCCGAAAGACGTCCACTGCTGGACGTAGGCCTCCCCCAAAGGTTTGCCATAATCGCCACGCTTGGCAGGCGGGTTGGCGATCGCACTATGGTGGTAAAATGCATAGAGAACGCTGCTGCCCATTCTCTAGTAAGTCCCTTAGTCGCCTCCTACGACACCCACGGGAAGAAATGGGATGGTGCTAATCTTTTACGCCCGGACACCACACGGGACTACGGGATCTAGGAACTACAGGTTTAATATCATGTTCTTCTTCTTGAGTTCCGTTGAGCTAATTTAATTTGAACCTGTATACTTCGTTCTGCATGATATCATGTCCTATCCTGACATAATTGCTGAGTATATCAGCTACTGATGCTTGAATTATCTTGTCCAAGAACTGCCATCATTCTGACTTCCACAATTTGACAAGCCTGAGAGTCGGCGAAGCTGTGAAACATGTTCATGCAAAAACCTACATGAAACATTTTCATCTCTGTCTTAAAAAATACTCCACCAAAATAGGTAGAAAACCTTATTTAGAACTTACCAAATCAAGTTAGAACAAAACACAGGATCCATCAGTCCTGCTGTGACGTGAGTGCATGTTGTCACAGTCTCAGTGTGAGGTGTTTATATGTGTCTCGCATGGGACAGCGTATCGGTTACTCACGAACGATGCTTGTTTGTAAGGATGCGATGACGTTGTGAAGAGGTAGCGTTAAGCGTTTTAATCAGGTTTTATGCAGCCAATTCCATGCGGTATTCATCAGTTCCGCTGTGACGTGAGTGCATGTTGTCACAGTCTCAGTGTAAGGCGTCTATATGTGTCTCACATGGGACAGCGTATCAGTTACTCACGAGCGATCCTTGTTCGTAAGGATGTGGTAATGCTGTGAAGAGGTAGTGTTTTACAACAAAAATTTAAGGTAGATTTAACCCCCATTCATCACATACATACCTACTTTAAACAACGCCTGCAGACAGCCTTTAAGCAGAAACTGGTAACCGCCACGTCCAACTAACTTAAGCGTACTTAATAGATAAATTTATTATGGTAAATTGTATTTATATTTTGCACCAATATCAACCCCATTTTTATGTCCACGCAATCACTGTCCATTCCAAGGTTGCCTGGAAGAGATCGCAGAAAGCGATAAGGTGGCCCATTGTATTTTTTTAGTGGTTAATATTTTATTTTTATCATGTATTTTCTGGTGTACAATAGAGAGTATTTAAATAAATAAATAAAGGTTATAGCTATGGAAGCCAAAATTTGATAAAAGAACGATTGCATCTGATAATGTTTTTTTTTAGATATGTAGGTGCCAAATAATAATGGTAGATCTTAGAAGCTATGAAAGCACCCTGCGTATACGCATATTCCATAAAACTTTCGTCGTCTCTGCGCCAACAGCGTGTTGAAAAAGCAGCGCTACTTGCGTTTGCTGCGCGTATAGCTCAAGTAACGACTCCAGAGGCCTTAGTGCGAGTTTCATTTAACCATCTCGATCAAACGCATCGAGCGCGTTTGGCGCACTGATTGGCCACGGATTGGCGACGGACCAATCGGAGCACCGAACGCGCTCGATGCGTTTGATCGAGAGAGTTAAATTAAACTCACACGACGGCCACAGTACATCCTAGTTAAATCGCTACCTCTTATCAACTACCCCACTATACCCTCTACCTTAATAATACCATTTCGAAAATGAGCTTTCGTTATCGATATGCACTACAGTGCTTTAGTCTTCTTACGAGGCGTTTAATGAAATCAGTCATTACCTAAAGTGCCCGTAAAATGTTCTGTTTGACTAAGAATAGACGGTTTCCGTAAGTGAATAGGGTTGTCAAGGAAACTAAGTGCATCATGATTAAAAAAAGAACTGCGGAAATCAGCAGGAGGGCTTCGTTGTTTTATAAAAAGGGTGGAACGTGTTACGTGCTGTTATATTCAGTAGGACATTGTAGGAGGAATAGGACACGGTAGGAGGTAGATAAGTAAATTTAATGTAGGTGGATTGTTTTTTTTTCCTGAATATAGCTATTTTTTTTTTCAAATACTAAAAGGTTATTCTAATCCTACTATCGATATTATACGAGTACATGGAAAAGTTTTTCTGTTTAGATTTTTAGATAATTATATGTTTGGATGTTTGCTACTCAATAACGCAAGAACGGCTGAACAAATTTTGATAAAATTTGGCAAATAGATAGTTTATAAGCTGCATTATCATATACGGTACTTTTCATTAGAGACTAGCTTTAGCCAGCGGCTTCACCCACGCGGAACTTTCATCCCCTATTTAACTCCCTTAGAGGTTGAATTTCAAAAAATTCTTCCTTAATCCTTGTCTATATTATAAAGAAAACCTCGGTGCAAAATTTCAGCTTTTTAGGTCCAAGGGTTTGGGCTGGGCGTTGATGAGTCAGTCAGTCAGGACTTTTCTTTTTATTTATATAGATGAAACGGATAACAGTTTAGCCGGATACCGGATATTCGGCCAACCTTGTAGCTGGATAGCCGGATATTCGGCCGAATATCCGGCGAAACGTTGCCCCTTATTCTTGGTGAGCAGCTAATGCCAAATTTAACAAAGTTTGCCAAAATCTGTCTTTCAGCACCTTGCAGTAGTGTGAACAGCGAAAGACTTTTTCTGAATGTGGCCTTATTTTTTACGAAGACGTCCGGAACCGCTTGCTACCTCTTAAATGCAGAGAAATTAGTATTCATTCACCATAATTTGCCTTTAGTGCAGTACGAGTACCTACTAATTCATTTTTTAACTCGGATAGGCGCTAATTACCCGGTATTCGGCTGGATAGTATTTAGGCCGCCGGATAGGCCGGATACCGGAGAGTTACCGGATATCCGTTTCATCTCTACTTTTTATCCCGGGAGTTCGTTCCCGTGGGATAATTTCCGATATCCAGGCGGGCAAAGCCGCTGGCAAAAGCTAGTAATATTATATTCCAATTCAGGGCTGCTATCAATCAATAATATAATTTAGCGTACTGTGGTTTATTTCTGGGCATACCAGTCCTTATATGCTGTCAACTTAAGATTGACCAATCTCAATTCATCACTGTCAGATAGTTTGAGTCATAATTTTATATGGGTTACTGGCCTATAATGTGCGTTGAATGAATAATAAGACCCACAAGCTATAAAAAATGTAAAAAAAAACATTTTGCTGTCTAGACAAGGATAAATGTTTATTTCTATTGAGTATGAATGGGAGATGGTATGAATGAGGTTTCTATCATAGATACCCAAATAATATTATCCTTCGAAAGTTTGTATGTATGTATGGGTGTTTGTTACTCATTTACGCAAAAGCTACTAAATATATTTGGGTGAAATTCGGTGCATAGATAGATTATGACCTAGACTAACACATAGGATCCCGTTTTATCACTTTTTATCCCGGCAGTACGTTCCTGCGGGATAATTTCCGACTTCCACGCGTGCGAAGCCGCGGGCGGAAGCTAGTCATAAATAAATATAGGCCACTAAGTCTAAGAAATGACGTAATTATTTACTTTGTAAAGTATACATACATACATACATACATCCTCAGCCTATAAACGTTCCCACTGCTGGGACACAGGCCTCCTCTCCATGAGAGGGAGTGGGCCGTAATCTACCACGCGGGCCCAGTGTGGGTTGGTAGATGTCACATGTCTTCGAATTTTTTGTTCTAGGACATGCCGGTTTCCTCCCGATGTTTTCCTTCACCGTTTGAGAGCAGTGGTGATGAAATTATTTACACAAAGTAATGCGCCTGGCTGGGTTCGAACGCACGACCTACAACTCGTAAGTCGCGGCTGTTACCACTGGGCCACCACTGCTCTAAATAATTATTGTAAAGTATAATATAATTTAAATAATATTTTTTGGGGTTTTTTTTTCAGTTTGGTATTTTTGATGATAAACTGGCAGTTTTCGAGTACTTTATGCGGCCTACCGGAATTACCTTCCTTTGGCTTTGTTCTTGGGTCGTTGAGCTCCTTAAGCTCCGAGATGAGGCACACGATTATTGAAAAATGCTTACATTGGCTTGACCGATTCATCCAAATCTATGTAGTTATTTCTTCGAAATGCCATTTCAGACACTAATCTAAATGGTCCACACATAAGATTCCACAACGACTCCATCTGGCCATTTTTTTATGACCCATGAAAGTGATTCGGACTTCCCATGTTAAGTATTAACAATTTCACATAATTTCATTGTAATCAATACTCATTAGTACACACGGCACACATAAAGCTATAGATTTCCAGTTTATGCTGATCTCGCACTGTACGGAAATCCTATACAGTGCGACATCAGCTTGTACTGGAAACGTATAGCTTGATCTGTAGCCGTGTGTACTAAAAACAATCAATACTCATTAATACTCAAAACAAAGGCACAGTTTTAAATTTTATTTGTACTTATGTCAATTTAATAACACAATGTACAGACGCCAGCACATCAAGCTACCCCAATTTGTCAAGTTTCTTGGATAGATATTCAACTTTATAACAAAAGTATAAGGTTCATGATCAATTGGAAAAATTTGACAGTTTGGAACAGCTTGATGTGCTGGCGTCTGTACATTTACTCGTATTCATTTACCGGCAACGACTGCTAATGCCAATAATTTTAAGCACGTTTATAAATAATTTAACAATCAGTATGGCTTATATTACCGAGAAACAAGGCCTGGTTTTATCACACAATGGAGTTACTGCTGTCATAATTAAAAATAACCGGGCATAAATCACAGCGCTGAGTCATATGCAGGGTAGCTTGCAGAGTATTAATTATTTTGTTACTTTTTAATAAGACATTTTTAAGAAAATTTAGGTAAGTACTTGAAGGAAAAAGGCTTTTTAGTATCAAAAGTTTTTTTTTTTTTTTGCGTAAATCCAGAAGCATATAGGTACCATGGAAGAAATCCCTAACTGTACAGTTTGAAAACAAAATCCCTTGAACACGATGACCACATCTCTTAGCCGCCCATATCGCCCCTGCCAAGCGCTGCTAGCAAAAATAATCCTTATGGTGTACCTATTTAAGATAATGTCCACGATAGTACAAGGTATAACAGAATTAACGCAAGTCCTGAAAATATTTGTTCATAATTTACTACTGATTCGACTTCAGTATCTAACTTTTAATATGGATTTTTTTTTCAATAATAAGTATTTTACCATACCTACCACCGATTGAGTCAAAGAAAATTAAACCTTATTTCAATGCCTTTAGACTAAATTTAAAATGCCTAAAGAATTGCTTGGATCAACACAATTTTCTTAATAATAACAGTTAGCTTTTAAAAAAATTGTTTTGGTCATTGTATTATGTTTTTAACTCAATACCTACACTAATTTGGCTGTATGAGGACTTGCGTAAATGATGTTACATGTTGTAGAATATATAAGATATAGGTATTTGTGTTACATAGGTAGTGTAGCTTTAAGTTTCAGCAGTGACTCATGAAACGTCACAATTCATAAGAGACTTAAATATATCGAACTAACTTTTGCCCCCGGCTTCGCCCACGTAGCGGTCGGTTTTTTATATATATTAACTAGTGATGTACCGACTAGTTGGCCCTATTTGTAGTCGGCGACTAGTCGGCTAAAACCACCGACTATTCGGCTCATTTTTTTCTCATATTAAAATGCTTAAACTGTAAAATACAGTCCTTGAAATGAAATTGAGATATTTATTGTTGTTATTTTTTTTATTATAGTATCAGTTTTACAGTTTACTTTCAGTGGAAATCTAGAATAGGATAGGAACCCTCCATTTGGTCCATTAATTTATTGGACTTAGATCCAGAAATTAAATACCTAAAGTAAAATTAATTAATACTCGTACTTCTAACAAAAAGAACAAACTCTATAGCAAACGATTGGCAATAAGTAGGTTTGCCATTTTAAATATTGCCGATGACACCCGAACTTGACCGAAAGCAATGATCGCCTTAGCCGAATAGTCGGCCATTTTGCAGCCGAAAAGTTAGCTAGTCGGCCAAAGTCATAATAGGCCCATCTCTATTACAAACCTTCGTCTTGAATCACTGTCTATTAATGACTTCTACTACTGCTACTATCCGTTGCATAGTTTAAAAAATCTAAGCGTACAAACACGAAAAGCGACTGTTTTATACCATGCAAAAATGTTGCTATTTAAAAATTTGAATTAATTCTTAGAACTTTTTCCTGTGACAACCCTATTATATTTATCTACAAGACGAAATTTCAAGTGACGAAATGCTAGTTACGGGGCTGAGTCATACTTGAACTTAGTCCTGTGAGCATAAGTTAGATAAAGATATTGGTTTTTAAACGTTTTATGACCACATTGTTTTACCATAAGATAATAGAGATGTCACTATCGTTTTAAGGATTTTTCTTGTAGGTAAGTAGGTTACAAAAATATTATTCTCAAATTCTTTGTAGAAATGCGTCTTAATATTTTATTAAAATAATGTAGAATATTACCATTTTGAAATAACTAAATTCGATCAAAGATGATAAAAGAATGCATGAATATTTTGCAAAGATTCAAATAAGGCAAGCGCTAGTAGAGATGAACATTACAGGAGCTTTCTTCCAAGCCCATTAGTAGCATGAAAATTAACAGCGGCATGAGTGAATCGATCGGGTTAAGCTACGCTAGCCATGGTTGGTCCGTGGATGGGTAACCATCTTTTCATACCAACTTTCATACTAACTGGGTTGTGGAGGTAGGCAGTCGCTACATGTAAAATACTGGTATTCAGCTGCATTCGTTTAGACTGAAACCCGACCCCAACATATTATGACTTTTTACGTAATCATTCAATAAATCAATTAATTTAATTATTCTCTTTTCACAATTTTGGTTTCCTTAAAAATTTACAATGTTTTTGGTAATGTTATATTCCACCATTGTAAGAGAATGGCGCTTGAAGTAGGCCTGTGTCACAGGTCCCCAGGGCCTAGGGTTAAGGTTTAGAGACGATCTTGTGTGAATGACGTTAAAGGAACTATGTAATAGCAAATAATAAAAACACAAAATTAAAAATAGAGAACTAATGGTTAATACAAAACTGGTTGTTTGTAGTGTCCTGGATGAATGTATGTTCGGACGTATGAATGTATATTGTACTGTATGGATTTATGTTGGAGTGTGTGAGAGCGAGAATGAAATGTAAATCAGCCACGGGAGAAAGGAGGGAAGGAAATCTATTTGAAAACTGTCAAAAGGTTCTCAGTTTCTTTATGGTCAGAGCTATTATTTCATAGGTAATAATAATGTCAATTGGCACAATCAAGGACGGTTTTGACTTCCTTAAATATATGCCTCACAAAAATATTTCAGTACTAGCACCTTCGCTAAGTTATCAAGATAACTTAAGGTATATGCGGCAACGACAACAAACTCTCGTATAATTAACATTATCAGCTATAAATTAATTAAATGCACAAATAATGACAAATACTGGAACAAGTATTAATTTATTACTCAGTTCCCGTGTAAAGTTGATGGTACTTGACTCGGACAGCTCAATGCTCTTGATATATCGACGAGATTATCAGTCGACTCCCGACAGGCGGCTCAGACACATGCGATTATATCTGACGTCAGATGAGCTGAAAATAAAACGATAATATCCGATAATAACGATAAAATAGAAAATTAATTGTGTCACAATTACTGTTGAGAGCTTTAAAAAAAAAACGACATATAGGTAGTTACTTTCATAGGTATAAATAAAGTGGTTGGAAATTTAGTGATGATGGAATTCAGTATCGCAAAAATGGCCAATCATAAGGAAATCGTATGGAAGCATTATTTATCCAGTTGATGGATGGGATAAGCAATAAAGAAATCCTACTTTCTACTAACCTATTTTTTGCATAAGTAGATGTTTAGATGTTTTTTACGTAATCAACCAAAAACGGCTGAACGTATTTGGATCAAAGGCACACAGATAATTTTTAACCTGCATCACCACAAAGGAAAACTAAAAACCCGTCTTTTCAACCAATGTGTTTTGCCAACAATGACCTACGGTTCCGAGACATGGACGCTCACAAAGGAGACTGTCAATCGCATACGAGTAGCACAAAGGGCCATGGAGCGAGCCATGCTTGGCATAGCTCTACTAGACCGAGTGCATAACACCAAAATCCGTCGTCGGTCGAAAGTGTTCGACGTCGGGGACAGGGCGATGCGTCTCAAGTGGAGTTGGGCAGGACACCTTGTTAGACGCACAGATGGCCGATGGAGTAAAGCTGTGAGCGAATGGTGGCCAAGATCAGGCCAAAGAAACCAGGGCCGTCCAAAGGCGCGTTGGGTGGATGATATCGTCAGAGTCGCTGGAAACACCTGGATGAGAGACATACGGAACCCAGAACTTTGGCGCAAAAAGTGGGAGGCCTATACCCAGCAGTGGGTGATTCCGGGCTGAGATGATGATGATGATGACCACAAAGGATACTTTTTATCCCGGTAGTACGTTTCCGTGGGATAATTTTCGACCTCCAAGCGAGCGGAGCCGATGGCAAAACCTAGAAAAATATAGTTTACTAGTGTAGAAGCGTTCTGTTTTGGGGGAAAAGACAAACAAGTCGAACTGAATTCGTGTGGATGGATATAATATATCCTATCTGCAGGCTGTACTGTGTGTGTACTGTTGCATAGTTATCGCTTATGTACATTTCTCGGTGAAAAACTGTCAACTGTCTACACGGAAACGTCATTTTTGTCTACTCTTTCGACGACAAAACGCTTGTCTATGGTGCTCGTGTTAAGCCTGCTGATTACAGATGAGCATAACTCACAAAGTGTTAAAAAAGTAGATAATAATTTTATTGGAAGACATAATCATGCTAAAAGTAACATAAACAACAGGTCCACAAACACTAACCAAACCCATACAACACACTTAACGACTTTTAGTCGCACTTACCACGCCTGCTATCAGAGCCCATTACAAATTTAATCTAACATGTCGCCGCTTTACAACGAACCTTAATCACATCTACGAATGTTTATTCAGATGCAGGCCATCTAAAGAGCTCCACAATTTACTGGAAATTAAGAGGACGCATCCGCTGGGGATGCTACAATAACATTGTGCCACCGAAAATACAACCACTAAGTGACAGGAATAAAAACAGAAGTGTCACTGCCGTATTGGTATTGTGGGTAAAACTATTAACGGTTATTTTTGGACGAATGGTTATAATTATTGGGATTGTTATTTTTATTGTTTCATTTTTGGTTATTTATCTATGCATTGACTGTAGAAATTATTCCACATTGTGACATTTGTAATTTTTGTTTTTATTTTTTTAAATCATTATTCTAAACATTTTGACATACCTACCAACCACATAATTTATGTTTACCTCTCACATGGTCATTATTTTATTTTGCATGCTACCATATTTGTACGCCTCTTGGCTTATCATAGCGACCTATGACTTTAATTTAAGAACTGTATACACTACCTATGTTACACAAATAAAAATGATTAGATTTGATTTGATCGATTTTCTGAATGTGGGGAAAAATGTTCAAAGTGGTTATGGTTTTTTTTTTGGGTGGGAGATCATCAAATGACTTCTCCCGCTCTGGGTGGAGCAGGAGGGCGTGTCAGACTTTTCCTTACTTAAAACCCACCCGTGTTTCCTCAGTTGCCCGTGTGCCAGGGGCGACGATATCTCTTCGACATCGGCCCTTGCGGAACCCTCGGTCACCCTGCGACGGGTCAGCATAGTGGCCCCGCCACCTACCACTTTTCAGCCGCAGGGGATAGGGAGAGCGGCCAACGCTATACCGACACTCCTCTTCCCCTGCGGCCCCACCGCGTCCGCCATCAAACGGTGGCGGCCCCGTCCAGACCACGGAAAGGAAGAGCGTTACTCAAAAGTATCGGCACTCCCCCTCCGCCGCAGCTTGTAACCCTCAGGCGCGATGCCTCCCATTCGAGATCGCGGCCCACAGTTGCAGCAACCTACCCTTTTGGCCGCTACGTCGTCGGCTTTGAGGCAATAGCCCTGACGAGCGGCCCCACCTTTGAGTTCCACTTCGCTTCACCGTGGCTGGGAGACCACGGCTACTGAGCCCCCCCGCAACGACAATTCGGGAACCAAGTCGGGGTGGGAACTGGTTATAGTGGGTTAAGAATAGAACAATGTGAAAACATGACAAAGACAGGGGTTAACCTAAATAAGCACTGATTGGGTATCTGTTCTAAAAAAAATGGTTAGTTAAGTCCATAGTATGAAAGTCCAACAAATTCAGTTTAATCAGCAAAAGCCACACCGCAAATATTGTTGTGAATTGCAAAAATGTAATTTTTATATTCACAATTTCTATCCATAAAAGCAATTTGCAATTAAAAACACCTTTTTATTCAGCTAGTTAATTATAACGGCCGTCGAACAAACTGCATAAAAATAAAAATAAATCCAACGAACGAAATCTCTGCATTTTCAGTAAGGGTTGCGCGATAAAAAATTCGCTGACCAACGAAAGAAGCAGGGCCGTCCATTTGCAACTGAATGACATCTTTTCATTAAAATAAAAATTGCTAATGACTCCATCTCCATATTTTAGCATAAAAACGTCAGCGCTTTGTACCATTTCGCCTTGGTTATAAAAAAAAAGTATAATTACAAGATACATCTGCATATCTTTTGACGCCTCCGCGCTATTCCTCGACACATGGATGGAGATGTTAAATGTTCCACTTTAATATTTTTTGCTCCTGAAGTGCAGATGACTTTATTACTGAGGATGGTAAAACATGGAATGTTCTTTTTTTTTTCTTCGTATGATATGCGAGATTTATCCAGCTTGTTATTTTGGTAGGTATGTTTGAAATAATTTTGTGTTTTTCATGTTAATATTTTTAAGGCGTAAGAAGCACCCTAATTGCGTAACACACGATTAATCATAATTGGTTTCATTTTGACAGTTCAACAATATTCATAGCGTTATTTACGTTGTTGAGCAGATACATTTTTCGAACATAAATAGCAATAGTTTAGCAATCTGCTTCAAAACGAAACATTATCCCCCTTATTCATAAACGTTAGTTAAAGTTAAGTAATGATTAGCGTCTGTTTAACCATACATTTTTGGCGTTTAAACATCATTTGACTTTAATCATCGTTTATGAATATGGCCAATTATGATTAACCGTGAGTTACGCAATAAGGGTGCTAGTCTGTACGCCTTTTTAGTAGAGTAAAGTTTATTTAGCAAATACTTTATTTTATTGGACGGGGGCAGACAATATATTCAGCCTATAAAATTCCCACTGCTGGGACACAGCTCTTTTTGTGAGAGGAATTCGGTCACACATAATCCACCTCGCAGGCACAGTTGGTGGATGTCAAAATGTCTTCGAATTTTTTGATTCTAGGACATTCTTTTTTCATGTTTTCCTTCACCGTTTTGAGAGCAGTGGTGATGAAATAATTTATACAAAGTACAGTGGCTGCTTGGGTTCAAATCCACGACCTACAATTTGTAAGTCGCTGCTGGTACCAACGAAGCAACACAACCAATAAAAAGAAACCCTATAACTCACTTGTGAATAATAGTAATGAAAAGGTCACAGGTTGATTATAGGTGTCATTATGTGCCTAATTGCGGTGAAATTAGAGCCATTTTATGAGCAAGTAAGCAAGAAAATAAATGAATGTGCCTATTGCTTGCTCATTTCATGCAACTTCGTATTTAAATAGATAATTTCAACTTGTACGTTTTTAATCAATAGAACTTTCACTCAAATATAAGTTTTGTTTTCCCTGTAACTTTGAATTCCCCATTTTTTACGTGTCTAAAACGCTATCCGCGAAAAGCCAAAAAAATTAAACTTCATTCTTTTAGTCTATGGCCGATCGCCATTGTTAGACGCGCGCATAGGAAAACTGGTTAATTTTACCCGCCATTGCGAAAAAAAAACACAACTCGTTTTCACTGTTGAAATTACAGTTATTTATTAATTAAAATGTCTACAAGTACTGGTTATGAAGAAAATGATTTTTGTGGTACACCGCCCGATATAAGATGTGAAGCCCTTAACGTTATGGAAAGTTTACTACCTAAAAACTGCAAGGACAAAATTATGTTATAGTATTATTTTCTTCACAAGTGTGTTGAAAAACGTCGTATGATAAACTGTGTATTGATGATTACCGTCCTCGGCTCCCTCAATGGCGCTTCAGCGGTAATCACCAACATTACACACTTGTAGACACCATAATGTACTATTACAAGCTTTAACGGGTAGTAGACTTAACGTTAGCACAGAGATTGTTATTACATGTGAGATTTTAAGAAAAATCTAGTTCAAAGGCCGTTAGAAGATTCCAAGAAAATCAGTGAATTAAGTTAACTCCGATAATGTAATGAGAACGCGACCTTGTTTTTCACAAGAAATTAATCATTATAGGTAGGATAACATAAAGAAACACGAGGTGATTTCGTTCCAGAAACACACTGTTTGCCCGTCAATTAATAACGCCGAACAATCAACATCGCAAAAACAAGAAATCAAAAGGAAGTTTACGCATCAATTTATATGAAATACAAGGAGGTATCTCGTTCGTTAATTTGTTTACACTCTGCATGTTCCCTCCGTGTCAGTGTTTACATTTCACATCTAAGTATCCTCGTAAAACGTAATAAACTTCGCCTCCCGATGATTATGGGCCTTTGAAAATAAACTTGGAAGTCGATTCACAAACACTGTCTTTTATTTTTGTTTAGTTTACTTTATTTCTTTCTTTCTTTCTTGAGTTATGGATATCATCGTTATTCTTTCTCTCGAGTTCAGCGGAACTTGCCCTCGTCCCCTTTTATTGATACATTAGAAATTATTTTTTCATGTTATTCTGCGATAAAAATGAGTCTGGAGTCTTGTTTTGCTTAAATTATTTAAATGGCGGTATCTTCGTGTTCTGTGCAAGTATTTTTCGTTTGATTCTTAGTTATTCTTTTAATGTTAATGAATGAATGATAAGAATTTCGAAAATTGATTTTATCATGAAAAAAAAAAGGTACCTACAAAGTCTTAAGTCGCGTTTATATGAAGCTATTATTTCGCTGGTTGAAAAACTCTCCTTAAGTTAAAATACATTCAAATTCAAATTCAAAATCATTTATTTGCAAAAATGGGTAAACAATATGCAGATGTTTTACATTTATGTAATAGTTGAATATCACATTTAGGTATTAGTAACACCATATTTTACCTTTCGGCATGCAAACTAGGTACGTAGAATGAAAACATAAAATAAAACCATACAAAATAATTAGAATGAGATCAATAACAGTTGTTTAAAAGAAATATTATACTTTATCCTGAAAATATTCAGATACGCTGTAATATGCTTTATTTATCAAAAAGTTTTAAGTTTTTTCTTGAACATGTTAGGCGATGACGCCTCGATTATTATACCATTTAAATAGTTCTAAAACTAAGTTTTACCGAAGTAATGCAAACAAAGTTACGAGTGTTACGACATCGCTTTATCTTCACAGTCACAGTCAGCCGCAAAAAGATGGATATATCGTGGCCATATATCGTAGATTTGCATTTCACTTCATGAAACGGTCGCATTTCATAAAATTCTCATCTTCTTCTGGTTCTTATAGTACAGAAGAAGATGGTCGACGTCAGGTTGATGGAGCCCCAATGCGTGGGGCTCCTATTTCTGTCTGCAGGGTTTAAGGCTTGTATACACGCCAAGGACCTTCAGCATTTGGGAGCACTAAATTTGTGGGCGAGTGCGGGGTGCTGTAGCCGTGCGGTCTTTAATCGGTCGCATTTTTAATTTATTATAACAAAAATAATGCATATTTGTAAAAAGTAACAAAATCAAATCATTTTCCTTTGTATTGCAAAGCAGTAGACATTTTTTTTTTTTTAACTCTTTTGTTAAAAAATTAAGGAGTAAAATGGTTTCATCTCAACGATTCGGAGGTGATTTGGCGTTTTTTTTTTTCTTATTATTTGATACCCATATAAAATTTATGCCTAAACCAAATGACGTATCATATTATGTAGATTACTAACTATTGTTTTTCAAATGTAATTTCTTTGTAAATGCCGACGAAAAGTGGTTTCATCTGCATGCTGTTTTCAACAATTTTTTGAGAGAAAAAACCTAACCAAACCGAAGCTCGGGGTGCCCCTGACGTCGACCGTTTTCTCGAGAAAATATTCTCGAGCATTTCATGAAGTGGGCAAATCTACGTTATGGCCACGACAGATACACGGACAAGAAACTATTTTATGGTCAACCTTTGTTCAATAACTTTGTATCCATCGTACAGATTCAAAACATAGTATGCAATTAAGTTGACCAAAACTAAGTAAATATTTTCCTTGTCCGTGTATACATCTTTTTGTTTACAAGAGGTTCAATTAGCAAGTTTGTATGTAGCGGGTAATCGTGGGAAATACTCAACCGGTTCTGAAAATTATTTCGCTAATCAGAAGTCGGAAGTCGTTAAGGCGGGAACGCCGAGGTATCCCGTGGCATTCAAATTTTATTACGTTTTTAGCAATTTGGTCAGTGTCTGGCTGTGTGTTGAACAAAATATGAATCAAGACCGTAACAAATCTGGCCTTAAGAATTATAATAATTAAAATCATCAGTACAACCTTCTATATTTCAACTTTCAATCGTAACAGTAACTTGACAGTTGAAGGGGCCAGATTTTGACAGAAAAAAGAAAGTGAGGTGGTGTAAGAATGAACGAAATTGAATGAACTTTAAATAATGTACTTACATGCATTTTTTACATTTTAAATTTAATAATTTGTCTTACAAATATGATATGCACTACTTATTTTTTTTTTTTGAATTTCTTATATTTTGTTTTTCAGTAGTAGGGTAATTTATTTAGTTTCTCTCTATTAGAAGAAATTAAAGAAAGGAAATTACTTTTATTAAGAAATTATTGATTATTCTTCTAAGCAATTAACTGTCCCTTAGCAATGTTAGTCGAATAGAAATAATAAAATACACAGAAATGTTATGGCAACACTAAAATGAAATGTGACAGACACGAAAAGCGCAGGAGCATCAGTGACAGACTGCTTTCCTTGATAGTGACATTTCATTTTAGTTAGTGTTGCCATAACATTAGGAATTGTTGCATAATAGTATGATTGACGCACCAATTGACGACTAATTGCAGGAAGTACTTTTTAAACTTATTTTCAAACATATCACTTTATTTTTTTATTATTACTGGTAGATTATTAGTAACTAAGTGCCTTAAAAATTAAGTGGTTTTACAAATACCTTTATACAAAAAAAGGATGAATATAGTTAGTGGCAACTCTTGAATAATGAATATTATTATACTTAGTCATTTGATATTCCCAAAAAAGTGTGCTTTTTTCTGCGGCTTTAGGTAAAACACATTGTTATTTTTAAACTCATTTTGCATAAAAATCTTTTCTAGACGCTAACATTTTTGTCAACTATTTTTCTGCCATTGTTCTTTGGCATGCTACCTTAGCGTAGGTAGCCTAAAAACGTATCCTAATTAGAAGTTTACACTAAAAAAAAACGATAAACTCACTTTAAATATGCAACGTAATATCGTTCACATAAATCAAACTATTAGCCGGACAACGGAAAATTCTTCAAGCCAGGCGAGCAGGCATACTTCACCATGTAGGTACATTTTACATCAGGAACATGCAAAGCTATAAATATTCACTCGGCTCCTGTTTGTTTCCACCTCTTAGGCCTCATAAAATTAATGCCTTTATATTAATATTTATTAATATATGAATCTCTCGTACATTGTAGGAAAGCCGGCATGATAAAATTGTAAGTGAAGTTTATGGTGCAATAACAACGGTATTATGCTGTTGACTATGAATTTCCATTGGATATGCATACAGTTAATATGCTGTCTCATTTCTATTTGTTAGGAAGGAAAGAGAGGGATGTAACAGGATCAGAGGTAACACTTTGTTATTAGGAGTTTATGGTAGGTATTACATGTTGGACGATTAATATGAGTAATCGAATGCCTAATTAATGTGTAGCCTATACTTATCGAAGGTACTAGGAGGTTATATGACAGAGGTGTAATTAAATTCTATACTGGTGTATTGTATTAATTGTCGAGTTTAATAGCTTAGCACATATGGCCTCCAATCCTGCTATCCCTACTAATTTTATAATTGCGAAAGTAACTCTGTCTGTCTGTTTGTTACGCTTTCACGCCTAAACCACTGAACCGATCATCATGAAATTTGGCAGATATATACCCTGGGATATGGAAAAGCACATAAGCTAATATTATAAATGTGGATGTTTGGGTGTTTGTTGCTCAATCCCACAAAAACGGCTAAACAGATTTGGATGAAATTTAGCACACGGATAGATTTTTACCTGGATCAATACATGGGATTATTGTTACTTCGATAGTATGTTCCGGTGGGATAATTTGCGAACTCCACGCGGGCGAAATTGCTGTCAAAAGCTATTTAATGTTATGTATCCGTAATAAATCGATATCGACATGGCATTTCGTTTGGCAATTTATCTATGGGACAAAAAAATGTGTTGACACTTAAAGGAAAGGCATCACTGTGTCTATCATCATCATCATCATTTCAGCTGAAAGACGTCCACTGCTGGACATAGGCCTCCCCCAAGCTCCTCCAGTTCGACCGGTTATGTGCTTCCCGCATTCAGCGGATTCATGTGGCCTGTGTCTATAAAAACAAAAAACAAAAAATGTCGCGGTCTACGTGCCTACTGGATTAACGAAGTGTTCAAAGTATTCGACAAAATAATTTAAAAAAAACAGGGTATAATCCCATAAAATAAAAATTACTCAACCAAAAACCTTTTAACCTAGATCAGCATGTAAATTGTATTTCAATTCTAAATACAAACATCAACTTTACACCATTTAATTCAAAGGATAAAATGTCAAAGCGTTTCACACAAAATTCGGTTACCAGATACGGTATAAAACAATGTGACATTAATCGAAACAAATGAAAAGCTTCCATTTTAATTAAAGAAGCAGGTAACCCAAACCTCACGGAAGATTAAAGAACAAGTAACACAAACTTGAAAGACAGAACCACGAAATTAGATTTTCACGAATCAAAAACGAATTTGTAATATGATAGATCATCGTTATTCGTAGAAGTTTCGAAATTACACCCCGATAACAGATTGGAACACGACAAAGGAATCACACCTTTATTGTGAAAGACATACGGTGGTGTAAAAATACAGGGTTTTGAACTGTCGTTTTCTGTCCATCCGGTCGGAAGATTGCTCTTTTGATATGATTAAAAGGGTGAAGACTGTTTTATGTGGCAATTAAAGAGTTTTGTTGCTCCCTAGTTTCTATTTCTTCATCTATGACCTGGTAACGATTGGCTATAAACAACGTGACATCTTATTTGTTGGAATTGTGAATGCCATTAATTTATATTTGTACACAGAAGACATTATTAATAGAATTATGGTTTTTATAATTGAGGAAATATGAAATTTCAGAAACAGATGTTTGTAGGTGGGTGTGAATATAGGTGAGGCTTTAAATGAAAACTTTGTTATGTAAATAGCTAGTCACTTTTGGAAAGCTAGTAAATATGAAAGAAATAATTGATTTACGAGCGCAACTAAAGCAAAGTTACTCCAACTCCATCGTTTCACATGTAAACAAAATTAAATTATTATTCCGTACGTCAATATAGGTTGTTTTTACACTCTAGGGGACGGTTAAAAGCACAAACAACAAAACTTTTCACTTACAGTCAACGTTTGTTTGTTGGTCCGATTCGTTCAGTTTGCGGGAAAAACGTAAAATGTCGTACATTTAAAATACATTGACGTATGCGTCGAGCTCCAAAGTTGGGACCATTTACAGTCTTTCAGGAAGAGTTTTTGTTTTAGTAGAAAGTGTTACAGTTGAAGCAAAACAATGCGATGTCAGAGTAAGATATGTTTGTATTTGTATACCAGGTGATTTTATAGCAAGTAGGTGATAAAAGTCAAAGACAGGATAAGATTACTATAGGGAATGTAGGCGATGAATTTGAAAGTTTATAGACGACAGTCTTGTTTTTAACAATCGCGGTTTGTATTACATAACAACATTACTAGAGCTGTTTGAAATCTGCTTAAGAGGAAGGTAGACAAGTTTTTTTTGGAAAAGAAACAATTGTATATTATAATATACAACATCTTAGGTCACAGAATAATTGGAGATATGTAAATGTACAGTCCACAACGTCTGCACAGCTTACCTTGGTTAAGGACACAATGAAGATTATACAAAAACACAAAGAAGAAGACAGGTAGAAAAAACGGAGGATGTAATTCTCTGAAATTAAAACAAATAGTTATCTACTTGATAAAGTAATTACTAGGAAAACAAACAAAAAAGAAAAAGACACTAGACAAGTACACGAATAGTAGGTTTTACATAAGTGCAATAATGAGTAGCTTTTTCTGCATTCTCAATGAATGAATGATGAACGTTTGAATTGTGAAATGAGATAAAAAATCTCATTCATTGACCAGTAATCATTTCCTCTAGTCATTACAAATAAGATGGAAGCTCTCCATCTTTTTAACTACACATCAAAGGGTCATTTCATTGTTAAAAAATAAAAATAAAACATTAGGCAAACCTGAATCGTGCACCGTACCTATACCATGTTTTGTCTGCAGCAGTATTTTGTTTTCGCGACAGCCGGAAACGGATATAGAGGGAGACAGAATAATAGCCGTCGGAAATGGTCAGACATGGTGGAATCTTACTTTTTTTTCTCATACGCTGGACATTGCTAACTCAATGCAAGGGCTTGCTTTTGCAGGAAATCATCCCTTAATGTGTTTGTGAGAAAGTTTAGATTGTAGTGTCAAAAATACTGTCTTGAAATGAAAGAATACTTGTGTTTTTAGTGAAGCATAACGTAATGCATACACATTGGTCAGGGATGTGAGATAGCATCGTTAAATTGTGTTGTTTTATTTCTCGTTGGATTTAATTGTTTTTGTCATGAAGAGCGATAAAGGGATAAATTAATGTAGTTTGTATGGTAAATAGATACCAATCCCGTTAGTCGTGACTTTTTTTTGTGGACTTATCTACAATTAGGATTGAGGTCATTAGATAAATTATTTTGTTTCTGTAAGTAGGTTTATACAAACACTTTTACTCGTCACTCATGTTTTAAAAACTAAACAGATGAGGTCGGCGTTTCTTACCTGACTACTCTGAGATGCAAGGTCAGAAAACTTACAGGTCACAGCTTCTTTAACAATTCGACGAACAAAATCATGGAAAGGACATTACAGTCTTTTGGTATAGGTACTTACCTACTTTGAGACTCAGAGTCCAAAATCTACGCATGGACGTTTCAAATATTTACCAGTACCCCTTGAAGGCATCGACAAACTGTGCCGGATATAGAAAAATAAAAATAAAAAAACTTTAAAAGATGAAAGGAATTGTAACAATCCCAATTTTATATTTATCTTTTACAGTGCCCCTTGAAAATATTAAGGCCTCCAGCCAGTGGAGGCCTTCATTTATTAAGGCACCCACCGGCAAACTTTGCCGTAAATAAAAAAAATTAAAAGATGAAAGGAATTATAACAATCCCAATTTTATAATATTTATCTTTCATCATCATTATTATACCAAGAAATATAATACAAATAGTTTCCTTTAGAGAAACAAAAACTATCTTTAACCTCAGATTTTCGAGAAATGAAGAGGGATTCAATAGAAATGTAAATAAAGCTTGCTTTCAAAAAGTTCGGCTAGTTGGCAGGAGTGTCACATCTACGGGGGGACAAAATAATATTATTACAACGCCACGGAGTGAGAAAGTCCATTTGTCTGATTAGAAAACTGTCCTTTGATATTAAAAATAACAATCGGGAAGTGGTGGAATAAGTTTCTTTAATTTTCCTTTGGACTTAAGGTGTGAAATTATTGACAGTTAGCACTTTTTTGAAACATGAAAAAACAACTGAAAAAAAGGTGTGTGAAAAAAAAAAAAACTTATGTTTAGTCAGCGATAGCTAGGCGATAGGTAATAGAAATAATAATTATGATAACTGCTACTATACATATACTTTATACATAGTCAAATGCTGGTAATACATTAATGGAAACAAAAAAAAAAACATTATTCGATAGGCGAAAGTTATCGATCAGCTATTGTTTTATTTTTTCTTGGAACTTGAAAGTTTTATACGAATTTCCAAAACCCTAACCAATAGTCGTTTTGCTGCCCTAATGTACAGAGGCCAACACATCAAGCTACCCCAATCTATCAAACTTTGATAGTTTTTCAACTTTATTACAAAGGAATAAGGTTCATGTTCCATTGGGAAAATTTGACAGTTTGGGATAGGTTGACCTGCTGGCGTCTTTAAAGTTTTGAAAACAGCTGGAATGACAAAATATTTCCTTTTTTGTTATTAGTTACCGATACCCAACACGTGGCACGAGGCAAATTAGCTTATTTAATTTGACACTGTATATACCTGTATTTAATTTACGCCAACATAATAATGTAGGTAATAGCGATGGAAGTACATAGGTTCGTTTGAGTCTATTTGCCGAATTCATAGAATTAAATGTAGAACATTTTCGAAAAGGGTTGAATCCCTATAAAACCTAATCTACCGTTTAATCGTTCAAGCCTGCGGTAGTTAACGCCTCCATATTCATATTAAATTCCTTGTCAGATATTTGTAACAAGGCTTGTTAGTCTATAACCGCACGGGAAAATTAGGGTACCGCAAACAACGTCTTAATAACGGCTGAACTCAAACAATTTACAAAGTAAATATTCAAACAAACTTAATTAGTATATCCTCGATATAACCGACGTGAAATATGTTGTGTAACTATAGGGAATGTATTGATTGGCCATTAAAATAATGGGCACAAGCTTGAACGATACGCTTCATCGCTGGAAGGCCGAAGGGGCATTCTACATCAAACATCCCACCACCAGTTTACATTCACCCGCCCCACCGCTTTCTCCATTCAAATTTTGCGACCACAGAAGGGCTCACATGTAAATTTTAAGAGGCCAGTTTATAATGGACGTGTAACTATTTGTTTAAGATCGCCACTGCCGGGGCTGTATCGAAAATAACATGAAAAACGATCAAAAAGCGAAAACGAGTAATATCCGGAGTTGTATTGTTCTCATATTGGGTCCGTGGAGTTAATCGAAATTAAGTGATCCATTACAAGATACCAGGTCAATGTTGAGTTAAACGAACGACTGTATTATTTATGTAATCGATTTTTATGCGTCGTTAAACTTTTACCTTTGTGTTTTCTTTGTCTTGTGTTATTAAAAAGCGAATAATATCCTTTCGTATTTTTTCGGGTGCAAAATTTACTCAGTTTTACGTTTACTTTTATAAGTTTGGATTCCGGTGAGGCCACGCTTCGGTAATATATTTTTTTATAACTTCCCTCGTCTGGGTGATCAGTCTTGCTTGTTGCTAAGTGTTTGTTTGCTTAAGCTGTAATTTTCATCCACATTTTATTTTGTATAGCCTATAATGTCTCACTGCTAGGCAAAGGCTTCCCCCAAACCATTCCAGGAACTTTTTTCCCGTGCCACTCTAAACCAGCCCTCGCGATACGCATCCAGGTCATCTCGCCACCGCTTTCTGGGCCGACCGCGGCGGCGTCGTCCATCTTCAGGCACCCATTGTGTAGAGACCTTTGCCCAGCGGTCATCCTGCACACGGCTGATGTGACCCGCCCAATCCCATTTGAGCCTGGCAGCCTTCTTGCGTCTACGTTGTGTTACGTCTTTTATACCCGTTCTGGAACGCAGTGTGGTGTTCCGAATTTTGTCCTGTCTTTTCAAACCCAGAATGCTGCGTTCCATCGCTCTTTGGCAAACTCCAAGACGGAACTATAGCCACTCGGTGCGCGACCAGGGCCTCAAGTCTGCTATTACAATAGTCTCAGAATGGTCTATCATTGATTTCATAATTGTTGGTTTTGACAAGTTTGGTAATCTACTAATATAATGGCGTCATTATGACTTTCCAATGGTCAGCCAGTGACACTCCATTGAAAGAAATTATATTTATTGGTAATCTCGTACCTAATGACAAATAAATGACTGACTTGGCGGTAATTTTTGACAGTTCCTAAAATAATATTTTAAGAAATAGTATGTGAAAATATATACATATAAATGAAATCTGGCATGAATAAATGTTCAAATTTAGTAGTATTTTTTCTAAAATCTTTTCTACTAACGGGTTTTATAATAATTGCAATACGACAATGCCATTATAACACAATTCTATTACGAGACCATTTACAGACCACTGATCGACCATTATGAATTTAGCTGATTACGAACTTTTAGTAAAATGACAATGGGATCGTGTTGGAATGACGTATTTATAAATATAGCAGACTTGAGGCCCAGGTCTGAGCACCGTAGGTTAGGACAGGAAGGATGCACATGTCGACGAGTTTGCGCTTCAGGGAGATCGGCAGATCCCCTTCATTAGCGTCTTCATGGATCAGTAGCTTTTCCACTCATAGGATTTAATTCTAGGTAAAGGTTACATTTGAACGATGACGATTACGTTCACGATAAACGTAATCGTTTTCGTTAAGTTCATATAATCCCATTGAATGACTATTTCACGTAAAAGTCATTCAATGGGATTAATTGAACATAGAAGGACGTTGTAAAGATGATTTTAATGATTATATGTGTTTAATGCCATATTTGTTACGTTGTCTGTAACTTGACACTAACCACCTACAAATCGCAAAAATCTTAAGAAAATTTGAATTTTTCGGACTATCTTACCTACCATAAGCATTAAAGAAATAAACGTGTCCATCCAAAGATTTTGTATCACGAATACCTTGCCAAGTGTAATGCCTACAAAGTTTCCATCTCATAAAGAAACTTTTCATTTAGTCGTAATACGACTCGGCTTAATGATTCACTCTCCGTGAAATATTTATATCCACCTGTGGCATACAAATCATAATATGTATGAAGATGTTGTTTTCTGCAAGTTACTGCTTGATAAATGAGTCACAGCAATGCAAATCATGAGAACTGTGATTTAATGTACAAGTGTTAATTTTCTGAACGGGTGTGGTAACGTCAGGAAAACATTTTCCGTGTCTACTGCTGTTTGATTTATTTCATAGCGTGTTTATCTTTTGCTCAGTGACACAGATTCTTCTAATTGTTCGTGTTTAGTATGCGTTCTTCCGATACATTTTCAGGTTTGGCTGTCTCTGTATTAATCATTTGGTTTTATTTTTGATATATGAATACCATCTTACAGTGATAAAGATACGTGTCTGTCAATCCTTGAAGTTTTTGCAAAGAAAACTTTTTGAAATTAATTTGGAACTAGTTTTGCCCGCAGCTTCACCCGTGTGGATATCGATGTCACTCCTTAAGGTGACACTTGTCCACATTTTTTCCATACAAACTTCGGGAGGGTTTTACTCCACTGTTTGACTATGTACATCAAAAATTAAACATGGTATGGTTTTGTCTCGTTATTATTATTGTATGTACGGAAACAGAATACTAAAATAAAAAGCTATTAAAAAGTTATGAGCCAACAAAGATTAGTTTTTCTTGCTAATTTAACCTAACTTTGAGCGTGTTTAAGTAATAAAAGAAATATAAAATCTCGAAAATCAAGACGGTACCGACAAAGTTCAATTAACAGTAAGTTCAATAAACTTTATTGGTCATTGATTTCTGCAGTGGTTTTTTCATAAAACCCGATCTTCTGAAGGACTTTTCTTAATTTTTTCGCGATTTTTTTGCCAAAAATGCTCCTGCATCTCACTCAATAACATTGTGCGTGTAGACTAGCGTCTAACTGCTCACCACTGATACTATCTCTGTCGGTTACGAAGCCTGGTGAGACAGCGTGGTTTTTAGCCAGGCCCACCAGTGAGTTCGAGCCCGCGCAAAGTGTCCCCTTAAGGGGACACTTGTCCACATTTTTTCCATACAAACTTCGGGAGGGTTTTACTCCACTGTTTGACTGTGTACATCAAAAATTAAACATAGTATGGTTTTGTCTCATTATGAATATTGTCTGTACGGAAACAGAATACTAAAATAAAAAGCCATTAAAAAGTTATGAGCCAACAAAGATTCGTTTTTCTTGCTAATTTAACCTAACTTTGGGCGTGTTTAAGTAATAAAAGGAGTGTAAAATCTCGAAAACCAAGTTGATACCGACAAAGTTCAATTAACGATAAGTTATAAACTAGGTCATTGATTTATGCAGTGGTTTTTTCATAAAAACCGATCTTCCGAAGGACTTTTCTTAATTTTATCGCGAATGTTTTGCTATAAATGCTCCTGCATCTCACTTAATAACGTTGTGCGTGTAGACTAACGTCTACTAATTACCTACTAATTACTGATACTATCTCTGTCGGATACGAAGCCTGGTGAGACAGCGTGATTTTTAGCCAGGCCTACCAGTGAGTTCGAGCCCGTGAAAAGTGTCCCCTTAAAATATCAGCTACATGCCAGTGAAAGTCCCGTCAAAATCGCTCCAGAAATTTTGGAGATTAGCCGAAATAAATTTTTTTTTGCTTTTTTTTAGTACCGCATATAAGTTCATATTAATGAGCATTTAGTGAAAAGCTATTTTGACATTGCAAACACTTCAATTGTAATAATTTGTGTAGATGTATATAGGGTGACTGGTAATTAGTGACCGACATTTAAACACATGATTGTACTCATCATTATGAACAACTTTTACTATGGGACCAAACCCGAAATCGCGAAAAAAATAAATCATCTGTTCCCTACATTTTGACGAGTTATGCGAATATAAATGTAGGGAACATCTGACTTTTTTATCTTTTGCTCAGTGACACAGATTCTTCTAATTGTTCGTGTTTAGTATGCGTTCTTCCGATACATTTTCAGGTTTGGCTGTCTCTGTATTAATCATTTGGTTTTATTTTTGATATATGAATACCATCTTACAGTGATAAAGATACGTGTCTGTCAATCCTTGAAGTTTTTGCAAAGAAAACTTTTTGAAATTAATTTGGAACTAGTTTTGCCCGCGATTTCAGGTTTGGTCCCATAGTAAAAGTTGTTCATAATGATGAGTACAATCATGTGTTTAAATGTCGGTCACTAATTACCAGTCACCCTATTACATCTACACAAATTATTACAATTGAAGTGTTTGCAATGTCAAAATAGCTTTTCACTAAATGCTCATTAATATGAACTTATATGCGGTACTAAAAAAAAGCAAAAAAAAAATTATTTCGGCTAATCTCCAAAATTTCTGGAGCGATTTTGACGGGACTTTCACTGGCATGTAGCTGATATTTTAAGGGGACACTTTTCACGGGCTCGAACTCACTGGTAGGCCTGGCTAAAAATCACGCTGTCTCACCAGGCTTCGTATCCGACAGAGATAGTATCAGTAAATAGTAGGTAGTTAGACGTTAGTCTACACGCACAACGTTATTAAGTGAGATGCAGGAGCATTTACCTATAGCAAAACATTCGCGATAAAATTAAGAAAAGTCCTTCGGAAGATCGGTTTTTATGAAAAAACCACTGCATAAATCAATGACCTAATTTATAACTTATCGTTAATTGAACTTTGTCGGTATCGACTTGGTTTTCGAGATTTTACACTCCTTTTATTACTTAAACACGCCCAAGTTAGGTTAAATTAGCAAGAAAAACGAATCTTTGTTGGCTCATAACTTTTTAATGGCTTTTTATTTTAGTATTCTGTTTCCGTACAGACAATATTAATAATGAGACAAAACCATACTATGTTTAATTTTTGATGTACACAGTCAAACAATGGAGTAAAACCCTCCCGAAGTTTGTATGGAAAAAATGTGGACAAGTGTCACCTTAAGGAGTGACATCGATATCCACACGGGTGAAGCTGCGGGCAAAACTAGTTCCAAATTAATTTCAAAAAGTTTTCTTTGCAAAAACTTCAAGGATTGACAGACACGTATCTTTATCACTGTAAGATGGTATTCATAGATCAAAAATAAAACCAAATGATTAATACAGAGACAGCCAAACCTGAAAATGTATCGGAAGAACGCATACTAAACACGAACAATTAGAAGAATCTGTGTCACTGAGCAAAAGATAAACAAATAAACACGCTATGAAATAAATCAAACAGCAGTAGACACGGAAAATGTTTTCCTGACGTTACCACACCCGTTCAGAAAATTAACACTTGTACATTAAATCACAGTTCTCATGATTTGCATTGCTGTGACTCATTTATCAAGCAGTAACTTGCAGAAAACAACATCTTCATACATATTATGATTTGTATGCCACAGGTGGATATAAATATTTCACGGAGAGTGAATCATTAAGCCGAGTCGTATTACGACTAAATGAAAAGTTTCTTTATGTGATGGAAACTTTGTAGGCATTACACTTGGCAAGGTATTCGTGATACAAAATCTTTGGATGGACACGTTTATTTCTTTAAAGCTTATGGTAGGTAAGATAGTCCGAAAAATTCAAATTTTCTTAAGATGTTTGCGATTTGTAGGTGGTTAGTGTCAAGTTACAGACAACGTAACAAATAAGGCGCGATTTCAGGTTTGGTCCCATAGTAAAAGTTGTTCATAATGATGAGTACATACAATCATGTGTTTTAATGTCGGTCACTAATTACCAGTCACCCAAAATATATAGATAGATGTTCTGATGTTTTTATGGACAAGGCCAGTTGAAAAGTAGTACACATAACTGTGCCGCATTTATTCACCTGTACCAACACAATATATTTCAACTTTTTTTTATTCCTTGCTCCACTACAACTCCCATTAGGGTAGTTTCAATGAAAAACACAACTCTTTATGCCGTGATTTACTGTTTAATGGTTGTTTGAATACCGCTTACATTTACGAGCTAGCCCTTTAGCCCTCACCACTTTTAAATCTCACTTTGAAGTCGCTCAGAATTAGATGGGGCGAATTTCTTATTTAATCTTTGATTTATAGTTGACACATTTTGAGGTACAACCCGTATGCTCGCACTTAATCTTGATTTAACCGACTTGAACCGCCTGTCGGTACCCAAGATACGATTTAGGAATAATTTACGATTACCTTATGTGGCCTATCATGTGGAATTTGTAGTGGCATGATCGAAATATTGGATGACTATATCGTTTATAATGATTTCAAATTGATTCTTAATTTCCTTAGTCTACCACGGAACTTTTTGATCTATTTCTTGTCTTTCTATTTCAAATATAACTCATCTTTAATTTATCTATTTTTCTTATAGACTAACGTCTATTAATGAAGTCGTGTCGTTTTTTAACAAGAAGTAATTAATATCGATACTCGTAGTTACACTTGAAACTAAAACAATGTTTCTCTACTCATTATTGTCGCGTGTGGGTAAAATTATGGGGTTTATACTTCTTTTAGAATTCTGTTTGATAGCTTGTTACCTAAAAAAAAAAAATTTGGCATTAAGTATGTTGTGGTTTTGGTTGTTAATATAATGATGATTACCAATGTCGTAACGCAGATACATTTGTCCCTTTGGTCCCCAGCCTTGACATCATTAGGCAATGGACAAAATTGTTAGACTTTTTCTACTTCATTACGATTTAGGTAGGGGGCTATTGGTTAATCCGTATGTGTACATTTTGTGTAACTTTTTTTGTAATATGTGTTGTTTGTGCAGAATATACATTTTTATTTCTTTTCTATAGTACAAAATAGTAGCTGCGCTCCACGCTTTCGTCTCTATCCTGTGAACCCAAAGTATCCTTTGTTCCCTAATCCAAATCATGATCTATCCATGTGCCAAATTTCACCAAAATCCAATCAGCCGTTGTTACGTGAAAGCGTAACAAACAAACAAACAAAAATGAAATTGTATTTATTTATAATAATAGTTTAAGAGAAAAGGATACTCTTTACAGTATTATAATAACTATACCCGTTCGTCATAGTTCCCAAAGAACTATTCGCAAAGATGGCGGATACAGGGTAATTAGCAAGATCAATGCCCAACTTCACACAGAGCTTTTAACATTGACCGAATAGTTTAGAAAATTAATAACCTCAGAATCTCATAATAAGTTCGAACTTGAAAAAAATCGGGTTGAAAATTTTAATTAGTCCGAAAATACTTCAATAAAACCACGGGCCGAGGCATGAAACTCGTAAATTAAAGGAGCGTTGGGTTTTAAAGATTAACTATTGGAGTTTTAAGAGTTAAAATTTATTGTTGGTCGGGTGCAACCCGCTGTGACGTGTTGCTACTGTTTTTATTTATCCGCTAATAAAACTGATTGACATTCTTTCCTTCAACTTAATGATGGGGCTGTTAGATGTGTTAAGATTTAGCGATTTTGAACCTTTTTGGCCATGAGAAATGATTTCTTTTAATTACATTGCCTTCTGCATCGTTTGCAACCATTGGCTTGGGCGTAAATTGCTTACTTTCCAATCTTAGCCTATATTTATTGAAAGATGAAAATGTATTAATGCGTTGTTAAACCGTCAAATCATCGGATTTTTTTTTTTTATAATTTCAACACTCACCCTCTACCTAATAAACACAGAATAAAGTTAATCCAAGTTTAAACCTATGAAAATGTCTTTGTTATTCCCGGTATATTTGTATTCCGTGTTCATTAGTGAGAGGGATCAAATTTTTAGGGTTTATTCATCACCATTGCTATCAGTCAAGAGATTTTTTTTTTTATAGTTTGACGTTTGAACTTTCAGAAACGTTTATAAATAAACCCCTTCATTTTTATTTGGGACTGAATAAGTAAAAAAGTAAAAAAAAAGTAAAAAAGTTTATTGGCAATATAAAATAAACTCTCTTGAAAAATCTTCTTCACCGTGACAAATAGCGGGAGTAGAAAACTCTTGCCAAATGTACTTCTGTATGTAGGTACTTCAATCGTCGCATGGATCTTTTGACTTAAGCCATACCCTTATATGATACGGTCAGCATTAAAAACCAAGTCAGTTCTACAGGCGCATTTGATGTTTATCAAACATAAAAGTTAAGGACAGGAAGTGGCTCCCATCTATAAATCACGACACCTAACTGTTAAGTTTTGACTTAACCTTTGATATACTTAGTTAACTTTTAACTGGTGAAATAAAATCATTAATGTCGTATCTTTAATTTATTGGAAGGTAAGAATATTTATTTAGGAGCTCAAAAAGGAGTAGAAAGTCAAGTTCAGTTTGAGTAGCTACTTAGTACCTACCGGTATAATGACCAGTCCTTTTAAGTAATAAAGTTACCACTTGTGTAATAATAGTTATCACATTCATCACATTTACACACTACATTTTTCCAGCGGCTTTGCCTGCGTAGAGGTCGAAAATTATCCCACGGGAATGTACTATTGGGATATAAAATAGGAATCGACTTCCGCAAAAACACTACAAAGTGGAAAATAACTTTAATTTCGGGAGTCGGTGACTTTCGAAATGCATTTAAATTTTTTGTCACCGCCTTCCGAAATTAAAGTTATTTTAACTTTGTAGTGTTTTTGCGAAAGTCGGTTGCATTTTTTTTTTTTCGGAAAAAGTTTTTACTTTTCGCTTTTTAGCTATAGTACTTACCTCACAATCAACTCGAAATTTCATCATTCTTGGGGTCAAAATAATTCATATTTATGTGATAGCAGCAATCGCGGTTGATTTGCTGTCATTTTTTGAAGAGTTCCGTTGTCTATCTCCGAAACGCATCATCAGATCTATATGAAATTTAAATTGGACAATTTCGGATTTTTTTAACATATCGACCAAAAAAAGAATTTTGCAAATCCTTGTATATAATTATGACGGAGCTATGCCCGAACATACATAAAAAATATATCAATAAACATGTCGAATTGATAACCTCCTTCTTTTTGAAGTCGGTCAAAAAGTATCCTATATGTTAATCTAGGTTATAAACTATCTGTGTACTAAATTTTATCCAAATCTGTTCGGCTCTTTTTGCGTGATTGAGTAACAAACATCCAAACTTTCACATTTATAATATTAACTAGTACTAAGTAGTATACTAGGATAGGATGTAGTATGAAAGTAGGATAACGTCTAGTCAGTAAACTAGTTGAATAAATATCACAACCGAAAAACAGGATCGAAAGTAATCACTGTTCAAAATCTATTCTTAAATATACATCAACGAAAGAATTTTAAACCATAATTAAACACAAAATATATTCATATCAGAACTTTTGTATTATAATTATCATATTCCAGAGTACCAAATGAAAAAAATACAAAACTTCGTTATAAATACAAAAACAAAAGGAATATTATTTTTAACGGAGAATTTAATTAAAAACATAACAGTATCCGAGTTTATAATATGCCTACTTAATTAACGTTTTTGCCGTAAAAAACGGTCGTTTTTATAACCTAGTTATGGAATGTGCGAAGGCCAACAGAAATTTCATCAACTGAACTTCTACGGTTCTTCAAATACTTTCCTCAAAGAGAATTTAGTGAGGAGTCTTCATGAAATATAAAATTATTAAAATGAGAGAAGTAAAGGAGAAATAAAAGGCGAAACTAAATAAAAAGTCAAGTCAAGAGGCTTTTATCTTAGGAGCTTTTCGAAAGTTTTTTACAAAACAAAAGTCCTAACACTTAAGACACAAATAAGATATTACTGAAAGTACGTGACCAAAAAGTTTTCTCTACTCGCTACAATTAGAGGCTACGCTTGCCGCGGTCGGTCGGTGAATGGGTGATCATCTGTAGATTCCAAAACCCGTGGAGGGGTCTTGGTATAAAGCCGTTGGTTGGTTTTCATTCCTGGATCTTTGACTGCCAGTTACAACCAGTTTTACCAAAGTGTATTATTGCACTACCCAGTAAGTGGACTGTGGAGGTCAGATAGGCAGTCGCTCCATGTAAAATACTGCTGCATCCGGTTAGACTGGAAGCCGACCCCAACACAGTAGGAAAAGGGCAGGCAGGTTTTATTGAATATTTATATAACCATGGTAATCATAGTTATTATCATAATAATATTTGTATTAGTCGAATCATAAAATTAAAAATAATTTATAT
The DNA here is from genome assembly GCA_949987655.1 of Polymixis flavicincta. Classification (NCBI taxonomy): domain Eukaryota; kingdom Metazoa; phylum Arthropoda; class Insecta; order Lepidoptera; family Noctuidae; genus Polymixis; species Polymixis flavicincta. The sequence goes on from OX465182.1 coordinate 15,858,371, forward strand.
ATGAAAAAATGAATAGCAATGCTATTCATTTTTTAATCATAATCTCTCATGTTATAATAATGTTGCATGCCTAGTATACGGTAGATTGTACAAGGATCACCTGTCATCTTATTTATTGTACCTGTAATCTATGCAAAGAATTTTTATATTATTTTATACTTCAACTGTAGACTTCTCTTTTACCACATGAAAAGCTTAATTTAATCGGTCAAGTACCTTTAATGAGACACAATAGGTTTTCTATTGTTATGGATCGAATTGGATCCAGGTGGTGCTAATCCGTTTAAAAGCAACCACGTACATTTAGGAAGGCGTTATAAATATGATATTATGTTCACACTTTCCCCCCCAGATCAGCATAAAACAATAAACTTATTTACCAACCCACAAAATGAAGTAGTTAAAAAAACAAACGATTACAGCGTGAATGATTAAGCGGCGTACATTTTCACTTCATTAATAATAACACTTTGGGGCATTTTATTAAACTGAAGGTAATTTATAAATACTTAATATGAGCGCGGTGGTCGTAGATCACGTTAATTGGCGTTTCGACCGCCAGTAGGTATGGTTTATATGACACAGAAACGCACTGGATTAAACATTGGCACGCGAATCCATGACTCGGTTTACCTAGTTTAAGTTTTCAAGTGTGGGTTGTCTTTTAATGGGAATGAAAATATAGGTATTGTTGTGGGGAGAAAATACAATTTACCGTTTGAAAAAAAAATTGTCTATACAGATGTACCTTTAGATAAATTTATTTTTTGCTAGTAACGTCATAATAATAGCTTTTAATCAATGCATCATCATCATTTCAGCCAAAAGACGTCCATTGCTGGACATAGGCCTCCCCCAATTTTGGGAGGTTTTGCCATAATCGCCACGTTGGCAGGCGGGTTGGCGATCGCAGTATGGTGGTAAAATGCATAGAGACCGCTGCTGCCCCATTCTCTAGTAAGTCCCTTAGTCGCCTTCTACGACACCCACTGGAAGAAATGGGATGGTGCTATTCTTTTACGTCCGGCGACGCATACGGGTCAATGCATAAGAAATATTTACCGTGATTATGAACACAAAAAAAAAAACAGTGGCACTCCGCGAGTGCCGACAGAAGTGAAAACTTGAACAATTACGCATGCTAAGCTATTTATTTATATTAGGTATTATTTATTTTAACTTGTTTGAGATGCCAATAAAGAGTCGTTTCGGTTTAAAACTTATCAATTAACTTAAGGCTGGAGCTTTTGTATATTTAAATATAATATCCGGATGACCGACCTTCGCTCGGTGTTCTTTTTGTTTTTTTTTTTTTGTTTGGGGTATTCTAAAAATGAAACCTAGCTAGATGTATTTATCGCCCCCGAAACCCCCTGTATACTAAATTTCATGAAAATCGTTGGAGCCGTTTCCGAGATTCAGATTATGTTTATCCAAGGATTGCTCGTTAAAGGTATTAGATTTAAATATACAAAAGCCTTAAGTTAATTGATAAGTTTAAGATAATAAGTTTGAAAGAAAATATTATAATATAACCAGACCACAACTCAAATTATTAAATTACGAAACCACTAAAAATATCCCCCAATGCCAAGGTACAGTCAATAACAAAAAAATATAGTCGTCTCTCAATACTAAAATTACGTGAAAATAGTGCGGCAAAAGTAAGCAAATAAACGCTGGGTGACATTTAGCTGTCGTCAGTCTATTAAGGGCTCTCACCCAGCTTTTTATAAATGGCCGAGTAACATGCAACCGTAGTCATTCCACGGAAAAATTGGCCAGGCAGGTAGGACGTTGAATAAACAATTTTATTTCCACCTTATTTTTGGCGTGTGCTTCAAACAAAAGAGGTTAATAGGGATCTATTGGGTATACGCTGACATAGATACCGATAGAGGAGATAGATAGTACGCGTACTGTAGAATAAAATAAGAAAATGAAAACATTTTCGTGTATAATAGTAGAGACAGGGAAATTTTGAAGGAGGAAGGAGGGATAGGCTAGTGGCTAAGTAATAACAGCGGCACGGGACGATTGATCAGGTTAAGCTACGATTGCTGCGGTTGGTCCGTGGATGGGTGACCACCTTCACATACCAAGACTCCTCCGTGCCTCAGAAACCAATTTTAGCTGTTGGTCTTGGCTGTCATTTGTGGATCTTTGACAGTCGTTACGGGTCGTCAGAAGCCAGAAAGTCTGACAACCAGTCTTACCAAGGGGTGTCGTGTTACCCAGTAACTGGATTGTGGAGGTCAGATAAGCAGTGGCTCCGTATAAAATACTGGTATTCAGCTAGTTGGGAAAAGGCTACGCAGATGTTTTATTAATGAATTTTAAGTTGTTACAGATATTATACAGTGTCTTAAATCTAACTGCACAACCAATTACAGGCAAACACCACATGCAAATTGCTCTTTGTGTAATTTTAAAGACTTTATTTACATAAATTCTAGATAGATAAATTATTATAAATTTATTAAAAATAATATTTGGATTAAAAGCACACAGATAGCTTATAACCTGCATTAACACAGGATACTTTGTTTTCCGGTAATACGTTACAGTGGGATAATTTTCGACCACCACGCGGGCGAAACCGCTAGCAAAGGCTAGTTATTAAATAAATCTTTGTCATGTCACTCTTGGACAGATGTATGAAATTGCTATGATAAGGCAAATTTATTTAGGTGACCATTTTCTTGACTATTTATTTTCCTAGCGGTAAGTATCTACTTACCACTAAACAAATAACTTTGCATCATAAATGTTTTTTTCATAGTAACTTAGCGTTTTTCCGGAAAATCGCTAAGGTTTATGTAGCATCAAAAACGTTTATCATGTCTTCAACGCGTACGACCTACTTCTGCGGTATCAGGACCGGTTAAATCCGTTTAGCCCTTTTTGCTTGATTGAGGAACAAACATCTAAACATCCATACATACAAACTTTCACATTTATAATATTAGAAGTAATAGTCCGATAGTAGGTCAAAGCATATGTACAGAGGCCAGTACATCAAGCTACCCCAATCTGTCAAATTTCTTTGATGGCTTTTCAACTTTAAAACAAAGGAATAAGGTTTATGTTCAATTGGGAAAATTTGACATTTTGGGATAGCTTGACCTGCTGGCGACTGTACAAACCGACTTACAGAAATAAAATCATTTGCTTACCTACTAGCTTTGCCAGTGGCTTCGCCCACTGGAGGTCCGAAATTATACCACGGGAACGCACTGCAGGGATGATACGAGGGGTGTTCTATAAAAAGTAATAATGGCATCTATACTCCTTGAACAAAAACGAAGTAAATACTGGCAGGTAAAGCCCAGATTTGATGAAATAAAAAAATCAAAAATTTATTGATTTTCTTTTCTTATTCAAAAAAAATAGAAGTCATTTGTTTTCGTCGTGTCGGAGCGTGGTACGCAAAATGGATAAAATTGAAATTCGCGTCGTAATAAAATATCTCTGCCTGAAAAAACTACTTTTGAGCTTTTTATTACTACTGAGCAAGTAAATCTAGACTTGAAAGGAAAATTAGGGGTTAATGCTCCTCCGTATTCTACGGTTGTGCGGTGGTGTGCCGGCAGGCATTGGCCCTTGCGGGCCGCATCATGTGAACATAACGCGCCGTCGACCTGGGCTTGGTCCTTACCGGACAGCGAGCTACCCATTACTCGCCGTCCGCAAGCTCACGCCTACGGTGGCCGGAAATCAGCCTGGGATTCCCAACGCCAGGACGTCTCCTGCAGCGGTTAGGGCCGTGAGGGCGCATAGGCTGACTCTCCCTCACGTGCGCCGCCTCCCTCTTCACGAGCATAACTGCTTTGCTGAAGGAGGTGACGGCTGCCCATGCACTCTCACTCCGTACCATGGCCTGGACCAGGGCCAGACGCGAGAGATCACCGCCGCCGATCGCCTCCACGAGGACACGACGGTGCTCCACCCAGGCTGGGCAGACCGCCACCGTATGCTTCACCGTGTCCTCAGGGCGATCTTCGCAGTGGAAACACCCGGGCGTTTCCTCCCGCCTTATCCAAAACAGGAACCTCCCGAAACAACCGTGTCCGGTGAGGACCTGCGTCAGGCGGAAGGTGAGGACGCCATGCCGCCTCTCAAGCCACTCCTCAAACAGGGGACTTACCGCCGCAATCGTGGCGTGCCCAAAAACTGTCACGCTATTTTTACGTGATTGAGAAACAAACATCCAAACATACTTACAGACTTTCACATTTAAAATTAGGTTTTATCACCATTAAAAAAAAAACAATGATATTGACTTCCAGAACGTCGCTTTATGTAACTAATGTAATTGTTATAAATGTCTTGATGCTATAATCGTTTTGGATGTCGTCATCCATGGCTAAGGCCCGTCTGGCCTGTTTCCACGCTCAAAGACGATACTATAAATTTTAATTAAGTAACAAAAACAAAAAATAAAACAACATCGATGCCAAATTAACAGTTTCAATTTCAAATGCCAATTCCAGTGGATGGGTTAAAACACTCGAGAAAATTCAAACAATGGAAATACCAATTAATTGCTTCATTGTAAACAGATTGCTTAATTAAGAGAAGGAAATGAATAAAGAGCGTTTAGCGAACATGGAGTCAAATTAATTTTAATGATAAACGATTTACATAGAAGTATTTGGCGGCGCGCGGCGGCTCACAGACGGCGGTAGGCAAACTTTAATTTTCTCTCCTATTATTCACAAGTAGATATTGTGAATTGAGTATCTGAAGAGGAAATAATGCAGCAAAGTTTCAAAATTGCCTTCAAACAGTTTAATATTTAAAGTTTTGATTTATTTGCTGTATACTTCTGTATTGTTTTTTTGTTTTCATACTCAATATGGTCACCATTAACATCATAATGCATAGTTTAAATTAAACATTTAATATATTTTATTAAAAATAAACTAAATATAAAAACCTTTATTTAATTTTAAAAGTTGCTTAAATTGCTTTTGCTTGGTTAATATTTAAAGTTTAGGTTTGTTTCCTGTATTTTTTCTGTATTGTTTTTCTATTTGCATATTCAATATTGTCATCATTAACATTATTATGCACAGCTTTTTTTTTTTTTTTTTTTGGGTGGGAAATCATCAAATAACTTCTCCCGCTCTGGGTGGAGCAGGAGGGCGTGTCAGACTTTTACTGACTAAAACCCACCCGTGTTCCTTCAGTAGCCCTTAAGCCAGGGGCTGTGGTGTCTCTTTCGAACAAACCCGCACCCCTGGCAGGCATCGGCCCTTGCGGGCCCCATCATTTTTTGTGCTGACATCTCTTTGAGGCGCGCGTGGAACACAACGCGCCGTCGACTTGGGCTTGGTCCTTACCGGACAGCGAGCTACCCATTACTCGCCGTCCGCAAGCCCATGCCTACGGTGGCCGGAAATCGGCCTGGGATTCCCGACGCCCAGGGCGTCTCCGTATCCTGCGGCGGCTGGGGTCGCGAGGGCGCATATGCTGCCTCTCCCTCACGTGCGCCGCCTCCCTCTTCGCGAGCATCACTGCTTCGCTGAAGGAGGTGACGGCTCCCCATGCCCTCTCGCTCCGTACCATGGCCTGGACCAGGGCCGGACGCGAGAGATCGCCGCCGCAGATCGCCTCCACGAGGACACGGCGGTGCTCCGCCCAAGCAGGGCAGACCGCCACCGTGTGCTCCACCGTGTCCTCAGGGCGATCTTCGCAATGGAAACACCCGGGCGTTTCCTCCCGCCCTATCCGAAACAGGAACCTCCCGAAACAACCGTGTCCGGTGAGGACCTGCGTCAGGCGGAAGGTGAGGACGCCATGCCGCCTCTCAAGCCACTCCTCAAAGAGGGGACTTACCGCCGCAATCAGGGCGTGCCCATTATTATGCACAGCTTAAATTCAACATTCACCCCTTTATTTATAAACGTTGCTTAAAGTTAAGGAATAATTAGCGACTTTTAAACTACACTTTTGACGTTTAAATGTCTCTTAAATTTAATTAACGTTTATAATATAAGTAAATAAAACCCTTGGCGAACAAACTGGCATGACACTAGGTCTCTCATGTTTTTCTCCTTTTTCTTTGGTTAAGCTAGGTTTGCTAAGTTATTTTCTGCTTCTTTTAAGTTACAAATGTTACAATGAGCTGGATCTTTTGCTATATTCAATACGTGCTTTAAGTTTAGAAATTTTTATAATACAATTTTCACAAAAATGAAACATTATTTCACTTAACTGAGCTAAAAAAAAGAAATTCGTACTTTATCCCGCATTCCCATATCGCCACTAAAAAAGGCTCGAAAATCCTAGCAAATAAATCCTGAAAATTAAATAATAAATTCTTTTTTATTTACACACGCTCTAAAAAACGCATCCGTGGAATAGAGGGATTCACACAATTCCCTTCGAATCCCTGGTGTACAATTTTGTAAGTCTTGAACCGACTTTCACGAAGCTTTTAGGTTAATGCTTTATAAATCATAAATTAGAAATGGAAGACACGTGCTGTCCCTACGTGACGTGGAAATTATTTTCTTCTGTTTTGCCCGAAAAAATGTTAAAATTGCTTTAATAGGTAATGTTGGAGTGCTATAAGACTACTTTTTTTTGGCAATGGTGAAAATATAAAAGCAAGAGAAATAAATTACTTAAGGGGATACCTACAATAGTAACCTCGTAAAATATTTTTTATAAGATTTATATAATATGTTTAATATTAGTGCCTCAATATAATGTAAAATAAAAATACAATGTTCCCCACTCTATGTTCCTCTCATTTTTATCGTTCACACAATAAAAAAGTAAACGCAGAAATAAATAAAAAATATTGCAACGTAGAATATTATGTTTGTTTAGGTTAATCAGAATAATATAAAGGGTAAAATTGAAGGCCTTTCAAAATAAAGTAAAAAACGTAACATAATAAAAGAGCAGCAGATTTTTTCACGTTTATGTTCAAAGTTTGTAGTCGCTTTTAGGGTTCTGTATTCTTAATTCCCCATGTCGTTAAATACTAGCTTTTACATGCGACTTCGTTTGCGATCCAGGATGAAAAGTAGTCTATGTCCTTACCCAGGTCATGGTCTACCTGTGTGAAAAATTTCATCCGAATCCGTTCGGCTGTTTTAGAGTGAAAACGTAACAAACATACGAATTTCCTTTCGCATTTACAAGTCATAATAGTTAGAATGTACCCATAATTATAAAGAGAAGATTATACAAGTTGTAATAGTTACCTAGATACGGTTAAAACTATTTTCAGCAGTTTGAGGATACTTTTTCAATGATAATTTATTTGAAACACATTCGAAATGGTAAAACGTATATCCTCATCGGGAGGCTTCGCAATATCTTCTCGTCCCAAATACCACAGTGTCTCAAGACGAAAGTCTTTGACCAGTGTGTGTTGCCAGTGATGACCTATGGTACAGAGACGTGGTCGCTCACAATGGGCCTTATCAGAAGGCTTAAAGTCACCCAAAGGGCAATGGAGAGGGCTATGCTCGGAGTTTCCCTACGCGATCGAATCAGAAATGAAGAGATCCGCAGGAGAACCAAGGTAACCGACATAGCCCGAAGAATTACCAAACTTAAGTGGCAGTGGGCAGGGCACATTGCTCGCAGAACAGATGGCCGATGGGGCCGAAAGGTTCTGGAGTGGCGACCGCGTACCGGAAGACGTAGAGTAGGAAGGCCTCAGGAGCCTGGGGGAGGCCTATGTCCAGCAGTGGACGTCTTTCGGCTGATATGATGATGATGATGATATCCTCAGGCTATGACTCAAAACAATTAAAAATTATAAGTCGTTTTAAATCTTAGCAATTAGCTGATCACAAATTGCGTTGTTTCGAGGGGGTTTTATTTTTTTAACTGCGTTTACGGAACCCTAAACCAACTGAAACGGGCGCTTTGATTCGCATATAAACCTCCATTTACCGCTATATTACCTAACAAAATATAAAAGGGCAATGCCCTGAAGCAAACAGGTGTGGGGTAGCTAAGTACATAAAGGAAAAAAGCTTAAAAAGGTTGAAATGAAGTCAGTTTTGGATCGCGTAATATTGTAACGTTGAGTTTTGATTCGTAAGCTTTTGGTTCAAGCCATGAGATGTCGCGGTTTTATTTACTTAATAGCGATAGTAGAATTAGAATTTTATCATAAAAATAAATATTTAATATTAATATATATCATAAAAATTCAATTCTAAAATAATTTGATTGGAAATCCAATGCTGGAATTGGTAACTTTTATTCCAGAAAAAAGAAACAAATAAACATTGGTGAAGTCACTTGAAATGTAGATATTCAAAAACAAGATGGCGGCACTTTTCCGATTTTGGTAATTCGCCAAAATAACCTTAAAGCGCTATACTTTATAGGCACTGATTTATGACGAAATCGGAATGAATTCGTATTGAATTGTTTGACAGATTCAGCATTCAAAATTATATAAATTAGAACCAACTTTTTATATATACATAAAATAGAACCAACTTTTTTAGCCCTTTTTCGCTTCTGCTTTAAGCCATAGTGTTAAGTTCCAAAGGTATAAAACATTGTATCACAACGGCTGCCGTGTTTGCGGCGCCTGCGGGCTATTGAAAATTAAAATTGATGCTTGATTTTTTATCTGCACCGCTGAGTTTAGAGTAGAGAGCTTTGTGATTCTACTTACTTTAGAATTTTTGGCAACTCAAATGTTTTTGTACTGTGTGCTTTAGTTCCAAGTTTTGTTTTGGGGGATATTTTTGATTTTTATATTACATTCTATTAATATAGGATCTGTAAGCAGCAGAGCAGTGCTGGCCTAGTGGTAACCAACTGCTGGATGGCTGCGACCTATAACATCATGGGCTCGAACCCATGCAGGTCATCATCAACATTTCAGCCGAAAGATGTCCACTGCTAGACATAGGCCTCCCCCAGGCTCCTCCACTTCGACCGGTCTTGTGCTTCCCACATCCAGCGGATTCCTGCGGCCGCCACAAGGTCCAGCAGATACTTTACTTTGTGTAAATTATTTCATTACCACTGCTCTTAAAACGGTGAGGGACAACATCGTGAAGAAACCGGCATCCTAAAACAAAATTTGAAGACATGGGCCATTAGGACCGCGTGATGGATTATGGCCTACTTCCTCTCATAGAGAGGAGGTCGGAGTCAGACCAGTAGGTAAATTATAGGCTGATAATTTATGATGATCTGTAAGCTAATACTGCTAGTTGAGATCATGAAAAAAGCCAATGATAATCTTACGTTCGTTTAAAATGATTACCTAAATAAAATGTACAGGGGACGTAGACACAGGTCTATGTTCCCCAAATTCAACATTTCAGTCTATCGACATTCAGTTCGATTCCCAAAATCTATATAAATAAAAAGAAAAGTCCTGACTGACTGACTGATTGACTGACTCATCAACGCCCAGCCCAAACCCTTGGACGTATAAAGCTGAAAATTTGCACAGAGGTTCCCTATACAATGTAGACAACGAATAATAAGTGCCCATGCAGGTTTATATGAAATAAAAATATTTTGATTTGATTTGATTTGAATAAGGAAGGATTTTTCGAAATTCAACCCCTAAGGGAGTTAAAAAGGGGATGAAAGTTCGACGCGGGCGAAGCCGCTGGCAAAAGCTAGTACGTTCATATTTCAGGTTAACTCCAGCGAGGTCTCGCTTTATTGAGTTAATTGCGCGTAATTTACAACCTGGTTGCTATCAATGTAAATCTTTGTCGAAAACACGACAATAGAATACGTACAAAACAAAATTAAAGTCGAACCAAAATCATTTCGACGTTTAATTAAACGGCACACTGTGGTATAATTGTGGATTAATTGCCAACTGGATTCAAATTCATCGAATTTACACGACAATTTGTTGAAAACGCGTCACACTGAATTTTATTGCGAATCTCGTAATATGAGCGCCTGTATTTTGATGTGAGTTATCATTTTAAATTATTATTTTAAATTTTTTTTTTAAATGGCTGCTATTTGGATAAGTATTGAAACGTACTTGCTATTGGAGTAGGTACACAAAAATACCTAACAAATCCTACAAAAAGGATTGAAAGCTCACAATGGTTTCGCGATAGAAGTCACCTTCTTAAGAATAACGTAAAATAACTTATTTTGGGATACTTTTGACCTTTTATGAAAACGATTTTATTTCTGACAAAAAGAACTTATGCGATAAAAATCAACAAAGTCGTACCTAAATAAACATACATACAACCAACACAAAAACTATCTTAACTCTATAAAGATAACAATTCGTCCCAAATGCAAAGAAATCCATCGCTACGCTTTGTTACTGTTACCGTGGAAATTCTTTATATATCATAGAAGATCAAACACAGTATCTCGTTCACAAAAGATGAACATAATGATACACGAACCGTACTGGCCAATACTAAAATAATAGGGGATGAAATTGGGGTGCTCAATGAAAATTTGCATCCACAACTATAAATTAAACATGCGAGGGTTGTTCACCCCGAGAGGCTCGGGAATAGCCCTCTAATGAATGGAGTGTGCGAAATAGTCGAATTACTGGTAATTGGTAATTTGCAAATCGGTAAACTTAACGGAATGGAGAGTAGGGAAGCGTTGGCCAAAGTATCGTTGTAGAACCTTCTTGCTTATAAAATACCTACAGACGTAAGAGTAAGACCAGATAAAAAGAGAAATAATTTTATTTCTGTACGTAGGTTTGGTTTGCCAAACTTAAGTGGCAGTGGGCAGGGCACATTGCTCGCAGACTCGCAGAACAGATGGCCGATGGGGCCGAAAGGTTCTGGAGTGGCGACCGCGTACCGGAAGACGTAGAGTGGAAAGGCCTCCCACAAGGTGGACCGATGACCTTGTGAAGACCGCGGGTATCCGCTGGATGTGGGAATCACAAGACCGGTCGAAGCGGAGGAGCCTGGGGGAGGCCTATGTCCAGCAATGGACGTCTTTCGGGTGAAATGATGATGTAGGTTTGGTTTGGTTCCGTGTGGTGCCGGACGTAAAGAATAACACCATCCCATCTCTTCCAGTGGGTGTCATAGAAGGCGACTAAGGGACTTACTAAGAATGGGCAGCAGCGTTCTCTATGCATTTTACCACCGTACTGCGATCGCCAACCCGCCTGCCAAGCGTGGCGATTATGGCAAGCCCTCCCAAATTGGGGAGGCCTACATCCAGCAGTGGACGTCTTCCAGCTGAAATGATGATGATGATGATGATGATGATGATGATGATGTAGGTTTGTACAAACACTTTTACAAGTCAATCATGTTTTTTTTAAACTAGATGAGGTCGGTGTTTCCTATCTGAATACGCTGAGAAGAAAGGCCGAAACAAACTCTGAGGTCACGGTCTCTTTTAAAGTCCAGACATCATGTTGGTCGGATTACGTGAAGATCATGTGGATTGGTGTCTGAAATAGTATTTTGAGGAAAGAACCACACAGATTGATCGGTTGGTAGGTTAAAACCAAAATGTTTGGGCAAAATTATTTATGTTTGTTACTTTAGAACTCTGGCATTGAAGTAAAAACCGATTTGAAAAAACCGTGTTTGCTTTGAAAGGGTATACTTACCGCCATACTTAAACACAGTGTTTGAAAAAGAAGTAACAAGTGATTAGAAACACATAAGCCCATGGTGGATTCGTGGTAGCCTAAACGTAACGGCCGCGACTTACGAGTAGAAGGTTCGAACCAAGCCAGGCACTTTACTTCGTGTAAATTATTTTATCACCACTGCTTTCAAAACGGTGAAGGATAACAACGTGAAGAAACAAAACCTGTCCTGGAACCACAAATTCGGAGACATGATTGTGACATCTACCAACCTGCACCTGGCCCGTGTCATGGATTTCTGCCCACTCACTCTTACAGAGAGGAGGCTTGTGTTGTAGCAGTGGGAACATTATACAGGGTTATTGGAAAAACACCAACAACCTCTTAAGCGGTCATTGTCCTCATTATTATGAACAACTTTTACTATGGGACCAAACCTGAAATCGCGAAAAAAAAATCAGTTGTTCCCCACATTTTGCTGAGTTATACGAACATATAAATGTAAGGAATCACTTCTTAAGTGGTTGTTGGTGTTTTTCCAATAACCCTGTCTATAAGCTAAACATGGAACCCCATGGCAAGAAGGAATAGATAAAGCCTTTAACTCGTAGTTGACACGAAATATAGTTAGCCTTGAGCAGCTAATCTAGGGATGCCAAACCAGTCTCTCTAAACCCACAGAATGTCTTGAAAACACGCGAATATTCTAACTAGATTGTGTTCGATTCAACGCCTATCCTAAATTGATATTATACAGCGTAATATACCTCGCTTATGTCCCATAGCTGAATTCATGTAACATTATACGTTAATCTACCAGAGAGGTATTTCTGTCATTAATTTAGATGAGAATTCCTTATGGTTGCCTCTGCGACGTCATCAAACGATCATGACGTCACTATTTGCAATATGTGACGTAAGCAGTGGGAGCACATAGGTTTATTGAGAGCTTTATTTGTTTGCAGTGGGAATGCAATCTTCTTTGGTGCTCTCTTAAACTGTTTGATGGCATATCATGGCGTAAATAAAATCGTAGATAAAACCACTAGAAGTAAACTAGTTAATGGTTTCTTTTCTTTGAATAGTTTGAGTTTCAGCACTAAAATATAATATTATCAAGATTACACAGTAGCAATTAAATACAGTAGTTTAAGTATAGTTTGTCTGATTAGCATGTTAATGTGATGTGTGTGTGTTTGTATAATTATGTTTGATAGGAATATCAAATAAATGCGTAAACGAATACACAGCACCGAAACCAACTGAAACAGCACTGCCAGGTTTCGTAAACTACGATGATAAAGAAATATAATAACATGTTTCTTTTCAAAGTCCCGTTGGAAGACTCGGTAAGTACCTGTACTTATGAACAGATGGCATCATTTTGTCTTACCCTCACAACCAAAAACGTGAAAAAAATGGCAATTTCCTACCGCACTCCAACGTGAAATACAAAAGAAACCGTTAACACGTCTAGACACATAATTTTACAAATTATCGTCATATTAACGAGTGCCATAATTAAACATTGAGGCAAGATGATCGCACTCTCTCCATTTGTTACACCGTTGACAAGTTAAGTCGTAGTCTGGGGCGGGTAGTCAGTATTCATAAGACACCTTCCTTACAGGCGTTTCATTATAACACTGCGTAGATACACCAAGAGAATAGATGCGGCAAAACACCGTCTAGACTCTCTAGATTCTAAACCCAGTTGCTTGTTGAATATAATGCTCTTAGAATGTTAATGAAATGGAAATCAATACAAAAATGTGAGGTGCAATCTCGATAGGAATCGATTAGGAAACTCGTTGGAGAAAAGTAAAGTGAGTTCGAATGTAGCATGAAAGAACGTTAATGAGAAACTTCGTTCGATTTTAAAGTTCTGTGGAAACTTAAAACGCTATAGCAAATGAGCAAGTTAGAAAAAGTTTCTGCTAAAATAGATGATTATTTCTTTTTACGACAGGTTTATAAAGTTAAAATACTATTTCACCATTAGGCAACATTTATTTATTTATTGTTAATTAAAACGGTAACACCAATTACATTAATTAACATAGAGATACAGGTATAGCAAATAAAAATATTACAAATAGGTACTAACAAATAATAGAGGACAACCTAGCATACTTACTCTCGCAAAACATCAGACATACACGCATAATTTTGCTCCATTCAGCAACATAAATAATAAACATTGTTTAGTATACAATACCAAAAAAAGAGAAATTAATGATTACAATTTACCCAATGCTCTTCAATGATGCACAGACAGAATAACCAATATTACTCAATTTTTAGTTTTTGTCGATAATCTCTTTCATATTCTAAACTCGGTACAAAAAAATTTCATCTTTACGTCTTCATACGTTATGAGAACATAACGTATGAAGACGTAAAGATGAAATTTTTTTGAAAATAGAAATTTTCTCATTGTGTCTTACATCCACAACCATTGTCAATATTCATAGCTCCTCTAAATATTCGTGGGTCCCTGTTGATAGCCTACACGCGAACGTTCGCGGCTTCACGAATACCGTCACACGGTGTTTTGGGTGCTGTGTAATGCAATTTTGATAACCTCATCAACAACGTGCACTTTATTAGCGGCTTTGCTAGTTGCAATCTCATGTTCGTCATAAACTTCATTAATTTTCTTGTTATTGTAAATAATCGTGAGTATCTGTGTACTACTAATTGTCGTGACATGATGCTTAATATCTATGTTTTTGCGGATAATAGAAACAGGTCATAAACCATTTTATAGATTTTCTTGAAAACTTATTACAAAAAGAACACCTAAGTTTTTATTCTTCGGTACAATTCTGTGTCTTTCTCGTTACTTATCAAAATATCTATTACTTTATATGTCCTATCTTATGATCCTAAAAACATCAGTTACAATACCATACGGACGACGTATTAACTATTATTTTAAACGAAAAATAAACTAAGAAACTACGTCCTACAAGAAAAGAACGTGACTTAGCAATAACTAGGGATTAAGCTAACGTTCCCTCCACGGGGTAGCGTTAATGCGAAGGCGAAAGGCGCGATGAGCTCATCACCATGAAAACTAAATTAATTGCACGAAGACGTGTCAGGATTAAGGTTCATGCATCTCAAATAAGCTAGAGGAGAGCATATTGTGCTGTAATACAAATTGATTGAAGACAGGACAAATGATTTCAAATTACAATTACAGAGAAGAAAAGCTTTGAACAGAGAAAACACAAGTATGGACAAATTAAGGGAATTTTCAAATTGCTATAGTAGCAGCAACTACCATATACATATATACATTGATGCTTAAATTATACCATATCTAAAGTAGCTGGTGCATAAGAAATCAATCAAACGTGCTACAAGCGTGGGGCACTATTGCAAACCATGTCAACCATATAAATCTCGATTACTTGGCTTCACCAATCACTGCTTTGGTTGAACACCCGAGTAAAATAAAAATAAAGTAACAAAATTATACTATATAAGCAGCTGGTGCATAAGAAATCAATCAAACGTGCTACAAGCGTGGGGCACTATTGCGAACCATGTCACCCATATAAATCTAGATGACTTGGCTTCACCAATCACTGCTTTGGTTGAACACCCGAGTAAAATAAAAATAAAATAACAAAATTATACTATATAAGCAGCTGGTGCATAAGAAATCAATCAAACGTGCTACAAGCGTGGGGCACTATTGCGAACCATGTCACCCATATAAATCTAGATTACTTGGCTTCACCAATCACTGCTTTGGTTGAACACCCAAGTAAAATAAAAAATATTTACTATATCTAAAGCAGCTGGTGCATAAGAAATCAATCAAACGTGCTACAAGTGTGGGGCACTATTGCGAACCATGTCACCCATATAAATCTAGATTACTTGGCTTCACCAATCACTGCTTTGGTTGAACACCCAAGTAAAATAAAAAATTTATACTATATCTAAAGCAGCAGAAATCAATCAAACGTGCTACAAGCATGGGGCACTATTGCAAACCATGTCACCCATATAAATCTAGATTACTTGGCTTCACAAATCACTGCTTTGGTTGAACACCCGAGTAAAATAATTCAGGCAATGGCAATTCGCTCCATTGGTTTATTGGTAACACATACTTTGAATATAGAACGTTTGTCTTGTACTTTATGTAGCCTAATATCAAGATTAACATTATTAGGCTCAGCTAACTATGTATTGTCTGACAAAGTCTAATTCTTTGCAAGTCTAACAGTCGAGACGATGAAAATTAACGACAATTTCGCCAAAAGTTTGGCAATTGGCTTCAAAGACACAGCGACGAGTTCTAGACAATTTACTGATCAGTTAAGCTCAAGAAACTCTAAATAAATAATACGTTAGAAACTTTATTTTCTTTTCTACTTACAGTGACAGGAAAAATGTACATTTTTTTGTTAATTTTATTTTTGTAAATGCTGTATGCCTATGTGAGCACAATCATTTTGCTCATATTCAAATTTAAAGCATTATTCTATCCAAATCCATGTAGTGCATTTGTCCGTCATTTGATCTACTAACATTATTTAGTTACTTTTTGTGTCTGTCTGTGACCGTATTGATCTTACGTAACGGATTTTCATGCGTCTTGCTACATCATTTAAAGTATGTCTTTTAAAAGGTTAATGTGTAAGGAACATAGATAGTTAACTAAAATAAAATATTATATATAATTAGCGGCCCGTCCCGGCTTCAGACGGGTGGGATTCCTCATTTTTCCACTAATAAATATGGTGAATGAATTTAAAAAATCGGTCTCGTAGTTGATTTTATTCGATACAAACATACAAATCTTTCCTCTGTATAATATTAAACTTTAGATAAAAAATCTTGAAGCATTTTAAATTCATAAAAACCGTGTGAAGCATGAACAATAAGAAATAATGAACAAAATACTAATAAATCCAAAGACAAATTTTCCAACACACAGAGAGCTCAAGAGCAATCGCAATGAAACAATACATATACAGCATGGCAACTATAGGAGTAATGGCTAAGACACTTAGCCAAATGACCCAGTGCTCGTGATGTACATGTGAAATTAGCCGTTTCTGCAAATTGCTCAGTTCCACTACCCTCGCAGAAACCAGTTGGCGGCGGCAGTACACTCGCTAAAATATTTAACATGTTCTCTTATTAAAGTTTACATGCTTCGGCTGGGGTTGAGAATCTTTCTTGATCTGTTTATGTGGTCTCCTTTAGTTTAATTGCTTTAAAACGATCCTTTCTGCCTTTTAATTCCACATTTGTAAAATTAAAACTAAGTCTAGTTTAGATTGTACCAGTAGAGTTCAATTGTTTCTTCTCGTGTTGCAACTTTCTTGCTTTTGGCAGTCGTTCATAGACTTTAAGTAGTTCAATGCGTTTCTTCAACTTATACAAAATGGCGTATAATGATAAACGGTTGCCATCTTCTATTCTTCGAAGTGAATTAATGAAAGAAACACTCACACACTCTGTTATTTCCTGTCCCAGTTTTGAAAAATTCATCGTGATCGCAGTTAATTATAACTTTTGGTCAAAACACTTCGTGTTGTCAAGTGCTTACCAATTAACTTAATAACTGGCACTCGACTGGCATTAGTGTTACTCCTCAAGGGACAAAGTGAACGTACTTTTAAAGTTATTGTAAAATCAGCCACAAATTACTCATATAATTATATCATATTACTTCTTTAGAAACGTCAAGATCTACTTTCTTAAACCAGACAAAATTACTTTAAAATTCTGAAGACGAACTTCAGTCTCCCCTTGTTAACTTAAAAAAAAATATTTGAGTATGCAAATTAAAATCAAGTCGTGGACTATGAATGTCATAATTAACATTCATTACTTACCCTACCTAAACGGGCTTAATTTGACGAGACCATCTTCATCAACATACCTCAAGGGTTTAAGGTTTTCCACACCGTCAGGTCTTGTCTGCGAAGGCTTTATGTTAGCTGGGGATACGCAGCACCTCGGTATAGAGTCGAGAAGAGACCGCAAGAAGGAGTATATGGATGTGAGAAACAAATGCAAGGTGGCTCTTTTGTAATGTTTTTGAAAAGAAAAATTTAGGCCACGTGTTTAATGTTGTTACTGCGTCACGGTTTTTGCTGGGAAAGTTATGCCGTTCAATCGAAGTAAATAAGTTTAATGGATAATGGTTAGCAATTATAACACTTTCATATTTGTTGTAAGTATGGCATTCTATCAATACGTTGTTAATTGAATGAGAGCAATTTGATTTGAGAAATCGAATTCAAATTTGTTTACTTGTCAGATCAATTAGTTTACTTTTACATTCACTATTAAACGGCTCTTTAAAATCGATAAAAATGAATTATTAGAAATTTAACAAATTTAAAATTTTACGCCTATTTTCTCTTCGGTGAAAACTTGTTTTCGTAGGTATGTTAAAAGTAGAGTAAAAGTTTCAAGGTTCGAACATAGTGTCACAGAGGTTGTATGTAAACAATTCAAGGCGATGGCAAATTCGTGTTCGAACATTTGTAAACGTCGTGTATCTACGTGAACAGTCATGGGAAGTACAAACAACATAATTTCTAAATAAATAATTTTAAGTAAAACGGAAACATTTTCTACACCTCATTTCATTTTTTTGACGTGTCATTGACATGTAAAATAAGAACTTATCAGGCGTTCAGAGATCACGCATAGAATAATCAGCATTACAACTGAATTGCTCGAAATAATGACTTAACTAGCATACTGGCACATTATAATGGTTGCCCACGATATGTTTAAACAAAGAACACACCGTTTTTTGTTTCTAACGGTCATGGGTGACTGGAGGCCAGTTACCCATAAACACTACTATAGAAACCACATCTTCACATGCCAATGATTTTAGTACAACCATAAACGCTATGATTATTTAAACTAGAACTATAAAAGAACAGCTAGTTAATGTTGTAGATACCTATCAGTTTCGGATAAAGGAAGCGTAAAATTCTTTGGGAATTTCGTCTGAACAAAGAGTTTCGAACTTTTGAATTGGGTTTTAGAGTTGTTAGTTTAATTCATCGGTTTGTGCCTTCAATTACGTTTTTATTGGTTTTCTGAATTATAGTCTTAAGAGTAGTTTTAGAACAGTAGGTATGTGCCTACTTATCATTATGACGGAAACCTAGGTATTGTGTGCGAGTCTAACTCGCACTTGGCCGGTCTTAATGACAGACGAAAAACGTACTATATTTGTACAGGATGTAATAACATCCTGTGAAAATACGCCACTAAACGGGTCATGTTAACGAAAACATGAGTAACTACTAAATATCTTTGTATCATCGTCATTATCTTCTCCTTGTGTGATCCTATAAATGGCTTATTAGTCGATTTGCACTATACTCGCCTCGGCTTTTAAATAACATGTAATATGAATCAAGAACGCACACACGTCAAGAAGACACATCTGTGGAGCGACTTATAGTACAGGGAAAGGTTGAAGGTACAAGAACACGTGGCTGGTCTCCAATGCGTTGGACCGACTAAGTCAAAACTTCACTCAATGGTTCACTCCACGAATGTTCAAGAAAAGCCACAGTACGGGAGGAATGGCGACGGATTGTGTATGACGACAAAGTAGAAAAAGGAGAATATGATTTACAGGACTTCACGATTCGCCCATAAATAAATAAACTTCGTGCGAGTGGCCTATAGAAAATAATATATTATTTAAAAGTGTATATAATAATTCGCTCGATTTGAGCGATTAAATTCTTGCGAATCGTCTATTAAGACTATGTATTTCGGTCCATACGTACATCTACTGTTCTTTATAATTTGTTTTTGGACTCTGCTTTACCTGAATTGAGCACACTCTTTCGCACATCTCAGTTTCTCGACAACCGCTGAAGAATGTTAGCATTCAAGCAGCTTGAAGGCGAGTAATTAGCTCTTATTCGCAATGAACGCCAAATAATAGATCCTGGTTCTAATACCGAGGTACATTTGAAATACGGACTGCGGAATTTGTGGTATGTACGTGATGTACTGCTGTTATGAAATCCTGGTAAGTTTTCAGACTATATTCCGGCTTGGTTTAAGATGGACTTTATTCTGTGAAGCAAGGAATCTAAAATTAATTTGACAAAGTCCGTTGCTATATGTGAGTGATTTTACTGCAAGATTTCAAATTTCTATAAATGTTCGGATTTGTTTTTTTTGTTTTTCTATTATCTTTAATGGTATCATTTGCAAATATTTCTTGGAACGTATTTAGCGTAAAATATAAATCCCCTTTATGTGTTTAGGTGATGGAGTATTTTTTCCAAATTGGAACATAGGGCCCAGTGGTAACAGCCACGACTATTGAGTTGTGTAACGATCGTAGGTTCGAGCTCAGTCAGACATTTTATTTTTCTGCCATTTATTTCATCACCACTGCTCTCAAAACGATGAAAGTAAACATAGTGTGGAAAACAGTATGTCCTAGAACCAAAAAGTCGAAGACATGTGATACTCGTATCTACCAACCCGCATTGGATTACGACCCTTTCACTGAGAGAAGACCTGTGTCCCAACAGTAGTATAATTATAGGCTGACTTTGCTATACAAAAAATATAAGACCTACATGAAAATTTTCTAAAGCTGAATTAGCTGAAACATTCACAGTCAAACTTATAACAGTATTACCATTCAAGCGAATACTCACCGCAGCTAACGAGAAACAAGTCCATTATACAGCATAACAACCTCAGTAACACAACGAGGGCCGAAGGTGGTCTTGCTATAACAATAAAACTCCTAGAACCGCCCCAGGTATAACAGTTAGCAGAAACTGAATAACTAGAGTTAACACTATTATGTTCTAGCCTCATATGAGCTTAATTAATTAATATTAACAAGCATCGTACCCTGTTACCTGAGCTCCTTGGTGTAATCATTTTATCAAATATTTACACGGTCTTCATACCAGAACATGCTAATAATTAGGTAAATTTTAACCAGTCGGTAAACACATTCGATGTTGCGTTCGAACTGTGAAATCGGGCGAAATTGTTAACGGATTATTGTTGGCGCCGGGCCTCGATTGTGATCCATTGTTTTGCAAAAGCACCGAACCGATTAATACGAAACTGCCATTGGTCCTAAGTTTACTTATTATGCCTTGACCAACTGAGGGTGCTGACTGAATTATTAATTTCAAACGTCTGTGTCAAACCCTTTGACGCAATTAAAATAAATTAAGTTTAAAATAACATTATACCTCTTGTTAAAATGGCATTTGTTTAACAAAACAGTACTCGTATATTCAATTAAAATTCGGTTTAATTTTGTGAACATGTTTTCACAACACATAGCATTAATGCCATTATTACGGCGTGAGATTTTAAAAAGCAATGTGTGGTTTTTAATGATTTCAAAACATTTAAAAACTCAAAATTAAGAAAATAGATAATTTTTGTTTTACCTACATATTCAGGTAGGTACTGTGATTCACAAAAAATTACTGCTTTTTCAATTACAAAGAATGCAGAACAAATATTCATCAACGTTATCTATAGTCAGCTACATTTATATGCTAGGGATGTGCTTTTAGTCCGCGATTAAAGGACAACGGTCGTGTTCAACTGGTCCCCGTGATCCGTAGGATTCGCGGGCCAATCCCGCTAATTGCGTCAAAACTTTGGCGAGACGAAGGCTTTTTAATTAAAACTTATTCAATATTATAGAGACGATTCGAGCCGGCCGGTCATCCGGACAGGGTTTGAGTTTTTTAAATAACGTTGTGAATCCCGATTTTTTACTAATTTGGTAGGTACGTAAAAGTTTTGTAATAATAGTTTTTTATCAAACAATCGATATCTAACACCGTTAAGCGTAGGTACGCTTTTATATAAACTTAGTTTTTTAAACGTTGATACTAATTTGACAGGTACCTGTAATGTCAAACTCCTGTAGGTACTAAAAGAGCAAACCTAAAGGACTTGTGTTAAAAAACTAACCTTACATTGTTTATTAGTTAAAAAAAGTCTTCGAAGGCTGAAGTCTGTTTTATCGTATATAAAAAAGACAGGCGAAAAAAATCCGATTCCCGCAGCACGGCCAACACGGGAATCATTATGGCAACTACACTATTTTTGAATAACAGAGCCATAATCCGTTTGTACGCATTTGAGGTTTTGTCAAACAGTAAAACTACAATATATATAGCATGGAGATAAATATGATTCCCGTGGTATGTAATTCAAACGCACACCTACTAAGTTTCATCATACAATTTACAATTATTAAACGACAGTATGGAGCCAAAACAATTATTAAAAGCATAATTCATCTTAATATACAGTGTGTGTAGCTTAACTACTGATCAAGTACGTTCGTATACTCCGCTTGGCGGCTATGCCATTTATTTTCTGGTAACGGCAAACGACCAATAAGTCTTGCTTCCCGGGATATTAACACTATCATAGGTTACTCTCACATTTTATGAAGACACATTAGACATCGAGACATTTCCATGAAAGATTTTGAAATAACTCCGTTTCGAATTGAATTTGGTTGTAATTTAAAGTTTTTTTTATGGATTTTGGAGAAATTAATTTGAATTTACGATACAATAGCTATAAGTTTTTTTTTTAGTTATATTTAACTGCCTAGTGTAAGAATGTGTAATTTACTCTGAGATAATACCTATTCATAATTATACAACGTGTATCACAATTAAGAGGAATCTAGTCGCTACCACGTTGGCTCGAATTGGTGGGACTGGCTAAAAAGCATGCAGTCTCGCCAGGCTTCATGTCCGACAGGGGTAGTATCAGTGATGAGAAGTTAGACACTAGTCTAAACGCACAACTTTACCGAGTGAGATGCAGGATCATTTATAGTACGACAGGCACGTAAAAAATTAAGAAAAGGCTTTTTATTTTAGTATTCTGTTTCCGTACAGACAATATTAATAATGACACAAAACCATAACATGTTTAATTTTTGATGCACATTGTTGAACAGTAAAGTTTCAACTCACCGAAGTTTTTATGGAAAAATGTCGACAAGATTCATCTTAACGCAAGACCTCATACTCCACAATTAGAGTACGTTTTCAGTTTGAAACCATAATACAATTAGCAAAATTATTTATTTTTAAAGCTAACTGTTATAATTAAGAAAATCGTGTTGAACCTAGCATTACTTTATCCATTTAAAATTGAGTCTTATTGCCAAGACTAAAAATACCCATTTTAAAAGTAACTAAAATCAATCCAGTAGTTATTATTATGACCATGCTTCTTTCAGAACTTGCGTTTATCCTACTACACCTTGCATATATCGTCATCTGCCTAGCCCTTACCCAACTATGTTGGGGTCGGCTTCCAATCTAGCCGGATGCAGCTGAATACCAGTATTTTACATAGAGCGACACAACCCAGTTACTGGGTAGCACGATACCCCTTGGTAAGACTGGTTGTCAGACTTTTGGGCTTCTGACGATCCGTAACGACTGTCAAAGATCCAAGAATGGCAGCCGGGGCCAACGGCTTAACGTGCTTTCCGAGGCATGTAAAGATGGTCACCCATTCACGGACCAACCGCGGCAAGCGTAGCTTAACCTGATCGATCGACCCGTGCGGCGGTTATTACTTTGCCACAAGCTTGCATATACAGGGTGTGGCGTAAATAATGGATAACCCTGAAACTGTCGATTGGCTAGGTTATCATCTATCATTTACCCCACTTACATCACCATATGCCCATGGATGATCAAATTGTTGATATTTTTGATATTTTAAATAAAAATCGTACTTACTCTTACAAAGTCAGCTGCCATTTCTACAATTAGTGATTTTTTCTCGTTTTGTTTTTTTTATGTCACTCCTGAATATTTGTATTATCAGATCAGTATCAAGGTTTTTTATTACATTCTAAGATAACATCGCAAAAAATACTTATTCTCAAATTTTAACAATTTTTCTAAGGAATTATGCAATTTTGGGGCCCTGTTTCGATTTTTTTTATGGCGATATAACTGGGGTAAATGATAGAAAATAATCTGGCCGATCGACAGTTTCAGGGTTATCTATTATTTACGCTACACCCTGTATACGAAAATGAAATTAATCATTATCTGAGACATAAATGTTTGACATCCCGAGTCGCAGAAGGCGAGTAAGGTACCTACTATAGAATGGGCAGCAGCGTTCTCTATGCGTTTAACCACCATACTGCGATCGCCAACCCGCCTGCTAAGCGTGGCGATTATGGCAAAAACCCTCTTTTAGGGGTCTATGTCCAGCAGTGGACGTCTTTCGGCTGTAATGCAAATGATGAGATGTTTGACGTTGTTTATTACAACATGCCACCTTCTTTAACTACTTCAATAAATTAAATCCACACTGAGCGATGACTAGTGTGTGTGCCGCACTTTATTTAGTGGACGTGGACGGCGCACAGCCAAATAGCACAATGTCCAATAAGTCGCGTACTCGATATTAACTGCGACATAGTTTACTGTACGCGCCGCATGTTCATTATTACCAAGCTCAGTTTTATGACATCCGAAATTCGAATTTATATAATTGACCGGTTTAAATACCGGAACGGGTCGAAACTTAATTATTGTGAGCTCATAATAAAATTAACTGTCGACGCCTACGGAATTATTTTGTAGCAATCGCCTTGTTTTTAACTTACTTCTGAAGTAGGCGATTATAACAATTAAATACAGCCGGTTTTGCTTTTGTTATGGAGTCGATCAATCACATTTATTGTGTGCCATTTTGCAGCTTATAAATCGGATTAATAAAATAATTCAGTCCATATTTTTAGAATACAACATATTTTCACAAGTGAATTTTGTTACAAAGCACGATAAACGTTAACGAGCAACGTTTTCTAGGGAATACCCAAACTTTTAGGACGTTACTCCACATGTTTGAAATAAGACTAAAATGTATGAAAACCTCAAAAGTCCCGAAAATATTTTGTCAGCGCTAAAGCCGGGATAAAGCTCGGTAGGCCGAAAAGAGCGGCTTTCGTGGTACCGGGACTGACGAGTCCTTTGATATGTTATTGAGTTCAATTTACGTTTTCATATTCATCGGCTTGCGTAGTACTTCTTTTGGGAAAAGTACCTACGGAGTTTTGGTTAAACATGAAAATATGTGTTTCCGGGAAACAAGTTTTGAATACAGTTCTGAATTATGGTTTTAAAGATTTATTCGGACACGAATATAATTTATCGCTTGTTTGATTTATTTTTATTTATTTAAAAAAACTGGCTTTCCATCGTCACTCTGTATCATCTTCTTCATCAAATACAATACAAATACAAATTATTTATTTCTTTAACAACTAGTTTATATTCGTTTGTGATTGGAGCCTCCTTTTAAACATGATAATGCCTGTGTTAGGAGACTCCGCACTTCCATGGCTTTGGCTATTTGTACAACTTAGAATTACACTTTTTTTTTATTATTTTTAGCATTACAGTTACATATAACTACGGTAATACATTTTTCTCGAGAGCGTGTTTGCGGGATTGATTGTTATTTACATGAAGTGTAATTATCGAAAGTTCAAACACGCACGCTCGAACGAAAATTGAACAGAATAGAATGTTTATATTTATGTGGGTGTGTTGGGTGTGTGATACGTGACGGGGTGTGTGAGGTGTGTAGAGTGTGTGTGGTGTGTGAGGTTTGTGAAATAGCACTCGAATTCTGTACCTAAGTCTATTCCATCGCAAACCATCTACCATCGTAGGTCGTACCATATTGTCATTATCACTGTGGTTAGCAAATGGGTGATCAGTAAATCACTACACTGTTATAAGCATACCGTAGGATGCTGTATGTCAGTTTTAAGGCACAGTTCTACATAAATCTTGTGTACGTAATCTTGAATTTTTATATCATGTAAAACAGGTAAACATGTTTTCTTTTTGTATTTATCTTTTACATTAGACTACTAAAATTTACGTCTAGAAATACGACGAAAAAACACCTCTGTTTAACCTCTCTAGCGTGATGTATTTAGGCATTTTATGTTCATGGATTTTTTTACGGTAAATAATACGGGCGATATGTAAAATCCCAGTATTTGGAATCTGTTGATACCTTTTTTAAGGCTTCAGTAATACGGTTTTATATTTCAAGGACGTTAACATTGAGTGTTTTCCTTTTATTACCTGAATTATTTCATGTTTGTGATTATGAAAATGAGCTTCTGTGATATAGCTTTGTTTATAACGCATGAAAAATTATATGTTGCAGAAGTTTAATTCGGGAGAATTCCCATAGCAACGTAGTAGGCATAGATTGTTTTGAGGACATATACAGAAAAAGTTTTTATCCAGTGCGCAAATTGTAACCATTAATTCAGCATATCATTCTAGACCCCCTAGCGCAGACACTTTTCGCTAGATACACAAAAAAAAAACAGCTGTTCCATACATTTTGACCGCGTAGGTATTGCATTCTTCTATGAAACAGCAGATTTTTTTTTTTGTACAACCTGCGACAAAATTTCTGCGTTAGGGGTTCTAGAATAATATGCTGAATTCATGGTTACAATTTGCGCACTGGATAAAAACTTACCCTGTATAATTTAAATACCTAAACCACAGAACGTTTCAAACAAGGAAGGGATTTCTAACGCCATGTTGGATCGAAAACAAAACGTGAACAGGTCCATTGAAGGATTCCCTCAATGATTATTGAAAAGTTTCAACGCAAAACCCGTAGGATAACCCTGTTTGTTCCCACTAAGGGTACCCTTGGCCCACAACGTTGTTTTATTCCGGTGAAATATGAGATAGGAATGAAAAAGCGTGTTCGATTCTTGTAGGCTTTTCCTTGCTTTGCGGAATTATGTTGTTCGATTGTGAAGTCTATTGTGGTTAAACGGGACATTTATGGAAATAATAATGCAAAATTTTGCGCTAGTACTGAGCATGATGCCCCGGGCTCGATTTTCAGACCTGAAAAAGTGTTAAATGGTTAATCTATTAGAAATTTCTCAGTAGTAGGTACCTCGGAGAATGGATTTGTGTCTGGTCGGTGGCTTTACGCTCGCCCCTATCGCATGGGACTTAAACATGTGCACAGGCGAGGATTACAGGCATGATGTGATCTAGGTACCTATTTATTTATTATGGCACTCCAACAACATAGTCCAAAAACATACGTACAATATATGTTAAACTAATACTATCGTGACCTTGTCACTTACAGATGTGCACAGCTCTAACATTAATATAATGATAATAGACAGTGTGAAAATAGTAGACAAAGCGTTGTAGGATTGTTGATTTTTAACATTGACTTTCCAGTAACTTTTTTGACTTTTGTGGTGAAATAAAAAACTTGGGTAACTATATGGATTAAGTACCTGTCTAAACGTAACATGAATATAAGAAAAGAAAAAAAAAATAGTACTTATAAAAGATGAAAATATTTTATGAAAAATAACAACATTAATATGAGAATGTGATGTTATGACAGGTAATAAAAGCTAAAAGGATGAAAAAGAAACAGCTTAATTTCCAATGAGTCAAAACAGTGAAAGTCCAATCCAAAGTCATGACACAAATCATTTATCAGAAGATAAAATAAGACAGCCAATAACAAAGCTTATAAAACCGGACGAAGTACGCTTCATCGCAGACGCAAGATAAATTAACGCGAGAGTAATCACGCGCATATATCTATGTCTAACTTCTACAGAAATAGTTCAGATATGACTAGTGTAAACAAATTGCGTGTGCGTGAATAATTCATCAAAGAAACGGGCGCTGACAAATGAAATCTAATGAATACGATATGAGAGAAGGAGTGCTCTCCGAGATTCATGCAGAAATAGATACAGTTATCCATAGGGTAGAATTTGGTGAAAATATTGCAGACACTTTAATTTTTTACGAGATGCTATAAAATTTTGTTGTTCTAGTGTGATGTGGATGTTATAGAAACAGGGCGTGAAAATGTAAAGGGCAGAGGAAAATGAAAGGTATTCTTCTGGCTTATTAGTCGTTCGCATGAATTTACTCGCCCGAAACGGGCGAATTGTCACTTTTTAATAATAATTAATATTTTCTATAGGCGATTCGCACGAAGATAATTTATTTGTGGGCGAATCGACATCTCCAGAAATACGTATTTTGCAACTGGTTTGTTTTAAACCAGTTGCAAAATACGTATTTTTGGAGATGAACTAGGTTACGATATTTTATGTAATAAAGTTTGTGTACTTTTTCCTTCACTTTTCGATGTAACCTGAACGTTTTATTTAAGACGTGCCCATTACAGAAATCTTATTTCTGGAATTGTTGATATGCCCACAAATAAATTAACTTCGTGCGACTCGCCTATTGAAAATATTATAATTATTATTTAAAAGTGATGATTCGCCCGACACGTGCGAATCGAATAATAACCTATTCTTCTTCGTTTCGAAGTAACTTTTGTATGTCACCATCATCATCATTTCAACCAAAATACGTCCACTGCTGGACATAGGCCTCCCCAAAGGAAGCGTCAAGGAAGCTTCACGCTTGGCAGGCGGGTTGTCGATCGCAGAATGGTGGTAAATAAATGGAGAACACTGCTGTCCATTTTCTAGCAAGTCCCTTAGTCATCTTATACGACACCCATGGGATGAAATGAGATGGTGCTATTCTTTACGTCCGGCACCATACGGAATCTTTTGTATGTGTTCTGCAGTATTTGTCCATTATGTTCTAATACAAAATGAACAGGCAATTGTTACAGCCATTTAGTCTGCATATGTAAATTCTATCAGCACATTGGCATCACAGTCATGCATTAATTCAGTATAGTCATTTGGCAGCTATGTTCAAAGCATTAAATTATTGAAATAATCACAACGGCATTGCGGCTTTGAACAGAACTGGCACCACACAGAAAAGATAATAAAAAATTAATCAACATTTATTTTACAGCATTTGATTATTACCTGTCGTTACTATCAATTAAGGATGAACAAATGGATCAGTTCCGTTATGGTCGAAGTAATAAAAATATAATTGAAGAAATCATTACGAAAGCCTTCCCGGCGGAATGGAATTCGTAAAATTAGGCTGCGATTACATTATGTGCTTGCAGCGGTTTAATAAGTATGCTTGTTGATTAAATGGCTTTTTTTAAATCAAAATCAATAAAAATATTTTTATTTCATATAAACCTGCATGGGCACTTATGAAACGTCAGAAGCTAGGTGCACGGTTCCAAATTGTTGTTTCCTATGGAGAAGAGCCGGCAAGAAACTCCACGGTTACTCTTTAAAAAATAATTGGCTTTAACAATATTTTCAAATTACAGAGATAAAATGTATGGGAGGACAACGCAGGCCTGTCAATAAGTACCAGGTACTTAGACGAATACAGAATAGAAAATCGTCTACAAGTCTATAGTCAGTAAGGCCTACAACGTTCTCTCGTTCACAATATGTAAAATAATCTACATAAATAAAATGAACCTAAATAAAATTGATGTTTAATGTCAATTAATGACGAGAATATGTCAGCATTGTAAAAATAAAAAGAATCAAAAAGAACATAGTATTTGAGAGCAGTTAATAGACTTTCACATAGTTATGCTGTTAATGAGGTACCAGGGAAGCCACATGAGCAGAAGGAATTAATGCCAAACTTCCGTCTTCAATGTAGTCTTTTATCTTATTAGTCGATTCGCATGAATTTACTCGCCTGAAACGACCAATTGATACATTATTTTCTGTAGGCGATTACCATGAAGTTTATATATTTGTGGGCGAATGAACAACTCTAGAAATACCTATAAGGCAATTAGCACGTTTTGAATTTTATGCAATTATAGATTAAAAAATGTAGTTTTCTTAGGAGAAAATGGAAATAATGTTATTACTTCTGGTGTCGATGACCAGTACGTAGTGACCTGTATAGCAAGTTTTCGCCCTGGAGACCGACGACCCTTGGAGAGACTGGACGCGGCAGGCGAAAGACAGGGTGTTATGGCGCAACCTGCAGGCTTTTTTTTTTTTTTTTTTTTTTTTAACCTGCAGGCTTAGCAAGACGCTTTCTATTTCTACGAAGAATAGACAGTGCTTTTTCAATACAAAGTGACATTTCGGTGCTCCATTTTTGACATCGCAGCGTAGATATCCTTCCACCATTCTACCATTTTGTCTTTCGTTTCTAACGATCTGTATCTAGGTCCCTATAAATGTAGACTATTTCAGAAGAGTATTTCTTCCCAAACTGTCGAAATCACACTGACAACAAACTTTCTACTCGACGGCCACAAAGTATATACGATTATCTACAAAATCATGATTCGTTTAGAACCCGTAACTGTGATAATTATTAGAAAAACATAACTATCTTCTTCTATTGTACATCATTTAGTTAATAGTCATGTCTATTCTTCCGTCGACAAATCGGTGCTCGTACTAAGCCTGCTGGGAGAGGCCTGTATAAAGCGGTAGACTGCGAGTCCCCCCGACCGTCCCTTGCTCGTTGATGCGCCAGCCCGCGCCGCAGCTGAGCCAGTAGTTTTAAACTCCCCGAATAATAATCAAGAATATACCTTGATTGATTCAGTCTGTCCCCACTAGCTGCCCCCCCCCCTCCCCGCCAGTGACGCCCTGAGCCGAGGTTCGTACCCCACAGGGGGTGGGTGCCCTCAGCGTGCAGTCGCTTTAGGTTAAGTAGCTTTACGCCCTGGCTGGAGGCTTTTAGAATCCTAAAAACCTTCACAGGAAAGCCCGGTTGAGCAGTCACGGCCTCTCAAGGTCAACTGCGAGATGCCATACAAAAAAGAAATAAAAAAAAGCCTGAGTTGATTGATTGAAGTCCTGGAGCATGCCGGTAGATATGTACGACGGGCAGAAGGGAAGTTGCAGCATTTATCCTTTGTCGGGGTTCCACACATCTCGCTATTAGTAAGCGTGTTTAAGTTTCTCGTCATCGCTTGCGCTTACGCATCATATCATCACCTTTATACACTGCGAGATTAGCCCGTGGCAAATATCTTTATTGTAACTCTCTTACTGTTGTTTTGTTTAAGCGTGAACAAACATTTATAATTATGACTATCATGTTCAAGCAGTGCAAGTTTCATTACAATGTTGTACTTTCGTTTGATTAGGTAGGCTTTTGTACGCGTTTAATTAATTCTTAGAGTTTCTTATGCAACGTTAGATTGTTGTGAGTTTTTTTATTAGTTTTAGTGCCTTTAGATTTCTACTTGTTACAATTAGTATTTGCTTTTTCCAAGGATGGACTTGTAAAGGGTGTCCAGCGGGAAATTTTCAAGTTAAAACTCAAATTACTCAAAAACAAAAGAAACTAGCTAAATAGGAGGGGTAAATTTCAATGCGTATTACTTGCGAATTTGTCAGTCGCAATGAGTCCACTGGCCGGGAGCGCACCGTGCGTTTGCGGGCTTTTTGTAATCACTTCAATATTCGACAACTTGGTGATGGACCGAGCAGGCAAATAACGGCGTTGTCTGGGGTTGTTGGCCGACCGATTTGATTTTAAACTTGAAAATTTCCCGCTGGACACCCGTTACATCATACTTAATACTTGTCTTTTGTAGTTTTGACGTCGTTTTAGCATAACAGCAAAATCAGCCTATAATGTTCCCACTGCTGTGACACAGGCCTCTTTACAGTGAGTGGTGGCCATAATCCGCCACGTGGGCCCAGTGTGGGTTGGTAGATGTCGCACGTTTTCGAATTTTTGGTTCTAGGATATGGCGGTTTTCTCACAATGATTTCTTACTCCTTTTTGAGAGCAGTAGTGATTACATAATTCAAACAGTAAAGAGCCTGGCTGGGTTCGAACCCACGACATGCAACTCGTTAGTCGTGGCCGGTTACCTCTGGAAGTCTGGGCCACCTCTGCTCCCACCATTTTATTTTTGTTTAAATATGTAAAAGATGAAACTTTTCTCTTATTAATGGTACAAAGATAAATTCGCCACCAAAGATACTTTGAAAACCTAATTTTCCACTCCAAAAAATCTTCCTAAATTATGTACAATTAAAAACCAATACAAAATGATTAAATTCCATCTCTCCATTGTTTAAACATTCACAAAAGACGAATTCGCAGTTTCCCAAATATATTTCTCCGAATTACCGAGTTTGACGACTGTGTAGGAATATTTATGAATTTGCGAAATTCGTGTATTACAAAACAAGAAGCTGTGCACAATATACCGTCACATAAAGAACTCGAAAGCCTTTGATATCATACTTTTATTAGTAATGTAGGAACATACTTACTGTATGAATATCGTTATTGGATATGAGCACGTGAGTTTGTGCTTTCTTTTATTGCAGGGCATCGATACTTATTGATGGAGATGTATGAATTGGTACAGCTTATTAAGATTTAATTTTAAATAAATGATGAAGGTATTATACAGCTTTACAAGGTCAATCCGTTGATGGGTGATCATGTTCACATACCAAGCCCCCTCCGTGCTTCGGAAAGGCCGATGCCTGCCAGGGGTGCGAGTTGTTCGAAAGAGATATCGCGGCCCCTGGCATACAGGCAACTGAGGGAACACGGGTGGGTTTTAGTCAGTACAAGTCTGACAGCCCTCCCGCTCCGCCCAGAGCGGGAGAACTTATTTGATGATTTCCCAGCATCAAAAAAATAAAAAAGCCGTGGGTCCCAGCTATCATTCTTTGACAGTCGTCACGGGTTGCCAGAAGCCCGATCAAAATCTCGAATCATCGAAATCTCTCAATCAGTCCTAACAAGGAGTATCGTATCAGTAACTGGGTTGTGAAAGTCAGATAGGCAGTCGCTCCATGTAAAATTCTAGTATTCAGCTAGACTAGAAACCAACCCCAACATATTTGAGGAAAGCCTAGGCACATTTAAATTAAACAGCTTAACTCGAATGTGATGCTGTTGAAATATCCACGGAAGTTTGAGCTCCGTTTGTTTGCTTTCTTTGATACAAAGTTGATGCATTTAAAAAAATAAACGTTGATAAGACCTAATAATCAAGTTATTTTCCATCAGTTACACATTACATCTAACTAACTACAGCAGATAGTATTAGTACAGTCAGTAACATCTTTATTTTCTTTTCGTCCAAATGTAAATCTACTTCCATTAGCAAATAACAGCCACTCAGTCAGTTGATAAATACGATCGTCACACTAACCCGCTTCTGTCAAAGATTATTTGCACGGCAAAATAAACAACTAGAACACTCTGTTTTCCTTTAATTCCCAGTACAGGAATCTACTTTTCAAGTTGAATTTACGCTAGATAAAAGTGGCTTAGCCATGGTATGGCAAAGCGACTTAAACAAACCTTTCTAAAATAACGTACAAAAATAACAACACAACAATAGAATTATTGATAAAGAGTATCTAAGATAACAACA
Source organism: Polymixis flavicincta (assembly GCA_949987655.1). Classification (NCBI taxonomy): domain Eukaryota; kingdom Metazoa; phylum Arthropoda; class Insecta; order Lepidoptera; family Noctuidae; genus Polymixis; species Polymixis flavicincta. The sequence continues at coordinate 15,891,318 of OX465182.1, forward strand.
GACTCGCTTCGATAACACTTTAAGACAAATAATAATAGGTATAACTCTCAGAGGCCGACTGAATAAACACAAGTATCCGTCTATATCGCATAGCTGGAATATTGTCTTGTTTATTAGAAGCGGACGCTCCCCCGCCTTAGGCAAGGATCCAATATAATGGAATACCTACTTCAACATTATTTGCAGATACATGGGTACTTACGCGATATGCCTCCGGCCTGTATTAACGTGTGGTATGCGCTTAAATCGGTGACGACACGAATAAAGGCTCAGCTGATATAAATTCGAGGGTATTAAAAGGTGAAACAGTGTCTGGGAATTCCGTTCTTTGATAGTTCAATATTATTAGCCCCGGAGCGACGACTCGCTTTGACATAATTCTTTTGAAAATAACAATGGATTCGCCCGTCGTACGTGATCCTTTATTCAATATTGCGACTCTATTATTCAGCGGACGGCTCCTGTTGTTAGTAAATAGATACTGCGACGTATCTTCTCGAGATGAATTACAATAGTAAGATTGTTTTGATTTGAATTTGTTTACAATTAAGTTCTGTTTGTGAAGGTTCTTAGATTACTTGCTGAATACGTGAAACAATGAAAACTTTTGTTGTTATTCGAATAATAACTCTCTTCGTTCTCCGAAACTATATGTTTATATGATTCAAGATTTCTTTATTACAAAGAATGTTGAAGATATAGAAATGATACGGAAAATTACTAACCTTTTCGTTTAAAATCGTTTTCACTGATTGCATTGCACCAATCGGAACACGTGCAACAGTAAAAACTCTAGTTTAAAGACCACAGTGGGCATTGGCATCCAAGATATATTGCTAGTTTGTAGCTTACCTACATACCAGTTCCTTTTCTTGGCTTTTATCTTAGGTATTTCAAGAGTTCGCTTATAAAATAGAGTATGCCATTCTACGTATTTTATAATAGGTAAAAGATGGAACTACTTCATAATAAACCAGTGGGGTATTGCGTAACACACGGTTTTAATTTTGACGGTTCAGTAGGTACATAATATTCTTTGCGTTATTTACGTTGCTGAGCTGACAAATTCTTCAAACATGAACCAATAGATTACCAATATCTTTCAAAAGAATTTAGATTCTGATGACGTAAGTAGGTAGCTGATCTCTTACTAGACTCTTATGCTTAAGAGTCTTCTAACTTTAATTGTTTTTTTAGTAAGGTTAAGGTTTTTATTATTTACTGAGAAATTATCAAGCTTGTCTCTAGCAAGACTTAGATTGCAAACAGTTAATTTACTTAGATACGAGTTTTAAGTTTTACGGTTTTTGAAAAAGTAGGGTCACAGTCTTATTATATCCATCTTAATTGATTTCTGATAAACTGTAAATTACAGTGTATAACAGTGTAATCTTCTCGAAGACGTCCTTTAAGATTTATATCTGCATAAACCCTGGGTTCACTTACCAGGTCGGGAAAGTGTGTATGTGTGTATTGGGTAAACATTCTGGGGATTAAAGGCGTGATGTCATGTTATGTTATTTTCATAGATTTTTCTGTAATTACATAAAAATCTAAAACTGAATCTATACCATCACTAAAACTAAAACTTCTCACTTCTCTTCGCACTACAAAATAAATAGCGACTACACTATACTTCACATGCGTATTTGAATATGCTTCAGGCGGAATAATAGACAAGTTTGGACAGCGTACAACATTGTAGGTTGCATACAGTTAATGTAACTTTGTAATAAGGGTTACGGGCCCCTATGCTTTGTTCCGCTGAGTTCCGCCGGCTCCGCTGCATAATTTCGTTATGTCCATTCTACCGAGAAATCTTGTTTTGCCGAATACATTTTAAAGCGAGTACGGAATAGAGAGTAGTGATTAACACTTACGAAGTGTGGTTATTCGGTTATTTTGGCAGCTGTTCACGTTTGTAGGTTTGTTGGTTAAGTGTGGAATGAGTCAGTTTATGTGATTGCTCGTTGTAGTGTCCGACTACATTTTAGATTGGTCTTTTGAAATAATCATCAACACTTGGTTCGCTCATGAACGCAGGTTCCTCTCCAGCGTTGTCATTGCATAGCAATTTTAAAGGACTTGTATTTGGTATAAACCTCTGACAATTTTATCTGAGAGCCTTCGCCTGGTCACGGATTACCGTTGCTGACTTAGTAATTTAAATTTCGAACCCAAGTTGGCCAGAGCAAAGACAATATTCACAGATGGGGTTCCCGGATTGCCTAGACCTAAAGTGCGTATGCGGCGCCTCCCTAGAGACAATGGCCCACTTTCTATCCTGCTTCGCACTGTCACCTGTGTATTTGATGATCTTATGACTGCGTCAGCGATCGTACATAATGTTGTCGAAAAATTATTCGACGGACTGTTTTTTTACTCGAGGTCTTCCAATTTATCAGAGTTCTTTAATCGATTGAAGGACACCGCCTGGGGGATTTTTTGTGTCCCCACATGCGTTAATCTTAAAAGTATATCTATCTACCCACTCGGCATTTTAGGTGTTATCTTCCATTATTATAGAGTCAGTTTCTATGGTCAACATATTTGTAACTCATAGTTAATAATAAATTAGCTAAAGTAATGCACACACACCCAGCCCCTGAGAAACCCTCTCCATTTTTTTGTATGCTAATTTTGAGCACGTGAGCACAAGGGCTGAAGTGTGCAGTCCAGATGTCGTCGAAAAAAATCTCAAGGGTCCTCTTAACACTGATAAGGCACTAACTACTTAAAACAGAGATTTATGGCACTATTTAAAGATGGACTAGTGTCGAGATTGGCACATTTTCTGCACATTTCAAGTGTTATTTCCGTTATCCGTAAGACAGTTTGTCTGGTTGACGCATCCTGTTTAGTTCCGAGAATGATTTGATATTCATTATATAGCTTCTAACACCTCTTTTTTTGGGTGGGAAGTTATCAAATAACTTCTACTGCTTTGGGTGGAGCAGGAGGGCATGTCAGTCTTTTACTAGTTAAAACCCAGCCGTGTTCCCTCAGTAGCCTGTGTGCCAGGGCCCAGGTATCTCTTTCCAACAACCCGCACCCCTGGCAGAGCTTTTGATACTTACGTATCAGTTAGTAGTTATTGCAAGTTTAGGATTTACGGAGGGAGCAGAAAAAGAAAGGTGCTTTAGTAAATTTATGTTTGGAGGCCCTGCAGCCGAATTGCGTAGGTAGAACACTATCAATCAGAATCTGAATCATTAGCTTTATAGGTGTTCGAAAAATCTGCTTGCTCAACAATTATAATAACGCAATAAGTTGTCGATCTACAAAATGTGTGATATTTCTACTGTTAGTGTTTTACGCAATTACCAAACAGGTTTTTTTTTTGGGTGTGAAACCATCAAATAACTTCTCCCGCTCTGGGTGGAGCAGGAGGGCGTGTCAGACTTTTACTGACTAAAACCCACCCGTGTTCCCTCAGTAGCCCGTATGCCAGGGGCTGTGGTATCTCTTTCGAACAAACCCGCCCCTAGCAGGCATCGGCCCTTGCGGGCCCCATCATTTTGTGCTGACATTTCTTTGAGGCGCGCGTGGAACACAATGCGCCGTCGACTTGGGCTTGGTCCTTACCGGACAGCGAGCTACCCATTACTCGCCGTCCGCAAACTCATGCCTACGGTGGCCGGAAATCTGCCTGGGATTCCTGACGCCCAGGGCGTCTCCGTATCCTGCGGCGGCTAGGGTCGCGAGGGCGCATAGACTGCCTCTCCCACACGTGCGCCGCCTCCCTCTTCGCGAGCATCACTGCTTCACTGAAGGAGGTGACGGCTACCCATGAACTCTCGCTCCGTACCATGGCCTGGACCAGGGCCGGACGTGAGAGATCGGCGCCGCCGATCGCCTCCACGAGGACACAGCGGATCGATAGTAATTAACCATACAATAACAATGTTAACAAATACTGATGGAAAATGGCTCACTGGATTTAAAAACTCTTTCCAAAGATTGAAAAAATTAAATCAGTAAATAACACTAGTGTGGTAATCTAAACTAGGAAACAGTAGTGTTTTTAAAGCTGAATTGTGAAGTTAAATAAGCATAAGAGTCACGTTAAAAGTGTGTTGAGAATTTTTTTTTTTTTTTACGTAGAAAACCATCCATGAAACATTCTCAATCAAAACCCGCTCATGGTACGAGTAATGTAACTACATAATTAACCACCAAATCTAGTCGGAGCGCATTGAGCAAATGTTCCCGGTACGCGGAACCGGATGCGGGAACAGCGATCCCGGAACATTGTGTAATAATTACTTATACCGCTCCGCAGTGTTCCATTTTGGTGACTCACTTCTGTGGCAGAGGCCTGGTGGAAAATTTAAGAGACAATATGCCGCGTTGGCTAAATAACTGTAAGACATGCTTTTGACGTAGGTAGTCGTATCTAATGCTGATTTATTGAGTACCTATATCTTATCAAGTCATGACCATAGGTCGTCGGGGCTTGTGGCTAAGTAACAATAGCTGTGCGGATCGATCGATCGGGTTAAGCTACGCTTGCCGCGGTTGGTCCGTAGATGGGTGACCATCTTTACACACCAAGACCCCTCCGTGCCTCGGAAAGCACGTTAAGCCGTTGGTCCCGGCTATCATTTGGGGATCTTTGACAGTCGTAACGGGTCGTCAGAAGCCCGAAAGTCTGACAACCAGTCTTACCAAGGGGTATCGTATTACCCAGTAACTGGGTTGTGGAGATCAGACAGGCAGTCGCTCCATGTAAAATACTGGTATTCAGCTGCATCCGTTTAGATTGGAAGCCGACCCCAACATAGTTGGGAAAAGTCTAGGCAGATGATGATGATGGACCATAGGTCGTCATCGTAAAACTGAAGAGATGCTCAGTAAAAAATATGGCCAAAAAACTGATGAAGCTAATGATGCTAATGTTGTCTTCCTGAAATAAGTATTTTATAAGCTTAAAGATAATTAATATTAAGAATTGTTCTTTTTGTTTTAAAATGGGGTATAGAATAATCAACTTATCATGTTTATTTATTTCTGCCGGTGTAGAAAGATTATAGTACAATTAATGTTCCCATTGAAATAGATTTATGTAAATTATTTTTAAATGAAAATGGGTTATTATTCATTTTTTATACAATGTCAAAATAAGAAAAAAAAAAACGACGGTTTGCACTCCGGGAGTGCCGGCAGTGAAAACTTGAATATTAACGTTGTGCATTTTTGATATTTTGGAATAGTTTTTTTTTTTTTTTTTTTGGGTGGGAAATCATCAAATAACTTCTTCCGCTCTGGGTGGAGCAGGAGGGCGTGTCAGACTTTTACTGACTAAAACCCACCCGTGTTCCTTCAGTAGCCCGTATGCCAGGGGCTGTGGTATCTCTTTCGAACAAACTCACACCTCTGGCAGGCATCGGCCCTTACGGGCCCCATCACGTTTGTGCTGACATCTCTTTGAGGCGCGCGTGGAACACAACGCGCCGTCGACCGTGAATTTTAGTTCTAGTAAGTGGTGGTTTCCTCACGATGTTTTCATTCATCGTTTTGAGTGAGAACAGGGCCACGATTCTGTATCGTTATAATGATTCCCCGCGGTATCTTACTACGTCAATATCATTTTTTTTTAAACCAATGTAACTGTAAAGAATCGAAATGTCATATTCCAAGCCATACATTCCAAGACAATTTGTCGACATTATTAATGAGATATCAGCAGAATTCGTGTGTGATTGACGTGGTTACGAGTAAGGAATCGTTAAGGTCATAGTGAAATCAGGCCCAGTGATGAAATAATTTACACAAAATATAAAAGGTCTGGGTTGTAAACTTGTAACCTACTAAGCCTGAGTCTCGTAGGCCGCGGCCGTTTCCACTGCTTCACCGTTGCTCTAGCTTAGCATTTGGTGTAGGTATGTAACACCTTCAGGATTTGAAGAGGTGTTTTATGTATTGCTGAATAGGATTTTTATATAAGGGAAAGCACAAGTTACGTGCTTTTGGTTCTAAGGTAGATACATTGATACGAGCTGCTGAAACGTACGCGAATTTCAAACATATTTTTCAGTATTTTATCTCCGTTTTATCTCTAAACTGTGATAATTTATAAAACCTACTCGAAAAAAAATACAGTTTTGTTTCAAAAGATGAAAATGTAATATTGTTTTAATCATTAATTAAGTAGGTACTAATGCCTTGTTCTTTTTCGCTGAATTACTTTATTACGTGAAAGATAACAAGAACAGCGCCATGTTTTTTTACTTCTACAGACATTTCTGGGAAATAGCTGTGTCCAAAGTAATATAGGAATACGTTTTAGTTAGATTACATTTCGGTGTCAGAATACGTCGTTCTTTTTGATAATAAAAGTAAATTAATACACTGCCAGCCTCGTAATAGGTAGTGCGGCTTTGTCAGTTAAAAAAAAAACATCTCTTAAAAGTAATACTGTCACTAAAAATATTTGATACTAGCAGCGCTCCGCGGTTTCACCCGCGTAGTTCCCGTTCCCGTGGGAATACGGGGATACAATATAGCTTTTGTCATCCGGGGCATAGTATAGCTTACCAACAGCCAACACTACTGGAGCCATCCTATAAGACAAACCTGGGTGCTTACTCTGGAATATAATTCCGATAGATCGACATTGTTGATGTTTATGACAACACTGCCCGAGTGACATGTCAAAATTTTGTTCCGTATTTTAAAATTAGTTTTATTTAGTTTTAAGTGTAACTATCGTGTATTAATATAACTAAATGTAAAATAACAACATAAATACTAAGGATTATTGTTATCCTCCAAATTTACAAAGTAAAAGACAGTGTTTGGTTACACACCGTACCGGTAACCTATTACGAACAGCTGATGTTCGACTTGCGGATTAATAAACGGGGAGTATTGTTCACTTTTATTCTGTAATTAGCACACAATCATCATATAGACTCAGTAACTCATTAATTCGTTCTTAGTATCAAAACTTTTGGTTAAATTGCAATCAGCAAAACTAGTTTTTAATTTTTTTTCTCTCTGTTTTAAATTAGGCAGCCTACCCACACAAATGAAAGTACAATTATAAGGCAATAGAATCAATGTAACTTTGTATTTGATCTACTCATATTATTATTAGTTGCATTTCAATTAGATTTAGCCGCCTATCTCATTACTCTATAGCAGCACTAAATTCTCCCAATTTTTTCTTACATTTCTACCTTTCCCTTTTTGTTTGTCTGTCTACTTAGTTCTTACCGTTCCTTTCATTATACTTCCAGTACCTATTCCTGAAACCATGCCTGTGATGACCCGTAAGGCTGCTGCTCAGGAGTTGGAGCTTAAATTGAGAACAACCCTTTATGAACTACAGGCTTCACAAAGTAAATGTCAAGAGCTGTTAGACGAAAGAGAGGAAAGTGAGAAGGAAGTTGAGAAAGTTGTCAACAAAAACACAAGCTTAAAACAGGAGCTGGTTGACTTACATCTTCAATACCTTGATGTTGTGGCTGAACGGGATCAACTAAGGATGGTTACAGATGGTTTCAACAACTGCAGTAATTTGTATGAGGAGGATTTATTTAAGGTTAGGGACTTAGAGGATGAATTAATCCATGCAAATATTAAAATTGTAGAATTCCAAAAAGTTAAAGAACATACTCAGGTCAAAGAAACAAACCATTTGTTAAATGAATTGTTAAATACTAATTGTAACCCTCATTCCATAACAACAATTGACCTAACAGAGGATTCATTACTGAAACATAACTATAGTTATAAAATGAGTCAAAATAAATTTAAAAAATATGCAAGGCTGAATAAAATCATTAAAAAATGTAATAAATTAAAGAAACATCAAAAGCACTATTCCAATAATATTCAATTAAGGAAAGAACGTGTTTCTCTTGTCAATAAATTGAAGAACTATGAAATTAAATTAGAAAACAGTATCAATATTTATGAAATTGACACTCAACGCTTACAGTCAGAAATTCAAGTTCTTGATGACTCTCTAAAGTCCCTTTATAAAAAATATGTATGCTCTCAGCACCAAATTAAGGAACATATCCTTGCTACTAATGCGTTGTTAGACAGAGTGGACTCGCTGACTCTCAGCAACACTCTGTGTACTTGTCAAAGCGGAACCAACCTTGATGCCCTCCAGCCTGAGGTAACGGAAGAACCGTCCCAAGTTGTGAGTGCTCTGGACTGTAACCCCAGCCAAGATTTACCAGATATTGTGCAAGTACCATCTCAAGATCAGTCAACTAGTAGCGTTATCCCTTGTAGTAGTCAAGTTTGTTATCAGTCAGTTATGTTTTCCGATAGTATAGGAAGAGGTTTAGGGAAATTACTTAGTAACAACTTGAGTAATTCTTCTCAAAACAATTGTTTACCCGGGAAATCCTTCAAAGAAATAATGACATCAGTTACAAGAAATCAATATGATTGTAATACCAACATAACTGTACTTGTAGGTAATAGTTCAAAGGTCAATAAACAAGATATCACTGACAGTGTTACTGAGATTTTAAAGATTAATTGTAATAAAATTATTTTGTGTGCTTTTCCATATTTTGAGAGATTATCTAGTAGAAAAAACAACGATATACATATACTTAATAATCATATGCAGTTTTTAGTAACTCACTACAGTGATAAACTTATATTTTTTGATACCAACAGTTTTGTTGTTAAGTTAAAATCGACAAGGAATACAGTGTATCTGCCCATTAGGTTTAGACTTAAAATAGCGAGGCTATTAGCTTATAATATATAAACCCAGACATATGTACTATGTCGAAGTCTTGTTTGATTAATGTTAGTAATGGTACTAACACTACTTTTGATTCGCCTAGTAGTTTAAACTTTTAGGTGCGACAACGGGTGAGCCGCATATGTTGAATGTTGTTCATCAAAATATGCAGGGTCTGTCCGGCAAAGAGCTTGAGTTAAGCTTATTTATGGAGAACTATGATGTTCAGGTGTTATGTTTGACTGAACACTGGTTGAAGGAACATGACGTAGTGTTTATCAATGATGATAATTTTACTGTTCAAAGTGCATTTGTAAGAAAAACTGCTATTCGCGGTGGATCTTTAGTTCTTGTTTCAAACAAGTTAAAATGTAAACAACGTTTAGATTTAGCTAACCTTTCTATTGAGCGCACTATTGAGTTGTCTTGTGTTGAACTCGAGCGATATGTTATAATTTGCGTTTATCGACCCCCCTCTGTGGATTTCATTCGTTTTGAATAGGTTAAAATCAAGTAATAAAAGTATAATTTTATGTGGAGATTTTAATATTAATATTTTAGATGTTACTCCATTAAGTATTAGACTTCTCAATCTGTTTAGGTCTTTTAATTTAATTAACTTGTTTTTTGAACCTACTAGGATCACGGCATCTTCGTCAACATGTCTTGATAATATGTTTACTGATTGTGATGCCAAAAATAAATTAGTACTAACTGACTTAACGTCCGACCACTGTGGTTTATTAGCTAGCTTCCCCATGCCATTACATAAAAAGCGACCACGTACACTTGAATGTAGGCCTTATACAGCTAGTCGTTGCAAAAGGTTTAAAAATAATATAGCTCATAGAATTACACCATCCATAGCACAACACGAGAATCCGAATGAAATTTATGAAGCCCTTTTTGATGTTGTGCAAAAAGAGTATCAATCTGCTTTCAAGTCCAAAACCATTAACATTAATGGCACCTCCGCTGGCTTTAATCAATGGGCTACTCCGGGTATTTACAAAAGTAGAGCGAGACTATACGAATTATATGGATTGAAAAAATACAGGTTTGATACTTCTTTCCTAGAGTATGTCAAAAACTATTCAAAATTATTTAAAAAGATTAGTGCTTTTGCAAAATCGAAATTTTTAAGTGACACAATTAAAAATTCTAACAATAAAGTTAAAACCACTTGGAAAATAATTAATAATGAAACGGGCAAGTCTGTTAAACAAGACAATCAACTTGAGATTATGGTCGACGACAAATTAATTATTACAGAAGCTGAAGTAGCGGAGGCATTTAATGAGTTTTTTGCCAACATACCTGTAACTACGACTCGCTCCTTAGATTCATCCCCGTCAAAAGCAGAATACCTTTTGCATAGTAGTATGCCTAAATGTAGTGACCTATTCAGTTTCGAACATGTAACGCCTCGTGACGTAGTTAATGTTTTTAACACACTGAAGTCTAAAAACACTGGTGATTTCTGGGGCATTTCCATTAAACTTTTAAGTAATATTATAGAAATTGTAGCCCCCTATCTAGCTGTCACTTTTAATAAATGTGTTGATTCAGGAACTTTTCCTGACCTCATGAAGAGTAGTAAAGTAATACCATTATTTAAATCAGGTAATAAAAATGACATTCGTAATTTCAGGCCTATTTCTATCTTACCTGCATTTAGCAAAATATTTGAAAAGTTAATACTCAAGCAGTTGCTAAAACATTTTAATTTAAATAGCCTCCTTCATAATGAGCAATATGGCTTTACAAAAGGTCGTTCGACTACTGATGCGGGTGTTGCTCTGTTGAAACACATATTTAACGCATGGGAGAACTCGCAAAATGCTATTGGAGTTTTTTGTGATCTCTCAAAAGCCTTTGATTACGTGCACCATGAGACGCTTTTGTGTAAACTTCGTTATTACGGTGTCCATAACGATGCTCTAAACGTAATAAATTCTTATTTGCAAAATAGGGTTCAATGTGTAGAAATTAATGGTAAAAAATCTTCCGGGCTGCCAGTTCAGTTAGGTGTGCCTCAAGGCTCAATACTCGGCCCATTCTTATTTTTAGTATATATTAATGACTTACCGTTCTATTTAAAGGGTATTTGTGATGTTGTACTGTTTGCAGATGATACTTCTCTTATTTTTAAAGTAGATAGGAATAGACAAGACTTTGACGACGTAAACAGTGCACTCTCAATGGTTACGGATTGGTTTACGGCAAATAACCTTGTTCTCAATGCCAAAAAAACGAAATGTGTAAAGTTCGCCTTACCGAATGTTAGAAATCTAGGTCCCAATATCGTCTTAGATAAAGAGGTGCTTGAAACCGTAGACACGGCAGTATTTCTGGGCATAACAGTAGATGCCAAACTTCAGTGGGGATCACACATATCAACCCTAGCAGGGAGGCTCAGTTCAGCTGCCTACGCCGTCAGAAAAGTAAGACAATACACTGACGTCGATACAGCTCGATTAGTATACTTTAGTTATTTTCACAGCGTTATGTCCTACGGTATTCTGCTGTGGGGCAAAGCCGCTGATATTCAAAATATTTTTGTCCTTCAAAAACGTGCTGTTCGTGCAATTTACCAGTTAGGTGGCAGATTTTCCTTGAGGGACTTTTTTAAAGATATTGGTATTCTCACAGTGGCATCACAATTCATATTAGCTAACATCTTATTTATTAGGCAACATATACACTTGTACACTAAAAACAGTGATATTCATACCGTTAACACTAGAAACAAGGACAAACTACGTGCTCCCTTTCACCGGCTTCATAAGGTTCATAACTCATTTGTTGGGCTTGGTATAACTTTTTATAACAAGCTTCCCACTTCTTTGCTAGATTTGCCTTTTGATGCGTTTAAAGTTCAAGTAAAATCCATCCTTTGTTTAAAGGCTTACTATTCCATTAACGACTATTTAAATGACAAGAATAGTTGGTCGCTGTGATTAACACAAGACAATGTTTATGTTCTTTCTCCAGAATTAGCGTACCTAGTGACAGGTTATATGGGTTCATATATTTATTTAGTTAAATACTTTTTTTTTTAATTTTATTGACCAAGTGTTTTTTTATTATCTATCTAATAAGTCATTAGTTATTGACATATAGAGCCCTTTATACCAGGAAACTTTTATTTTTGGTAATATGCGTTATTGTTTATTACTTTGCCTATGTATGTATAGAATCAAGTCCATCCGACTAAACAGACAGCTGTGCTGCTGGGGAGTTTGTTGCGCCACTTCTTCTTCCCAGCTAAAGCACTAGGAAGTGTCGAAGGGTGGGCGTTTTTGGGGGACTGTCTTATGTATTTTGACGTTCGAAAAGTGCTGATTCTCAGCCTAATTTGAATAAATGACTTTTGATTTTGATTGGAATTATCAGTTAAACGTCAGGGATTGGCTGGACTCACTCCCCCTTATTACAAAACAAGGTTTTTCTTTAGGTATGGTTTAAACCACCGAGCCTGTTTTTTAAATAAGAACTTAGAACTGAAATAGAATTACAGCTCCTTTTACAAAACTGACAATTTAGCACTGGACTAACTTGTCAGTTTTGTAAAAGGAGCTGTATTTCGATTTCAGTTGGGTTCTTATTTAAAAAAACAGCCTCGACGGTTTAAACCATACCTAAAGAAAAACCTTGTTTTGTAATAAGGGTGTATGACTCTAGCCAATCCCTGACGTTTGACTGACAATTCCAATGTCGATCTATTGGAATTATATTCGAGAGTAAGCACCCTGAACAGGTTTGCATTGATAATATTTAAAGACATATAAATTAATTTCTTGTTATTTTTATTTAATTTTTGATTAATGTAAGAGGATTTTTGGAGCTGTTTTTTTTAGTGAGTAGTTACATCGCATTGGCGCATTATAGCCGTTAAGGTGTTATGTACGCAATTTTGAATAAATAAATAAACAGTAAAAAAAAATCCAATCGGTTCAATAGTTTCGGAGCCTATTCAATGCAAACAAACAATCAAATCTTTCCTCTTTAAAATATTGGTATAGAAAATCCAGTGGTATGTTGTAAAAATATTTTTTTCAATACTTACTCGAACTACAAGTACTCGTACTTAGTTAAACTACGCTTGACGCGGTTTGTCCGTGGATGGGACCATCTTTACATACCAATACACCTCCGTGCCTCGGAAAGCACGTTAAAATGTTGGTCCCAGCTGACACTTGTGGATCTTTGACAGTCGTTACGGGTCGTCAGAAGCCCAAAAGTCTGACAACCAGTCTTACCAAGTATTACCCAGTTACTGGGTTGTGGAGGTCAGATAGGCTTGTTTTGACGGACCAACTACTTTCGGTCAGGTCCGTATCTTCGTTGATGGACTTACAAAGTGGACTTCAGAGAGGCAGAAAAATAACTTAGTTTGCAATACCCTCTATGTAACCTGTTTCGGTGTGTCCAAGTTTTAGGCTTCTGAGAGAGCTGCAGATTGTTTTTGTGGGTGTCAATCGCTCCATGTATAATACTGGTTTTCAGCTGCAACCGGGTAGACTGGAAGCCAACCCCAAGATAGTTGGGAAAAGGCTAGGCAGATGATTACTTACTCGTACTACAATCTCGTTTTATAAAATGAGAATTAGTCGTACCATGCTAAGTTATTGGCAAGGTTATTGATGATGGGCCCCACTCTCTTTCGCTGAGAGGACGCCGTGTCCCACCAGTAAATAAATATTAAAAACTTATGCTAAGGTATTGGTGAGTAATATAGTGACGTCACTCAGCATTACTATGAAACCCAGAGTAAAGTAGCACAACTCTAGGAGCACGTTACAGGAAATGTCGCTCAGTATTCTGATCTCCGAAACAATGTTATGCAATAATTGCTTATACCGCACTCTAGCGTTCCGTTTCGGAAATTGAGATTGAGGAAAAGGCGCCTGTTCAAAAAATTACTACCTATTGTTTGTGAGTGATATTCAATATCGATGAGAATTGTTTCTATTGTCTGTAACCTGAAAGTTTTGTACGAAGAGTATAAAATGCTCTGAACGTAAAAAGGCAGAAATGCTGACACTGCCACAATGATGATGACGTGATCATCTCCACTAGCTTCAGCCTTTATTGTTCCTCAACTGGTTACAAGCTTGTTCACCATCAACCCAATCCCTTGTAATTTGTGGAAACCACATTCACAGCTTTTCTGCGATTGTATTTATGATCTGGCAGCTGATCAGTTTGTGAAATGTTTTGCGCTTTTCGATATCACGCAATCTCGCAAGGACTATTCACAAATTCTCACGTGTTTTTTCTTTTCCTACTTATGGTCATCGTGACCATAAAACAAAACACTTAAGCCATTAAATTAACTATAACACCTAAAAAGTATAAGCATCATCAGTCTATAATGCTCGCATTGCTGGGACATAGGCCTCCTCTCTGTGAGAGAGAGTGGGTAATAACCCACCACGCGGGCCCATTGCGTATTAACAGCTGTTACATGTCCTTGAATTTTTGAAAACACTTTTATCATTAATCTGTCAAATCTCGGCTAATGAGACATACTTAATTTTCTATTGTAATGGCCTTGGGGCCACGCGGTGCTTAGCCGGAAAACTGCTTTAATTCATTTTCACAAAAAAGTCCCTTTCCACACTAACCCAGCCCGCGCATGTGCCGATAGACTATGAGCATTCCGCGAGCGGTTTTAAGACGCCCGTAATTCCGCCCGAGTGTTTCACACGTAATAATCCGATAACGTGCTGTAGTGCACGTGTTGCGCTCATGCAAAGCGATAGTACCGCAAATGCATTTAGGTGGTAATAGGAGAATAAAATGGAGGTAGAACGTGGCAAGGGTGCTTTGGAGTGGTTTTTTCGGCGGCAATAACAGTTCGATAAGCGAGTTTATGGAAAAGACTTTTACGTCCATCTTGAGGAGCTTCTTGTTGGTCCGTGGATATTTACATACCAAGAGTCTTTCGTACTTCGGAAAGCACGCTAGGCAGGTGGTCCATGCTGTCATTCATGGATCTTTGACAGTTTTTACGAGTAGTCCAAAGCCCGAAAGTCTGACAATCAGTCTTACTAAGGGTATTGTAACACCTAGATACTGTGTTGTGGACGTTAGATAGGCAGTCGCTCCATGTAAAATACTGGTATTCAGCTCCATTTGGTTAGACTGGAAGCTGACCCCAACACAGTTGGGAAAAGACTAGGCAGATTGATATTTAGTCCTATACGTACTTATGAAACATTCTTGTGTGGTTAAGATGGTAATAATAATGAAAGGATTTATTGCACAAAGAAACGATACAAGACCCAAGACACATCTGAATTAATTGGCCCATTTATAACGATCCAATAAAGCAAACCACTACAAAAATATTACAACATGACCTAAGAGCCTCTCTTATAATTTGTAAAGCCACACAATACACTTCTACAGGGCGAACAATATCGAAAGCGCACCCGCCGATGCAGAAGGGCGCACAAAACCATAACACAAAAGAAATATACGGTTATTTTACACCAGTGCGGTAGATTATATCTTTTATGTTCAAAATCAACAGGAAGCTTTCAAATGGGGCATGTAACCTACACTTATTATAGATGCTGTTTCGCGAGGGTGCATAAATTTTTTAGCCCAAAGGGTTTGTGCAAACAACTCTGTGAAAGTAATTTGGTACTTTTTTTCTAGTAATTGTACACGATACGGGGGTAGATGCAGCGACTGTTCGGCCGTTTGTGGAGTTTCGAAAAGTTTTAATTCAATTTCGACGTGGAAACGAAGTAAACACTCAGTGAACCGTTCTGGGGTTTGAGCTAAGTTCTAAAGTAGATTAGTGACACTAAATTCGACGTTACATGAATAATGATATAAATCGTTTTTATTACGTATTATGTACACTGAAGACTGGGAAGTTTTGCATTAATTCCTTCTGCACATGTGGCTTCCCTGGCTCCTTAAGAAAGTTATTAACCGCTCCTAAATTACAATGTAATTTTTATTCTTTATTTTTTTACATTATCTGACATGTTCTCGTCATTATTTGACATTATACGACACGGTTGGCGTAATGGCTGAGCGATCGACTGCTGCGCAGCGTGTCGCGGGTTCGATCCCCGCACGGAACAAATATTTGTGTGATCTGCAACTTCTGCAAGTAATTGTTCCGGGTCTGGGTGTTTGTGTTTGTGAGTTTCTATGTTTTTAAACGCGACCACGAAACAGGAAGAAATTCCTAGTGTGGTGCAACGTTTAAATTTTTTTTTTTTTTTTTTTTTTATATTGGCATCTCGCAGTTGACCTTGAGAGGCCGTGACTGCTCAACCGGACTTTCCTGTGAAGGTTTTTAGAACTCTAAAAGCCTCCAGCCAGGGCGTAAAACCTACTTAAACCTAAAACGACTGCGCACAGGGGGTACGAACCTCGGCTCAGGGAGTCGCTGGCGGGGGGGGGGGGCAGCTAGTACTACTGGGTACAGGCTGGATCAAGATATTTTCATGATTATTAGACGGGGAGTTTAAAGCTACTGGCTCAGCTGCGGCGCGGGCTGGCGCATCAACGAGCAAGGGACGGTCGGGGGTCTGATCGCTACTCGGGAGTCTTCGCGGGGCGCGAGGACCTCGGCGGCGAGGTCGGTAGGACGGTCGTCGTTTGTGTTTGTGTACTGTACTGGTGGCCCTATTCTTTTCTTGGAGAACAGTGATGGGGTCATCTGGGTCGGAGAGGACATGTTTCGGCCGGCGAATACTACTGATTCTACTGGGGACATAACTAGCGGCCTTCACAATCAAGGGATTGCGATGTATCTCGGCTTTATCGAATAAACGCTTCGAGTTGCGTTTCATAAATTGAGCAATAGTGGGCATTTTCAGATCGAGATGGAGGATCTCGTTCCGAACGAACCATGGGGAGCCTGTGGCTTGGCGGAGGAAACGGTTTTGGAGGGTCTGCATCCTATGGATGTGTCGGGGGTGCGTGTGTGCAAAGACTGCACATGCATATGTCATGATGGGCCTTATGCACGCCGTGTAAATACGCAATTTGCACTTGAGTGACAATTTGCTACGTGCGTTCAGAACAGAGTGCAACCTTCCGAGAGCGAAGGCGGCGCGTGAGCGCGCCTTCCTGATATGCTCAGAGAAGGAGAGGTGCTGATCTAGAATTACTCCAAGGTATTTGGCTTGCTTTTCCCAAGGGATCGGCTTGCCGAATATGGGCCGGAGGGGGTCGAGGTGGCGCTGCGGTCTCTTAAAGAGAACCGCCTGGCTCTTGTCCGGATTTAATTCGATTCGCCATGTCCTAAACCATGCACCGAGTACGTTGACTGCGGTCTGGAGGGATTTGGCTATCGCTTTGGAACTACGCCCAGAGTGGTAGATGGCCGTGTCGTCTGCGAACAGAGCCAACTGTGCCTTACCACTCTTGGGGGTATCGCTGGTGAACAGCGTAAAGATGAGAGGGGATAGCATGGCGCCCTGAGGGACGCCGGCGCGAATCGGGTGGGAAAAAAAAAAAAAAAAAAATCGACTATTTATTAGTGATTTTCATGGAAATCATGTCACTTGTTTTAAATAGGTTCATTTTATTTATGTGGATTGTTTTAAATATTGTGAATGAGAGAACGTTGTAGGCCTTACAGACTGTAGATTTGTGGACGATTTTATATTCCTTATTTTCATTCCTCTAAGTACCTGGTACTTATTGACAGACCTGCCATGTCCTCCCATAGGTACCTATTATCACTGTAATTTGAAAACATTGTAAAAGCCAATTATTTTTAAAAGAGTAACCGTGGAGTTTCTTGCCGGCTCTTGTCCATAGGAAGCGACAAATTGATACCGTGCACCTAGCTTCTGACGTTTCATAAGTACCCATGCAGGTTTATGTGAAATGAAATATTTTGATTTGATTTGATTTATTAAAATATTACATAACATTGCGCCCGTAAAAATTTCACGAAGGGTTAGGCGGAGTTCTGCGTATGCCTAGTATAGAAAATCCATTGCGCCAGTGATGTTTAAGTCGCATGTAATAGCCCCCCCCCCCCCCCCCCCCATTACATATTGCTATTGACCGGGCACAAATTTTGACTGCTGGCTGCTACTAACAAATTCCTGTGAAAACGAATAACATAGGCTTACGTATTACGTAGTATGTAGAAGTAAATTAAAAATACCAAATACAAAACCATCATCTAAAATTTTGTTTCTGAGAGAAAATTATGAATAGGTCAAATCCAACGTACCTATAAAATCTTTTGTCATATTACAAAACTTTTACACACTATTGCTCTTTTGTATTAATTTGCTACTTAACTAATGATCGAACCTCGATTGCACCTGTATGTGTTATTCATAATACTGTTCCATTGTATAAAGTCCTAAATCTTGTAGTTAATAATCTTTCCAAATTTGTTACAATTTCAATAGTGTCCTAAGCTTTTCTTTGGCATGCTGACCATTATCTGGTATATTTTTCAGCATACTTATATAATCTTCTGGCACATGACATTCCACGGCACCATTCACAATACATTGTTTGTAAGTAATCGATGGTCTTCTGTCTTCAGGAAGAGATGACAAAGATTTGAGGTATGGAGGAACAACACAGTGTTGATATGTTCGACATTTAGTTTTCTTTCCATTAACACCGCTTACATCAACATTTTTTGGAAAATAGTGTTTGTCATTGACTCCTTCTTGTCTGAAATAGAAAATTAATTTTCAGTTTGTTAAGATTCTAATAATCTCAATCTGCTCACAGAGGGGTTTCTATTGTAATGGGTCACCCATCCCCGAACCAACCCCAAACGGCTGTTATTATAATATTTAGCCACGAAATACTAACAATTCTGTTCAAGGTCAATTATAAATATTTAGGACTAAATATTAGGAAAAGGAAAAGCCTGCACTGTATTTACTATTCGTTAAAATAATAAATAACCAAATTAATTTATAGTCAAAAAAAGAACTGCTTTGGTAACCGTTAAGGCAATGAGATGCTATTTAAATTGATCAAGGAAAAAATCCGTGTGTGGTGCCGGACGTAAAGATTAGCACCATCCCATTTCTTCCCGTGGGTGTCGTAGGAGGCGACCAAGGGACTTACTAGAGAATGTGCAGCAGCGTTTTCTATGCATTTTACCACCATAATGCGATCGCCAACCCGCCTGCCAAGCGTGGCGATTATGGAAAATTTTATGGCAAGATTACGAAATGATGATTATTGTTTTATCCAATCACAAACATCGTCTACACCTCGCCTTTATTTATTCGCTGTTAGACAAGATTCTCTTCATGTACGAAATTGAACACGGAAACACTTATTACAATGGCAGTGGGTAGGGCACATTGCTCGCAGAACAGATAGCCGATGGGGCCGAAAACTTCTGGATTGGCGACCGCGAACACCTCACACAAGGTAGACCGATGCCTTTATGAAGGTCGCAAGAATCCACTGCATGTGGGAAGCACAGACCCGGTCGAAGTGGCAGAATTTCGGGGAGGCGTATATCCATCAATGGACGTATGTCAGGTCAAATGATAATAATGATGATTAAACAGTCTTATTATATAAGTTTCTTATCTACCTGTCTAGGGAAACGAGACTTTCATTCTTCAATTTCCACACAGCTCCCCATACATGTTCGTCTTCGCTTTTGACTATAGTGGCCACTGCACCTCCCCATAAACTGCTATGTTGTACAAAGTCTAGCTTGTAATTCTGTAAAATTGGTCAAAAATGGTGTTTCGAGTTGATAAAAGGTACTTATCTACACCTTACAACTAGATTTATCGTCAGTACATAGGTAATAAGACGAAATTTTGACCCTGGTAGCCAATCTCAACGCTGACTAGCCATCTACGCAGGAGATATTATAGTGCACAAGTGTGTGCAGAATCACAGGTACGCTCACTCTTCCCTCACTCTCATATCGAGGACGGCAATTCGGCACGACTGGGGAGTTGTATCAAGTGAACGGATGATTTAAAAAACTGGTGCTAGATACAATTCTAATACGTAGGAAGACAGAACTGCAGAACGACACCTGCTATATATATCCTTACATCGCCCTTTTTATGAAAATCAAACAATACAAACTCACAGTCATCCTACCATCAAAATCAGCCTATAATGTTCCCACTGCTGGGACACAGGCCTCCTCTCAGTGAGAGGGAGTGGGCTGTAATCCATCACGGCCGGTCCAGTGCGGTTGCCAGATGTCACGTCTTCGAATTTTTGGTCCTAGGGCATGCTGGTTTCTTCACGATGTATTCCTTCACTGTTTGGAGTGCCGTGGTGATGAAATAATTTACACAAAGTAAAGTGCCTGCTTGGGATCGAACCACGACCTTACAAATCATAAGTCATGG
Source organism: Polymixis flavicincta (assembly GCA_949987655.1). Taxonomy (NCBI): domain Eukaryota; kingdom Metazoa; phylum Arthropoda; class Insecta; order Lepidoptera; family Noctuidae; genus Polymixis; species Polymixis flavicincta. Next base: position 15,911,385 of record OX465182.1, read on the forward strand.
CTGTTACCAAGTGACCACCACTGCTTGTTCAAACACACAGTGCTACAGTTCAAATCTTGCTTTAATTTAGGGCACAGTAAATGAAAATGTTCAAGTAAAACATATAACTCCTTTAAAGGTACCTACCACTTACATTAAGGCGCCCAACTCCTAAGAATACCGCAGAAGGGTTATTTATCAGAATCCTCCTTTTGTACAAGTTACTGCCATAAGCAAAATAATGGAAATAACTTTTAGAGTGTACCATGATACAGCATAGGGCAAAGTTTATACATTTTATAATGTAAGCAATTACTAAAATTTGGAGCATTGACATTGTGTGATTTGTGTAACGTCATTGTAGAATGACAAAATCATGTTGACAGAATAACAAAAAGTTTTTAGTCTATGAAGAATTGAATCAAAATAGTTTGTGAGCAATAAATATATCATGCAGATGAATATCCGAGAGTTCCGTGTGGTGCCGGACGTAAAAAAATAGGAACATCCCATTTCTTCCTGTGGCCGTGGGTGTCGTAAAAGGAGACTAAGGGATTTACTAGAGAATGGGCAGCAGCGTTCTCAATGCATTTTACCACCATACTGTGATCGCCAACCCGCCTGCCAAGCGTGGCGATTATGGCAAAAACCCCCTTTTGAGGGAGGCCTATGTCCAGCAGTGGACGTCTTTCGGCTGAAATGATGATGATGATGACGTAAATTAGTATTTTCCATGGAACGATTGTCCATCTGACCTCCACTACAAAATTACTGGGTCACACGACGTCCCTTGGTAAGACTAATGGTCAGACTTTCGGGCTTCTGACTTCCCGTAACGACTACCAAATATCTACAAATGACAATCGTGAAAAATGGTTTAACGTGCTTTCTGAGGCACGGAGGGGTAGGGGGGTCGATATTGTAATGGATGGTCCACATAGCGACCTTGGCAAAGTAAAGTTAATTTTTTTTTGGATGGATTGCAGGTACAGTAAATAAGATGACAGTCATCTTGGGAAGTTCTGATCTAATGACAACTTCACTATTGTCGACTGCTCTACCATATGTATAATTTTTATTTAGCCTATACTTTCCCACTCCTGGGCACAGGCCTGACCCAAGACTTTGAAGACCCAAGTCCTGCTAGGAACTTTTTCCCGCGCCAAAACGCACTTTACGTGTCCAGATCATTTTGCCACATATTGTTATGTTTTTAAACCGTTTTATTTACCTTGCTCTGTTCGTTGTTTGTTTGGGTCAAAAGTACTTGAAATTTTACCCCTTTCCTGTTGGCAGATTGATCTGATATTTGGTATAACTTTAGTTTTGATAACAATACAATTTAAAAAAAACAATTAGATGAGAAATATTAAGTAACGAAATAAAAACTAAAAATTTCAAAATATAATAAGTTTTTTTAAGTTAAACGGTTTTAACTAAAGCTAAAAAATCATTCGGGTAAATAAAATCGTGGGGTGCGTGAAACATATTCACTCAGGTTACGCGATTTTATTGAACCGATTTTTTTTTTAGCTTTTGATTGAATCCAAACACACTTAAAAACTTTTAAATAGGTAAGTTTTTAAGTATTTTATTTTTGCCACTTAAAAAGTTGAGAAGATACACAAAACAGAAAAAATGTTTTTAGTGAAATTATAAAAACTAAAATACCTACTGTCTGATATTAAGTCGAAGCTGATTCTAAATAGAAGATTATATCTGAAGCTAATTTTGCGCAGCGCATAAGCCACAATGTTATTTGTTTACCGAAGGCCCTGGTGTTTGCATTGATATCAACTTGGGAATTGTTATTAAAAGCTTTAAGAGCTTGGTAAATATAACTTTAGTCTTTGGATATTCCAGTATTCGCTTGTCATCATATTGGAATTTGATATTAAACTAGAATAGGCATAATAACTTAAGAGTCACGCGCGGTATCTTCTTTCTTATTTGATCCATAGATTTAGCTTTACTGTCGACTTTTTAATCTTTTTATTCATTAATTTTAGTTTCAGTTTTTAATTCAATTGTAATTACTTATTAATCGGTTGAAGAACACTGAACTACACACAGCAGAAGCGCGTTGTTATTAAATCTATATTTAATAGCAAATCGCATAACTTTATTTCATAACAACGAGAAAGGTGGAATGGAACATGTTTCAATTATTATAAGTAAACTAGTCGATGAAATCAAACGGCTTATTAATCGATTCGCACTCGCACATGAATTTACTCGCCCAAAACGAAAAGCTTGTTACGGGCGGATCGACGCTTTATAAAAATACGTTGAATAATACGTGCTTCTAGGGTAGTCAATTCGCCCACGAATCAATTTAGTTCGTGTGAATCGCCCACAGAAAAAAATAAAAACTTTTAAAAGTGTTGATTCACCCGTTTCGGGCGAGTAAATTCGCGCAAATTGACTAATAAACCAAACCAGACCAAGACGCACAAGCCAATAAAAACGATTAGTCCTAAAATTCAAAGCTTACAGACATAGTCGATAGTCGTATCTGTGCATGACACATCCATCTCATCGCCACATGTTCGGTATTAGTGATATATGGCGCACAAATCCAACGATCACAATATACAATGTCGAGGATTATTAGGGGATCCTACGGGCTTAGTCTTGCTCGGTGGTCTCTCAGACCCTAATGTTTTTTTGTCATACACATGATATGACATACGGTCGAGTGCGTTTGAGGACATCTGCCAAATTTTTATTGGGCACAAATGAGCACGTTTGATGGGAAATATTTTCGGCAAATGTTATTTTAATTTAGTTTAATAAGCAGCACTTTGAGTGTTTGTGTGAACTTATAATTAAGTGTTTTTATTTTCATCGTAATTGTTCGTTTGTAATGAACGACAAGTCATGTATTGATTTGATGAAATGTTCTGCCTTTCTTTTTTTTTTTTTTTTTGGGTGGGAAATCATCAAATGACTTCTCCTGCTGAGTAGAGCAGGAGGGCGTGTCAGACTTTTACTGACTAAAACCCACCCGTGTTCCCTCAGTAGCCCGTATGCCAGGGGCTGTGGTATCTCTTTCGAACAAACCCGCACCCCTGGCAGGCATCGGCCCTTGCGGACCCCACCTGTGGTTGCTGACATCTTTGACGGCGCGCGTGAGGAACACAACGCGCCGTCCCGTCTACCACTTTTCGGCCGCAGAGGATAGGGAGAGCGGCTGACGCTATACCGACACTCCTCTTCCCCTGCGGCCCCACCGCGTCCGCCATCAAACGGTGGCGGCCCCGTCCAGGCCACGGAAGGGAAGAGCGCTGCTCAGAAGCACCGGCACTCCTCCTCTACCGCAGCCTGTAACCCTCAGCCGCGATGCCTCCCATTCGACATCGCGGCCCACCTCAGTTGCGGTGCACCTCACCGCAACCTACTTTTTGGCCGCTACGTCAATGGCTTGAAGGCAAAAGCCCTGACGAGCGGCCCCACCATTGGGTCCCTCTTGGCTTCACCGTGGATGGGAGACCACGGTTACTAAGCCCCCCCGCAACGACAATGCGGGAACCCACTCGGGGGGGATGAAATGTTCTGCCTTAGGTATATGTTATGTAAAACTAAAAATCTGTAAGAGTCAAAAAGTACCTATCTACATGACGTGCGAATTTTACCAACGAAACTGAACGCGATCAACACATCTAAAACGCGTTCAACAGCTATGAATGTCAGTACTCCACAGAAAATAATGACACTGACAGCTTTTAAACTAGGTTCAAGCTAATCGTGTTCAGTTTCACAATTTTTTTATTGAAAAACAAGATGATAGCGTTCGTTCCGACTTGGACCCCACGCCAAAAAATCCTTGTACCGTTGTTCACATAGAAACACAAAATCGATCGATATTGAGCCTAATCTATTCTATGCCAATAAAATAATTTGGATATTTTTTTTCTCCATTTAAATACGTTAAAGGATTAGTTTAATAAAAAATTGGCCACGTGCCTCTTAATTATTCGGCTAAAATTTCAATCCTACTTGCATACATTCTATTCAGCAACCAGAATACGTGATTTTTTGTGAACACTGTCACCCCTTACTTCCATACGGGCTAATATTGGACTCATGTTCATTCGTGATTAAGGGTTCTGTATTGTGTTAACAGTGAAATTAGTATCGAAAGGCGTGACGTAGCCCTCAATGGTTATTCATGCTCACGTAATGATACCGGTTCAAGTTATGATTTTATGGGGTTTACCGAACCCTTCGAGTGGGCTATTTTTTTTATGGCGACAGCACGGGTACCAAATGACAATAGGGTTGTTGTGTAGGTATTATTCAATAATTTAACATGTGGGCTGGTTACACTGCAAAGTTTTTTATTATTATAAACCAAGCACCCGAATACGAGACATCATTACTGTTCAAAATACAATACTTACACCAGAATCTTTTAACGCAAAAGAAGAAGATCGAATAAAAATAAAACCCTAACAACTAGCAAGTATAGCTATTAAATCATTTTTACTTATAGTAAAATATGGTTAGATTTTCAGCAAATATAGATAAACTGGCTTCCGCCCGCGGCTTCACCCGCGTGGATGTCGGAAATTATCCCGCGGCAACGTACTACTGGGATAAAAAGTATCCTGTGTGTTAATCTATGTTATAATCTATCTGTGTGCCAAATTTCTTCCAAATCCGTTCAGCCGTTTTTGAGTGATTGAGTAACAAAGATCCAATCATCTTCACAAACTTTCACATTTATATTACGGACTACCGTTTTTTACCTCTTTCGGAGTAAATTTTCTAAAAACCCTGATACACGGTATTCTTTATTCTTCGTTTTAGGTATAAATACTGAGTTTCGAGTTAATCAGACCGCGCTTTAAAATTCTTCTATACAAACTTTCACACCCCCCAATCCCACTTTAGGGGGTAGTTTAGAAAAACAATAAATGACCAACCTTATAATTTACTTAACTAAGTATTTCTACCAAGTTTCAAGTTTATTAACTCAAGGAATAAGATTTTTCATACAAACAAAATCCCCCCTTTTCACCCCCTTAAAGGTCTAATTTCCAAAAACCCTTTCTTAGTGCTCCCCTACATTATAAAAAGAAGCCGTGTGCAAAATTTCGCATTCCTAGTCCTAGTAGTTTCGGCTGTGCGTTGATTGATCAGTCAGTCAGTTTCTCCTTTTACGAGTATATATATAGATAGATATCTTAGAGCCATATTTATGTTCCATAAACTAATTCATTTGCCACCAAGATATTGTATAAATATCTTACGATAATACGTAAAACAATGTGACAGTTTGTTACTGAATCACGCCAAAAGAGCGGAACAGATTTAGATGAAATTTGGCACACAAATCGTTTATAACCTGGATTGACAAAAAATGTATCCACATTTTATCCCGGTAGTACGATCGCGTGGTATAATATTCGACCCCACACAGGCCAAGCCGCGAAAGCCAGTGTAAAATATCATATACAATTTGTAACGTAAATAACGCACAACCTCTTAAGGGGTCTTTGTACTCATCATTATGAATAACTTTTACTATGGGACCAAACCTGAAATCGCGAAAAAAAGTCAGTTGTTCCCTACATTTTGACGAGTTATGCGAACATAAATTTAGGGCACAGCTGATTTTTTTTTTCGCGATTTCAGATTTAGTCCCATAGTAAAAGTTGTTCATAATGATGAGTACAATAACCCCTTATAAGGTTGTGCGTTATTTACGTTACACCTTGTATATTTTTACATCTACCTACTCGATTTCTATTCAAATATAATTCACAGACTACAAACAGAAAGAGACATCAAAACAGGAATAAAACCAATGTCCTGGACTGCTTAGATAATTTTATAGGTATATTAATATGCAACGCGTCTACGAATTGCTCAGTTTAACTCCAGTTAACGTACACTTCACAACACTTAGCTTAACGAGAGTTTTGCATGGATAATTTGTTTAAAGTGAGTTTACCAGTTTAATCGCAGGTCAAGTAGGGACCGGCCACCTAAGCGCTTTCTTAATTACACCTAAAATTATACAGCCCGTCCGGAGATTTAAGGACAGTCCGTTTTAAATGAGTGATGTCATGTTGTTTTATGTGGCTCAATGTATGCAATGGCCGCTGCTGAAGGCGAAATAATTTTGAAGAATTTATTTTCTCTCGAAAAACAATCTGCCTATAGTTTTCCCAATTTTATTGGGGTTGGCTTCCAGTCTAATCGGATGCCAATACTGAATACCAGTTTTTTACATGAAGCGACTACTTATCTCACGTCCATAACACAGTAACTGGGTGAAACGATACCCCTTGGTAAGGCTGGTTGTCAGACTTTCGGGCTTCTGACGACCCGTAACTAGCCGACTTCAAAAAAGAAGGAGATTATATGTTCGACTGCATGTATCTTTTTTTATGTATGTTCACCGATTTCTCCCCATTTGTGGACCGATCCTCAAAATTATTTTTTAATTTGAAGGAGGTGGTCCGATTGGGACCAAGTCAGGATCTGATGATTGAATTCCAGGGAAATCGAGGGCAACCCTCAAATTTCATAGGTGTTAACAATGTTTTTCATTTATTTTCTAAAGCCATTCAGACATCGTGTATGGTCATCATCATCTCATGACGCTGAGCTGATGAAGGAAGGTGCAACTCTTTAACGGTTAGGAGTTAGGTGGAGGTTGGGGTATAACTCCGTCATATATAGACCGATTTGCAAAATTATTTTTTTCTTAGAAAGGGGTTTTTCCAAAATGGTCCCATTTAAATTTCATAGAGATCTGATTATGCGTTTGGGAGACAGACAATGGAACTCTTCAAAAAATTACAGCAAATCAACGGCGATTGCTGCTATCGCATAAATATGCATTGTTTTGATCCCAAGGAAGATGAAATTTCGAATTGGTGTGGGGTAGGTAGATACTATAACCAAAAAGTGAAAAATAATAACTTAAAAAAAAAACAACCGACTTCCGGAAAAAAACACTACAAAGTGAAAAATAACTTTAATATCGGAAGGCGGTGACAAGAAATTATTAAAATACATACCAAAAGTCACCGACGGTCACGATGTCTATATCCATTTTAATACTTAAAAAAATGGGCGGAATAAGACATAGGCTACTTTTTATCCCTGGAATAGGTTACCATGAATTACGGGAACGGGATCAAAATTTCATGATTGCTTTGGTCGCGATAACCGACATCCATTCGGACGAAGTCGCGGGCATCAGCTAGTGTTGTATAAAAGATAGATTGAACTCTAGGACTATGATTAACCACTCACTCACTTCACTCGAAAAAACATAGCGTTTACCTGTTTTGCGATGCATTTGTGATTCTAAAAGGAACGCCTAGAGCACCCTGGGTGGTCAGCTCTTCTACGCCTGTTACTTTGCTGATTTAGTAATATATACTTTTAGCACAGCTTATACTATTCTTCGAGAGAAGAAACGATTCTCGCTGGAGGTCATGCCGGTCTATTCTATCAAAACCTCACCGTGATAACTGATTTGAAGTGATTGAAGTCATTCTACCTGATATTGACGTGTCACTTCAACTTCACTTCATCCAAATTTTCACGGTAAGAGGTTACAGAATACAGCGGATCAAAGAACATATTTTAAATTTTTATAAAACTTCTCTAACATTTGTCGAATCGAGTTCGAAAACTTACCAAACTGACAATATCGGCGCGACCACTCGGCCTCTGTCAGCCGACCGCCTCTAAGCGGTTAATGAAAATCGGCTTGCCCGTTTTCTGCATAGAGAGAGGCAATTTACTGAAATGGTCGCATGCCTTCGAACTAATGCGAAATATTGCCGCGATCGGCTGATTTACAAACTTCAACTTTATCTTGTTAAGAACAGGGGTGTTTAAAATGGAAGACTGAAGTATTACAGTTCAATGCGTTCGATACTTAATGATTATGCAAATACTAAAGCTGAAGAGTATTTAGGTATATCTTTGAGGCGTTAATTTGATTGAGTAAAGATGTCTGTGTATATGTTATGATGTTTTGAACACACGAAATACTGATTGATGACAGACAAGTCCTTATTTTACCTCTGATATTGCATCACTTTCAAAATCACAGTGATCTTTATTGCCGTTCAAATAAGGTTGGTGATGGGTTGTTGCTGTCAGAGGAAAAACAACTGTGAACGGACTACGCGTTCTAATTCGTTTTCTTTTCTATCAGTAGGTAATGTACAGTCAGGGGAATTAAGTATTAATGAAATTAACACTACGTCAATTTGCCGCGTCATAGCCATTTCATACTACAACTGTAAAAGTTATGATTTGAATATACCGATAATTTAATTCGCTTTAGAGTTACCTTGAGTTTAAATTATAATATAACAGGAACCTAAAAAATCTTGTGAAATACTAGATCAAAGAAATTCTTCGTAGCAGCCCGAAATCTGGATTTGTGCCCAATTGATAACAATAGGCTCGCCTCCTATTGGCGAAATGTTGGTGCTATAACACCTATGCATGACTTTACAGGTCATGTTATGAAACTTGATAACAGAAACATAACAAAATTGAGATTTCAGCCTCATACTAAACATGGCATAGATTCAAACGCACATTTGAGCACCAAAGTAACAAAATTACCGCAACACAGTTTTATATCAATCCACTCTTCCATATATTACTCGTTAAAACGCAATTTAAAAGTTAACGGTTAGCTTAGTCTCGTACACAATTTGGACCGAATAGAGGCTTTTCATTTTTACCTTTAAAATTCTGAATTTTCAGTAAAGCCTGATGTTAGCAGCAGTGATGAAATTATAACATCGACATTCATAGAGTTTTCAAACTTCAAAACTATGTCGTTTTCAACTAAATTCCAAATATTCTGGGGCTCATACAATTAAGCTTTAATTTTAACCTGTGTTAATATGTTAGTCTAGAAAGTTGGGAGGTTTAAATAATGTGGATTTTGTTTAATCACATTCTTGTTTACGCAGCCTTGTTAAGTAAGTAGGTAATTCTGTGATGTTACTTATGAGGAACAATCATCATCATCATTCATCATTTCAACCGAAAGACATCCACTGCTGGACATAGGCCTCCCCCAAGCTCCGCACTTCAGCCGGTTCTGTGCTTCCCGCATCCATCGAACTTCTGCGGCCCTCGCAAGGTCATCGGTCCACCCTGTGGAAGGCCTTCCAATGGTCTACCGTTCCTTACGTCTTCTGGTGCGCGGTCGCCACTCCAGAACTTTTCGGCCCCATCAGCCATCTATTCTGCGAGGAATGTGCCTTGCCTATTGGCAATTCTTCGATTCTATGTCGGTTACCTCCGTCCGTGTTGTGCCGGAATAAAAGAATAGCACCATCCCATTTCTTCCCGTGGGTGTCGTAGAAGGAGACTAAGGGAACTACTAGAGAATGGGCAGCAACGTTCTCTATTCATTTCTAAAACCATACTACGGTCGCCAACCCGCCTGCCAAGCGTGGCAATTATGACAAACCCCCCAACATGGGGGGGCGACAAGCACAAAAATAAGGAACAATAATGAGTCGAAATTCTTCTTTGTCTCAAGCTTTTAAATGATTCAGACTTTCATATTGATAAGTGTATCGTCTCAGCGTATGAGCAGTCACTAGCACTATTATGCACTAGCCTCTAATAGGTCCCAGCTCCCGGTGAAGGTGTGCACCGCATGAGATGGACACGATCCATCAATAAAAATGTTATGCCTTTATAGTATGCTATGGGGCTACAAAGGGACGATCTGACCGCGTACCCTGTTCGCATGCTCTCTCTTTTTCAAGTGCTTGAGCCAGCTGTCAACTTTTCAGCACAACGACTGTCCAATCAGGTGTACACTACAATAAGTAATTTTCTTCTACTTTATTGATTGAAATTTTTAAGTACATTGTTACGAATATAGTAGGTAGATATTAATTAGGAACCCATACTAATACAAATCAAAATCAAAATATTTTATTTCACACAAACCTACATGGGCACTTATGAAACGTCAGAAGCTAGGTGCACGGTTCCAAATTGTTGTTTCCTATGGAGAAGAGCCGGCAAGAAACTCCACGGCTACTCTTTTAAAAACTAATTGGCTTTAACAATGTTTCCAAATTACAGAGATAAAATGTATGGGAGGACAGTTCAGGCCTGTACTTATGGACAGGCCTAAATGAAGCCTAATCATAGATTTACAATCGTGATTGCACGAGAAATCGCTTACATACATACTTAGCAGGTAGTCGTAACTATGTAGTTCAAAAAGTAAAGTTAATAATCTGAAAAAATCTAAACAATTGAAAGCTTTTATGCTTTGGAATGAACTCTAATGATAAGACATTTTCAAATATAAATGAAAAAATCGATTTGTTCAGACAGTATGACTCAAAATGCCAATAAGAAAGAAACCGGTCTCGCTAAACTTCGATCAATATCGATTCAACTAACCATAAATTGAATATAAAATACCTATCTCAAAAGTTATTAAGTTTTACGGCTTTTAAAATGTAATTCTGATCATTCGATAGAATATAGCAGATTGTGAAATGACATAAAGCATCATAAAAATGGTAAAATTATCATAAAAGTATTATATATAGTAACAATGACTTTGAATTCTAAAAATCTTATATGTTGCTAAAATTCCTCGTAAACAAAAATCGATTATGAGCATATTCTTATGTAAATTAATGTAAACAGCAAAGATATTTATGTAAATGATGGTGTCTTTGTTTTGCCGTTTATTTGATTTTTAGCTACTGTGTTATTATAGGAATACTGTTAATGCCAGTAATAATTTAGGCTTAATCTTATAAATAAAGATTGATAAGAGATCCCATAACAATAAATATGAAATAAATCATGGACAGCTTCAAGGCTACGAGTAAAAGCATTTTATTGCTTGTAATTCTGTTTCTGCCATTGAAATTTGAAAGTAACAGTAGATACGTACCTAAAACATTTTTGTTTGTCAAAAAAATACTAAAATGCTAAAACAAAATGTTGTCTGCAGAAGTCAAATGTCAGAACAAGTTACCGACGTAAAAAAATCACGCCCAAAATTTCCTTTATTAAAAGTTTCTCCATTACAAAGCCGAAGAACATTCAGTTTACAATTTATTTACGTGAACTCCCAAATACGGTGAATTTGTAAAAACTAAACAAACTGTCAAAGTCCATTAGTTTATTCTTTATACAGAAAATGGTGGATGGGAACAAGTTTATTCAGACTTGATGCAGTGCATACAGTGGCTGAAAGTAATCTGATACTTGTTCAACAAATCCGGCGACTTGTCGTGTGACATCCGAAGCCACGTGTTTGAACTCTGTTAGACGGATATCTAAGTATATCGGAATCTGTGTACTAATAGCGATTCAGTATGAAGGGGAGATAGGAAAGTTAATGTCACAATAATAATTATGAGACTAATGTCTCTGTGTGATAGGAGATTTGCTACATGTGTGTGAATGAACGCTTTACCACCAAAAACCCCCGTTAAAATATTTAGTTAAAATAATTATAATACACACCCTGAATTTTCATTATCGCTACTTCCCTAATAATATTATAAATGCGAAAGTAGGTAACTCTGTCTGTCTGTCTGTTACGCTTTGACGCCTAAACCGCTGAACCGTTCGTCATGAAATTTTGCAGAAATATAGTCTAGGTTAAGGAGAAGAACATAGGCTACTTTTTACGCGATAACCGACACCCACGCAGGCGGAGCCACGGGCTATAGCTAGTTATGTATATAATATTGTTCTTTTTCCTTTATTTTAACATAAACACATATAAATTACATTTTTAAATATTAGTATAAAAATATAAAAACATTTAAAAATATAAAAAATAGTAACCCACCGGCATCGGGAACAAGGTCCAAGCTACCGGCGGTCAGGGCTCCAGAGAGAGGAACCTCCTAACAATGCGAGCCGTGTCCAGGAGTACCGCTTTCTGGATCAAGCCCTTGACCCAGCTGCCCAACGAGAGCCTCCTCAGATGTTGGTTGAGGAGGATATATATATTGATATTGTTCTTTTTATTAATTAGTTTTACTGATTGTGGGAGACATTACAAATCTGTGCACGCTCATAGTCGGACACGTATAGGTTTCTAGTGTAGTAGTTACTTCAACCACTTTTTTTTTACTGTATAGTGGGACTGTAATTTACGTAGTTTTAGTTATTTTTGGGGTTAAAAATAAGGCATATATAATAATTATTTACTAAGGTAAATATTGATTATTTGTACTATTTTACAAGCTTCGATGTCGTCAATAACCTCGTAAAGTTACTTATGTTCTATGTTTTTGTCCATAAATATACCCTTAAACCATTGCAGTACACTGCAGCAATTGTGGATGTCAATAGCATTGGAAACAATAAAAAGTTGGTTTTATACCCTTTTGTATCATTTAGTATATTTTGTTCTACGGTTGTTTACTCTAAGTTTACATTAATTCAATGTATATTTTTAAAGGAATGCTGCTGTCATGAAAATCCCGCCTTGCTTTTTTATATTTGCATTTTTTTTTTATATCCGTATATATTGTCTTAGGCGTTGGTCGATCGACCCGTGCAGCAATTTTTACTTAGCCACGCTAAGTAACAATAGCTGCACGGGTCTATCGACCAGGTTAAGCTACGCTTGCCGCGGTTGGTCCGTGGATGGGTGACCATCTTTACATACCAAGACCGAGGGGTCGGAAAGCACGTTAAACCGTTGGTCCCGGCTGTCATTTGTGGATCTTTGACAGTCGTTACGGGTCGTCAGAATTCCGAAAGTCTGACAACCAGTCTTACCAAGGAGTATCGTATTACCCAGTAACTGGGTTGCGGAGGTCAGATAGGCAGTCGCTCCATGTAAAATACTGGTATTCAGCTGCATCCGGTTAGACGGGAAGCCGACCCGAACATAGTTGGGAAAAGGCTAGGCAGATGATGATGATTGTCTTGATACAAGTTCGTTTATTTGTATCATTAAACCAGAGATGATTAATAGTACCATAACTTCTTCTTCTTAGCGTATCGATAGCAATCTAAATTCAGTCAGCCCAGAATATGCTACGAACTTGGCACATTCAGCAGCGTCTATCAACTCCTGTAGCGTGCAGACAACAGGACGCCATGGACAACATATTAAGTGTCTTTGTGGGACAGCACCACATTTACACTCAAGAGCGGAGTCATCTCTGAATCTCTACCTGAGCAGGTGTTCTTTGCTTCGGCCTACCTGAGTTCGAAGTCTTTTTAAACCCTTGCAGCAGGCTTAGCACGAGCACCGATCTGTCGACGGAAGAATAGACATGACTACTAACTAAATTATGTTTATGAGAAGAAGATAGCTATGTTTTTCAATTAATCACAGTTATGCGTTCTAAACGAATCATGATTTTGTGTAGATAATCGTATATACTTTGTGGCCGTCGAGTAGAAAGTTTGTTGTCAGTGTGATTTTGACAGTTTGGGAAGAAATATTCTTCTGAAATAGTCTACATTTAGAAGGACCTATACAAAGATCGTTAGAAACGAAAGACAAAATGACAGATTGTAGAAGGATATCTACGGTGCGATGTCAAAAATGAGGAAACGTAATGTCACTTTGTATTGAAAAAGCACTGTCTATTCTTCGTAGAAATAGAAAACGTCGTGCTAAGCCTGCAGGAAAGCCAAGGCAACTCATGTCCAGGAGTGAGATTTTCAGAAGTTAGAACGATTGAGTTTTGTAGGGATGCACCATCTCGCTACAGTCTTAACCTTTCCTTGGACTGTTCGCCAGTGAGTGGGACAATAAACTTTAAAAGGTTATTTGTAGACCAACAGTGAAGTTTAACCGAACTGAGTTTTTATTTCGGCCTATAAACTCTTCACACATCATAGTAAAAATCCATCAAACAAAACCAATAAAGGTGAGATAAGTGAAGCAAAAACGAGTCCGCTAATGTATTTAGAAATCAAACATAGCCGGTAGCGAAACCCAATACTTGACTATCTCGGCTCAAGACAAACATTCCAAAGTATCCGAAATAACATTATAAATCATTTTCCCTAAAAACTATCACTTTTTCTGGTGAAATTTGTTATTTCGTGACAATCTGTTCCGCTATTTGCTTAGCGTCGCTAAACAGATGGCCGGAGTGCATCTATCATATTTGTATATTATTCATTTTGAGTCTACGAATTTCTGAAGTTTGACAGGGAACTAATAGTGGCTTATGTTGGAATTTTCATTAATTTTCGTCTTAGTTTTGAAAAAGTTAATTACAGGATACGTGATGGTGGACTTCGTTTTTTCATGTCTTAATGAGATTTTGAAAATATTTAAATACGCACGTATTATTTTACCAAAAGCAACTGTTTCTGAAATAGATGATAGCTTCATTTATTTATCAGAAGACATAAACACGATAAATATTTATGAAACGTCGGCTAAATTCTCTTCAACAGTTCTCCCTACTTCACCACCAGCGAAGTCGGCCTGATCAAGTTCAAGATTGAAAAATAAATCCTAACAAGCATTAGAAGACTTTTTTCAACAAATCAACAACTACGATTGCACTTCGGCGTTCGTATCATGTTCGCAATGCTATTAGGAGCTGACATTTGCTCTCTTGCTGTACGAGCATTCGGGGAATCTCGAAATTACTCATTTGGTATTTCAGTCACGGGCTACAGTACCGATCCGACGCTGATTTTTACTTCTTTCAATTCCAATTGCACTATTTCACCAGGTAATTTGTCTTCATATTTCGCTGAATTGACACGAACTTAGAGCTGCTGATCAGTAGAATTTACAATAGTATTGAATTCATATTTAATGTATTGTTAACTTCCATTATCCTACATCCTATTATAAATTTGAAAGTTTGTGACGATGCGTAGATGGATCGATGGATGTTTGTATGATTTCACGCAAAAACGGCTAAACGTATTTGGATGAAAATTGGCACACAGATCGTTTATAACCTGGATAACAGATAGGATAATTTCCGACCTTCTTATTTATATTCTGTACCTGCCTCGTATTCGATTATTATTTTATTGGACTCATTTGGAATTCGTCCAAATTGATTTAACAATTTGACTCAGTTTATCATCTAACGGCATAATTCGTAATTTATCTCTTTATAACGCCATCTGTTCTGGATTCCACAAGTTCGACGTGTTTGTCCGTAAACTGTATTAACACCTACACACCAATTATTAAATCCCACAACGATGTGTCGAAAGCCACCGGAGATTTAAAATAGTGATGAAAATTACCGTAACCGTTCCGCTTACATAATATTCAGCTACGCCATAAATATTTAATAAATATGACACACTTTTATGATTTATTGACAACTTGTATAAACAATGAAAAATCTTCGAGTTAAAAATAAAACTAGTACAAAGTTATGATGGCCATCAACGAGCCTAATGTGCGTAACTTAAGTAGGTACAACAAAAGGAAATCATGACTGTAGTAAATGAAATAAAAAAATCCAAAGTATCAAATATTCCGTCTAGACCAGATCAGGGCAAAGGAAAAAATAACTTTTAAAGCACCCTCGAGATCAAATTTGTCAGGAGCGCCCGTGAGTTAGTGAACGTCTAGTGAAAAAAAGAAGTCCCCGAAACAAATTGTTGGCAAACGGGAGAAGTGTCCAAGAGCGAAAATATGTTGATTGAATAAAGAAAAACTATTAAAAGTTTTCCCTTGGAGTTTCTGGTTCAGTTGCGACAGACAAAACGGGCGCAGTGCGTGGAACGGCGTTGCAACTTTAACTATATTATTGTGCACTGGACTAGTGTTGTTTCTTTAGATTTTTTTACAAAGCCTTGGATTTTGCTACAAGACTTTTTTAAAGAGCAAGCCACTTCAATGCATGGAAAACAGCTTCTACCATTGGACTCCTATAAAATGTTTGAAGAAATTCTGTTTTTCCAAGCAAAGTTTTCTGAATCCGCCCGTGACAACAATGTATTCCACATTGTTGTCACGGGCGGATTCAGAAAACTTTAGCTTAATAAGCAAAGTAAAGTGCACGATTAATCAAATAAAAAGATTCTGATTAAATTGCTGTAGAACAATCCTCAACATATACGTACAACAATGTTTATATAAAAATCTCTAATATCTAAACAGAAAAGTTATCATCGCCAAAAGTTTTTGTGGACGCAATATCAGTACAAAACTAACTTTCTCCACCCTTAACATTCGTATAACTTTCCTAATACTTGGACGAGATTATACCCACTCAGCCGTATGCTATACTCAACAATATATCCATATAATAATAAAAACGACAATTCTCTTTTATTTGTTGCATTAACTTCTACGGCAATAGTAAACTAATATGTAATATTTCTGGTTATTAATTCTGCTCAATAAAATCGAATTGTATTAAGATACTTTGGAATATGGGAATAATAAAAGTTATTTTATCGATGGACGTAGATGACTCATTTATTTTATGTTGGCTGCTGCGATCCGTTTACTCCAAAAGTATTTTGCAATGTGGTGAATTGTGAAGTTTTCGATTTTGTTTACGATTAAATTTTGTGACCATCCAGTGACCAAATACACACCTAGGTAGATACAGATAACAACGAAAACGAATTTATCTTTTAAATTGAAACAAAATGATTCCGTGATGCGATGCTTTCCAGCATTTCATGTAATTGCTACCAGAGTTTAAAATTTTATATCAGTAATATTTTTTGTGAATATTTAGTTCCACATTTTTTTATAATTGGAATTAATCGTTACTGATCAAAGCTACCTTATAAAATTGCAGCAATATCCCCTTCTTATTTATGTCAAAATAGCAGAATTCGTTGTACAGACGCCAGCACATCAAGCTACCCCAATATGTCAAAATTCTTTGATAGATTTTCAACTTTATAACAAAAGATAAGGTTCTTGTTCAACTGGGAAAATTTGACAGTTTAGGGTAGCTTGATTTACTGGCGTCTGTACTTACCTAGTAGATTAGGGTTGATAATTTTTGAAACCAAAAAAAATAATAGTAGGATGAAACCCATTGGAAAAGGAAGAGAACATTATAAAAATGAAAGGAAAAATAATTTACGGGCGATTTGAGTTCGGGAAGGGGAAGGGGGTGAGTTTTTAAGGGTAAAACCGGAAAAACTAAAAGTCCTATGGAAAAAAGTCAAATGGCAATGGCAAAGTTGTAGGTAATTAAAAGATCTAAAACTTTTTCATACTTTTTTCACATAACCTCAAAATGTATGTGAAAAATTCAAAAAACCAAGTTTTTGGTTTTTTATTTTTATCTTTTACAAAATAAAATTTTTTTTCACGAAATTTGGTGAAAACTTACCTTTTTATGTCCCAAAAGCGCTGTAATTTATTTGATTTGAAATATTTATTTTTTCACCTTATTTTGAATTAATATCGAAAAAGCAACCTAATTTTCAATCGAAAATTCACCCATCAAAATATCAGCTTTTTTCAAAATGTTGGTATGATTTCTGTTCGTTGAAATCTTTACTTTCCGGTGGTGAAAAAAAAATATAAATTACCAAAGTAAATCTTCTCAGAAAAAGAAAAAATCGAAAAAAACTTCAATTCGATTTTTTTTTAAATTATTATTTACAATTTTGAGCTATTTATTAAAATTTACACTTTAATTACCTACTCGAAAAACGTAACATTACATATTACATTGATAAACAAAAAAATTGCATATCGAAAAATACTAAAATAATTAATAAACAAATAAGTTAATAAAATTAATATTGAATAAGACATTTACAATATTTTGAGAAAGTTGTAGAATCTTCTATAAATTGTATGCGTATGTATATGCCTATTTATTACTATTTTAAGATAACTTATATACCTGAGTGACCTACGAAAAATTTCAGCCCATCAAAAGGTATTTCATAGAGAAGTGGGGAAGGGGCTAAGCGGGTCCGGGCCTTACTACTGACCTGCTATTTCGTAGCGGCTGCAAAAACCTAGCCTAGCCTAGCCAGTATTCGAGATACAGAGCAGTGTACAACATCGTTTATAAAAATACACGTGCAGGCTGAGTTTCTTTAAGAGAATAGTGAGAGGGATTGGGCCATTATCCACCACGCGGGCCCAGTGCGGGTTGGTGCAAGGTAAATAATAAATACTATCTTTATTTTAATCTGTATCAATCAACTCAAACATAAAAATTGAAATATTTTCTTTTAAAAATAGTAGGTATGCTTAACGTAACATAACCTAAAAAATTAAAATAGAATGATATTTTAGTACAAGATTAAAAAATTATAATCTCCTTAATTTTGCACAAACAAATTTAGTTATACTCACGATAAAATTGTAAAGGCATTATTAATTAGATTTTGTCTTTTCAGATTATCAGTATGGATGAATCTGTTTGTATAATCTGCAATAAGGCAGATGACAAGCAAGTGAAAAAAAAACCATTTATTAATTTATTTAAATAGCTCAAAATTGTTCATAATAATAAACAAAATCGAATTGAAGTTTTTTTTATTTTTTGCATTTTCTGAGAAGATTTACTATGGTAATTTAAATATTTATTTTCACCACCGGAAAGTAGAGATTTCAACGAACAGAAAGCATACCAAGTTTTTGAAAAAAGCTGATATTTTGACGGGTGAATTTTCGATTGAAAATTAGGGTGCTTTTTCGATATTAATTCAAAATAAGGTGAAAAAATAAATATTTCAAATCAAATAAATTACAGCGTATTTGGGACACAAAAAGGTAAGTTTTCACCAAATTTCGTGAAAAAAACCATTTTGTTTTGTACAAGATAAAAATAATAAACCAAAAATTTGGATTTTTGAATTTTTCACACAAATTTTGAGGTTATGTGAAAAAGCATGAATACAAAAGTTTTAGATCTTTTTATTACCTACAACTTTGCCATTTGACTTTTTTCCATAGGACTTTTAGTTTTGCCGGAAATCGAGATAAACCGTTTATACCCTTAAAAAGTCACCCCCTTCCCCTTCCCGACCTCAAATCGCCAGTAAATTATTTTTCCTTTCATTTTTATAATATTCTCCTCCTTTTCCAATGGGTTTCATCCTACAAATTTTTTGTTTTTCACTTATTTTTTTTTTTAAAGGTTTTTTCTACCCTGGTCTATAGTAGTAGTTAGTTGTAACGAGTGATTAATTGTACAGTGTGAACAATAAACTAGTTTTAGTTTACAAACAATGTGATCTCTAAACACCAGCAAGTTATAAAAAACGTGGTAAAATATGTCGCAGCCGGAGACCATAAAATAAAAAAAAATAAAAACCACAATAGGTTCAGCTCGAAACTGTCACATTGAATTATTTGCATACCATTATAGGGGACGCGGTCCGAATACTTCTCATTCCAGTAGCCAGCCTTCGAATAATTCACTCAATGTTTCTTTTTTTAAACGGGCCGACGTCAATTAAAATAACGTCGGATTTTTTTTCGGTTTCCCCAAAAAGTGTTGGACGGGCGACGCGGCTTTTGAATCTTTCGGCGCGATAGGCACATTCTACAGGTGCAATGTCTGATGGTGGCCAGTCATGTCAACCTAGCGGTCGACAACAATATTTATTCATCTTTATCCTTCCGTCCCAAAAGAATTTCAACCTTGTTCTTTAAACAACAAAGAACATGATGAGCTGCAGTGACGTTGTTAATATTTAAAGTCACCAGCAAAAAACTTAGGGTTAAAATGATAAAGAATTTCTCTTTTGACCCTTTTCTGCTGAGGTGTTTAACGTGCGAACTTAATTTTTTACTTCGTTCATCCAGGTCCCGAAGCGACGAGGAATTAAAAGTTGATACAATCTTTTTTCCCATGTACAAAAGCGGATATAGATATTTGTGTGTTTTAAGTAAAATTAAAAAAGAGGGGTTTATAATTTTATATTTAAACTCCGTGGTGTTTGATGAAAACATTAATTTCCCTCGGGGACTGTACGCGGTTTATTATTTCATGAACGGCGAACATTAAATTTAGTTTAAGAGTGTTGTTATAGTAAAAATAGGCGCAGATAAAACGGTTCCTTTTATTAAGAACGGGGAACAATCCGGTTGTAGATCAAGACGGACGCGGAGATCTAAAAAAATATGTACAACGAAACTGGGAATAACTTAATTTACATGCCTATTACTAAACATACACATGTATCTTCTATTGGCCATTCCTTGATGTTGTATTTTTGGATTTTTTAAATATCTTTCAACTCACCGAGTTCTCGCCGTTTCCTTACTTTTGTAGATATACTAAATCTTCAACATCAAAAATAAATAAAACTTTTCTTTGACTCACGCGAAAGGTAAGTGCTTAACATACTTCTGCTTAAGGGTAAATAAATAATCTACAGATTCATTAATACTATTATTCTAAATCTTGATTAGTCTCCTTACCATGATGTCACCATTAGCAACTTCATCAATTATTCACTCAATTTCTTACATATCGAATTCGCAAGGGTAACTTTGCATACACACATGTACCTATATACCTTCAAATCTGTATTAAGACAATGTATTATTAATCTTTAATTTACTTTATTAGCACACTCCCCTACGCGGTACAGACACCCTCGCCCAAGGGATTTGAACGAGAGCGAAAATTTAAATTTGAATGACCCTCTACAATCACCTATAGTCGAAATTTTGGTACATTTACCTACACAAGTAAACATAGACGGTTTTTTATTTGCCCAAGAAAGGGTTAGTTTTTGAAAAAAGAATTGATTAATTAGAACCCAAATTGGTCAACAGAGGGGACCAATTATATCGCTTCCTGCTAATCAAACATTTTGGTAATGCATTTCGGCACTAATATCAGTACTTTCAATAATAGCTGATTTAAATTTGCATTAGTTAAGTAGCAAGCATTGCATAAGAAGCCTTGCTGTTGGTCACACAACCGATTGACGACGACTTATACTTTTAAATTTGTCAATTTGGGCCAAACGTCAATCCAAAAGTGAGAGTTTTGTCATTAACGTTTAGACTTCAAGTTACTCGCTACATATGAGATACAAATGTAAGTTAGCCTTATTCATAATCATCATTATTTCAACCGAAAGACGTCCACTGCTGGACATAGACCTCCGTCAACCTAGACCTGCACTTAGACCGGTTCTATGCTTTCCGCACCTGGCGTATTCCTGCAGCCTTCACAAACTTTGTTCGAAGCCTTCCAATTCTACTCCAGAACCTTTCGGCCCCATCGGCTATCTGTTCTGCGAGCAATGTGTCCTGCCCACTCCCACTTTATCTTGGTAATTCTTCGGGCTATGTCGGTTACCTTGGTTCTCCTGCAGATCTCTTCATTCCTAATTCGATCACGTAGGGAAACTCCAAGCATAGCCCTCTCCATTGCTCTTTGGGTGACTTTTAGCCTTAGTGCCTGTTTATTAACATGAACATGAGACATTCAGTTTTGTCATTAAGATGGCAATACCTGTAATGTCTGCGGTACCGCCCCAAATGGATATCATCGAACAAGAACGTTTCCCAATGCAAAACTTTATCGTAGGATGTTTAATATTAATCGTGGGCTTCACAGTTTTGGGAGGAGCTCGTGGCTAAATAATAACGGTTAAACTACGCTTGAGGAGTTTGTTCCAAGATGGGTGATACATAACATAATGGAGGGAGACTTTCCGTGTCTCACAAAATACGGTAAGCTGTTGATTACAGCTACTATTTGTAGATCTTTGATACTCGTTACGGTTAGTTAGGAAGAAGCCTGGAAGTCTGACAACCAGTCTTCCCAAGAGATATCGTAACCCAGTTACCGTACGGGCTAGCCCCAGTAACTGGGATTTAGAGGTCAGATAGGTAGTCGCTCCATATAAAATCTGGTAAGACTGGAAGCCGACTCCCGTATTAAAAAGCCTAGCCTTTTCCCACTATGGTCAAGAAAACGCTAGGTAGATGACAATGACTTACATAACTTCACTCGGCACTCCTTCACAAAATAATAATTCTCGTATTTATCTCGTCTGCTCAGCGTCAGTATATTGCAGGGCTCCAGCAGAATACCAGCGTCAGGTACCTATACATATTTGCCTGACACATGCTGAGCTGGACTACCAATTGCTGCAACCTTGGGACGCACATCGCACTTTGTATTTTCGTCATGTAGTCAATAATGTCTTCAAAATAGTTTTTTTGAATATGGCACGTTGTAGATATTTTAAAATATTCACTTTTAACTATGGTTTTGTGTGTGCTCGAAATTACCAATTTACCTAACATGTAATATGACATAAAAGAATAATACAAAAAAAAAGTAGTAATACGATTGTATAATATCACAAAGTTAATGTATAACATGATCAATTGTCACCAACCTTGACACAACTCTTGAAGTAGTGTCGCGTGACAAAAGATAGTACGTCGATTATATTATGGCAATGAAAAATAGACGTACCTACTAAAAGTAGGTCTATTGATATTATATAATACGAAAACAATTATGGCATTCAATGATACGAAGTTAATATATTATTTCTTAATGGAAACAATCAACACATACTATGTATGTATAAATACGTAAATAAAACAATCATTTGTAATAGCAATATATTTATGAATTAACTATCTTTTGCCAGTGGCTTTGCCCTCGTGAAGTTTAATGTATTATACATATAAACCTTCGTCTTTAATCATTATGTCTACTGATGAAACTGCATTAAAATCCGTTGCGTATTTTAAAAGATCTAAACGTACAGACACGAAAAGCGACTTTGTTTTATATTATGTAAGGATTTGTCGACAAAACCTCTATCTCTTTCAAGACTTTTAAATAGCAAATTGTGTGTATAATATTTATTATTCCGTTGGAACTTATTTGATTTACTATTTAAATATCTGATTTTTTTTAACGAAAACTTGTACATATTCGCCGAGTAAAATTTTCCAAAGCTGACTTTTCTATGCTGCTTAGAAGATTTTTCTTTCCAAAACTATTGTCTATGGTAACAAAGGTATTAAATCTGTCGCCTAGCCTTTGCCTCTGCATAGAAAATATAGTCCACTATGCATCTTATTATACATTTTAATTCTCATTACTTACATTAAAACACAAAGTACAGCACTTTGTTGTACTCTTATGCAAATATTCAACGAGTAATGAGAAGCTAACTGCATGCAATTTAAAATAGGCGAGATTACTTCGCTAGTAGATCAGTGGGGTGGTGCCAAAAAGATAAGAGAGAACATGGGAGCCAGGATTAAGGATGAATAGGAACATGCACTTAGAGGAAACTGGGTTTGTTTGGTGAATTTTGAATGTTTTGTACTAATTCGTCGTCGGGGAGCTGGTGTGTCGAAGAAGGAGGTTGGAAAGTTAGACATAAGTGGGTGTGAAAGTTAGGTACGATTTTGTCATGGGTGGTAATAGCCCATAATGTTCCCACTGCCGGGAAAGTGAGTGGACTGTTATCCCCCACGAGGGCCCAGTGCGGGTCGATAGATGTCACATGGCTTTGAATGTTTGGTTCGAAACGATGCCGGTTTTCTATCGATGTTTTTCTTCACCGTCGAGAGCAGTGGTTATGAAAATAATTCAGACAAAGTAAAGCGCTTGTCTGGGCGCGGTCGTTAGGACTTGGCCACCACTGCTTATATTTATACTGGACGAAGAATTCATACTCGACTTTATTGAACAAAGTTGGATTGGCCTCCGAGATAAAACGATAAGGATCAAAATTCGATTGTAGTAATAACTTTTATATTTCTACCCACGTAGATTTTTGTTTTCAAACAAGATAATGTTTACATTAATAATAATCCAACAGACTTAAAATAATAATATGTGCATGTAGGTATATAAAAAGAAGAAAGAATCATAGGGCATAAAAAAATATTAAATCGATTTTCATAAATCGAATTAAAAGAATACTGAAAGAGAAAATAAATTTCACAAAAAATAAACAAAACCCAAGAAGCTCATAACCAAACAAATTATTTAGAATTTGACGATCAAGTAAAGTTTGAGGACGAAAGAATAAGTTTTAATATAAAAAGGAACAATAAGCCTTTGAATATTAAAGCGAATAAAAAAACAGCATTGAATTGATGAAAACATAGCATAAGTTCAAAAGGCAAGTCATTAGGTGACGGCCAAAGAAATGTTCGGGTTGTAATGAGCTAGCTGGCGGCGATTAAGACGTACAAACTTGAACCAGCCCTGAGACAACGGCCGACGGGAACATGGAACATAAATTGTTGGATATGACAGCAACTCACAAATGGTTGTGACTTTGAAAGCGAACGTTAACATGAGCGAAGAAGAACGGTAGACAACATAGGTTTTTCATAACCAAGAGCCAAACTTGACTTTAACACGCCATATTTGCTGGGTTGCTCATGTGCAGGTTCATGTTTTCAATTTGGAACTAAATTGCATCTTCTTGTGATACATTATTGTTTTTTAGTCGAGTTATCCTAATACAAGTGAACACGGCTTTCAAAGATTCCAAGGTTGACTGTTTTTTTTTTGCGGTGGTCATCATCAAATAACTTCTCCCGCTCTGGGTGGAACAAGAGGGCGTGTCAGACTTTTACTGACTAAAACCCACCTGTGCCACCCATTACTCGACATCCGCAAGCCCACGCCTACGGTGGCCGGGAATCAGCCTAGAATTGCTGACGCCCAGGACGTCTCCTGCGGCGACTAAGGCCGTGAGGGCGCATATGTTGCCTCTCCCTCACGTGCGCCGCCTCCCTCTTCACCAGCATCACTGCTTCGCAGAAGGAGGTGACGGCTACCCATGCACTCTGGCTCTGTACCATGGTCTAGACCAGGGCCGGACGCGAGAGATCGCCGCCGTCGATCACCTCCACGAGGACACGGTGGTGCTCCGCGCAAGCCAGGCAGAGCTGCACCGGATGCTCCACCGTGTCCTCAGGGCGATCTTCGCAGTTTAAACACCCGGACGTTTCCTCCCGCCTTATGCGAAACAGGAACCTCCCGAAACAGTCGTATCTGGTGAGGACCTGCGTCAGGCGGAAGGCGAGAACGCCATGCCGTCTCTCAACCACTTCTCAAAGAGGGATGGTAGACCGTTACAATTATTGTATACCATATCCATTTTCCGAAATATTATTATGTTCTGACATCAGCACACCTCCCTTCTCCTATTTACCGAAAACTTTTCCGTCGTAACTAATTTATTTTCCAACTAAATCTTATAAATTCGGGCTCGCGAACGACTTGCACGCGATCTCAGTCAAACTTGACTTTTTGATAACGCCATTATACATATACCTATCGTAGATTTATTTTTGTTTTATCTACGTTTGGAATTCAATTAGATATTATTTCTAAGCTTGATTGAATTTGTTTATTTTCTGGGGCTGCTTTGGGATTAGTAATATTGAGTACCTATTTGTACACCACTAACATGTTATGATTTTAACTATAAAATAAGAAACAACACGTTAAGAGGTGTTTTTCTTGTGATTTTATGAAAATCCTTCCGATTATGTGGCTTTCATAGTAACTACTACACTTAATAAGACACCATTGAAATGACCAAACAGATTGTATGTTTACTTACGTAACTTTTTACAATCTTAGAATACATGATATTCCTGTGACTTCAAAACTCCTCTTTGATGACCTGAATAGGTAAGTGGACAATGGATAAAGTTAAACGTAATTAATCTACTTAACAATATAATGGAAATAGTACTGAATTATTTTCACGAAGAACATTAAAGACTTTCACATGAACTAGAATCATTCAAGATCTCTAGAAGGATCTTCAAAACAGCAAACGAATGGATGAAGAAATCCTTTGTTTGGAAATTTTCACTAAACTACAAGTAAACCTTAAACAATAACACTCCAGAATACCTGAAAACCTAAACGTGGAAGATTAATTATTCCAATAAAAACTTCGAATGAATTTCGCGGAATTCGCCGCCGAAGCAGACCATTTAAATTAGCCCGATAACTTGAAACCCGAATGAAAAGGGTTTATCCAGGAGAGTTCCAATTAGTTTGCTGTTATTTTTCCATTCCGTTCGGCGGTATCAAAAACTGGGTCGGTTGGGAATCGATCATTTATTACATTTTGAGGACAATTTAAAGTTCGTTTTAGTTTTACATTTTAAGTTAAACTTTAAATTCCTGTTGATTCCATTTATTCTGCAAAGTAAATAAAAACTGAAATTACAAGCTCTTGTAATGTCATTGCTAAACTTTTTTATCCATTTGTGTGAATGTGAAGGGTAAGATGTAATACTGCGGCAAAAAAAAACCGACTTCCAAAAAAATATACTATTAGTGCAAAATAACTTTAATTTCGGAATTTTGCGGCAAAAAAAAACAAAATATAAAACCCGAGACCAAGACTGACTTCGAAATTAAAGTTAATTTTCAATTTAAAATGTTTTAATATATATCCTTTTTATTTTTCACTTTTTATTGTGTACTTATCTCACAAAAAAAAAATACCTTCATTTGCTAAGTAAATACCTAACATTGACAGGGAATTATTATAACACCAACAAAATAAATTAAGTAGAAAAAAATACATAATATTATTGAAGCTAACTCAAAAACCACTGATCAGAACTTGACCAAATTTATATGAAACCACTTGGTAAATAATACTGTTTCAAAACTTAGGAAAAAAATCAGTATGTTGATGATGGAGTTTAGACGTAACAAACAAAAAAAATACAACCAAATTGAAAAACTCCTCATTTTTTTGAAGACGGTTAACAAATAGATCAGGTTTTTATACAGCTAAGCGGTTTGCAGAAACAACCTACGACTCACGGTTGTTTACACTTTACAAAGCCACAATTTCGCTCAAGCATTTTCCCGCAATGCTCTACCGCACAGTAAACAAAAATGATTGATTGTCTATCTATTAATTACAACAATATTTGCTACCATCATTCATACTGACTTAAGACAATAGACCTTCTGAAGTTTGCTCAATTTCCCAACTGTTATAAGAACTCTTGTTACCAAATTGACTGTGGCAGTCAAGTATTTTAATTTAATCGGTTCTCAGGTATCGTTTCGTAATAAGCTATTGAAAACTTTATTTTAATTAAAGTTAAGGTTTATAAGAGCTTGTTCAGTTTCGCTCAGGCATCTGGAATAAGTAGCTTTAGGGTTGAAATAATTTGTTGATTGGGCTGATAATTTAATCCTGCCAGGGGTGCGGGTTTGTTCGAAAGAGATACCACAGCCCCTGGCATACGGGCTACTGAGGAAACACGGGTGGATTTTAGTCAGTAAAAGTCTGACACGCCCTCCTGCTCCACCCGGAGCGGGAGATAACTTCTCCCGCTCTGGGTGGAGCAGGAGGGCGTGGGGCGTTTGATGATTTCCACCCAAAAAAAAAAGCTGATAATTTTATAGATTGATTTTGATAAAAGTATTTTTTTTATGCATATGAACAAACCAGGGACATATTCTGAGACCTGTGGTGGCCAAGTAGTATCGGCCCATACTTAGAAGATGTAAGTAGGTCGTGGGTTCGAACCCAGACAGGCGCTTTAATTTATGGATTTAATTTCATCACCATGGCTCTTAAAATGGTGAAGAAAATCATCTTGAAAAACCGGCATGTCCTGTAACAAAAAAAAAATGAAGACATGCGATATCTACCAACCAGTTACAGTACTAGGTCCGCGTGGTGGATTATGGCCAATTCCCTTTCACAGCGAGGAGTCCTGTGTCCCAGCGGTGGGAACGTTATATAGGCTAATTTTGTGGGAATACCATACCATTTTAGAAAAAAACTTAATTAATACTGTAAAATATTAAGATGCCTGTCGAAAATAATCTTTTGTCCTAGTATTACTAGTTGCTTTCTTATTCTTTTGTCACTAAACACCACTTATTAAGTGAAAATACAAAACATAGGTATATAGGATGGGTAGGTACTTAATACCTACCTATCCTCAAGGGGTTGCAGCAGACGGTAGACGATCCTCATGAACTTGAAACTAGCCATAAAATAAAATTAATGAGAAGAAAGATGACTATGCACATTATGCACAGGCTAATTAGGAAGCACAGGATCTTCACTTGAGATGTCTCAAATAAACCTGAAATACTAGACTAAAATGTTCAGCTACCTATCTGTCGTCTACCTAGGGCGGAATCGCTAGGGTAACATGTGAATTTCATTGTTTCTTATGTTAACGAGTATTAGAAAATTAAAGCTTAGTATCACGTTGGATGGTACAAAAAAGTAACATGAAAAAAAATTTGTATTTCATCATCTGCAAACTGAAACTCAAAATTCAAAATGAAACCATTTACAGTCTACTTTTGAATGTCAAAGAGTCGTTCAGTCAGAAAGTCGAAGCCATTCCAAAACATAGATATATACTGGCTAGCGTTATCACAACTATGAGGCGACTTAATAATAATATACGAAAATATGTATTAAACGAAGTATAATCATTAAAATTGTCACTAAAAGAATTTCTTGGGCTACCCTTTAGCAAATTTTAAAGCACCCAAACAAGAATAAAAAGTGACCAGAAATGAAAACCACGAACAAAATAAATAATACAGTAGGTAAGCACTGTTATCAACTAATGAATATTTGATTAAGTGCCACCATTAAATGAAAAGTAAACCCCGCTAGTTATAAAAAAGTTGAGACTTTATCGAATCGTTCCGACACTAATACGCCACGCGATGATAACGCTAAGGCGATTATCTTGAGTAATTAAATCACATTTTTATTAATATTTCACACGTAGTATTTTTTTCTAACGAATAAAGCGTGATTAACTCTGATATGTGAGCTGAACTTTAATGCTTTTGAGCATGCAGTTTGTAAGCTCGTAATTAAGAGCAGAATTATTGTTATTGTTCAACTTTGTTTTGTTGTTTGTGTTGGTTAATTAGAAACTGCCTAATCGCTTAATGAATTGCACGCCTTAAGAATTGCACGTTTTTCGTGATTATTTCATTAAATACAAACAAAATTACTACTTTTTTTCAGCCAAGCACTAGATCGTTGGTATTTATCAATATTTTTAACATTTACTCTTTAATTAAAACAGTTAATCGTAAAAAGTAATGCAATTAGAAAATATTTGACGTTATGTCAGTTTTTATATGTAAACCTAGGTAGGTAAACCCATTTCTCATCAAATAATCTCTTTTGTTACTGTATTGAAATTATTGTAATTTTGATTTTAGAGCCTACTAGAGTCTACTAGTCTACTAGAGTCATAATATCGCCGTAATAAAACTGCATAGCCAAGCGCAGTCACAGAACATAAACCCCCTTATTCATAAACATTGGTTAAAGTTAAATAGTGATTAGCGTCTGTTTAACCATACATTTTTGACGTTTAAACATCATTTAACTTTAATCATCGTTTATGAATATGGGCCAAAATTTCTAGCCGCCACGCCACACGTGACATTGATAAGCAAAACGACAAACGACAAATTAAATTCTACGTTTAAACTTTTTATTCCTCATGGTCGGATGAACAATAAAGTAACGAAGCAGACTGGGCGGTGGCGACGTGGAGGCGAGCCGTCGACAGTTCTTATGACACCCCTTATCTGTGGGCACACGCGATATGTGTTTGGTTAAAGTTAACTAGTTTACCTACGGAACGGACTTTTGTATTTTTTTCTGGGTTAAAAAATATACGAGGCCGTTTTCATTGAATTTTAATTAGACCACAGTTCAATTGTAGACGCTTTGCTTTTTTTTTTTTTTTGTTGCGAAAATGTGTGGTGTATATTTTTTTTTTGTAATAAAATAACGTTTGACTTTGCTTTAAAAAATATCAGCTGTAGTTAGCATGCACATATTTTTCCGTTCATACAACGTTATGACTGAATTAATATTTTACTTTGAAACGATTTCGGTTTTGTCGTTTTAATGGTTTTTTTAGTGTTTGTACACCAAAAAACTTTTTTCAAAAAAATAACAACCGACTTCCAAAAAAACACTACAAAGCGCAAAATAACTTTAATTTCGGAAGTTGGTGACTTTGGATGTGTATTAATTCTTTGTCACCGCCTTCCGAAATTAAAGTTATTTTGCGCTTTGTAGTGTTTTTTTGGAAGTCGGTTGATATTTTTTTGAAAAGTTTTTATTTTTCCCTTTTTAGTTACCTACCCCACACCAATTCGAGAATTCATCATCCTTGGGGTCAAAACAATGCATATTTATGCGATAGCAGCATTCGCGATAGATTTGCTGTAATTTTTTGAAGATTTCCGTTGTCTGTCTCCGAAACGAATCATCAGATCTATATGAAATTTGAATGGGACCATTTCGGAATAAACCCCTTTCGAAGAAAAAAAGAATTTTTTAAATCCGTCTATATACGACGGAGTTATGCCCGAACATACATTAAAAAAATATATATATTATAAACATGTCGAATTGATAACCTCCTTCTTTTTGAAATCGGTTAAAAAGAAAGTAGATCTCTGCCCAATTCTTCGGGAAAAAAGGCGTAATGTTATGTGTCATATTATATTTATTAATACGCAATCATAATTGACGGTATGCTAAAGCATAATAAACTACACATTAACTTTCAATAAAACCCAAACAACACGAAAAATCTCCCCATTGAAACTTTCTCACGCGTTAAACCCATCAATAACGAATG
The DNA here is from genome assembly GCA_949987655.1 of Polymixis flavicincta. Lineage (NCBI taxonomy): Eukaryota > Metazoa > Arthropoda > Insecta > Lepidoptera > Noctuidae > Polymixis > Polymixis flavicincta. Next base: position 15,941,950 of record OX465182.1, read on the forward strand.
AAGAAAAATTAAAATGAACTAAAATAGTTCAGCCAGCAATTGAAGGCCGAAATCCAAACAAACTCGTATAAATCAGTGTTTATTGCCCATTTAAATATCTACAACGCTAAAACGCGTCACGTAACTCAGTTTTACTTTACTTATGGTGGCTTTTCGCCGTAAAACGGCTATGTTGCCATGAAACTAGGATTTTTGAAGAGGAACTGTTACGCTATTTTGCAAAACCTTCTTGAAATGTGTTTGCGTTTTCCTTTTTAAAATTTATTGATTGATGTACCAAACAAGAATAAAAAAATAGATTGTACTGCATAAATTTAATAATGAATATTCACACAATCTTTCAAATCGTGACTAAAAGTTTTTTTTTTTTTTTTTTTCAAGACGTGTTGCAAGATTCTACCAGCTATCTAAGTACTAAAAACTGGCCCAATTTTTCTTGACGTGTACATGAAACTAACCTGGAGTTTAATTATAAACGATGATAAAATTCAAGACACTTTTAATGTCAAATATGTATGTTTAGACAGTCGTTAAACATGATTTAACTTTAAGTAACGTTTATAAATATAAGAGTATAAGTCTTGGCACTGTCAGAAAAACAATTGCCTAATGGCTGATTTTTCAATAGTAATCAGTGACAGTTTGGAAAATATGTCAAACTGTTTTGTAAATACACAGACAAAATATGTCATTAAAAAATCAGCCCATTGTCACATTAATAAGATCTCAACTGAAATTAAAATTCCTGAAAATATTCCGTAATCATTTTTCGATTACATTTGCCTTTTAACACGAAATTTAGTTGCTCCAATCTCTTTCGGTATGAACACCAATTATTGTTATCCTTCCAATTATAAAATAACAGTGATTCGTTCGCACTTAATCCCTCCATGGTGCAAACTTATCTGTCCGCTTTATAGTTTTCGTGCCTCGAGCAAATAATAATAAAGTTGGTCGCGTTGCACAAACGGACATTGTTACCACGTCGTGGTCTGTACAGTTTTACGGTTATACATCAACGTTTTAGCTTTTTGCCTCGAACTGATTTCAAGTTCAGTTTTAAGCGAGTATAAAGTTTACTATGCTTGATCAAAGCCAGATTATTTTAATACTAAATATAACTTTTGGTGCCTAATTAAATACTAACAAGTTCCCTCAAGATTTCTCTAATTATACGTATCTGTAGGCACTTCTAAATGATGAAAGAGCTTCATAAACTAAGTTACACAGCCTACGCAGAAATTCGAAAAGTTATTTGGATAATAACTAAAAATATTTATCTAAGGACAAAACTAGAATGTAATGGAGGCCATTGCAGCGGAGGCGAAGGCGGAGGCGGTTTCCACCACATCAAAAGTGTGTTCGCTACGTTGAAGCCGATTTTCTTTATAAGACCTCTGTTATTTAAGTCAGTCAAAAATTTGAGGTGGTGGATGCGGAGGCAGAGGTGCTATTCCGTGCAGAAGTTTTTCCTTTTTGGAGGCGACTTTCCGTTTCACCCAAAATAAAACACTGGAATTATTTGCCTTAAAAAGTCTTGTCAAATGTTACAGACAAAAACTATTATTTGCTATATTCACATCTCAAATTGGTATTAGGCCTATAAGGTACCTGGTAGGACATTTATTAAAGAACAGGATAACTCGTAAAACTTCTGACATTTAATTAAACGTATAGTAAATATACACAGAACTGCTACACTAAATAACCAGGGTACAAGGGCACATCAGATCTGTTGAGTTTCACGCTCATTTTCCCTTTATGGTGTAAGCAGATCTCCTATCGGCATTAAAGGCATAGGCGCCACTTGAAACAATGGACTAAAGTTACCATTTTATTACTGGTTTTATAGGGTAAGCTTATATTGAGCACTTAATCTTTCAGACTTTTTGGTACCTATGGTCAGATTTAATCGTGTGGTTCCTCTGAAAAGCCACGCTGTTTCTTTCCATGTGTGCAGTTATAATACCTACGTGATTGGAGAGTTACAGAATACAGCTTGTAACAGCTATTCATAAAAGCAAGCATGATTTCTGTGCTAATCCATCTTTAGTGATACAAAAATCTTTAAGCGTCTAATTGCGAACTTTTTTCTCTTGGAAAACTCACCGTCGTTTTTTTTTTTTTTTTTGGGTTGTCTTCAAATAACTCTTTCTGCCCTGGGTGGAGCGGGAGGGCGTGTCAGACTTTTACTAACTAAAACCCACCCGTGTTCCTTCAGTTGCCTGTGTACCAGGAGCCACGGTATCTCTTTCGAACAACCCGCACCCCTGGCAGGACTCACAGTAGTTACACAGAGTTTCTGATTATCTACGTCAGAACGATGATGACACTTCAAAGCATTACTACGTTTCCGTTTTCAAAAATTAGTTGCCTAGTTGATGAAAAAACGATTTATATCTGTATTCTGGGTTCCTCCTAAGCTTTTGTCGAGACAATAAATCCTTTCGCATTTCTCATTTAACATAATTGCGAAATTGTAACCAGTATCTATATGCGGAGTACACAATAGCATTATTAAATCTCTTTGACTTACGATTCTTTTCCCTACAGAGTTAATTGAACCCATGCTCATTATAAAATATTCCACTTTCACAGCGAACTTTGACAGGAAACTGTTAGGTTTAAATATGTAGGACTGTTAATGATAAACAACTATGTAATTTGCTTTTTACGCTGACTGGACGGCTACCGAACGAATGTCCATTAAGTGAATTGGACTGGACAAATGTCTGCGTGTACCTTTGTGGCGTGGCTTGGACTCTAGTGGACTTTTTTTTGTGAAGTCGGGTTCTAAAAAAGGGCTTTTGAAATGGCAAGGATTTTTCGGGAAATTTGAAATTCTGTGGAAGCTTAATTGGGAAGAATTTTTAGAAATCTGGCAAATAGTGTTAATCTAATTAAAAATCATTACGAGTTTACTTTAGCAAACAGGGCCGGCTTCACTTTTATTCTCAGTAAAAGTATATGGCAGTATTGTGAAAAAACAGATACAAAATCTGAAGGGGACTGTACCTGAACACCACTGCTGGTTACTAGACTTTTACTATTTAGGGACTATTCTACGAAGTAAACGCCGTAATGGTCGGTGGAAGACTGTTTTAATCTTGGACAAAAAGCATCAAAATAAATAGCATTCGAAATATAAAAAAACACTGTACAAAATACACTAAAAAGTAAACTGTAAAGAAGGTGCGTCGCGCACATTCCTCCCCCCAAAGTTAAGCCCTCAGCTTGAGTAGCTTTTTCAAGGGCCTCCTCAGTGTGACCGCTGCAGTCCTGACGTCTGCCACTCGGATCACCCCATCGCGACCCGGGTAAGTCGCTGAGATGCGCCCTCTCGGCCAGGAGCCCCTCGGTAGGTTGCCATCAGCCACTAGGACCAGATCGCCCACAGCTAACTCTGGAACATCGCCTTGCCCTGGTCTGGGAATAAGATTCGGCAAGTACTCTTTAACCCAGCGCTGCCAAAAATGGTCCGCCAATCTGACTGCTTTGCGCCAGCCGCTTCTTGACACTAGATCTCGGTCCGTCAAGGTTGCTGGGCGCCCCGACGAAGCTGCAAGGAGAAAATGATTTGGAGTGAGTGCCTCTTCGCTGCCGGGCTCTACCGAGACGTGCGTCAGGGGACGGGAGTTGATGAGCCCTTCTGCTTCTGCCAGCACGGTTCGGAGGACTTCTTCTGTCGGAGCACGTTCGGTGAGGGTCGCTCGGAGTGCCGTCTTCACACTTCTCACGAGTCGCTCCCATACTCCACCCATAAACGGAGATGACGGGGGAATGAAGCGCCAACTGATTTTCTCCGTCGCAGCATATTCCATAGCTGCGTTCCCGTAGAGTGCACCGAGTTCTTTTCTTGCCCCGATGAAAGCGGTGCCATTGTCAGACCAGATCTCAGACGGCGTTCCTCTGCGAGCCACGAAACGCCGAAGACTCATTACAGCAGAATCCGTCGACAAGCTTCCAACAACGTCCAAGTGGATGGCGCGCACGACTAGGCACGTGTACAAAGCGACCCATCTCTTCTCCCGTCTTCGGCCAATAGATATCTGAACTGGCCCGAAGTAGTCTAACCCAGTGAATGTAAAAGGACGCTTGTGGTGAGCTAAACGTGCCTCCGGTAGATTCCCAGTGGGCGGCTGGAATTTCTCAGCTCGGCGAATGCGGCATAGCTGGCAACGGAAGGCAACGGAGCGGACGACGTTTCTTAAGCCGACCAAGTAGAAGCTCTGACGAAGCTCGTTGACCACGGTCTCCGTGTTGGCGTGGGCGGCTGGGCGGTGGTGGTGGTCCACCAGTAATTGGACGGTAGGGTGTTTCCCGTCGAGGACGATGGGGTTCTTTGTAGCTTCAGGCACTCCCGAGGCTGAAGCGATACGACTGGATAGTCGTAGTAGGCCTTCTTCATCCACAATCAGCGACAATCGGAACAGCCGACTGATGCGAGGTATGGGCAGGGGTGGGAGTCTACTCAGACACATCATCTCATCAGGAAATGAGTCCAGCTGTGCCTGGCGCAAAATATGCGGGTCTGAAACAATGAGAATCACAGATTGTTGAAGCGAGGCGCGCGGCGATCAATGCTCCCTGCAGCTCCAACCGCGGAATCGACACCGGCTTTAAGGGAGCTACACGGACCTTGCTGCAAATCAGTGCGAGCTTGACTTCCCCATCCTTAAGCACGAAACGCCAGTAAGCCACCGCAGCATAGGCAGATTCGCTGGCGTCGGAAAAAACGTGAAGCTCGCAGTGATTCACTTCACAGTCGGCTAGGCAGTAGCAGCGTGGGATCTGCAATTCGGCAACCCTAAACAAATCCTCAAACCATAGTCTCCACGCTGAACTGTCCCGCTGAGAAAGTTCTTCATCCCACTCGAGACCCTTGCGCCACGCATTTGGAACATGATGCGACCGGTAACTACTAGAGGCGCAATAATTCCGAGAGGATCAAAAACCCGCATCACGTGGGCCAAAACCACCCGCTTGGTAAGCTTTTTTGGTAGCCCACCCTTTTTTAATCCAATATTGAAACCGACACAGTCTGTAGTGGGCTGCCAAATAAGGCCAAGCGTCCTCACAGGAGTGGCCAGGTGGCCCAGGTCCACAAGTGACGTCACCGGCGTCTCCAGCAATGTCTCTTTCGGTAACAACGTTAGGGCTGAGGCGTTGTTGGAGGCCCAGCCACGCATTTCAAAACCCCCGTTTTTGTGGACAGCGTAAATATCAGCGGCCAGTTTTGCTGCTTCATCCACGCTGTCAAGGCTGCAGATGCAATCGTCCATATAATGGTCGCAAATGATTGCACGCGCTGCGTCTGGGTATCGTGTCTGATGCTCAACCGCATTTTTATTCTTAATGTAAATTGCCGTAAAGGGACTGGAAGCGGCACCGAACATCATCGACGACATCCGGTAAATACGCAGCGGTTCGAGCAGACTATCGCGCCACAAAAACCTCTGCGCGTCGCGATCTTCAACGCGAATTTTAATTTGCGGAAACATTTCCCTTATATCCGCGGTCAACCCAATTTTGCCTTCCCTAAACCGAAAAAGAATGCCCAGTAGTGGCTGAAGCAGGTCAGGGCCTGGTAACAACAACGAGTTTAGCGAAACGCCCTCAGATTTGGCTGCGGCATCGTGCACAACCCGCAGCTTATCAGGTTTGTTTGGGTTGACTACGCCGAAGTGAGGCAGGTACCAAATACGTGGGCCTGTGGGCGCCTCTGGACACAGCTCGGCGTAGCCCTTCCCAACCATATCAAGAACGTTGGCACGATACCGCTCCGCATAGCCACCATCCCTACACAACTTCTTCTCCAAGCCTAAAAACCTAGATAAGGCGAGGTTGTAACTATCAGGTACCGATAAAACGTCAGACTTCCAAATCAGACCTACTTCAAAACGACCACTGGGCATGCGGCGTGCTGTGCGCTCAATAATCTGGCCAGCACGTTCATCATCAGCATTGCGCGCCTCACGTTTCGAAATACCTATAGACTCGAGCTTGTACTGCTCCTTAATAAGCTGCTCTAATTCGGAACGGTCGCTCTGGCCTACAGTCGCAGACTCAAACAGTGTGGCGTGGCTGACAACATCAACGCGAGTAGTTGAACTACAACCGAAACCGAACAATACCCAACCTAGCGCAGTAAGAATCGCGACAGGTTGTGACTTAGACCCCTTACGTGTGGCCCTAGATACGGTGAGATGCCAGTTGTCAATGCCAATGATGAGCATTGGCTGAATTTTACCATAGCACAACTCATCTGCAAGATCCGCAAGATATGGGTATTTCGTGACGGCATCCCTGTTGACAAACTGTGATGACACCCCTAGACCCTCAATAGATCTAGCCCTACGAATAAGGTGACTATCTTTCGCGTGACGACCCTTGATGTAGAAGTCGACGTAACGCACAAGTGCGTTCTTATTAAGGCCCCCTATGCAATCTACGTGAACGTGTCCTTCAGGCCCCTTAATACCTATCTTAGCAGCGACCTCCGCATCAATAAAAGTAGCGGTCGACCCGTCGTCCAACAAGGCATAAGTATCGACACTACCAGACGGACCGGACACAGTTACAGCAACAACTTTCAGTAGAGGACGAAAACTCAGCGATCGCGCCGAACTTTCAGCTGAAAAAGAAGTTGACGCGTGGGTCAGGATCTCTTTCCCTTCAGCAAGAGAAACTATAGGTACGTAGCTCAACGCACACGGGTCGGAGCTCGTCGTGAACGGCACAGGGTCGTCGTCCTCTTCTACGCCTACGTGAGCAGCGGCTGCGCGCTCACTAGCACTGTGCAACAACCTATGATGGCGAAATTTACAATCGCCAATGTCGCACAAACTTTTCGCTGAACATAAACTTAGCTTATGCCAACCTTTTTTGAGACACCTGTGGCAAATTCTTTTCTTTTTTATTAAATGCCACTTGTCATCTACTGACAAGGAAAGCAATTTGTCACATTGCGTCAATGAATGCTGTTGTTGACATAAAACACAATGAATTTTGCCTGCAGCAGTCGTGGATGAACTATTTTTAGATGCCGACCGAGATTTCTCTTCAGCAACGACTGCGTGCACCTTATCCCTGACTCGGCTATTAGCAGCGGAAGTCAAACTCGGCGCCCCAGCCGATTCAGGGAGGAGGCCGAATCTAGACTGCAGCTCGACTATCTCGACCAGGAAGTCGGCGAACATGTCGAGCATGGGTTGACCACTGACCGCGTGACTGCTGGCGTAGGCCACCCATTGTGCTCGTAACAGTGGGGGGACTTTAGAAATAACCGATTAAATCAGCTCTGGCGATGATAGGTAGTGAGGCTGGTCGAGTAACCGAATCGCTTCCACACAATTTATTACGAACATGACTAGCAAAAATAGCAAGGTCTTTACCTTCACCCGAGACGCGCGGTAAAGCGCGCATTGTAGCTGCCTCCTGAGCCACTATAAGCTCGGGGCGGCCGAAGCGTGTATCGAGCGCGCGCAGCACTACATTAGGCTCGCGCGCCGTCGCCAGCAGCATCATGACCGCTTCACGCGCGCATCCCTTCAATGCTTTATTCAACCTAGCTAGATTTTGATTTTTGATTGACGGCAAAGGAAAATCCCTATCACCCCTACGGTGGCAAGCGCCTTTATTAACATTATCTATGAGAATTCCTAACGACTTCACAAGACGGTCTGAATCGCTGGAACAAAGATGCATGTTAACATTTGTGGCTGTGGTGGCTAGGTCAGCCGGTTTTTTAGGCGATACTGGGGTTGCGGTAACTAGAGCCTGGCGAGAGGGAACGGCCGAGATAATAGAATTAAATTCAACGGGGTCAGCTAGGCCAACTGGATCATCTTTCAGAGCAGCTTTTGAATTCTGTAGCCAGTCATTGACCGAACGGCTGCTTCTCGAACTATGATGACTGGCATCGGCATCTATAGCCGCTAATTCCGCTCGGAGTTCCAACTCTGCTACCTCGCGCTGTCGCGCGAGCTTTTCTGCGGTGAGCTTTTCTGCGGCCTCCTGCTCTAATTCAACCATACGGCGAGCATGTAAAGCCTCTGCGGCTAACTTTCTAGCCACCATTGTAGCAGAAGAACGAGATGAAGTTCTACTTACTGGTCTCGACGGAGTCTGGGTGGTAGTGACGGACCTCGGCGAGGTCTGATTGCCGGAGACGGGCCTCGAAGGGGTCTGGACTGCGGCCGCCGCGTTGGCGGATGAGTGGCTGGGCTCTGGTTGCTCCAGTTCCTTTTCCACAGCGTTCCCTTCAGCTCCCATCTTGGCAGCCGCACGAGTAAGCACCATCACTACTATCTACTAGATTGGCTGTCGAAGGACCACGATGAAGGGGACTGTACCTGAACACCACTGCTGGTTACTAGACTTTTACCTCCTTTTACTATTTAGGGACTATTCTACGAAGTAAACGCCGTAATGGTCGGTGGAAGACTGTTTTAATCTTGGACAAAAAGCATCAAAATAAATAGCATTCGAAATATAAAAAAACACTGTACAAAATACACTAAAAAGTAAACTGTAAAGAAGGTGCGTCGCGCACAAAATCTATATTTATTTTAGACAATGCACACTCCATAATATCACGGACAATTGAATATAACTCTTCAAGAACAATATTATAGCACTAATTCTAACATTAAATAACAGATTATAATTTTCAAAAGGTATATAGTTACACTACAGACTAATAATTAAACCTCCACACCAACAAATTATGCCGCTTTCCCCGCAAAAATAAAACGTAGCTACTAGACTTTATATCCGGTGAAAATATTTCTAAAAATTTTGGAAATTTTTATTCACACGCTGCAATTGAAGCGCGGACAGGGCCACCTATAAAACTATAAAAGATGGACCAGCTGGCTCGATGGGTACGTTTTTACTGATTTTTTCCCGAAAAATCCGTTGCTCAATTTAAATCAAAAGTTTTACCTATGCGGTGTGGTTTTTATAAAACGGTAGAACAAATTCTTTCGGCATTTTATCAGCGTTTGGAAAAAGTTAGGTGAAAACATGATGGGCTGAAAAGTGGGTATTTATAACAGTAATAACAGTTATTCCGTTTTATTGTGCTTTTTATTTCAATCTCAAAGTTTATCAAAGTGTAGCAAACTCGGGATTCTGAAAAAAAAAACAACACTAACAAACTAGACTGAAACAGTATTACCTACCTACCAACATTTCTGAGGCTGAAAGTGCTGTAATAATGACTACTGAGTATTAGCGTGAAGTTAAGCACAGTGCTTAATCGGGACTATAAATATTCTTTGAAGGCATGCAGACACTTACTTAATTCATACTTATGAGTAATTCCACTTCTATGCAATCCTACGAAGTGGTCATAATAAATTCGAGGAACGAATTCCTTCAGTATTTCCTTCGCGTTTATGCGAACGTGTTGCACGTCACTATTAACGTCAAAATATTTTAGCTTTGGTGAAAAAAATGAAGATATTCAAATTAGGCTCTCATTACACCGCGGGGTTGCCGCTAATGAATTGTTTGAATAATTTTAATCCCCCACCTGAATTGTTTGTTTGCCGCTTTAAGTGTCGTTTAATTATAATAAACGTCGTTGAAGAAGATTTATTGCCAGGGGTCATCCTTGATATAATTCAAGTGGATAAAAAAAACCTAACGAGCCTGTCAAATATTTAGTAATTTTAGTAGGCAACTTTCCACTGTATCAACATTCAATAAGTATGTAAATTCTTTGCGTGTTATAACTATAACTTTCTTAACATGAATTTTCTTTTACAAACACGGAATTTAGCTAGTTTTTATCACACACTTTTATTGCAAAACCTAGTAAGTATTATTAAGTAATTCTTGTACATAAATTAGTGTTATGACTATTTTTACGAACGTAAAACAAGTACAATTCATGTTAATAACACTGTTGAGTGTATTGTATCGTAAAAGTAAGTAAAGTGAAGTAAAAAAATCTTTTACTTTATTCTGTAGTTCTCACGTGAGCTTTTTAAGGGCTTTTTTTTGGGTCGGAAGTCATCAAATGACTTCTCCCGCACTGGGTGGAGCAGGACGTGTCAGACTTTTACTGCCTAAAACCCACCCGTGTTCCCTCAGTTGCCCGTGTGCCAGGGGCGACGGTTTCTGTTTCGAACAACCCGCACCCCTGGCAGGCATCGGCCCTTGCGGACCCCTCGGTCACCCTGCGACGGGTCAGCACAGTGGCCCCGCCGCCTACCACTATTCGGCCACAGGGAATAGGGAGAGCGGCCAACGCTATACCGACATTCCTCTTCCCCTGCGGCCCCACCGCGTCCGCCATCAAACGGTGGCGGCCCCGTCCAGGCCACGGAAGGGAAGAGCGCTACTCAAAAGTACCGGCACTCCTGCTCACCGCAGCCTGTAACCCTCAGCCGCGATGCCTCCCATTCGACATCAACCTACATTTTTTGGCCGCTACATGACGATGTAGCGGCCAATAAAAGTAGGTTGCGGTGAGGTAAGCCGACGGGCTTTGAGGCAAAAGCCCTAACGAGCGGCCCCACCTTGGGGTTCCTCTTCGCTTCACCGTGGCAGGGAGACCACGGCAACTGAGACCCCCGTACCGAAAATGCGAGAACCCACTCGGGGGGAGCTTTTTAAGGGTTAGACTAGTTGTCTATAAATTTTTAAATTGCATAAGATTTAAAATGTACATGTCAATGCAGGTGTCTTAAACTTTGGCAAATCACTCTTTATTGGCTTGCTACAGTTATTTACTTTGTAACAATATATAAATTATATAGCATATAACCTAACAAAAATATTATTATGTACATGTATCTATGTAAAAAAGGAGACACAAGGCTCATAGGGCATTCAAATAATGGTCAATAATGGTCAGGCGGGAGGGTCTGTCTGGCAGTATAGCCACGTTCAACGTTGATAGCAATGCTCATTCTTGTCTTGCTTGAAATAATTGGGTACCGACATATTATTCCTCCTCGTATTCTACTATTCGTTCCTGTGTTCCTAAACTTTCCTAAGGAACACAGGAACGAATATTTAAAAAATAAATAAAAATTGAATTGTGTTTGGTTAAATTGTACACTTAATTAGTGAACTAGGTTAACTAAAAACCCAAGTAAGGTAAGTAGTAGTAGTAAGATACCTATTAGTTCTTAAGGCACAAAATAGGTTGCCTCATTTTCAACAGCTAAATTATTTTGAGGGGGTCGTATACATATATACCTACTACTATACTAAGGAATTTTCTTTGCAATTCTTGTTTACATTTTAACTATAATTCTTGCAGAAATACTTACATTTAAATAGCCTCAAGTTTAACAATTACGCATATAAATTGTAAAACCTAAATTGTTTGTAATTTTCGCTTAAATTAAATTCTCCATTTAGTTTTACTTATTGTTTCAATGCCCAATTTATTAACGCTTCGTGAAAATTGTTTAAGTGCTTAATAACAGAAAACGAAGAGATTTTCTACGATGAAAATTGTATTACTTTTAAAATATTTCCACTTTAATTTTTGTATTCTATGATGAAAATCTAGGACTACGTTACTTTTAATTTTGATGAAATGAGACCTTAAAACCCTTTGCAATTGCAGTCCTTAAAAATATTAATTAAGTACACAGCATGTTTCAAAAAAATGTGGTTTTTGGATGGTATAGACCATGAAACTGAACAACTTTCTCCATAGGACCAACATCATAACCCCGCAAAAAAAAATCTGCTGTTCCATACAACGAGTCGAGTAAGTGTTGAAGTTTTGTATGGAACGGTTAAAATTAAATTACCAAGAAAATAACTGGAGTTACCGACATAGCTTGCAGAGCAAACAAACTGAAGTGGCCGTGGGCTGGTCATGTCTGTTAAAGGTCCGATGGCCAGTGAAGCAGACGAGTTCTGGAGTCGAGACCGCATATCGGCAAGCAGAGCATGGGACGCTCCCTAACTAGACAGACCAACGACCTAAGGAAAGTGCCTGGGACAGACTGCAGAAAGTGGAGGATAGGGTGTTGTGACACAGTTTGGGAGAGGCCTATGTCCAGCAGTAGACGGCAATAGGCTGAGTTGGTTGATTGGTGGAATAGTTGATATTCAGGGTTACGATGTTGGTCCCACAGACAAAACTGTTCAGTTTGATAGTCTGTACTGTACCACATCCTGAAATATGACCACACCTTTCTGAAGCCTACATTAAAATCATAATTAAATGCTACTACTGCCTACTGGCTCTTTAAACCTGTACTTACAACGTGTAACACAAATAAGGCAAGACCTCATAGATCTCAATTAGAGTTTTGAGTTAAAAGTATAACACAATGACCAAAATTTATTTCTTTATAAACCTAATCGTTATTATTAAGAAAAACATGTTAATACTAGCATTACTTTACGCATTTAAAATTAAGTCTTATAGTCTTCAGATTCAGATTTATTTTTGCAAAAATATGTGCAGATAATATACATGGTATGATGCTTATTATAGGTGTTCCAAGGTTTTTTTGGCTCAACATGTTTGACCATGGCTGGTGTACAAATTAGGTCGAAAGACAATAAGAATTTAAAATACTAATAACATAAATAAATCAACAATTATCAATAATATTAAATTAAAAAATTAGGTCAATAGTTATGCGATTCAAAATAAATAGAATAGATTCAGTCAGTATCATCCGAGCGATTTATCATTTAAAAATTCTTTAACATTATAATAGGCTTTTTATGTCAGTACTTATTCTTGAAATAAAATTTATTTTTGGCCGATCAGGAAGAACTAAAAAAAAACTGTCCTCTTTGTACGACAACATACCCATATTTAGTAACTTCTAATTACTGAAACCGCTTCAGTAGTTAATTAAGAACAATCTACTTTCAGGTCTTGTAACACCTTGTATGTATATTCGCGCGCCATACTGCCACGACATTATATTCACCCCATTAGGCAGACCACTGACTTCTTATGCCGTGACGTCACAAATACCTCCAGGGATATTCTCACGATGTAAGAGTGAGAACTAATTACTTGGTTGATCAAGCCGAAAAAGATTCACACCTAAAATGAAAGATCAACCTACTCTAGCTGGGTGAATTGGAGATGAGTCTTTGAAGGTACAGCCTCAGAAAAATGGGAAAATTCTTTAAGGCACCCGCAAATAGGGGCGACGCGACTCTAGTAGTCAATTTGTATGAAAACTTCATGGAAATTGTTCCCCTAGAATCGCGCGTCTGTAAATTGACTGAATTTATAATACGCACAATTAAGAAAATGTAAAGGTCTCTCTTTCCGATCTCTTAAATGATTTACAAGTCACGAGACCTATCGCTCGTTTTGACGGGAGAAGACGATGGCGACTTAAAATAAATTCATTGACGCTAGGCAATACTATACCTTCCCATTACGTATAAGAATTTTCGGAATCGGCTTAGAATTCCCTAAATTCACCCCTACATGCAAACACAAATATTACCTCTTTTTTATGAAATTAAGTATCAGTTTAGCCAAAGTTTATTATTAAACTATGAAGTAAAATAAAAAGCTTTACATTGTGATAATAACTTGGTATAATGCTCCTCTGACTTCTTTCAAACAACGCCTCACAAAACATTTTGATTTATGCTAATACCGAATCCAATACACCTTCAAGTAACGTATGGTCATGCAAGCACGGTATACCACGTGACTGTTATCAAGTGCGGTCACTTAGCATATCGCTTGCTATTGCTTTTGTGTAGCCTAGGCGACGACGGTGTACATGGCGGCCGGTGAGGTTTGCTGTTCACGGGTTGATTTTGCATTTGCGACTTTTTTTCTTGTGAATGGCAGCTTTATTTATTTATTAAGCTTCTCAACAATGAGTATTCACTGTTTTTTTATAGTTTAAACATTACAAACTTAAGTCTAAGCGCCTCATTACTTACTGAAAAGCACCGCATGCACTACATTATGCGCAGATATACATAGAATGAAAAAACTAAAATTATACTATTAAAAGCTAAATTTGTAACAAAATATTAGGTATTAGGGTTATTATATTATTATATCAGGTCAATCGAGGAGGTTTTCTGCTGCCTAACCGGGAAATTGTGTAGCATATTAATAGTAGAAATAACTATCATTTTGACAGTTCACAAGATTAATTGCGTTATTAACGTTGTTGAGTAGTTGAATTTTTCGAACATCTATCACTATCGATCAGAATCTGAATAATTTTGAAAGACTTTTCTAATCCATCGGAAGCAATGGATTAGCAATCATTATCATCCAATACGATATGGGTACTGGTTATTCCTGTAGATGCCTTTAGATGTTAAGGTTTCCAACCAGATAGTGCAAGATAGTTAAACGTGTTTTGCCAAAATTACTGTCAAATTGTAGTGTTCTTAATATGCAGACCGAATGGTGATGGCTATGCATAAGGTTTCGTATTTTATATTCTTGGTCTGTTTGCTCTTATGATTCGTACTTTACGAGTGAAAACGCGATTTTTGACCGGTGCACATGGCACGTTCATGCATCAGTTATTAGTTTATTTTACATTAATAATTTCTTTATTTGCTTTCGGTCTGATTTTTATATTATATCCACATGTATGGCTAAATACAGAAATTGTATCAATTGCATGCATTAATTTATCTTCTCTTTGTTTAATTTCATAAATGCAAAAAAAAAAAATGAGTCGCACCGTCACTAGCCCGCTTTATTTACGTTTCGTGACTTCAACCTTTGTTACGTTGGAATGTCATTTGAAGTATTATCGGTATTCTGGCGAAATGCCTTATTTATTTCTAATGTTTCACCAATAACAGTTGAAAGAAATAATTTAGCATTGCGGCCACGAATACCTTGTTGAACTCATTAGCATCCATGGAAAATAAATGAGGCCTATAAGTGGAATACCTAAGTTAGGTAATAAGTTATTTCGCTTAGTATGGTGGCCTTATTCTTTATGCCTTAGTCTTTGAAAGAGGTCTGCTTACAAATCTTGAAGATGACGATGTGGACGTGTCTGTGTTATGGATTGTATCACCACAATTCAGTCAAGACTTTTGGGCTTATCCAAGTCAGTATTAAATTTTTACACCTAGATAGCCAAGATAAGCATTAAAATATTTGTATCTTAAGATAAAAAAGTTTCACGCGATCCCTTTTAGTATTTTTTCACAAAATATGTAAAATAATTCCATAAAGCTACATTTCATAAATCAGAAAATTACACAAATACCATAAAAAATAAAAAGGGTTGAGCGTGAAAATTATCATGACGAAACGCCATAAAAAATATTTACGCACTTGTAAATAAATTCGACTTAATGATATTGTTGTGTGTGACTTTTACGGGTGGGTGTTGACGCACGTATTATGATATTACACCTTTTAGCTCACCTACCGGCTTATTAGTCTATTCGCACGAATTTACTCGCCCGAAACGGGGAAAATCGAAATACTTTTAAATAATATAATATTTTCTATATGCGACTTGCACGTAGTCGAAAATTCCAGAAATATACGTATTAGGCAATTGGCATGTTTTGTATTATGTGTAATACATTTACTGTACTTTTTCCTTAACTGCCCTCGAAATAGTGAAGGAAAACATCGCGACGAAACTAGCATGTCCTGGAACCAAAAATTCGAAAACATGTGATATCGACCAAACCGCACTGGGCCTGCGTGGTGGATTACGGCACACTCCCACTTACAGAGACCACCCCACCACTCCCAGCCGTGGGAACGATAAAGGCTGACTAGCACCACAAACAAATTAACAACGTGCGATTTCGCCTATTTAAAAAACACTTATTATTTTTAACGAGACGATTCGCCCGATTCGGGTGAGTAAATTCGTGCGAGTCAACTAATAAGCCTGATATTACACCCTTTAGCTCACCTACCTAACGTGAGGCGAGGCCAAACGTCTAATCGTAAATCAACCTCCAAATATACACATCAACTCGCAATACTTATAAATCCTTACGAACGATTAGCTCGCACAATTAAAACGAATTAGGTTAATGTGTGTGGGTTTCGACCGAAAACCAGTTCTTTTACTCTTTCGTGACGCCGCCGCCGCGACTTTCTGTTTATCTGATGGCATTAATCACAATTTCCACCCCCAATTAAAAGTGCTACTCGAGTTCAACCAAGGAACGGGTTTTATTTGCTGTTTATTTCCTAGTAGAGTTTGTTTTGTTAGTTTGTACGACAATGCTTTTTATTGCGATTGTAACGTTGGAAGTTTTATATAAAGGCTATAAAGTAATATCATGTAGCAGTCTATAATAGCGTTTCGACGTAAAAATGTTTAAACTTCAACACTAAAAGCAACATAAAGGTAGGTAAACATGTTGATAAATGTGTACACAGCGGCACGTACCAGTAGCCGCTCAAACCAAACAAAAACAGTATTATCAAGGAGATAAGGTTTTATCTAAGAAAAATATAAAGACGGCTCCCGAACTAATTCGGCCAGTGGTTGTCAACATAAGGACGGCAGCGGTCGAACTACGACGGTCACAAATCATTCTAACACCTGACCGCACGCTTATCGCAGCTACGACATGAAAAATTACCGTCTCAGAAACGTTAGCAGTCACAGTTTTTCCGCGCCAACGCAAGGGGGCGACGCTGGTCATTAAAACAAATTGTTGACGACAACTGGCGCACCAAACTTTAACAACAATACCCAATCCAATAGAAGTTTTGTAAATAAAATCGTACTAATTGATCCAGTTTGTAAAAGTATTTTATTATTTCCAGCGATATAATTAATGAAAAGTTTCTTTTACTTTGCATTTCGCAATTAAAAACTTGAAAGGAATTCTGCTTTTTATTGCGAGAAACATTGTTTCCTTGTTTATATTTCTACAATTAACATTGTTTTAATAAAAAAAATTGTACCTTGGGCAATTTTATACCGAATTATTTACTTAGCTACGTATAAGCTGTATAGTATTATATCATCGTATACGAGTCATTATCGAATTCCACTCGTAGAAAAAATAAAAAATGGAAAAAGCCCTCTTTTGAATTAAAACAAAAATGCTAAAAGACTAGTCCAATGTTTTTCTTTAATTCCCGTACCGTAAAAGAGAAAAAGCTTTTCAAACAAAAGTAAATACATTTACTACTTGATCAATCGTAGTATAAAATCGACTGGGGTTGTGACGTCACTAATATTTACGTTCAGCCGGGGCTCCGAGCAGGATATTAAGGTTCGCTTTGATCCTAGAGCCTTTTTGACCGGACTTGTTCAACAAATTCAACAGTAACATGTTTGAGTTGGCGTTTTTTAGCACAAAAAAAAAACGTCAAAGAAGGATGGCAGTTTCTTTTGAAACTGAAATAGGAATACAGACTATTGTTTATGGTCACTTAAAGTTCCCCAAATAAACTTAATAAGACCAAGAACCGTATCTAGTGAGATTACCAATATATTGTGAAGATTTGAGAAGCAGGGCCCATTGGTAGCGACCCGACTTACAAGTTGTAGAAAGAAGGTTCGAACTCATCTTAAATAATTTTGTCATCACTGCTTTCGAAAACAGTGAAGGAAAACATCGTGAGGAAACCGGTATTTCCTAGAACCTAAAACTCGAAGACAATGACATATATACCAACCCGAATCCAATACTGGGGATATTGTAGGCTGATTATGCTCAGACAAAGAGTAAGACCAAAAAATATTTAGTATTCCGTAGTAAAAAAGGAATAACCCTGTCTTTGACGATATTAAAACTATCAAAGAATGTAAAGAAGGAAATAATATTAGCAAACATTCCTCGGTACAGTAATAAACAAAACTTCTAACTTTCAAATGAAATTAAGACATAAAAGACGTTGCAATCTGTCTTAAATTTAAGACCCCCATAAATAGTTTTCTTGTCTGTCGTTTGGTTAAGTCATAAACTTAGATATGTTAAACGACTGTCGACTAACATCGCAAATGAATTTTTCTTACTACAACACAAAGAAATAAATGAAACCCTATGTTTCAGGAATTAAGGTTGAGATTAGAAAAAATGTAAGTTCTATAAAGTTTTTCATATCGTTGAGGCTGAAAACATTGGCAGGGCGCTTCACCCGTCATAAAGGGGGAAAACTTTACAAATCTACGAATTTCTTACGCTTTTAGGGACACATAATATATTTATCTGCCCCTCGACACATTTACAATCGCTCAAGTTTGGCGCCCGAGGATTTGTTTCGAGTTAAAATGACTGTTGACTCAATTTTGAGACAGGTCTCGTTACCGATAAATGAAAAGTTTTTGGAGAAGCCAAAGGAAATTTGTCCATCTAGGTATACTAAGGCAATTTTATGAAATAAGTAGAACAAGTGTTCTCAATATTTTTAATATATTCTTACTACTCATAAAATGATCAGTGATTAATTTAATTGCAATAAGATTTAAATCCATACTGTATACCCATAGCCTAAATTATGCCTAAATGAAGCGTGGGACGCCCTCAAGCTTGATGGACCGTCGAGCTTAAGTGGTTGGGGCGGTCTGGATGTGGAAGACGAAGGACTGAGTATTTGGCGCAGTCTCATCATCATCATCATCATTTCAGCCGAAAGACGTCCACTGCTGGACATAGGCCTCCCGCAAGCTCCACCACTTCCACCAGTTCAATGCCTCTCGCGTCCAACGGACTCCTGTGGCCCTCACAAGGTGATCGGTCCACCTTGTGGGAGGCCTTCCAACATAACGTCTTCCGGTACGCGGTCGCCACTCCAGAAGTTTTCGGCCCCATCAGCCATCTGTTTCTGCGAGCACTGTGCCCTGCCCACTGCCACCTAAGTTTGATAATTCTTCGGGCTATGTCGGTTATCTTGGTTCTCCTGCGGATCTCGTCATTCCTAACTCGATCACGCAAGGAAAATCCAAGCAGCCCTCTCCATTGCCCTTTAGGTGACTTTAAGCCTTCTTATGAGGCCCATAGTGAGCGACCACGTTTCGGTTTGTTTGGCACAGACTAGGAGAGGTCTATCTCCAACAGTAGACTGTGATAGGCTGAGTTGATTGATTGACATACCATGCTTATTAAGTTACTACATGTAAGTAACTTTTATTACCCTATAAAAACAACTAAAGCATTTCAAAATTCAATTTCAGTTTCATAAAAGATAAAATCGCAACAAAGTAACTTAGATAGCTACAATTACATAGCTTGTTAATTTCCGTGGTGCAACGTCAAAATTTTACAGCCTCAGTAACATGTAGGGGACCCAGGATGGCGCCTAGAAAATGAACTCATAACAGTTTTATGAACGCGGGTATGTTCACACTAGGATCCCCTTTCAAAGATATGATGGCTATTAAAAATGCCCGACGCTCCCCGCAATCAGACTGTTATATTGTCACTGTCATCTTAATTAAAATCTACTATTTACTGCTGCATTTTGTTGAGTTTAAAGACATTGGTTGTTTGGTTTAGCAGACGTGTTTGCGGGAAGAAATATAACAGTGAAGTTTTTCTCGGTAAGTATATTGGAGAAAACGATGCAATCTTTTCTAAGGTTCTCTTTAAAATAGCTAAGAGCCATGAACGTTTGTTAGTAGTCAATAGCCTATCCCATAAGTATATTGCTATAGTTTTCTGTGCTGTCTGAATAGCACATAACGCCGATGTTCTTACTTGTAAAGTAGATTGTTAAGATTTCCCGATTACTTATCTAGACGATAGTAAAATAGAAAAGCCCCTTTCCCTCAGAAAGTTTTACTACTTGCGCTTATAATCTCATATTGCACTTTTATTTCCAGGATACAAAAAAAAAACAGTGCTTTTTCATCTTCGATGAGCTTGATTATACACACATAAACACACACATTCTTCCCATTGGAGTTTGCTTGTAATACGGTCTTTGAGAGAAATAGAGGAAGTTTCATCAGCACAATTAAAACGGAATTTCCATCCATAAAGTAATTAAAATATTATCATGGTCCAAATTCTGGATAAGATTACAAAACCGATTAATAAGATATCGTTTTGACATCTTCCCAGAAAATGATACTAACTTTTAATAGCCATGAAACTTAATAGAGGTCAGTTTTATTAACCCTTGATTTACTTAGCCGCAGATTTTTATAGTGATTTTCTTGTTTTCCCACGGTAACAGAGAACGTGCTTTTTCCGCCTACATAACACAATAAATCGATACACCGCTGCGTTAACGCCACCAATAACAGTTTGTTCTCGTTTGACGCTCATTTAGAAAGGTAAACAGCCGTCTAAACAGCCAATATGGCGGTACAAATGCAAGCATTAGCTGTTTATGGTCCCTTTATGAAGTTAACAATGCACTTCATATAGACATTAATGAGAGTAATTTTCTAAATTGAAGGAAAATGCTAATTTGAACGGTTATGTCAATTTGTTTGTTTTTAATTGTCTGTTTTTGTTAATTGGATAATTTGGATGATCGTCAATTTCTTTTAAGTATGCTTTTTCAAAAGGAAATGTGGCTAAAGCAATAAAGTGCGTAGCTGCCACGTTTCAGCTCTGCTCATGAATGTCATCATTATTATAATAGTTAAAATATTTCTCAGTAAGTGAAATTTGTAGTAAACTTCTTTTGAGTAAATAAAGATTCTTTAACCACGACTATAACAGAGAAATAATGTGACGACAACTTAAAAAATTATCCGATCCACCTCATTAATCTTTTCAATCATAACTTACTCGTACAACACACACGGCAAGAAGATGGTTAAAGTATTCCCACAAAAGGACCACACAACAAAATTAACCAATTTCCGTGTTCAGCCAAATAAAACTTAATGCTTAATTCATCAGTCCCGTATGTAGCAACTAGGAAGCACGGGCAACATAATTGGGAATATCGAAATATAAACGAGACAGGAAAACGGACCACCAATTCGACGTGTGTCGGTAGTTGAACTCAAACAGCGCGTAAACGTTGTAGATTAAACTCACCCAACTATATACCCGGTGTGGATGTCATAAACGGATAAAAAAAATACAATTTCCACACATTTCCTTTGTTTGTGTCAACATACGGAGGTAATTATGTTTTTGTTGTATAGTTTTGTGGGACCGAGGACCCTTTGTTTGAAATTTCGAAACGTCTTGGCATTTTGGGCGTTTCGTTAGTATTCTAAATCTAAACAAAAGGTGGAAGCAATTTAGTGGGTATTTTGGATTAGATGTTATTCAGTGTTTATTGGTAAGCCAGTCTAGAATACCCTAGCTCATTTTTAATTTTTAAATAAGGGAGAAAACCTGCAATGTCAAATTAAAAAAAAAAAAAAACATGCATGCATCATGCCCTCATTGCATTATTGTTCAAAATTTAAACGTTAAGGCTCGTCGCGTCCGTTTGGTTTGCGTCTTATTGTCAAAAAGTTGAACTATCCTTTATTGTATGGCTATGATCTTTTGAAGTGTAGTTAAACGGTAGGTACTTATTGAAGTGATATCAACTAATTACAGTTGACCGGGTAATACTTCAAAACCTTAAAATATTAACTAAAATTTTAACGTTCAAAAGTATTTCGCAGAATCACTGATAGCTCTTTCAGCATAATTTCAAAAACAAAATCAAATATTTTCCCGAAAGCCTCTTCTACGACAAAACCCTTACGTACATTAAAAGGAAAAGTCGTCAGAAACAAGACACCTCGTGCTCCTTAACCCTCCAAAAGCGAGGGGCACAAAATTTCGTCAATCAAGGGATTTACCTTACACTTGAAGCTGACAACGTTCTTGAGTTACAAACTGGTGGGCTTAGCAACACGACACGATTGCATCGAGCCTGTTGACATCCATAAGTGAGGTTTTTATTTGAAAGACGTATGATGTTAGGCGAATTATGATTGTAAGGCAAGATTTTGGGTTATTTAACGTCATTTACTTATATGATCTCTTACTACTTTTTTATAAAGAAATTATGCAGTACATTTATAGACTCACGCCTTCTTACCATGGACCCTAGGCAGAAAACACAGAGCGGCACCCTGGAGTAACCCGTGAAATTTTCCACTCTGCCGGATAAGAAGCCCATGCAGATAAATGGGCTTTTAGGCAGCGAATTGCAACTGATACGTCGACTGATTCAATTAAATCTATAACGGACCGCGAGGAGTCTAACGGGCCCGTTGCCTCTAGCTCAGCATTGGCTGCAGATGGAATAGGGCAGAAACACTGAACTGTAGTATTTAGCAAACGCATTTGCGGTGTCTACTCCTACCACGATCTATCCAAACGTCAAACTCGGTGCACGTTTGCCCTAAAATTTAAAAACGTAATAACGCATTTTTTTATGAAGTCACAAAAACAAACAGTTGCAATTCGCTACATTTTTGCAACGACCACAACCAGAAAGAAGCACCATTATTAACCTTCAACAGGCCGCCTATAATCACAAAAATAATAGGCGTACAATTGTCCTCCATCAAATTGGGCACAATCCCTCTGGCCCGTATATTCACGCCATCGATCGCGGGCGATTGCCAGTATTTTGTGCAGTTAATTATCCGCAGCGCTAGCGGGTTAATCCGGCTAGTCACGTGACATGCACGTGCTGTGTTTAAAGGGACGTATTCTTGACCCAAACGGTTCCCCGCTAGGGTAGAAAAATTTAGAATAGTAAGTGCATTTTTGGTGATAATGATCCAATTAGGGGCTTAAGTGGTTAGGTCACGTGGTGTGGCATAGCTTTGTTATCTCGACTTAGATAATGGTGGCAGCTTTCGTGGGTTAGCTTTCGTTACTAAAAACACATTCTGGTGGTAATGTAGTGTCATTAAATAAAAAATAACAAGTGTACCAAGTATCTATACAATAACACCAGCTCGTAAACATGACCAAAAACGTAATTCTCACCCATCTTGATTTCATACTAGACTACTAAAAAGACATTTTAAAGAGCATATCTTTTTAGTTTCGTGATCTGTTATCACGAAAATAGCGATCACAAAGTGGTACGGCTTCCAGAATATTCCCCATCAGCCCTCTGATGTAAAAGGATTAAATGTTATAAATAAAATATTTGTTTAAGGCGTCCTCAGCCAATCAGTAACGGGATTTAGTATAAAAAACAATAACCTGTAAATATTTGGGAAAGATTTTCATTAATTTTCATTCGTTTTTGTATTAATCAAACATAACTAAGCCGAAAAGTTATATAACACAGCGTCTTGAAATTAGTTTGAATATCTATAAATTTTTCAACAAATTTTGTTAAATTATTAGCAAACAAAATATCGTGAAAACTAAAATATTCATCACAAAAAACAACTCCATGAAAAGAACATATTCCTATTTTTTCGAAAGCATATTCACTATTCAAAAAGCCAAATATGAAAAGCAAATAAACACAGAACACGTTATTCAGCAACATGTTTCACATTCACTTCAGCGCGTAGGTACCTGTATTTCATACTCCAGTTTTTGTTTGAGCTCTTCGGGTCCCCTGCATAGAACCCTTGGAGGCATTGTAATGCAATTGGCCCTTAAACAAAGATTTTAAGCTCAAAGTGGCCGGTTCAAAGATTACGTTAGGTCCCCTCAGGGTATTTCCAAGCTCATATCTCCCTAAAATCACGAAGGCATAATTTAAAGTATAAACATATTAGTGAAGGGCCCACCGGCTGCTTCGGGCGAATTTCTAACGATGGTAATATTGGATCATCTTTTTGTTCGTGGTATGCGGTAGTAGATTTAGTAGAGCGAAAGATTTGCATTATAAAACCTAAAACATCATTAAGATCAAGAGTATACGAAGATAATGACCACTGGTTAACGCAGGTCATATAGAAAGCAATAGCATAAAGTTTTGTCTAGAGATTATGCATTTCGAACACAACGTTAGATTTTACGTCACTGTCATTAAAATTAACGAAACGAATAATAGTGACCACAGAGCTTTTTAGCTCCCTTAACAGACGTGCTTGCACGTCTAAACTCGGGAAATGACTGAGAGTAAACGAGAAGATAGAAAAGTATAATGTCTAAAGTCTTAACGGCTTTATTTCAACTTCGACTCGGTACGCCATCTCGCGGCCAATTTCCTTACTCAGTACGGAGGATATTATTTTAATGCGTAACTTGGAGGGAATTTCAACGGAACGGTTATGGTAGCAGTTATGCTAGAAGTTGTGGACCACCAATTACTTGAATGGGACCTAGACTGCGTTCTTAGTTTCGTTTTGTTCTGAAGTATGGAACGATCCAAGTTATTCGCAAACAAGTTTCTAATTTTCTATTGTTTGTTTATACTGAGGAAGTTTTAAAAGAATACACGATACATAGAAGATAGTGAAAATTATCTGGATAAATATGTGCATTAAGAGGTAGTTAAATGCTGTGATTTTATTATATTTGTCACCCTCTAAATAAATACTTAAATGTGGGAGAAGTGTCATGTTTATACGCTTAATTGTTGACTTGTTTTAGGATAAGGGTATGTATTAATAGTGGTTAGATTTATTCATTTTATTGAAATGCAAGTTATGTCTGAAAGTTTCCTTCTTTGTTGATATTTGGACGCCACCGCCGTCTACGTCAAAACATAGCTATAATTACATATATTTTATTTACGACTCCCTTTTTTACTCTGCACGTCCTCCTACCTATGCTTTACAAATAAAACTTTGGACTTTGAATTTGAACATTTACAAATAGTGGTTGTTAACACCGTGAAAGTTTCACTAAGTCTAGACTAGGTATGTTTGGTCCGTCCTAAAAATCCTGTCTTTTCTTGAAGACAGAACTTTTACAAAATTACCTACTGGAAACAGTCTACTTAAAAGAAACTTGAATCGGAGACATAGGTATGGGTATGTTTACTAACTACAAATAAATTCCTTGCATACAATTTGCATTAAAAATCTCATTTCTCTAACAGGCATTGCGTTAATTTCACATTTCCCCTATCATGTAGATGGAATCTCAAGCATGTTGATACACATACTCGTCGCATCTTCGAGAGCTGATCGAGTTTCCATTTCTACGAAGGCTGTTGCATTCAGAGCTCCTATTACGAAAGCTCATCTGGTAAATGCAGTATGAGCATTGCTCGGCGCAGGAGGGCGGCACGGTCGCTTAAGTATTGTTGATATTCTAAACCGCCCGAGAACGGAGCGGCCCTCTGTCGCAACCGCACAGTGTCGCGTGTGTTCGCCTGATTGCAAGCATTGGTAACGTGCGGCTTGAGTACGGCGAATTTGGTATTGATTGACGAGTGTGAGTGCTATTTTTTTAACGTTTTTTTCGTCAGTATGAAAATAGCATCGACTTGAATTTTACTGGATCGCGATTAGTGGCAATAGTTTCATTTCCTATTTCATGGGACTTATAACATAACTAGGAAAATTTAGGTGTAAGCGTAACTCTACCTACCTACTTGTGCCGGGAATTAACGCAAGTTCTAGTATTTTTCAACTTTAAAACAACGTTTTGTCGGACAGTTACTTAGTATCTATAATAAACGACGTGAAAATCTTACGACGACATGCATACTTGTCATACGACAGAGGTCCGCTCAACAACGTAAATACGGTTTAAGATAATTATTTATATAAAGAATGCAATTCACTTAATATGAGAAATACAAGGTAATCTTAAAACTAAATATGAGAATTACTTATAAAGAAGGTTATTAGTTAAGTTATTCGTAAACAAATAAGTTAATAAGAAGACACACAATAACGTAATGAATATTGTAGAAATGTCAAAATGAAAGCCTACAAATAAAAGTGTTACGTTTACCTCAGTTTTCAGTACAGTAGCAGAACTGAGTTACCAGTGTGATCTATACGCATCATATCGGTCTCTTAATTTATGTACCTAGTCCTCGATAATTACGTAATTACACAACATATTTTGTAATATTAATACACAGCATATATCATTCGAATAGCGCAACCCAATTTTAATTAAAAGCCGTAGGATTTTATAGCAAATTGCAAATTACACTAATTAATATTTCTAATCCGAAACAATTATTGTGGGTAGTTCCATAATGATTTATTTACACCAGAGCCCCTTGCTCCACACTAGGAATTTATTCTGTAATGTGGGTGCGTTTACAAACATTTAAATTCACATACACAAACGGCCAGACCCGGAACAACTACTTGTAGGTCGTACAAATATTTGTTCCGTGCGGGAAACGATCCCGCGACACGCAGCGCAGCAGTCAATCACTTAACCACTGCGCTGACCGTGCCGTCAAAATTCTACATTCGTTATGTACAGCCCGCACCGTCATGGAAGTCGTTCGCAGTTGGCGAAGCGTTAAATGCTACATTTTCCTCGGCCATTTGCAATTCGATATTCAGCTAAGCTTCGCGGGATTGAACTCTCCGGATTGCATGTCTACTCGCTTTTGATATTGTAATAATATTCATCCCTTTTAAGTATAAAGTGGATCAGGAGTATAAACTCTACCCACTCGCGGTCGAGATTAAGTGATCTGTATCAAGGAATAATATTATTGTGTTTTGTTGTGCTAACTTCGTGCATTGATTTTTGCGACTATGTGTATGTTTGCTTTGGCAGTGGTGGGCTGAAAGTCGAGTCGTTCATTCGAAATTGTTATTGTAAACATGAGGTAATCTTTTAATATGTTACTCAAGTCAATGCCTTACAGGTCAATAGTAACTAATAAGTATTCACGTAAATTAGGGACTTTTTCCTAAATGTTTGCATAATGGTGACGATTTTTTTGTACACCACTTAATCTAAATTAAGAGTATTGTTACATCTTACTGACAGATCGCGAAAGAAAAACGCAATTGACGCTTTAGGTCTGTCAAATTACATCTCGATTGCCTTAGATTTGGCGTGATTTTAAGCATGATGAATTTAGTTCGTCGTATTTGCGTCGAAAAAAATCTTAGTTCCACAAAATTTGTCAGATCTTATTTTATTCCGTCTCTTTCATGTTTCTTTAAAAGGAAAAAGATAGCAATAGCTAAATTAAGTTCAGTTGGTGCACAAAAATCACCATTGCCATATCTCAACTTTTAAACTATCGCTTAGTCTATATATCGCTAGTAGCGCTCCGCGGTTTCTTCAGCGTAGTTCCCGTTTCCTTGGGAATACAGGGATAAAATATAGCCTATGTCACCCGGAGATAGTGTAGCTCCTCAACAGTTAAATAATTTTTCAAATCGTTTCAGTAGTTTCGGAGCCTATTCAATGCAAACAAACAATCAAAATCTTTCCTCTTTATGATATTATTAGTATAGATAAACAAGAGTCCAGGGTTTGATCCAAATAAGGCGCATTTTCTGTACATTTTTATTCTCAATTCACCACACAAGCTCCTTGAGTTATCCGCTACCACTAGACAATCAGAGCCAGCGTGGGTGCCGCCTGTGGCACCTTTTGTTGCCTCGCAACTTATTGCCACAGAAATCCACACACCTACGACCACATTATGTTCCTACAATAAAATCTTCATCATTCTCTGTCCGAACAAATGTATGGCAGTAACAAATTGGTCATTCTTCACTACGTTAAACGCCCACAACGCTTAAAATACTGCTGTATGCATTTTAATGCGTTTTAATGGTTCAGCACTACTGTATGCAATGGGATTATGCCTGGATGCAGCCAGACATTTCTAGGCAAGATAAATAGTGGAGGCGTTCTCTGAGATTAGTGCTAAGAGTCTGTGCGTCTTGTATAGTCGAGATTTCCGTTTGTGAATAACCTAAATGTTTAAGTAACCATTGTTTTAATAATGAGTCATGCTTGTGTACTGAGTTAATTACTTGGAGTAAGGTTAAGACTACAGATGTTACTGTTTCATACGGTTTTATTAAAGTGGGATGTGTTACATTTAGCTTTGCTGTTTGAATTTTGGAGACTTTACTTAGAGTATTCTTAGGTAAAGTTAAAAAAATAGACTTTCTAAGACTTTGCATTCATGTCACTCGTCATTATCTATCTAGCCTTTCCCAATTAAGTTGGAGTCAGCTTCCAGTCTAACAGGATGCAGCTGAATACCAGTATTTTACGAGCGACTACCTACCTGACTACCACATCCCAGTAACTGGGTGACACGATACCCCTTGGTAAAGACTGTTTTGTCAGACTTGCGAGCTTCTGTCAGCCGGGCAACCAACGGCTTAACGTGGTTTCTAAGACACGGAGGGGCTCGGTATGTAGAGATGGTCACCCATCCTCGGACCCACCCATCCATCGACCCGTGCGGTTGTTAATTCTAAGCCAGGAGCTCCGTTTAAATCTATGTCACTCATCATTCTGGAATAAGAGATAAATATATGACCAAAAAAAAATTGGAAGACTTTTATAAAGACTCGTGAGGTTAAAAACTCAAATTGCCAGCTTGTTCTAAATTTACAAGTATGATCTTATTCACTACAAAATTTGAACCCGACAATGACTAGAGTCATGAGCATCGATGGGGCTTAGAATTCAGATAGCCAGCGGTTTGCTTACTATATAGTATTTTTCAATAACCTAAAAAAGCACGAGCGGTGTTAGCCCGTTAGCCGTCCGTCGGTCGTCGGCGTGTGTGCCGGCCGGCATCGGCAGAACGGCGCGGTGGCTTGCGCAGTGCGCTGTAAGCATGGTATTCTTACCGTCCTTTTATATTAGTAAGACTGTGTCTACTTAGATGTTTAATTAGATTTTTGTTACCAAATGTTTATATCGAGCGCTAATCCTGCCGACAAACTGTCACGCAGTTTGGCAGGTTTATAAAATTTGTAAAAGTTTTGGCCAAAATAAATGATTTCTTAAAAAAAAAGAAGTTAAAACTTACGAGTGTAATCTTATTCACTTCAAACATTGAACCCAACAATGACCTTAAAAGCTATGACTTACTACTTCACTATTCATAAACCAAAAAAACACAAGCATTTCTCTTTTTGAGGTTAATATTGTTCACAATTTCACGTAACAAATTCAAATGTATTTATTTTGGGACAACAAGATCCAAAGGTTAGTTTACAAAAAAGAAAAAACTTAGCAAAAACTATTGTTAGTACCTACCTAAATAAAATTACACATAGTTCTACACACAGATTCCCCTGCGCTGAGACACCCCGCCACGTCATGATAATCAATAGGGAGATGCCTCCCTAAAAGATCATCAGACGAACGAAATGCCTCAACACAGGGGCACGTACATCTTCAGCTATAGTTTTCAGGATGCTGTTGTGACTCCCCCGCACCCTCCTCATAAGTAAGTAACATAAGCCACATTTTCATTTTCTCAACACACAAAGTGCGAGAGCTTGCATTGTGGTGGCGTCTCTGAAATAGCGCAAGTCTTAATCTCGGCGAAGCACGTTGCTACTGCCCTAATGATATCTCAAGATGCGCTTAAGAGCCCATACATAACACTCTATGAGACGTTTTTAAAATTTAAGCCAACGTTAATGCATCCTACCCCGTTTACTGTTTATATTTATTCAAATTTGTAGGCGAGTCCACAATGCAGTGTCTCGCCTTTGTGACGGTATAGTATTAGCATAATACGAGGTGTATTCAATGGACAAAGTAACCGGTATAAAATAAAATTTTATGAAATACCCTTATATTGAAGAAGGGAGAGGTCGTGTTTATCCTACTATATAATATTATAAATTAATATCTCACTGTATCCTATTTTGAACCGACTTCAAAAAGAAGGAGGTTATCAATTCGACATGTTTCATTTTTTTTTTTTATGTATGTTCGGGTATAACTCCGTCGTATATAGACGGATTTGCAAAATTCTTAAATAGATCTGATGGTGCGTTTCGGAGACAGACAACGGAACTCTTCAAAAATTACAGCAAATCAACCGCGAATTTTGCTATCGCATAAATATGCATTGTTTTGACCCCAAGTATGATTCAATTTCGAATTGGTGTGGGGTAGGTAAGTAAAAATTGAAAAATAAAAACTTTTTTCAAAAAAATAACAACCGACTTTCAAAAACACTACAAACTGCAAAATAACTTTAATTTCGGAAGGCGGTGACAAATAATTAAAATACACATCCAAAATCACCGACTTCCGAAATTAAAGTTATTTTGCAGTTTGTAGTGTTTTTGGAAGTCGGTTGTTATTTTTTTTTGAAAAAAGTTTTTAATATTTTATCCTACTAATATGATAAATGCGAAAGTATTGTATAGATCTTTGTTACTCTTTCACCCAAAAACTACTTAAAGGATTTCGATTAAATTTGGCACACATATATCTTATAACCTGGATTAATACATTGGATAATTTTTACCCCGGTACTACGTTTCTGTGGGATAATTTCCGACGTCTACGTGGCCGAAGCTACTGGCTAAAGTTAGTTTTGAATAAAATGCCCATATTTCGTGGTATATGGGAACTGAATATTTCACGTCCATTGATGGTATTGTTATGATCAAGTTCTGTTGTATCGGAGTTGGTTGTTTTTGTTCCTTCGAGGCGGGTGCACTCTGTATTGCTGTTCTTTGTAAAATAATTTTAATAATATAAACTGGTTTTGAAATGTTCTTGTTTATTTATTTTATGAAAATGTATTTCGTAGACAGTGGGTTTCCTCAGCCTTAGGGGTTTTACGAAATAATAAACAATACCCTACATGTTTGCTTTTATAAACCGTTTTAATTAATTTTCTTTTTGGTATGCGAAGGTACTTTAATAATATAATATATTGCGTCTGACAACACATGTGACTAAAGGATTAATCTACTCCAATGGTTCGGTAATGTGAGTAAGTAAGTGGTGGTTTCGGTCATCCTCGACAGTCGACAATGTTAGTCTAGTGCTAGTTTAGAGTGCTTACCTACTCTTCTCGGTAAATTTCAAAGGATGCCGAAATTGATTTTTTCTTTTGTTTTTTGTAAAAAATAAAATTGTAGTAAATTTCGGTACTACCGATCAGAATCCTTCGGACGGTGTACACATGGCCACACATCAAGCCTTTCCAGTATAAACTGATCTCGCATTGTATAGGATTTCCGTACAGTGAGAGATTAGCGTAAACTGGAAATGTATAGCTTAATGTGTAGACGTGTGTCGAGGGGTAGTCAGCTCACCGTAACACCCGTTGGACGTTTTTAATGAAATGAGACACTAGCCAACGATTACCCCTGTATGCACAATGCAAGAGCACCCATTGTTTGCTTTTTTTTTTCAGTGTATAAAATCCTTATGGATGTCCTCCGCATTTGCGGGCCACCTCAGGCTGGCAGAGGAGTGAGGTGTAAAACTCCCCCTGCGACGTCCAATATAGCGCATGGAAAACTACGCGTCGCGACCTTGGGTCCTGCAGGATGGGGGACAACGGACGTCCCCGAGTCGCCTTTCCTCAGAACCTGATACAAGTGCACCCAAGGACAACCACCGGTTGGTGCAGGATTATTGCAGAACAAGGAAACAATACATATTGGGCTATGAGTTTGGGTGGCTTAAGTGGATTGGTGACCTTGAACTATGAAAGAACTATGTCCCCTGCCTGATCAATGTCAACGAACAAGATGGCAGGTTGTGACTGGAATACTTAATGGGGCCCCAGAACTGTCGCTACATAGCGATATGGAGCAACAAGTCATGAGGTGCTTGAAGAGTGGAGAGGAGTTCCACGGTGATCAAAACAATATATCATCAGTAGTCTTTGTGTTCCACTGAATCGCAAAGGCTTCCTGTTCCTCCTTCCACTTATCCCTATCTATTACTCTTTGTTGCCAATCCTTGTGAAAAAAGTCGAGTTCGTCCCACCATCTCCCACTGGGCAAAATGAAAATTGCAAAATAATATCTGTAACAAAAATCAAAAACCAACATATAACAAAAAACAAAATCTTAACAAAGCTCCAAAAATTAAATGAAGTTATCGAACAATTTTCCAATTACCCGCTTTAAAATAATCGAAGTAGTTGAACAAAAAATTAATAATCGATTCACAAAGTTTGAGTAACGATAAATTTCGTAATAAACTGTGCTACGCTTTAGTCTAAATACTTTATTTTGAACGCCGCTCGCGGGCATTGCTCCATTATTGAAACGAATTGTTTTCTGAAGTTTTAATATTAAAGGCTACGTTATTGGAATTTCCTTCTCGTTTTTTTTTTTTTTCTATTATTCCTTATAAAATTGCTGTGCTGTTTAAACTTTTAAGTAAGGCGGACTTTGGTTTATTGGGTATTAAGTATTTTGTTTCAAGTAACATTGTACCCAAATTCTAAACATTGAAGTTCTTAGTCGGTCAGGGTATATGATTCCAAATGATTTAATTTAAAATGGAACTAAAATTTAAATCCCTCACACATATCTATCTATAAAATGTAATTACTTAGTTGTTTCTCAATGGGCAGTGCTAAACGAGGACCAACAAAAATTTCAACAATAAGACTAAAAAGGAGCATGCACAGTGCATTTTCCTTTACATCCCTCAAAGTATTCATTCAATACGAGTTATAAATAAACCCCCAGGTTTAACATGTAAACAGTTAACAGTACTCAAGACGAAGAAAATGTTTTCCTAATCAAAGCCTCTTCAAGCCCTTTTCATAGCTACTTGAATCGAGAGGATGAATGGTACTGAATGCTAATTCACATGAAAGCTCGAGTTTGTATCTAATTACACTTTACAACCTTTCTCCTTGTAAAGTAGACTCGAATTCGTACTGAGTTTTAATCGAATTTATGTTTTGACCGACCAAAACCTTTGGGTATTTTGATTTTAAATGAAAAACGTAGATATTAGCGTTACTAACTTTTACCAGCGGCTGCACCCTAATGGAGTTCGAAAATTATCCCACAGAAACGTACTACCGCTACAGAACGTATCCTTAGTGTTAGTCCAGGTTATAAACTATCTGTGTGCCAAATTTCATCCAAATCCGTTCAGCCGTTTTTGCCTAATTGAGTAACAAATGTCCAAACCTCTAAGCACCCAAACATACTTACAAACTTTCACATTTATAACATTTGTACGATAAACATTTTTACAACTCTTAATACGCCACTAACACTAGAAAGCAGAAGAATGAATTACGTGTAATTTAATTATTTTCGAGATTTAATTTCGTGGACAAAAGTGTCCACATAATTATGACTAAAAATAAACAATTTCTCTTAGAGCTCATGAATGTTTAAGTAATTAATTGTTATTTCACTCGAAAAAAGCCGAAGTCCTTACAAAACGGTTCCAAAAAGTAACGTCTAAACAGTAGCCATTGTTTGAGGCGAACCATTTTGTTCCTGCGCACTAAAATTAAACGTCAATCGTTATGTCAGAGGCAGCGTGGTCGTAGTTTGTTATTAAAATTATCGACAATTCCTACTTCCTTGGAATTTTCTAATACCTCTCTTTTGTTGCGATTTTTTTTTAATTTTCCCTCCTGCTGTTTGTATTTTAATGAGAAAATGTTTCAGAATGTGCCTTCAGCTTGAGGTTGGTTCATAGCAAAATACGTCAACTTATTTAGTGGCGTGTGTTAAAAAACTTTGTTAATGACTCGAAGGACCACCATGCTTGTTAATTAAGATGCAAACAATGTTTGTAAAAAATAATTTTAAAACCCTTTGTGTTAATTTTCCTTGCCAATGATGGTGATAAAAACAAAGTTATTAAAAATACTTTTATTCGGTAAAGTTTTTTCTCGGGTTTTTTTTTTTGTTCGAATAATTAAGTACTCAGCAAAAAAAACTTCCATCGACTTTTTTAATACTAACGCTAAAGCAATTTAAAAATCCGTTTCCTCTCTATTCTGATTAAACACATTTGCTCGACATTACAAACACGACTAAAAAGAAATCGCCCATTTTCTATTTCCGTACCGAATCGTTTAACGTACGACAAAATCATTTCCATCCGTTGAAACTTGGTAAAACGACTTCAAATTACTTCAAACACAACAGGAATGAGTAAACCGAAATCTCGTTTCTTCCTATAAATCGGAATATGCAAAATGCTGGGATGACAAAAGTTTGTTTCGCTGTTTCGCTGGCCAGTGGCTAGGTTCGCTCGAACTCCCGATACGGTTTGACAATGCACATGCAAATTAACCAACAGCAAAGAGCATTTCTGTGCGGAAAGTTTAATGGCATAGCGTACCCCGTTTAAGTTCCGCGATCCTTGCAACAATTATTTTGCTACCGGTGCTATTCCTGTTTACCCGCTTTCCCTATTTTGATCACAATGCGCTACGTGTGCGAACTTGGCAAGTCTTCCCTTACTTAAGCTAAATAAGGAGCCTTTTATAATGTGGGAAAAATGGAAAATGGAGCTTGAAACTGGAGAAATAAAGGGTAATCTTTGGACAAGGTTCAGGGTCAGTTGAGGTTAGGCACTTTTGCAATGGACATACAAAAATAATGAGTCGACAAGCACGGTAAGTAAATTGAGATAGCATTATAAAATACGTCATTCACTAAATTACTCAATCCTTTTCTAAAAAAATCTTGGTAATTGAACATCAAACATTTAGAAAAGTAAAAAGGTATACTCATTTTAAAATTACTTTTTCTTCACTAATTACCTTTCCAAAAAAAATTGCAGAATAACACATTTAAAATTCTCTTCTAGATCATTAATTAAACATGGAGGCACTTATTAATTTCCGCTTATCAATTTTTAATAAAGCACACAGAAACATAAGGAGGGAACATTTTTGAAACAGAGTAGACGTTCATCTTAAAAATCCAATATTGTGAAATTAAGTTTTTTAATTAATTTTGTTTCTGTATTCACGGCTTAGTTTTCTTCATTGCCCGAGGTTGTCTCGGCAACAATATTGAGTTCTGAGACATCCCGAATATCTTTTGTATTCTCGTCGATTACATGATTATTTATTATTTATTACTTTTAATAGGTATGGCAAGTGGTCTGTCTGTTTTGAAATAACAAAATGTATTATTATTATATATTTATCAAAAAAGCAGCATCTTGTTTCCAAAATATAGAACTCAGGATTTAACGAATTAGTCCTAAATTTTATAATGATATTTATTTCGAACAAACTGAGTCATTTAAAAATATGGGATGTGTTCACTCAAATGTGTCCACAAAACCATTGAATATTGCATTATAATTGAATATTTTTCTGAATCATCCTGTGGCCACTTGATAACCGATATAAATACCTGTCCCCATTCAAGAGGAAGTGTGCTAAATTACATATTGTTCTGTAATATATTGTAATGAAATGCGTCTGTGCGCCTGCGATTAGTGGAGCGAGAAATTGCTTAATCAGTCATCTGTGTAATGTCGATGATTAGCCCGATACCGATATGAAATCGACGGTGAAATTTTCGGTGCATTCATTGCGACACGCAATGGTAGGGGCGGCGACAAAAGTTTTACTGGGCCTGTTAAAGGTTTTGTTTTTTTGTTGTTTGTTAGGGGAATGGAGCGAATTTTATTGGTAACAGAGTATATTTCAAAATCTTTTTAGATCATGTGGGCACGCGGGAGGACCAACTTATTTTAGCAGTTCAATCCGTATTAAAAAAAACTTTATAAATTTATAATACCTAATTTGGTATATCGATTTTGTACCAAGCTTTGGTTAGGCTATAAAATGTGAAATTGATATTATATAACAATAAATAACCAGTGAAATGAAAATGAAAACTTGTCAAAACCGACTACTCGTACCATCTTAAAAACTGTCCTGATGCATAGTTATTATTTTTAACACATATATAAAACGTTTTGTTTAAAAACTGCATACTTAATTCCCTAGAAAATTTTCCATGGATTTATTCGCAGAATCCTTCACACATTCAAGCTTCATGAGCCGTAAATTTGCCAACAAATGGCCCTTGACGATTTTCACGCTGTCAGAGAAATGAAGGAAAACAGAATCCTGGGCATTGACCGCCCCAGGAGATATATTGTCCAGTCCCGACCCGCCATGTCATGATGATAATAAATACCCCAGTAGTACACATTATTTTTGTTACCCTTTATACGAATTATTTACGTCAAAATATGATACTTTATGGACGTAACGATAGTTAACGTGATTAATGATATGAGCGCGCGGTTTATATCAATTATTTGATTTTCTATTCGATTGTTTTCTATTCGAGTGGATCACGTTATAATATCGAAATGGTTTCGATTTATTGCTCAGTCGTCGTGTAATGGTTTTGTGTAGATTTCTGTTATTAATGGACTGGATTCCAAAAAAAAAGTAGTGTCCTTGCCAAGAACAGTGATTGCTAGTCCAATTACTACTGATGTGTCATACATCATCATCTGCCTAGCCTTTTCCCAATTATGTTGGGGTCGGCTTCCAGTCTAACCGGATGCAGCTGAATACCAGTATTTTATATGGAGCGACTGCCTATCTGACCTCCACAACCCAGTTACTGGGTAATACGATACCCCTTGGAAAGACTGGTTGTCAGACTTTCGGGCTTCTGACAACCCGTAACGACTGTCAAAGATCCACAAATGACAGCCGGGACCAACGGCTTAACGTGCTTTCCGAGGCACGGAGGGGTCTTGGTATGTGCCGATCGACCCGTGCAGCTATTGTTTAGCCACATGTGTCATGAAAATACTGTCTTGTAAAATAGTATTTTATGAAACGGTAGCATAATGTACTAGTGTATTAAAACACGAGTGTGTGTTTAAAAACCGTAGGCGAGGGGTTTTGATAGTACCTATCAGTCGAGTGTTTTAAAACCTATTTATGTGCTTTCATACACTACTTTACCTCCTCTCATACATTAATTTTGAACCTACTAAAAGCTAAAAGGGTAAGAAGTAGTTTTGCAATGCTATATCTAAAAATGGCACGCCCCGCATATGCGTTTAGTCAGAAAAATATAATGGATTGAAACTCCTTGGTGATAATATATTAACTTCTTGAATTTGCCCTGTATGGTAGGTTAAAAAAAATGTTTGCATTCTTTTGTTCTAGAAAAACTGATAAGTGATGCTATTTTTAAATTTCGGTATTGTGTTTAAAAAGTAAGTATGTCAATATGAATTTTATAATTCGGATGTCACGACATGAGAGTACATAAAACAAATTCTTGAATCCCTTTTAGAATTTGGTGGTAAAGAAAATGCATCGACAGATGGCTGTGTAGGTCCATATGCAAGTAGTGGAAATAAAACACATTTCTAATAGCTTTTACCTTTATTGCAACACACCAGTTTTGATGTCCATTACCTTTAGAACAACCTAACATCCCTAAGTAATTTCCGTATAACTAATTTTATCTACGTTTTATCCAATTCCACCTTACCAGTACTACGTACAAATTCAATTCAGTTTTCCAATCGACTGAAAGCTGTTTACAATCACGCAAGCAAGTAACACGGCTCGTTTGAGCTAAATAAAAGACTGCGGACGATGTGTCCGAGCCCATTGAAGGCACCTGTCCCATCGCCGGCGATAAACGAGAAGCGAGCAGAAATAGCAAGCAAGAAGTTAGTGACGAGCGATTACTTGCTGGTATACGTATTACCAAATGTGAGTTTCTGCTCGCCAAGCGAGTGTCGCTCAGCGAGTACTGTTTGATAGCTCTTGTCGGTGCGCGGAACGATTCCTCGCTGGCAATACGAACAGTTAGCACTAGCACTAGAGATGTAGCGGTCGAAATTCGACCACGTTTAGTTAATTAATTTAATGCATTTCTAATAAATTACAATGAAAAAAAAAATGCTTTCTGAACTCTTTCTCCATCTAAACTTTATCTGTACCAAATTTCATACCCCTGCCCCGCAAAATTTTCGTACAAGGTTTTACGGTACAGTCGCCAGCAGGTCAAGCTATCCCAAACTGTCAAATTTTCCCAATTGAACATAAACCTTATTCCTTTGTAATAAAGTTGAAAAACTATCAAAGAAATTAGACAGATTGGGGTAGCTTGATGTGCTGGCCTCTGTACCTACAATCTTCTGTATGGTCCTTGAGAGAGAAAAACGTTAATAGCTAGTTGCAGTAGTCGCTTCCTCGTTGATGGTGGGACAAAAGCCGAAGTACGGTTGTAGGTATGGTGTGGAAGTACCTACGGTGGGTATGCGCAGTAAGCATGGTAATGT
Organism: Polymixis flavicincta; assembly: GCA_949987655.1. Taxonomy (NCBI): domain Eukaryota; kingdom Metazoa; phylum Arthropoda; class Insecta; order Lepidoptera; family Noctuidae; genus Polymixis; species Polymixis flavicincta. Next base: position 15,979,930 of record OX465182.1, read on the forward strand.
TTTTCTCTGTAAAGGTATGGAATTAATAGTGTTTTTGTTAATAATGTTGTTGATTGTGGGGTTTCATTTCACCTATATGAATATTATAAAGAGGTAAAGTTTGTGAAGTTGTAGGGGGTTATCTCTGGATCTACTTAACCGATTTTTAAAATTCTTTTACCAATAGAAAGCCTCGTTATTTGTGAGTGTTGTAGTCTATATTAACCCGAAATATTAAAAGAATTTTTCGAGGTAGTCGGATTTGCAAAGTAAGTCGGAGAAAAAACGGTCGAACGAAAACGTTTCTTACAAACGCTGCCTTAACGATGAGAGATATGTGATTGAATTATAGAGAAAAGTTGTAGAGCTTGATAATGCCTAATAGGAATCAGCGACAGCATTTGTCTACAAAATTGTACCAGCTTTAATTTGCATTCGTCTCATTCTTCACTTAGTATTCAAAGCATCGCCTCGAACTGAATCGAAACAGGAACTTTCAATAGCAAAAACATTCCCACTAAGTGGGGTGCTGAAATGAGCAGATTTATTCATTCTTTTATGCTCTCATAATTATATCTTAGGACGCTGGGTTACTTCTATTTTTCATGCTAATCTAGGAACGTGCTTGAAAATAACTTAGGACGTTAATTTAAATTACGTTGGTACTAAGGTTATTTAAAAGTTGTGAACAAGACGACGCAGTAGTTAAAACGAGCTTCATATAATGTAACATAAAGTTCATGTTTGGCTGAGTGCTTGCTAATTTTTTGGACACAGTACTTAGGTGCTAGGTGCTATATCAGATGTAGGGTACAAACAGCGTTCACGCCCTAAGGCAAAGTCCTTAACTCCTAACCCTATAAGGGGTGCCCTTAGCGAGTCGCCGCTTTGCTTTTAAGCCCTGGTTGCAGGAGTTAATGTATTAAGGCAACCTCAAGTAAGCCCGTTAAGCAGTCAACTATGTCCTAAGTTGACCTGCTAGAAACCATTTCCAAAAAAAAAACAATAATCGATCCGCTTGCCTGATGATAAGAATGCATCTGTCAAAGCACCTACGTATGAATTTAGTGAACTCCAAAGTAGAAATAAGTTTCGGAATTTTCAGGAAGACATGTTAGCCTATTTTATTTGGACGTAATAATAATGTCAATAATGCAAAGTGTGGTTTTATAATTTCTAACGTGACGATATTATCATGGACTGACGTCACAATAACACAGGGAATTAAAATGTATGGAAACTTATATGAGGATGCTTTCAAATTTCCCTCCATGCTAACGTTATAACATGCACATGTAATATTATAGACGTGGACCTAGGGCCCCAAGTCTGCTATTCGATCAGTGGTCGGTCAATGGTCTCGTAACAGAATTGTGTTATAATAGCATTGTCGTATTGCCATTATTATAAAACCCGTTAGTAAAAATGATTTTCGAAAAAATACTACAAAATTTTAACATTTATTCATGTCAGATTTCATTTGTAAGTATATATTTTTACATTTGATTTTTAAACATTTTATTTTAGGAACTGTCAAAAATTACCGCTAACAGTCAGTAATTAATTTGTCATTATGTACGAGATTACCAATAAATGCCACTTCTTTCAATGGAGTGTGAGTGGCTAACCATTGGAAAGTCATAATGACGCCATTATATTAGTAGATTACCAAACTTGTCAAAATCAACAATTATGAAATCAATGACACACCATTCTGACACTATTGTAATAGCAGACTTGAGGCCCTGGACGTCTGCGTCGTCGTTTCTTTAGGAATGATAAAAGGGCATAGAAGACGAGTTTCTACAACGAAGACGAAAGCCATCAATAAAATTATAAACCTAATTGTGAAATGTACTACAGTATTCACAGACTAATAAAGCTAGTAAGTAAACCATTGCATTAGAACTACACCAAAAGGTAAATGAATAGCATGTTTTTTTTAATAGTGTTATGAATCCAATAGATTGGCCGTTAAAGATTTACTATCCATTTTACTGGTGATTAATTCCAAAAATGTGCTACAATTGGCTAATATCACCTTACTTGTCGTTTAATGTGACCTTAAAAAATATTTGGGGCTATTTTTCCACAATTTATTGAATGCCACTTTAAACTATGGTGAATCCGTCGCGTAGTTTAGAAGACCGGCGCCGTCAAACACGAAAACTGACTTTAATTTATAATAATTATGTATAGATGATAATCGTATATAATTACGTAGCGAGCCACTAGACCGAATTTCAAGACTAATTAAAAGGCACAGAAAATACAGACATTACAAAAAGTAAATGAACTTAGGTACGTACGTCAGCACCCAGCGATTAATCACTTTTCGTAGATGTTCCCTTTAAAAACATCCCACTCCCAATGTGGCTGATAAATGAGTTAAAGCTTGCTCCATGTCATATTGAGACCTTTACTGTTCATTACTGTTATTAGCAAAGGGGTCGTACAACTTTTCCACCCTTTACGGATTTGTGAAGCTCCCAATTTTTGGGATCCTAATCCCATTCCACGTTCTTTCGTCTCATTTCAACGGAATCAGTAAAACTTCTCAATTACGTATGTATAACAAAATGTCTAACAGAGTTCCTATTGCGTTTCACGCTTGTGCATGCAAATTGGAGAACGATAGCGAACTATTATTTGCTTGTGAAGTTAAATAGCTTTTGCCAGTCTTTCTCTAGAAAAACGAGGGAAGAGTTTTAATCCAAAATCGAACTGGGAACTGACTGAACTTTCAACGAGCTGTCGTTATAGAGAATGCGTTTTTTTCTGTCAATGAATACTAACTTTGTGTTGCTACTGAAGTTATACAACAGAACAGCGAGCATTTTTAACGATTATGTTATAAACAAGTAATTTTATTCTTGTGTTTTATAAACATATTAATTACGTAGTTTATTGCATCCAGTTTCAGTTTTAGTTATTTTATTTGCGTACTGCTAAAATTTACTCTCGTATAGCTACGAGTAAGTCAGCCTATTATGTTGCCACTGTTTTTTTTTTTTGGTGGGATATCATCAAATAACTTCTCCCGCTCTGGGTGGAGCAGGAGGGCGTGTCAGACTTTTATTGACTAAAATCCACCCGTGTTCCTTCAGTAGCCCGTATGCCAGGGGCTGTTGCATCTCTTTCGAACAAACCCGCACCCCTGGCAGGCATCGGCCCTTGCGGGCCCCATCATTTTTTGTGCTGACATCTCTTTGAGGCGCGCGTGGAACACAACGCGCCGCCGACTTGGGCTTGGTCCTTACCGGACAGCGAGCTACCCATTACTCGCCGTCCGCAAGCTCATGCCTACGGTGGCCGGAAATCGGCCTGGAATTCCCAACGCACAGGGCGTCTCCGTATCCTGTGGCGGCTAGCGTCGCGAGGGCGCATATGCTGCCTCTGCCTCACGTGCGCCGCCTCCCTCTTCGCGAGCATCACTGCTTCACTGAAGGAGGTGACGGCTACCCATGCACTCTCGCTCCGTACCGTGGCCTGGACCAGGGCCGGACGCGAGAGATCGCCGCCGCCGATCGGGGACAAAGGTCTCCGCTCAGACTGCAAGAGTAGGCCACCACGCGGGCCCAGTGCGACATGCCGGTTTCCTCAAAATGTTTTCCCTCACAATTTTGAGAGCAGTGATGATGAAAAAATGTATGGGTTAGAACCTGCGACCTATAACTCGTAAGTCACGATTTTTAGAAGCTGCTTTACGCTCGAAGTCTCATTAGGAAATTTCAATCAATTCGATGCAATGTAATTTACCTTTTTTTTACAAAGGTTTATCTACCACTCTTCCACCAAAATTCCACATGATATTAAAATATGATGACGGCATAATCATAGCAAAAAAGCATAATGCAGCCATCAATTTTCACAACACGCCTATAAAAAATCAGGTTACTATCTTACGTAATGCACTCATGAAAAACTAAGAGCTTTCTCACATCAATAGCCTTTCAACAGGGAATCCATCACTGATACATAAAGCCATTTCATAGTGGTAATGTCACTATAGTAATATAAATCTGAGTGCAAGGTGCAACGATAAAAGTGGGACGGGGTTACGTCATAAGATGTCGCTGTGATTACCTGTAGGCTATATTGGTGACGTCAGTTCTTTAGATTTTATTGATTGTCGTTGGCATTTGTGGTCTAGACTATTTTTAGACTAGAGGGCCTAGATAAGTGGCATTCGCTGTCAAAGCGTTTAGTTTCTACGATGACTTGCAACTGAATTGACGTAACTTTATTGTCTTTGATCCCTGCCCTTGACATCAAGCAATGGACTGAATACGAGGCTTTTGACTACTTTTTATGCGTGTAGTACTCATGGTTTTTGTGTCTTGTTTGTGCAGAATAAACGACTTTTCATTTTTCTAACCTACCTATGGTGTCCCATACATGTTTATCTTTTCCATCATTTTTTTTTTTAATTTTTATTCATCGTTATTTATAGCTGATAGAATGACACTTTATGTAGCTTAAGGCTGTATGTGAAGTAGGTACATATTAGTATTTGGTTCTGATTGTACCTACTTCTTTTCGAGAATCATCAAAAAGAACAATCGTCATTATAATTCCGTAGGTAACTATCTCTATATTATAAAAAGAGCAACTGCCACAAAAACTAATCGAAATACACAGGTTGCATAATGCATGCCCATCAACAACCAATACATATCGAATACCCAAAAATATCGATTCCTTTTTCTTTAAAAATTTCTTAATTACCGTGAACAGTGAGACCATTATTTCCTTAGCCTTTGATCAATCAGACAGCTGACTAACTAAATTATGTCGATATTGAATCAGCCCAAACAAATTACATCGTCTTTGATAAGGTGATTATTAAATATAATTATTGTTTCGTCACGAACCCCTACTTTGAGGTACGCCGGTCGTTTGATAATAGTATTTTCATTGTGGGGAGTTACGGATGATTCTACGGTACAAAATGTTGCTGAAGCAGTGTTTTGTTTCGGTTTTATATATAAATTACTATAGAGTTAACGTCGTGTGCAATGAAGGGCTGGGCTCTAGGCGTCAAATTGACAGACCATATTCACAAAACCACAGTTCGCTCCGAAACAAAGATTATTAACGTTGCTGGAAAAGCCGATAAGCTGAAGAGGGATTTGGCTAGTCACGTCTGCCAAATGGCCAATGAGCTGTCGGCTAAAATAACTAGTACGTGGAGCCCTGACACAGCCAGAAGGCATCAAGGTAAACCCCGTAGAAGATGGAGAAAACTTACGACTATTGGTCCATTTTAGCCCTGAATCGAAAGAGTTGGAAGTCATGGGCGAGGCCTTTCTCCAGAAGTGGAAAAATACATTTATTTGATTTTAGATGCAAAAACAAATATTTATATAAATAAAAATCAATTGGTTAAACTAAAAAAAATTACCGTCAACAAGATTCGGAACCCTTAGAATGCAAATAAATAACATTTCCATCCGTATTATTCAAAGATAGAACCTAGGTTTTCTCCATTTATTTATTTTCCTAACAATACTTATAAATTCTTGAAAAGATCATCAAAATCTCACTTAGTTTATTTATAAAAAAACATTAAGGTGCATATAAACATTTATTATACCTACAACCTAAAAGTTATCTCCCAAAAAAAGAGATGGCGTCACCAAACCTAATTGGCGAAGATGTGGTTAAAGGCATGAAATTAAACATGACAAAATACTCGGACACAAAGAGAAATTACAGTCGGCAACACTTCTCTACGTCCTAATTATCGCAATGACAAAGTACAGGCAGACGAGCGGCAAGGACAACGAATTTATATCGAATCACCGAGAATTTATGGCCGTGTTTTGTCTTACACATTTATTTGACTGTCTTTTGTTACTTTTCGGTTTGAATTTTGAACAATAAATTGAGTTCACATTTGAAATAAGGGAAATACTGAATAAAGCATAGGTATCTATCAATATTTTAAAAAATAACCTTGTGGCTTATACATGGTACACAAGATAACAGCTGGTATACAATCACTATACATCGTTTCAGGTCAAAATAAAATACTCTAAGAATAGATAACTAATTTTCGGTCTCAAATGTTTCTTAAATTCAAATCATAACAAACGTGTCACCGCACTACGTAGGTCCATTATTTTGCACGTGACTTGCCAATATCACGATAAATCTCTTCCGAGTGATGTGTTTATTTCAATTTGAAAAGTTCAGTTTCTGGTATCAATGTATTCAAAGTTCTCTTATCTTCCGAACATGTAGAGATGGATTAAAAACCCTTCCAATATCGTTGTATTTACACTTTCCGTTAGGTAGGTAAAACGGGCTGTTGTCCGCAACTCCACGTCAAAGCTCGTATTTTGCGTACGGGTGGGAGAATCGGTCATTCGATCCATCCCAGCTCCTCGAGAAAGGCCAGCAACGCCTTGTTGTTGCTGACAATCTCACGTAGGGTACCTGGGTTACCGAAGTATTTTGCCCTGTAATTAGCGACCACCGGGCAGTTTAACAGCACCTGAGTCGCTGTCTCATCGTCCTCCATGCAGGCCCTGCACAGCGGACTGTCTGTTACTCCTATGACAAAGAGATGTTTATTAAATGACCCATGGCCAGTTACGGCTGCTGTAACTACACAGCTGTGGTTTTGTAAAACGGAGAACCTGTTTCGTGAGGCGGACATCGAACGCAGGAAGTGCTTCCTTAGCCTGCCTGCACTCACTTAGGTCCAACCATATTTTGTGATGTTGATCCCTGGTTCGTTTCCTTACCAGAGTGCGTAGATACCCGAAGGGAAGTGGCGCAACGGGTTCTGGTCCCACTGCTACCATGCTCGACCCCCTCCTGGCAAGTTCATCGGCTGCATCGTTGCCTAGCGAACGGCTGTGGATCAAAGGTTATCCACTGAATGGTAATATTGTTGAGGCTACCTACCTCGTTGAGGCGCTGGTGGCACTCGTATATCAGCCTACACTTTCCGTTACACGTTGTATATATTTAAGACACCAGCTTCTGCCCGCAATTTCAACACACTCTAAGATATTCAGCAGCAGTGTAGCTTTTTTCCCAATAAAAAAGTTTTCGAAATCGGTTCCGTACTTCTAGTGATTACCTCCAACACCCAAACACACAAACTTTTTCTCTATAAAATATTTTTTTTTTAAACATATTCAATTAGAAATGCGAAAAACCATGTTTAAAGATTTCGGATATAGTTTTTTTTTTTTTTTTTTTTTTCTGGGTGGGATATCATCAAATGACTTCTCCTGCTGAGTAGAGCAGGAGGGCGTGTCAGACTTTTACTGACTAAAACCCACCCGTGTTCCCTCAGTAGCCCGTATGCCAGGGGCTGTGGTATCTCTTTCGAACAAACCCGCACCCCTGGCAGGCATCGGCCCTTGCGGACCCCACCGGTGGTTGCTGACATCTTTGACGACGCGCGTGTGGAACACAACGCGCCGTCCCGTCTACCACCTTTCGGCCGCAGGGGATAGGGAGAGCGGCTGACGCTATACCGACACTCCTCTTCCCCTGCGGCCCCACCGCGTCCGCCATCAAACGGTGGCGGCCCCGTCCAGGCCACGGAAGGGAAGAGCGCTGCTCAGAAGCACCGGCACTCCTCCTCTACCGCAGCCCGTAACCCTCAGCCGCGATGCCTCCCATTCGACATCGCGGCCCACCTCAGTTGCGGTGCACCTCACCACAACCTACTTTTTGGCCGCTACGTCGTAGGCTTTGAGGCAAAAGCCCTGACAAGCGGCCCCACCTTTGGGTTCCTCTTGGCTTCACCGTGGGTGGGAGACCACGGTTACTGAGCCCCCCCGCAACGACAATGCGGGAACCCACTCAGGGGGGATTTCAGGGGGGTTTTCGGATATTGTAAAGAAAGTTTTGAATTAATTTCAAATACTACAAACAAAATATATATTTTTGCATGATAGCCATAAATTTTATCAGCGAACTTTTTTAAAACTATGAAACCTTTCTGTTATTGAACCTAATAGACTTAACTGACGATCGTTTGAAAGCAATAAATGGTAGCTGCAAAACAACACAAATATTTTCAACCGTTCATGTTTTATCGTGAGTTGTTAGGAGATTCGGTTATTTTTATTTTATTTTATAAATTGATGGAACGTTTTAGATTGGTAACCTATTTAATTGGTTTGTAAACACCCTGATGGGAGAAGTAGAATGCCAGGTATAAAAACCATGTTTGTTCAGCTTAATTAATCAATTAAAGGCGAAACTCTGGAGTTTCTTGCTTTCTTCCCCATAACATCAATCAACTTAGCCTGTCGCAGTCCCCTGATGGAAATAGGCCTCTCCCAGGTGGCGCCACAATACCCTGTCCTCTGCGTTCCGCATATAGTCGGTACCAACCACTTTCTTTAGATAGTCCCACGTTACGCTTGCCGATACGCGGTCTCCACTCCAGCACTCGTCTGCTACACCGGCCATTGGTCTTTCGACAAACATGACCAGCCCACTGCCACTTCAGCTTGCTTACCCTGCAAGATATGTTGGTAACTCTGGTTCTTTTCCGGATAAATTCATTTCCTTTAAAGAAACTCTGAGCATAGCCCACTCCTTAGCGTGCTGAGCGATCTTGAATTTGTAGACCAACTCAACTGTCAGTGTCCACATTTCGGCACCGTATGTCACTACGGGCAGACGGAGTCTTTCGACAATTGGTCTTTCCCATAAGAAATGACTAATTGGAACCGCAGATTTGGCTACTGAATTAAAACATTTTGAAATTTAAAAGACTACCAAAAGATGCGGAAAATTCGCAAAAAAATAGCGATTCCTGAGAATTGTAGCACAAATATTTATTCGGGGAGTAGGTAACTCAGCTGTTGAAAATACTTTATATTCATAACAAAGGCTAAGCAGTGTTTATCTGTTCACTGTAGTGCATCAATATCGCACGAGTGGACACCAATCTTCTTAAAATTAATTCGCAATGTACACAAAACGTAAACTGGTTGTACGATGTAGATAGAACCACGGTTAGGTATAAATTATTTTGATAGGGAAACATTATAAGCGGACTTATGCTGCTTAAAGTGGAAGCCACAGGGTAGGACGCGAATGATTTTTTAATGAAACGGTCATTCAATGCGATTAAATTAACTTGGAGGTTTGTTTTGATGATTTTCCTGATTATAATTCTTTAAATGCATACGTGTGTATTCTGTGTGGTGCTGGACGTAAAAATAGCACCATCCGATCTCTTCCCGTGGGTATCGTAGGAGGCGACTAAGGGACTTACTAGAGAATGGGCAGCAGCGTTCTTTATGCATTTTACCACCATACTGCGATCGCCAACCAGCCGGCCAAGCATGGCAATTATGGCAAGCCCCCTCTCCCCCACAAATTGGGGGAAGGCCTATATCCAGCTGTGGACGTCTTCCAGCTGAAATGTTCATCATGTTCTAATATTGGCAATAGCTTCAACCACATGCTATGGAGTGAGAGGTTGTAAATTCGAACCCTACTCGTTTTTCTTTTTAACAAGAACCTCTTCATATTACAAACAGACTAAAATATTTGGTTTAGCAAGAAATGAGAAGAGAAGTCTACAAGATGATTATAACAATATTCCATCAACTCAGCCTATCACAGTCCACTGCTGGACATAGCCCTTTCCCAGGCTGTGCCACAACACTCTATCCTCCGCCTTCTACATCCAGTCTGTCTCAGCCATCGTTTTAAGGTCATCGGTCCATCTAGCTGGGGGGCGTCCCACACTACGTTTGCCGATACGCGGTCTCCACTCCAAGACTCGTCTGCGCCATCGGCCATCGTTCCTTTGACAAACATAATCATATTAATAAATAATTATATGAATAAGTCTTATATCACTATCGTAATCTTTATGGATCTTAGATAGATAATGAAGGTAGGTATTACAATGCTAGATGGCTGTACTAAGATGTACCTATGTTGCTAGATGCCTGTGCTTGCTTAGGTACTTCAAAAGGAACAATAATACCACAAATATTGATTATCTGTGCCAGTAATATTGCTTGGCATACATTCAATAAATGACATCAATAGATATGAACATCCCAGCATCATACAATTTAGAAACTGTTTCATTTCCAAATAGACTTCCAGGATTAATTGAAGCTCTGTTATCCGAAGCTGGATTTAACGTACGATAATCCTTACTTTGTCAATATCGACGTAACTAATATCATTTTCATCCACTGCCTAAATGTATCCGCTTCAGAATTTAGGCTCTCTATTTAAGCTACACTCTGCCCTGATTGCATTACATTAGAGTTTATATCCTGTTCCTGTGACAATCTAAACGTTATTTAACTAGGGTTTCGCAGCAATATTGTACCGTTTTTAGGGTTCCGTACCTCTAAAGGAAAAAACGGAACCCTTATAAGATCACTTTGTTGTCCGTCCGTCCGTCCGTCCGTCCGTCCGTCTGTCAAGACCGTTTTTCTCAGGAAATCGTGGAGGTATCAAACTGAAATTTCTATATGATACTTAGTTCTACTGTCCCTGGAAGCTGTAGAAAAATCAACCTTCTAAGTCAACGCAATCAAAAGATACAGCCATTTAGGCCGCAAAATTCCGCAAATTTTCGAAACTCGCACGGGAATCAAAACCTACAGGGTACTTCCCGTGAACTTAGAATCTTGAAATTTTGTACGAAGTCACGTCTTATAGTACAGATATAGGAAAAATTACGAAAACCGTAAATTTTTAGTTTCGTCATGTAAAAAAAAATATTTTTGACAATTTTGAACTTTTACTTATATACCCACAGGTTTGTACGGAACCCTCGGTGCGCGAGTCCAACTCGCACTTGACCGGTTTTTTTTGAAAAAAAAAAACAAACGAAATCCCTCACACTTTAGATGCCTAAATCAGCTCTGTCCATTAGAGTCCAAGGATGGATAGAGGTCTTTACCAAGTTGAGCCCTAGCTTGCTCTCTCGTCTGTCTTTCATAGCTTTAACTTACATAATCCTTCCTTCAGATTTTAGCCTATACAACACATTTGTACCCCCTGTGTGCATAGATGGCTGTCATTGTGACAAACTAACGGAGTAAGTGTAAGAACCATATATTATAATAATATAAAGCTCAGAAATAAAGTATGAGTATTTTTGAATGAAAAAGTCTTTAGGCGCGATGGGCATTATTTGAGATGGAAAAAACAATTGAACTCGCGACACCGTTACCGAAACCTCTATAAGTAAGTTAGTTTTAGTTGAGCATGATTAGTATTTAATTACATGTAACAAAAGATTTTACCTATTTGGTAAAATTGCTGCCAAAATTGACTCAAACTACTAATTTTTGGTTTATCGAAGTGAAAACTTCTTTAGGCGCGTTGGGCATTTTTTGAAATGGGAAAAACAACTGAACTCGCGACACTGTTACCGTTCTGTATATAAGTATGTATATATATTGTGTATGTACGTACATAGATACAAATGCATGTACAATAGCGCATTAAATGAAAATTGTAAGTTTAATAAGCTCAATTACAATTAGTTCGTATAAGTTTTCACTTCCGTCGGTTTCAGTGCGACTGTTTTTTATAAGCAAATACAAAACAATACTGTTTCGTTGGTGTAGCCATCAAACGGTGGCGGCCCCGTCCAGGTCACGGAAGGAAAGAGCGCTAATCAAAAGTACCAGCACTCCTCCTCCACCGCAGCCTGTAACCCTCAGCCGCGATGCCTTCCATTAGACATCGCGGCTCACCTTATATAGTTGCGGTGCACCTCACCGTAACCTACTTTTTTGGCCGCTACGTCGTCGGCTTTGAGGCAGAAGCCCTGACGAGCGGCCCCGACTTGGGGTTCCTCTTCGCGTCACCGTGGTTGGGAGACCACCGCCAACCGCTACTGCTAAGGTTTGGTTTCCAGAGCGGGCAAAGTTTTATTGGGATCTTCTATTTGAAAATTTTCAGTAATAGCTCGTAGGCTGGATTTGTGCTCGGTTGATACAATAGGCTTCCCCCTATTACATGGGACTTAAACATAACTGCGAAAATACGTACAACTGCCTAACCATTTGAGGAAACAAGGCGTGATCTTATGTTTATGTTAAAACAATTCAGGTACTACAAGTACTGTCAGTACACTCTGAAGAAAACATTGTTAACTATTGCCAGCTATCGACAGTTTCTGAACTTCGACCGAGTTATTTCCAGACCCTCAAATAGAAGAGACACAAAGAGAACGAATATATCTAATAATAAGACTTATACTGAACACCTGTCGCATCACCAAACAACGCCAACCCTATCAGCAATCTACTCAATATACAACGCTCCCCTCTCACGCTTGGCAGCCCGTGCAAGGTCTCTCTTACCCCTTCATTTATAAGTGGAAAATACAACAAAAATAATGCGCAGTCCACCAAATGAATGAATTTTAAACTTTAAGGGAGAGATTTTAGAAAGGTGTGATATAAACCCTTCATCAGATGTAAAAAACCCGATGAGGCAGGCATGTATAGAATGTCACTCAAGGTTCAGGCATTAATTCAAACTAGTTTCAAGTAATCCTACCACACTACATCCTATCCTACATACTACTTAAAAAGAAAAAAGAAAAGTTGGAAGTAAAGTTTGTATGTTTAGATGTTTCGATGTTTGTTACTCAATCACGCTAAAACTGCCAAACGGATTTGGATGAAATTTGGCACACAGATAGTTCATAATTTGGATTAACTCATAAGATACTTTTTCCGGTAGCACGTTCTGTTGGATAATTTCCGACCTACACGTGGGCGAAGCCGCAGGCAAATTCTAGTGATTAACTATTTTTTTAAGTAATTCGGTAAAGAAATATTTTATGATAAGTTAACTAGAGGTGGCGAAACAAACAGTTATTGTAGTTATAACGATAAAAAATTACACTTTAACGTCCATAAAATCTCGAAATTAATAACTCAAGATTATGAACTAAATGGGACAGGTTCACAAAACCGACTATAGAAACAGTTATAACGAAGGTAAGAGACCCGAACGCGCCCACACTAGTTCACAACAGTCGTTATTTAAATAGTTTTAATATCCAAATATAGTGTATTATCTGATTCCGTGTGAATTTATCTCATATATAGTTAGTTCTAGATGCCAGTACTTTACTAATGAGCTCGCTTAATTTCGTTTGCTTGGCCCCAAATGTCGTAACGTTGCATTCCATAACACGCCTTCGAAATGTATGCGACTCATTAGGAGGCGTCAGATGAATTTTGTGGAATCAACAAGCTAATGACACAGAAATCCGTGCATATTTTGAATAAATGATTATGCTGTATCGTAATGTTATGTCGTGGGAAATATTTAAATGTAAAGGTTATTTTAAATTCTTGCCAAATTCTTTCAGTAACGCTTTTGAATCTGTAACGGTCGTATGGAATTTTTGTTTATTGCAGCTCTTGAGAAGCTTGGACTACGACAAAAAAAAAAAAAATATTTGCTTTAAATTGTAACAGAAAACATTAATCGTTTTCTTTTAATTTGATGTGGAAAATTACCTGTCACAATTTTTAATTAAATAACACAGAAAATTATGAAACGATAATGCTTTCATATTCCGTGAAGAGTCCATGTCCTAATTAAAACGCTTCTAACAATTTATGTGAAAAATAACAAGCTAATTTCACAAAAGTAACAAAGTATTATAGCTTCCGGGAATCGTCTCGTTAGTGATCAAATGGCCGCGAACAGCGTGTGAAATGTTAACATTGCTTTTCTCTCTCAAAAACTTTCCTTTTATTACATCAAAGTCTCTCATAACGAGATTCACTGGATGAAATTTTCCTACACCGAATTGAACAAAGGAAATTCACAGATTTGTGTGCGGACCCAAATGAAAATGACTGTACAATACAAAACAAAGTAACGATAAATCTAGAAATCCCCTTGCAGAACGCCCACCGCATTGATTCAGGCAACCCTACTCTCCCTCTGACGGGATATGCAGTTACCAAAGTAAACAAAATGACGCCGGGCCTAAGCAAATAATGTGAGCAAGTAAGTCTAATTCATTATTGTTCGTAGAAACAATAAAAGCGGCAACAAACGAGATTACCGATAAATCTAAAAGGGAATTTTTCTACACGGGAGGGGCTTATCTACTTTACGTCGTTTTGGGAATAAATACCGGGAGTCTTACTGCAATGAAGACGGTGCCGAACTAAGTCTGCTATTGTCTGTTAGGATAAAAAAGGTACAGCAGAGAAAGTAGGCCCGACCAAACTCCTGTCGTAATCTCTTTATTTACTACGGAATCTTTTACTGACCTTGTTATTTCGTAAGGGGTATGTATTAAAGTATAGTACGTATGTATGAATCAAGAACTATTCTGGTTTCAACTTAATGCTAAGTTTAATTATTTTAATTCGTCACTGTCGGTGGCGAGATGACCTAGACGCATACCGCATATTAGGACTTGGGGGAGGCCTTTATCCAGCTGTGGGGAAAGTTCAAGATAAACAAAAAAAATGTTGTTGATTAGGTAATATATTTTACATTTATCAAAGATGAAATCACGATTGGAGCAATAACGACTAAACATGACAAAAGCAGTCTTTGAAGTGACAAACATAAAGTATCATGTCTTCATATTAACTCCACACACAATAACAATAAAATATTCACAAACCTCCCAAATAAACATGCAAAACACAAGATAAAGAAAAAAGATGTAGCATTTTGTAAACACTTTGTCATAATGACAGCTGCGTGAAACCGAGAAGAAGATACCAAAATGTGGTAGGACGGCGCCAAAGTATTAAGTTACTTACAATCCAGTAAGGGTACAATCGAATTCAGATTCAGAAATCTCGTTTTGAGAGAAGAGATTATTTTACTCACCGATTTAATGTTTTCAAACAGCGTTATCGCGGATGACAAATTGCTTTATGGACCACTTTTCGATTATTTGAATTATTATAATTGTTTTTCGGTCTTTTAGCACACGATGTTAGACTTCGTTATCTTTTGTGGGTTCACGCAACGATGTGAATATTAAATAGCAACAAAAAAAGAGTTTTCGTGAGTAGACATTTCTAGAAATATTGGTTTTTCAACCCCAGAATTATTCAAAGGAAGTGGTGAACGCAATTGTGTGGAGATAACTGCCTCCTATGCTTCAATTGAAGCTAGTTTCATGTACATCACAGTGCTAAACTCGTGGGTGAGCCGAATTTAATCGTCCGAAGCGTCAGTGCGAATAATGGCCGCGACAAATTTTCCGTTCCGTCGAGCATTTTCCTCTGAATGCACCTACACAATCGACGGTATTGCCTGCAAAATTGTACGCTATTAAGTGACATTCTAAATATAGGGATCCACAGAATGACGTCGAGATAGCCAGTCGCACTCAACCCTTTTCGTATTCGAACCGTTATTCAATTTCTCCGCTTTACAATATCAACCTTATTCTGTTACAAAAACTGTGAGTTTTGCGTAGCATTTGTGGTTATGTTACACCGTTTTCAAAATAAAAATGCATGGACAACTGATGAAGTGTAACTGTTACACATCTGCCTTTCGACGATTGATTCGTAATGATGATTGCTACGTGCGGTTTGGAAGACATGTCCGCGGAAAGGAGCCACGTGTTATATCAATGTTGTGACGTTAATAATATGGTAACCGTGGCGGGCTAAAGATAACTTACTACCGGCATTATAATTCCGGTCCCTGATACGTAGCGAGGAGAAACCCTCTACTTATCCACCGTATCGAAGAAAAATGAATAATCGAATTTAAATTTCAAAATTGTTTTGTAATCGACTTTTAACTTCTGATGATGGATTTATGCAAGTGAATTTAAATGCACGACTGTTCATGAAATTGTACCTTAAGGCGTTGCCTTTTGTGATTTTCGTAAATATTCTTTTTACTTAGATGCGAACATTGTGACATAATGATTATACACATTATGAGCTGGAGCTGTATGTTAAAGAAGTAAACGTTGCAAACTTTGATATAACCTCATGGTTTTCTTGGGTCAATGAAATAAGAAATAGGTCATTAAAATGAAGATGAGGTAAGCGAATGACGAGCGTAAGCCAACTCTGTGTGAAGATGAAAATGAACTCTTAGGTAACGACTATAATGCATAGTACAACACAATTGAATGCGCCACTTCTTCTTCCCAGCTAAAGCACTAGGAAGTGTCGAAGGGTGGGCCTTTTTGGGGGGACTGTCTGTATTTTGACGTTCGAAAAGTGCTGATTCTCAGCCTAATTTGAATAAATGACTTTTGATTTTGATTTTGAATACAACTTGAAAGAAACAAGAAAGATTACTGAACAATGAGTGAATGTACAAGCTGACATCTTGCTTCAATATAAAACTTATATCCGAAAAACACATTAGTTTCAAAAATACTAATAGATTCTAATTAAAATTTCGCCTATTCGTTACGGCAATGCACTACACTATTTCCTTTGCGGCATATAATATCTTCTATAATTGAAAGCAAACGCGCGTATGCACGGTTGAACGAATGAACGTCTGAACGTGTTTCCAATCAGTTCACATCACGAGTTTTACGACTGTCTGTCTGTTCATCTTCATAAGGATGAGCTGGAGCTTTGCAATGATTGATCACACGTGTGGGCATAAGAACAACGGATTTGTGTTTCATAACAGAGTCAATATTTAATTCGATTTTAATTCCAATGATTGTTTGCAGATTGTCGAGTAATAACTTGCGTATGATCCAGTTCATACGTTCGACAGCAAGTAAACTGTTCCAAGTTTTTTATTTTTTATTTACCAAGTATCTATGGTCAGAGGGGATAGATAAACCCATTTTATCAGCGAGAATGATGATAGAAAAGTAACCAACCACCCAATTGAAAAGAACATGTGAATCAATGAAACTCGTTGTAGACATGAATCATCATCAGCCTATAATGTTCCCACTGCTGGGACACAGGCCTCCTCTTGGTGAGAGGGATTGGGCCATAATCCACCACGCGGGCCCAGTGCGGGTTGATAGATGTCACATGTCTCCGAATTTTTGGTTCTAGGACATGCCGGTTTCCTCACGATGTTTTCCTTCACCGGTTTGAGAGCAGTGGTGATGAAATAATTTACACAAAGTAAAGCGCCTGGCTGGGTTCGAACTCACGACCTTACAACTCGTGAGTCGCGGCCGTTACCACTTGGCCACCACTGCTCTAGACATGCAAAACACTTTAATTGCTATTGCCACTTATTAAATGCTTCTGTTCAAGCGGAGCAAAAGCCTATTCTCATGCAAAAAAGAAACGCTCTGAATAAATCACAGTTTATAATTTTACACAGTTGAAAATGTTTTTCACGTAGTTAACATTTAAAGCAGCTGCACTTTAATCCCTACTCCCTACTAATATTATAAATGCGAAAGTAACTCTGTCTGTCTGTCTGTCTGTCTGTTACGCTTTCACGCCTTAACCGCTGAACCGATCGTCATGAAATTTGGCCGAGATATAGCCTGGGATATGGGTAAGGACATAGGCTACTTTTTTACGCGATAACCGACATCCACGCGGGCGGAGCCGCGGGCAAAAGCTAGTTTATTATAAATTGAAGTCACACAATTTGTTTTGCCCACCACTGTCACCACTTCCAGGCCATTAGCAGAAATTAATCCAGTTTCCTCTGCATTTCTGCCCCAAATTATATATTTATTTATTTATTTATTTGTTTATTGTTCAATTAGGACTAGATTACATGGCAAGGTAACATAATATGAAGTAAAGGCATACGTTTCATAAATTATGTTAAAGCTCGCAATATATTGTATCTACAATATGATCGCCAGAGCCGAACAGAAGTGTTATTGTATTTTGAATCATAATGCATGAAATACATCTGGAACACAGTTTAATTCACAATAAAAGAACCATCATTTAAATAATTAAAGTAATAGGTGATACCTATTCCAACAAAACCATTTCGCACAAAATGTTAAATAAACACATTTACGACAAATAAACATACAAAGCGGGATGTAAAAAAGAAAATACGAAAGAACTCAACATTTTATAAAAAGGGACGTCAAAATAATGTTGTTGGAGCTCAATTTTCTATCGCAAAACAAATAACATTAAACGTTAACGTCACGAAGGCAGGTGAAATGGCAGACGTAAGGCGTACGAAAGCTTACCAAATATTTACAAGTGCCTCAAGTGGCTTAAAACAAATTCTCCAATAATCTTACCTCTTCTTTGTACTATTGTTTACATTGAATTTCGCTACTGCCTCCCCTTGGCTTGTATTTTTGTGGAACGCCACTCAAATCGTGTTTGATTTCGCCAAACATAAAGCATTTGTAAACATTTAACGGAGTTGTATCGGGTTACACGTTTCCTTTTGTTCGTACCGTTTGAGCTTCTAGAACAGAAAATATTTTATGATATCAATTGGTTCTGATTCAGCGTTTTGTAAAATGATTGATGGTGATTTTAATGAGCCGGTGCTGGACGACCTTTATGATTCGAGAATCCAGGCCGTGAGCTACTACAGATTTATAAATATTTATTATTAGTTGTGAATAATAAATCATGATTGAACGAGATGGGGTCAGTTGTGAAAAACTTTTGGCTTTAGTTTAGGTTTTTCGTCATTCGGCTATTAATATTCAGTATGCTAATTTGTCATGTTTTATAACTCTCTGGTTTTGAAACCATTAATATAAAGCAATCCATCTTCCTCTATATTTAAATCCAAAGACGACTGTAAGCTTATACGTGAAACATACAAATATATCCCCTCAGTTTTTTCTTAGCTGTCGTGATGATTTTGACAGTGTCGCCCGTCGAATGTTTACATCGTCACCGCCAAGTCATTAGTCGACACTTTCGTCGCAGGCGCATCTGGCGGACGTATCTAACAACCTTTCACCAAGTTTATCTGCTGTTTCAAACTCCCACTATGAATGCTTTTGTTCAAGGGGTATGGTTTAAAATTGACTGCTGTCTGTAGCTTTCAAGTCCATGAAAAACTTTGTAATTAGAGTATTGGAATGATTAAATTTCAAAATCATAACAAAATGCGTCACACGTTGTCTTGTCTTGACGTGAATGTAGTATGTTATGGTAACAGTGAGCTCATTCAACTAAAATGCCTTTAAATACAAGATGTTTGTTCAATGAAAATACTCTCAACCGGTATGAAATGTTTTAAGTTGGTCTGAGAATAAAAGTACAATTGCACGTTTCACGACTTAGAGAAACTGTCCACTATGAGGTTTATACAAAAGCAAGCTATGTGAACTATATGCCACTGCTACAGTATTATTTGAATTTATTCTTATTTCTATTGCATCCATTTACCTTGACCCATTTTATGCAACACGATCACAGGTATGTTATTGTCATGTGGTTTAATAAAGAGTTAAGTTAGATATGTAACCTTGAAGGGAATGGTACGGAATGCATATTCACAGCATTATCTTGTTAGCATCAAAACTATGATCATTGATCTCAACGCCCGCTACTAGGTACAAGATTGTGGTATATCAGAATCCCAGAAGTTTTATTTGTGATCTTAGAATAATCAAGTATCTACTAAATTTATTGCGTACTCAAAATAATTCCCGTTACTTGTCTATACGATCTTTATACTTTTAGCTATAATTATGTCGTTACTCTTGCTCTTCATTTAACATCGCCCTTCACCTTAAATCTTAACTTCATAAGCGCGGATCATTTCATCGCGTACTAAATTAATTTTGACATCAAAGCGAAGCTATAAAAATCCAACATAAGCCTTCCATAATGTTTATAAAGAGCATTTACAAATTCCTTTAGAAACAGTAGCGATATTAAAATCACAGAGTTTTTCACAAAGACAAAGAGGGAGCCGACGCGAGAGGTATCAAAAGTAATAAATAATTCCCTCGCTTCGCGACAAATGAGGTCATGTGTTTCTCCTTTACGTTTTTTGTTCGACTTCCCGCGGGATCGTGTGTCTTCTATTTCCGTTTCAATGTATCGACTGAACGATTTGCTTCTTTAAATTTAGAATATGTTCGCTGTTTAGTGTGGCCGCCTTGGGGATCATTAAATTCGGGAGAACGCAGATGTCAACCTTGCCAGCATCTGGTAACTTTTAGTTTTAATTTAACAAATTGATATTTGTTGGTTACATCCTTTATAGTTCACTTGATGTGAGAAATGAACAGCATTATAATTATACAGTGTTTATGAGCCTGGCTAACTAAATATATGTAATGCACGTGTTTGTTGATGAACTTTCATAGTCATAAATATCAAGGATTTAAAAACAAACCGCACTTGAGGAGTAAGTTGTGATCGTTTTAGATTCATATTTTTTTTGAGATACTGTCTTTGGTCTGAACAATTTAATTCCGGATCCATGAAAGTAAAGAGTTCTATGAGGCAATTAATAGATTATCCTTATCCACCAAATATAACAATAGTAAGGACCAAGTTGAAATAATAATTGTAATGAAAATAGGATGAATCGCAATACTGTTAATTAAAATTTTAGTTACTCTAATCGAGAGCAACTAACAATCAGAATGATATTACCTACAAATGTTGTTGTGTCATTGCATTTGACAATTCCATTCCTGTCTATGAGTCATCTAGTTCATGGAACTAACACTAAATTATACAAGACAGCCAATCTTGGGCATAACTTATGACTGATAGTATCAAAACTAGATTATTTTATAATAACGTCAGGCTTTGTATTCGAAAATACCATTTTACGATTCATAAAATAGTATATTGCTATCGTGGATAAGTTTAATAGATCAATGACAGCAAAGATCTTACTACTCTATTATTGACTTCTTCTTCAAAGGACACAACCATTCAATAATCCTTATGTACTTTGACCTATTTAAATCACGTTAAAAGCAAATAGGAGTTTAACCTCAAAACCGCATTTAGAGTAAGCTTTGCAATCTTACGTACAATGAGCAACATAAATTGTTTCGCTAGACACAACATCATCCATTGCGAATTCTACTTTATCCCGTGCACATAGGGTTACATTTCCTGGATCTAAGGGTTCGTCTTCGTAATAATTGGAAGAGAGGCAGCCTGTACGTTTGGAACAATCAAACTTAACCTTGGGAACGTTTTACGAGTCGCTTTCAGCTCGCAACGGCGTAATAAACATGTCGGCATCGTCGGCAACAAGTGTTACCGGCTTGTGGTCTACGCACGTGTTTACTGATTCTGTAATGGAAAAGTAATAATTACCAGTAGTAGCAACATAAGTAATGAAATGAGTCTAGGTCTTCAAATAAGACTGAGAAATTTAAAAGGTATATATTATGTATGCTGCGAAGCTGGCACAGGATTTGTCTGTTTTTACATTTATTAGCTGCCGAGTTAGTACGTCTACCTTGTTGTCTGTATTATTACATGACTCAAAACAGTGAAGATGTGTTTACATTAGATAATAGATGAGAATAAGTGTCAAGTGTTAGCAGGCCGTTAGAGCTATTTTCATAAACGAGGCACAAAACGTTATTTTTAAAAAAATTGCTTGTACTTGCTTAATGGAGTTTTTTGATCACAATTGATGACTGATGAAAAGATTTGTGAAAACTTTATACTGGCATTCAAGTTTTATTATACCATATACATTGAAGCCTCTTCTTATGACTGCACGTTACTACCTTCTAAAGTGTTAGTCCAATTGAAAGGACTTTGACTTTACAGAAAACTTCAAAGGCTTCAACAATTTTACCTCTAAGAAAATTCATTCAAACGAATGTGCTCGCACTAAAATAAAATTGTTATCGCTAGATAGAACTCTAACAACTAAACTACGGGTCATAAAGTAAAGTGAAGCATCTCTCACAAAGAGACATAAATATGTTAGCATATAAATAAAATCAAGTCGTGCGTCATGGCTGAAAATCCATATTTTTAGTTCGTTATAATTCGGTTATTCTCGACGTTTTTATTAGATGCATTATCTATGTTTTGTTTAACAGCACATGTTTTTATAATCTAAGGTGTAATAATAAAGAATATAGTAAAATTGGGTATTGACAGATTTATGAGTTGTAAAGCAGATACCGTCAATACACTGGTTTGGTTACCTACTGAAAATGTGCTAGTAGAATGAATTGATTATTTCAATATAGATAGATGACAATTACTCTTTATTAAATAGACGGTGCGGGCCTATAATGAAGAAATAATAACAAATTTGATGAAACTCCTGAGTTTTGTCACAATTAGCATCATTGTGTAAATAATAATATATATTTGTTATATTTTACGAGGCATATTGGAATGGTTGCATGTCGTGAACTCCGCAACATTCTCACCTCACTAATTAACTGTTTGATCTTCCAAAATGTTTTGAAGTCACTCCCTCATCATTGCCATTTCTTGTTTCATTTTTCCAACCAAAAAGCTTCGTGTTGCAAAAGCCAGAAATCCAATTATGACATATCATTGACATGTTTACGTTTCCTTTCTTGTTTTCTTTCATCTAATTTATAAATAGTTCACTTCATTGGCGTCGAATTCACTTATATCGTTTCAATCATCGGCTTCGATATTTTCGTTAGCATTATGATCGAACTAACATTTCCTACCAATAACATTCTATGTTATGTTTGATGGAATTACGACACCCGCTGTGAAATGCGTTATACTAATATAGCTCCTATGGGTGTGATCTCACTGTGCTGTAATTTCTGTAAGTGATATTACTAGTGTTTTATTATTAGTTCTAATATTGTTTCTTTTATTTGTTCAGCCTCGGTTCCGTGACCTATTTTTTGCTGTAACAACTGTCTTGTCTTGTTTATTTTGTATAGTTGAATATTTCTTGCAAAATGATTGTTAAACATTTATGTATGAGTTACGAAGGACTTAAAAGGCTAATAGCTGATTCTATTTAAGGAAGTATCTTATTACCGCCGTATAATTATAGAAGTTAAGATAATTAAGCTTTGATCTTTGTGTTTTAACACAACCACATTTCACCTTTGATATTATTATATTATGTGTAACACAATGATTAAAACACGTACCAAGTCATTTATCTTATTACAGAGATTCGCATGGTTATTGAACCAATTATCATATTTTTGATTTTATTATAATTTCCAGTTCTTTATTATTATTTTTTGATTTTCTTAAATTTTATTCTATAATTGTTTTATAGTTATTAATGTTTATTTCCCCTCCTTTTTTATTTTCAGACTTATTATTCTGACGCCTTATCCCAATTCCATTTTGAGGTTGGCGCGCTTTTCTTTCTTATTTATCTCTATTAGTCGTCATCTCTTTAGCCACCATCCTTTCATATGGTCGCTAGCTTTGAAATAATGCTAATTATTACTACAGAAAACAAACCTGTTTCAAATGTTTTTTTGTTTCATAATATCTTATGAAAACTCCTGAAAAGATTATCTTTTGCTTACTGGCCTCAATGCACCTGAAAGTTATGAGAATTTCGCAATAAAATATTTTTCAAAAAAAAAAGAACAACCTTCTTCCGGAAAAACACTGCAAAGTTAAAAATAACTTTAATTTCAGAAGTCGGTGACAATAAATTTAAATACATATCCAAAGTCACCGACTTCCAAAATTAAAGTTATTTTTCACTTTGTACCTAGTGTTTTTCCGGAAGTCGGTTGTTATTTTTTTTTTCACTTTTTAGTTATAGTACACACCAATTCGAAATTTCATTGTCAATGTAACTTTTTGAAGAGTTCCGTTGTGTCTCCGAAACTCATCATCAGATCTATATGAAATTGATATGGGACCATTTCGGAATAAACCCCTTTCGAACCAAAAAATTGATTATAAATCTGCCTATATGACGTAGTTATGCTCGAACGTACATAAAAAATATATATAAACATGTCGAATTGAAAACCTACTTCTTTTTGAAGTAGGTTTTCGAAAAACAAGAATGATTTTCTTGGCCGTGCAAAGAGAAACCTGTAGAATCTGAGAAAACACAGCAATGAAGAAGAATACTAATAAAATATTAAACCTAAAATCAGAGAGCAGACGAGAGACCAGTCTAAAGTCCCTCTTTCCAAAAGCTAGCTACATACTTTACAGTACAAATTGCATCATATTATTCATCCAAAACTCCGTAGAACCTGAAATAGTAATTCGCATACCTACTTGATTTGGTTGGAACATCAACTTTACGCCCTTTTTACAGCGTTCGGTGTTGAAGTATTGCATACTAAATTGCCGTTGTAAACTAGTCAGTTTCAGGTCTGGCTGGCTGTACGAATGCTTTTAACACATGGATGTTGTTAGCTTTAATTGCAGTAATCTGGGTTTTTAGTGTCATTACGATGGTGAGGCTGGCTATATTAGAATCAAAGCAAGCTTCAACGAGATGGTTTATATCTCAGTCTGAATCTGTTGAACCATTAAATGGAAGGAGAGCTTAATTACTCGACTTTTTGGTATTTCTTTCGAATGGGTTTGCATTTTAAGTGCAGGGTTGTGCTTAAACACAAATACCATGACTGACAAAAAAATTAAAAGGATCAACTTTATGACCTGGGTAAATATTGCTGTGTGTGGAAATTGATCAGTTTTCAGTTTGGGCAAAATTCATCAAAAACAAAAATAAAACGTTTACAGCAATTTTTTTTTAATCTGTCCCCAATCTATAAAAAAATCTGTTTCGTCTATAGCTAAATAAATAATGAACGTAAGAAGTAAGAAGAACTTTCTACCATAAAATTGACAAATAGAATTTCAGCACCTCTCTCAAACAATTATTATTACAGAACAATGTACTAACTTAACAGTAAAGTTATAATTCATCATTAGCCACTGAAACAACATGAAGCATTTGTTAACAACATTA
The DNA here is from genome assembly GCA_949987655.1 of Polymixis flavicincta. Taxonomy (NCBI): domain Eukaryota; kingdom Metazoa; phylum Arthropoda; class Insecta; order Lepidoptera; family Noctuidae; genus Polymixis; species Polymixis flavicincta. The sequence continues at coordinate 16,004,722 of OX465182.1, forward strand.
ATTATTCTCTTACACGAGCCTCTGTGTACAAAGCCCTCCAATTAGACAGTACTAGTAGATTACACAAACAATGCCTGGCTACTTGATTGTATGATTTTTTAATATCCTATCGTCTTGAGTTCGTTTGCTCTTGCTTCGTTAACTTTGAAAGTTATTGCTTTCTTTAGAAAATGGATAGCAGCTTCAAACGTTTTTTTTTTTTAAGTCGCTACAGAACATTATAATACATACTAGTTTTTGTAATCAGAATTGGAATAGTTAATTTAATAGCGATATGTATTCAAACAATTCCCATTTTGGTTTCCTAAAATATTACTGAACACTCTTATATAATTAATGCTCTTTGTGAACTTCTAATACTGCATTTTTCGGGGTCTCAAAAATACTAGATAGCCAAGCACCTGCGACCAACTTGAATGTAATGCTCGCCGGCCAGTGCCGCTCGCTTCGCTTGCTCGGCTCGCACGTGGTTCGTCATAGTTCAAATATAACCAAACCCTTGTTGATACACCGCCCTAACATAATTAAACTGCGACTAACTTTGCCAACCCAAAAAGTTGCTAGGGTTTTTTTTTTTTAACGCACATCATTAGAAGGTCAAAAGTTTGAACAATAACCAACTTATTAAACCAATTTTTAATCACCTTAGTCTGACTTCCATTAACCCGCTTCTGAACTATGCTACATTTTTTAACAACCTTTTCAAAAAATCCAGTTCTATCTAGGTCATTTTCATTTTCCACTGGGATGGACATTGCACAGTAAAGACAGTGTAGCTACACTATAAAATGTCGCCTGTTTCCAACTAGAATGGCTGTTGAAATATAAAAGAGTGTGTAAAACAAGGAACAGCGCTTCCATAGTTTTATGAATACTGCTCTCTGGCAACAATCGAGGCGAGGATAAATAAAAAAATAAAAATAAAAGACGGACATGCACCGTTTAAAGCCACCGGAGCCAACAGCATGATGAATATTACAGCTAGCTTGTAGCAAGCCAAATAAGATACTTGTTCGCAACGAATAAAACAATCTTTGGATAGTGTTGTTGGCTTTCGAGTTGAATATTACGCTTTTTATGATGCGTTACCATAATTGTGTATGGACTTGTTTCTTGAACCTTGTAATGTAGATGTGAGTGATGGACACGTAAGCATGTCTTTATTAGTTGCAATACGTGTATAGAGACTTTTATTTACTTTATAAACTCACATCGATACAAAAAAATTAAAGTGTTTTTTTACGAACATGATAAAGTCGTGTGAGATTATTCGTACTTAGAAAAAGTGGGAAGTATGTGTGTCTGAAATGGACTGAACAGCAGTGGTCGCCCAGGGGTAACGGCCACGACTAACGAGTAGGTCGTAGGTTCGACCCTATCCACTTGGTGTAAATTATTTAATCACCACTGCTCTCAAAACGGTGAAGGAAAACATTATGGGTAATCAAGCATGTCCTAGAACCAAAATATTTAAGGCATATGACATCAGCTACCAACCCGCTTTGGGCCCGCGTGTTGCATTACGGTCCACTCCCTCTCATAGAGAGGAGGGCTGTGTCCCAGCAGTGGGAACATTATAGGATGATTATGATGTGTATCAGAAATATTTTTAAACCATATTTAAAAATGGTTCAAAGGTTTGTCTAAAATAATCTAATATCATATTCATTGGGCTGAATACCCGCCACGTTACATACAACGACACAGCTACAGAATGTAAAACGAAACAAATGTCGGATGTTATGACGAGCCTCAAATATTCCAGATGGTATTCGCCGTACTAAATTATGAAGATATTTTGACTATCGCAACAAAATCATGATTTATCTGAGCCGAAGCTTACCCGTTCTCATTAGTTAGTGTTATTCTTTACCAAATAAACGAAAAATCAAAGAGGAACCTCGCTCTCAGACGAACTGACGTACGGTCGTGTTTACATAATTTCGTAACAACTAATGGTTCATTTTGTCAAATAACCAATGTTCGTGAGTTATAAATTCAACTGGCTAAAGGATGAATCACGTTAATGAATCAACCTATCCGAGATTACGTGATAAATCGCCTAACAGTTAATATTAATATTTCACTTTAGCGGATTAAGTGAGGGACTTGAATTATGTTGTTTCATTCACTATATGTTTGATAATTATCAGAATAAGTCGTCCAATATAATATAACACTTCGTTTGCGATGAAAATTTGAAAGACATTGATTTAATTCTCTCGCTATAAGTATTTAGTTAAAAAATATACAGTTAAAAGTATATACTATCGTGTGGTGCCGGATGTAAAGAATAGCATCATCCCATCTCTTCCCGTGGGTGTCGTAGGAGGCGACTAAGGGCCTTACTTGCTACCGAATGGGCAGCAGTGTACTCTATGCATTTTACCACCATACTGGAATCTCCAACCCGCCTGCCAACCGTGGCGATTAAGGCAAGCCCCCCAAATTGGGGGAGGCCTATGGCCAGCAGTGGACGACTTCCGGCTGAAATGATGATGATGTTGATGATTATATTTTAATAGTACAAACCAACAAAGGTCAACAATCAATTTTTTCGTCCTACTTAAAGAAAACCTTCAGATGTTGATGTTTTCTGTATCGATGCAAACGTTTCAGTCATCGAGTCAGTGTCACTCTACTCACTCTTACATATTTTTAAACTAGGCTGAAGATTTACGTCCACATTATAACTTTTATGTATTTTGGTAAACAAATGACGTTTATTGTTTAGCGTTTTAAGATAAACACGGCCATTATGCGATCCGAAAAAAGGTTTTTGTCAATAAAAATCACCGCAACGCGTCGTCGTAAGATATAAAGTCGAAATTAATAGACTGGATTACGTAAACCAAAACATTGAACAGTCTCCTGACTATCACACATATCCTGCTACTACCGAAAATCACTCGGAACGACCGTAAACGCGACAAAGTGTGCGAGACTCCATAAATTAAAGTTCATTAAAACTTAGTCAGTGGGAGCGTACAGTATTTTATTTACACAAAAATGGACTTTATATCGTAGAACGAACGATAAATCTGACTTTTATAATTTTTGTTTTTACGTGAATTCTGTCGGAATTTCTTTTATGCCGCCCGCGTGGTTATTTCTAACTTTACCAAAGTGTAATGAAAGTGAAGTTTTAGTCTCGTCTTATAATTTTATTTCGTTCTTGACGATTTAATGTCGGTGTTCATCGCTTGCCAGGTGAAATGACACAGTCATTAAGTATCGATACCGACACTTGTGGCTGTCAGCGAGAAGCTTAACGCACATCATTAAGATGCCACTTTATACGTACATTCGAATATCAAGTAAACACGACGTATTTACATTTAGACTAATATAAATAGAAAGGTGACTTGTCGAGTATATGTGCCCAACTTCGAAATATTATCGTTTCAGATTAAGTTCTATAAAGCCAGAAAGCAACAATGCCACTGATTAAACAAAATATTTACAGAAATTATTTCCTAATCTTCTAAATTTGTTCCGAATTCAGCTTTCTTTTTCAATGTGTCACTAAGAGAACATTGAAACCAGGTTTCGTTAGATTTACAGAAGCCAGCAGCTGTGACTTTTTGTCAAGCTGTTAATGAAGATTTGTATCTGTTCGTTAGCTTTAGTGTGGTCTCACGAACACTAAAGAGATTTCTTCTTTATGCCAACACTAAAAGCAGAACAAATCGTATAATTTATAGCGCGCTTTGAACTGATTTCGCGCCGACATGACGTACCGGGTTCGAACTATTTTCAAAATAACAAACATGCGTTCGCAATATCTCTACAAAGGGATTTAATTTTATGAAGATGTAAGCAATATAAACGTTCATCTTGCTAGACAAGCAAACCTGACGAATTAATAAAAGGTCTGCCCTAAAGCGCTCAAACTTAATGGGAAACTAACAAGCGTAAACTAAAACACATAAAACAATAGGGAACAGCCGCGGGGCGCGGATAGCGAACTCCATCCACTCGATAGTGCACCTGCGATAACAGATCTCCAATCTCCACTTAATTTAATATTAAAAGCGAAAAACTTTTTAATTTCCCTCTTATTACCTTCTTCCCGATAAAGTTTAAGGAACTTGTATTTTGTTCTGGAAACTTCGTCTTGTATGCTCGTGACGTGACATGTTTCCCGTTTATATACGCGGCGAAAAAAAATTTAGAGGCGGCCATCACTACGTAATTGAAGTGTCAAAATGTCAAAGTTATCTGATTTTACTTGCAAAACGCGTGGCGATATGAAATTTTTCGCGCAACCGAGATCGTTGGTTGGAAAAAAGAGAATTCGATATGAGGCGAGTGTCTGCAATCAGCATTCGACCTACATTCCGTTATTATGCACATACGCGAACACTCGTGTATTAGGTGACATTTTGCTGCAGCTACTTCAGAAGGTGTTAATTAGAAGAGTAATTAAGTGCTAATGAAAGTTTTGTAAAGCCGTTTCGTTCAATGACGCGCTTGCTCATCGTGTAGATGGTTACAAAGTTAGTATCTTTATAAGCCGCATAAAATTTATTGTTGCCCTACCTACTCTGTCGCATCGCATCGTCGGTCGCGCTATTACGTCGTTATCGCATAGCGTTGTTTCTGACTTTTTTTTAATTTTTTCTCTATAGTATGTTAAATAGCCTACATGAAAAGTTTTTATCCCGTGCGCAAATTTTGACCATTAATTCAGCATATCATTCGGGTCACCGCAAAAAAATTTCGCCGGTTATACAAAAAAAAAATCAGCTGTTCCATACATTTTGACCGCGTAGGTATTGCACTTTTCTATGAAACAGCTGTTTTGTTTTTGTATATAACCGGCGAAAAAATTCTGCGCCAGGGGCTCTAGAATGATATGCTGAACTCGTGGTTAAAATTTGCGCACTGGAAAAAAACTTATCCTGTATAGCAAACCTGATTTTTCAAATCAAACTGGTATTTTTAGAGATTATCGTCAGCCTTATTATTGATTATTAGTATAGATTTAAGCAATGGCCAATATCATCTACTTTTAGTATTTCTGTTACGTAAAATAAAATTTAAATTACTTCTGTCCGACAAGAAAAATTATGTTCTTAGGACACAACCTATTTATGCAAAAAAAAAAAAGATAAATTGTATCTACAAACCTGACATTGGTCCACATTACACCGATCGCAATTACCACCATTACGGTGCACTAAAGCAATTATCGAAAAACGTTATGTTTTTATTTCCATTTAATGCGTACTAAATGGGAAAATTTTAACGAACTGCGTTCTCATTGAACACTGCCAATTAAAGTTGTAAAAACAACGTATGCTAAATGTTCAAATGGATGTAACGATGTCGTTACCGGTGGCCTAACTAGGTGAGCTCCATGTTACAGTTAATTGTATAGTAAACAGTGCAATGAAAACCAACTTTATGAACTTAATGGAAAATAAATTTTGAAATTCCGTGTTCCGGAATTGAATTGGAAATGGCTCTGTATTTTAGTTTTATGTGTTGTGAAAATGTAAAGTTTTAAATTTTAGAACTTGTCCATTAAAATGTAGGTTTTAAATAAAACTAAATGTTGGCAAAATAAATAAATAAAACCGAATACGGTAGATAGGTATTTCCACCTGTTCTTCTTTAAGAGATACATTACAATGATATGTGAAATACGAGGAAGCTCTTCTTCCATGCTAACATATTTTTGTCTCAATAAGCTCTACCCACCATCCATTGATGAGCTCTCAGTCTAGGTCCAAAAATAAACTTTAACATGAAGGGATCCTCTTCACCTTGATTCGCTGAACTTTCTCCTTAATTATTTTAATAGTTATCATATTTTCAGCATTTTGAATTTATTCTGCGAAATAATATGGAGGCTGCCGGTTTTAATGCGTTTATCGTATTATTAAAATTATCAACATACGAAATGAAAAATTGTATTCTTTTTTTAAATTTGCCTCCGATATTACTCCTAAAGTTACAATTAAGTCCAAAAAACTAAAACTAACTCCACCAAAAACATTGCTAGTTCCTATAAAGTCACGTAGACCTAAAACTCTTAAAAGGGAAGGCACAGGGAATGCAAAACACAGTCGCGAATGTCGTCGACGGGAATGAAGCCGTAGCTCATGTAGAATGCATGCGTCCCGCTATCTGGTTATGAGACGACTGTTGACTTAGCTTGTACACCCATAGAGCTGTGATTACTAGCTATTTTTTCGTTTTTCATTTGTTTTTTTTTTTTGTGGCCAGTTAGAATGTGATGTTGTTTTTGGCAAGGAGTTTGTATATGAGGACATTTCTACATAACCCAATGTAGATTTAAGGTATATTTCTAATGTTGCAATCCTTTTCAAAGTAATCATGAGTTTCATTCATTCATCATAAGTAGTCTTATTAATTGCATCATTTGTCGGTAGGTACTTTTCTATCATACATAATTCCTAATTACCTATAACTAGCCACTTTTTTAATTAGGTGTAGGTAATTCGATTTCGGTGAGTAGGAATGTTATTAGCTAATTTTGCACTGAAATCCGTTATGACCTCATATGTCATTAGTGTTACGATTTTCATATTTACTAACGATATAATTTGAGTAATGAATATGACTTTGCTTGCAGATGTGCTTAATGACGGTTTATCAAATAAACTACCTAACTTGATGAATTTAATTAGTCGAAGTTGCGTTGAAAAAAATTTAAGTTCAAAAAAATTGACATGTCTTATTTATTTCCACCTTCTTCTTGTTTTATTCGAAGGAAAAATAAAAAATATAGCAATAGCCTAAATTATGATTAGTTGATTCACAACAGAATAATCACCATTGCCGATTAAATCTGCACAGATAATTCCTATCTCATTCATGTCATTATTCATACATTCTTAACGCATGTTTTTTTCGAGGAGACAGAAAGATTATCACCATGATTACTTCGATTCTAAAACCTCAAACAGTCCATATAACAAAATCATACGATTACTTATTAAAATTAGGTACTCATTTAGCAGTGAACGACTGTGGCAGTACCTACCCTAAGTAAACCTGCAGAGGTAATTCCTGCCTCATTGTGCTGGCTCGCTCAGCAATAATGCACGAACGCAAATATTAGCGCAGACAGACACTACCAACTGTCTAGAACGAAAAAACCTATAGACACGGACAGGGTAAAACTTTCAATGCTGTTTTTTGTAGGACTTTTTTTTGGTTAGTCTGATTTTATTATATAAGTTGTATGAGGGTTGCAAATCAGATATGAGATAAGGTCCTTATCATAAGGATGTTGTGATTGGTCAAAAACGTACCAGGCAACTCAGAAAGTATTGGGATTTTTTTTAAACATGGGACTGGCCAGTTACAGTCTATTTTGAAAATATGATTATTTGTAAGTAAAAATAGGTGCGTTCTAATTTCAAAATTTACCACCACATTGTTTGCGAGCTTATTTAAATTATCGTGTCTCATTTACGAAATGAATCTGCGCCGGGAACACATTCGAGCAGGATGTAAACGACGCGTCTGCGGCGGACTGGAAAAAGTGTTTCGAAAACTTGTTCACATGAAACTTTGTATAGAGGCTAGTGAAGAGTAATTTAAAAAGATTTAATAAAAAAAAATTACCTACAGATATTTTTTTTGCAAAACTTTCTGAGTGTCCCACGTACAAAGCAGATTTTTAAATAATTACCTATAGTATAATCAGCCTATAACGTTTCCACAGCTGGGATATAGGCCTCTTCTCTGTGAAAGGTAATAGACAAGCGCGCAGCGCGAGCCTTGTGTGGGTTGGTAGATTCACAAGTCTTCGACGTATGACTCGTAAGTCGGGGCCAGTACCACTGGCTACCACTGCTCACCATTACCTACAAAGCAGCATCAGAAAGCAGGAGCAGAGCTGATCTTAAACACCGATAACTTCATAACCTGGTGATAACAACTTGTATTTAATACAATAGTTTTTAGCTCAACAGTCTTTGATTTCTTACTAAGGAGAAAAACCCTAATCACTTTTTGACTTCTTTCGTTACCCCACTCATTTCCATAACCTCCGAAAAACGCACTCCAAATCCTCCTGACAGTAATCCGAACAGTATACGGTTTAAAAAAAAACACAAATGCATTTCCTCCTTAATGAGACGTGGAAAAACGCGGGCAATGTTTAAGGTGACGTCACCATGGATGCAATCTCCGCCATCTTGTTTAGACAAGGCTCAGTACTGATGGCTATGCACTCAACTCGGTTATTTTAATGTTAATTAATTGCGTTTTATGTACTTAAAGTGATGTATTGCAAGGGGATTTGAAAGTGGGTTATGGATGTGGAGAAATGTGAATTTATAGTCGAGTTGTGGATTGTTTTTGTTGAAGATATTAAGTAGTCTTGCGTGCTTGATGAGATACATATCATGTTAAGCGTTCTTTTCATTGATGATAGGAGCATTATAGGCTAGTTAAATGTGTGTAGTTTTCACTCAGTGTGGAATTTAATAATACGAATAGTCATGTTTGACGATTTCTATATCACACATTGAGTTGGCAAATCATACAACGTTTTCAAAACAAAGTACTAAGGGATATAGTGAGCACGCCCTGGTACTAAGCAGTACAGCGACCGCCACTGTTACCTCAAGATGGATGTCGTTAACATAGTTACCTATACAAAAATATGAAGAAGCTCATTAACAGAGACTTCATCAACAAATCAAAATCAAAATATTTTTATTTCATATAAACCTGCATGGGCACTTGTGAAACGTCAGAAGCTAGGTGCACGATTCCAAATTGTTGTTTCCTATGGAGAAGAGCCGGCAAGAAACTCCACGGTTACTCTTTTAAAAATAATTGGCTTTAACAATATTTTCAAATAACAGAGATTAAATGTATGGGAGGACAGCGCAGGCCTGTCAATAAGTACCAGGTACTTAGACGAATACAGAATAGAAAATCGTCTACAAATCTACAGTCAGTAAGGCCTACAATCATCATCACGTGAATGTAGAGGCGATCCAACTCCTTGACAACACTGAATTAGTGCAAACACTAAAAGGGTAAAACTTTTGATAGCACAGTGTAAGTGAACTTAAACTGTAGTGCAAGTGCTGACTTTAATAAAGAACACGTGAATCAAGTGTCTTACACTTAACTTGCAGTGAATAAGAAAGACGTTGTTGGACGAATTATTAGTTTTAAAGTAACTTAGCAATTTAAATTATAGTTAAATTATTTATTAGCTAATAGGCTAAATTGTAAAGTAAATAAAATATCACATATTGTGATATTTATCCAAAAAAAAAGAGACATTGATTGTGATAGAATAGGGTTGTTGATCATATTCCAAGGGTAGTATCTTTTTAGCCATAACCTTTTACTATCAATAAATAGTTTTAGGTAGGTCGGTTTGTGAGCACACAAGGGACAAAACGGGTACTCCTAGCTTTTATCACGTTATACGGGTCACTCTAACTTTTGAAAAGTTGCGATCTTTAACCCATCCGACGTGTGCGTAGGCCAAATCACGTGCTATAACTTTTTTAATAAAAAAATCTTTGAAACTTATGACCCTCCCACAATTTTGTTACTAACCTACATCTTCCGCCTACCAAAAAGTACATACACAGGAATCTACTTAACTAAATATGTACACGCTCATTTTATTTTTCCGCAAAAAAAAAAAAACAAGGGAATTCCAAAGACATTATCGGAACACATTTTTCCCATCTAAGGAACTGCGATAACATGAACCAAAGGATTTTATGTACAAACTTTTCGCTGCCGTCCGCTGTTCTTGCGTTTATTAGGGCTCTTTAATTATGTTACTTGCTTCTTTTTCATGAAATATGTTAAACTAGCTTTTACCAGCGGCTTCGCCCGCGCAGAGGTCGGAAGTTATCCCACGGGAACGTACATACTACCGGAATGAAAGTATTCTATATTTTAATCCAAGTTAAAAACGATCTGTGTGCCAAATTTCATCCAAATCCGTTAAGCCGTATTTGCGTGATTGAGTAACAAACATCCAGACATAAAAACGTTCACATTTATAATATTAAAGTAGAATATACAGGGTGACTGGTAATTAGTGACCGATATTTAAACACATGATTGTACTCATAATTATGAACAACTTTTACTTTGGACCAAACCAGAAATCGCGAAAAAAAAAATCAGCTGTTCCCTACATTTATGTTCGCATAACTCGTCAAAATGTAGGGAACACCTGATTTTTTTTTTCGCTATTTCGGTTTTGGTCCTATAGTAAAAGTTGTTCATAATGATGAGTACAATCATGTGTTTAAATGTCGGTCACTAATTACCATTCACCCTATTTACAGGATAAGTTTTTAACCAGGGCGCAAACTGTAACCACGAATTCAGCGTATCATTCAAGCTTAGACCCCCTAGCGCAGATTTTTCGTCGGTTATACAAAAAAAAAATCTGCTGTTCTATACATTTTGACCGCGTAGGTATTGCACTTTTCTATGAAAAGGCTGTTTTTTTTTTTTTTTGTATAACCGACGAAGAATTTCGACGCTGTGGGGTCTACAATGATATATGCTGAATTCATGGTTACAGTTTGCGCACTGGTTAAAAACTTATTCTGTATAAATAAGATCCTTAACTATAACAATAATTTTAACGATGTTGATGTTTTTGCCCTAACTAAACTAACTTTAAAAAACTTACTATTGAGTGTCTTGCTCAAAATTATTAAATTAATTGTTGAGTGTTTTGTAGTATTTATGTATGTTTTAACTTTTTTCGATTTGGTTTTAAGATTACCAATCCATTGTAAGTAGTATTGTTATTGGTACTTATATTGATTGTATCTAATTTTAGCATAACTGTAACGTATATAAGATAGTAACATGTGGAAACGTAGTGGATTGCACATTTACTTATGGCATAGTGTGTATCTAGATGTAATTTACAATGTAAGATTGTTTGCTTTCCCAAATAAAATAAAAAGGTAAAGAGTATTCGTTTTAGCGATATGATATCTTGCTTATACTTTTCCTATGTTATGAAGCTTAACATTTGTTCCTCAGGATTACGGTTCTTTGGGCTTCTAGAAAAGTGTCAATAGAATCAAATGTGTATAGAATCATGTTCTTCTAACTGAACATACAGCTGTGCTGCTGGAGAGTTTGTTGCGCCCCATCTTCTTTCTAGCTAAAGCAATAGGAAGTGGTGAAGACCGGCCATTTGGGGGACTTTCTTATGTAATTTTAACGTTCAAAAAGTGTTGACTCTCAGTGTAGTTTGAAATGACTTTTGATTTCGATTTTGAGTGGCAATCTCTTTCAAAGCGGTTATTATCTCCAAAAATTTTTTTCCTTTTCTACCATTGTGGATAGAATGTCTCTTTGTCTAGGCCCTCTGGTTTTTACATCTAAATAAATGACTTAACCAAGCTAGATCAATGTGTATGTTTTCTACCTCCAACAGTAATAACATGAGACTATAAAATCCAATTATATAAGTTATTGGATTGTATATTTCTCACCCCGATATTTTTAACAAAAAATATGACAGTAATAAACATGATTACCACAAAACTTTAACGAGCGAATTAACAACCACAACAACGTTAGCTTACACTATCCCACTATAAACAGAACATCTCTCTAAGTATGTCACGCCAATAAAAAATAAAAAGACTTCTTAATTCAAAATCCCTGTCATCGTTATAATAACTTTCTTTAATTTCCAGCCAGGCCATCAAATGGTTAACGAAAGAGTCTTTATTACAATTTTGGCTTTAGTCCAAGTTGAGATAACGAAGCAGTCCCTATTCGTTTAAATGATTGATAGTGTTAGCTTAACACCTCGTTGGATTCGTCTTGATTGAGTGTGGGCTTTTTGTTATGTTTGATCAGTTAACCGATGGTCTGCCTGATTGGGTGCCTTCAACGTTAATTCTTAAACAAGACTCCATTGTGTGAGCGTTGTCTATGGAGGTGACATACGGTTGCAGCGAGTGGCCAGTAAATAGTTTTTGTTTTAATGTTTACATACAGAAGCAGTGGTGAAAATTATTGAAATAATCTGTTTAGTTTGTTGCAGGTACGGGGAGAGCTAGACCTATGGAATAATATAAATGACAAGTTCTCTACCTTTAATAACTTCAGCAAGAATAGGGCCACCAGCACAGCACACAAAAACAAACGACCGTCTTTCCGACCTCGCCGCCGAGGTCCTCGCGCCCCGCGAAGACCCCCCCGAGTAACGATCAGACCCCCGACCGTCCCTTGCTCGTTGAAGCGCCAGCCAGCGCCGCAGCTGAGCCAGTAGCTTTAAATTCCCCGTCTAAAAATCATGAAAATATCTTGATCCAGCCTGTCCCTGATAGTACTAGCTGCCCCCCCCCCCCCGCCAGCGACTCCCTGAGCCGAGGTTCGTACCCCACAGGGGGTGCCCTCAGTGCGCAGTCGTTTTAGGTTTAAGTAGGTTTACGCCCTGGCTGGAGGCTTTTAGAATCCTAAAAACCTTCACAGGAAAGTCCGGTTGAGCAGTCACGGCCTCTCAAGGTCAACTGCGAGATGCCATTCACAAAAAAAAAAAAAAGTTTAATAACTTCAGCTTGTTTTTTAGATGAAAATTTAACTATAATTTCGCGATATTATTATTGTGCCCATAATAAAGTGTCCCATTGCTGGGCAAAGGATTTTCCTTTCAAACCTCAAAAAAATACCTAATTGTGGAAATTGGTTCAAAACAAAACAAAACATTTTATTTCACGTAAACCTACATGTGCACTTCATCATCATCATCATCAGCCTATAATGTACCCACTGCTGGGACACAGGCCTCTGCTGGGGCTGGGCCGTAATCCACCACGCGGGCCCAGTTCGGGTTGGTAGATGTCACATGTCTTCGAATTTTTTGGTTCTAGGACATGCCGGTTTCCTCACGATGTTTTCCTTCACCGTTTTGAGAGCAGTGGTGATGAAATAATTTACACAAAGTAACACGCCTGTCTGGGTTCGAACTCACGACCTACAACTCGTAAGTCGCGGCCGTTACCATTTGGCTACCACTGCTCTCATTTGGCCATGTGCACTTATGACACATTAAAAGCTAGGTGCAAAATTTCAATCGATTGTTTCGTTTGGAGGAGAGCCAGTAAGAAACTCCACGGTTACTCTTCTAAAAACAATTAATTAGCTTTTGCAATGGTTTTCTAATGGTTCGTAACTATTCAAACAGGTATATGTTTTAGTGCTGAATTTTAAAGCATCTACTATATGTGTATTTGTTACAATATGGATGCAAAATAGAGAAAAACATGAAGTGGACCGCCTGAACTAAAATTACAACTATTTCGCTCGTCAACCTTGCGATCCGTATGTTCAAAAAACTCGTAAGTGGAAGTAATAAGCATGTCAATAAATCACGTTTTTACAATCGTCAAATGAAAAAAAAAAGTTGTTCGATTGCGAATTGTGTTCATGTCAAATTGGCATCGACAATTACACCGTGACTGCTATGTATCCATCGCCTTATCGCCACTTGTAAAATGATAATTAGTCTTTTTTTGCTGACTGCATAATCACTTGAGAATTCTTGAGTGACAGATTTATGCTTACTGTAGATTTATTCATGTCAGTATTACACGAGTTCATATTAGCTCCGTGTGGAACCAGACGTAAAAGAATAGCACCATCCCATTTCTTCCAATGGGTGTCGTAGAAGGCAACTAAGGGACTTACTAGAGAATGGGCAGCAGCGTTCTCTATGGACTTGACCACCATACTGCGATCGTCAACCCGCCTGCCAAGCGTGGCGATTATGTTACAAATCCCCCCTTTTTGGAGGAGGCTTATATCCAGCAGTAGACGTCTTTCGGCTGATATGGGAAACGGTTACAGGAAAAAAATCTACGTATGTACCGAATTCAAGGATAAAGTAGATGGTGTTCAAAACTAAATAGCTATGTTTTTGTTCTTTTTTTTAAGCAATATTAATTAAAAGTACTACCATGCAGTATCTGCTTAAATAACTCAAATATTATTTTAGAAAAATTTCACCAAAATCCTAGAAAACGGATATCTAGTAAACAAATAGTAGGTAATATCCGTTTGCTAGACAGATTTCTTATTTTGCACAAACTTTCTACAATAAGTATAGCCTACCATGCCATGATTGTGAATTTCTATGTAGGGGTAATCTTCGGAACTACTGAGTCGATCCCGAAAATTCTTTCACTAATGGAAAACTACAGTATTGCCAAGTATCATAGACTATATTTTACGTTAAAACAAGAAATTTCACGCGAATGAAGTCGCGGCCATAAGTAAGTAATAATGTGATTAATCGAATTAGCTGTAGGTAGATTTCTTCACAAAACAATCACAGTGGCAATGACCGGTGTCTTGTTGCACAATTATATTCAATGTAACGCGTACTAATCATTGTACCCAGCACTTTATCATACGTAAACGATCTTCATTGTGGCTGACAGGTTGTATGCCATAATAGCCTACAATTGATTCGCGCAATTTGCTCTGGATGACAGACAGATACTGTGGTACACAATATATGTTTGTTTTAGGTATTGTTCTAGAAATAATTGATGCCTGGGAATCAGACAGTTTGGGAATTAAATGCGAATAGGTAAGTGAATTTAGGAAAACGAGATCAGGGCCTGAATTCACTATAACCACTTAACAATCCCTCCCGAGTGGATTCCCGCATTGTCGTTGCTGGGGGGCTCAGTAGCCATGGTCTACCCGCCACGGTGAAGCGAAGAGGAACCCAAAGGTGGGGCCACTCGTCAGGGCCTTTGCCTTCAAGCCGATGACGTAGCGGCCAAAAAGTAGGTTGCGGTGAGGTGCACCGCAACTGAGGTGGGCCGCGATGTCGAATGGGAGGCATCGCGGCTGAGGGTTACAGGCTGCGGCAGAGGAGGAGTGCCGGTGCTTCTGAGCAGTGCTCTTCCCTTCCGTGGCCTGGGCGGGGCCGCCACCGTTTGATGGCGGACGCGGTGGGACCGCAGGTGAAGAGGAATGTCGGTATAGCGTTGGCCGCTCTCCCTATCCGCTTGCGGCCGAAAAGTGGTAGGCGGGACAGCGCGTTGTGTTCCACGTGCGCCGTCAGAGATGTCAGCAACAACTGGTGGGGTCCGCAAGGGCCGATGCCTGCCAGGGGTGCGGGTTGTTCGAAAGAAACACCGCACACACAGGCAACTGAGGGAACACGGGTGGGATTTGGTCAGTAAAAGTCTGACACGCCTTCCTGCTCCACCCGGAGCGGGAGAAGTCATTTGATGATATACCACGCTCCAAAAAAAAAACACTTAGCGATTCCTTGATCGTAACCACGTCAATCACACACGATATCTGCGAATATCGTATTAATAATATCGACCAATTGTCTTAGAACATACAGAATACTACTATTACGTTCAAACTACGTCAATATCGTGCTTTGTAGAAATCAATGTAAAGGTAAAGGAGTCGAAATGTCAATATTCTGTATGTTTCAAGACAATTTGTCGATATTTATTAGCAGATGTCGTGTGTGATCTAAGGAATAGACGTGGTTTCGTAGTAAGTAATCGTTTAGTGGTCATAGTGAATTAGGGCCCAGTGGATGCGACTTCTAGTTGAAGCTCATAGGTTTGTACCCAGACAAGCGCTTTAGTTTGTATACATTATTTATCCACCAAAGCTTCCAAAACGGCGAAAGAAAACATCGAAGAATTCGAAGACATGTGACATCTAGCAACCCGCACTGGGCCTGCGTGGTGGATAACGGCCCATTCCCTCTCACGAAGAGGAGATCTGTGTCCCAGCACTAGAAACGTTATTGGCTAAATATGCTCATGCTTGTTTCTGATTTTATAATTTTCCATACCTTTAAACGAGCAATTCTTGTATATATTTTATTTTATTGTGTTTAGGTGGCTTACGGCTATCAGTACAAAAGTAGTAGGAAGGTAAATTACGACAAGCCATTTACATATTTATGTATGTATGTAATCTTAATATCGGAAACGGCTCCAACGATTTTCATTAAATTTAGTATGCAGAGGGTTTTGGGGGCGATAAATCGATCTAACTAGGTTTCATTTTTAGAAAATATTATACAAAAAGAAAAAAGAGCAAAGCTGGGTTATCCAGATATTAGGCTATTATAAAAGGTAATCGGAATAGTACTATTGAATTTTTGATGACAAGAATTCATTAATTACCCACTCGTCTCCTATAAATGAATATTTTAAAAGTTTCGCTAAATGTTCATAGATGGCAGGACCATCACGTTCGGAATTTTCATTGCTACAGCCAAATACCTATGTTATACCTATCTGGCTTTACCCATGTCTGTGCAATACACATAAAAGTGTAGTAATAAAATCGAATAATATTTTTGTACGGAAGCGTTATAAAGATATAGAAAATATAATTTTATCTTGAAATACGTATTAGATTAGATTGGACCAGACTTCATGTTGGGCAGTGAAATAAAAATAGCCAATAAACATTGGAGAGTAAAGAGACTTTTTATATCTACACGTATACGGGGAAAGCTAAATTTATTGCTAATAGTATATTCAAAAAAACAACATTTTACATCACATCATATGGTATGGGCAGAGGTGTACACTGTACCTATAGTAGGTATACCCACACTTCACCAGTTATGTTTTAAGTCTCATGCAATATGGCGAGTCGACCGATAATAACTGCTCCCAAATTACAATATTAATTTTTATTTTTAACAATGTCTAACATATTCTTGTCATTATTTGACATTATGCATCAATTTTCATATCGACTATATATTAGTGATAATCATGGAAATCATGTCACTTGGTTTAAATATTGCCCATACGGCAGAGGTGTACCTTTAGTAGGTATACCCATATTTAACCAGTTATGTTTTAAGTCTCATGAAATATGGCGACCGATATTAACTGCTCCCAAATTACAATGTTAATTTTTATAATTTTTATTTTTAACGATGTCTGACATATTCCTAGCATTATTTGACATTATACATCAATTTTAATATCGACTATATAATAGTGATTGTCATGGAAATCATGTCACTTTGGTTTTAAATAGGTTAATTTTATTTAAGTAGTTCTTTTTACATGTTGTGAATAGGGCATCGGAACCGGTTTTTCCCGGTCCCAAAAGAACCGGGAATTCCCGGTTCAGAGGGACCTTAAAAGAACCGGTTCTGTAAATCAGGGAACCGGTCCTTTCGGTTCTTTCGGTTTCTTCTTAAAATAAATTTAAAAATTCATTTCTTAATGCTATATCAAGTTATTATCATATCATGATATTGTTTTCACTTGCCTCTCCCATATAATGACGTAAACTGATTCCAAAAGTCAGTTTACGTCATTATATGGGAGAGGCCAATCAACAATGTATTTATTTTTGGCACTATAAAATACACCAAAATTACCGTTAACTCACTGTTAAGTTAATACATAACGTTATTATTTTAAATTAGAAAATAACGACTTTTTTAAGGGATTCGGCAACGTTAACAACCTCTGGTTGTTAACACTGGCAGACGCGCTGTTGTGTTTTTGTTTAGTTCGACACAAACGAACGTTGTGAGTGGGTGTGTTGTTTTGTTGACGCCGATTTGATAAGTGAGTAACTTTAAATGTTAATTCATTTTCTTATTATTATTATTATCAATCAATTGAGAATACTTATTGTCATGGCTATCAGTTAAGTATTACGCTTTCACTCTTACGGGGCAAACATATTGAGCGGAATAGATAGAATAATAATTACACCAGACTTGGCTGGACACGCGCCCTTGCGCGTATCTTGATAACGTTCGTTATACCTTTTTATTTCTCTTTTCTCACATTACCTTGTTTTTTAGCATCCAATATGATATTTGTGTGTGATTTGAGTTGTATATAGTAGATAATTTCTCAGTTTTGGCACTTGGTGGAACATGCGATACGTGTTACATTAAACTATTAATTGCTTAATAGGTAGGTATGAACTAAATAAGCATATAAAATAACAGCGTCGCTTAGGACTATATTAAACGGTGGTAATGTAAATTGGCAGTGTTAATATTATGTGATCATGCCGATTTTTGGACTATTGGACGTGCCAGTTACCTCACAAATTTTTCATTAGAAGTTCGATTGCAAACCGCTTGGCCACCAAGTGCTCAAAGATTCGACCAACTTGTCTGATGTCAATAAGTTAACTAAGAAGTTTGTTGAATTTCAGATGCATCTTTCGGTTGACTGTGTGATGCTGCACAAAATACAAAAAAATGGATTTCCAAGAGGCGATTAATAAGACAGGAGACAAAGCCTCCGTTTGGCATCACTTTCTACGAAAAGACTGATTTTAAAGAATTGGTTGTTTCTAAATAATACTTAAAAACCATTTTGTAATTTTGAGTATAATTATAAAAATAATAAATAGGTAAAGTGATATTCAATAAAGTGTGTTTTAGTAAGATCTATTCTCCTTAATTCGTTTTGATAGTAGAAAATCTATATAAAAGATAGCATAGTTTATCAACTAGAATTTATCAAAAAAACCGAAAGAACCGAAAAAACCGGGTACCCGGTTCCGGCTTGAGTTTGGAACCGAAAGAACCGGTTCCTAAAATAGGGCCGGTTCTCGATGCCCTAGTTGTGAATGAGAGAACGTTGTAGACCTTACAGACTGTAGATTTGTAGACGATTTTCTATTATTTTCATTAAAAATCAAAATCAAAAGTTGTTTATTCAGACTAGGCTGGTGTCAGCACTTTTTGAACGTCAAAAATTACAAAAGACAGTCCCTCAAAAATCGCCCGCCCTTCATTCCTCTTAAGTACCTGGTACTTATTGACAGGCCTGAACTGTCCTCCCATACCTATTATTACTATAATTTGAAAACATTGTAAAAGTCAATTATTTTTTAAAGAGTAATTGTCGGAAACACAAGACCGGTCGAAGTGAAGGATCCTGGGGGAAGCCTATGTCCAGCAGTGGACGTCTTTCGGCTGAAATGATGATGATGATGATGATGATGATGATGATGAACCGTGGAGGTTTTTGCCGGCTCTTCTCCATAGGAAGCGACAAATTGGAACCGTGTTTCTGCCGTTTCACAAGTGCCCATGCAGGTTTGTGTGTTTTTTTTTTTACCCTTTTACCATCAACCGGGCACAAATTCAGACTCCGGGCTACTACTGAGAAATTCTAGATGGAAAAACCCAATAACACTTTGCCCGACCCGTGAATTGAACCAAGGACCTTTCTCAGCAGCAGCACTTGCGACCATTAGACCAACAAGGCAATAAACAACATTTTATTTCGATTGTAAATCCAATCAAATGAAATCATTGCCTTACAGCTGTCGCAAATCTCTAAAAACATTGAAACGTTTGAAAAACCAATAAAAATAGACGTCAAAAATCAATACTAAATAATAGCAGGCCCGTTTCGAAAAGTTAGCTTTGGAAACTGGAAGCTGGGCGCACGCTTTGTTGATTGATTGCAACACAAACACAGATTTTTTATTCCATCACGGTTGTTTGCCCACCCGGCGCCGTAGGCTTTACTTTGTTATGTAACTCAGGAGGACTCCGGCGATTTAAAATTTCGTATTTCGTTGATGAACTTTCGTAGGAGATCCCGAAGGATTTCGGATTGATACTTTCGATGTAGGAACATCTGCGCTTGGGAACTTCTTTAGAATTGTCCCTATCAGTGGCTTGCGTTTTTTCTTGTACCTAAATAAATCAGTCTTGTATTTGTTCTTTCGAAATATTTCGTCTTCAGGAATATAAATTACAGTTGACTGAACTAGGTTTTTTGACAAGACAAAATTATTATTTGAGTTTGAAAATATTGCATAAATCTTTATCTAATTCAGTAAGTTGGAAGTGGCCACTGTGCAAAGCCAAACGTTTGTTTCAAAAATACTTACTTACCTACGTCCAGAAACACAGACAACAACAAAAATATTTTTCAAATTGCGGTGGGTTTTTTGTTTTATAACTAAATCTAAAAGTTTGGTGGCTGACTGAGTTTGAAAAGTTCTAAAATATATTTTTTAGGCAATGTTTTCAAAAGGGTATATTTTTACCCACCTTGTCTTCAATGTACCTACATTTTATCGTCCAATAACTAAGGCTAGCTTATAAGTAGATTTGAACTCATTTACTGCAGGCTTAGCACGAGCACCGACTTGTCGACGGAAGAATAGACAACACTATTAAATAAATTATGTACAATAGGATAAGATACCTATGTTTTTCCATTCATTATCACAGTTATGCGTTCTAAACGAATCATGATTTTGTAGATAATCGTATATACTTTGTGGCCGTCGAGTAGAAAGTTTTGTTGTCAGTGTGATTTTGACAGTTTGGGAAGAAATACTCTTCTGAAATAGTCTACATATAAAAGGACCCAGAGAAATATCGTAAGAAACGAAAGACTAAATGACAGATTGTAGAAGGATATCTACGGTGCGATAACAAAAATGTAGGAACGAAATATCACTTTGTATTGAAAAAACACTGTCTATTCTTCGTAGAAATACAAAGCGTCATGCTAAGCCCGCTGGCCAGAATCGGGGGAATCGACTACTCCAGAAACTGTTAGGCAATTGGCATATTTTGAATATTATGCACTTCATTACATGGACTTGGCCGGCACACCTTTTCCCATAGCCAGATTGCATAAAATTCAAAACGTGGAACTGGACAAAAAATGGACATTTCGAAAGTCACCATGAAAATAAATAGTTGATTCGCTCGAATCGCACAGGCAAATTTGTTCGAATTCATCAAAAAGCCCTAAAGGTTTTGGTTTCCTAGGCAATTGGTGAACGGTCAAACAATGAAAGCTGTCCAAATATTGAGCGTTTTTACACCTTAATGTCAAATACTGGTAATAATGACGGAACCACTCTTCTATAAATGGAAACCGTAGTTTTACTGATTTGACAAAATGGGATGTCTTACTACGAAGAAAATCTAGCACGGCCCGTCATCTAAACGGCCCATAAAATATCATCTCCTGCAAACAACAATTACGTCAAACACTTGACACAGTTGACATTCTTATTTAAGTAGTGAGATCACTTTTGCATCACCGACAAAGAATCTCTGCTATCTGACAACGCGGTGGCAATTAAGAAATTTATTATAATAGCTGTATCTAGGGCGACCATTACGCTAACGACCACTAATTCCGGCCTTCAATATCTAAAAACAAATCTAATACAGCGTGAATCAGAAGTACTCGTATTTGGTCATATTTGATGGTACAGACCATCAAACTGAACAACTCTGGCCATGGGACCAACATGTCAACTGCAAAAAAAAAAAAAAACTGGTATCCTACACATTTGGCGAGAAGGTATTTTTTTATGTAACAGTTAGTGAGCTGTGGTTGTAACCAGGAGAGCGCTTTCCTTTGCGTAAATTATTTCATCACTACTGCTCTCATGACGGTGAAGGAAAACATCGTGACGAAAACTGACGTAGAACAAAAAAAATCGAAGGCTTGTGAGATCTGCTAACCTGCACTGGAGAGAGGTGAGTCCCAGCAGTGGGAAGATTATAATCTGAATGTGATAATGGGAGAGTTGATGATTTTTTCGCGATTAGGATTTTGGTCTCATGGCAAACGTTGTTCAGTTTGATGACCACACATTCTGATACACGCTGTATACCGTAGTAACAATAGTTTTTCTTCTCTCAACTATGGGCTATGCTATTATCATTAGGACGGGAATATTATACAAAATAGCGTTGTTAAAACCGTAAAAAAACTCGCAAAACGATAGTTATTTAGAACGTTGCGTTGTTTAAGATGATGTTTTGGTAACCATTAGATGTTCGTTATTCTTTGCTGAAATAGTTATAATTTTTTAAATAGTTCGCCTACAGTGGCAAATAATTATTTTACTGTGTTACCATAGATTTTATTTAGTATAATTATGATTCTAAAATCACCTGCGTTAAAAAAAAAATCGAGAGTTATGTTTTAAAAAGTGCGTTTCATTTTGACCGCGTAGGTTATGGACTTTTTGCTAAGTAACAATAGCTGCACGGGTCGATCGATCAGGTTAAGCTACGCTTGCCGCGGTTTGTCCGTGGATGGGTGACCATATTTACATACCAAGACCCCTCCGTGCCTCGGAAAGCACGTTAAGCCGTTGGTCCCTGCTGTCATTTGTGGATCTTTGACAGTCGTTACGGGTCGTCGGAACCCCGAAAGTCTGACAACCAGTCTTACCTAGGGGTATCGTATTACCCAGTAACTGGGTTGTGGAGGTCAGATAGGCAGTCGCTCCATGTAAAATACTGGTATTCAGCTGCATCCAGTTAGACTGGAAGCCGACCCCAACGTAGTTGAGAAAAGGCTAGGAAGATGATGAGGTTATGGACTTTTTATAAAACAATTTTTTTTTTTTGATAAATGACTGTAAACTTCTACATTAAAGGGTCTAGAATTATGAACTGAATTCATGGTTACAGTTTGCGAGCCAATGTCCCTTCCACTCTGTATTTAAAGCTCTCAGGTGCTTGGTAGAACTTTCCAGCATGGAGTTACAACTTACTAGATTTGAATCGCGTATCGAAGTTACAAGATAACATGATTTGCCTGAACGATTGTGCATGTTATTTGGGACACACATATCCAAGATGCAATCTATGTGTCCAGCAGTTGACATGTACTCGACAATCTGATATGATGCTAAATCTCCGTTTTTGTACCCATACCGATCGCAATGATCGATTTGCGACATGTCCTACTTTCCATACTCCAAGAAATACCTCGTTTCAGAAACATGCGAGCATCGAGACAAAAAACGCATTAAACCGAGTAAGTAAGGAACATTATTAAAATCGATTCCGTAGCAACAGTCCGTTCACATCAGATGAGCTTGCCGCATCCACGGTTAAAGATGATTTGTTTAAAATGCTGCAACCACGGTCCGCGTGATGAATATCACAGCAGTATATTGGAATAATGATCCTGCCTTGCACTGCATTCAATGGCATTTTGCATACAATATGGTAGATGGATTTATATTAAAATATGGCGAACGTCAGTGCCGGTTGCTCACAATAAATTATTCATTGCACACAGTCAATTTTCGTTCAAGATAAACAGTCGTTGTATAAGTATATCAAATTCACAGATGCATCGTACGGACGCTCATAAATATTCAGATTACGTATTATTGTTCTTGGCTTGTCGGTAATTAGATCGCCCACGAAAGGAAGCTGCTTTAATAAGTTGGTAGCGAGTGTAACGACAAAGTTCTTAATAAATTACCTATATGACGTACACTGGCGGTCCATAATACAAGGCTCATTATTTAGAGTCATGTTTGAGTATGATAATTTTAGTAGTGAAACACGATATGGGATCTAATCCTTCTTGTAATGCATAATAAGTTGTTATGGTGGCCGGTTATGGGCTAGCAATCTGTTACCATTCATGTGCTATTAGTTTCAATTCACACTGCGGTTCTGTTGCTCTGCTGTCGATGTGTTCTCGTTACAGTGGGTCTGTTTTTCGGTACTGACTGGTACCGATGTTGGAGCATTATCGATAGTACCTGCGAGTTTTAAAGTTTCATTTTCTTCACTATATTTTCCATAAGCTTTCTCAGCTTCCAACAATGACCCGGAACAAGTCGATGCCTCCGAAAATGTTGTTAATTTGTTCGTTTTTACAGTGACATCATATTGTAAAAGTTAAAAACTGGTTTCTACGAAGATGTTGACGTGGAAAGCAAATCACATAAGCCGATTGAGGATACTAGGTCACAGCATAGTGTTCCTAGCCGCTACAGTGACAGCAGTCTCTAGTCATTACTTGGGTATTGTTATCCTATGACAAGTAAACAAATCAAGTTCCATTAACATACTTCCTATTGAAACTGGTCTTTACTCTGAAGCTCTACTTCGGGTTTTATTTTTTCGAATAAATATCGGTTTATTCCGCATAATATAAAATTTTATGAACAAAACTGTGATAACGGGAAAAGAGTTGAAATAATTTAATAAACAGTCCAAATAAACCTGATTGAAATTATTATTATTTACATGAATAAGAGCAAAAACTTGCATATTTCCCAGAAATATAAAAGCAAATGAATATTTCCACATAGAGAAAGTTCCTAAAAATCCGGATCCAAAAATAAACTAAAATTAAACAGAAGTAGCTATTTCTAATACATGTTAACACCTACATATTCAGTTTATAATACTGGCAGTGAACGTACCTACTCGAAATTCTTTTCTCAATAAAGAAAAATCGAATGAAAGGCATTCGTTGTTCAAACACATTCACAACTTTAATAAACACTGACTCGTGTACAGAATTTGTGCCTGTCAATAGCTATATCGAGCAGATGACGAATAGCAAGTTTTACTAGCTGTCCATTTGACGAATGTTGAACATGACCTTACAATTTATGTATCGGACCTATAAATCATTGTTGAACGCCCGATCAAAACTGACACGGATCTCTCGTACAAGTAACCTCTCGAGGCATAACGAACCAACTTTTCCCGTATCGTAAGTGTTTGCCTCGGATGAATAGCAATAAAAACTTTATGATTATGGCTTTCATGGAAATAAAATTGTGCTCCAGAGAAAGGAGTTATAGGTTTGAGGCAGGAAGCGTTGAGTAGATACTCTTTTGATATCCAAAGAAACGGCCGTTTCTTATATAATTTATTGACTTACCGAGTGTTTGATGTAATATCGGAGTTAGCTGTGTTCGATATCCTGGAAATGTAAACAATTTATGGTAATTATTGGTAAACATGATGAGAGTTTTGAAGGTTTATATGGGATACACGTGCCAACTTAAGATTATAGATAGACTGCTTCAAAATTGAGGAAAAGTTATTGAAGCGAGAGCTGCTGCAATCCAATTTTTTTGTCGTAATTTGTGTAATAATCAATAATAAAATTTCTGATTCTGATACTAAGGGCGGATTTTTCAATCGTCTAGTAACTCTTCCACACAAAAGCGGGTCACACTTAAAGAGATGTCAAATAATCAGCCTTATTCGATCGAATCGAAAGTTCGAAATTCAAAATCATTCCATAAACAAATCAGCCATGAAAAAACTCGTTGCATAAATTCGCTAGCGTCCCGTCGCTTGGCAAGTAATGCCCATACAAATACTGGTATAGGGTACATAATGACGTGCACTAACAAATTGGCACGGGCACTGAGCAGTGATAGATGGGCCCGCGACGTGCATTCGAAACAAAGGCCAAAGTGTTGGTTGCAATCACATAGCCTATTCAACAAATCCAGGAGCTAATAATGAGGGTATGGATGACGCTTTTGAGTGCCAAGTGGTTGGTAATTGGTGATTTGCTATTGATTCATGTGATTGTTTCTTTTTTGTGCCCCGTTCTAGAAAATGAAAGCATTTTAGTTGAAAGTAGTGTTCTAAGTAACTACATGAGTTAAATGTCGGTAGTACAAATTTAAGCACACTATACAAATTAAACAGTTCTTTGGCAACTGTTAGGTATTTACATTTAATTATTTCAGCTGTGCTTACAGTTGAAAATATTTACTGTACGAATTGAAACCGTTCAGTTTCATTTGCTACGCTTTAAACCCATTTTAAAAATCTAGATCTTGATCAGACGAAAAAAATATGTCGAAAAAAGTGCAGTGATCTAGACGTTCAGTTTGATTTCTGCCCAGAAAATAGAGAAGCGGAGTAAAGCGGGCGACCCAGTGACCCTACACGATGTTTACGCAGAAATAGTGTAGTTTTGCGAGAAGCATTGATGAGCCAGTTCCGATGGCATAAATAAACTTGTTGGACGGACTCGATATGCTTTGTTATGCTGTCGTAAACTGAGCGATATATTGCAACTGCATTATGCCGTATCTAGGTGGAGTAGTTCTAGTTTTTCTGATTCAAAGAATATGCTGGAGACCTGTATAGAGGGATTTGTGGCTAAATAACAACAGCGTCACGGGTCGATAGGCCAGGTTAAGCTACACTTGCCGCGGTTGATCCGTGGATGGGTGACCATTTTTATAAACCAAGGACCCTCCGTGCCTCGTAAGCCGATGGGTCCGTTGGGCTGTCATTCGTTAATCTTTTACAGTCGTTACGGCTCGTCAGAAGCCCGAAAGTCTGACAAGCAATCTTACCAAGGGGTATCGTATTATTCAGTAGATAACTGGGTTGTGGAAGTTAGATAGGCAGTCGCTCTATGTAAAATACTGTTATTCAGCTGCGTCCGGTTAGGAATTAGCCCGTGACACTCGCCCTGAGCGCACGTGCTAATTGTTCCTGCCTACCGCTGCGTGACTCACCCTCCGCCGCCAACCTGACTCGCCGCGCCCCGCTGCGAACACTACGAATTAATAATCCAATTAATTTAATTATTGACTGGATTATTAATTACAACAAAAACTGTCTTTTTCAAGGCAAACATCTGTTTCTTTACGGAAGTAAATCGTCAAGTAAATTCACTTGGCCCCTTCTGGGTAAAATCCACAGTTTCGTGGTTCTCGGTGGAAACCTTACGGTGCCAACGAAACCGAGAGGGTGTTGTCCCAACACACCCGCCGAACCTCTTCAAGGCAAGGCAGTGAATTGGACGGGTCCCAGACCGACGGCCTTGGGGGATCTCCTAGTCGTCACTGGTGACAGTGTTCCTTCCACAGCTACACACCTAGTGTCTTTGGGGCGTGTCTACGCCCCTCGCGCTAGACTGACAGGGCCCTGTTGCACATTAAGATTGGCAACAGGTTTACAAGCTTAGGGCTCACCCGAGGTACACATCTCCCTGTCTATACCCGACAGGGAGGAATCACACATCCCCGGGCATCCCCCCGGGGAAGTAGACGTTAGGTTGATAGGAGTTATTAGGGACTCAGGCTCACTCCTTATGAGTGGGAAGTAGGTCACCCCCTCCCTTCTTTCAACATGGACGTTTCCGACGACGCCCACTGGGCGTCGTTCGAAGCGAACATGAAGGACCCTGTGTTTCGCGCACGAGTCAACCGTTTTCTGGGTATTGAGAAACCCACGTTTCCCGCCGCGACCGCGACCGCGACCGCGAATAAACCCGCGCCACCCGTTATAACTTATAACGATTCCCCGGCTTCACCGGCCTTGGCAACCCCGCAATCCCAGGAGCTTTTCTCCGACGCAGCGTCCGACCTTATGGACGCTGAAGATTGCCCTTGCACCCCCGAATCGCCAGGAACAGCTTGTTTCTCCTCTCCCTCCTCGAACGAAGAGGAAGTGGCAGAGACTCAAGTGACTCAAGAAGAGGGCTTCACCCCAGTTGAGTCAAAGTCGAAGGGGAAGAAGAGAAAGAAGAAAGTCTGCGATTCCTCGCGATCTTCTAAAATTACCGCGCTCGTAACCGACCGCCCCCCCACCCCTTTCCCGACCGAGTCGACCCCCGCGACCCCCGCAACCCCCGCGATCCCCGCAACCCCCGCGACCCCCGCGACTGCGACCGCGACCGCGCCCGCACCCACCGCCGTACCCCGCGCCGCTGCGGGGAAAAAGGTGCCCGTTCCGCCCCCTGTCTTCATCCAAGACAAATCAAAATGGACCGACGTGTCCAAATGGTGCTTAGAGCAAAAGATTGCCTACACCAGCGCCCGCACCACCCTCCAAGGGATAAAGGTAGCGATCCCGACGGCTAGCGACTACCGCAGCCTTACCAAACTCCTCCGAAACCGTAACGTGTCATTCCACACGTACGCCCTCCCAGAAGACCGACAGACACGAGTTGTCTTAAAGAGGGTTCCGGTCGAAATCACCGTGGAAGAAGTCAAGGCCGACCTTGACTTTCAAAACATCCCGTACACCGAAGTACACCGGATGCACCGCGCCCGCCGCGGAGTGCCATACGATATGGTGCTCGTAGTATGCCCGCCCTTTGAGGGCCATAACCCGATTTTTAATCTCCGCACAATCTGCAACCTGTCCGGCATTCGGATCGAAAAGCCCTACAAGACGGGAACAATCGGCCAATGTCACAGGTGTCAATTGTACGGACACGCGCAATCGCACTGTTACGCCACCCCTAGGTGCGTAAAGTGCTTAGGTAGCCACGGTACAGCGGATTGTACCAGGCCCAAGGACCGCTCCTTGTGCACAGAACCGCCGAGCTGCGTCTTATGCGGCGAAGCAGGTCACCCTGCCAATTATAGGGGGTGCTCGAAAGCACCCAAAACCACTTCTCCCAAGCTGGTGAAGCGTGCCGACGCCCGCCAGCAAAGGGAAGCCCCCTCAGGGTACCTCCCAGATAGGCTCAGTCCCCAGAGACCGAGCCCCTGGAACTTCCTGAACCACCAGCAGGCGTTCCCTGCGATGGCTTCAGCCAGGCCCGTCCCCGCGCCCATCCCTCAGTCCAAGAACCCGGGTTCAGGCGCTCCCGCGCCCCCTACCGCACCTCTTACCGCGACCACCGCCGCCGCGCCCCCCGCCGCCGCGACCCCCGCGTCCCGCGACCCCCGCGTTGGAGCACGCCCCGAGGCGCGCCCCGCACCCACTTACGCCGGTCCCATGACCATGTCCCCCGCCGTCGTGCATCAAAAGCTCGATAACGCGTTTTTCACTTTCTGCACCCCCCGTGCCCATCAGATGGCCATGGAGGTAGATGCCGCCACAAAGGCAGGCGATATCCTTAGGATATACGCCATCTATGATGCGTACCCCGACATTACGCAAGCCCTTTTAAACGCTAGACTTTCCGTGAACCACAATGGATAATACGGCCCCTACGCGTACTAAACCCCGATCCCTAAAACTAGGAACTTTTAACGCCAACGGTATCCGTACCCAAAGGGATGAGATCGCCACGTTCCTCCGCGACCATCACTTGGATATCCTGTTAGTTCAAGAGACGTTCTTAAAACCCTGCTATCGTGACCCGAGAATTGCCAACTATAAAATAGTTCGCAACGACAGAGCACATTGCCATAAGGGTGGAACTCTCATTTATTACAAAAAGTCCCTACACTGCATTCCTATGGATGCCCCCCCCCTCTCCCGATTAGAAGTGTCAGTCTGCCGACTGGGCATGACGGGTCATCAACCCATCACACTAGTCTCAGCCTACCTTCCTCCCCAGACCGAATCCGAGGACTTTCAACTGTTCTCAAATGACCTCACCGCCCTGTTGAGCATGAGCGACTCCGTTATCATAGCGGGCGACCTCAATGCGAAACACCCCGCGTGGAATAGTTCCAGGGAATCGACCAGAGGGAGACACCTGTTCAACCTCTGCTCGACCCTGTCCTTCGACGTCATCGCCCCGATGTCGCCGACTCATTTCCCCCACACAGTGGATCACAGACCTGACGTACTCGACATTGCAATTCTGAAAAGGATCAACCTACGGTTGAATTCCATAGAGGCAATAAACGAGCTCACCTCTGACCACCGTCCGGTAGTCGTGCATCTGGCCCCCCGCACGGGTCTCCCAGATACCGACCAACCTCCGCTCACCAAAGTGGTAACAGACTGGAGGAGAGTAAGCGATTCGCTGAAATCCAACACATCCGCCCACTTGGACGCCATCCCCGACCATTTCGACTCTCTAGCGGACACAACGGCCGCGATCGACTCATTCACGGGTCACGTACAATCTGTCCTGAACGACTGTTCGAGGCGGGTTCCGGTAGGGGAAGACCCCCGCTGGAAGCTGCCGGACGATGTACGCGAACTGCTGAATGAGAAGAACGCGGCCGTTCGTGCCTACAGCAACTTTCCCTGCGACGCGAACAAAGCTCACATGCGCTATTTACAGCGAGCTGTAAAGACACGCATGTCGGAGCTACGGGACGCGGGCTGGGACAAGATGCTGAGCGAGTTGGAACCCACGCACTTAGCTTTCTGGGAACTCCAGAGGAAACTCAAGTCCCGAGAAATAGCCACCATGCCCCCCCTGACCCGGCCCGATGGCACCGTTGCTTTCGACGACATCGAAAAGGCCGAATGCCTCGCCGATAGTCTTGAGGCCCAATGCACACCCAGCTCTCTACCTGTAGACCAAGCACACCTCGATGAGGTGGACGCTGAAGTCGAACGTAGAACCTCTCTCCCGCCCGTCGAAGACCCTGATGATCCATTACCTCTCGTCACCCCGGACGAAGTTCACGAGATCATCAAGGGTCTGAAACCCCGAAAGGCCCCCGGAGCTGACGGCATCACCAATAAGGTGATCCAGATGCTACCCGCCCACCTGATCATGCTCTTGACCACCATCTTCAATGGAGCCTTGAGCAATAACATCTTCCCCCAAGCCTGGAAGCAAGCCACGGTCATTGGCTTTGAAAAACCAGGCAAACCCAAAACGGAGCCCGCGAGCTACCGGCCCATCAGTTTACTGGACAGCCTCGGAAAAATCTATGAGCGACTTATTTACAAGCGACTCAGGGACTTCGCCGAGACTAAAGGCCTGATACCCAACGAGCAGTTCGGCTTCCGAACCCAGCACAGTTGCGTACAACAGGTACACCGGATCGTAGAGCATATAGGCGTTGGTCTCCAACGCAACTATGCGACCGGTGCAGTATTTTTCGACATAGCGAAAGCCTTCGACAAGGTCTGGCACAACGGCTTGATTTACAAGCTGTACAAACTCGGCGTGCCGGACCGACTCGTACTCATCTTACGAGATTTTCTGTCGAACCGCACCTTTCGCTATCGCATCGAAGGGGCTCTCTCATCCCCCCACCCGATTCGCGCCGGCGTCCCTCAGGGCGCCGTGCTATCCCCTCTCATATTTACGCTGTTCACCAGCGATATCCCCAAGAGTGGTAAGGCTCAGTTGGCTCTGTTCGCAGACGACACGGCCATCTACCACTCTGGGCGTAGTTCCAAAGCGATAGCCAAATCCCTCCAGACCGCAGTCAACGTACTCGGTGCATGGTTTAGGAAATGGCGAATCGAACTAAATCCGGACAAGAGCCAGGCGGTTCTCTTTAAGAGACCGCAGCGCCGCCAAGACCCCCTCCCGGCCATCTCCATATTCGGCAAGCCGATCCCTTGGGAAAAGCAAGCCAAATACCTTGGAGTAATTCTAGATCAGCACCTCTCCTTCTCTGAGCATATCAGGAAGGCGCGCTCACGCGCCGCCTTCGCTCTCGGAAGGTTGCATTCTGTTCTGAACGCACGTAGCAAATTGTCACTCAAGTGCAAATTGCGTATTTACACGGCGTGCATAAGGCCCATCATGACGTATGCATGTGCAGTCTTTGCACACACGCACCCCCGACACATCCATAGGATGCAGACCCTCCAAAACCGTTTCCTCCGCCAAGCCACAGGCTCCCCATGGTACGTTCGGAACGAGATCCTCCATCTCGATCTGAAAATGCCCACTATTGCTCAATTCATGAAACGCAACTCGAAGCGTTTCTTCGATAAAGCCGAGATACATCGCAATCCCTTGATTGTGAAGGCCGCTAGTTATGTCCCCAGTAGAATCAGTAGTATTCGCAGGCCGAAACATGTCCTCTCAGACCCAGACGACCCCATCACTGTTCTCCAAGAAAAGAATAGGGCCACCAGTACAGTACACAAAAACAAACGACGACCGTCCTACCGACCTCGCCGCCGAGGTCCTCGCGCCCCGCGAAGACTCCCGAGTAGCGATCAGACCCCCGACCGTCCCTTGCTCGTTGATGCGCCAGCCCGCGCCGCAGCTGAGCCAGTAGCTTTAAATTCCCCGTCTAATAATCATGAAAATAATACCTTGATCCAGCCTGTCCCTGATAGTACTAGCTGCCCCCCCCCCGCCAGCGACTCCCTGAGCCGAGGTTCGTACCCCACAGGGGGTGCCCTCAGTGCGCAGTCGTTTTAGGTTTAAGTAGGTTTACGCCCTGGCTGGAGGCTTTTAGAATCCTAAAAACCCAGGAAAGTCCGGTTGAGCAGTCACGGCCTCTCAAGGTCAACTGCGAGATGCCATTCACAAAAAAAAAAAAAAAAAAAAAAAAAAAAAAAAAAAAAAAAAAAGCGTCCGGTTAGATTAGTAGCTGACCCTAACATAGTTGGGAAAAGGCTAGGTAGGTGATGATGATGTTGGATTCTGCCTGTGTTTCAAATTGAATATAGAACCTTATTGTTGTTTATCACACTTCTTCAATAATCTTAGACCTATAAATAATGTATTTTTTATAATAAAGATATTCCTACTAAAAGAGACACATTTTGTACATCTATAAATTACGAAGAGGAAAGATTTGATTGTTTGTTTGTTTGCATTGAATAGGCTCCGAAACTACTGAACCGATTTGAAAAATTATTTCACTGTTGGGAAGCTACTCTATCCCCGGGATACACAGGCAATATTTCATCCCCGTATTCCCACGAGAACAGGAACTACACGGGTGAAACCGTGGAGCGCTGCCAATTTACCAATAAATTTTATAATTATTTAGCCCTTTCGACGTCTGCAAAAAATAGTTTACCAAAGTTATATTACAATGTAAAAAGATACAATAACAATCTTAACATCCTCGCAGCCTAACAATCACGCCATAAAATTACTATAACAATAAAAAAATAAAAACCAAAAAGAACATTGACCAGTTTCCCGTCACTACCACATCCGTACGTTTATAGTTTCAAGTAAACCGCACTAGCACGCGAGCAAAACTCATTCTACCAATTAGACGTAGCCAGTGTTGCAACCAATCATCGTTTGACACAAGTCAAATTGGAGTTTGAGCGTTTCGGTTTGATTGATACAAATCGAGGTCATCGACTGATTTATCAGCCCTCTATTCTCAGTTCGAGTAATTAACTTTCATTACGGCCTTATGTAAGACTTGTTGCTTTTATATGAGAAGTATAAAAAGTTGTATAGGCTCTGTAATGTGGTACGGGTTGGGAGAAATGTAGGTGTGGCGGAATTCATTATGGTTGAATTGCTTGGTACTTGGAATGTAACTGAGTCGGTACTTGTTTTTTTTTTAAACTTTTTATGTCAATTGCTGATCGTTTTTCGGTTAAGTAAATAAATTAGACATCTTGAAGTCAGTGTTTATGTATTCTACATTTCTAATGAAGTAAGTGTCTCATTCATTAGTGCTGTGTTAACACTTGGGGAGATCTTGTGGGTGACATTTAGTTGCTTACTTGAACTAAATTCATGATTTTGTATGCTTATGGTGCATTTTTTTCAATGATTTCATATAATTGACTGAATAAACAGATCTTCAATAAAATCCTTTCACAAAACAAAAATATATTGAATCTCAATAAACATCAAATCCCAACACCGAAATACATAAACCAGAAAAGCTTCTCATAAAACCTCGGTCAAAGGAAAATGGCCGTGAAAATATAACAATCTATCATGTTGCCATGTTTTATTGTGCTCAGCGGATGCCCGGAGATTATTTACATTGAATTGATGAGCAACCCAAAGGCTAACACAGTCTGACCTTAACCTCAACCTCTGAGAAAGTAACTGGCTGCACAGAATGAGCGAAAAAATTACTATCGTCAATCGTGGATGCCTTATTTGTCTGCGGTGGTATTTATGAAAAAAAAAAATTAATTGAAGGTAGCGACTGATCGATTCTTGTTTGACTTGATTGCTTGAAATTGAATATTTTATTGTACTTCCGCGTGGTTTGAATGTAGAATTGCATTCAAATATCGATGCACACACAATTTAAGCGACAAATAATATATTTTGATAGGTAGGTACTTATATAATCGTTCGTTCATTAGATTAGTCTTTACATGAAATTTATCAAGATAAAGGCAAGGTTTGATCTGTCATGATTTCTTGATAGATTCAATCTTTTTAGACAATGTTACTTATTTAAAATTCAGGTCAGTAGACTTAAACAATATAAAATGTTACGTCAAGTTTCAACAAAGTGACCTTGTTATAAAAATAATTGTTATCTTTCTGTAACCAATTTTTTTTAATAAATCGTGATTCCTGAAGCGCGGACTATGGCTTGGCTTAAAAAAAACATAAGTATGACAAGGTCAGATTACGTGATTCGTTCCAGGACAAATGCACTATTTTTATTCATGAAACCATTTCCATTACGTAAGACAAAATCTGCTTCAATATATGCTAACAGTTATAGTGGTTGTAGCCTATAATTTAGGTTCACTATTTATATATGCATCCATAAATACATCAATTTTACAGTGGAAATTGGAATAGATATGCAACATAAATCACTAGACATTTCCCAGACAAAACTCAGTTGTGTCCAACGATCATAAATCAATTGAACTATTTAAGATTAAAACAAACCGTCGGTCAGTAATGATATCGGTAATGAAAGCACTAGATAAGATATTATGAGTATTTGCGTCGGACCATATTAATGAATGTCGCGACAACTTGTAATCAATTTATATCAATATCGCCAATGGGCCGTACTGTGCTTGTTAGGCTGCATTAATATGAATTTTAAGCGTAGGGCTGTCGGGCTGGGAACTGACCTAGTTTTAGCACATTTTTTTTTTGGTAAAAATTGATGCATCATTTCGGGCACAAATTGATGTTTGTGGGATGAAAAATTTTACACACCGCTATTTTATACAGGATATTTTTCTTAACCAATGCGCAAACTGTAACCATGAATTCAGCATAATAATATCATTCTAGACCCCCTAGCGTAGACATTTTTCGTCGGTTATACAAAAAAGATATTCTGTTTCATGCAATTTGACCGCGTAAGTATTGCACTTTTCTATGAAACTCCAGATTTTTTTTTTTTGTATAACCGGTGAATAATTTCTACGCTAGGGGGTCTAGAATGATGTGTTGAATTACTGGTTACAGTTTACCCTGTCTATGTCACTTCTGACCGCAAAATACGCGCTTTTACGTGGATTTGCGGACACCAGCCCGTATTACCTATATGACACTTACACAGAGTGACTAAACAGATAAAAAAACAGTTGCGAATATTAAAAATAATTTGTCAAGTCAATAAAACTTATCTCGAATCAATAATCTTAAATTATTGAGATAATCAGTTTGACAGTTATAGAAAGTCAATGTCGTTGTGATTTTATTAAATGTTATCTAATTCGGATGACCGGATAATGAACTAGTTTAGTATTTAGAAAAAAAAAAAACAGTGTTTCGAAATACTTTCTCGGCTGTAGGTTAGTCATACTATTTAATGTGTTGAAAGTTTGAAAGAAGTTTTTTGAGATACCTTGCGAGTTGGCTATAATTTTTTGATAAAATTTCCTGATCCTGCCATCAATTTTCTTAAGACTGCCCACCTACTGTAAACCTTTTTAGATAGCGCATGATGGTGTTATGGCCATCTGGTGGCCAAAGATTGCACAAGACATAGAGTTCTCAAAGGAAATAGGGAGGGTTTTTGCCTATCAGGTCCCCCTGCTAGGCAAAAACCCTCCCTTTTCCTTTGAGAATATTCCCATATAGGCTAGCAAAAATAATACAACGTAAATTATGTCAATGGTCGATTAACAATTGCTTGGCCAAACAATTTTCTTCCACATTTTTCAGAAAAAGAACATCTAGTCAAGTACTAGGGCCAGCCCTACTCGTCATCTATTCGAATTAAGGCAGAGCATGTGTGGCATCTGCGTATATGCATCGAGATGGTCGGCCTGATCGTAAATACTCGTATCTGCTTTAACAGCACCATGTATATACTGCACCATTACAGGACATGTCGACAACGGTTTATTGTGTAATTGGATAGGTATATATTTTATTGTAAATAAATTAGTTTGTCGATAGATATGGCACTGATTTTGTTGTACGAATAAACTCAGTGTGCTCAGAAACGTTGCGGTTTTCAATTTATAGATGCACTTGTTTTATTTCGTTGGCCCAGTTTTTCGGGTAGTGTTCGTTTCGTTGTAATTTATTTAGGCTTATCACGCATCCTCTTTGGTTATCATGTACAGCAGTGAACTATGATATAGGATTCTGACTGACGTTTCTAATGTGGGTGTTTTATCCTTTGACAATCAATGTATACAGGGTGGCAGGGAGATCGACGCGCAAGCAGAAGCCGAACCAGATTATTTTTCGGTCATCAAAAGATATTATCTGTTGCATAGAAAGGCGCAACCACCCCGGTCAAAATGTATGGAATTGCTAATATTTTATTTAATAAACGACAAAAACTTTCAAAGAGGTTGCGTTTAGAGTCATGTAATGAATCCATTCTAGCAGGTTGTGCGTCTTTGTCCCTGCAACCATGTTTATATACATTTAAAAAAAAATACGTGTGGCACTCGGGACTGCCGCGGTAAAGCTAGCATAGCATTTGTTATCAACTCATGCAATTTTAATTATTTATTTATTTTTTAATTATGCAGTATTTTTTTTTCTTTGATATTAATTCAAGTTTTTTCTTTGATATTAATTCAAGTTTTTTCTTGGATATTAATTCAAGTTACACTTTTTGAGCGTGGTGACCGAGTCGGGGGTTTTTTTTTTTTTTTTTTTTTTGGGTGGGAAATCATCAAATAACTTCTCCCGCTCTGGGGCCCTGGAGCAGGAGGGCGTGTCAGACTTTTACTGACTAAAACCCACCCGTGTTCCTTCAGTAGCCCTTAAGCCAGGGGCTGTGGTGTCTCTTTCGAACAAACCCGCACCCCTGGCAGGCATCGGCCCTTGCGGGCCCCATCATTTTTTGTGCTGACATCTCTTTGAGGCGCGCGTGGAACACAACGCGCCGTCGACTTGGGCTTGGTCCTTACCGGACAGCGAGCTACCCATTACTCGCCGTCCGCAAGCCCATGCCTACGGTGGCCGGAAATCGGCCTGGGATTCCCGACGCCCAGGGCGTCTCCGTATCCTGCGGCGGCTGGGGTCGCGAGGGCGCATATGCTGCCTCTCCCTCACGTGCGCCGCCTCCCTCTTCGCGAGCATTACTGCTTCGCTGAAGGAGGTGACGGCTCCCCATGCCCTCTCGCTCCGTACCATGGCTTGGACCAGGGCCGGACGCGAGAGATCGCCGCTGCCGATCGCCTCCACGAGGACACGGCGGTGCTCCACCTAAGCTGGGCAGACCGCTACCGTGTGCTCCACCGTGTCCTCAGGGCGATCTTCGCAGTGGAAACACCCGGGCGTTTCCTCCCGCCCTATCCGAAACAGGAACCTCCCGAAACAACCGTGTCCGGTGAGGACCTGCGTCAGGCGGAAGGTGAGGACGCCATGCCGCCTCTCAAACCACTCCTCAAAGAGGGGACTTACCGCCGCAATCGTGGCGTGCCCAAAAGTGGTTGCGTTTAGAGTCATGTAATGAATCCATTCTAGCAGGTTGTGCGTCTTTGTCCCTGCAACCATGTTTATATACATTTTAAAAAAATACGTGTGGCACTCGGGACTGCCGCGTTAAAGCTATTGCATAGCATTTGTTATCAACTTATGCAATTTTAATTATTTATTTATTTTTGAAGTATGCAGTATTTTTTTTCTTTGATATTAATTCAAGTTTTTCCTTTTATATTAATTCAAGTTTTTTCTTTGATATTAATTCAAGTTTTTTCTTGGATATTAGTTCAAGTTACACTTTTTGAGCGTGGTGACCGAGTCGGGGGTGTTAGGTTTTATTTTCATCACGGAATTTCTTGATTCGGTCGCCGCGCTCAAAGCCCGTGCTAAAAGCTATGCAATAGCTTAAAAACGAGGCAAACCGAGAGTGCCGACAGAAGTGAAAACTTATACGAACTAATTTTAAATACTTATACCTATACAGAGGTGTCGGTAATGGTAATAGTGTCGTGAGTTCAATTGTCTTTTTCCATCACAAAAAATGGCCAACGCACCTAAATAAGTTTTCACTTAAAAAATACCCACGTTTAACTAGATACTAAAATTAAAATCGCGGTGATTTCGTCACATCAAGCTAATAATCTTAATATATGAATAGTAACAGAGTACGAACCGTGTAGCAAAATTATTCCTAGCAAAACCCAGACCCCCACTAACGTCATTAGTGTCACCTAATTAAGAACGCGACACTCGACAAAATGCAGGACCACCATTTCATACGATCTTAATTATTTTAGACTTTATTGAGTTCAACGTGGGCTTACACAAACTGGTAAACTAAACACACAAATTGGTATTGATCAAGTTAAGTAACCACAGTGAATTAATGGCCCAGTGACCAGATACATTATCTGGAGTTTCGACCTAGCTATCTGTTGGTCATTAATCTATTCATGCCTACGTTTTAGTTTGTGGTGCGTCCATCAATTACTTTGGTTCAAGGACCATTCGTCAGAACAGGGTAAGTGCCAAAAGTGAATGCCAATGGAAATGTGAGGGAATTAATTGTTGTTTTTCGTTTCGAAGAGTTTGATGCAGAGATTATTTAAGTACCTATGTTTTTTTGGCAAGGATTTTGAAATAATTTCCAATTTCACGACAGGTACAGAGACATACTTCTTCTTGACGATTTCAAAGTAAGCTTTTCTTTACAAGTACCTGCTTATCGTAAACATATTTATAAAAAAAAACTAAGTAACTGGGTTGTGGAGGTCAGATAGGCAGTCGCTCTATGTAAAATTCTGGTATTCAGCTACATCCAGTTACAAGAAACCGACCCTAATGTCGTTGGGAAAAGGCTAGGCAGATGATGATTTCTAAAAAAAGCTGAAGTAACATATCATGAGAGACTATTCATTTACATAATAAGTACAATAACATTACACCTTAATAAACCAACGATTAAGTGTTACATAATCAAATTATACCCATAAGTTGTCACGCTTGACATTTTGTAAGACTCAAATAATATCTACACAATCGCACAAGATAAACTTTCTATTTCTTTGATGTCTTTCGTTCTCGAAACCTGTTCTGTAGATCTTGACATTTTCGATGTGTCTTGTATTAGGTTAA
Organism: Polymixis flavicincta; assembly: GCA_949987655.1. Classification (NCBI taxonomy): domain Eukaryota; kingdom Metazoa; phylum Arthropoda; class Insecta; order Lepidoptera; family Noctuidae; genus Polymixis; species Polymixis flavicincta. The sequence continues at coordinate 16,043,550 of OX465182.1, forward strand.
TTAGATCATTGGAGTCACTAGCTAGCGAATTATTGCCTTAATTGTTTCTTTAAATTGTTGTTTATTAATCCCACATGTATATTGCAATCAGATTATTAACTAGCATAAACATAGATAACTTCCGATAGCTATTGAATTAAGCTTCTCGTCTTTGTCTCTATTAGTGCTATCGTGTGTTACTTTTGTTTAACTCTCTGTATTATTTACATTCATTTCCAATCACCGATCAATGAAATAAAACACACTTTGTCTATTGCTAAACCGTTTGAAGGTCCAATGTTCAGGTTGTTTTTTTCCGCCTCTCAAGTCACTCCTCAAAGAGGGGACTTACCGCCGCAATCGTGGCGTGCCCAGCACTGGGAATGTTCACGATTAAAGTACCTTCAAAACACCATTCAATTGTGTTCAGACTGAACATTCGTTAATATTATTTAGAGATGCTCACTGATCAAAGTTGATATACTTGATATATTGTTTGACAAATGCTCTTATAAACACAATTTGAATCTAAGTACAATAATGTTAATGAATGAAATCTCTCCCGAAATAAATGTTATACCTGTTTCGTGCACCTCAAAATACAGCTTGAATTCTATAACATTATAAGTTGTATTTGGATTCACTTGAATAGTAAGCATTGTGACAACGTATTAAGAACTATTCTTAATCAGCATTCCATTGTTCAAGTTCAACGGAACTCCTAAGAAGAAACGATTACATATTACGAACTTGAACTCGACTGACAAATGTGTTCTTTACAACGAAGATAATAGAACATAAAATGAAGCCGAGTTTATAAATAGGAATAGCAAAAGTTTGATTGATAGTGTACGATATCTCTTCAAAGTATGTTGAATATTACACGATGATGACTAAACATAAATAAATGAGGCAGTGGATTAAAAAAAAAAAACCGTGGATGCCTTCTACTATATTAGCATAACGTCCGCTGGCACCCAATGATTTGTTTATGATTAATTCTTGCCTTGTCAACATTTCTTAATACCATGTTAGTGTAATTTTGGTAACGCCTCTTCATCATTTGACGATTTGTTTTGGGCGTTGTTATTCGATTGAAATTATACTGATAAGTTTTTTTGTTCCTTTTAAGTAGGTATTTGTGTTTATATCGACTATGTTTGTGTTTGCTTTGACTGCTATAATAGACGTATCGACATTAAGGTTAGTTTTATTTAATCCTTAATAGATTTTTACTTTTTCTCTAATTGTTTCTGCTTTATATGTATTTTCATTAGTAATTAAATATTCAAGTAATGTTGCATGCGAAACAAGAAAACCTTTACTTAATAAAAAGTATTTATCCACGCTGATATCCTTCGGTGTATCGCATACTATAACATTAAGCTAAGTAAGGGTGAAACGGCGTAGTCCAAGTTCAGTAATATCATTATTGTGACCCACTAAGTAAAAGAAAGTAAGTAATAAGATCATCCTTTTCCAATACAACATACCCTTTAACAGAATTTGTCGGCTGTTTTTCTCAGGTATCTTTCCTTATTGGATGGCATTAGGGGTTACAGAATTACAAATCCCTTGTTTAGTATATTAAAAGCTGTTAGGAACCTTTTTCTTTTCTTATTGTGCTAAGTTTATTCAGTTAATATGTAGGTACAGAACAACACACTGGGTTTTTTCATTCTTTCATGAGGCACAATACAATGAAGACGACAAAAAGAAGACTATACAACACGACTTTTGAAGACCCTGATTAATTAAGATTAATAAACCTTTTAGTCAGAAAATAAATATTTTGAACCTTCATATTCAAATCTTTTAAGAGTCATCTGAGCATCAATTTGTCTTTCTACTCTGGGTTACTGCATTAGTCACATCCTTTTGTATGGCTGACTTTAAACGCGCATGAGTTTTTTGAGCACCCTGTTTGTTCACCCACACATTCACATTGTTCGGTGGTATCAGACGGGATCTCTTCATGTTTGTCTAACAAGCGACGTGTCCGATTATTATTACTGTTTTATCTTCAGACAGTTTTTGTGTTGGAATTGGAAGGATGTTCTTTTGAGGAGCATCTTGGAAACATTACTTTGTATCAATAAGTTAAATAAAGCTAGATTGGTACCTACTAGCTAAAAACATAGCAGCATTTTGTAATAGATAATTAAACCCTTCATAATGGTTGAGCTGAATGATGCTGATGCATACGTCATGTCCGTGAACGGGCGCCGCCAGTAAGGACTGGTCATCTTTTAGCTCCCACGGCTTATTTCAATTTCTGAATTTTTATTTTACCTTTATTCTAATTACGGACGCTTTTAATGTGCACTTTTACATCGTTCTCACATTGATAATTTCAACATAATGATGTAACCAACTTTTTGTAACAAAATCATGATTTTAAAAGAGTGTCCATGGAGCTCCTTGCCCGTTCTTCTCCATAGGTACCTACGCTTTGGAATGGGCAACTAGCTTCATCTTTCTAACTCACCGACCTTGACAATTAAAAATTTCCTGTAATTGGTTTATTTGAAATAAATGCTTTGAGTTTGAGTTTGAAAACAACTCTTCCAGTGGCGTTTGAAAACTTTACAGCCTGGACAAACAAACTGTTTTTTTATAAATATTCGTGTATAATTTTATAGACAAAAGCTTTGAGTCACTACATTACCTAATGAGTTGATTGCTCAAACAAAATCAAAACCAGAAACCAGTCATGCAATCAGAATAAAATTGTTGCATTAAGCAACCCCAATAATAATATTATACTCCTAATAATATAGGGTGCATTTGCCTGCGTCCAATATTGTTGCCTACTTATACACAATTTATTTATTCCATAGATAAGCAAATACCACCCTATGCCAATTTAAGGTAAAAATCATCGGAGCGACTAATGACTTGGGACCTTTTTTTGGAAATAATTCTAAAAATTGCCTGTTTCCGAAACCAATTTCGTGTAATAAACCATTATTCCGATGCCGAAGGTGATTAACTAATTTAAACTGAGCAATAAAATCAATATTTGAATACTGTATATTAATTAGTCTGTCATCGTAAATTGTCCAAATAATTAGATACCTTTCGCATCAAATCGTTTACCATGCCTTTTAAATCACATTAATTTTGACAGTTTAATTATTTCGTTGAACACTTAAGTTTTTTTTTACAAATAAACGACTACCAACGGAATTATGGTCCATAAAAGTAATAGGGACTAACAGACCAGACTATCTTCTAACTTCTCATATTTTTTTCTCAAAGTTTCAAAAGTTGAAGCCGGTGATCTCCTTTGGGTACTATTTACTAAAATGTCGGTTCTTTGTTATTTCTTTTTACTTGAGTTACTGAGTTTGAGCCGTGGATAATTTTGCTTTGGAGAAATTGAGACAAAAATATGAAACAAGTAACATCCACAATAAGCTGTGCGTCAGTAGAAACATGATTTTAATAAGATTAAAATAATTGTACGCGTCCTGTGAGATTGACTAGGCTCGACTCGGCTCGAGTGATGGACAAAAAGTGTTGTCCACGTTTCATATAAGATCCTTTTTGTTTCGGACGTGAGAGACACGGTCTTGATAACGCAGCTTTTTTACCGAAACTTTTTACTTCTTGCTTTTTGCTTCTGCTTTACGTATCCTACCAACTAGCGAAATTAGCAGTAGCTAATTTCGTTAGTTGGTAGGATACGTAAAGCACTAGCTATTAATTTTCATGTGTAGTCAAAAGCCTATAATTTTCAACGATGCCTCGTTTGTCAATATATGACGAGTAGTTTAAGAGGATGAAAGTTTTGTTGTTTTTGTTTATGAATATACCTGTTTAAATCATAATCCTTCTTTGGCTTTGCCGTAGACGGGTAAAATATTATAAATAGTGATATTTTACCGCTTCAACTCTCCGAGGCTGAGTATGTTTTTGTAAATATTTTTACCTTAACTCAGTCATTATAAATAAAGAGACTTAACGCCTAGACGAAATAACGCCTAGTTCGGACAACCCCTTTCTTCAAATTCTTTGGGTGCTCATAAAATGCTTCAATTACTTTGGATTTTGAGTAACTGCACTCTCGCAATTATGTGTATCCACCGAGATTTAGGATCAAAGATATCACCAGATGATCTCTAATTGCCAATTACCATACTTAAGTTTACACCTAATGACTGAAGCATCTATAGTCCAATTAAAATTAGTTAAACGTTTGTAATTATGTAAATGTTTGTAAGCGAAATACGCATCGCAGATAACAGGGTCTGCCAGAGATTCAACGTCATGCATAATGCAGCCTACTAATGCAGCCGTTAATTACACGCCCTTAGGGTCATTATTGATTGGCAATTTGCGCTCGGTGCCATTTCGTCTATATTGGATTGCTTAATCGCATTACCCGTAACTGTTCAACCTTAAGACTATTAGGTAATTTAATTAGGGGATTATGAAAGACTTACGGTTTTAAATTATTTAAACAAGGAATTAGCCGAGGTTTATTAAATTGTCGATTAGTTCACGGAAGGACTTTATAATGGAAGCTAATTTGAAAAGTGGGGCAGTAGGACTCTTGTAAGATATATTGACGTGGCGTTTGTTTTGACGAGCAGAATAATGTCTTAAAATAATCAGACTATAATTTTCCCACTGCTGGGACACAAGCTTCCTCTCGCTGAGAGGGAGTAAGCCATTAGCCACCACACGGGCCACATGTCTTCTAGGACTTGCATGCAAATGTTTTTCTTCACCATTTTGAGATCATTGCTGATGAAATAATTAACAGAATGTAAAGCGCCTGTTAGGTTTCGAATCTACGACAAATTAGTGCGAAGTCGCGGCCGTTACCACAGGGCCACCACTGCTGCAGAATACCTTAGTTTAACATAAATGCAGCAAGAACCTCTAAAAAAGCAGAGCATTTTTATCAAAAATGCTTATCAATTAAAATTAAAACTTGCAAACCTCACCAAAGAAAGCAAAGACCATAAATGTAAATAATCGTTGAGAAACTAAAAAGACTAAAATGAGTGAGAGCGAGACTGGACGTTTTCCCGAGATACATTGTGTGTAAGCGCCGGATAACATTTTTATTGTTAACAAGCAAAGCCGTGGCCACGACGAGCGACGATGATATCTCCTCGTATGAATGATGACTTCGTGCTGAGCCTCTGGAAGCAGTCTCCACAGATAGACATGAAGCCGAGAGACACGGCACGAATATGGAGATTCAACCTCACTTTGTACAGTCACTTTTCTAAAATGAATACCGAATGAGAATTGCAATTCAATCCGCGAAATTGAATATTCAAAATTGTTTCTTAGTTTTGCCCATTTTAGAATTATACAGTACTGAGAACTTGAAGCAAGACAACATTTCTCATGACGAAATATAAGAGAAACAGATAAAACTTATTACGACGATGATGTTTTTATGCCTCATTAAAATTCTTTATTATAATTAAAAACATCAAAGATTTAAGTTGATTCTTTTTTAAAGGAATATCATGAATGTCAATCAGCGTTTTGCAGCCTACGTTTTGATACATACTTAAACTAGAATGTACGATTTATTATCCATTTCATTAATTGTTGATGGTCTTTATCTTCCTGGGTCTATGGTAGCAACCCATCCGAAGAAGATAAGGGGTCGACGTTTTTAGCACAAAGCGTTTTCTGTTTCGGACCCTTTCTTGCTGCTTATATTTGACTCGAAACGTGCCCTGGGAGTACTTGTTTACTGAGACCACCTTTATCGAGACGCAAGCAATATTTTGTTGAGATTATCAGTTCAAATGCCTTTATCGTTCAGCGTTCACCTCTAACAGATGCGATGTCTCACTTAACAAATAACAATCACGCTTTAAAGTTGTTGGGTCCGGTCCAACATGAGTCTTGAAGATAAAGGCAAGCATTAAGATGATACTGTGAAATACCGAAGTGATTTATTTTAAATGCTCTTTTAATCGAACCTTTTGTTCAAAACCACAATTTTATTGGACTTTTACTAAAGTAGTAACACTGTTTCTGACCATATTTTAAGGATTGTTTTATTATAACATGGAAAAAAATAATTATGGCAATGGCCATAGTAAAAATATTAAACAGTTATGATACCCATAACATGGGGATGGGCATTTTAACTAATATTTTTATGGCACCACAAGAGTAAAGACACTGAACAATAAACAATTTGTGGCAAACAAGACCAAACATAGCTTTCTAAGATTTACAAGCTTCAACCTTAATGTTTTATTTGCGGCGGTGACAGCCATAAAGTAACCAGCATCGCTTTACATTTAAAACTATTGTCTCAACGAATTTATAGAGGCAATAACATAATTGCGGTAGAATCCTTTTGTCTAACCGAGACAGACCCTGGCACTACTTTTATTACGGGTCATAACTTTCAAAGGCTTTTTTGCTTTGGATCCGAGGAACTAGCCATATTCTTATTTGCTCTCTTCGGAGCTCCTTTGTTTTTCACTAGCCCTTGTTCAATACTCAGCGAGGACGACTGGTGCTCTGAATGTAAACCGTTCTGGTCACGGCTAGCGTAATTGTTTCCAATATTGTGCAGAAGTTATTTTTGGCCTCAATTCTGGCTGCCGATTCTTCATTGTTGTTTCATAGTTTTTGGCAGAGCTGTTTCAAATATGTTGTCTAGGCTTCCGTTGGACACAGTTTGATTGCCATTAGTTTTCCACAAACTCACAATGCATTGCATGTATCCAATTCTACCTAACAAAGTTTAATTTCGTTATCAATAGCTGTAATCGTAATTGACTCATTTCCGTTGTCCATTATAGTATCTTTGTTATATCAGTCTAGTTCTACAATCAAATGACTGATCGTCAATAGACTGATAAATTATAACAGAACTATTAGTAAGGTCTCTGCAATATCGTTTTGTCGAGTATGTGTTTTTTATAGAACTGTTACATTTCAATTCATCGGTACCTTTTATTCTCGGTTCATTTATCCGATAGATAGTATCTATTTGTTTGACGATTTATAATGAAACCCACACATGGCTTACGGTTTGAAGCATCCATTTAAAGGCAATCTGTAATAGATTGAAAAACTCATAAATATTAGTAGATAAACGAAACCATTCTTTCACATAAATGTCATGTTGAACTTCTATCGATATCGGGCAATGTCAACATACTCGTTGTGTTATATAACGTTCCTCAGGGAAGATGTAAGATGTTTTCGGAGTCAGTTGTTACGAGATATGTGGTAATATTGTGTTTGATGTCCTCTTGTAAATATTGAGTCATCACGTCATGGGCACGTGAGATATTTACTCTCAATATTGACGGAGAATATCAATAGTCGTGCCCTGATATGACCTTGGCCCGACAGACCTCTTTCTCGGAAAGTATCACCAAATATTCTGCTTTCTATCTTTGTATTGATCTACATTTAAAAAAGACTGCCTCGTTGGTCCAGTGGTCGCAATCGCTTACTGCCGAGCATGAGGTCCTTGGTTCTATTCCCATGTGGGGCAAAGTATTATACGGTTTTTCTATCTGGAATTTCTCAGGAGTGTCCCGGAGTTCCCGGTTGATGGCAATAGGCTCGCCCCCTATTACAAGACTTAAAACATTACTTGCAAAATGTAAGTGTACTAGGTGATCCTCTGTCCATTCCTTTCGGGAAAGAAGGCGTGATGTTATATATGTATGTATTTAAAATAGACTCAATCTAGTTAGAAATCGTACAGGATGCACCATAGTAAACGTATTACGTGACTGATAACTGGTAAGTGATAAGGTACTTTGTATAGTCCTCTTTTTAGTAAGTTGTAACAAGCATCCGGAAAGGATAATACATTCCACAATTGTTATGACTCATAAAAAGTTAACTGCTAAACAAATCTACCCTACTGGAGACGTCATTACCACATCCTGACGTTTTGAAGCAATTATTTCAATTGCCATTAGTCAGTAGACCAAACTGTTTAAAGAGTTTGATTTTACTCTGTGTCTGGAGGAGGTACGTGATTTGTTGTGGCATTGAAGATATTCAAAGATCTCAAACCGTCTCCCACGGTAGACGCGATCCGACACGCACGTGTTATGGCATTCGATGGCCCACGATTAGAGTTTGCGGTGACGCACGATGCCCTCTTGAATGGACGTGTTTTTGTGCCTAACTAGCACAAGTTCCTACTCCAGACTTTTTATTTTTCTAAATTAACAATGTTTCAGAAAGTTTGTATTGCAGCAATTTTCTTTTTGAGTTTTGCTTTTGATAAACAGAATCGGAGATTTTACAAATCGACGAGACGTTTAAAATTGTTTATTTATTTATTTAGATTAAATTAACAGTTCTGTAAAGACGTTAGATTTCAGTGAGATGGTACAGTCAATGGCACATCAGTGGTGTCATTGACAGGGCCTTTATGTCGTAGCAGTAAGGGCGAATTTTGTAGTGCAAGTGTTACCATTAAGCTGAGGTTGACTGTTCTTAGACTTGTAGGTACGGTAAGCGGCTTACGTCAATTAACACACGTTATCTAAAATCACACAAATTCATTCGAAAGCTAGGTACCTACATTGTATTTCAGCATAAGAGGTAGGGTAGGCAGATGATGATGAGGTAGGTAATAGCTATGAGTTGAAATTCTTTTATTTTACTTCTACGTTGTAAAACTGAGTAAAACTTAAGTGCTGTGCTGTACATACATCCGGAGGAAAATAAAATATTGATGAAAATAAATAATACCATTATTAACAAGAACCTTATAATTTTAAGAGTCATCACTTCATTGTGCTAGAATCCCATTATTGAACATCTGTTCTTAATCATTTCAATAATCTATAAAGGAAATTGAAACACCACAATATCTTTTGTGTACATTCTTTTCCGATTTTAAACTGTCATTTATTTTGCATTGACGTAAAAATGTCCGCCCATCTCGTCAAAATTGCATGCATATAATCCTATCAAAAGTAAATATTTTATTGCTTCGTTAATATTTGAGTCTGAAAATATGATTTCTGTATTATTAATTAATTAATTATTGTTTAACTCTTACATTTTTAATATAATACACACCAACATAACTTTAAAAACAAAGTTCAAGTGTCTCGGTAAAAGTTCGAGTAAACTTTTCAAGTCACGTAACTGTTTCAGATGTCACTGCGACCTCCTTTGAGATGAAACTTAAGGAGGTGCATCCAACTAATCACGCAGGCCTAAGTCTTCGGCTGCATAACCAATATTTCGAGTACTTAAAAAACACGCGTGCCATCTGTTGTAAGCCGATGCAGTGCCGGGTCCCACCCGTCGTCATTGTTGCCTTCCCCGCGCCTGCCCCCTCCCCCAATACCCATGCGGCTTTCGTTCGTTCAAACTTCGTAGGTCAGTTACCGCCCGACCGCAGGGGAGCATGGCTGCGTCAAAAGTTTTACCGCGATCTCGCACTCACTGTTTACACGCGCTATAGAACGAAGTGTACACAACAACACAGACTTCATAACATTGACTGTTTAGTGAAATAAAGTTTTAACGAGTACTTTAGTGATATATCAGTGACAAATGAACTATATTACAGTGGCGAAATGACCAAGAACTTTAACGGCATGGTTTCGTTAAAAGTTTGGATGTGTTTGGCTGTCGTGGCCGGTGCGCGCGCACGTTCCGCGCCGCCCGCCCCCACCGGCTGTCATTGGGACTATTCGGACACAAAGTTGAGTGAATCAAACTTTCTCACGTGTAACATTAAAACCATCGGCTCAGTTGACTTCTTATTTAAAAACATTACCACAGCGCAGGCGTACAACGTCAACAAGTTGAAACTGACTTGCACGGATTTGTTGTTCTTCGAAAGTTCGTTGCACATGAATACCGGCAGTTTTTTGGGCCAGCTACGGAAACTTGAGGACCTGCGCGTTGAGTACTGCAAGATACGGTACGTGCCTGCTACTGTCCTGTCTCCACTACGTGATTTAACCAGTTTAACTCTTCGTTCCTACAATACGGATTGGCCTGCGATGACTATGGAGTTTCATGCTGAAAGTTTTCGTGGACTAATGGAACTTCGGACACTGGATTTAGGTGACAACAATATTTACATGTTACCCTCTGAAGTATTTTGTCCGCTTTTTAGTTTGGAAGTGTTGAACCTTACCAACAATAGAATTCAAGACATATCGGAAATCGGCTTCTCGGATTGGGGCAAGGGACCCGTCGCGCCCGGTAAATCATGCAACACTGGACTGAAGATGCTTGATTTATCTCACAACAATATTCTACGACTTCCCGACAACGGCCTTTCTAGCCTCAGATCTTTAGAAGTGTTGAATATTCAGAACAACTTAATTAATGAAATAGGCGACAGAGCCTTCGTCGGATTGAATTCATTAAAAATTCTGAACTTGTCGGGAAATAAGTTAGTCGCTGTCCCTCCTGAACTATTTCAACCATCACGAGTTATCAAAGAAATCTCATTAGCGAATAATTCGCTTTCTGTGTTGGCTCCGGGATTACTTGAAGGTCTTGATCAGCTTGAGAAATTGGATTTATCTAGAAACCGTCTTACCAACGATTGGGTTAACAGAGATACTTTTGCCGGACTTATCCGCCTAGTTATATTGAATTTGTCTTACAACTTACTTGCACGTTTGGATCCAAAGTCTTTCCACGATTTGAACAACTTACAAGTTTTGAATCTAGACAACAACGCTATTCAAACTATCAGCAACGGAGCTTTTGCCGAACTTAAGAACTTGCATCAACTGTCGATATCAGATAACAAGATAAAAACACTAAACGAACACATTTTTTCAAACTTATTTGTTCTTAGTCAGCTGTATTTGGATAATAATCAGATATCCACAATACACGAGCGCTGTTTTGAAAACATAACTTATTTACAAGACTTAGGCTTAAATGGAAACAGCATGAATATCATTCCTGATGGAATAAAGAAGCTAAGATTCTTGAAATCTCTTGATATCGGGAAGAATAACATATCCAAAGTAGCGAATACGTCTTTTGAAGGCTTAGAAGAACTCTATGGACTACGACTTGTTGACAACCAGATTACAAGTGTACCAAAGGACACATTTAGTACGTTGCCGTCCTTGCAAGTACTAAATTTGGCATCAAACAAAATAGAGACTATTGAGCAAGATGCGTTTTTATCTAATCCGACTTTAAAAGCTATCCGCTTAGACGGGAACAAACTGACCGACATCCGAGGTGTCTTCAACAAACTAAATACCCTCGGTTGGCTCAACATATCGGACAATAAGCTTATTTACTTTGACTATAGTTATATGCCAGGAAGCCTTGAATGGTTGGATATTCACAGTAACAACATTACGAAACTAGAAAACGAACAGAACTCACAACAAAATATCCAAATGCTTGACGTAAGTTACAATGCATTAGAAACCGTCGATGAAAGGTCGATACCTGATTCTATTGAAGTCCTTTTCTTAAATAACAACAAAATTCACACGATTCAGCCAGGTACGTTCTTACAAAAACGAAACTTAGAAAAGGTTGTCGTGACGGATAATAAATTGAGAACCGTTGAACTATCAGCGTTTACGTTGCCCCATATACCGAAGCACAGAATGCTGCCAAAATTCTTTATTGGAAATAATCCGTTTGTATGCAACTGTCACATGATTTGGCTGCAAAAGATAAATCTTTGGAACCATATGAGACAATACCCAAGATTCGTGGATTTGGATACAGTAACATGTGAAGTTGTGAATAATAAGTATGGTGGAAAAGCTAACCTAATGGATGTTCCTGAAACTCAGTTTCTTTGTTCTTATGAAACTCACTGCTCGTCTAGTTGTTTCTGTTGCGATTTTGAGGCTTGTGACTGCAAGATGACTTGTCCTGAAGGCTGTTCTTGCTTCCATGACAGCAATTGGAACTCTAATGTCATTGATTGTTCAAATGTGGGCTACACAGAAATACCTGAGAAAATACCGATGGATGCCACAGAACTTTACCTCGACGGCAACGACTTCCAAGCCTTGAACAGTCATCTATTCATTGGCAAGAAAAAGTTACACAAGCTCTACTTGAACAACAGCAACATCGCTAACTTAGACAATGACACCTTAAATGGGTTGCATTCATTAAACATTCTTCACCTTGAAAATAACCATCTGACCGAGCTGTCTGCTGGAGTGTTCTCGCAAACAAAACACTTGAGGGAGTTATACTTGAATGATAACCTCTTGACAAGAGTCGCAAACAAGACTTTTGAGAACCTGTCATCTTTAAGAGTAGCGCACTTCCAAGGAAACAATATTCTCGACCTTGACAAAAAATTTGCGCATGAATCTCATTTGGAAAGCATCAACGTTCAAGGAAACTTGTTCACGTGTACTTGTGACAACATACTGGCTCTACAGAACTGGTTCAAAAAGTACTATGAAGACCCCGTCGAAATGTTTTGTGTTAGTGAAAATGGACTCATATCGAACTATACGGTGTTTGACGCGATTGATAGGTGTCGTGATTCAAGTGTTACGGACAATACTATTCCTACTGAAAATCAACCGTATCAATATGACGAAGTGAGCCCTATTAAATTGAACTTTGTGCCACTTTTAGCTGTAGTTCTGATAAGTGTTATTCTTATTCTATTGTTTGGTGCCTTAGCGTTCTCGTTTAGGCAAAATGTACGCTTATGGGCGCATTCTAAATATGGAGTAAGATTGTTCAAAAGTGCTTCAATTCAAGAAAGTGAACTCGATAGAGATAGATTGTATGATGGATACGCCGTGTATAGTTTATTGGATGATGATTTTGTTTCTAAAGTTGTAGCTCCAGAAATGGAACATTCCGGTTATACGATGTGCTTTCATTACAGAGATTTACAACATGCGCCTGATAATTACTTGTCTGAGCAAATAACAAATGCTGCTGAGTCATCAAAGAGAATTTTAGTATTTGTGTCATTTAATTTTCTGCAAAATGAATGGTCTAAAGCCACTTTTAAGGCAGCTATGAAACATGTTATTACTTCTATTCACCCCTCAATAAGGCGCCACAGAGTAGTTTTCATTTTAACAACAGATGTTAGCGCTTTAAACTTAGATCTAGATTTCCAAAGCTATTTGAAAACTTGCAACGTTTTATTGTGGGGCGAGAAGAAGTTTTGGGAGAAAATTAGGTTTGTAATGCCAGACATTTCTAATTTGCATTGGAACAAAGATACAATGAATTACAATCATGGCGTGTGTCCAAATGGTAGACGGCATCCTTCTAGATATACGGCCTCGCCTACTGCGCCGGAACATTGGTACAAATACGATGCTATACCACCTCAAACACCCACTACTACTAATGTGGGTATAACTGTTGAGGATGACACATCAATGTTGACAAATACAACGTTGACGAGTCAGATTCAGGATGGGGAGAATTTACATCATAGTTACATTTCTATTGATACACAAAATTATGAGCAGCCGTATTGTGGTAGGCCTAGGCCTCTTAATACGTTGCGTAAACATCCTGGACACCAGTCCCCATCAATGTTGGACGAGCAAGGGTACTTACAGCCCCGCTCATCTGTGCACGACTGCTTGCCACAAACTCATTCAGCCGTGCACAGATGATAAGATTGTTAAACTCTCCTTATCGGTAAAAGATACTTCGTAATGGAACTAGACATTCCAAGCGCATGTGTAGACTA